>BSBK01000507.1:0-1344717 GCA_027943335.1 Chamaecyparis obtusa | reverse complement strand
TGAGAAGTCCATCTTGTTTAAAGCTGGGAAGCTAGCCCACGAGTCATCCTAGAACAAAACTTTATCCACAAGACCCACATTCCAAGAGAAGAATTTGTTGATGATACCAATCGATTCCTTAATAAAATTCCAGATGCGAGAGCCTTTGACATGTGTTTGGGCTCTAAAGATGTTAATGGGATCTACCTTCGGGATGTATTTGTTAGTAAAATTGATGCCCACTTAGTATTTGACTCCTTAAATAGTCTCCACATGAGCTTTGCCCCTAGGGCCCAATTTTGCCACAAAAGGTTCATGATTCCCAAATCGCCCATAGACAGAGGTTTACATAAGTTGTCCCATTTGATTAGGGCTAATTTCTTTTCCTCTGAGGAACCTTGCCAATAGAAATCTCTCAACATTTTATCTAGGTTATGTTTGATGTTAGTCAGGAGAGGGAGTATAGACATCTAATAGGTTGGGATTGCTATCAAGACTAACTTAATCATAGTGGTCCTACCTAGCTTTGTGAGCCACTTACCTTTCCAGGAACTTTTCCTATCTTGGACCTTATCTATTACTTGTTTCCAAAGTTTGGATGTCTGCTAGCCCTTATCTAGATCTATACCTAGATATTTACATGGGCAGTTGCCCGCTTTATAACCAAGAGTGTTACATATATTATTTTCCTGGGAAGGTGAAGTGTTAATAAAGAAAATTTTTGATTTATTAGGATTGACTTGTTGGCCAGATGCCTTCATATATAAATTAAGGACATCTCTGAAGGCCCTAGCCTCTTGGCTAGTGGCCGATCTAGGGAGGATTGTGTCGTTCGCGAATTGTCAAATTATGATTTTTCCTCCCACTACTTTTGCTTCCTTTTTCCTCGATTCCCTTGAATAGCCACCAATGCCTTAGAATTTAAAGACTTGAGAATCCCCATACTCATCAATTTTTCTTATTCTAAGACCAACATTTCTGCAAATGATTCAAATGAAGGCTTAGTGAAGGAGCTTCCCATGGTCAACTTGTGAGTATTGTAACTTGAAATAAAAGCCTTGTATTTAGGAGGAATATTTTTCATCAAGTGATCCATCAACTTTCCATCCTTCATGGGTAATCGCTTCCTATAAAGGCTCTGAAACTAGGAATAAATCCGGACTCAGGGATTGGACATCCAATCGAGCAGCTTATCCTCTCCATAGAAATTCATTTAGTATGTCAGACCAGGGATGTATTACTTGAAATGGGCTAGGAAAGTATATGCACCAGGTATCACTTAACCATACATTTTATCATTGTTGTAGGAAAGAAATGCTTGAAGGGAAGCTTTACTATGATTGCAGGAAATGAATGCTGAAGTAACGTCTAAACTAAAGTTGCGAGAAAGTCAGTACTAGAATGAAAACTATAGAAGTAGAACTGTTAACAAATATGAAGACTCTTACAAACTATGCCATAGTACTTCTGTTATTCCACGGTTGTGGCTACAGGAAGCGATAGCTAGCCTATGGCTTTGGCTACAAGAACAGTTTGCTACTTGACATGAAAATTTAAAAAAATGTAGGAAGTGCTTCTATCTAGCATGAACCTATCTAGCCATGGATTTATCACCAAGTGAGCCCCCTTGGATGATTATCCTAAATCATAATTATACTTAACTGAATATCAACACTTCATTTTATTGATCAAATGACAAAGTACAAAATTCTCACGACACAATGAAATTAACTGAAAACTAAAAATTGTTTCTATAAACTTGACAATGCCCTTCTTTTTTTTGTGTTCACATAGGAGCAGGGCTTTATATAAAGGAAAAAATTCTAACTACTTCCTTAACCGTGCCACAGAAATAGGCGGGTCTTTATTACAACATTACCAACTAAAAAGGAGGAAACATTTTAAGACTTAAAATAGATTAGATCAAAGCAGAGGAAAGAGTTGCAGTGACAACAAATCTATCTTCCCTTCTCGCGCCTAGATCTTCTAAGAGAATTAACATGCCACCTTGCTCATCGCTAGAACTACCACCTTGCTTTCTTTGAAACCTTTTAACTAGCACTACTCTGAATGCTTCTCCGGTAGAAGTTGTAGGAAGATTGGGTGGAACACTCCATGAATGAATACACCAAACCTGGTCAAAACAACATTCGCTATTCCAAAGCACTATGCTTCAAGGGTTAGGATAAGACATTCATGGCAGTAATTATCAAAACACACATAATCATTCATATTCAAACAACTACTCTAACCATTTGAAACATAATCACATCTTTTAGAATAAGCAATATAGTAATTTATCCAAGTATAACATATTTAAGTCCTTTTAAACCAAGTTTAATGTCTGATGGTAGCATGCCATATAATAGCGGAAAAGCATAAAATTCTTAGGGTAAATGTATCAAAATAGAGAAAAAGGTATAGTTATTATCATCCTAGGGTGTTCTAAAGTATGGCATTAATATGCCTCATCATTTTCCCCCCTATGAAGACTAGGGCCTGTCCTCAGGCACTGAAGAGTTTTAATTTTTGCTAGCACCCTAAAGTCGCCTTCCTATGTCTATCCAATCATCAAAGTGTGCACCCTCCAATAGAATCCATTCATCTTGTCCACCCTGACATGTCGACTTAGTTCTGCATCCTCATCCAGCTCATCATCTACATAGCTATACAATGGCCATAGGAGCACAAAAGGTTGGAATGTGAGAGGCATCCAACATTCTGGTCTTGGTTGTTGGCCTAGTTCTATATACCAGTGAGCCCTCTGCATGGAAGCTCTAAAGTTTATAATGCTATGTGGTTCTACCTTTTTCAAAGACATAGGCAACCTGGCCCACCTTTGTTGTAACCCATCTGCATCTCTATTTCCAACATCTAGAGATAGTCTTTCAAATTCTGCATGCACCTATTCCTGATTTGCTAGAATTCTTCTTCTATGGGTGGAATCATTAAAACCATAGACAATTTGTAGCCAGTCATAATAAAGGCATCTAGGTGTTTTACTTTCAAGGCATAATGGTAGTGAAATGTTACACTCAAATGCCCTGTACCTAGTTAATTTCTCTCCATAGTATATTTCATTGTTGACCTAAGAGAGTAGTGCAGACAAACGTATGTCTCCTATAAATATCAAGGGATTCTATTTTGTGTTTGATGGGATGGCATAATGATGCAGGTACAATTCACATAGAATATTTTTGATGAAGTCAGGTGACATTTTGTATGTAGCCATAAAGGACTTAGGGGTGTCTATGTCAAGACTTAAATCCCTGACAATTCTCATAAACTGAAATAGTAAAAATTGTTCCCTTAAGCACAGAGCATCCACCCTTGGTGGTGGTTAGCATTATATGACCTTTGGAACCAACTTAACAACTGAATCTATTTTTTCCTGTAGGAGTGTGATTTCTTGTTTATGTTGACCTATTTCCCTTTTTAATTTATCCTTCTCTATGGCCTACATTGCTCTTTCATACTGAATTTGCTAAAAATAATCGAAGGACAAAGAATGTATTGTTACCTGATCTTGACCTTTCTATGGAATAGGGTATTCTAGTGCTGCCTTATGGTTTTTTTGCTGAGCTAGCATAGATGTCATTGAAACATCACATGTTTGCATGTGCCCTGGATGGGAAGAAGAAACATCAGAAACATCAATCTTCGGTGTTTCTTTTGGTACTAGAGCTGCAATCTCCTGCATCATAACATCACCTTCCATGGGTGAATTCATTTCATGTTGGTCCATGCCTATCAGTTCCTTGATAGAGACTTCATGACCTAAACCATCCATCTCTGGTGAGTTCCTTTTCTTTTTCTTTGAATTCAACTGGACACTACATCATACTAGGGTTTCTTCTGACATTGCAGAACGTCTTTGTGGAGTGGATTTTCCTAAAGTAGACGTGGCTACTATTAGGAATAAGGTGTCTCAACCTTGGATAATTCCTATTCTTATTTTTTTTTTTGTAAAATGTATTTCTTGCAAATAATGTTGATGTGTCAGCATTTTGAATTGTGTGTAAGGAGATCATGGCTAAAATGGTTATGACGGATTCCTATGACACGTAAGAGCTATGTCAGGAAGATTTAATGATAGGTGAAGACATGTGGCAACTGATAAATTTGAGTACTGTACACTCTTCCCCAATCGTGGGGTTCCTATTTTCTCAGAGAATGGTAAAACCCTAATACGTTTATCTTTGGGAGTAGCCCTAAAAGTGAAGCGCATGATATAAGCTTTTTTTTAGGGTTGCGAAGAGAGATGATGTGAGTGTATTGTTGGAACATTTTATGCTGCCGTGATTTTTCTTCAAGGGTTTAGAAATCTTCTAAAAGAACTTGCATTGCAAGTGTATTGTAAGCTGTAATAGTTTTGATCAATACATTGTGCAAGTTTTGGAGTGCTGGGGTTTTTACCGAAAGGTTTCCCCAGGGTATATCATTGTGTCATTCTCTATTTTTCTATATGTATGGTATGTGGTTGCAATATCTTTGTTAAAGTAGTTAACGAATCTGATATTGTAAGGTTTTAAAAGAATTTGCACAATACTCTCCTATAGAGATTAGCGTAGGAAGCTGTTTCTGCACCTGAGTTTCCTTACAGCTGCAAGATGAACAGGGGTTTCACATGTTTCATAACCAGAGATTTTCTTTTTCCCCTTTTCATCTTTCATGGCTTCTTGAAAACTCTGAGTTTCTTCATGACCCCTAATTTCATCACCTCCTAGGTTAGGGCTTTGGGCTTCTACATCTTCTTGATGTAGAGGAGGTTCTTCCTAAGTTTCCTCCAGAATAGCTTTAGTAGGAAGGTTTTCCTACACTTCATGGTGCTTAAGATGCCCTACAGGCTCAGGTCTATCTCTATTTAACTAAATATAAGGGGCAGCAAGAAATTCATCCCATGTCATAGGAGAACTATCTCGCAGGGCCTTTTCTACAAGTAATTTTATCAACCCATGATGGGTAACAACATTTTGCCTACCCTTCCTTACTTCCTCAGAGCTCAATTCAATAGTGAATATAGTACATTTGGAAGATTAATTAATCACCCATGCTGCAGATGGCTTAAAATTTTAAAATGTACCGCATGCAGAAAAGAAAACCTTCCCTCACAAGTGATATATCTAATAATATGAACATCAAATTAGGGAAATCTCCTAGAAGAGAGAGCCTTTTGGTACCTTGTTTACTACTTTCCAATGTGGTGTCTATTGGCAGGGAGAATTCAACTTTGGTCATCCAGGCATCATGACCATGTGAAAAAGGCTCTCTAGTAGCAAGTCTAGAGACTTCTGTTATTTGCACTTCTGAAGCTTCAATTTGCAACCCTTTCACATATGGTACACCATTGCTAAATGTCCATAGGAATTCTACTGTAATAGCTTCATCATGTCCATTCAACCTAATAAAGTAACTAAGCCACCCCACGTGATTGAACTCATGAACACTTGCTCGATCTTGCAACAATGACGTGTGACTAGCTAGTTTTGACCAAATAGGATGTCCACCCATATTTACTAAAAACCTCTGCAACCCTTTGTTCTTAGCTTCAATCTTTTCACAATTTCTCCCAACTTCCAAAATCCTTACTCTATACTAATTCAGGAAGTTTTGCTATTTGTGTGGCAAGGGTGAAAGTTAAAGACGTAGAGAATGTAAAAATTGAAGTTAGCTTTGGTTTCCAAGGTTTTTATAAAAGAGACCAAAATCCAAGGTTGGGGGATTAATGATCAGACTTTTGGCTTGCATGCTATTCATGACAATTACTTCAAAATCATGGGTAAATTTTTAATCACATGCCAATGTACTTCCCCCTACAAAAAGGATGCAGGTGTCCTCACATGCTTGGTTAAAAAGTACAACAATGCTTGGATATAACTACTAAATTAAATGAAGCATAAAAGATAATTATGTTTAAAAGTATAGAGTATATGAAAGAATAGATGATCATGTACCTTGATGTGAAATTTCCATAAATGTCAAAATCTGAAGAAAAAAAATTAGGGTGACGTGTGTCATGCAAGGAGAAGTACGGGCAGAAAAGATGTGATAGATGAAGTGATGGTGGAGAAAAAGGCGATGGGATGGAATATTTATTATGAAAAAGAATATTTCTGTGGGAAATGAAAACTTTATTATGGTTGCAATTATGCAGAGTTAAAGTGATGAGTGGATGTTGTAGCCGATTGTAGGAGAATCACCCACAAGAAGAGGTCCTTCTGCTAGTTGAAAATCTTTAGCTAGAGAAGGTCCAAAATTTGTGTAGTGTTCATCGGCTACAAGATCTTTATTAGTTGCAGGAGGTTCAGCTATGGAAGGAGAAATCTCACACTGCCGCAGGAACTCAACCTTTGTTTGTGGTACAGATAGAGTCTGTGCCCATTTACCAATAACTTGAAATGGACTAGGTTGATGGTGGATAGCTCAACTGCACCATTAGCATGGACTTTTTCTATTTTATAGGGACCTAACCATTGGATAGTGAGCTTACCTTGGGTTTCTTGATAGCGTGAATCATACAGGAGGGCCTAGTCACAAGGAGCAAATATTTTGTTCAAGATATGTGAGTCATGCCACCATTTGCATTGTATATGGATCATCTATGTATGTTTTAAAGCTGACTTTCTCATTTCATCTAGTTGGTTGAGCTGCAGGATCTTGTCACGTTGTGCAACTAGAAGATCAATGTTCAACTGTAATGTAGTTCTCAATGTTTTATGCTCAAATTCAATAGGCATTACTGCATGTTTGTTGTAAACCAACTCAAATGGTGTAAATCCAATTATGGTCTTCCAAGTTATTCTATATGCCCAAATTGCTTCTTGTAGCCTTGTGCTCCAGTCTTTTTTATGTAGCTGCATAGTTTTAGTCAAAATGGCTTCTAGTTCCCTGTTTGTAACCTCCACTTACCTATTTTCTTGAGGATGATATGGACTTGAAGTCCTATGGTGAATGTTGTATTCCTCCATAAGTGCATTAATCAGTGTTGAGGTAAATTGAGCACCTTAATCAGTAACCAGCTCCCTTGGGACACCATACCATGTGAAGATGTCTTCATATAGGAACTCAACAACCTTGTTATCTGTGGCATGCTTCATAGCACGTACCTCCACCCACTTGGTTACATAGTCAGTACATACAAGAATGTAGGAGTTGTCATTTGAGGATGGATTAATGGGTCCTACAAAATCTAATCCCCATTTATCAAATGGAATGACTACCACCTATGGAAAAAGAGGCATCTCATCAAACTTTGTTGGTATTTCCATCCTTTGATAGCGGTCACATTTCCTTGTATAGTTGTCAGCATCTCAATGGAGGGTTGGCCAATAATATCCTGTATTCAAGATCTTTATTGTTGTTTGTTTAGGTGCAAAATGCCCTCCACAAGGCTCATTATGACATGCATGGAGGATGTCATAGGTTTCATCCTCCCTTACACACCTTCTCAAGATTTGATCAAGCCCATTATAGAAAAGACAATCATCTATCCAAGAAAAATTGAAAGTTTTTTCGATTAGAAGTCTCTTTTCTTTTGGTGAGAAATAGGGAGGTACCTTCTATGAGACCAAATAATTGGTGATATCTGCATACTAAGGGGTTTTGGTTGAAATAGAGAATAAATGATCATCAGGGAAGCTGTCATCAATTAGTTGTGGATCATCCGTATTCTACAAGCGTAAGAGAAAATCTGCAACCACGTTGGATTTGCCTTGCTTATCCACTATGGTGATATCAAATTCTTGTAACAATAAAAGTCATCTAGCCAGTCGGCCTGTGATTGCAGGCTTATTAGCAAAGTATTTAATGGCTGCATGATCAGTGTGCACAAAGATCTAATACCCTGTGATGTAGTGGTGAAACTTATTGAGGGCATAAATGACCACTAAAAGTTCCTTCTCTGTGACTGTGTAATTTAATTCAGCTCCATGGAGATTCTTGCTGATGAAGTATATAGCATGCTCTGCAGTGTCATCTTTTTGGCCAAGCATGACTCCAATGGGATGATCTAAGGCATCAGTATGTATATGGAATGGAAGTTCCCAATTTGGTCCGCATAAGACTGGGGCTGTTGTGAGAACAAACTTTAGCTGCAGGAAGGCCTCTTCACAGATTGGGGTCCATATGAATTCAGAATCCTTAGTGAGCAGGGAGTGAAGAGGGTTGGCCATTTTACTGAAGTCTTTTATGAACCTTCGATAATAGCCCACATGTCCAAGAAAACTTCAAACATCTTTTTGTTTGGTTGGTGTGGGAAGGTTTTGAATCACTTCAATTTTTGTTGGATCCACTTGGATCCCTACGGTAGATATATAATGGCCTAGTACTATCCCTTCTTGCATCATCATAAAGCATTTTTCATTGTTAAGAGATAGATTATGTTCTTCACACCTTGTTAGGACCTTGTCCAAATTTTGTAAAGCTTCCTCATAGGTTTCACCATATGTTGTGAAATCATCCATATAGATATCCATACAGTCATGAGAGATGTTAGCATAAATACTGATGACTACTCTCTGAAAGGTTGCTGGAGCATTACAAAGACCAAATGGAAGAACATAATAGGCAAAAGTTCCCCAAGGGCAAGTGAAAGTTGTATTTTCTTGATCTTCTGGAAAGATTCGGATTTGATTGTACCCACTATACCCATCTAGGAAGGAAAAATACTTTTTTCCCGCTAAGGAGTCCAATACTTGGTCAATGAATGGAAGAGGGAAGTGGTCCTTTTTAGTTGCATTATTGAGTTCCCTATAATCCACACACACATGCCATTTACCCACTTTTTTTGGCACAATTACTAATGGGGAAACCCGCTAACTATCTGATATGGGGTAAATGAATCCAGCATTCAGGAGATTTTGTAATTCTATTTTAACAATTTCTCGTAGGGCTGGATTGACTCTTCTTTGAAACTGCCTTACTGGAGGTTTGTCATCTTTTAGATATATCCTATGAGTGCATATTTTTGGATCCAAACCTTTCATGTCACTATAATCCCAAGAAAATTCCCGAGCATGTGCCTTCAGCACTATAGTAAGAGATGCTTGCTGATGAATAGGTAGTTTGTTGTTAACATTCAGGCAATGGCCAGGATACACTTCTATTTTCTTAGTCAATTATATCATGGATGCATCTATAAATGAGGGTACCTGTACCTCATGTAGGAGCATTTGGTGATAGATTTCTTTAGCTTTAGGAGAAGGCCATCGATAATCAAGGCTTAAAACTTGCAAGGATTAGTTGTTAGAATAACAACCCAGAGAATCTAGGTTGGTGCCATATTGGTTTTGCAGGATGTTTGTGATCACCGTGTCTTCATCCTAAAGCTACAAGAAGGGGTCTCTCTTTATCATCATCAGCTTGGAAACTAAATTAATAACCTCATCTTATTTTCCTATATCAGGCCATATTGGTGAGGCTAATTCTATTTGGGGTTGAGCAAGGGGATATAGGAAAAGAGTCTTGGTATTCTAACCATCAGAAATGTCATATCTCCTGATCAACAACCAATGTGAGCATCAGTAGTTGCCAACCATGTTTGGCCAAGTATAATTGGATATCCTCCTAAGGTAGCCCTTGGTGAAAGGATCATGAAATTAGTTGGATATGACCAGGATTCTAAATCAACAACAATATCTTTGACCATCCCATCAAGTTTTACAATCAAACTTTTTGCAAGCTGTAGGATAGTAGGGGTGGCTTGGAGGTTGTTTATACCAATTTGTTGCATTATATCCTTGGTCATTACATTTATAGCTGCTCTAAGATCTACTAATGCATTTCCAATGGTCGTACCAATAATAATGACTTCAACAACAGGACTGCATGGGTCAGAATATTTTGGGATGGTAAGCTTTCCTAACATGATTTCAGCTAACTTACCTATCACATGCACTGTCTAGGGATTCTTTTCCTTGTGACCAGTTTTCTTAAAGCAGGCTTCTTTTATGGCTTTTCCATATGTAGGAATATCCTTAATTGCTTAGAATAATGGTACTTGAACATTGACATTCCTTAATTGATCTAGGATGTTAAATTTAGTTTTTGCAGTAGGTTTTGGATTGGTAGGTTGCAACCTTTATGGAAAATCTGATCTAGTAGGGTGACTTTGATCATCAATGGGTTGTGTATCTGGGAGTGAAATATTGTTTTCTGTTTGTATAGGCTCCTCTTGGGGCATTTCAGTTATAATTGGATGCTCGGGAGCGGGGAGAGTAGTTCCAGACTGAAGGTGTATATTATCAAAGGTGATGGCATATGTGGGATACTGCATGGGATACTGCATTTGGTTTGTATTATACACACCTTGTTGAGGTGTAGGAGGCCTATTATTCGGGTTTGGCTATGGTTGTGTAGGCAATTGGGTAGGTTTGGGCAGTTGATTATTAGCAGGTGGTGGTGGTAATAATGGTTGCTATTGTGGTGCTTGAAGAGGTGGATTCAGATATCCTTGAGGCTGATTTGACCATTGCTGGCCTCCTCGCCATTGAGGATTCTATTTCCAATTACCCTACGGTGGTTGCCATGCCCCTTAGGGTTGTTGCCAACTCCCTTGAGGATTCTGCCATTGCAGACTAAAATAATTTTGCCACTAGGTCTGATAGTTGTTCCAAGGAGGATTTTGATAATTCATAGAAGGTTTCTATTAATTGTTATAAAATGGAGTATTGAATGTAAGAGGGTCCTAAGGTATACCTTGTCATTGTGCCCATGGGCATCTTTGAGAAACAAAGAATAGTTGTTCATCCGTTGGTTCAACTAGCTTTTAGTCCATTGGCATTTGGGTAGCCTCCATATGTGCCACCAATTTACACTGGCAATCTCTCTTCTTCCACCGACAATGGGGACATAATTTTTCTAACATAGCCTATGCTTCTTCTTGGCCTGTAAAGTATCTAGTTGCATAGCTATCTTGTTGATGATATCCTGCTTGAAGTTAGATAAGAGATGAGTCATCTCTGATCTGGAAGAGCCTAAACCATTTGTCCTTCCTATTGCAGGTTTGTATCCTCTTCCTCTCTTTCCGACAGCCCGTGAGTATTTAAGGCATATTTTCTTTATGTCATCCCAACTGGATTGAGTTATATCACCTCTTGCCATCAAATCTAAAGCTTTAGTGCATCCATCTTGTATTCCTCTGAGAAATAGTAGCTTCTAAGATTACTCATTAAGCTCATGCTCTGTATTCCTTTGTAGACTATACATGAACTGTGAGATATAGTCTTCAAGGGACTCATCTTCTTTTTGAGTCACTTTGAAAAGGTCTTCTCCTCGCATATCAGTTCCCCGACAATACTCCTTATACTTGGTCAGGAATGCTTCCTGCATTCTTGCCCAATCATGGACAAAATCCCATCCTAGGCCCATAAACCAACACAAAGAAAACTCCTTTAGAGTCGCAGAAAAGAGTTTGATTTTGTGGGCATTAGTGGTGTAGTCATAACTTATGCATAGAATATCAAACTCAAAGAGAAAGGTATTCAGGTCTTCATTTACCAGGCCATAAAATTTTGGCAAGGCCAAAGAAGGGATGTTCTTAAGGTTGTTATTGTCTCGTTGATCAATAATAGGGAATGGAAAAGTGGGAGGATTAGCCATCCTTGTAGGATTTATAGGTCGCAAAGGCTATTGAGGAGGTTGGTATACGACTAGTTGTAATGAGTTTTCTTATCTAACTGTATTTTCAAGAAAATTGGTTCTCAGCTAAGTGAAGACTTCTGCAAATGCGTTAATTTTAGGTTGCTCTTCGAAAGAACCAAACTGTTCTTCTTCAGAAGATGAGGAGGAGGATGTAGTTTCAGGGAGGTCAATGGTGGCATCAACAAATGAAATTTCTTCTTCAAATGGGTGATTGGGTTGGTTTGGCAAGTACCTTCCTCTAGCATCTCTTCTTCGGTTATGCATACAAATAGTAAGGAGTGATGTGATTTGTAAAGTTCCTCTAAAAGTGATGTATTCTAATGAAAGCTAGAAATATGAAGACAAATTCTAAGAATGGCTTGGTGAAGACTTGGTTCGGTACCATCCCGATAGCAGAGCTAAAATGATCACTTCCTATAAAGGCTCAGAAACTAGGAATAAATCCAGACTCAGGGATTGGATATCCAACCAAGTAGCTTATCCTCTTCATAGAAATTCATTTAGTATGTCAGACCAGGGATGTATTACTTGAAATGGGCCAGCAAAGTATATGCACCAGGTATCACTTAACCATACATTTTATCATTGTTGCAGGAAATAAATGCTTGAAGGGAAGCTATACTATGATTGTAGGAAATGAATGTTGAATTAACGTCTAGACTAAAGTTGTGAGAAAGTAAGTACTGGAATGAAAACTACAGAAGTAGAATTGTTAACAAAATATGTAGACTCTTACAAACTATGCCATAGTACTTCTATTATTCCATGGTTGTGGCTACAGGAAGCGTTAGCTGGCCTGTGGCTTTGGCTGCATGAATAGTTTGCTACTTGGCATGAAAACAATAGAAATGCAGGAAGTGCTTCTATCTAGCATGAACCTATCTAACCATGGATTTCTCACCAAGTGGGGCCCCTTGGATGATTAACCTAAATCACAATTATACTCAACTGAATATCAACACTTCATTTTATTGATCAAATGACAAAGTACAAAATTCTCATGACACAATAAAATTAACTAAAAACTGAAAACTATTTCTATAAACTTGACAATGCCCTTCTTTTTTTTGTGCTCACGCAGGAGTAGGGCTTTATTTAAAGGAAAAACTTCTAACTACTTCCTTAACCATGCCACAAAAATAGGCAGGTCTTTATTACAACATTACCAACTAAAAAGAAGGAAAGCTTTTAAGACTTAAAACAGATTAGATCAAAGTGGAGCAAAGAGTTGTCATGACAACAAATCTATCTTCCCACTCGCACCTAGATATTCTAAGAGAATTAACACACCACCTTGTTCATCACTGGGACTACCACCTTGCTTTCTTCGAAACCTTTTAACTAGCGCTACTTTGAATGCTTCTTCGGTAGAAGTTGTAGGAAGATCGGGTGGAACACTCCATGAATGAATGCACCAAACTTGGTCAAAACAACATTCGCTATTCCAATGCACTATGCTTCAAGGATTAGGATAAGACATTCATGGCAATAATTATCAAAACACGCATAATCATTCATATTCAAACAACTACTCTAACCATTTGAAACATAATCACATCTTTTAGAACAAGCAATATAGTAATTTATCCAAGCATAGCATATTTAAGTCCTTTTAAACCAAGTTTAATGTCTGATGGCAGCATGCCATATAATAGCAAAAAAGCATAAAAGTCTTAGGGTAAATGTATCAAAACAGAGCAAAAGGTCTAGTTGTTTTCATCCTAGGGTGTTCTAAAGTATGGCATTAATATGCCTCATCAATGGGATTGCCAAAATCCTTAAGTTGTACTCTATAATCATTAGCTTTGTTGATGTAGTCTTGAATGGTGTCAAAGTTCCTAGGGTCCAATTTGAGAAGATCATCTTCATTTGAGTATCCTTTTTCCTCATCAACTTTACCATACAACTCTTCAAGTTTATCTCAAGCTTCCTTTTCATTGTCAATGGTTGAGATGTGATATAAGATATCATCATGAACATATGATCTCAAGTAACCTATGTCCCTATAGTTTTAGGTATGCCATTTGTTATTTTCATTCACATCATTAATAGGCTCTTTAATTCTACCATCTACATAATGATTCAAACCATTTACCATTAATATGCTCTGTATCATATCTTTCCATGTACCATAGTTATATGGAGTTAATAGTAGACATGCAAGAGAACCCATGATGCAAAAATGAAAGAGCACAAGAGAGGAAGAGATACAAGAACACAAGACACCCCCAATTCACTCAATCAAAAACCTCCCCAAAATAGATGATTTTGGCACTTTAAATATAGTGTGTGTACAATTTCCACTTGTCAAATGGACCAAGCTGGACTTCTGATTTTGATGATTATAACAAAAAATATGAAGCTATAACAAACTCAATAAAATAAGACATGCGATCACTCGAGGATCTAATCAGTTTACAAGTGCCAAAATAGGGAAAAATAGACCAAATGTTGAAAGTGATATTTTCTCCCAAATAATCCTATAATATGATAGAAAATCTAGAAAGTTCTCAAAAAATTATGCACTTTCTAAAAAAAATTGCACATGAAAATGTGTCCATATGAGCCCAAATGAAGCCTCTGAAGTTGCAAAATCAAGGATCAGACAAGTGCATTCACCAAAATCTACAAATTCTAAAAAAAATGTCTACCAAAACTAGAGAATAATAACACCACTAAAAAATTCAAGAGATTCTACCAAACAAAAAAAGCACTAAAAAGGAGCCCAAATGACCAAGTTATGGCCTCTCAAAATCGGACTGCCAAAACAAAACTACATATGGTGAGGGGTCCAAAATTTGATGACATCAGCAAATCTAGGAGCCTAAAATTGACAATCATATGATTTTCTTGACAAAATAAAAAGCCTAGTTATGATGATGAAATGACCGTCAAATTTAACACACCAGACAAATGATGTAATCCCGAGCTTAAAATTAACATCCAAAGGGTCGTCAAAGCAAAAAGAAAAATATGGCACAAGACGGCCAGACGGGTGTGAAAATAAATCCACTAAAAATGTTAACATTAGAGAAAAATTTATTGAGCCAACAAAATTTTGCCATGTGTCATGCTTTGACTAGAGGAAGGGACCTAAGTTGTCGTTGCACTGGAACCCAATGTCTGTTACGTTGTCACCAAGTTGGGAAATCATGGAAGTTGGATCTCCTCAACATCTGGAAAATACACTAGGGGGTCTGAGTCACTATGGAATGTCATTGTCTCTAATGTAGTTGAATCTCCAAAATGCTTGATGTGTTTGCGGGCTATATGCAACTCACACGACTCATTCAAATGTCTCATGACTAAGAGGGGGTGAGTCAATGTTGGATCATGTGGAAAGCATTGTATTTTAGTGTTGATAGTGCTCAGACTGACTCAAATAAAGTCAATGTCGATGAATGCCTGCAGATGAGGCACAAGTCTGGAGGCATCGAGCAATGTTGATCAGTTGAGTTGGAGGGAAGTGATGTCAAATCATTGAGCTCTATGATACAATGCTCACAGAGTGTGGCAAGCTGGGTGGTTTGTGTGCTTGTGTTGACTATGTTGGTGGATGAGTGAGCACCGAAGCTACCACATCACCCCTAAGTGGGAGCTCAACTCTTTCGTGGTGATTCGGGGACTTTCAATGGTGGGAATGTGCGGGCCTTAGGGAAATATATCCCACATTGATTAATTTACTATTTCAACAGTTGTATAAATGCCCTCGTTCACAAAAGCTCAATCGACTGAGAAGTGATTGAGATGTGATAAATCCCAATTTTGATTAGTAGGTTGGTGCTAGAATGTTAGGCGACATTTGGGGTTTAACAATCTAACTTGCTTGATTTGATTTGTGGGCCAGGGTGTTACTGTCTATACTATGCATTGTGACACCTATTTTTTTATAAAATATAGAAGGCCTAATAGGCTAAAAATTTTGCTCAAAAAAATATATGCTTGAAAATAATAAATAGATGAAAATTAACTAGATCCAAAAATGGAAATTAATTTCAGAGCCAAAAATAAAAAATAAATTACTAGATTTCGAAATCGGGTTGCCCAAGTTCGATTTGTAAAAAAAATTGCCTCATATTTGACTTTTGACCAATATAGGCAAATATATAGTCAAAATTCACCAGAATGACCACTCAGATGCAATGATGAGGTCAAATCTTACAATAGATGCTCTCACAAGCTGTTGATCCCATATCTAAATTACATTCTTCCAAAAGTTCAAGCAAAAAATTCTCCAATGGCTATGCAATGAACACTCATATGGCTTTGATACTATGTAAGAATTTTCCTAAGGCAAAGAGTGAAAATGCCAAGATCTAGAAGCACAATTGATAGCACAAGAGAGATAGGAAAAATGATATGATCAATTGATTGACTTGATTCAATAATGATTAATAATGAAATATAATAAATGATGCCCAATTGATAAATACAAAGTAGATGTGCCTAAATATATAGGCAATGCATGATAACTTGAAGTGATTCAAGTGATAACCTATCAATCACACTATGTTTAATCACATGTCTGTGAAAGGTGGATCATCCTCAATTGTACAACAAAGTATGTGCAACAATGAGAGGATGATAATGTGATAAGAGTACTAAAGGTGGATCTCACACATAAAGTGAAATGAGATAACTACTAACTCTGCCTCAAGTGGATTTCTCCTACACCATGTGCAAAATGAGATGCAAACTCCTATATGGCTACATGACAACTAAGATGTAAATGTAGTATTCTAAGTAAACTTAAGTAAAGTGTAATTAAAAATATTTAATTACACCAACAATCATGATGATCTTGTCAATTTATCATGCATGAGACTTGGCACATGCTATAGCATTCACTATAATCTAGGAATGTCCAAGTAAGTGGAGTTTTTCTACCCTTAATCATTTGGCCATCTTGACTAAAAGGAGAGAAGCTTGGGCTTCCAGCTCATTATTGGTGTCATCTACAAGATTATTTGATTCTAATTGTATCATCAAAAAATGGAAGCACTTCCATTTAGGACTAGTTTAGCCCTTTGAGTAAGTGGTTTGGGGTCATGTCAAATGCCTTGAATGGGTCTTTGACTTGGATCTAGCTTTTTCCCTTGTCCTGCCCTATTTTCCACTTCTTTTCTGCCTTCTGGCATCATGCTCTGAGAATTTGAGGTTCTTGACCTCAGGGTCAAGGTCAACCTTTTGGGTCAAGGTCGACCTCGACCTTGACCCAGGGTCCAAATTTCAAATTCTGAAGGTTTCCAGATGTCAAGTTTCAGAAAGATTTATTTCCTGCTTCCAAGTCAGTTGTTTCGGGCTTCGAAATAGTAAACTCTTAAATGATATTTAATTTAGGTCCACTTCTAAGGGTATAGGCTTAATGGGAATTTATTTCTCCTATGTCAACCTCTCTAGAAGTTTGTGCCCTAAACTAGTATATAAGGAAGACTTCTTCTCTCATTTCTATCCATCATCATCCTCAATCATCAAGCAAACAAGCAAGCTCAACATCTATGGTTCTTTATACTTTCAAGCTTCCAAGCATTCAATAAAGGTTTTCAAGTCTTCTTCTCAAGCATTCAAGTTCTCCATTGAAGATCAAGGATTCAAGCATTCAAGCCTTTGAAGGGATTTGATTCAAGCATTCAAGATTCATCATTCAAACCCTAGATCTATCCATCATGGTGGTGTGATCTTCCTTCATGATCCTTTGTGCATCTTCAAGATCTATTCATTCTTCCTTCAAGGTGGATTCCAAGCATACAATCATGGAGTTTTTTATTTACATTTATGGTTTTGATGTTGAGTCCAAGCTTTCATATTAACATACTTGTTTACATTTCAAATACAATTGCATATCTATTGAATATCATAGCTTCATTATTAGATCTACTTATACTACTTGCTAGCATTCTCCATTTCAATTATATTTCAAGGTTAATTCCAAAACCATGGTTTGACCAAGGAAAACCCATCATCCAAACAACAAAACCATTTTTCTTGTAGGAACAGGTGCAGAACAATGAATTATAGAGCAAATTTAGATACCCTTTTCGACAAACTTTCAAGATTCGCAAACATAATTTCTATCAGAGCTATGCAAGTCAAGGTCAACATAAAGGGGTCAAGGGGTTGACCTTAATTTAGGTCAAGGTCAACCTGATACAAAAAGTAAAATATTTCTGGGTTTTCTCTGACTCTATGTTTCCAGGCCAGCTCTGGTTGCAGAATTTCCAGAAACTCGATACAAACACCAGAAAATAGGTATTTCTAAATTTTCTACCTTTTAAGATAAGTGTTTCATTTTATCCTAATCTTTATGATTTATTATTTCACTTTATAATTAGATCCCCTTTCCCTCTTTATCCATAATTAGTTGATTCCTTTTCACATTGATCGTCTCCTTTCGGTTAATCAATTGGGATCTCCTTGTCTTGGATTAGGAGGTGATATATGTCCACAACATTTTCCATCACATTAAACAACAACACACACATACACACAACATAACACATAGATATATAAAAAAAATCTTTATATATATTGTTATATCTTACACCAATATTAAAATGTTTCTTATTGTGTCTCTAGCCACACAACCAACTCTAGATGGTCCTGGGTTTCCTTTCGAGGAACCATCATCCTAAAAAGTTAGCACACTCATGCCAGTGATCATACTCTCCTCTCTCTTTCTTCTTCTCTCTTTCATGTGATATCTCTCTCATCTTGGTTTTGGATTTGATCAATACTTGAGTCACTTGGGGGCTTGATGTTTCTTTGCATCCTTGACCTTAATGAGATCATCCTTATGCATTTGATCTACTTTACCATGACCATGGGTTCATCTCATACTCCCACTAAAATAGGGACTAAATGTATCATCCTCAAAAGTTAGCATCCGTGATTGGATGCTCTGGGACCTATTAGACCCCATTTTGGTGATTTCAAGGTCTAAATATTTATTATGTTTCATCACAAAAACCTGCATTTTCTTCCACTTCTTCCTTTCACCTTCCCCAACATCCACAAAAAACTTGAGCTTATTTGAACTAATACAAGTCAAGATTCAACTTGTCCCTAGGTTTTTGAGCCCAGATTTGGCCTAGGGCCCAATGGAAGGGTTTTCCTTTGAGGTTTATATTTTTGATAGGCCTTGATTTAATTTGAATCCCAACTGGAAGGAACTAAGTTTAAAAGGACATACTCTCCCCTTATTTGGTGTCAATGATTCAAGTGCAAGTTATCTAAGTGCAATCTATACATCAAGCATTCAAGTTGTGCAATTGAGGATTTGGATTCAATATTTGAAGGCAAGCATCCAATTCAAGATCTCCGAGTCTCCATCCATTCAAGAAAATACAATCTTCTCTAATTGATGCAAGTTTCTCTCCCATGATGTGCAAGTAGAGGAATTCATAATCAAGAAAGAAGATCCATCTATCCATTATTATTTCTCTCTCCTTCATGTGGTTATCAATCATACATACATTCAATATATAGGAGTGACAACCATAAATCCATGCATTTGTGAAGGCATCCTTGATTCTACATCCCATTCCAAGCATATTTCAAGCATCTTCATGGATTACGATATCTATTCATGAGGTTTTCATACTAGGTGAATCAACAATTTAGATTTTCATTTTCATGTTTCTTTCATTTATGCAATTTCAATTCAATTTCAAGGTTAATTCCTAAAGAGGGGTTAACTAAGACAAACCCCTTTCCACAACCTTTTTTTCCCATTTTTCTGTGTAGGAATAGATTGAAAAGTTGTAGTATTAGATTTGAGAAGTACAGGTGTAGACACATGATCTTGGAAAGTTTCATCAGTTTTGGCTCTACCAAGAACAAGTTCACTTCTCGACTTTCCCCTAAAAAAATGGTGTATTCCTACACGTTTTGGTTAAAAATTATAGAACATGAAGTTAAATGTTTTAGCTTCTCAAATCTAGAGTTACACCTGATTCTGACATTCTAGTGACAATCAAATTTAGATTCAAAGTTCAAATCTCCTTATCTTGTTTCAAGGTACAATCATTCTTTTGTATCTCCTTGCACTTACTATTCATGGTTTTCATATTGTTGCTAAGAAAACATCAGGTATTATCACATTGCCTATTAAGGTAGGTCCTATTATTTTACTTGCACCTATTAATGACATACTCGATATGCTCCTTTATTATCTAACACTTCTTCTATATCTACCTTTAATCAAGATATCATTTTGCCAAACCTTCTTTAGACTAAGGTAATTACTTGACCTAAACGAAAGAAGAAACATAGTCAAAATCTTATGAATCTTCCTTTCTACATGTATCATCGATACCATGACCACTCTATTAATGAATGCCAAGCATTACCTTACAAAATTCAACAACTCATTGATAATGACATTATTCACATAACATGTCCCAATGAGTTAATTTTCAATCCCGATTCCTTTGAATAACATTTAAGTCCTTGTTATGTTGCTCCACACTATGTAACATTGGTAGCCTATCCTTTGGGGGCTCATTTTCATTCATGGTGTGATTGTACATTATGAGTAAAATAATAGGTCCTCTTTCTCCTTATCTTTGTCTCGATACTTGGGGGCCAAGGGTATTATATCAATCTCTCTCATCCTCTCCAAGGATCCAATTTTTCCCTTGGTGAAGTGACATTTGTCTATTATGTGATATCCAATCTTACATAAACATGTTGGTTTACATTAAGGGTTCTCTTCTATACAATAGATATGCATCCTTGTTTATAACCTCTTAATTTTTTTTTCAATTAGGTTTCCATGGTAAATAAATCCCTTACCTTGGAGACTAAAAGCACGTCATCCTTCCTCAAAGAATCCCTTTACCTAGCAATAGGGAAGATGACAATTCTTCCCTTATTATTCATGATCTCTTTTCAACATCCTTAAAAAGGATCCCTTTTACACTTATTACATGGTATCTATTTGCATTGGCCCCTTCCTTGAGCTCATAGGAGCTATGACCTCTTTGAATTGGATGAGGTGTTGTTCATGGATACCTTCTTGGTGTTAAAAGTTCTTTATCCTTGCTCATATTTTCCTAAAGATGTCAAAATAATACTTGTTTTCCATCTTAAGGGGGAGAATACATTACCTCCTTATTGCAAATATTTTTTTTAGTTTAAGCATCAAAGGTAGAGTACACTAGCATAATACAACTTGCTAGGGCCAAATCATTCTCCTTCATCCCTTTTTTTGTGGATTTCCTTGGATACAATTCTTTCCTTGGAATATCCTTAGGATTAGTTGAACTAGCATAACATATCTTTCTAGACCATTTGACCTCTCCTTTTCATATATTTTTAGGATTGGTTGACTAGCACAACACAATCTGCTAGACCATCTGACCTATCCTTTTCATGGGTTGACTAGCATAACAAAACTTGCTAGACCATTCAACCTCCCATTTACATTAATCTTTATGAGTTGTCTAGCATGTGCTAGACCATAAACTCCCTCTTTACACTCTCTTTGATGGGTATAACTAGCATAACACATTTTCTTAGACCGTTCCCCCTCTCTCTCATCTATCTCTCATGGATCATGATGTAGAGTGCACTGCAAGAAGTGTCTCTGGTGGGTTCACCCTGTTACAAGTTGTTAACTTGTCTACTTACTTAAGTTTCTTAAACCACCCTTCTAGGATGGATGCAAGGACCACTTTAATCAAGTTCTATAGCCTCTTTAATCCTCCAAACACTTCCTAGATCAAGTTCAGGAATGTTCCCAAATGGGCTTTAAGGATACCTTCCCTAAATGGAGTCAAAGATGGAAAACACCCTGACCCAACACTAAAGCTTTATCTGATGATTGGAACATCCTATTTATGTCTCTAGAAAAGAGAATCACTCAACTCCTAGGCTCAAAAATACCCAGAACATCAATTTGCCTTATAGACCTATAATCCCTACTAGGTCTCCAACTAAGGTTTCAACACCCTATTTTCCAATTCATAAAGGGAATAATAAATCCAAATGTTTTTTTAGAAACCCTTTTGGATATTACAAAATATTCCCAAAGTACATGCACCAACTCCAATGTAGCACCCCTAAACCCTCACAAAGTCTCATAGGCCTATCGATCGGGTTAGGCTTAGTTACAAGGCAAGTGTTCAAGGATGGGTTCAAAGAATTGATACAAGTGGTTAGGATTTATTTACTATCTTTATTTGACTATAAAAATTCATCTACCAAGTCCCATGACTCAATTCTTCCAATTTTCCACACATTTGCTTTCTTGGCTGGTTAAATACATAGAGATATTTAACCCTAGAGCTTGATGCCAAAGGTAGTGAAACTCCTTGGGAAGCTTTGTGTGCTTAGGACCTTAATATACATGTCCCTAACTTGTACTTCCTAGTTTTTCATGGAATTCTACTAGAGAAATCCCAAGTTAGTATTCCATTTTTGTAAGTGATCCAACTTATGGGGTTTTAACCCTGTTTTCACAAAACTGATGATATCTTCTACAAATCAAAACCAAATGTAATCAGACCAAGTGCATTAGAGACTAGACTAGTATAAATTTCCAAATATTACACTTGATCTAACAAATCAATTTGTACATGTACGTACAACATAAAATTGCTCATAAAATCCACTTTATTCTTCAATAAAATGCATCAAACTTCACTCTCTCCTCCTACACACAATTTGAGGAGTTCAAATACATTCATCCAAGTGATCTAACTGATCCTTGGGTAGTTGAGATCATTGGAACCAACTTTGGGCTTCCCAAGAAACTTTGGAAAAGTTGCTCGGCAACATTTTTGTAGTTTTTGAAAAGTTGCTTAGCAACATTTTTACATCTTTTGCAACTTTTTGCATTTTGTCAATATGGAAATCCAAATGACTTGGATTGTATCTCAACCCACTAAAGCATGATGAAACCTTACTAATAGGATCCAAAACACTCAAAACTCCTAAAACACTTATCCCATCCTATAGCTTACTAACTCAAGGTCCTTCATGGACTAAGGGAACTCAAGGTTTATAAATGCACCTATGAGACCCTTGACCATACAAGATGTACCAAACATATGAAGATGATCTCAAAGACCTATCTCCTTATTACATAGAAATAAAAAATCCTAACGTAGTCTTGTACATGGGTTCCTTGCACCAGATCACCTAGCACAACATCACTTCCAAGCCTATGTTATACATGATTATCTGGACCTCTCCTCAAAGATTCCATAACATAATACACTTTACTATTTGGTTGGATCGCGAAGTCTCATCTTATCTTTGATGTGTGCTCTTTTTCTTTTCAGGAGACCACTTGTGCTCTTGCAATAGATTTATGAGCACGATGCTAGTGGTTGAGACATTTTCTTTAGCAAGGTCTCTTCAACTAGTTGACTTGGAATCTTATTAAGCTTTAGGTTTTTTGTTTTATTTTTGTTTTATGTATCATTGTATATATTTGTACGAGTTAAGATCCTTGGTTTGGGGGATTGTGTCTGTAAACTTAGCAATGTCTTATCTCCTTGTAGTTTTCCCATGATCTTCATCTTTTTCTCTCTTTCTGCTACTTTACCATGACAATGAGGTGGACTCATACTCCTGCTAAAGTGGAAGCTAAATGTATCATCCTAAAAAATAATCACCCTTATTATGTTCTCATTTTTAGCCCCATTTTAGTATGTGAGGGTTCCCACATTGATTTCACATTCTTATAACACTTATTGGACCTTTAAATTAACATCATGCATCCTATATTGACTCAATTTCCTCAAAAATCAAGGTTTTCACTTATTTCTATGTGTGCTCCTCATTTTTCCTCCAACCAAATAATTCATTTCCTCACATAGGACCTATTCATTTATTTTTGACTTTTGGGATCCTTCCCAACCTCACAACAACTTGCATTTTCTCACCCCTATCCTTTTCACCTTCCTTGACATCCCCATGAAATTTGAGCCCACTTTTCCTGGGACAAGTCAAAATTTGACTTGTTCCTAGGAACAACTCAAAAGTTGACTTGTTCCTTGGGTTTTGGGCCCAAATTTTGCCCAAAGCTTGATGATGAGGTTTTCCTCCAAGATTTAGATTTATAATCAGCCTTGATAAAATTTGAGCCCCAAAATGGAGGGAGTTTAGTATAAAAGGTGATTCAAGGGCATCCAAGGTTAAGGCAGGGGCATTTTGTGTCCTCGGTGAAACTGCATAAGGTGTTTGTATTTGGCCGGTGTTACTTGGTTGCAGCCTTGATCGACGGTCTCAGTCATTAAAGGAAGCTTAGTCATTGAAGGAACTCGGTAGACTCTGATGCTTGGTGAAATTGTTACTCCATCATGTCTTTAGTGCTCGGTCGACACTGGTGGTCAGTGATGCCTGGTGTGCTCAGTTATTTCACTGTTTCTCGGTAGTTCTGGCTTGCTAACTGGAGTTCTATGTGATTTGTTGGGTTGACTTGGTGCATTTATTATTGGTAGCTATTGTTACAGGCCAACATGCTAAATTAAATGTTTGTATACAATTTGTAAGCCGACTTGTATGGCATTTAATATTTGTTAGGAAGAGTTAAGGGTTTCATCTTGCCAACTTGTGGCTAATGATTAGTATTTAAGGGGTGTTTGGGTAGATGATAAGGGGGATCAAGGAGAGAAGATCGTAGAAGTACACAACTTAGCAGATTTGGAATATCAGATGCAAAGCTTGAAAGCTAAAGTTGGCAAAGTTGTGGAGAAGATCTTGCAGATCAGATTTCTATCTGATAGTTTGTAATAGCAGAGCTAGTGGTTTGCATGCTTGGGAACAAGGACATTGCTTGGAGGCTTGCGAGCTCAAGTTTAGATCTACCTCAGGGTTTCCATCAACTTCTGATTGTCTTCAGAGATGGACTAGCTAAGATTGTATTAGATTTGTTTGGATCTTGTAGAATTGTTTTTTATTGTAATTGGCCCTAACCCGGAAGGCCTTATAGTCAGACATGTTAATGAAAATCAAAGTTAAACAATTACTTTGTGTTGCATTTTTTAGTATTCCACTGTGTTGTTTTGTTGGCTGCAAGGTTTGGACTGTCCTTAATTGGATCCACTATCCTTAACTGCATCAAGTGGTATCAGAGCGAAGTTTGTTCATGTTGGAGCGAATTTGATCTTGTGGAGTAGAATTGAGTGAAAGATAACCTAGCAAGGCTAATCTTGAGAAGTTGATCTTGTTGGTGAAAAGATCATAAGATCTTGATCTCAAATCCATGGTACTGAACTTGTGAAATTGTGCCCTAGTTGTTTGCAAGATTGCAGGTTGCAATCTAACTTGTTTATAACTTGGAAATTATCACACGGTGGTCGGTGAGGGTTTATTGTAAAGGGTTATTTTGCATATCTTTAAAGATGCCTCCGAGAAGATTGGACCCTAGAGTTATTTCTAATCTTTGTGATACTGTTGAATCTTGGATCACAGAGAAAGTGAAATTAGATTTCAGATCTGAGATGGAATTGATGAAAAATGACATGGTCATCGAGATCATGATAGTTTTTACTAGTATACCTTAGAATGTTAGTACTGAGGATGGCTATGAAGAAGCTGCTGAAGAATTTGAACCTACTGGATCTAGTGGTGATGACTGGAGGGATAGATCTAGTGAAGACATAACTGCTTGGTTACCTAGATCTGCTACTCAGTTTAGTAATTACCGAATAAAAGTTTCTACTTTCTCTGGTACTTTGAAGCCCAAAAATTTGATTGATTGGATTGGTGAACTTGAAGATTTCTTTGAGCTAGAAGAAATTGAAGATTCTCTTCAGGTGAGATTAGCACATACTAAGTTGAAAGGACATGCTACTCTTTGGTGGAAGGAACTACAAAGAGATAGAGAAGATGAAGGTGAAACGAAGATCAATCGGTGGAGGTTGATGGTGACAAAATTGAAAGCTAAGTTCATACATGTTGACAATGAGCTTGACTTGTTTAAGAAGTTGGAGAATCTGAAATAGAAGGATCTGTCTATTGAAGATTATACTGAGGAGTTCTACAAACTTACTATTTGGTCTGGACACCAAGAGCTTGGTAAGGAAAAGGTAGCTCGTTATGTGAATGGTTTGAGATTCAATATTCAGGATGAGCTTGGTATGCTAAAGATTGATTATGTTGAAGATGCTTATTAGTATGCTCTAAAGGCAAAAGATAAGCTGAAGAGGAAACAACCTACTAACTCCTGAGGGAAGGAGAAAATTGATCACTCGGTGAAGGATAAACTGACTGATGCAGAAGATGAACAGAAACCTGTGGAACCAAAGAAAAAGACAGGTAGAGTTATCTTTAAAGGTACTTTCTATAACTATGGAGAGGAAGGACACTGTTCTTTTGAATGTACACAGAAGAAGGTTGACCGATGAATTATTGTGGTAAATGAGAACATTCAGAATGAACCTGAATCTGAGAACTTGTTGCTTCAGTGAACATTGCTTGGTACAAAGGATGAACCTTGTCAGAGGAGTAATTTGTTTAGGACCCGATGCAAATCTGAAGGTAAACTTTATGATGCTATTGTTGATAGTGGTAGTACTGATAACCTTGTTGCTGAGGACAGGGTTCAAAGACTTGGGTTGAATAGAATGAAACATCCTTGTCCTTATAGGATTGGTTGGTTACAAGATCTTCATGCTTTGGAAGTTAGAGAACAATGCTTCATTGATGTTCAGATTGGCCAGTATAAGGATCTTGTGTTATGTGACATTGTGAAGATGAATAGTTGTGATATATTGCTCGATAGACCTTGGAAATATGATTGCAAATCTATTTATGACTATGTAAGAAATGTGTTTACTATTGAGAAGGATGATAGAAAGTTCTCACTAATGCATTTGATGGATACAACGCTCGGTAGGAGAAGCCTGAGTATTGGTTCCCGAGTTGAGATTGTGGATCCAAAGAAAATGAATGATCAGTATGGAGAACTGACCCGTATATTGTCAAGAAAGGACTTGAAGAGACAGAGGAAGTTGAAGTGGAAGAATATGCAAGCAGAAAAGGTGGAGGACTTGTATGTGAAGAACTAGTTCAGGATTTACGTGTTGAATCCTGGAAGATGTTCTTCTCACATATGAACATCTTTTGGAACCTAGGGTGTTTGATGCAGGGGCATCCAAGGTTAAGGTAGGGGTATTCTGTGTCCTTGATGGAACTACATAAGGTGTTTATATTTGGCCGGTGTTACTCAGTTGTAGCCTTGACCGACGATCTCGATCATTAAAGGAATCTCGGTCACTAAAGGAACTCGGTAGTCTCTGATGCTCAGTGAAAGCATTACTTGGTCATGTCTTCGGTGCTTGGTCGACACTGGTGCTTGGTAATGCCTGGCGTGCTTGGTTATTTCACTGTTGCTTGGTAGTTCTGGCTTACCGACTAGAGTTCTATGTGATTTGTTGGGCAAACTTGGTGCATTTATTATTGGTAGCTGTTGTTATAGGCTGACATGTTGATTTAAATGTTTGTATACAATTTGTAAGCCGACTTATATGGCATTTAATATTTGTTAGGAAGAGTTAAGGGTTTCATCTTACCGACTTGTGGCTAATGATTAGTATTTAAGGGGTGTTTGGGTAGATGATAAGGGGGGTTAAGGAGAGAAGATTGTAGAAGTACATGACTTAGTAGATCTAGAATATTAGATGCGAAGCTTGAAAGATGAAGTTGGCAAAGTTATGGAGAAGATCTTGCATGATCTTGTAGATAAGATTTCTATCTGATAGTTTGTAATAGCAGAGATAGTGGTTTGCATACTTGGGAACAAGGAGATTTCTTGGAGGCTTGCAAGCTCAAGTTTAGATTTGCCTCAGGGTTTCCATCAGCTTCTGATTGTCTTGAGAGCTGGACTAGCCGAGATTGTATTAGATCTATTCAGATCTTGCATAATTGTTTCTTATTGTAATTGGCCCTAACCCGAAAGGCCTTACAGTCGAGCATGTTAATGAAAATTAGAGTTAAACAATTACTTTATGTTGCATTGTTGAGCATTCCACTATGTTGTTTTGTTGGCTACAAGGTTTGGACTGTCCTTAATTGGATCCACCATCCTTGATTGCATCAAAAGGACATCCTCTCCCTTCATTTTTCATAACATGATATCCATTAATCAAGTGCACTCTATTCACAATAATACATGATTACATACAAGCAATAAATAAAATCCTCAATATATTCAAGGCATTCTTCTTCTTCGTCATCAAACATTGTGTCAAACTACAAAATCTATAATTTAGGGCTTTAGTTTCATGATTTTTTATTAGTTTTTTTTGGAGTTCAAGCTATTGCATCGACGCTTTTGATCACATCCAAAGAGGCATTTCATCACCAAGGTATAATGTAATATATGTTTCAGACCTAGTTTCCATTTCATATTTCCTTGTGAAATTTCAATTCAATTTAGAGGTTGAATCCTAAACAGGGGTTTGACCAAGGAAAATCCCTTTCCAAAATCTTTTTCTCATTTTTTTGTGCGTAGGAATAGGTTCTAGAGCCGCATTTATGGATCTAAGAAGTATAGGTGCAAGCAAAAAAATCTAGAAAGTTTCATTAGTTTTTGCTAGGAACATGTCAAAACTTGACTTGTTCCCCTAGGTACATGTTGGAAGTCAACTTGTCCACCAAAATTTGACTTGTTCCTGCCATTTTTTAGTGAAATTTTTAGGACATAAAGATTTGGGTCCTTGCCTTCTAAATTTGAAGCTACTATGGGATCTGACGTTGTAGTGATAGTCATTTCAGAATCAAAGTCCTACTTTCTCCATCTTGTTTTCGGGTGCACTTATTATTCCTTCTTTTGCTTTGCACTTACTTTATTAGATCATATCTATCATTTTCACATCATTAAGCAATATTTATTAGGAATAAAAACCCCACAAAGCATAGATCTTGCATTGGCACCAATCCTCCTTTAGTTGTGCTAATCAGATTCATTTTGTGGGAGGATTTGTATTTTAATGTATCATAGGACTTGGTAATTAATCTACATCTTGGAATTTCTTACCATTTCTTATTATATATTTTGGATTTGATGAAGACTTGAGTTACTTGGCCCGGCTTGATGTTTCTTCATCTCCTTCACCTTGATGAGACCATCCTTATGCATTAGATCTACTTTACTATGAGCATGAGTTGGATCTATAATCCTACTAAAGTGGGGGCTAAATGTATCATCCTAAAAATTAAGAACCCTTAAATGTTATTCAAAGGATTTAAGATTGAAAATTAACTCATTACGACATGTTATGTGCATAATGTCATTATCACTTAGTTGTTGAATTTTATAGTCTAAGGCTTAGCATTCATTAGTAGAGTGGTCATGGTATTGATGATATATCTAGAAAGGAATATTCATAAGGTTTTTACTATGCTTCTTTCATTTAGGTTGAGTAATTACCTTAGCATGAAGAAGGTTAGGCAAAATGATCTCTCGATTAAATGTAGATATATAATAAGTGTTAGATAATAAAGGAGAGGATGTTGACAAAGGGGGAGACTCAAAACCAAATGCTTCAATAGGTTTCTCACTATTCTCATGCTTTGTTGCACACATCCTAAACCATATTTGAGATTGTGAGTTGAATTGTCTTGAGAACTAGGTTGAACCAATAACACATTAGGTCCCTTGAAGGATCTAGTGTTGTCATTAGAAAATTTGTATTCATCCACAAAATATGGTGTAAATTCTAATGACCCCCAATCATCATCTAATATATCACTTGTAGGAGAAGAAGTGTTTTATTTAAATATTGTAAGGATAGAAGGAGAATCGGGTTCAATTTGTAAGCAATCATTAGGTATATCGTTAGCAAGAATGGTATAAATAAATTTGTTGTATATAAACTTGATTGTGTGATGGAGAGTTGAATTAACAACATGCATAACATGTAACCATGATATTCCTAAGAGAATATTATAGTTAAGAGTATCAAGCATGACATGAATAGGTGTGGGTAAAATAACAAGACCTACCTTATAGGCAATGTGTAAATACCCAATATTTTCTTAGCATCATTATCAAAGGCATGAATAGTAAGTGTAAGGATAAAGGAAAGAATAATTATACCTTGAAACAATATGAGGATATTTTAACTTTGAATCTCTATTTGACTATCATCAAAATGTCAGAATCAGTTGTAACTCTAGATCTAGGTTCACCAAAATGTTTAGTGGATAATGATGAGCAATGCTAGGATGTAGATCACACACCAATTTTGTGTATACATTGGAATAAAAACCCACCCTTAAACCAAACCTAATTAGCACAACCAAAAGGAGGAAGGGTGCTAATGCAAGATCTATGATTGTGGATTCCTAATTGAAAGATCTAGAGTTACAACTTATTCTAACATTTTGGTGACAGTCAAATTCAGATTCAAGTTCAAATCTCCTCATCTTTTTTCAAGGTACAATCATTCTTTCCTTTCTCCTTGCACGTACAAATCATCCTAAAAAGTTAGTGCCCATAATTAGGTGCTCTAGGACCTATTACATCCCATTTTGGTGATTTTGAGGTCCAAATATTTGCTATGCTCGATCACAACAACCTAAATTTCCTCCCCCCACTTCCTTTCACCTTCCCCAACATTTTAATAAAAAGAATGAGCTTATTTTACCTAGGACAAGTCAAGAGTTGACTTGTCCTTGGGTTTTTGAGTCCAAATTTGGCTTGGGGCCTGATGGAAAATGGCCTTGATTTAATTTAAATCCTGAATGGAGGGAATTAAGTATAAAATGATATATTATATCCTCATTTGGTATCCATGATTTAAGTGCAAGTTATCCATCAAGTATTTAAGCATTTAAATTATGCAATTGAGGATTTTGATTCAATATTTGAAGGCAAGCATCCAATTCAAGATCTCCAAGTCTTCATCAATTCAAGAAAAGGAAATATTCTCTAATTGATGCAATCTTCTCTCCCATGATGGCCAAGTAAAGGAATTCTCAATCAAGGAAGAAGTTCCACACATTCATTATTCTCTCTTTCTCCTTCTTCATGAGGTTATCAAGCATACATACATTCAAGATAAAGGAGTGGAAATCATAGTTCCATGCATTTTTAAAGGCATTCTTGATTCTAAATCTTATTCCAAGCATATTTCAAGCATCTTCATGGATTTGATCAATTAATACATCCATTCATGAGGGTTTCATAGAAGGAGGATCAACATTTTACCTTTCTACATTGCTTTCCTTTATGCAATTTCAAGGTTAATTCCTAAACATGGGTTTGACCAAGGCAAACCCATTTCCACAAACTTTTTTCCTATTTTTCTATGTTTAGGAACAAATTATAGAGTTTCAATCTCATGTCTAAGAAGTATAGGTGCAGACACAAGATCCTTGAAAGTTTCACCAATTTTGGCACTATTAGGAACAAGTCAACTTCTTAACTTATCCCTCAAAATTTGACTTGTCCCTGCACTTTTTGGCTGAAAATTACAGAGCAGAAAGATAAAGGTCTCAGTTTCCTAGATCAAGTGTTACAACTAATTCTAACATTCTAGTGACAGTCAAATTTAGATTCAAAGTTCAAATCTCCTCATCTTGTTTCAAGGTACATTCATCCTTTCTCTTTTTTCCTTGTACTTAGTTTCATAGGTAAAATTTTCTATCACTTACTTTGTCATGTCATATTTCAATTAGAAATCCATAAAACCCCCCCGATCATAGATCTTGCATTAGCACCCTTCCTCTTTTTGGTGGTGCTAATCAGGTTTGGTTTAAGTGTGGATTTGTATTCCAATGTATACATGAACTTGGTGAGTGATCTACATCCTAGCATTACTCACCATTTTCCACTATACACTTCTCTCTATATATATATATGAAAGATTTTAAAATTATAGAAATTCATCAACTTTTTCCTTATAATCATGATGATCTTGTCAATCTCCCATACATGAGACCTGTGACATGCTATAGCATTCATTGTAATATGAAAATATCTATTTAAGTGGAGTTGTTCTACCCTTAATTATTGGGCCATCTCAACTGGAAGGAGGGAAGCTTGGGCTTCTAGCTCATTATTGGTGCCATCTACAAGATTCTTTGATTCTACTATTAAAATTTTTCCTATTGCATCTCTAGCCACACAATAAACTCAAAAAGGTCATGGGTTGCCTTTTTAGGCCCCATGAAAGTTGATCTTAATCCAATTGTCATTGGTTTAATCTTATACCACTTCACCCCTCTTATCCCTGCTATGATCAAGCTAGGAAGCCCATTCATAAGCTTAAATTTGAGTAGTGACCACTACTTATTGATAATAATATCATAAACACTAAAAGGAAACTTGCTAGAATTTTGAGAGGTAGCTACTAAGTTGAGAATTTTTGAAATAGAATGCTCTATTCTCACACATAGCCTTTCCACTAACTTCAACTTCTCTCAAAATTTGTGTCGATTACAATCTTTCTATATCTCCCATATTATGAATAAATGACAAATTTACCTAATACTAGAGGAATTTGATTTGTGAGAGACAACTTGCCTTGATTGAAACACCCCCTTTAATGTGAATGGAAAGACACCTAACATATTTAGTTTCTCCAAAACACAATTCTAACATTGAGATGCAAACTTATAGTGAATTAAAAGATGATTAATGGTTTCCTCATGCTCTCCTCAAATAACACATTGAAAGGTACCATGGAAAATATACCTCATTAGTCTTTGTATAGTAAGTATCATCCCCTTAATAGTCAACCAATAAAAAGATCTTTCTTTGGGGACATAGTATTTATTCCAAAAAAGATGTACAAGTTCCTAGTCTATCACTACAACTGCCTCCACTAGTTTGTAGCCAACCGTGAAAGAGTATTCAACTTTCTTAGTACAATAAATTAGATCATATTTTTCTCTTCATAATAGAAAATTCCTACTCTCCTTAAAAGATTTCAATTCTTCTAAATATGCACCCAAAAGCCCTAACTCATTGTCATATTTCTATTTTCACTTCAAAGTGTCTTCATGTTCTTATTTAATGATGTAGTTAGATACCTTCTTGTCCTAGTTGTGCTCTATGATTCATCACAAGTCTGTATTGTATACACCCATGGATAAGGCAGGATGGTCTTCAAAGTAATCATCCTATAAATAAGCATCCTCCCCATCCCCTAGCTTCCAGGTGATGTGGTTTGTAATTAAATATCTACAACTCACCATGAAATTCCAGATAGAAGAACCCATGGGGGGTTTAAAATAATTATAACATGTTCATTTGGCTGAATTTCCAAATATTTATGGCTCAAAAATTTGGCCCATTTATGATTGGGATTTATATACATCATCCTGACCAATTTGCCTTCCACAGTTTGATTCATCAAATTCCATCACCTCAGACTAGCACCCTTGGAGCCTTTAGGATTACAAACCTTATCCCAAGCAAGTTGAGGAATTTTGTGATGTTTTTGACTACCATTCAAAAAAAAATTCCTTAGTTTTTGCTCTATATTTTTTATGATATTTGTAGGGATCTTCACGTACATCATTGGCTATATAGGAATGGTAGAGGTAAAATATTTCAACATAAGGATTTTCCCAATAGAGTACAAGCACCTTCTTTTCCAACCTCAAGGTTTACTCAAACAAGATTCCAGAAGTTTGGTCCAAAGTATGGATTTACACCCCCCTTAAGAGCGGCATACATAAGAATTTTATAGGAAGACCACCCAATTTAACATTCAGTCTCCTATTGATCTCTTGTTCTTTGTTCATATTGTTATTGAAGAAGATGGCTTTGGATTTGTGTGAGTTAACCATTTAACCAAACAATGAACAATACTTGTCTAGAGTTTCCTTGATACATATATCTTTTCTAAGAAAGAATTCTCCCATAAGTAAGGTGTCATCAACAAATTGTTTATGAGAGGAGGCATCCAAGACTTCTACAATTTTGATCCCTATCCTTTTTCCCTCAATGCACCTTTTAGTGATGATAAACAAAGTTGGTGACAAGGGATCACCTTGCTGAATTCCTCTATTTGATTCAAAAAAATCATGGGGACTACCATTCACCAAAATAGAAAAATGAGTTGTCTTTATACAACTCCTTATCCATGATACACATATCTTATCAAATCCAAAACATTTTAATACATGTATAAGAAAGGCATAGTTAACATGATCATAAGCCTTACTTATATTGAACTTGATTAACATTTTGTCTATCTGAGCCCTTCTCATAGAATGAATTTCTTCATGAGAAATAATGATACCTTCAACAATAAATCTACCTAGCTGAAACCACTATATTCATTTGAGATAAGCATGAGAAGAAAAGACTTTAACCCATTAGCAATAACTTTATATGTGACATTATAGAGAGAGATTGATCGAAAGTCATCCAAGTTGCCAACCACCTCTTTCTTTGGAACCAAAATAATGAATGTGTTATTGAGATCCCTATACATATATGATAATGCTCTTGATTCTTTCACTAACCCTAACAAGTCCAAATTGATCATTTCCTAAGTCTTCTGAAAAAATCAAACAAGGAAACCATTGGGGCCCTGGGATTTATCACTCTTAAGTGAGAAAAGAGTCATTTTAACCTCATCAAGAGTGACCAACTTCAACACTAAATAATTCTATTATTATAGAATGACTTCTGGAATAATGGATTCTACTTCCTCCAAGCTCAATCCCATAGTCTTATCAAAAGAGAGTAAGGCAAAGAAATAGTCGATGGTCTCCTTATTGATTTCCTCGCATTTTGTGACAAGAATCCCATTACCATCCTTGATCACATTAATTTTATTCCTAAAATTCCTTGCCTTCATAGGATAATGGAAGAATTTGGTACTCCTATCCCCAATTTCGAGCCATCATTCCATAGACTACAACTTCCAATACATGTCTTCAAGCGCTAGCACCTGAAAGAGTTCCCACATCAGATCTATTTCTTTTTGAAACTCAAAATCAATCATCTCTTGTTTAATAACTACATAATTCAAACTTTCCAACATTTTTTCAATTCACATCTTTTCCACAAAAATGTCTTTGAATTAAGTTTTGCTTCAATCCTTCAAGCTCTCCTTGATAAATTGGATTTTATTTTTTTGAAGAAGCATAAAGCCTTTGTGCCTGCTACTTCTAGAGTAGCTTTCTACCAACAATATATGAGCTGGAGAAAATTTGGATCTCTAAACCACATCAATTCAAATTTGAAAGGTAAATGAATAGGAACAAAATCATCCTGGAAGTGGAGGACAACAGGAAAGTGATCTGATCCTAAGAAAGGAAGGATAAGCGATTAAAAAATGAAAGGGCATAGTCCAATTCCCAGCCACAAAGAACCTGTCCAACCATTCTATAATATTTGGAAATCCTTTCCTCCTATTTGTATAGATAAAATTTCCATCCTTTTGAGAAATTTCTTCCATACTATTGCCAAAGATAAAGGCATGAAAATCAGATTGAATTGAAGAGATATTCAATCTTCCCCCACTTTTTATTTGAGGGCTTTAATAGCATTGAAATCCTCCCTCCCCCCTCCTCCCCCCCCCCCCAACAATATTATGAGAAAGGAGCTAAGGGGTTGTAAATAACTAATGATTTGATTCCACAATTATCTTTTTTAGGTTGTACCAGTTGATCCATAAATATTAAAGAATAAAATATACTTACTAACACCTACCACCTACACCTTAACCATTTTCCATTGAATCCCACTACTGGTCTCCCACACATTTTCTTTATGTGGACTCCATAAAATTTCAATCCTCCTAATGCCCTAATGGCATCTACACATAGACCATCCCACTGTCACCACTTCCTCAATATTGATTCAAACTCTTTTTTAACTAATTTGGTTTGTTGCAACTAAATGAAATATGGACACTCTTGATCAAAACATCTCTTGATTAGGTGCCTTTTATTAGAGGTATTGCAACCTTTGACATTCCATGAAATGGCCTTCATGGCTCCTTGGGAAGGGAAAATCATTTCTTAGAATGTAGCTTTCTTTGTCCTTTGGTACTACCAACCAACTCCAATTTAAACTTATTGGACTCGGGACCTCTTCTTCTTTTCTCCCCAATCTTGACTTTCTTACTTTTGGTTTGAGTTTGACTTACTTACCTATTTTCAAAAATGTCTTCCTCATCTGCATTGAAATCTCCATATAACCATGAAAAACTAGTATCCCTCACTGTGTTTTTAACCGCCTCTTCATCCACTTTCTAAAATTTATCACTCATGGAAGCCATATTTAATGGTTCATCAATAAAAGGATTCAACTCCCTACCACTAAACACAGAAAAGGGAATAGATCCAACCTTTGGAACAACTTGTCAATGGTCCAAATCATCCACACCAAATATTGGTGGCATAAGGTCCTCCTCTACGCCATTACTAGAGTCACAAATAAGGGAGGTCTCAACTGATGAGAGCAAGACATTCATCCTGATTGCATGCTCAAAAGGTTCATCATGGGACTTAGGGGTTCCAAATTCAATTAGTTGAGTTTCTTCTTTAAAAATGCTCCTAAAAATTGAGTCATTAGGAATATGACTCTTCATTATTTTATCTTCATTAGAATTATCACCTTGTTGTTCCCCTAGGGACTTGTTAGATGCTTATTGTCCTATAGCCTACAATTGTTTTTTTCCTGACCCATTTGGGTATTTCTCCATGTTATCCCCAATTACTTGTTCTGGTTCCCCATTTTTTGTACCCATCAACACTTCATTGTCTTCCTCAGAGGAGGTATCCTTATTCTACAATAATGTTTGATTCTTTGTCCCTTTGTGATCCTGATACCTATGTTATAGGTCATTACAAGGGGGCACCAATACACTTTTCTCATCATCCTTAGCTAAATCAATGCCTTCCCTTGAACAATTTATCTCTCTTACATTCACCATTTCCCCTGGCTCAGACATTTGAATGATCCTTCTTAAAAATGCATCGTTGACCCCTTCCTTTCCTTTGAAATACCTAGAGCATTCCCATTCTGAATGGCCTAAATGTTTTCATACCTTACATTTATCCACTGACTATTGTGCCTCGTTACTTTGTTTCCATACCCCATCATTAGAAACTAGCTTTATGAGTTTCGATAGAGGTTGTGTCGAGCTCCATCTTATGCATATTCTAGAATAAATACTAAAATATTTGTTTTTCGCTCCCTTTCCAAATATAATAAACCTTCCCAATTTATTTCCAATCATCCTAGGAGTGTCCAGATCCCAATATTTAAAGGGAGGTTGTAGAGTTAACCCAAACAAGACCATATCTATTAAGACCTTCATGGGGTTGAAATTTGGCTCCCACTCTCTAATGCAAACTCCCAAACCCCCCATCAGATATGGCCCATTGTCCAGGATCCATTGCTTTGCTTGTTCCTTCTCACAAATCACCAGATAAAAGGCATTTGGGAGGGTTATGAGTTCCAATTTGAATGACCATGACTCCTCACTCCATTTTTCATATTTGAGACATCACTGACTAATCACCAATCCATTTCATAAATGAACCTTTTTCCTTTCAAACAAGAAATTGCATCATTTCAACCTACGTGGTCAACATTGATTGACACATAAGGGCATTGTTTAGAGACAAAACATAGCTCTAACATTATAGCCTTTGTTGCATTCTCCTTTGACCCCTCCTTTGCCCTAATCTCTTTTGGTTTCCAAATATTTTTTTGCCACTTTGTCCTAGTCATATGCTCCCCTTTCCATGATACGTATATAGCCATCATCTTGATACGACCACTTTTGATTCTATTTAGTACCTCCCCCCAAAAAAATTTGGTTCCATTAGCAACCCGACCAACGATAAAGCTAATGTCCTCCCAATTAACTCATCTTGGTGGATGCTAGACAAAGATAGGCCTAATAACCTTGATGTGCTGAGTATCCAGATCTGCTCATGTCTAATGAAACCTTGCTCTTCTTGCAAAATATTTCCAATGACTCTTTCCTCTTCCTCTCATCCTCACTTTTCGGTCCACTTCATTCTATCCTATTTTAATATGAATTTAGAAACTTGCTATTATTAATAATTGTTAAGTCATCATTTAATATTAGTATGTAATATATAAGTTTCTATATTGTTTATTATACATTTATATTAATTTAGAATTTTAAGAATAGGATATATGAATTTTAGAAACTTGTTTAGTAAATTTGAGATTTTTTATATATTATTATTTTATAATATTAATATGTAATATAAATATTTCTATATTGATTATTATATATTTATATTAATTTAAAATTATTTTAAAATAAACCATACCAACTTAGAAATTTGTTTACTTAATTTGAGATTTTTATATATAATAATACATTTTAAACTAATAACTAGATTATTTGCACAATTTTATTAAAAATAAAATATTTATTATATTTAATATGTATTATTAATTAAATTGATAAAATATGTGTATCTAATATGCAGTAGAAGCAATCAAATACACTGCAGAACAATCTATGCGATAACCTTTTAAATTTATTGCAGTATCAAGTAGTAATTATGCTTATGTAATTATGTCAATTGTAATTTTTTTTTAAATGATAAAATATTTAAATTTTAAAAAAATTAATACAAATTAATTATTATTTTTATATATAATAATTTATTTTAAAATAATAACTAGATTATTTGCACCATTTTATTAAAAATTAAATATTTATCATATTTAATATGTATTATTAAATAAAATGATAAAATATTTAAATTTAAAAAGTTTTAATTTAAATTATTTGTAATTTTTTTTGTAATAATTTTTTTAATGAATATTTTTCATAAACGTAAAATGGAAGAAATTAAAATGATGAAATCGTCATTAACAAGGACGCATAGTGTCTAGTTCTTGTCGTTGCCCAAAAATTGTAGACACTTAATGCCTAATAACTATGTTTATATTTGTAAGTTTTACAAATATATAATATTCATTGTGTTCTTTGAAGATGAGATTCCACGTAATTGTTATGTGAATCTATATTATACAACATCAGTAAACGTTTGTGGTTAAAAAATACTTTGTAAGTCTGTATGGAAATGAACTGTTGCAAAATAATCTCCTATTAATTCATACAACTCAAGTCAACAACCATCAAGAAATTGCTTTATACAGGCAAGTGTATAATGTGCTAATATGAGCAATATTTAGTAAAATGGATATGCAACATGGGTAGTGAAAATGGTAGTTGTTAAATGCATAAATTAATTAGTCAGTAGATCTTTACATATTTGCTTTTGTTATATTAAATATGTATGCAGTTGAAGGGAATAAACCATATCTTCCTATAGCATTGCAAACCAAGTAAATCGGAAAAAAAAAATGAACAACCAAAAGTAAAGAGTTGACAGCTAAACATTTGCATAAATTGTGTTGTTTAGATGTATTTATATTTGTGACCAATTTAAGACAAGGCACATATAAATCATGTGACAATGACAAGTATTATTCTAATTAGGCAGCAACTTGGACACATAAAATGCTTTTGAAGATAATCCCATGGAGAGATAATTTTTGACAATCCATAACTTAAAGGCACCAGTCATACATATATCATTAGAATGCATTTTTAGTTTTTTTTTTCACCAACCTCTTCTAAAAGTGCAAGTCAACATTACTATTTTCCCTACACTTTTTAATTGTAGATATTTCATTCTATATGCTGTATATTGGATACAAAATGAATAATTCAAAGAACACAATAAGAGTCGATGAAAAATTAAATTGAGAGGATAAAATTAAGTCTCCAAAAATTTTGAAAATGTAATGATATTGAGATAACACAATAGTTTCTTACAGTAAGGAATATATGTCCTTCTTTCTATGTGAATATAAGAAGCATATGATATATATGAAAATTATTGCTAACTATTTTGCAAACAAATTCTATACATAAACATAAAATTCCAAGGCAATCAAGATTGATTGCAGACTGCAGTGCATATATTCCAATCTTTGAATAAATGCATAATAATTTCCTGTCAATTCATACAGCTCAAGTTTGCATTTGTTTGCACTTTTCTGTACATCATGAAGACTGTTTCAAAAAAACATATCATAGAAGTCAATAATAAATCTCATAAAGGCCACTTTATACAGGCAACTGTATAGTATGGTAATAACAACAATATCTGGTAAAATAGAAATGCAAACAATATATCTTTGAGCAATCTCAGATGAACTATGTAAAGTTGAAACCTCATTATTTCAGTATGCAATTTAAACACATAATTTTTTTTAACAATGGGTATGCTTTTTGTAAATATTTAGGAGAATTGGAGACATAGAATTAGCAATAAACAAAAGATATATTTGAAATAGGTTGTTGCAATAGCGAGACATAATATATTATTTTCTAATATTGCTTGATGTAAAAGCAGTAATGCATATAAGTAGGAAAATTAAGTTAACAATAACAGAAGGTCTAAAATTAAATTTTAAACAACACATATAGTCATTGGACTTGTGTCAAAATGCATTGAAAGAGAGTTAGCATGACATAGGAGTCCTCTGAGATTTAACATATTAATGTCTTGGTCTCTATCTAGACATCAACACTATAGAATATGTATGACTTAGTTTGTAAGATATTTAGCAAGCCTATTTTGTACTTAAAGATGAAATCCCATTGCAATTTGATGAAATGAAGTGTTGGGTGCATATATTCTAGGTTTTCACTATTGCATAGCTTCCTACAAGTCAATGGAAAATTTGGTGTTAGTGATTTGTAATTGAAATATATAGTACTATTTGAACAATGTATAATTTTTTTAAATCATTGAAAGAAGTAGTTTTGTTTATCTTGTGTCTTGTTATGGCATTGTGTAGCAGAGTGGTGTGTGTAATTGCATTACTTTGAGTCAATGTGAAGCGACCTTCAATGGAAATTTCACGTAGGGTGAAGACAACTCTAGATTTTTTCTGTATGTAGTCTTCATAGCTAATGTTTGTAAGGGCTAACATCAATTGCTAAATTACTAAGTGCTCGATAGAGCATTGAATTATTTGTTTATTCTCAGCAATGAGCACTATTTAGAGTTGGAGTTTGTGCACATAGTTGACATCCTGATCACACTTGATGCAATGTGTAGATTCCTCTTCCAAAATTCCATAATCATTGAATTTCTAATGACACTGTGAGTAGAATGCACTGAATGGACTAGAAAATGGATTTGCCACCTTCAAAATTCCATCAAACTGTTGCATTTGTTTGCGTATCAGTGCATATTACGATTCATAATGTAAAATATAAAGAGTTTTGCAATGTTTTTTTCTTACCTCATGTTTTTTGCAGTAATTCATTTAAAATCTCCAGGGTCCTCTTGTCGTTTAACTTGCAGATGTATGTGGAGAAACTTGTACGGAATGTGTTCCTTTTGTCAAGCCTCTTAACAATGTTTCTAAAAAGTAATGCAGGGGTCTTATTCCGATGGAGTTGTTCTTCCGCTGCTATATAGTGTTGAGCTATATTTGGATGAATTTCAAGCTATAAAGAAGAAAGACAATCAGAGTTGTTCCACTTCTTCAAGAAATGTGCATGTGCGAGTGTTAAGGATCTTGATAAGTGTATGAGTGGTCAATAATTAGAGATCATTTTACTTGTGCTTTGTCCTCTTCAGTGTGGTTGTCCTTTATTTCAAGTGTACTTTGGGAGCCTATTTTTTTCACTCCAACCACCAGCGCTCCCACTGTTCGATTGGGAAGTCACTTGTGTTGTTTAGGAGCTGCTTTATTGTTGTACTGGGAATGAAATTATATTCAATGCACACACGATTGATAGTTTCAACTTTGCTTGTATCTTTCAAGATGAGAATGCAGTCATAGTCACCATGATCATAGTCTATTCATGGAGCAATGTCAAAACCTGTAATGGAAATCCCCATTCCTGAGACAATTTTATCTTCATATTGCTACACCAGGCTACCATTGATATTCAATGTGATTGTCATCTTTTCTTTCATGTCTATCAAGTCTGCATGTAAAACTTCATGTGTCTTGTTGACTTTGTCAAGATTTACTTTGTACACTATTAACACATCTCCTTCAAATGTGTGTCCACTCTTTCTTGCATTGAGATCTTCAATTGAAATGCAATTGCAACTTTTGACTTTGGACCTGCAAGAAGATGATGATTATATGTGTTGTTTGTTGGCAATGTAAATAAGTTAAGGATATGTGACAAGGGAAAGAGAATACCTTTTGGTTGTTTGATCTTGTTTCATTTGTGTAACCTTCCCTTTCTTTTTCTTACCTCCATTATGCCCTACAAAGTAATAGTGTGGATGGAAAATTGTCTTAGGAGTTTGTAATGAATGTTTGCATGGAGACATTTTTATGAGATTTCATCATTTCCATTGTCAATATGACTATTGTTTGAATATGACTATTGAGCTATATATGTCATTTAAATAGAGGAATTGACGTATTGTCTTTTGTTATTATTATTATTATTATGCAAATTGGAGTTTAATTATTTTCCTCTGCCAGATGTATTTGCAGGAAAGAAGAAAAGTGATATGTCCAGTATGCTTCAGACGTATAAATGCAACAGATGTTTGTTGTTATGTTAGACCAAATGTGATCAATGAGTGGCATGTTTAAATTATGTGAATGGCTGAGTAGGAAATTAAGTTTGTGGTATTGCATATGAGTTGTAATGGTTGTTTTGTGTTTACTTGTCATTGCCATATCAATGTTCAAATCTCTAAGAATATACAAGATGTTTTTCTGTTCCATAGTACTAAGCACATTGTCTATAGCTTTTGTTATTTCTGGTAAGGGAGCATTCGACCTTGCATAAATATTGCAAATATTAATTTCATTGTTGGATAGTATTATTGTCGAGATCATTGCTTCTACATTTTTTGAAATGGGGTGTTGTGTTCTTGCAACTATTAAGTTCTTTCTTGTTAAAGTCATAATGCCATGTATTCCATGTATTGAGGAGGCATTGAATTGTTCATACAAAATATTTTTTTGTGTGGGATTTGTATGAACTTCTTGCAAGCATAAAATATCAGAGGACATGATTTCATTGTCATTGACTAGGTCACTGGTGTGTGCATGTAAACTTTGACTATTTTGTGTGCATAGGAGAAAGTGTAATGTTGCATGTGGACATGTATTCTGGTTATCAATTTTCCAACGTGCATCTGACTCTAGACGTTCCATTTCTAGATTTATTTTTTGCTTCATCCTAAATTATTCTGGTGTAAGAGGTTTGATCAAATATAACATATCAATTATTTTCGTACACGACAGTGTTGTGTATGTTATATTGTGTTGTTTTATTCCAGTGGGATCAAAAGCAAGGGATTCCATTGTAAGCCCTTATGATTGATGGATTTTTTGTGCACATGCTAGTTGTATAGGGAATTGTTTTCTAATAGTTATTTTTTTGTTTGCAATTTTTTTTTAATTGGCCATGTGATGCGGAGAATGGGTACCCAATCTTTTGCAATATACTCGTTATAACATAGCCTATATTTTGTTTTTTGTTGTTGACCAATATTTTCATCATTAAATTTGATCCACACAATGTCAAATTCATCATGTTTTGTATATGCTTTAAATATCCCATTAGATCCATTCACTATACCATCTTGTGTATTGTAGTTACTTGAATAGATTTATACAAGTACATTTGGTTTCACATGTATTTCAAGAGGAAGTGTTACTGTATGGATATAAAGTCGTATGACATTGTAGTTTTCCTCACATTCATCTATTTCTTTCAATACAATACTGTCACCAAGCATGATTGTTAGCATTTTGTTGTTATGTGCATCTACATCACACCTATTAGGGTTTGACAGATCCATAACAATATAAAGTTAAATAGTTATATGCAGAAATAAAAGAAGAAAGCAATATGAACACAAATAACACATAGATTTAACGTGGTTCACCCAAAACCTAGGCTACGTCCACCTCCACAGCTTCCCCTTTCTTATTATCCAGCAAAATAGTATATCAACATTACAATGCATTATGCATCTCAGACACTTATAACAACGTTTTAGGGAAACCTCTAAAATCAACACCCACTACATGATCAATCACCATAATATCAACAACACCTCCTATAGTAAAGGAATGAGAGGGTTGGGTCAACTGGTATTGGTCGTATGCATTGTTGATTGAGGTATTCTATATTGTCAATTTTTTGTAGGCCTATGCGGACTTTGTTTAGAATTCAAATAAAGTTTTCATCTTTTTGTCACATAGTGACTTTTAATGAATAACATCTCACGTTGTCTTTCCAAAAATTGTACGACATTAAATCTTTTCCTATCGGTCTACTATCGAAAACAATGGAGTCAAGTACATGTTGGGCTTGGTAAAGATCTCCACATAAAATAGTGTCTAAGCCTCTAAAGTAGGTGGTAGGCCTATTCATAATATCACATAAACGCTTGTCTATAAAACGCAAAAATGTTGAGCCTACCATGGAGATCTCATCAATCAGTAGCACTCATAGTTGGTTGTAATGCTTTGACATCCTCGACCTATTATGATTTGTTAAAAGGTATATGGAATGAAGAATGTAGTGTAACTCCACCTATATTATATGTTGCTTTACCTGTATACATAGTGATTAATCCCTTTGGTTTATCAGGAATATTGTCTACAATTTTTTTGTATACATGTAGAAGTACTTGGTAAATTGCTTTTGTTGTAAATGTCTTCCCAGTGCCAGCACCACCTGTCAAAAAAAGGATTGGAGTTGTCGTGTTTTTGTTCTTTTTCATCATGATGTATTTTACAATTATTTGTTGCTCTTCGTTCAACATTTGTCTAAGTTTTTAGTACTCTATGTTTTCAATTAATTGTGGATGCTTCCCTATTTCAAATCTGTGGTAGGGTACACTGTCTACTCTATTACACGCATTTGTCTCAAGATCTTTTTGTATGTCATAGAGTTCATCCACTATACAGGTTATGGTTGTAATATTTTATATAGCAGTCTCGCATTCTTTGGAATTGATTTCATTAGCCTATTTTTCAATATCACCTCATGTACTATTGGCAGAATAACAAATTTTTGCACGTTTCTTTATGATTGTTTCTTCGTGTTGAATATATGCAGATTCCTAGGAGTTGAAATTGTGTTTTAGTGTGCTTTCATTTATTGTGAATGGAACAAAAAGTAAAAAAAATTCTTTGCAATGGTTCTCCAAATCAATGTGCTTGTTATAGTTGATTAAATGTATTATGTTTGCTTTTGCTCTTGGCTTAATTTGATATCCTCTTTTACTATATTTAGAAACAAATTCTACCAAACATATGTGGGAGATATTTTTGGATGAGCCAAATAATAATCTATTAAAGATTTTGCTATCACATTTTATGACTCGTCTGGTTCATTATTTAAGTCTTTAACAGATTTAAGTACAAATATGCGATCGTTGTCTGATCTTGTATCAATGAATATATATTTTTGAGAACTTTGATTAAGCGGAAGAGACAAAACTAAATGAGCAGCCTGTTGTGCTGACATTTGTTGTAAGTTCAACAAAGCATTTCCCAATTTGCTTATCATTTGTATTGCATCAATATTATCTCTTTGATGGTCATCACGTATTCGTTTAAATGCATGTGTCATTGATTTGTCAACCTTAGCCATGTATGAACTACAATACATGGCTGCAACATATGCATTGAGCATAAATTGTGCATCTGTGTTTGCTTTCCATAGAATGGGAATTTGTTTTGCAAAACTATTGTTCCATATTTGAGATGGTTTCCTTTTAAGAAATAGGGTGGTTTTGTCTATTGTTGACCTTAGAGAAGTGATGTAATCATCCCCTGATAACTATAATTCATTGATAAACATGTCGAATGTGAAGGAAGCGTCATAGGTTCCATTTTACAAAGCTGACAAAATATGTGAGGTTCTTGTAATAGTTATTTCGCTTTTTTCAACTAATGGTTCAAGTATCATTGTCTTTTGCAATGGAGGAAGTGGGAAATTGTAATGACATGTTTTTTTCAAAGATCTTTTACATTTCCTTGTATGGTGGTGTCTATGAAGAATAGCCAAACTAGGTTGTAAGTGGTCAGTGCTACATGTAATGTGTTTGTCGACAAAGGTTACGATATCTCTGTTGGTTTATCTACCATAGATTGGTGCATTTTCTATCCAGATTAGGAGACGATCATGTTTATTTCCCCTATTTTGAAATTCAATTGCGAAAAAATAATCTAAAATTTTTTCAAATATTGAATTATCTGCAAATATTAATTTTCTCATTGCATTTATCCTATGTCGATAGTATCGTGCATATGTGATGGGATCTTTCTTAACTAGTAGGAATTTGTCATTGTCATTGTCATTTTCATTGTGAGTAATTGATTCATCATTTTGTAATCGTGTTTGTCGTAAATTGTGCAAGTTTTGAAGTGTGTGTGTTAGAGCTTCCCAATTTTGTTCTGCACATGTAAAAGTGATGAAATATGTAGGTGGTCCAAGTTGTCCTATCATTGAAAAAACATTTTTTTTAATTGTTGGCTATAATCATGAGATATTCTGATTCTTTTGAAATCAACATATCCGATGCCTGATTTTAGAATCTTCTCCAAGTTTGGTTTGTGTTTCACGTCTTTTTCCAAAATATTTCATCCTTTCAATTGTCATTTTCTTATTCTTACCCACATTGTAGACATTACTTGGTGTATTAGTATCTTTATGGCTTTGAGAAAAAGATTTGTCATGTGAAGAGAAAAATCTTGTTCTGAATGAAGTAGTTCTCATTATGCCATTTTTTGGTAGTTGAATTTTTCAACAATATCAACATCACATGGCTCTTTGAAGAAGAGAGTTGGAAAATTCATCTCTTCTGCATACTTGTCTTTGAATATTCCAATTGGGTAACAATCTTGAGTAGATGCAATTTCAATTATTTTATCTTCCATGTTGCGTATACATCTAGAATTTGTATATCCATGTATCAATGTTTCAGTTGGGTTGTCGTTCTCTAAATCACTATTAGATTCAAGATCACTTGAGCTAGTTTCACTATCGCTTCCATTCCCTTCGTTTAATTGTAATGTATGTATCCAATCATCATTTATTTGGACTTTTTCCATCTTGTACAATGTTGCCTTACTCAATTAAAAGAGAGATTGCATTATAATATTTGGCCTCACAATTCCTTTTTGAAATGCATTTTTATATTCCAAACACCTTTTCAAAGATACAACAATTGTTGAAGTGTTTGATATTGATTGTAGCAAGGTGTTTTGTACAATATCCATGTTTACAGGAACATTGATTATGGATCTCATGAGGCCTATCTGAGATCTTCTATAGCCTAGTTCCCAAATTTGCACGAATGCAATTCTAAGAGACACAAGTCTTTCTTCTAAATGTGTCAACATTTGCACATGTTCAAATGGTTTATTATTTCAGATGTTTTGCGGTGATGCAAACTTTGGGAGAGAACCTTGTTTCAAGGAGGTGTGACATATTTTACAAATGTTGTCATTGCAACTTGGATAATTGCAATCTATTAATTTTTAGTACGTAGTTTTCTCCTTCTCTCTAAAATATTTTATGTCTTTCGTGAAGTGCAAAATTTGACAAACTGTGCAAGGATATTGTGGTGTGTCCTTTATTGTGATTTCATATCTTTCTATTGGAGTTAATTTTTTCTTGTTTTGTTTCCTTTTATGACTCGATGTCTTTGTGTGGCATGCTTTTCCATTCATCTTTTGCATTTTTTGTCGGATTAGTTTCTTTGTTTTCCACAAACTAGATAATACTTTTTTTTTGTTACTTTCTACTCGGCCTTCTTGTTTGCAATAATTGGTCCCAATTTCAAATTCTTGCTTTCTTGTGATCCTAGCTTTCAAGATTTCTCTATTACTCCTAATAATTTGTTTAAGACTATGCAATTTGAGTGTTGGTCGATTGAGTTGGTCGTCAACAATCTTAAACAAAGGTTTGAAATGTCCATTAAGTGGATTTGTATCATGGAAAAGGATACAATATGGTTATGTATGTAATGTTTGGTTGAAGTCTAAATATTTTTTCTAGTTCTCACTGAGATTACGCAGATTCTAATGTTTAACCACTTTGAAAGCCAGTGAATGCAAAAAATATATCCCCGTAGACCTAGTTCAACATTGGCATTTGTTAGTTTGGCAAATAGTCGCATTCGTCGTAGATACGTGTTGGGATCTTTTACATTGTGTAGGTATTGTAAGATTTCAGGATGCAATTCATGGTTGTATGAGTTCATTGCTTCTGGATCACCATTTTGGAAACATCTCATAAAGTAGTCAATTGTTCCATTTCGTAGTTGAATAGATGTGAACTTAAAATTAAGCAAAAATTCAAGAGAATCAAATAAGCAATCACCGACATTATATTTAAATGTGGCCAATCTAGACATGTCTTATTTCTCCAATGTTTTGGCAATGTCACATGTTTGCAAATGGTTTTGAGATATATATTTGTCCACATGCATCCTTTTCAAATTCAAAATTTTGAAACTTGTTTATATTTGTTCTTTTACAGTAATGAGATTGAATATTTGTATTGTATGTCTTGAAAATGAAATTTGTAATATATATTTGTATATGAAGTTATCAGAAAACCATCCTGCATCCTTGGTGGTTTTGGACCCAATATCACCCTTCTCTGTATTACAAAAATGTATGTAGTTGTTATTCATCAATATTTGACATCTATTGTTATTTCCAGACTAGGCCCATCTATGTATTTTTAGAAAAGACATGTTTCTGATTTCTCATGTCATAAACAATTAAAACTTTGTTACCTAAATTGCTAGATGAGCTGTACTAATTTGCATTTGTTGTGCCAAGTTTTGAAGCCATGTTTCTTTATTTTCATACGTGCAAACACGTTTGACTTATTGGACAATAGACATAATGCATATTTATTTCTCTTTTGTATGGCACTTATTCATAATTTTGACTAGTTTACTGGATGAATTATATTATGTTTTATTGAGGAATCCAAAGAAACAGTATAACAAGAAAGTATATTGTTCTATTCCTTATTTATACCTAACACATATAAACATCTCTTTTGTACAAAGAGAGGAAAATAACAATTATTATTTTTAAAAATAGATCATTCTTTTCTTCTAAATCCTTTTATATAGAAAAAGTAACCAAGTATTGCTAATCACACAAGATTGTTGGCTTACAAAAGACCAATTATATTTTTACTATGTTTAAAATTACAAGTATATGATATTGGACTTGAATTAGAGCCTACCCAGTAAAAAATGGAATGCAATTTATGTCCCCCCCCCCCCCTTGTCATTATAATTACAAAATCTGAATATGTTTAAAATTGTATGTCAAAGTGGCCTCTGACTAGCAGTCAAAAATTTCAAGCCGGGGTCTCTGATAGCGTTGAATCTTTCCTCCAATTCTTGTAACTTGTTCTTCAATTTTCTGACTTCTGGTAAAAGTTCTATACATATTTCACAATGTTCTTCTCTTGTGATGCCTCTACTTTTACATTTGCTAATTGAGGAGAAATTTCCATTGCATATGTTCTCAATTCCAACATCTCTATTACAATGTGTGGCATTAAGCACATAGTCCATGCCTATAGTAGCTTCAATTAAAGCCACATTTATGTTTGCAATTTCTGATCTGAAAGGTGGCAAACAAGGATTTGTAGAGGAAACAACAATGTCTGCATTCCCTAAAATTTTATTATGAAGAGAGGAAATTAGCAGTTGACCTAGAAAAATTTATCGTTTATACAAGGTAAGTATATACAATCATCTATACATATGCTCTAACTTTTGTCAAAGTTATCTTTTACAAAAGACAAACAGTAAGTAATAAATTTGGTTACAAGGAATACCAATACATTAGTGCAGCTGTAGATACTTGGAGGGTGCATTTTCCAAAGTGTCCATAGTTGATTCCAACAAATTTGAGCCAACAATGTTGCATTTGTATGAAGCAGATGAAACACTTTCAGATCTTGGATACGTACTACCATAATTATTGTCGTTACAACCATCTTTCTTGTTCTTATTGGTATTTTGCACTGCTAAGTACTTGTGTACTATGTTGCCTAATAAACTTGGGTCTGGAGAAGTATATAACGGGTCATAATTATTTTGAAGATGCTCACAACAATTTTCTATTACTTTATCATTGTCAAACGACAATGGACTTGTTGCATCAGTGATATCTTGGCCTACAAATTCAGTTTGACATGTATGTGGTATGATTGAATCACTTTGCATAGTGGGATCTATATCGCAAGTAACACAGTCCACCAATGCAAATTGTAATTTGACACCAACAGGAAGGTCAAAGCATGAAACTTAACTTGCACTCCTACTTTTTTGATCTTGTTGTACTTTGGATGTGGATACCAATGGTATAGATGACATTGCATTTTCTTCCATAATGTTGTGTGTTTGCAAAGTATTAAAAGAAAAAGCTGGTATTTCTTTGATTCCTTCCATGCACAATGCAACCTTCCCATATGCAATATTGACCTCCTCAACAATTTCAAATGTACCAAGCCAATGGTGGTGTTTAGTTTTCCGATCCCTTATCTCTGCAGCATATCAGCCCCATGGACATTGTCTAACACCTTTTATATTGGCTATGCTTGGACCATTTCCTTGTTTCATTTGAAATCATCAATATATTTTCACAATTGCAATTGACCTCATTGTATGATTTAAAAGTTGATTTCTCTGACATTCTACTCATTATCGTGTGCAATTATGTAGGCCAATTAAAAAATTTAAAGAAACAATTTATAATATATAATGATACTACATTAACTATATTTCTCTTATTAAATGGATGATAGCCATAATTATTGAGTCATCAAAGATGCTCCCATAGAAAGACTATGAAAAGCTATAAAACAATTAGTTCTTATGAACATGTCTTATTGGATTATGAGTACAAATACATAATAAAGTACTATGTTGCATGTCAACAACATGATGAAACAGGGTGTGTCTTTCACCATGAAAAGAAGTAGCAAGATGATGCACATTTCCACTATTAGGACTACTACACCAAACACCATGTTGTCATCATAGAAAGAGACATCTATTTCCAAGATGCACTACTATATTGCTTCACCAACTTCGAAATGTGATAGTAGTTTTGGTGTCTAGTGCTTTGTCAACCTCCATCAGTTATATTCAAAATGCCTATTATTAAAAATAACTAGGATGATAGTTATATTTGTACAGTGGTTGAAGAATTGGAAAATGGTTAAAAAGATTAAGATTCGCATCTATCCCATTAAATTCACAGCCTAAGAAGTTATATGAATCTACCAATTGTTAAACCTAAATATTCTTCCTTCAATAGTGGTGTCTAATAAAAAAATTCTAGTAATATGCATAATGATCCATATAATTAAGGGCCGAACATATTGAACATGTTCCAATGCTATACTCTTCATAGAAATAAAGTTCTAAATATAATAATGGAGCAGTACAGAAAGGTATTACAACATTGTTGAACTAAAAATATTTAGACAAATACATAAGGTCATCAATACTGTGGAGATAATTGAGAGGAAGGTTCCTCACAATTGTCATTCTCTCTAGGGGCAGTCGATTCCAAAGCACATGGGCTTGCCAAACCCGTAGGAGCAATATAAGGCAGCATATGCATTTTCAGATACATTAGTGAATTATAGACTTTTGAAATTATTTTTGTGATTTGCTCACCCAAATGAAGGCGATGAGAATCCAAGGCATGCGTAAGTACAAGTTCACATCTACCAGACAATTCTTTTTTGAGAGCACTGTATACACAAGACAATTCTTCACATTCTTTAAGTGAATCATGAGAGAATAATCCTCCAACAAAAGCATCCCCTTTGTCTCCAACATATGCATTAATAACTTTCTTGTACCCGCCCGGGGGTTTGAAGTACTCTTGTACATATGCATTAGCCAAATGCATTACAAGCTCACAATTTTCTAACAAGTTCATGGAGTTTGATAAGAATCGAGACATAATGTCTGAGTAAAAAAATGTTCCAGAATGATTTGCCAAATAATTTTCACCTAGTATGGATTGCAATGATTCTTCAACACATGAACAATGAATGGTGAATAAATGTCACAATGTGATAGAATTAATTGCACCTATGATTGGACAGTCCCATTCAAATCTTGCAATGTTTATTCGTTCACTCATTTTGACTTTCAAAAATCTGGCATAGAATTCACATTGACAATTTGAAGATTTAGATACTGAGGGTGTCAAAAATTTAAATCAATGTATTTGGGGTGAAGTATCTTATGAATGTATTTAAATTTTCTCATGATACAGTCTTTAAAATCATTTAGGTAATCCAAACAAAGAAAAGATGTGATTATGTTATGAATCCTCTATGCATTTGTGCATTTTTCCACACACTTTTCAAATGTCTTTTTATGTAACAAGTAGTTGTGAACAAAAAAGAAACATGTACTTTCAAATTTAAAATTACTAACTTACAAAAAATATGACTTTAACTAATAATAAGTGTAAACTTACATTTATTTTTCACACAACATGTGAAGTAGCATTTTACAATAGTTCTTTTCCCATGGTTATGTTAGTTGTATGAGAGAACAAATAGACAAATTCTGAAAATACAATTGTAAACTACTTCTTTAAGATATGTTTCCAAACTTATCGTGAACTTGATGTCAAAGTATTTGCTTCTCTTTGTGGCTGATCCAACTCAAAAAGTTGTCTTAACAACCCTAAATGTGCAAAACCATTCAAAGAAAAAGTTAGACATTTTGCATCGACAATCCGACTAAAAAAAAAGGCCTTAAGATTTACCAGATAAAATGAGGGCAATAAATTTAAATGTGGTGATCGCTTTGTAAAATGCGTTAAAACAGTCACTTGAGCCCATTTTCCACATACCATTACAATTTCAAACATAAATAAACAAGTATATAGTCTATTACCAAATGTATTAATTAAAGAATTATTAAAAGTTTTTGTGCAAAATTTTAGTGTAAAAAATGTAATATATTATGCCTATCACTTACATAGAAAGCATGACATAACGTCAAAACTGCGACTCCTGTAGTATACAATACCATTAGTTTTTAGTAGAAAAAAAATGGAGTGGTATTGCAAAAAAAGAGATTTTGCTCTTTCTTTTTGTAATGAAGAAATGGGTAGACTAGAAATGGAATTGCCTCATTTTCCTATGAATATCAAAATGTTCAAAAATTATTTGAAATATGTTTTCTCTATGTTCGATTTTGTTTTCAGTCCAAATAATGATAGTTTAGTGGAAGAATTAAAAATGGGTATGAGTTTCTAGCTCAAAAAGCGATCAGAATATTCCTCATATAATTTGACAAACATCATCATGAACAACTGATAATACATAAATTTTATGAATAATTATTGCAATCACTCCTAATAATATAAATTAAAAAGTAAAATAAATATAATTATTATATCATTAAAAAATATTTATATTATATAAAATATAGTATGCAATAAGATTTCAATAAAGATAATTTAATTTGTTTTGAAAAACTATTGGAAAAATGTTTAGAAATACAAGTATAAATAAATACACATCATATCAAATGACACATAAAATGTAAAGTAAAAATGCTATAGGTAATTTTATTTTTTTTAATTGGTAAAAGGCTGAAGCCAAGAATTTTATTAATTAATTGTATAAAAATATTACAAAGGACCCCACTCAGTGCAGGTGCTGGTAGAAAAGAGTGGGGTTGAGAAAAGCTCCAGCCTTGCCTAGGACCATAGTCCGGACTCTGACACATAATTTTTCTGAGAGGACATTCCCTCTTTTTACAAGTATTCGTATCCTTCTAGCATTTGATTGAAATAAAGAAACATAAATTACTGAGATCCTAAACTTTTCAATCCCAATGTCTTTACATTTGAATATTAAGAATCTAAATTGCTAATATAAGATCTTGGCTTTTCCTTCGACAAAACATAAGCGAGGGGCTTTTCATTACACAACTTTGTTCCTTTGTGCCTATGTTACCTGTATCCACTTAAAATCTTGGCTAAGATCCTTGTTAGTATGTACAAAACTATTTTATGAATTAACACTCAATCTCAGCTTTTATATTTCTATTAATAATAAAGAAAGAAAGAAAGAAAGAAATTTATTATTACCCATTCATGAAAGGCTTGGAATGGGAGATGAACACTCTTTACCTACTACAAACCTGCATGAATTGCTAAATACCTTGTCTAATAACGGTTAGATTCTAGGGTATAAGATGTAAGAGCCAAAAGAAAATAGATTCTATCATAAATAATCATTAGAGTTAATCCAGTCAAGACTTTTACTAAGAAGATATGATTTGACTATCCATGCTTCCCATGTATTTTGTAGAATCGGGCTAATATTCCATACCAATCTAAACATTAGGACAATGAAGTAAGAAGAGCAAAGGAAGATAATAAGGTGAGAAATAGGTAATGTCTCCCAAACATATATAGTAATCTATATCCTGTGAGATTTAACAATTTTCTAAAACACTATCTCCAACATATAAGCATCCTAAAAAACAACGTTGGCTGGGAAAAAGGTTTAATTATTAATGAGGAGTCCTCTTCTTCTTTTCCTGGAAATCAATCCCTTGCTATAGATATCCATCTCTATACTTTAGTAGTAAAACTATCAATAGATCCAATCATAGAACGATAATCGAAAGGCATGATAGTTCCTTTGGCTCTATTAATTGTTAATAACCAAATTTCTACTACCGACATAAACTTAATTGTCTGGGAAGCAAGATCAGAACCCCAAAGGAGACACAGTTGTTAATATTATATTTATATATATATATATATATGTGTGTGTGTGTCACTAGTACAATTTGCACCTATTTTTGACGCACAATTAGTTGATTTTTCTACCAATATTAGTCGACTATTTGACCAATGGTTTGGTCGCTATTTTTTGAGTCGACTGTTCAACATATCATTCTTAACGTAGAAAGTTCAATGCACATCTTGGTTGAAATTCACAACTGCTATTAGGAATTCATTAGGTTGAACTGTCGACCAAAGTAGGTCAAAATCTTTAGACCTTTCGACCTTACTTGGTCGAAATATTTAGATTGTTCGACCAAGATGCCAAACCCACGACAAAAAATTTCAACATAAATTGGTCAAACTTTAGACCAATCTTTGTGGGGGTTTTGACCAATAGTCATCAAACGATCAACTAAACATGTAATATCGAAAAAAAAAAAGCTGAAGATAAATATCTAGAGTAATCACCAACAACATCCTACTTGGTGATTACTCTAGATATTTATCTTTAGATATTTATCACCAACGACATCCTCCAATTTGGCTGGCTCATTTTTCCAATCCTCGAGATTATCCCCCTGAGATACGACCCACATCCAAGCCAAACTTCCCATGCTGATGCAGATGATCATCTAATCACTCATCCACCTTGTCTCGACGCCCAACAGACCTCCTTTCTTTTATGTGCCCTCTAGTGTGGCTGCTACCTTTCTAACACTCTGCCTATCATCCAAACCATCCACCAGGATGCAACCTTGGACATAATTTGTCCAATTTGGATAGTAAATCTAATTTAATTTGTCTATGGAGTGAGACCTTAAATTATTGAGCTTCTCTTTGTTTTGAGGATAGTTTAACATTCTCTACTTAACAGGGCTAACCACGTGAAACAAAGCTGCCTGTTGTGCAATACTATAACCATAGGACCCCAAAACATCAAGGAAAAACAAAACAACCACCTTCAAATGAGCCAAGGCAATAATATTGAGCATCTTGATGGTGCTCCTGTCCTCCAAGGGGTCGTCCAAAATACCAGGGGTATCAATAACCTGATACCTCAAGTACTTATAATCAATATGCATGACAAACAGAGACTTAGTAGTAAAAGCATAAGGTTACACATCCACATCCACCCTAGTAATCTTATTAATAAAAGAACTCTTGCCAACATTAGGGTACCCACAGAACTCTTGCCTCACCTGTTCGAGGTAAGCCAAACATGGTCCAATTCTCTTAACAATGGTACACATCCGTCCAAGTGCAGCAACCTTCAAAGATTTGCAGTGGTAAAGAGAATCACCATATTTTATCAGCTTAACATAGTCTTTGACCACTTTGGCAATGAGATTGCGAGTGGTATTGATCTGGCCCTTGGCCAGATTGTTCCTAAAAAAAATTACAAAACTGAACCAATGACATGTTTACAACAAAAAACAAATTACAAAACTGAACCAATGGCATGTTAACACAATTTTTTTTTACAAAACCGAACCAATGGCATGTTTACAATAAAGAAATAGAATGATAATAATATGCTAAAAATTTTATTCTGTTTAATACACGCCAAAGGACCAATCCCAACAATTCTTAAACATAATTTATCTGATATGATGAATTCTTAATAAAGGTCTAATTCTGTAGACTGCTAGCACAAAGGAAGATTTGACCTAGCCAAATCTTCCTTGTACCACCAAAAAAATTGTGTGATAACTATGTCTACTCTAACCTTAATTGTTTAAGAATTCATCATATCAGATAAAGTATGTTTAAGAATTGTCGGGAGTTCTATTAGACCTTTGTTGTAAACATGTCATTGGTTCAGTTTTGTAAATTTGCTTTTTGTGTTAAATGCATTTAAATGGAACCTTGTTCTGTTCAGTTTTCTTTCATTGTTAATTCATGGGATTATAAGCAACAACTTGTCAAAAATGGCAATTAAAATTTATGTTTGTCAGAAATGACAATTAAAATTTACTTTTGTTGTCAACTTGACAACAAATTTCTTGTTTAGATTGTTAATACAGTTAGTTTAGTGACTGGTATGATTGATTGAACTATATGATTGAACTGATTCAACCCTAGTCATGGCAAGTAGATGAGTAGGTGGAATCATATTAAGTTGAAAATCAATGATTTTGAATCATATTATAAGACTGTTTAGGGTCATGGAGACCTAGAGGCAAGCGAGGATAGGAGTTGCTTTGTTGAGGGAGGGCCAATTAGGCCTAGTTGGAGAGTTAGAGGGTGAAGGAAATATTCACCAGTCAAATGATGAAGGGCTAAGACTAAGATGAATTTTGTAACTCTAAAAAGGGTACTAGAAAATGTAAAAACATTTCTAGGTTATTTGGGAAGTTTGTGAATGATTTGTTGATTTCAGGGTGTGAAGGGCTACTAGGCAGGCCTAGAAAGGCTATAGAAGAGGAATGGTAGAAGCTGAGTTGATTGGAGTGAATGGGAAGTTGTAATACACACCAATGGCATGTTTACAACAAAGAAATAGAATGATAATAATATGCTAAAAATTCTATTATGTTTAATACATGCCAAAGGACCAAAGAGAGAGAGAGAGAGAGGAGGGGAATGACGAGGAAATTGATGCAACGATTAGCCGTTACCATAATGACTAAGCGGAGCATCAATATCCTTGTCATTCCTCTCTCTCTCTCTCTCTCTCTCTCTCCTACTCTTGTGCTAGGTCTGACTTATATAATCAAATGTTGATCCAAACTCTCTCAATTATTTAATTAGTCTATATTTATATAAAAAGATTATATCTTTATGTAGTAATGAATTAAATAAGATTTGAATAAGATTAATGCCCATCTATATCTAGTGAGATGAACATAACTCATGTACCTCATGCTAGTGTGCTTGGATTATACTAGACATTATCCAACCACTTGTGAGGGTTGTCACTATTATTAATTTTGGCATTTTGGACTTGGGCCTTTGATCTTTGAGCACTTTATATAAATACTCAATATTTGGATAATGTCTAGTCTAATGCAAAATATTGTATACAAGGTATCCAAGCACACTAGCATGAGGTACACGAGTTATGTTCATCTCACTAGATATAGATGGGCATTAATGCTCAATTGAATGATATGTTAAAAATGTGAACTCCTATTAATCTACAAACTCTCATGTTAAACAACTACAAAATAAAGTCAACATAATTCCTTTAACACAACCATATATATGCGCACTTGAGGCAAAGAGAAGTTACGCCATATCCATATTAAAATATTAGTTACAATATGAAAATACTAAACTGACTAATTCCTGAGCTCATTTTTGCATATGGTCGCAACAAAGATATGCGATTACAATACATAGAAGGCATCGTAAAAATATAATTTTGGCATTTTCCCTAGCCTGACACATTTTGCACTCAAATCCTTCATCGCAAATAAGTGGAGATGGGCAGATAGATGCAGATGAGTTGTCATTAACCCAACTAAAGTATTTGCAGCCATTATTTCCCTGTGATGCCCAATCTACATTAGTTATTATAATATAAGGAATAGTATTTACATTAGAAACATTAAATATACACACATTAGAAACCTTTTTTCTATTTGGGCAGCACCAAAATTGTCGTCCAGGGTTGCTCTGTGTCTATGAAGTCTTCAACACACACTGCCCACCACCACATTGACAGTTTGGCACATTGATAAGAGCCATTAAGCCTATATCAGTAATGCACTGCACCATCGTTACTACATTTATTACATAAATATTATAACATATAATCATATGATTATAATAATCATACATTCACCACTATTGTTCTATTGTAGATTCAAGTACTTCAAAAATGTTTGCAATCAATGGTTTGAACAAAGATGTCATTCTAGGGCAGCAAGGACAATTTAACTATACTTGATCTAGAATTAGTCAACTTAAAGGACTTCATAAAGAGGGTTTCCAATGAACAAGTGTCCAACTTAAGGTATCTTCAAAGGATACAAAACAAAGAAAAGCATAGTCCAACAAATAAGAATTATGTCTAGTTACATTTGACCTGCAATAACTCTGTTACATTCAACCAGTGTTCCTCCAAATGTTGAATCAATAAAATAAGAAAGATTGTAAACCTAAGAAGGTAAACAATAAACTTGATTGTATGCTATCATGTGAAAATGCTCACAAGTTTACTACTGACAATGTCTCCATGGTAGGCAATGTTTGAGTATGGTGAATAACACTCTTCAATTACAATCATAAAATGCCATTGCCATTAACTACTCATTTCAAACTTACAGCGTTGTGTAGGGAGGGCCAGTTGAAGGAGGTGCTGCACATTCTTCTTCCTACACACAACCCTCCTGAAGACTCCTCTACATATCTTCAATTGTTTCAAACCCGCATTCTCAAGGACGCACTTTCACTGGGAAAAAATGTCCACTCTTTCATCACTCACAAATGATGGTTATTTGGTACACACACAACTCATAATAAGCTTATTTATATGTATGCGAAGTGTGGAAGTTTGGTTGATGCTCGTAAAGTGTTTGACCAGATGAAAGAGCACGACAAGGTTTCATGGAATATGATCATTGCAGCCTACAAAAGACATGGGTGTCCTGATGAGGCAGTAATACTGTTTGACCAAATGCAACTAATTAGTTTCCAACTTGATCAATTCACATTTGCTAGCGTATTTCCAGCCTATGTCAAGATGGGCGCATTGGAACAGGGCATTGACATCCATCAAAGCGTAAAGGATGGTGGAATTGCTTCAAATGTTGTAGTTGCAATTGGTAGGTGTAAAGCCTGACTTCACAACCTTTGCCAACATTCTCTCTGCCTGTGCTAAAATGGGAGCTCTGGAACAAGGTATGCACATCCATCAAAGCGTGAAGGATAGAGGAGTTTTGTCAAATGTTGTGGTTGCAAGTGCTCTGGTAGACATGTATGCAAAATGTGGAAAGATAGACAAGACACGTGAACTATTTGACAAAATGCCTCGAAGAGATGTGGTTCCATGGAATGCCATGATTGTAGGATATGCACAAAATGGATTTATTGAAAAGGCTTTAGATACTTTCAAAGACATGCCATTGGCAGGAATATATCTGAGTTTTGTAACCTTTGCCAGCATCCTCCCTGCTTGTGCCAAAATAGGAGCTTTGGAATAGGGTATGGATATCCATCAAAGCATAATACAAGGGAGATTTACATTAGATATTATAGTTGGAAATGCTCTATTAGACATGTATGCAAAATGTAAAAGCATAGACAAGGCACGTGAAGTATTTGAGAGAATGACTCAGAGAAATGTGGTCTCATGGACTGCAATGATTGCATGATACACTAAAAATGGATGTGTTGAAAGGGCTGTAGAAACTTTCAAGCAAATGCAATTGGCACGTGTAAAACCTAATTGCACAACCTTTGTCAGCATTTTGTCTCCCTTTGCTAAAATGGGAGCTTTGGAACAGGGTATGGACATCCATCAAAGGATAATGGAAGGAGGTTTTCTGTCAGACATTATGGTTGGAAATGCTTTGGTAGACATGTATGCCAAATGTGGAAGAATAGACAAGGCCCATGAGTTGTTTAATAGAATGCCTCAACGAAATGTGGTTTCATGGAATGCAATGATTGCAGGATATGCACAAAATGGATTCCTTGAAAAGGCTTTAGAAAATTTCAAACAAATGCAATTGGCAGACGTAAAGATGAATTCCACAACCCTTGCCAACATCCTCCCTGCCTATGCCAAAATGGGAGTTTTGGAACAGGGTGTGGACATCCATCAAAGCATAAAAGATAAAGAAATTTTGTCAGATGTTGTAGTTGCAATTGCCCTGGTAGACATGTATGCAAAATGTGGAACTATAGACAAGGCACATGAACTCTTTAACAAAATGCATCAAAGAGATGTGGTATCATGGAATGCCATGATTACGAGCTATGAACAAAATGGATTTTTTGAAAAGGCTTTAGAAATTTTCAAGCAAATGCAAATGGCAGGTGTAAAGCTAAATTGCACAACCTTTGCCAGCATCCTCCCCACCTATGCCAAAATGGGAGCTTTGGAACATGGTATGTGTTAACTTATAGTGTTGATCTGATTGATTATTTTTATGGTTAATCGACTATGTATTATATATATATATATATATATATATATATATATATATATATATATATATATATATATATGATTTAATATTGATCATATGTATCATAGTAGACTGAGAATTATCGGGGCTCACATTATATATATTATGTAGTCACTGTTAAGATCAACTTAGTCGATTACATGATCACACGATAACTAGTAATTAATGGTTGTCGTAACACATTGTTAATGTGTTACAATAACCACTAACTAGTGGTTATTCGTATCACTGTGTAAGATAATGAAATGATGCCAGTCGTGTCTATTCATATTGGTATTAATAACCGTTGTGTGGGTTGGGAAAGACTTACCAGTGCCATATAATTGATAGGAAATAATCAATGATACCCTAGCTTGTATAAATGGATGCCCTAGCTCGTGGACACTAGTTAGCATAATAGAGAAGGAAATGTGTCGCGAATGATGCCATGAGGATCGTAGGTTCTAAAAGTAGTAAGAAATATAACTAGAGAATCCAATGAACACATATTAACATGATGCCCTAGTTCACTAACACATCAAGTGTGATAAAATCAAAGATGCAGATCAGGCTCACGGGATATAGTTACAGAAAATAAACATTACATGATGCCCTAGCTCATAATAAAACAATGAGAATATAGATGTAAATGCCATAATCAAATCATGCCTACCTCAATGATCAAGCTTCAATTTGATAAGGAGAGGAAAAGCCAAGTTTCCAAAAACAAGCTCGAAGATCAAAGGCCCAGGTCCAAACAAAAACTGCAACCCCTATACACAGTGTCGAATCAAATCATCCAAAGAAATGAACTCAATGCCATGGACACAATAGAGCATGGATTAATGATCACAGTAATTTGCACGCTGCAACCCTTGAAAAAATTCACTGTGTTTATTTGATAAGGAGAGGAAAAGCTAGCTCGAAGATCAAAGGCCCTAGTCCAGATAAAAACTGCAACCCCTATACACAGTGCCAAATCAAATCATCCAAAGAAATGAACTCAATGCCATGGACACAATAGAGCATGGATTAATGATCACAATAATTCATGTGTTGCAACCCTTGAAAAAATTCACCATTTTTATTTGAAATGAGAAATGAAATCTTATTTTTAAAAAAGTTATGCCCTTGTTAGTTGAACTTTCGACGTACACGGTTTTGGTCGAACTTTCGACTAGCACGGGCATGGATTAAAAAAAATGAAAGTTTTCCTTCTATAATCCAACCAACCAAAACTTTTTATTTCAAGGTCAAAAATTTTGGTAGAAAAACTAGGTCAAATGTACTACTGTGTATATATATATATATATATATATATATATATATATATATATATATATATATATATATATATATATATATATATATATATATATATATATATATATATATATATATATATATATATATATATATATATATATATATATATATATATATATATATATATATATATTGTTTCAGTAGTACATCCTATTTATGTGTCATACCGTCTATTCCTTGGTTAGCTAGTTCATCAGCTCTCTTGTTGCCCTCTCGGTATATGTGATTAATGGTGATCTTTTTAAAAGATTTACATAGATTTAAAGCTTGGGAGAGAAGGGAATTAAGTTTCCAATTTGGTGTTGACCCTTTCCTCAAAGCATTAATAATGATTGTTGAATCCCCTTCAATCTCCAAATATTGTAATCTTAGAGAGATACATTTCCTTAGTCCTTTGACTATAGCAAACAATTATGCCCAGTTATTAGTTTCAATTCCAATAGGAGCCACTAGGGCAACAATTTCAACACCATCCTGGCTATGAATACAACAACCAATACTTGCTTTCCTAGGATTTCCTCTCAACGCTCCATCAAAGTTTAGCTTGAACCACCCCTCCTTTGGAGGGCACCATTTACATTCTTTCCTCTTGGAAACCTTACCCTGGTCTCCTGAGCCAATAAAGGGAGGAAGGGAGACACCTATCCATTTCCCTCTCATTTTTTCATCCCAATGGCTCATATGAAGATCCCTTTTTTGTATTTTGGATGTTCTGCTGTTAATATTCTCTACTATGGCCACTTCGATCTTATTACATAATTGCCTCCAATCCAGTTTCTCTTCCTTGAAGATTTTTCTATTTCTCTCTTTCCAAATTTCCCATATTAAAGTAGAGGGGGTGGAGGACCATAGGTTAGCATAAATACTATTTTTTTTAATGGACGACCATGCTTGGAGCATTGCAAAAAGAGAAAAGGGAAAAGCCAATGACCAACCCAAGTTCCTTGAAAGCCATTTCCAACATTGGTTCGAATAGGAGAAGTTCACAAATAAATGGTCAATATCCTCTTCACATTTTTCACAAAGAGGGCACCTGCTAGGTCCTAAGAATCCAAACTTCTTAAATCTATCTGCGGTCAGGAGTCTATAATTAAGGGCCAACCAGGTACAAAAACCTGCTTTAGGAAGACAACCTTTGTTCCAACATAAGTTAAATGGTATTTTGGTCCTAGGTCTCTTATAGCTATTGGTTATGAGATTATATCCATCCTTCATGTTATATTCTCCATTATTTGATCCATTCCAGACTAACTCATCCTTAGTGTTAGTTAAGGAAATCTTCCTTTTGTTTAAAATTTATGTTAATAGCTTCTCCTTGGATGAAGATATTCCTATATCCTTGAAGGATTTCCATACCCAGTCTTCTCCATTAAAAATGATATAATCCTTGAGGAAGATCCCCACCCTAGATTCTAAGAAGTTCTTAAGGGGGGATTATTTAGACTTTTAGATAAAATTGCATACCCTCCCCAAGAATTAGTCCAGAAAAGAACATCTTCACCTATTCCTGGGTTCCATGTTAGTTTGTCCATAATAATTTGGTTACATTCTAACATAAAGTTCCATATTTTGGACCCTCTAGGAGGATTAATTTATTTGAAAATATTAGTGGGGGTTTTATCTATTAAATATTTGTAGATGAGAATCTTTGCCCATTTAGCCTCAAGATTTCTAAATAATCTCCAAATTAGCTTGGCTCCTAAGGCTCTCCCTTGATCACCTAAATTTTTGAGACCCGCTCCACCTTCATTCTTTGGCCTGCAGACATTATCCCAAGAAATCAGGGAAATTTTCGTCTTATCACCACACCCTTGCCAAAAAAAGGATCTCAAGAGTTTGTTAATTTCTGATTGTTTATTAGAGGGGAGATGAATACATGATAATTGATAAGTTGGCATGGATACCAATATCGACATCACCATGGTTGCTCTTCCTGTTGAGGGTAGCCATCTACCTTTCCACAAATTCATTTTGTTCTTGATCTTCTCAATCATTGGATTCCAAATATCCGTTGATCTATTGTCCTTTACTAGTGGGAGGCCCAAGTATCTACAGGGAAGCTTGCCCTGTTTAAAATTTAGGATCTGATAGATATCCCTTTCTACCATCTTATCCGTATTAAAGAAGAAGATTTATGATTTATCCAGGTTGATTTCTTGTCCCGATGCTATGGTGTAGGACTCCAAAATCTTTTTAAAGGATCTAGCTTCGTTTCTATTACTAACACCATATAGCAGAGTATCGTCGACAAAATGTTGATGGGTAGTAGGATCTAGATTATTTGTGATAGCTCTATGCCTTTAATAGATCTGTTCTCTTATTCCTTTGAGATAGCCCTTCCTAAGGCTTCAACCATAATGATGAATAAAAAGCGAGATATGGGATCTCCTTGCCTTAAACCCCTAAAAATGGTTAAAAAGCCTTCTGGGGTTCCATTAACTAGAACAGAGATCAAAGGGGTGGATATGCATTCAAAAATTAAGTTAATCCAACTTCTAGAGAATCCAAAAGCTTCTAAGCACTTGCATAGGAACCTCCAGTCCACCTTGTCATATGCTTTCTTAATATCTAACTTAATAAGCATGCTAGAATTTTGTTCTTTTGGATTGAGTGGATGGCCTCCTATGCAACAATGACTCCATCAAAGATGGATCTACCTAGAACAAACCCAATTTGTTCTTCACTAATGATTAAAGGCAAGAGTTTTTGAAGTCTGAGGGATAAAGATTTGGTTAGAAGTTTATATAAGGTGTTACAAAGTGCAATCGGTCTGAAATCGTTGAGGCTGACAAGTTTTTCTTTTTTGGGGATAAGGGCAATAAAAGTGTTGTTTACTTCTTTCAACAACTTTCCTAAATTTCTCACTCCTTCTAAAGCTTCCGTTACTTCCTTCCCAATAAAGTGCCAGCATTTTTGAAAGAAAACAACATAAAAACCATCAGGACCCGGGGATTTATTTGGGTTCATCTGCCAAAGTGTTGTTTTAACTTCCTCATATGTAAATTTCTTAGTTAGGGCCTTGTTATACTATCTGGTTATTACCTTGGAGATATTCATGAGTAATTCTTTTTTATTATTCAGGTTAGAGTATTCTAAGTTGTTGAGAATATTACTGAAGTAATGAATAGATTCCTTAGCTATTTCCTTTGGATCACTGATAGAGTGCCCTATTTCATCTTTAATACATAAAATTTTATTGGTTATTCTTCTCTGATTAGTGTTGTTGTGAAATTTTTTTGTATTCCTGTCACCTGCTTCTAGCCAGGTCTCCCTAGATTTTTGTTTCCAAAAAATTTCTTCTCTTGCTAGTATTTCCTCATACTCCAAAAGAAGTATTTTTTCCTTCAGGTAGAGAGCTTCATCCATTCTGAACTTAATGACTTTGGAATTTACCTTGCTTAAATCCGTTTCCACTTTTAGTTTTGAATCAAAGATGTCCCCAAACTTTTTTGCATTCCATTCTAGCAGCTTCCTTTTGATCAGTTTTAACTTATTAACTACTATGTACATTTTGGAACTAGTAAAGTTAGGTTCTAACCACCATTGTTCTATCATATTCAGAATATCTGGGTCTCTGAGCCAGGCTTGTTCAAATTTAAAAGGGGCACTTTTTCTAATTGTAGACAAAGTTCACATCATGATTGACGCCACCTTGTGAATGAATGAGAGATCGCAAATGGAGTATATATTTATGAATATCGAACTGTTGTATATGAATCGTATCTAATTGATGTATATGAATCACATCTTACACCATGTATCTTGACTTCTAATTGCTGAGACTTACAACATATATTCGCTGTTATTAGCAGGAGAATTTTGCTATATCTTAAGCTTGTTCAACATTTATGTTAGAGGTAATTCTTAATATTTAGTATGATAATTTTTTATGTATTTAGTTTTCCTTTTTTACAATTTAAAAATTAAAATTTTGGTCCAAAAATGATTATATATTTTTTGATATGTATTATATTAATAATATATATATATATATATTTTTTATAAATTGTATGTAATTCTAAAATTTTAGCGATATAAATTTGTACGGTCTACTATTATATTTTTCAATAGATTTTATATATGTTAACAGTATATGTAATAGTTTCAATATTTTAATGACTTTATATATAGATAGTATTTTATTTAGAAATATTTAAATCCACCATAATTTATATTGTAATGCATGACATTTCACATTATTTTAAAGACTAAAATATTTATATGTATGTATTATACTTTTTAAACCTATTTTTAAAATTATTTTGTAAGATGGAATATAATATTATTATAATATAATATTTATTTCAAACATAAACATTATATAAATCTAATTAAATTTAAAATTGTATCAATTTTATTTTAATGTATTCAATAAAAAAATAATGCAAATATATTTTCAATTTCAGTTTGTTCAAAAGAACCAAATATAAATTAAATTTAAATTCACAATATTTGAAACATTAAAATCAATTTTTAGGTTACACTATTAAAATATTTGTTTGCAATATTATTAGGTTTATTCATAAATATGAATATCTACCCAAAACCTACCCTGGTATTTCACTTGCACAAAATGACCTTACACTAGATTCATGTACAAAATTTATTAATATAAACTATAAGGATTACAAAGTTGTGATCAGTGTCCATATATTATTTTCCCATACTTATTTAATTTTCTCATCAAAGATAATAATAAAAAAACTCAGGGATGTCTACCATTCAATGCAACACAAATATTCACTAATCCTATTGCACTAGATCAATTTGCATATTTTGTGGCTTCTTGTATTTTCATAGTTTTGAAGTCTTTACATGTATTAAAAAATCATGGATTCTGTTGAAAAATTTGGAGCCAGCTATAATATTAATATAATAACAATCTAATTTAGTATTGTGATTGACAACAATATGGAGTCACATGAAGTTTCCTTCGCTCAATATTGCCATGATGTTTGCCACCTGTAACCCTAATATTGTGGAGATACATCCTGTCTAAGTTGTATGTCATGTTGATTAGGGTTGCTATTGTGCCTTCCTTTTCATGTTTTCAAATCTGCCCAAAATTTGATGGATAATTTATTTGAAGTTTCTTAACAGAAGCATAGGAAGTTGCGAGGACACAATGACAAATACACAATTCATCAACCTTATCTCTAAAAATTCTTTAACAATGATGTGGTCAAGCTGTAAATTGTTCTCATGATTGCTTTTCCTTGACAACAAAAAAGAACTATCAAAGTAGCGCAGTGGTGTTTTGGGATTGCAGAAATTTTTAAAGCATAGCAATAGTAATACATTTGAAATGGCTCTCGATGAGTGTCAATTGAATCTTCAAACTGAAATCGTAAGATGGAAATGCTCTCGCTATGTGGATTACAACATGAAATTGATTCGTAAACCATGACACATGAAATTGGGAATGGGAAGATGGTTGTGGTTGATTCAAGCCCTACCCAACATTCTTTTATTATCATGGATGTCAAACAATCAAAAACCCCTTTGTCTTAGTCAGAAGTTGTGACGCCCAATTTGCTTGCAAAATTTGAACTTATGTTTGCGGAAATAATATAGATGGGGTTGCTGGTCAATAGGGTCAATATTTTCCAAACAAAGTTTTGAATCTAGAGTTTCAACTCGCAGTTGGAAATAATGGCTTATCACTACAAATGTTTGCATTGGTGAATTTAAGCCAAATAACATTGTTTTAAGCTGGAAAATAAAATAACCATGTATAGGCATGAGAAGACTTTTACATTCTTGAACTAATTAATATGCTAGAACAACTGCTATTTGGGTCTCCTACAAACCCATTACTCACATAAATGGAGAATGTATGTGAAAAAAGAATTTTAAGGCAGATAAACCTTTAATAAATCAATCATTACAGTTCATACAACTTCAAGATCGATAGAATGAGAGTAGATACATCTCCATATCTAAATTTTTACACATATCCTCTTTTCAACATTTTCCCAACAATATAAATTAAGGAAACATCTAGAGAGTTTGACTCATTCGGTTGGAAGGGGATGTGGTAGGTTGCATCTTGTAGTGAAAATGGTTGCTGCTTCTATGGCAAACTAAACTCTAGAAAGATAGTGGGAGTTAAAATTGAACAATTTCCTGACATGAAAGCAATTTATAGCATGAAAACATTAACAAAACTCAGGTTACAACTTTTTTCCATGGCATGCGCTTACCTCAAAATGACAACACTGGCCACAGAACTGCAATCGATAGATTCAATGCTGAAAAGGAAAAAGACGAAGACAAATTATAAGAAGATAGTCCTCAAAAAATAAAAGGAATGATTGTTCCAAATTTTTATTCATGGAAACAAATGATGCTCTTATCTCTTCGCTACCACAGACTTCGTAAAAGGATGAAACACACTCCAAAGAATGAAAATAGTATGCGTATTCTCTTAATTTCTACTCCCTCTTACCACCAACATTTAAAGTGATTAGATGGTTCTAGAGAAATGCAGAAAAATTCAGCGGTGATAAAGGCCCAACAGTCTTTCACGAAATTTATTAAATGCATACTAATCTTCTCACCTGCCTACCTAGATCAGTGTTGCTACGATTTCCCAAACCTTTCTCGACTATTTGCATCCGCCAAATAATATCTAGCCTTTAAAGTACCTATTAACAACTAACTTGAATGCAAAATTTATGCTGACAATGGACTTAATCATGGACTTCATCCTCTGCTATCATAAATCTTTTCATGTTGTCAAATCAATTATCCATTACAAATTTAGGGCCACATAAATTTGGAAGTAACTTGCACGCTAATAAAAATATCTACAAGCTTTACTGATTTGTTTGTACCTATGAATACTGTTTGTTGTCGATATGTGCATGTAATCATTACTTTTTTCAGATTTTTTAGATCTACTAATAAAAGCTCCCAACTATGCATGCATTTGGAGAGATAAGACTCAGACGGTAAATGGAATTTCGTCCATAGATTAAAAATAGTACAATGATGATTCTGTGGACAACATTTTAGATAATGGAAAGATATTTCATTTTTGCATTTTAATATCCTGGGTAATTCGTCAACAAGCTCCACTATGACTATTCACAATACGAACGTATAGGAAAAATGGAATAAATAATTTTCAAAATTTAAGAATTCAATATTGAAATAAGGAACATTTATATTCTAGAGGTCATTGCAAAAATATTATAATCTGATTGGTGATTTTTTTAAAAAAAATTGACATCTAGTGTATGCTATAGTATCCTGCCTGCCGGCAGGAACTAAAAATTCATGACGGGTAGGGGGCACGGTCAAATTCCAGGCATGGCCGCGAGAGATAAAGTAGCTTCAAGAAGGAAAAAACAGGCACAGGCGTATGGCGAAAATAGTGTAGCTCCGAAAAACAGGGACAAATACCCACACAGCGAACAACACGCTACAAATAGCTTACATCTTTTCTATCTTCCTTCTTCGATTATCCGCTAATTGTTGGAAGGATTCTTCCTTCTTTCCTATGTGAAGCTCGACGTGTAACGCGGTGAGAAAAACTGTGGAAGAAGGCGCACGCAGAATTCTTATTGGAGTTGGAAGAGGAGGCGGTTCTGGAGTATTTGCAGACTCACGACGAGATTGGAGATTCGGGAGAGTTCGCAGATTTAAAAGGTCTTGAGCATTCGGATCTCTTAAGCGTGATTAAGAGCCTCAATGGCTTCCGACTTGTCGACGCCAAGGTATGCATTTTCTAACGAAGACATGTTGAGGTTTTTCCAAGCTCTGTCTTATACATATAACACAGCTATCTTTCTGCGAATAACACATAATGTCATCACATAATGTTACCACTGGAATTAGTCGCACACGAACACGCGGTCTACCGTTATTTTTCTATTTGTAGTTCGCTAGGTTACGACGAAACCAAATGCCAATTTGATAAGTTAGACCCCTCACCAAATAAATTTAAATTTTTCTTTATACGCCTAGGTTTCGATCTCATGATCAATCTGGATTAAATCTTACTTCATGTAAAAGCATTCCTCTGGCTTAGATGCCAAGGTAGCAGGGATAACTTCTGCCGAAATATGCTTGTCACTTCTCATAATCTTCACCATTAGTTATGAGTGATCAAAACAAGTCTATTGTTGGTATCTTCAAATCAAGCAGCATCAAATTTGCAAATTTTAATTTCACCTTTAGTTATTGAGTGATGAAAGCAAGTGTATTGTTGCTATCTTGAAAGCAAGCAGCGTCAATTTTGCAATCATTTATGTGGCAACCTTTATATAGAAGAAAATGCTCGGTGCCAATTAGTATGTCTAAGGTTATCGGCTAGGAATGGCACCTCAGAGTGTCTAGAACTATCCATCATTGCCAGACATATAGCTAACATCATATTTACAATCACATATGTGGCAACCTTTTTGAAGAAGAAAATGCTCTGGTGCGATTTAGCACATCAAAAAGACATTCAAGATTCAGGTTCTTGTCTAGAAACGACATTTCATAGTGTTTGGAATTACTCATCATGACTAGGCACATCTATTAACATCACATATGTGGCTTCTTTATTGTGAAATAAAATGCACCGGTGCCAATTAGCACACTGGAAAGATTTTTAAGGTTTTTGGCGAGGAAAACACATAAGGGTATTTGGAAATACTCATCATGTCTAGGAACAACACTTCTGAGTGTTTGGAACTGGTCATCATGGCTTGGAACAGCACTTCAGGCTGTTTGCAACTAGTCAGCAGGGCTAGAATCATCCTTTACATCATATTTGCAATCACACCTGTGGCCCTCCACGTAGAAGAAAATGTTCAGGTTTAAATTAGCATGTCAAGAGAGATTCAAGGTTCGTGGCTAGTAACAGTGCTTTAGAGTGTTTGGAAACACTCGTCATGGCTAGGCGATTCCTTACACCATATTTGCAATCACACTTGTGGCACCCTTTTTGTAAAAGAAAATGTTCAGGTGCCAACTAGCATGTTAAAAAGCAAATCAAGGTTCTTGGCTAGAAATGCCTATGAACGTTTGGAACTACTCATCATGACTAGGTACATCCTTGCACCACAAATCTGCAAAACAAATCCACTGTTGGGCGTCATTATTTTGCTAGTGGAATGTTACACTCATTTAGTGTTGTGCTTAGAATAGAAATTTGATTTAAGAAAGCATTGAAAGGCACAATTCTGTTCACATTTCTATGTTTTGCAGTTTATAATCCAGATCATATTGCATTTTTAAGTAAATCTAGTATGATGTGACACCTTAAGGCTTATTTATTTAGGTTAAAATTGGAATGCATTCATATCACTAAGTTAAATGTGTTCGACTTAAAAATCCTCCCAATATCCTGGCCATAGTTAATAAAACGGAGAAAGGTTGGTATTTGTCAAGTTTTGATGAATCAAGTTATGTGGATGGGAGGCAAAGGCCTCCTAGGGTTTTTCATGCTGTATCTTTTTCATCTTAAAACTGTATTATGGTTGCTGCTATGTAATGTCCCTTTCCTGCGTTGGCTTGTAATCTGCCCTAAATTCACAAAATCCACATTAAACAAGGAGCATAATATAGTTAGAGATATAATCCAACTCTAGGATATAATATAGTTAGAAACTTAGAGATATAATCCAACTCTTGGAGCCTCTGTCTATTTAATAAAGACGGCAATATGCTTCCTTTGCTGGGATTTAAAAGCCTGCTATCTGAGTCTACCACAGGGATATGACAGCCTGCCCGTCCTGAAATTGTGTGTTCTCAAGCATTGACAGTTTTATCCAAATCCTTTAATTTGAGTAGCTTCTGTTGTGCAACTCTGATATTAACCAGGGCATTGAGAATTTGCAAGGTCTGCAATTTTAAGACAGGTTTTCTCTCATCACCCTGAGTCTGAGAGAATGAACAAGGTCATTTTGTAATAGCATAAAAAATGATTTGGATTGCCCCAACGTTTGCCCACTATCATGGACACCTCTTTAGCACAAGAACTTAACATACTTTAAGATAGGGATTAGAAGCACAACACACATCTAGGACTTCCAATGCGATAATTTCATATCTTTTTAGTTCACTCTAGTTATCTTCATATTCTAGATCAACTTAAAATAAAACCAATCATGCAGCATACACAATGAAAATACATGAATGTATGAAGACACAGAACATACACGAAGAATATACACAGTATGCATATTGTTAGATCCATTGATTTATCTTTACCTTGCAGGCTGGCAAGATCAATGCTCTGATACCACTTGTAATGCCCCTTTCCTGGATTGACTTGTAATCTGCCTTAAATTCACAAAGTCCACATGAAGTAAGGGACAAAATATAGTTAGAAATATAACCCTAACCTAGGAATAAGATGAGATAAGCCTTTCTTGGAATCTGCAACCAAATTAGATAATAATATAATCATACTACATGTAGTACATCCGTTTTTAGGGTTAAGAGAGAAATACACTTGTAGCACATAATTCTCATGGGCTCAACCATAATGAGGGTTGAGATAGAAGGACATGAGGTGCCCTAATCATCTGTGGCCCTAGGCCAAAGAGTGGAAACCCTGTCCCCCTTGGCCGCATGTGGTCTTAACCATGCTCATGAAGTAGCGTACCTAGCAGAGCCTATACACTGTTCTTCTTTATCACACTATCCTTCTCTCCTCTTATGATTTAGGACCTTTTTCTTAGCTAACTTGATAATTAACCCATATAGGTTTGGAGGGAAGATTGCAATAGGGTGCCCTTAACTCGACCCTAGGCCCAGGAGCAGAATCTCTGTCCTCCTCGCCCTCATGTAGTCCTTAACCGATCTCATGAGGTGGTGTATCTAATGAGGCCTTACCATTCCGCCTCCTTCCACTTCCTTTCCTTCCTTATATGGTTTACTATTATAGCTGTATGATATTGTCAATTACACACACACACACATTTACTCGCATATGTTTATTATAAGCATATAGATATGATTGCTTTTGCTGTAGATATGATTGCTTCTGCTGTGTATATGGTTGCTTCTGTTGTGGATATCATTCCTTCTGCTGTTCATTGATGTGTATCTGCTGGCCCTGTCGATGCTTTCTGCTGTCAACTTAGACATATGATATTTAATTGCTTTAAGGAGCAGATCGCTGCAGACTCGTGATAATCAATGGCTTTACTGTGAAATGATTTGCTTGGGATAGATTTATAAATTATATTCAGAGACCAGAGAGAAGTTGCTGTAGATTTAAATCTACTTGGGTTTGATCCTCTTATTCTCATTATGCTTCATTCTTTCATACCACGCTATTAAGGTATTACAAATAAGTCTTTTTGCTTTATACCAATTGCTCCTGCTGTTTGTTTAGTTATCTCTTCTGTATATGTATTTTCTTCTGCTGCTGATCCATGCCCTTGGAGTCAATCCTTAGATGTATTTACACCCCACCTTGGGTTGGGAGAGACATGTGCTTCCCATGACAACCCTTCAAATCACATTTCTTCTGTAATTGCACCTTTGTTAGCATTGCTTAATTTACACCTTTCCATTTTAGATGTTAAGTGCTTAATCCCTGTTTGACTCATTTTTCATTGTTTATCTAAATTTGAATGTTATTTCTCACTATCGCTGCTGTCTTCTGCTTATTGCAGATTGCTGCTCCTAAATAGAAGCTTCTTCTTTTCTTCCTTAATGCCCTCTTTTTCCAAGGTAATCCCCTCTTAAATACCCTTCAATCAAAAGGTCATAACTCTCTAAACCAGGCTGGCCATCAAGTAAAAGTATACATTTTAATTAATTAAATATCTTTGCCCAAAGTTGGGCACTTCACTCTAGGAGGTTGGTCCACATTTGTTGTCTAAGCCCTGGGTCGGTCCTTAATACAGGTTTAGCCTAGGTTGGCCCTCTTCAGGGAAGTAATATTATTAATTGTTTTTCTTTTAATTTGGGTGCCTGAGTTTATTTAATCAAGATGAATATGCTTTCTTTTGCTAGGATTTAAAAGTCTGCAATCTGAGTCTATGGCAGGGATATGGCATGCTACCTCCCTTTTCCCCTTCCCTCACAGAAATATTAGAGACAGAGAGAATACAATGTTTATGCCCAACATTCAATGGGATAAAATACTAAAAAAATTATATAGGTTTTTTAAATCACTCTTTAAAGAACATGCAGATTGTTGGTGTAGTATTACAACTGCATTTTATTTTTACTTGGATTATTCCATTTATTTACTTAGATAAATTATGAAATAAGAGCACATGTCAATTCCCTTAATTGATGGAAAGGGTTAGGTGCAACATCTTCCTCATCAAGGTGAGTTTACAATTGCACCTCTGCCCCTACAGTTGAGTCAATCCTTTAGTTCACTACTCTCCTATGAGGCACTTGTCTCCTTGATTGGTGCATGTCTAGAGTCTATATATTGTAGCTCATTTCTTTTGTTTTACACATCTTATATCATGAATACATGTATTGAAATGACACTAGTCTAATCTTGTTTGCATTTGAAATAATGTCATCTTGCTATTTTTTTTCTTACAATGATTTAGTATTGCATGATGTTTAGTAAATCTATAACTTGGTACTACCGTAGCGCATTAAGTGTCAATTAATTTATTTTGGGATATTGTTTTAACTTCTTTTACATAGGGTTTATATTCTTGCGAATTGGGTGTTTTCATATCACTTATTGTAGGAGGCCCCAGAGAAAAATAGACTATTCCATTGCAGTCAAAAGGGTCAAATTAACTAGGATACACTTATGCTCCACAAAGTTTTGGGGACAGGGACGACATGGGACGTGTTTCCTATACGAGTACTCTTTAGGGCCAATGTTTAGGGAACGGTAGGGGACTGGTATTAAAAAAAATTGGGAATTTTTGTGTATATAGGGAAATTTCAAATATGCATATCATAAGATTGATAAAACATTCATCATAGACATTTTAGAAACTTAATACATAATATTAGACTTTAATTGAGATTTCAAATATGAATTGATCAGCAAATTAACAAACTTCAAATGCTTTCATTGTCAATATATGGCATACATATAGCAAAAATGCACAAAGGCTCCAAGTTTCAAGCATGAAATGACATAAAATATTAAAATGTAAATATTATAACTAAACTACTAAACAATAAACATAGAAGTCCATAATAATATATAACTGTCCATAATCAGTAGATGGTAGGTCTAAGAGTCTAAATCAAGTAGATTTGATGCCCCAACCTCCTCTTTCAACTGTTGTTCACTCGTTGACCAGCTGCTCCTTCTCTTGCTGCTCTTCTCATTTGTGAATGTGAAAATGAATGTCTTTTTCTTCTTTTTGGTGATTTTATGCTTAGATTAGGTCTTGGTATTGTTAAACGTGGTTTTGGTGTCCTTGTGGGCCAGACAGCCTTTTTTACAAATTAAAAAATGTGTTGTTTTTTAAAACTAGCTGTCCAAAAATGGCTTGGGCCATAGGGGATGGCCATAAGTTCCCAATCTCGGGGACATTTAGCCATCCCCTACGTCCCCGATCACTCTCAAAGCCATTTTGGGGATCATTTCCAAATTTTGCATAAAAGGGTACAAGAGGAGGGACGGGAAAATGATGTCCCTGCATCTCCGTACCATATTGGGGACAAGCAAGTCAAAATACCCAGGGGACGCATCCTTGTGGAGCACATGGATATGCTCTTGTTTTATTTCCGTTAGGCACCGTGAAGTCAATCTAGGGTAGATTTGATTGTAGGGTCTAATTATTTTCACAGAACACACATTTTGAAGCAGTTTTGAGCAAAACAAAAAATGGCATTGCATTTGGAGCAGCCAAAAACCCAGATCAATTGTCAAATTGTGGTAGTTTGGAAGAAAAATGATTTTATTTTAGCTTAGGCATGAAGGCCAAGGTTGTACAATATGATACATAAGCAGGTAAAAATGATATTATTGTACAATTAATATTGTACAATGGTTTTATTTATTTTTGCATGTATTTTTTAAATTTTTTTCATTTTCTAAAAAAATTCAAATGTTTAAAAAGAAAAAAGAAGAATAAAAACCGTTTTTATTTGTGAAGCGCATATTTGTTGATATTGCATAGTCAAGGGTATGGGGGTATTGGAGGGGTATTGATCCCCTTGCCAAGCAGTAGTCAACCTTGTTAGTCTGCCTCCCCAACAAAATCAAGTGAGCATAGTATATCTCAATTGTCTTCTACTCTGTGCCACTCTTGTTCTAGTGAATAGCCACCTCATTTCAACTCACCAAGTAGCAGCACCAATGTGCAGCTTGAGTGGCTCTGTGCTGTCGTCACTGACATAGTTGCTTGTCTATTACTTCCACCAGTGGTGTCATCAGTCCGCCACTTGGGTGCCACCGGCTTATCACTGGACTGATAGATTTGTCACCATTTGCACTTCCAATTTTAGAGGCCAAATGGGGAGGCCTTTTCTTGGCCATACAAAAGAGATTTTTTTGGTCCAACCTTTTTAATTGAAATGGGCTAGAATTTTGTGCTTATAATTGCTCTCTATTCATGATACTTGATTTTTTCAAAACTCAAGTTTTGTAGAGTTTTTACTGCATAATTCTAGTATCAAGACCTTTGGAGGGCTGTATCTTAGTTTTATAGTATCTTTTTTGGGTCTTTTGTTTTTGAAGTGCATGTTTTTTGTGTATTTTGCAGTGGTACTATTGGTTTTCTTATTCTAATTTGGAATTATTGCTTTAATTTTTTCTCCTTTTCTTGGATGCTCTGAAAACTTGGAAAACATAAGAATGTGATTGCATTGTACTATAAAATGCCTCAACATGGGTGTCACAACTGAGCTACTTTAGGGGGTGTTAATGCAAACACACTCAACTTATAAAGTGTATGTACTTCTTGTGAGGGGGCTTACACATGGGCATTTTATAATCACGAGTTGAAAAAGTTCCACCTTTAGGGGCTTAATACATGGGCTTCCAATGGTTCTATACAGAAAGACATATTGTGGGATGAGTAGTGTATCACATGACTGATGACATGCATTGTGATTCCCCCTCCATCTATTAAAAAAATCACATCGTGTTGCATCACCTTTTAGGGGGTGTTAATGCAAACACACTCAACTTATAAAGTGTATGTACTTCTTGTGAGGGGGCTTACACATGGGCATTTTTATAATCGTGAGTTGAAAAAGTTCCACCTTTAGGGGCTTAATACATGGGCTTCCAATGGTTCTATACAGAAAGACATATTGTGGGATGAGTAGTGTATCACATGACATGCACTGTGATTCCCCCTCGATCTATTAAAAAAATCACATCGTGTTGCATCACCTTTTATGAATTCTCATATTCACTCTCTGCTACATCATGCTTATGACATTGTAATGTCCCTTGGTAAGCTTAGACTAGTTACTCATAGATTCGTCAAGGTTTTAATAGGATTCATTTTATTAAGTGAGCATGCTAACCTTTTATTATTTGGGTTTAAGGAAGATAATTTAGATATAAACAGGTTGCTTAGACATCAATCCTCAATAGGCTTTCCTCAAAGTTTACAGATCCAAGCCCTTAAGCCTTTCTTGGTACGATTCCCTCAAGGCGCTCGGGGTCACTGATCCCCACCCTATTTTGGGAATAACCGATTGGTTGGAATTTACACCATCCTCTCCCTGAATACATCCTTGACTTCCCTCCTTAAATACTAAAATAATAATAAGTCTTAGCATTTATATTCTACTGTATAATTTACTTAGTATTATCAATTAAAAATATAGTTTCCAGTTTCTGTACATACCTGGAACAAACATATAATTCGTTATAGATATGAGTGGCCTGCGAACTGTACCGATATCTGTATAATATTCACTGATATAATAAAAGTGTTGATTGACTGCTATACGTCTTCAGCGTTTATATAATGTAATAGCTTACTGCTCCGAGTCTTCTTGTTTCTTATTCTTTCTCCGTATTTATTTCTCTCCGGCTGTGTAGTCTTATCTCCATTTATACCCTTATCTCTATAAGGATTGCATCTTTCTTGAACTTTCTATTGACCGCTGCTTCTATCCTTTCCGCCCATCACTGTGTATCATCTCCTCATTATCGTATTTGTCTACTTCTATGTATATCGATCACTGTGCATCTGTATCTACCACTGATCCCTTCATTATCATATATGTCTGCGAGTATAACGTATTCACATATTACAATGTCTGTCCTTGTTTATCCTTTATATTCTATTTTCTTCTACATATTGAATTAGCGATGATAATGTTGTAGTAAATCAAGCATATGTATTTTCCCATATTGATCGTTGGTTCTACATTTTTCCTGTGACCGTTGGTTGTATCCTATATTTTATTTGGTGCCCATTCCTATACTTTCTAAGTCGTATTTATATCTCTCAAGAATTGTGGGTCGAGACCACTGCTGATGTTTCATACGGTTAATATTATCAAAGACAATTATCATAGAACTAACTATATTTAATGAAGTCAATTTACTATTGACTTGTTATTGAAATCCACTATTGTTTAAGCAACTACATGTATATTTATTATAATTATCTTGGTACTGTCAATGGGAAATATTGATTATAGCTCGTTTATTAGTTCATTTATTGATTAATATCAGTGGATTATGTTAATAAAAATAATATAGATTGCATTACTAATTAATATATAGATTTTTGATAAGGAGTAGATATTAATATTAATTGTAGATTAATATTAATATAATATAAATTCTATTGATTAATTAACAATATTAATTAATAACAATATTGCTTAATTCATATTCTATAATCTTTATATTGTAATTAGTTCTATATATTGATTAATTTATCAAATCTAATTTCAAATTGGGGATATCACAGACCTACCCTCCCCAAAATTGCTTGTCCTCAAGCAATTACATGTTTCCTCATTATTTGGTAACTTAAGACAAGTTTTCTATTATTTTCTAGAGATGATCTTAGGCCGTCTTGTTGTCAATCGAATTTGCCAAAATCCTGTTTGCATGATAGTATGTCTCAAATTTATCTCTCTCGGATTATTCTATTATTCTAGATAAACTAAGTAGAATCATACCAAGAGTACATACTTGAAGATATATGCATGAATATGTGAAGACACGAAGCAAACACATTAATGCATGAAGACACAAAGCATACACATTGATGCATGACAACACGTAGTATAAACATAATACACATTGTTAGGTTCATTCCTAGTAATCGAAAAAATAAGGAATGCTAAATGCGTCTTCATGATTTAGCTTGGAAGGAAAACCTTGAGAGGGTGCTCATAAACTGCTCAGCCCAACTAAGCCCAAGAGCGTGTAGTGACCCATTATGACAACTCATCTCTTGGCCCACAAGAGGCAGGAACATCCCACTATGACAATTCCATCCCTTGGGGTGGCCTACTTAGCTTGGGGGAACCAGTGAACTGCAATTCCCAACTTGTTTCCTCCATTTGATCCAATTGATTATGGTGCAGTCACAACCATAGTCTATTCATAATTTGTTTCTATTAATATATACATATATATAGATTCATTTCCATCTGCTAAAATGATTCTGTTTTATCATTTACCCTATAGGATGGCAGGATCATGCTCTGATACCACTGGTAATGTCCCTTGGTAAGTTTAGACTAGTTACTCATAGATTCGTCAAGGTTTTAATAGGATGCATTTTAGTTAACATGAGTAAGAAAATGATTTATATGTTCATTATGAGAATAAATATCTTATCATCCAAGATTATTAAGTGAGCATGCTAACCTTTATTATTTGGGTTTAAGGAAGATAATTTAGATATAAACAGGTTGCTTAGACACCAATCCTCAATAGGCTTTCCCTCAAAGTTTACAGATCCAAGCCCTTAAAGCATTTCTTGGTACGATACCCTCAAGGCACTCGGGGTCACTGATCCCCACCCTATTTTGGGAATAACTGATTGGTTGGAATTTACACCAGCCTCTCCCTGAATACATCCTTGACTTCCCTCCTTAAATACTAAAATAATAGTAAGTCTTATCATTTATATTCTACTGTATAATTTACTTAGTATTATCAATTAAAAATATAGTTTCCAGTTTCTGTACATGCCTGGAACAGAAACATAATTCGTTATAGACATGAGTGGCCTGCAAACTGTGCCGATATCTGAATAATATTCACTTATATAATAAAAGTGTTGATTGACTGCTATACGTCTTCAGCGTTTATATAATGTAATAGCTGACTGCTCCGAGTCTTCTTGTTTCTTATTCTTTCTCCATTTTTATTTCTCTCCGGCTGTGTAGTCTTATCTCCATTTATACCTTTATCTCTAGAAGGACTGCACTCTTGTTCAATACTCCTCCCTATGACTATTCTACTTCCAAAGGAATGAGATTGCAGTTTCAATGCGTCTATGAACAAGCTTTTCATCTTTCTCCAGTGATCTCTCTGTTGACCGCTGCTTCTATCCTTTCTGCCCATCACTGTGTATCATCTCCTCATTATCGTATTTCTCTACTTCTTTGTATATCGATCACTGTGCATCTGTATCTACTGCTGATCCCTTCATTATTATATATGTCTGCGAGTATAATGTATTCGCATATTACAATGTCTGTCCTTGTTTATCCTTTATATTCTATCGTCTTCTACATATCGAATTAGCAATGATAATGTTGTAGTAAATCAAGCATATGTGTTTTCCCATATTGATTGTTGGTTCTATATATTTCCTGTGTCCGTCGATTGTATCCTATATTTTATTTGGTGCCCATTCCTATACTTTCTAAGTCGTATTTATATCTCACAAGAATTGTGGGTTGCGACCACTGCTGATGTTTCATACGGTTAATATTATCAAAGACAATTATCATAGAACTAACTATATTTAATGAAGTCAATTTACTATTGACTTGTTATTGAAATCCACTATTGTTTAAGCAACTACATGTATATATATTTATTATAATTATCTTGGTACTGTCAATGGGAAATATTGATTATAGCTCGTTTATTAGTTCATTTATTGATTAATATCAATGGATTATATTAATTAAAATAATATAGATTGCATTACTAATTAATTATATAGATTTTTGATAAGGAGTAGATATTAATATTAATTGTAGATTAATATTAATATAATATAAATTCTATTGATTAATTAACAATATTAATATTGTTAATTTATAACAATATTACTTAATTCATAATCTATAATCTTTATATTTTAATTAGTTATATATATTGATCAATTTATCAAATCTAATTTCAAATTGGGGATATCACAGACTTGACACATCTCGAATCATATTGGTTCACATCTCACGTCGAGACACATACGTTTATGGTTAACGTTCTTGAATCTTGCATGGTACTTGAACTCATTGTATTGGGATTCAATGATAGACACAGGTTTTCCATGTGATACCTTAGGGCCCGTTTGGACGCAGGCATACGGAATGCCGGATATAGTCAATTCTGGAATATGCTGCAATTCTGGAATATCATATCCTCAAAATGATATCTGGAATATGTGTTCGACCCGTTTGGACGCACCTAGAAGATGACCAAGAAGATGTATTTTCCGCGTTTGGGTGCCGCATTTTGGAATTGGAATATGCACTGAATGAGAATTTGTTTTTAATTTCTTTATAACAATTTGTGATTTTTTCAAATGTTATGATGTTTTTCACATTTTGTTCGTGTTTTTGAATATTTATTTTATTTTTGCAATAAAATAATATTATAATATTTTATTTTGTTTTTGAATACTTATTTTATTTTATTTTATTTCATTTGTATGCGATTTTGAATATTTATAATATTTTGAAATAAAATTATGTTTATAAGTTTATAAAAATTTTAACATTTTGTATAACTTTTTTATAAAAAAAAAAAATCCTATACAAATTTATAAAATATGTAGACCCAAAATACACAAATTTATAAACAAGTCATTTATTTTATTATTTATTTTTTACAAAATGTTGCCAACCCAGCTCAATAGGAGCACTGGTAGGAAAGAGCCGGGTGGAGAAAACCTCCGGTCTAGCCCCACAAAGTCATGAGCTGATATAAAATTACAACTTGAATGAGGCATTCCTCATTTTACATAATGCAGATACAGTGTTACAACTTGAATGAGGCATTCCTCATTTTACATAATGCAGATACAGTGTTACAACTTGAATGAGGCATTCCTCATTTTACATAATGCAAATACAATGTTATAATTTAGTCTGATGAGTCTTTGACACTCTGTCATGCCCGAACTCTTGTTTTTGTCTCTAGGCACTGCATACATAGAACATACAACTACTTTGTGCTTTTGTTAGTACACCAATGAAGTACATTCAGTTGCTCACTTTTGTATGAGTTTTTTTAAAAAAATCTTATTAATTATTATTACCTTCTATGACCTCCTTTGATTCTTACCTGAATGATCCACGCTTGTCAAGATCAAAACACGACCAATTAAATGAGTTTAAACATGATATATCTCTGTTAACCTCAAAATTCCTCTACAAACCTAGGTTAGAATTCTACAAAGCAATAACCACGAAAACAACGTTAAATCATATGACTGATAGTAGATTTGGGCTCACCTAAGCCATAAACATGAAAAATTATTGTGAAAAAATATGTGGACCATATATATGCGCACTTGGGGCAAAGAGGAGTTACGCCATATCCATATTAAAATATTTAGTTACAATATCAAAATACAAAACTGACTAATTCCTGAGCTCATCTCCGCATATTACAATATCAAAATACAAAACTTACTAATTCTTGAGCTCATCTCCGCATATGGTCGCAAAAAAGATATGCGATTACAATACAGAGAAGGCATCGTAAAAATATAATTTCATTTGCCCTAGCTTGACAACTTTTGCACTCAAATCCTGGATTGTGGATGAGTGGAGATGGGCGGATGTCTGGATCGTGGATGAGTGGAGATGGGCGGATAGATGTAGATGGGTTGACATCGACCCACCTAAAGTATCCACAATCATGATAGCCCTGTGATGCCCAATCTACATTAGTTTTTATAATATAATGAGTAGTATTTACATTACAAACATTAAATATAATAAATAGTATTTACATTACAAACATTAAATATATACACATTAACAACCTTTTTTCTATTTGGACAACACCAATATTGTCGTCCAGGGTTGTCCACTGTCCGTGAAATCTTCAACTGGCACTACCCACCACCACATGGACAGCTTGGCACATTGAGAAGAGCCATCAAACCGATATCAATAATGCACCTATATCAACAATCCCAAAATTAAACAAAATTCATTGAGAAAAACAAAAAGTTGCAAGGCTGAATCAACCATAATGAGTTATGACATATTGTAGTGTTGTCATGTTATATTTAATGTTGTCATGTTATATGTAATATTGTCATGTCAACAATGCGTTATGACAAAAGAAGTGGGCAACATGGATCCTCCCAATAAAATGTATATTCTGAAATTTAATATGCATCAGCAAGAGAAGAAATGGACCTCCGTAACAATGAAGAATATTCTGAAATTTAATATGGAACTAGCTGCTAGCTGTCAAGGAGATTGTGGAATCTATTGTAACCATTCAAGGGTGCTATTGACCCAAACTAAGTTCAAGAACTTCAACTTAACTCAAGAGGCATCTAACAATATTAATCTCTCTTCTTTTGACAATCACTATCAATGATGACAATAACTTCACTTGTTCATTAGGCTCAACTCACAATATCTTTATGTCAGTGGTCTTTCCACTGTCTAAGACTCTAAACTGATACACATCATGCTCCAAAAGTCTATTAGGTTCTGTCAACAAGTGACTGATCACAACCCTTCAACACAACTCTCAACACTTGAAAAGGGATTAGTAGTTCAACTTAAACCAATGACATTCCATTCATTCTATCAAATATCTTCATATTGCATTACATAGTCTTAATGGAGAGAAAGATCATTGAACAAGACACTTCCATCTGTGGACTGTCAACATACCATCTGCCTGGTCACAGTCATCTGACAAATCACCTTAAGATCTTCAGGGAATTAGTTTCTTCTAGATGCCTTGACAATAGATAAGTAAATATTATACTTCTCAAGCATTTTCTCGTCAAGGAAGACTCAAACATTAGTGTTCAATCTATAGGGATAGACATTTATTATCTACTGACTGCCACACAACATTACAATAATGCATACAAACAGTTGCTATTCCACTGATCCTCTTGATACCTACTATTGGAAATGATCTAAAACATTTACAAGGCATGTAATACAACGGATCACTGATTTATGACAGAACAAAAAAGAGATCACTGATTGGAATAAAAACACAATGGATCACTGATTTATGACATAACAGTGGTCAAAACAAGACTCAAAACTCCTTTCCTTGCATTCCAATACTGTAGAAGGTTTCAATGACCATTGCCAAACATCCTCAATCCCTTTACAACATCATGAGATCAAGTTTTCAACAACTAAATGCGTGAATCCATCAAACTGTCCTGTTATTCACTGTGATTAGTACTGCAGTCCTAGGGCCTACTCAAAACCATAGCAAATCAAGTCCATTTAACCCACAACAGAGAATACAAATTAATCCAGAGCAGAGAACTCAAAACTATATTCTATGCAGCCATTTAATCCACAGCAGAGAATACAAATTATTTATAACCTAATGTGTAAATGATCCTGAAACAGTTAACAATCGTTAATTACATACAAAAATAATAAAGGCACTTCAAGCATTGCCCGAAAAAGTGAAATGGTATCAAAAAGCAACATTTCACAAATGAGATTATAAATGCCAGATTTTACAAACTGTTTACCAACATTGAGATTGTAACCGCAGATTTCACAATCTGTTTAGCAACATGGCAGATTTCACAAACTGTTTAGAAACATTAGTTAGTTTTGACCTAATAAACATGGATCAACTAAAGTCCAAACTTCAGTATCATATATTGGATTCTCTCTTCTTCATCCATTGTCAAGAACAATGCAGCTGATTGCGGATCATGCATTAACTTTTCGTATGCTTCAAGCATAGAAGACTTGCTAAGGCCAGGGATTGCTTTAAGTGCTTTATACAAATCTGCTGCATCATTTTTCAAACTAGATGTTTTATCCACTATCAGAGGCTGTCCAAGGCCTTCAGACAGATCTTTGATCACTTCACAAATTGAATCCAACGAACCTGCCAATGTTCCCCTCTTCCTCTTTGGCCTCCTTGACGATATTGAAGGGTTCTCTTTGCCGCTTGCAGTAGATTGGTTCGATGTAGGTGTATCAATAGATTCGATACCATCATTAGCCAAATCAGCAGCAGTCTCAAAACATGCATTATGCATACCATGATAACTGAAATCTTCATCATCAATGAAATCTTCCTCTGTCTCTTGAGCTGTTGCAGCTGCAGTGCCCTCAGCTATGTCATTCCCAACAATACAGGATAATTCATTGTAGTATTGAAATGGTTGCCTCTTATACATTCTGGCATTTTTAAATTCCTTTCTTTGTATGATGGCATAACAATTGAATTCATTATTGGTGCTTCATTACTTTAAAAAGATAAATTCAACTTAAAAGGAGATTTGAAGACCATGTTACCTTCAACAACTCGTCCCAAACACTATCATCAGCATCCATAGTTTGGGTAGTCTCATTCCAGGCTAAGCCGCTTGTATTCCTCATGTCTTTCATAACTCTATACCTTTGTTTCCAAGTTTTCAGCTTGTTCTTGAAGTTATCCTTTGATAGCTTCATTTTCAACTCATTATTAAACCTCCTTTCAATGGCTGTCCAAGCCTCTTTCTTGAAACCCCCTTCAGCTTTTTTTCCAAGCTGCACTTGCTCCTGTAGCAAGTCTAGCAACTTGCGTTCCATCTCTTTTGTCCAGAAAACCTTCTTGCAAGAAGAAGTTGCCTGGATAACTTGAACGTCACCATCCATGTTCGTGTTTACATCCATAGACATACCTAATGCACACACAACATGATAATGTACACTCACTGTAAGGACAGTCACAAATGAGGACAGTCACTCTAAAGACAACATGATAATGTACAGTCACTGTAAGGACAGTCACAAATGAGGACATCTCACAGTGACTGTCCCTTGTGTGACTGTCCTCATTTGTTCAAGAAGAAAAGCATTAATGTGGTTCAATAGCAATACATTCAAGTGGCAATTACACAAGGGACAGTCACTGTGAGATGTCCTCATTTGTGACTGTCCTTGTTTACATCCGTAGACATACCTGATGCACACACAACATGAGCTGCACACTTCTTTTGACAAGATCAATTGCAACATAACATGACAATATTAAATATAACATGACAACATTAAATATAAAATATAGCAACATTAAACATAACATGAGAATATTAAATATAATATGACAACATTAAATATAACAACATTGAATATAACATGACAACACTAAATATGGCATAACGGCTTTTAATATATCAAATCAGTTTGTGAAATTTATGAAATCTGACATTAGTTTAAACACTGTCATAATAGTTATTCAACCGACTAAGATCGAGATCTATAGTCTTCCCACATCCTTCTTGCTATTTCATCTCGAAAATTGCCCCAATCATCTCTTTCACGCTGGCTCAACCCATATGTCTCAAGCATTGGTACATCTATCCCATCACGACCATCTTCCTCTTCAAATTCTACCTCAGATGGAAGGCCGTCCTCTATCGTAATGAAGTTGTGAAGTATGCAACATGCCAAAACAATATGTGTTTGTGTCTTGATTTGATAAGATGTCGCATGCTTCAAGATAGGAAAACGCTGCTTCAAAATCCCAAATGTACGCTCTATTACATTCCTAAGTGAGGAGTGTCGATGATTAAACAACTCTTTTGGGGTGTTTATTGGGTTTGCTCTTGAAAACTCCTTTAGGTGGTACCGTGTGCACCGATAAGGCGCGAGAAATCCTGGTACGTTTGGATATCCAGCATCGACCAAATAATATTTACCTAAACAAAACAAAATGTCATTGTCATAACGTTGTCTTATTTTTCGTATGCTTCAATAATATAATCATATTTTACAAACCTGGGGGAACTACCAATGGATCAGCTCTAGATAGAGCCGAAGCTAGAACACGGCTATCCGCAACAGACCCTTCCCAACCGGCAAGGATGTATTGAAACTTGTAATCAAATGAACACACTCCCATAACATTTTGCGACAAGTTGCCTTTTCGATCGCGATATTTAGCTTGCAGGTTGACATCGACAGTGACTAGTATATGGGATCCATCAATTGCTCCCACACAATCCTGTAGTTAGATAAATCATAGGTCTAATGAACACGCAATAACAGGATTACAACTCTAAACAAAATTAAACCACTGGGAGATATACCTTGAAGAATGGATCAAAACGGGTCTTCCCACTGATTTCCCGAGGAGTGTTTGGACCAGGAGGTATAAAATAATCCGAATGGAGCGCTAAGATAGCCCTCAAGACCTTGTGGAAGTATCGGCTTACCGTCTCTCCAAAGTGCCCAAAGTTATGGACAATCTTATGATTCCTCAGATTGTGGCCAAGAGTATGGAGGAACATGACTAATTGTTCTTCTAACGTGAGGAATTCTGTATCTCTGATGCTTCCTTTTTGCCTTAAAATATTGGCTAGTTTAAAGAAGGATCGTCTAGTCATGCGTATTTGGTCAAAGCAATCCGTCTCATTGGAGTTGATAACACGCTTATAAAAAGGAATTGCATCTCTTGTGCGCTTACGCCTATTTCGACTACCTTCTTTTCTACACTCCGCTATGGCCAGGACAAGGGTGGCAAGAACAATTACAACAACAACCAGGACTCTTCTCCTCATCATAATCTCTCCTTTTATTTCAATATCATCTTCATCATCAATATCATCAATGAGATCCATTGAATTACCTAAAAATATGAACAAAACAATCACGATACAACATAAGAAAACACCCAACTATAATGCATAAGAATAGAGTTGCAGGTTGAGTATACAACATATGTAGACAAGAAAGTACCTTGTGTAATTTCACAAATGAGGACATCTCACAGTGACTGTCCCTTGTGTAATTGCCACTTTAATGTATTGCTATTGAACCACATTAATGCTTTTCTTCTTCAACAAATGAGGACAGTCACTCTAAAGACAACATGATAATGTACACTCACTGTAAGGACAGTCACAAATGAGGACATCTCACAGTGACTGTCCCTTGTGTAATTGCCACTTTAATGTATTGCTATTGAACCACATTAATGCTTTTCTTCTTCAACAAATGAGGACAGTCACTCTAAAGACAACATGATAATGTACAGTCACTGTAAGGACAGTCACAAATGAGGACATCTCACAGTGACTGTCCCTTGTGTAATTGCCACTTTAATGTATTGCCTATTGGTATTGAACCATGCGAATGCTTTTCTTCTTGAACAAATGAGGACATTATCAAAAGAAAAGCATTAACGTGGTTCAATACCAATACATTCAAGTGGCAATTACACAACGAACAGTCACTGTGAGATGTCCTCATATTTTTTAATTTGAGGCTCGAATTCCGATTTTGAAATGCCAATTTTGAAATGTCATCGGGTCCGCGTGGGTATTATAATTTTTGACATCCGCGTGATTACCTTGTTTTTGACATCCGTGTGTTTACCTTGTTTTTGACATCCGCGTGGGTATTTTTGACATCTCACAGTGATTGTCCCTTGTGTATTGAACCATGCAAATGCTTTTCTTCTTGAACAAATGAGGACATTATCAAGAAGAAAAGCATTTGCATGGTTCAATACCAATATATTCAAGTGGCAATTACACAAGGGACAGTCATTGTGAGATGTCCTCATTTGTAATAGTATTTTTAAGTACCAAACAGCAAACTGGTAATCAGAAATATCTTGAAGAGATCAAGTAACAGTGTAATATATTTGAACCTATAAGTAACAGCTTATAAACATCTTATCTGTAGGTTTTGATGCACTAACATTCTGTAGATGGAGACTGCATGGCAATCTTGAATCAGAGGATTCCTCAATAGTGTAATATATTTGAACCTATAAGTAACAGCTTATAAACATAAACCGAATGTCAGTGCATCAAAACCTACAGATAAGATGTTTAGCATACTCTTCAAAACTTGCCCTACTCTTCAAAACTTGAACTTGAATTTTTGATATATTGAAAACTATGAATTATAATGGTGGTACATTTCCAGAATTTTTCCCTTTAGACACACCCTCTGATGTAGGACTCTGTTCAATAGCTAATGGCTGTAGGAACTTGAGAAATGTGTACTTGAAAAGGAGAAAGGGCTTAGGCAATGTGGGTTTGGAAGTTCTTGTATTGAAAGGATGTAAAATGGTGACTGACAGGGGATTGGGGAAAAGTAGAAACTAATATCTTGAAAGTTATTTGAAAGGAGAAGAGTGGATCGCTTAAAAGTTGACTATCATTTGTTTTATTTGAAAAGGGAAAAACTAATATCCTAGAAATTGACATTTGATTACTCTGTTTGATAAAGGACAAACTAATTCAAACACCGAACTTTTTAAGCAACCAAGATTCAGAAGATTGCAAACATACCACCTATAAAAAATATTTATTTGCAACACAAAATTGTTTTATCCTTGATACCATTATCTTGCGACTGTGATCTAGATAGTCATTTAAGATGAGCATTTCATGATGTAGTGTCATTTTTTTCTACTAATCAAGAGCATTTGGTCGGCCGGATCAGTTTATCTTATCGTCCATGAAGCAGGTTCCTCGGGTAGCACTTAAAAATGTAAAGAGCTTTAACAAAAAGAATCAAAGATTTCTAGATGCATGTGTAGTCGGTATAGCGGTTAGTTTTACAGAGGCGGGGAGGTCGAACATTCAAAAGTTTTGGTCACAAAATTCCTGAATTTCACAAGCAATATGCATGACAGTTCTTGCAAAATCGAATTCAACGACAAGGTAAAATGCAAAATAGCTTCAATTACAGGTAGTAATAGATTCGAGAATACATTAGAGGAGAAACCCCCAATCAAACAACTTTATTACCAGGTACATAATCCTTTCCCAGCAATTATAACTGAGCATAATTATCTTAAACCATAACACAGATATTGCCATAATATACCATAGAAAAACATGGGCATGAACATTTTCTAAGGACGGGATTTGAAGGGAATGGCTTGGATGATGAGCTGGTGATAAATGACAGCTAGGGCAGCACCCAGAAAGGGTCCGACCCAGAAAATCCAGTGATCATCCCAGGCATGATTCTTGTCATAAATGATGGCAGCACCCAAGCTACGAGCTGGGTTAATGCCAGTCCCAGTTATAGGAATGGTGGCCAAATGACCCTATTTTTCAAGTGCCACAACACCTCCACAACCGTTACTTATAGGTTCAAATATATTACACTGATAAATCCTCTTTTTAGTTTTACAGACGAGAAACATTTTGTCAGTAGCTAGTTACCTTTGTTTCAGCAGGGGTTAAGGGTTTCAAAACAGAGGACCTCCCGCCGGCGTTGCAGAGGGCTTCGAACCAGATGATGAACGAAAATGCAGCTTCAAACGTGGATGAACGACAATGCAGCTTCGAACGCCGATGACCAAAAATGCAACTTCAAACCAGAGGGCTTCGAACACGGATGAGGGTTTTTTGAAATGCAGCTTCGAACCAGAGGGCTTCGAACGCGGATGAGGGATCAACGAAAATGCCGTTGCGGATGTCAAAAACAAGGTTAAAACATGGATGTCAAAAATTATAACACCCACGCGGACCCGACCACATTTCAAAATTGGCATTTGGAAACCGGAATACGAGCCTCATATTCCAATTCCACCTTTTCAAGTGGAAGACGATATGCCCATTTTTTTTGTAAAATTGGAATATCGAAATTCCAATTCCATCCTTCACTGTTGACCACAAACAATGGATACCGTCTTCGGCATACGGAATTCCGGTATATCGGCCGATATGCCTGCATCCAAACGGGCCCTTAGCGATACTCTCAAAATACTAACTCTGTGATAGGACTCAAATTAGTAAATTACAAAGACATTTGGAGACATTCATTTTATATTTTTAATTCACAACTATAACTCTATTTGCTGCTACCCTCCTTCCTCCTCCCTTCCCAAAATATGAGATAGAAGAAATAGATTGCATGTACCCTACGGTCGATCAATTAAAGTTCTAAAATGTTAGGTTTCAAACTTACATCTTGTAGCAGAAGAATACAAAAATTCCCCATATGTAGGTCAGAAATCATAACACTCAAACTCTGGTTTATAACTCGATAAAATCTTCTGCATCATCTGTCACATTTCAGTACATTATTTATATTATCTTGAATTAAGAACAATCAATAACCTTTCTCTACCTAACATGCCTTTGGCTTTAGTTCAGAGTCACCTGTGCTTTAGTGATTTGAGTTGTCACTTTTTTGAGATCTCATTTGCTAACATTTGACTATCAGTCACTATATGTAATGGTTCTCAGCATTAGGGCGAAAGAGGTTGAGAATCATGTTTATTTGCTAAAATCACCTAATAATCGTTCTCAGCATTAGGGCCATAGAGATTGAGATTCATGATTATTTGCTAAAATCACCTAATTTTAGGGGAAGTTGTGATAAATCAATGCTTTCTAGTATTCATATTTGCTTCTGTAGTTTTAACTTCCACCCTGTGCTTGGTGTTTTAAATTTTAAGGGCTTTTGGCTGTGGCTTTTCTCATATTTTGCCCATAAACATATCACAAGTCTAATTGGGAAAATGGATGACACACATTTTCTGTCATGTCATGATAAATATTAAACAATTCAAAACAATGAATTTTTGGTTATGCTTTTAAATGATGATTACTATTTTACAATGTGAGTACCCATATCTGTTCTACACAACTATAAAATGGATTTTTAGCTTAGCATGAGGCAAGTAGGCTATGTATGAAATGCATTTCTTGCTTAGCTTGAGAGGAGGAGGCTGTGTTGTAATATACAATAATTATATTTCTAAAATTCTAATTGAATTTTAAAATTAGAATTTTAAAAATCAGATACGGTTGCTCTTGTTTTGTTGGAATCAAAGACAAATTTTAAGATTAGTAGAATATTTTACAGGTAGTGTACATGCATTCCTTGTTAGTGGAAGAGGTGCAGCATCTTACTTTTGCTGTAAATTATACTGACCACTGTTTGAATACCAATCATAGTTTAAAACTTCTATCTTTGTACTCAGCCTAGAAATGCATTTTCTACTTAACATGAGAGAAAGAAACCACAGCCTTACATGGGACTGCCATATTTCTAAATGCCTTTTAAAACTAAAGAGTTGCATCATACATGTGTGCCATTATCCATTCTAGATTACAGAAATGGGCTTTCTTGCTCTAAGTAGGCTAGCGTTTGTGTAAGAATGGATATTTGAGGGTGTTATCGGTCTGTAACTCTATTAAGCTCTTATAGTCTTAGCCTCCATCATTAATCCTAAACTTCAATATTCTATAGAGATTCTTCCTTCTTTATGACTTGCATTAGTAAGCTAGTTTGAAATAGAGCTTTTAACCCTTGTCTGTTTAGAATTTAGCATTAAAATTTAGGCTTGGAAATGCTCAGGGTTTTGTCACTTTTAGCCTAAAAACCAATTCTAGTTAAGGCATGCATGTGTTTATTGGAAACATAGCATTGAGTTTGAAATTTGGGATGATACCATGCAACTTTAGATGCATTTAAAGAAACAGGGGCTTGTATTGCATTGCTGACCTTATAGTAATGGGAGATGGCGGTTTTTCATTTGAAGTAAAAAATCCATGTGGCAATGCCTGAGGTTTATAGACAATCTTTTCAAACTTCAATAAAGTTGAGGTTCCCAGTTGTAATTTTCTTCTTGAATGTCAGAAACATCTTCTAGAAGTTGAGATTTAGACTGAAATTTTATTAATGCATATGGTACTCTATTGTGCATTGACATATTAGTTACAAGTCTTTGGCGTGCATAAAATATCCCTTATTGTATTTACTCTGGGAATGATGTAAGAAAACTATAGGATGGAGTATAACATTTTTTATGCATTTCTATGTATTTGTAGTCTTCTAATTTATCTTTGTCCAATCTAGGTAGAATAATCACTACTGATTGTCAATTTAAATCACTTGTAAGAATCTTTTAATCTCTCTCTGACATTTTCCCTTATTACCCTACCTTGTAATATTTGATTTTTAAGTAAGTTTTTTTTAATACTGTAGTTCAGTAAAGTGATTTGCATTGTCATTGAACTACTAGGAGCAAATGTAATTCCAACTTCTGATTTTGTACATTCTGGTACACGCTTGAGCAGGATATTAAGAGGGAAAAATGGATTCTTACTGAAGAAGGCCAGGCATATGCCAATTCAGGGTCACCAGAAGTACAGTTTATCTTAGCCATTCCACCAGAAGGGATTTCTCATGAAGAGCTACAGGTTTGGAATTTAACCTTTAGTGATCTTTAATATACGAGTTTAATAAACTTAAGGCACATGCTACATAACCTTCCTATTATTAGATATGCATTGGCATATGAGGATATAACCATCATTTAATCTATTGGAATAATTCCTACTTTCTCTGCTAAGAGCCAGGGGAAAACAGACTAAGTTAATTATCCGCAGTTACGTGCTGTAACTTGTAAGATTGACTTTCCCCTTGGAAAGTTCTCTCTCCATTTTTTTCGTTTTGCTTGATGTTTGCACCATAAAGAATTTGACGTTCATTTAATCTTATTGTTTAAATTCAGAGGAGGGTGGATGGGTCCGTATACAAAATTGGAAGCTCTCAAGCTATGAAAAACAAATGGGTGGAGCTTGGCAAACTTCTAGTGTCTCGAAAGGTACATCAGATCAAAATGTTTTTGGAAAATTTTGGTTCTGTATTGTTATTTTTGAAAATTTATACTTTTTCTATGATGCACTGAACATTTTGGAAAATTTTGGTTGTAATGTGCTTTTGAAAATTATGCTGCTTTTCTGATACATTGATACCAAATTGCATTTCTCACTTCTTTAGAGATATGTATTCTCTGCCCTTCAAGTATTAGTCATAAATGCTTTCTTCTTTAATAGAAAGATTTGTGCTATGTACAAGACATTCTGCAAAAGTGGATAATATGGAATATGGAGAATCATTCACTTCTGTTAGTTTAAAAAGAAAACCAAAAATCCTCAGAATTTGTAGGTTGTAAACTATTTTGTTTACATGTATATAAGATCAAGAAAGAATCTGAGAAGTTTTATGGACAGTGACTATATCTAAAATAAATTAGAACCAAGCCATAAGGTTGCTATGGCCTATGGGTAAAAAAATCAAATCTTTATTAATACTCTCTCTGTAAGAGGTCTGCTGATTTTTTTTGTTACTTATATCTTCCTTCACATCTGCTATCTAATGACCAATGTGACCTATATCTTCCTTCATGCCTGCTACCCAATGACCAATGTGCTTATTCAAAAGCTGCAGATGATGTCTATGGTCCTTTTAGTTGTTCTTTTGCAGTCTATTGCGGATGCCTGCAAAACAGTTTGGCAATTAACTTTGCTTTCACTTTTATCTGATGTGATGACTACAACCCCCATTTCATTCTCACCTTGTCTCTCATATCTGTAGAGTCATATAAAATGCTCTTCCCTTTCTTTGTGACTTCGTGGTATATCCAAATTTTGCCTTCCTTATAAATGCATCTGCTTGCTAATTCTCTTTTCTTTCATAAATTATCTAACTTCATCCTTGGCCATTATGCCTTCACCTTGGAAGAACACTGTTTAACTCATTTCCCTAGTTTTGAAGTTTAGGGCTGCATCCATTCCTCTGGAAATACCATGTGTTGTTTGTTTGTTTATTTTCTTTGACATGTCAGCGCTACAACCAGACACAAACTTCAAACTATACTGACAAATAGAGTATTGTGAATTAAGAATGCTTCATTGGAGTTTCAAAACCCTTGAAATCATAGTTGGACATTTAGGCTGTCAAAAACTGGAATTTCACTCTGATGGTAAAGCTGTCCACTTGCATTTGCTTGTATTTGTCCAGTGAAGATTGATCACACCAAGTATAAATATAAGGCCTTTGACATCTTCCAACTTATTTCTAAGCTTCTAATTGGCCTCAGGATAATTGCCCTCCGCTTTTAGAACACTGATAAACTTCTCCACATGTGACAAAATATTAAGCGTGACCTAATCTTCTAGAAAGTGGTTGTAGGTCTTTGTAAGGAGGATTGTAGGGTGTAGTAAGGCATGATTTATGATATGAGTTAATTTGTAGGATACTTTGTATATGCTGATCTTTTAGGATGAAAACCTTCAAAAAATGGATTCAAGGGTTGGATGAAAGGGCAAATTTGTGACAGAGTTCGTAGATGGGCCAAATTTGTGCAATATTGAGGTATTTGGTGCCTTTATCTTATTTGGGAAAAAATATTATATTATAAGTTGGATATATTGGCATGAGAAGTAAGAGCAAATATTTTAATATGACAAAGTGAGTCTATTGTTTGAAGTAAATGAATAATATTATCGCTGGCTATTTATATTTATGCTGCAGATGTATTGAAGGGTGAGGATTAATATTAATCTATGCTCCATGGAGTTTCCGGGATGGGGACGTTTTAGGGTACGGGGACATGTTTCCGGTATAGGTACGGTTCAAAGCCAAAATTTAGGGGACGGGACGTTAGGGGACAACTATTAAAAAAACGGGAATTTTTATCTATATAGAGAGAATTCAAGTATGCATATCATAACATTGATAAACCATTCACCATAGACATTTTAGAAGCTCAATACATAACAAATTAACAGAATTCAAATTCTAAGTACTTTCATTGTAAAAATATGGCGTATATATAGCAAAAATGCCCAAAGGCTCCAAGTATCATGCATGAAATTAAAATGACATCAAGAGAAGTCCAACTAAAATACTAAACAATAAACAATAACATAGAAGTTCAATTGCATAATCAAATGTCCATAATAATTAAAATCAATAATGTATTTGCAAATAGTATATGGCATATGCCAAATATAAGGCTGTCCTTTAAGAATCTAAATCAAAATTAGAGTCAGCCTCTGAGTCACTAATAGGCGTAGGTTGAGGGTCCTCATCCAGTGGAATCCCAAGCAATCCTGGAGGTGTCATCCTCCTCAACCTGTATAGCATCCTCGAGATTAACATCCCAACGTAATGCTGGAGTTTGACGGTACTGAACACTTTGCCGATTCTGTAGCCACAATGCACTGTGAACAACCACTAACTTCTCCGATCGTCTAGAGGTAACGTTATTCCTCTTGACTAATTGGATGAAGCTATATGTGGACCAATTTCTCTCTACGACAGAGGAACTCTCAACCTGTGAAAGAAGACGAATGACAAGAATTTTCAGCTCAGGGGTATCTCTACCATGCCACGTCCACCATCCAATAGGGTTGTTTTGAGCTAATGTAGCTCTATCCGTCTTCGCCTCTGGTCTACTAAAGGTTGGACCACGAAGATTCGTAAAGTCAAGCCATTGTTCCCGGAGAGTACCAACATCATCTCCATTGTACATTTTTGCAAGGGCCTTGAAGAAGCCCTCCTTCACCCAAGTTGAACAAATAAAAAAAATATTAAATTAACAAATAATGATTAATGAACTATTGAACATTGAAGATTGAAGAGATCTACTTTGCAGCTTGCTATTTCACATTTAAATTGAAAACTTGAGATTTTAGATTTGAGACTCAACTCCTCATCCCTAGATGGAGCCACTCTCCTAGGTCTTGGTGCATACCATTTAGAATTGATAGCATAGGCAGCCATATGAAGTGGGGTGTTCATAATGTTCCACTGTCGCATCACAATGGGCTTAAGACACTCCTCATAAAACTTCAAAGTAGGGTCCCTAGCATGAATAACATGCTTGATCTGCCCAAGCATGCTATCAAAGGTCTCATAAATCTCTCCAAGGCTAGGAGAGTCAGTATCCACATATCTAATGATCCGCACAATAGGGTCAATGAAAGAGCAAATGTATCTGCAAATGCAAGCAAGTTACAAGTTAAAAACATCATAAATTTAAAATTCTTAATTCTTAAATAATAAAATCAGCAAATGCTAAAATCAGAAATAATTTTTTAAAATCAACAATAACAATTATCTAATTTTCTTACCTCATCGTAGACCACCAATTATCATCAAGGATTCTTTGTTTCACACTTCTTCCATCTGGTGTGCTTGATTCATGCCATCTATTCCACTTTGCATTGACCACCATGGATTGTAAGGCCTCTTGAACCTCAAGCATCCTCGCAAAAAAAATAAAGTAGCTAGCATATCTGGTCTCCACAGGCTTGAGGAATTCTTTCTTGGAAAATGTCCTAAACAATGCAAGAGATGTGTGATGATTGCAAATAAACATTTGTACATCTCTAGCCTCAGATACCATAGCCTTTATCCAATCAATTTTTCCAATGTCCTTCAAGGTGTTGTTCAATGCATGTACACAACATGGGGTCCAAAAAATGTGCCTATAAGTACTCTCCATCATCAATTCAGCTGACTCACACACCTAGGCTGAATCAGTGACTACTTGCACAATATTTGAAGGTCCAACCTCTGCTATAGCATCTTACAAAATCTGAAATTGGAAGGCTGCATCCTTCCTTTTCCTTGAACAATCTATAGCTCTAAGAAACAGCCCGCTGTGTTAGTGACAATAAGATTGATGAGTGGCCGATGTTTGATATCGGTCCACCCATCCATGATGGAGCATCCTTCACTCATCCATGTTTGTCTCATATCCTCCATCAAAATGCTCACTTTTGAATACTCTTTATCAAGAACAATGGTGTGTAGTTTTGTCTCTCCAGGTGGTACAAATGAGGGACCAACATCATAGATATCTTTGTGCATTTGTTTATATTATGAGGAATGTGACACATGGAATGGTATACCATGAGCAAAAAGAAATCTACCAATAGATTCTTTAGCCTTCTCTTTTGCTTGCTTATTAAATAAATCAACAACATTTGTGTCTCTTTTTAGTCTTTTTCCCCTTTCCTTTACTAGTAGTGGGAGTGGGAGTGGGTGTGGTTGTGCTACTCATAGGCATATTAGCTTTCACATTCTCTATTGGAGTTCCTGTTTTCAATGCCTCCCCCTCCATGTGCAATCTAGTTACCTCAAGTTTTTCTTCTTGTGATATTTTTTTGCAACCGTTGATCCCTTGCCCACCTATCCATAAAAGATGACAACGCACTCTAGTATAGCTCCCAAAATAATGTTTGTGACACACATGGCACTCCCATTTCCTACTACCCCCCAAATTTTTTTTCTTGTCTACTCTTGTGGAAAATTGTAGGAGAGGTTTCTTAGCGTTGAATGGGCCTTTGGCATATTTTTTGAGGATTTGGGAAGGGCACTTAGATGGGTTAGACATAGAGGTTGCTACATCTTCTACATAAACATCAACATTAAATGAAGACCCCCCTATGGCTGCCCTAGAACTAGGTCTTTTTTTTTGTGATGTTTGAGTTTCTTGCATAGCAACATCCATGCAATGACTATCACTACTTCCCTCACTCTCACTACTGCTCATGTTTTCAGATTTTGCAATGTAATATAGTGCTGCGAGTTATAAAAAAACAAAAAGATATTTCAATGTTTCATTCAAAATCAAAGTTCCCTGACTCGGACTCACCCATGACTCGGCAGGGTTGACTTGACTCGTGACTCTCCGATGACTTGGCTATGACTCGGCAAAAAAAAACCAAAGATTTTGTTACAATTTAAAACTTGTTTCACATACCCCGTAATGAATAAAGCTTAAAAACACTATAACATCATCAAATAGAATCTAATTTGATCACATACATAAACATACATCCATCACATAAGTACAAACGTAAATTGTAGCTGAAGGAAATAGAAAACATAGATATGCAGAATTATAAAATATAAAATATAAATGTTGTCAAATGTATATAAAATCCATGACATCAAATGTTCCCAAACATGTGTAAAGTTGTAAACAACAAAAACAGGTCTATGGCTCAAGCCTCAGGCTCTAGGTCAGCTTCATCCTCCTACAAATGCGTCTGAGGTAGGTCCTGGATGACTGACAAGCCGTAGTCTCTGCCTGTGAGGTAGCACTCTGATCAACATCAGCTCCACGAGCAGCTGATCATGCTCTATCCTCCTCTACCATAGCCACAGCCTCAGCCTCTCTGTCTGCCTGGTCAACCCAATCACGGTCCTCCTCAGTGAAGATAGGATCGGTAGACTCAGTGAGCCACTCGGACTTTGGATCGATCTCTGTTAGAGTGATCGGAGAGGTGTCAGTGTCCAAAATCTGTCTGGTCCTAAGACAGAGGTTGTAATGAACGAAGACAAGATTGTTCAACCTCTCCACATACAGTCTATTACGCCTCTTCAAGTGGATGTGCTCGAACATGGACCAATTGCGCTCACATCTAGAAGCGCTGCATGGCTTACTCAAAATACGGATGACAAATTTTTGAAGGTTTGGGGTTGTAGGCCCAAACATTTGCCACCATCTATCTGAAATAAGGGAAAAAAAATCAGTCTCATTTCCAAGTTCCAACTTTAAGGATAGATTATAAAATCAAACTACATAAGCCATAAACTTAAGAGTTAAGTTTAAGTTTAACATATATTTCTACCTGGCTGCAATGTTGTCCTAGACTCTTTGCACATCTTGCTTCCAAAAATCGCCCCTTGTGGATTATTATATGCATCTATCTCTTGCATTGTAGATGCGTTACAGGTAGACATCTTTTGCATCATTGTATATAGGCCACTAAGAACCTCCTCATCTACCTTGAAGTTATCAAGGAAACGAAATGATGGATTGAGGAAATAAGCTGCTGCATGGATGGGCCTATGAAGCTGGTTTTGCCATCTCCTATCAATGATCTCCCAAATGGGGCCATACTTATCCTCAACTACTTTATACTTGGATCTAATGGCCTCCTTGGCCCTATCCATGCCCCCATATATGTAGCCTGTAGAGGGCTTCTCCCCATCAACAACTCGTAGGAGAACTACGAGGGGCTCAGTGACCTGCATATAATGTTCAAAAAAAAATGTTAAGTGACAAGTGTGCATTAAAAAATAAAAATAAAAAAAATTGCAAACAAAACATAAATATTTTTACCTCCATGATCTCTTTACAAGGGGTCCAAAAACCTGGCTCATCAAAAATATAATTTGCCGCTTCCTTACCCACAGTGGTCGTAGAATAGGATGAGGCAGTCCACTTCTCACCAACAAACATGCATCTCAAAGCCGACTGTGATGCCAACAAGGATTTTAGTGTGAGGAAATTGGAGGCAAATCTCGTGATACCAAGACGAGCCAACTCCCTTTGTCCCGTGTATTGCCTCATCATACTAAGGACCAATGCATGATTGTAGATAAACTTGCAAATATTTTTGGCCTTATCAACACATGATTTGATCCATTCAATCTTGCCAATATCCTCTAACATGAGGTCAAGGCAATGGGCTGCACATGGAGACCAAATTTTTTTCGAGTGCCTCTCCATCAAAAGTTTACTTGTAGCAATTTTAAATTAATTAGAAATTTAGAAGTGTTAAGAAAATCTTAAATAAATTCATAGATGCCTCTCCATCAAAATTTAAAAAGTTATAAGTTTACTTGCAGCAACATAACTTGCTGCATTATCAATCACCACTTGCACCACATTTTCTTCTCCCACCTCAAGTATAACTTACTCAATAGCCGCACATAAGTGTGTGGCATTCTTCACATGTGAGGAAGCATCAATAGACTTCAAGAACATGGTGGTTCCTGAATATAAAGAAAAATAATTATCAATTATCATGGATCAATAAAAAATTCAAAATCAAAATAAAATTATTCAATGCATTTGGGGAAGTAGAATTCAATGAACAATCACCTCTGCTGGAAACAAGAAAATTTAGGAGTGTCCTATTCCTCCTATCCGTCCAACCATCTGTCATGATGGTGCAACCTTTTTGCCTCCAAGACTTTTTGTGGTCCTCTAGCTCAAGTTGCATATCATTAACCATGTCTAACAAGAGGGGGCCACTTAACAAAGCATCATTAGGGGCTTTAAAGCCTGCCCCACAAATGGTTACAGAATCTATCATACCTTGCCAATAAGGAGACTTGTCACAAATAGATTATGGTTAATCATTAGACAAAGTATAGTTCAACTTCAAACTATAAAATTTAAAATTTAATTTTAAACTTAAAGAAATCAAATAAAAGAGAATTACCTGGCTGCAAGAAATGGAATGTTGCAAAAGGACCTCCTTGTTCCAACCCATGCCCTCAAGCGAGGGCTGTGCACCAGGAGTAGTGCGTGGCACAAAATAATTGTCCAACCTTGATTTTCGGACTCTAGGGCCACGGGTAATATTGCCACTAGAAAGAGCAGCAATAGAAGCACTAGCACTAGGATAAAAGGGAGGCATGGAAGAACCCTCTCCAACACAACCTACAGATGCAGATGCGGATGCGGGTGTGGAGCCAATAACATTTATCTCTTCCCGTTGCCTCTTTCTAGTTTCCATTTCTTCAGCATATTTTTCTAACTGGACATAACAAAAATGAATTGCCTTGGGAGTTGCCAATGTACATGGGTCAACATCATTGCCAGGGATGCCAACAATATGGTATTTAAGCCTATTGATGCCACCATAAAAAATTTCTTTACAAAACGTGCATTTTGTTTGGTTTCTTTGTCTACCGGAAAACTCTTCGGCATATTTCCAACATGGACACTTTTGAGGCATTGGGAAGAATTAATATTTTCAACTTTTCAAAACTTGGAATGTGGCTGCAATAAAATTAAAAAACTTCAAAAAAAAATTTAAAAACAATGGAAAACCATAAACATACAAGCAAAAATCAATAAAATCTAGAAATTTAACACTTACCTCTTTCTAATGAGTTGAGAAGTCTTGGAATAGCTGTTATGAGCTCCTTGATGCTCTCAATGCAAACCTATGCTTCCCCAATCCAATTTTGTGGACTCCTTGATGCTCTTCTTCCCAGGTTGCAAACCTATTTTTTTGCCTCTTTCTCTCTTTTCCTCTCTTCTTCTCCTATAAAGCAACTACAATGCCTTTTAGGGCAAATAGCATAACACTTAAGCAAAGAAAAGAAAAAAAAAGTCAAAAGATTTTTTACTTTTTTTAATGCCCAGTCCGGGCTTGCCGTAACGCGGGTCATGGCATGACCCGCTGACTCGGCGAGTCACGCGGGTCATGACCCATGACTCGTCGGGTGACCTGACCTGGTCATGAAAATCCGGGAGGGTTGGCTCAGCCCGCGGGTTATCATAACTCACCTGACCTGAGGCAAGTCAGGGAACTCTGTTCAAAATGCCCTCCCTATGTGATGAAAAAAAATGAAAAATGCGAACAAATGGCAACAAAGTTGAAATAAACAAAAGGAAAATTAAATACATACTTGGAATGAATAAAATATGATGGCAAAACTTCCTCTTGCAACTCCAAAATGAAATCATTCCTCGCTGTTGCTGCTGCTCTATGTTTTTTTCTTCCTCTTAGCAAGTATGGTAAAACTAGAAATGAGAACAAGAGTTAGTCTTTTTGTGTTTTAATGGACCAAATAGGGTTTAGAATATTTTATTGTGTTTTAAAAGTCATGTGGGCCCTGCGCAATCAGCTAAAAAAATGCTTTTTTTTTCATGTTGCAACGTCCACCGTCTGACTAGGAAATAAGGGACGAGAATCCATCCCGGGGATAGATGAGGGACAGCTAAGCCGTCCTCGATACGGATTTTCGTCCCCCCGTACCTTTCCAATGTTTTTTTGCCATTTTGGGGACGGTCCCTGATTTTGCAAAAAAGAAACAGCTTTGGGGACGGCCAAAAATCGTCCCTGTTCCGTCCTTGGTATGGGAACATGTCAAAAAAGATAGGTTGTGGAGCACATATATTAATCAACTACAACATTATGGTTTGGGTGGAATATTTTTGTGTGGGGTCAGTTCATACTTTGGATTTCTATAGTTGGCACTAGAAATCATGTTTAAGTAATCATCATGAATTTTTCCCTTGGTGAGATAAATATTTTGGCTGCACACTCTAAAGTTTGGCAAGAGAAGATTATTTGAATCCTTTTAATTAAAGGACAATAAACTACAACTCTAAATATGAAATGACAAATATTGTATGTCTAGCATGAATGGTAGTCCTTAGACGCAACTCCAAATATTTTTACAGAGAGGTCATTTATGGGAGCTGAAGCTGTTGGGAGAAGCTAGAAGAAATGCAGAGCCGTGAGTAGAGTGAGTTTAACAAGACGATATTCATTTTCTCTAATGTGGGAATCTCCTCACATTAGTGGAAGGATAACCCTAGGTTGTGGCTATTGAAGGGAGTGGTTGTAGTAGGAGTGAAGCCCCTTCTTATTGATACGACATTCGTAGTGGATGATGCAGGATTGGCTAAGTTGGCCTAGATTCCATATTTGATAAGTTCAAATCACTCTAGAAGTTTACTCTTGCAATACAATGGCTCTTTGTTGACAAAGAAAATCAATTACTGAAAGATATATTTATCTAAGTTGTGAGCGGCTTCCGACGATATTTTCTATATCAATTGTATTTTGGTGCTACACTACAAACTTATGATAAGGTCATACATTTCCATTGTTATCAGAGAATTTTAATTTTGCTATTTAATATTCTACTATTCAATCCAAAAGTGATCTTTATCTTGCATTCTATATTTTATGAAATATAAACCGTGTTAAACTGGCAAGATTGAAACAAAAACACAACATGCATTAAAACATTGTATGGTTAAATTAAAGAAAATTTTGAGGAAGAATTAGGAAGTTCTATTAGGGGCCTTCATATCTTAGACATTGTAGTGCTAGGAAGCATGAAGACCTTGACATATAAAGGTGAAGCACCCAACAATATGGAAGCGGTGCAACCAAGAGGGCTTGTAATGAAGATCCTGCTCCCAAACGCTAAACTTGGAGAACATTCTAGCACTATTGGGAAACTCCAAACTAGTTTCAACCAAAACACAAAATCTAGCAAAAAGAAAAAAAGATTTAGAATTAGTGACATCATTAATGGAAGTAAATTGACCAATAGTATTAGATGCTCCATGAAGTAAATTGACCAAAGGGAGCGTTGGGAGATGGACCCAGATAAGAAGCATGTTAACCTTGGTAGCATTGAAACCAACTGTCCAACTTCTCAAATGGAAAAGCCTTAATAAGAAACTTCTTGAAGCACCCTTGTGCACTCCGTATTGGATTGAAAGGAGAAAAAGAGGTAGCCATTCATCAAAGCCCCAACATGAAGACCAAGAATTTGCCAACAATCGAAAGCCCAATTGTGAATAATGAGGCCAAAACAAGACAAATAGAGGCTTTGTCCACTCAACCATTTGGAATACTAAGAGAAACAAAGGAGTGCTCAACTAGGGAGACATTCTCAGGATTATAGCTTTGTGACTAGGGAAAAGAGACTCAGGCCTACCAAAAGACTAAACAAAAAGTAGCAAGAGAAGATTCCAATGGGGCCCCAACACCCAAAGAGGAAGGGTAGGCTTCCGTCACAACAAGTTTCTCAAGATCACATCTATCAGGCGAAGGATGCTCAGTCACAAAGGCCTTGTTAACATCCACATCACTAACAACGTCCAACATAAGGGCGACAAGGGGAGCAACAACATAAAGCTATGCAAGGATCTTGAGAAAGGATAGGAGAATGCCTCCCTTAAAAGCCTGATGAAGGTCATTTGTCTTGTAACTAGAACCAATTACAATAGAGGACTGAAGCAGAGTAGAAGACATCTTTCCCCTTCTTGTTACTTAGACATGACTCCCAAAGAATATCCAAAAGCATCTTGTCCTCTTCCTTGGACCAAACACTTCCCCAAGAGTTCAAATCAACAAAAAAAGTGGCAACCCCTTTAAAAACGTCCATCTTAGGAGATCCCTCACCATACCCTTTGCTTGGGGCAATGGCATGGTGTACCTTATCGTAGGGAATAGACTCCACTATGGAAAATTACAAAGGAGGAGACTCCACCCTTAGGTCCCCAACACTGGGAGTGGAGGGACATCCACAACAAGCTGAGCTAGCTGTCAAGCTTTAAACAAAATGTCAAGCAACTTTTCGTCTTCTTCCTCCCGATCCATTCCCTAGCTGCTCAACTCTTCATATGCAGAGCCAAAGCAGATGCCATTGACCTCCTTTGTCTCGCCCTTGCCGTCATCTCTTTCAGAAGTGTCGACATTGCTATCCCCCTCACCATCGCACTCTGGGTGTTCGTTGTTAGGTGATAGGATTGGGTTCTCAACAGTTTGGTCAACATTATACATTTATTATTCATTTTAATTTTTGAGTGTATTTAAATATTAGTTATAGTTTTAATAATTTATTATGATATTAAATATCACCCTGTGTAATTCTTCATTGCATAATGTCTTTGCTTTGGCCAAAAATTGAAATTCTACCTAAGCCTCCATATCGCCCGGCCTGCCTTGTCATCTTCCTTGTTTGGATTCTTGACCATGCAATTTGTTTGGTTCATGACACGTGCGAGTTGCGGAGATGTCCACATAGTGTCCATTTGTCTTGCGAAGATGCAGACTGAAGGTGGCCATTGAGACATTTGTAATGCCTTCTTGGATAGTCTATTGATGCGAGGAAACCATTGGACATGTTTAAACTCATCTTTTGCCTCATTTTGCCACATTGGGCACATTTTCAATCATTCGAATCATTCTTAACATTTCATCCACTCTCTTGAGCTCTCCATCTACCATTCTTAATAGTTTCCCAGCTTACAGTTCTTGTTGTCTCCATGTTATAGTGTTCTCTTTCACGCATACAAGTCCACTCTTGCCTTCAACCAATCAAGCTCAGACTTAGTGGCTTCGAAGGGGAGTGATCCTACATCTTTGTTACTTTGTTCGATTTAGCATATCATAGCTCTTTTCATTTTCTTCCTTGTTATTATTGTTTTTCCATTATCACTTATCTATTATCGAATCTATTATATTTTGGTTGTCTGTGGAGGTGGAAACACCAATGCGGGGTTTCAACTTCGTCAAGTCTCTAAAGCAATTGACCCATTTCTTGTTGTCTCGTGTGCAAGTTTTGAAGTAGGAGATGGCTTAGTGATCTTGTGTGTCTTCTACCTCCATTTGTAAGGTTTCCTTCCCCTTCTTCCTTGTTTAAAATAGTTGTTTTATATTGTTATTTACATTCTATAATTTGCATTTAGCCCACTTTTTAATTCTATTAGCCTAGTTAGTGATCTTGTACTATTTTGGTAGAATATCGTACCTTGTTCATACAAGACACACGCGCATCATGTTGGCATCCCAAATTCACACTTTAGTCTTGGACTTGCAGTGGCGGTTGAGATAGCGAGTTAGCGGATTTGACTAGGTGGTCTTGATTAGTAGTCCTTTTACTTTCAGTAATTAAGATATTTTTATTAGTTTGTAGTTTAGAGTTATTTCCGTTTAAGTACTTTGCATTCACATTTAAATTAAATCCTGGTTAATTAATTGATCCCCGTTAGCGCACTGGAGTGCTAGTTTAGTGAGGTGGTGCACGGGTTGATTTGCTCCTTGGGATTTCATCAACCTCAAGGGTGGCGAATTCTCTTCTCCACAATATTGATATAAGGTTTATAAATATTCTTGTACATTAAAAATATAAGAAATAGGTGTATATCTATGTTTCACAGAGTTTCGGGGATAGGTACAGTTTATGGGACGAGGACATGTGTCCGGTACGGGTATGGTTTAGGGACTATTAAAAAATAGGGGAATTTTTATATAGAGAGAGAAATTTCAAATATGCATATCATAACATTGATAAAACATTCATCATAGACATTTTAGAAGCTTAATACATAGCATTAGACTTGAATTGAGATTTCACATGTGAATTGATAAGCAAATTAACAAAATTCAAATGCTTTCATTATCAATATATGGTATACATACAGCAAAAATGCCCAAAGGCTCCAAATTTCAACAATGAAATGACAAAAATATTAAAATATAAATACTAAATACTATAACTAAACTACCAAACAGTAAACATAGAAGTCTGTAATAATTTATAACTGTCCATAATCAGTAGATGGTAGGTCTAACAGTCTAAATCAAATAGATTTGATGCCCTGACCTCTCCTTTGAACTTTTGTTCGCTCCTTGACCAGCTGCTCCTTCTCTTGCTGCTCTTCTCCTTTGTGAATGTGAAAATGAATTTATTTTTCTTCTTTTTGGTTATTTTATGCATAGATTAGGTTTTGGTATTGTTAATTATGGTTTGGGCATCTTTGTGGGCCAACCAGCTTTTTTTCAAATTAAAAAATGTCTTTTTTAAAACACTGGCAGCCCAAAAATGGCTTGGGCCATATGGAACATCTAGAAGTCCCCTTGGAAGGGTAGGGGACTTCTAGCTTGTCCCGGGGACTTCTAGCTGTACCCCCGTACCCTGCTGCTCTCAAAGTGGCATTTCAGGGATGTTCCCCTTTTTGGGCCTTTTTGAAATGCCATTGGGGACAGCAAAATGCCATCCTTGTGTCCCCGTACTGTACCGTACCAGGGACAGGGACGGGCCTAAAAGCCTAGGGGATGCATCCTCGTGGAGCTTAGGTGTATATATTGCGTTCCTTCACTGTCCTCAAGAAATGGCCCTTAGACCGCTGTCCCTGAAATGCATCCCTTGTTGTTTTATTGTCCCCATCTTAAAATGTTGTGGAACTTAGCTAGAACACCATAAAATTTGACTCACATGCATATGAAATAATGATAAAAGTCACTTCATATTTAATAATTTAATAAATTATAACCTCTTTTCTACTCCCAATGAAAAAAGCACTGGACATACTAGTTCAACCCAATATTATGAAGAACATAAAGTCAAACACATGATATGCTCTACACAAAAATGACCACAAACAAAATTTAAAGGTGATCCCAAGGGCTTTTTGTATTCCTCTATTGTAAAGGTAGTGGTTCATGTAATAATTTATGTTATTATCACGAGTTGGCCAAAGGTAATGGATGATGAGTACTATACTTTTACACGTAATAATGGCTATTGAAAATATAGAATGGTCATATCATTGTTCATAGTTGTCCTTATTTTCCGACTCCTTCACCGCTTCTGCATGCTCCATCTCACAGGTTCTCAAGAAGTTTTTGAGTGCATCCCACCCTATCTGTGTTTTTGCTTTGCGCTCCTTGTAGCTTGAAGCAGTCCACACAAGGAATAAATGTAGTGAGGGTTTTGAATCCCCCATCTTCCTCCAATCACCATATTGGGTGCGAATTCTAACCCTAGGTTCTACCGTTGCCAAGATCAGTTTCATTCTTGAAGCACCACTCTTTGTGGACACATTCTCGCATTACCCACATTGTTTCCTCCTTGGTATCCAACTCCAATGCACAAGCCATGAAGGCCGAGGCAATATTGATTTTGGTTCTATATCAATGCTCCAAATGCATAAACTCCTCTCCTAGAATAATGTCGACTATCTACCAGAAATTGGCTCGTCCAATTTGAAGACCCCTTTTAGTTGTTTCTTTCAAATGTGTCTGAGAAAGCATAGTTGCTACTTCTGGGTAATATGGGTGAATTTGCTTCCATGGTGCTCGCCTTACTACCACCTTTCTTGCACTAAGCTTGACAAAAATGAAACTCAGCAAAATTACTACCTTCTCCAATGACATTTGAAATGCCACACCTCTTGCTTGCCACATACACCAGCCATCACATCTTATTATTTCCTTGTCCCTTTGGCGGCGTACGAGGGTTTCAAATCATTAAGCTCAATATCTCAAAAAGCTTCAAACATCTCCCCATTTTGATTTGGCAATAATGCCAAGCTAGAGTTGGAAAGTACATCCGCCAATGTGTCACCACCTTATTTGACATGTGTCATTTTAAAGCTTCAAAGATGGATAGTGAAATTTTGATTTTTTGATGTATTAATTTAAATTCCATGCAAGCGCTTCTCCTTTATAATTGAGTTGACTATAATTAACAAATACCCACATTGTTTCCTCCTTGGTATCCAACTCCAATGCACAAGCCATGAAGGCCGAGGCAATATTGATTTTGGTTCTATATCAATGCTCCAAATGCATAAACTCCTCTCCCAGAATAATGTCGACTATCTACCAGAAATTGGCTCGTCCAATTTGAAGACCCCTTTTAGTTGTTTCTTTCAAATGTGTCTGAGAAAGCATAGTTGCTACTTCTGGGTAATATGGGTGAATTTGCTTCCATGGTGCTCGCCTTACTACCACCTTTCTTGCACTAAGCTTGACAAAAATGAAACTCAGCAAAATTACTACCTTCTCCAGTGACATTTGAAATGCCACACCTCTTGCTTGCCACATACACCAGCCATCACATCTTATTATTTCCTTGTCCCTTTGGCGGCGTACGAGGGTTTCAAATCATTAAGCTCAATATCTCAAAAAGCTTCAAACATCTCCCCATTTTGATTTGGCAATAATGCCAAGCTAGAGTTGGAAAGTACATCCGCCAATGTGTCACCACCTTATTTGACATGTGTCATTTTAAAGCTTCAAAGATGGATAGTGAAATTTTGATTTTTTGATGTATTAATTTAAATTCCATGCAAGCGCTTCTCCTTTATAATTGAGTTGACTATAATTAACAAATCACCTTCCAAGTGGATTTGTGGTACTGATAATGTCTTTGCCAAATAAACTGCATACAAAGCAACCTGGGTGTCCTCTTCATTGTTTATTCCATCATTCAGTCCTTTTTCTCCAAAGGCTAGTAGGTTGCCATTCCAATCTCATGGTACGGATCTTGCTCCTGATGGGCTGGTGTTACCTTTTGTCACCCTGTCAAAATTCAATTTGATCTACCTTGGCTCCGATTTTTCCCAAACATCACTCGATGCAACTTTCCCATCTAGATCTTCCTAGAAAAGCCCATTGATAGGTCAAAATTTTATTAATGGCCAATTAGCTTGAATCATCTTGTCACCAATACTAAAAGGAATTTCAGGAGGGCTTATCTGTGTTGCTTGTGTGCTAACTAGTTCTTATATGGCCCTCTCGATTTGTGTCAAAATGCATTGCAGAAATTATGATTTTTCTTTGAATATGCAGCGGTTCTTGTAATGCCTTCCTTAGGGAGGTTAGTTGGTAGATGGGGTTGGCCTATCATTTGGTTCCCGTAAGCCAACAAATTGTGTAGGGGACCCTTTCAGGAGCTTATGGAGACACATCAGGGCTTTGAGAGCCAGTTTGACCAGTTTGCGACAATCTCCTAGATTTTAGGAGGAATCCCTATTTTTAGGGATGGACTAGGAGTTGGCAGGGACACGCCAGGAGACCTCTGGGATCAGCTTGGAGACTTCTGGCACAGTTCTTATTTTTTAGGAGAGTTCCTCAATTTTAGGAGAAGACTGTTAGTTAGCTCGCAGTGGTTAGACGACATCATTGAACAGGCATCATTAGATGAAATTCAGATTGGGGTCCAAATGAGTGTGTTACAAATAATTTAATTATTTCCTAAGTTAGACTTATTAAATAAAATTGATTATTATAATCACTATATGATATAATAGTTTATTAAAATAATTGGCCCAAGTCTCTAGGTGAGAAATTAAGTTTTAACTTAATAAAGGGGCAAAATTTTATAATGAAAAATAACCTCCTCATGAATGTCAATCCCTAGGAAGGGACTTTGATCGAATAAAACAATATTTTTTGTTTTAAAAAGGGTGGGAAAATCCTAGAAGGAATTCGAACCAGCCCTTGGAGGGAAATATTGAAATAAAAGAAGGAGAAGAGCCATTTGTGGGCATTCAGATTGGAAAACAAACCTGGTACAATTGTGTGAGAGCCATGAACTAAGGTTTTCAGCAGATCTACACTTTCTGAGAATGAAATCTCTCAGAGAGAATTGCTTGCAGGTGTGAGATACCATCCAAGGGTGATTTTACAGGTGGACTTCAATACAAATCATTTGTGGAGGAGGAGAATCACTTGTCTTTAGCAAATAACAAGGCAAACATTCAATAGCAAACTTTAGAATTGTCTCAGAATTGCAGATCAAATCATTTTCAGATTGCTAGCAGCCGTACCACCTTCTACAGACCAGTCATTGACCAAATTGTTGCTGGGTGTGAGACTTCTTTAGATGTTTTGGACAGGAAATTGCCTTTCCTGTCATAGCTGTTGCAGATTGGGCTTCTGCAGGGATTTAACAGTGGTTTTTATCGAGTTTTGCAGGAAGCTAGGGCACTGTATCAAGCCGCACAGCTACAGATCAGTCAGGACAAGTTCCAGCTAGTATATGTGGTAACCCAGTCAGCAACAACGGCAAGAAATCAGTAATATAATCAGGTGGTTACAGCAGATCTCCTTTTACCAGGAATCTCCGACAATGATTTTTTAGTGGCTAATATTTGCCAGTTGGCTAATTTTTTAAAATTTGAGAATCCAAATTTGGCTAATAATTCAAGATTTAAGGCACCCTAGATTGCCACATTTTTACAAAATTATATTTTAGAAATATTTAAATCGCCAATTAATTTATTTTATTAAAAAATTGAACTTAAAGATTTGCCACTGTATTCGATACATGATTAGATTCTATTTGCCTAAATTTTATTTGTTATTGTAAAAATCTAAATTAATTTGCCAATAATATATTATAATTATTAGTTATTGTAGGGTTGTATCACCAATATTTAGTTGCAATTATTGATTTAAAATATAATCTAAGATCCTGATTATATTTCATGAGGTAAAAATGTTCCTATTTGATTTGTAATGCTTACGGGGGCTAAAATTTCCTTTGGATTATTGATCTCAATAGAAATCAATGGTCTTGAAGAAATTTTGGGTCCCATTAAAATTTGAAAAATATCAGTACATTTATTGCACACAATACAATAAGGGTTAGTAGTTTTTATTTTAAATAATTTGTAGCAACTAAATATAATAGAATCTATCCGTTAAACGCATCAAAGTTTTTCACATTTAGCTCAATAATTTCTTATAAGAATTCTATTTTTTAAAATGGAATAATTTGACATGGTGATTTATAATTTTTTGTTTTTGTTTGAGATTCACCAATATTTTCTACAAAAAAATTGAGAGATTTGCCAGTAGAAATTAAATTTTTTTGATAGGAGATGAAAGATTTGCCAAGATTTTGTATCTTTTTTTGCAGAGGGGTTTCTTAAAGTCTATCCTTGGTCTCCAAGTTTGAAATTTGAGCACAATCACATTTGCTGTCAATATATGACTTCAACTTATCCTCATATGGTTCTCTGTGTGTGGTTTTTTAAGAATTTGAATTAAATCAATTTGATCAGCATTTATCCAGCTTGGCATCTAGTTTTAGTAGCAATTGTTTTATCTTAATTTTATCAGCATTGTCTCTAAAAACTCCAAAAACTAAAAAAATAAATAAATTCAAAAAACCAAATAAAACCAGAAACTACAACATTAAACAAAAAAATCAGAATTGTTTGCAAAAATCAGACTTAGTTAAAATCGAAATAGAATGTGTGATTGATTAGAGAACTAAAAGTTAGTGTTAGCGAAAAAAAGATGGAGGTGCCCTAGCTTGGTTGCAGGTCTGCATGCGTGGGTTTTGCGTAAACATTTCAGTAGCGGGGTAGTTTTTTGTTTATTGCAGTGGATTTTGTTTCTGTTTGGTGTCTGTGGGGACTTTTTCTGTTTGCTGGCAGCTGTTTTGCTTTTTGTTTGTTTTCTTGGCTTCAATCTTTGCATGGCAAAGATTTCTATGGCATCAGTTATGGAGCTTTCTCGCATGGACAAGGCTCATAATGGGTCCTCTTCAAGCATGCATGCACAACAAGCATATACATTTTATACAAGTGATGGCCCTAAAATAAAGAAGGTTAATGGGTGTCTTCCTAGAATCCAGGATTGCCTAGTTTTGGTCATTTCTCTTGATTTGGTGGAAGATGTCTCATATTGGAGCAGACATGCTCTAATTTGTAAGTTTCTCGGCATTCACATTCCTTTGTCCACTCTAGAAGCTTGGATCCGGTGTTCTTGGCAGATTGAAGGAGATATGGAAATTATGCTTGCAACAAATAGCTATTTTATGGTTATTTTCTCGAATATGGCAGATCGCAATAGAGTTTTTGAAGGTGGCCCATATTTTTATAATCAAGTTGGATTATTTATTAAACCATGGCATGCAGGTTTTAATTCAGTTGAAGAGATGCCTTCTCGAGTTCCTGTTTGGGTTCGTCTACCTCGCCTCCCCTTGGAGTTTTGGTGAGAAGACATCTTACATAAAATTGCTAGTCTCCTGGGAAAGCCTGCGGCGGTTGCTACACAAACCCTTGATAAAAAGGTAATTTCCTTTGCCCGGATTTGTGTTGAGATAGATTTGAATAATCCCATGCCGGATTCGATGGAAATTTGTTTGGGATCTTCATCATGGATTCAGCAGTTAGATTATGAATCTCTACCTTTTCGGTGTCGGTTTTGTCATGAGTATGGCCATCTCCTAAGACAATGCCCTAAAGTTTGTAAGGAAGCTTATTCCCCCTCTTCAACACCTCCTCCTCTGGGTAAAGAGGACAAAGGGAAAGCTCCCATGATGGTGGAACCTTAGGGCAAGGACAAGGAAGGATTTGTACCAGTTAAAACTAAGGCTAAAGGACGAGGTCAGAAGAGGACATTCAAGGATAGACAGATAGATGGAGGCTTTAACAGGTTTGAGGTGCTGGAGAATTTAGCTTTGGAAGGAGTCCCACATGTGGTCACTTCTAATAGTGTTGGGGTCAGTATGGAGGTTGTACCAGTTCTTGAACTAGAACCAGTTCAAGATATTCAGGGACAACAAGTGGCTCAGGTGACTTTAAATGATTCCATAGAGGATGACATTGTTTTGGCAGATTTAGCTAGAGAGGTTTTAGTTTCATCTCAAAATAAGGGTTCATCTCATAGATTGGGAGTGCAACAACGACCCCTTAAGAAAGGTCCTGCTGATAGCTACTCAAAAGGACGGAAGATGGACCTTGAGAAGATAAAAATGATTGGAGATCTGTTGGTGGAATTTGGGTTTGTTAAACCTATTGATGCTCACTTTTCTCAAACCCCTCCATGATCATTCTCTCTTGGAATGTGGGGTTTGAATAGCACCTGTCGTCAAAAAGCTATTCATGATTTGATTGCAATTCATTCTCCTGATATCTTTTGTGTTCAAGAGACTAAGGTTTCTGTTGAGGTTATGCATCAGCATGCTCCGCGCATTTGGTATGCCGGTCATTGTCAAAGTATTGGTTCACAAGGGAATTCTAGAGGTTTGGCTATGTTCTGGGACCCTCAAAAGATCTCTCCCCTTTGGTGGATTTCTAGTCATTACTCAATCTCTATGGTGGCTACTGCCTTGGACTCTGGTGAGACTATTCTTGTGACGAATGTTTATGCCCCTATTGACATTTGTGGGAAGATGTCTCTGGGATCACATTAGGTATGTGCATTCTTGTGCTCCTTATTTTCCTTGGATTTTAGGAGGTGATTTTAATTCTATTTTAAGTCTTGAGGAGAAAAGAGGAGGTTTGCCTAGGCTTGGTCCTGCTTCCGAAGAAACTTAAATATGTCACGGCTATGTTTGTCTTTGAGAAGAAACTTAAATATGTCAAATATCATCTTAAGAGATGGAATACTTCTTGCTCTAGGAACTTCAGTCTGGAAAGAGGAATGCTCTAGATCATCTTGCAGTGATTACTCGCCAAATTAGGGACATGAAGAGGTGGGATGTAAATGCAGAGCTTGCGGACTTGGATGCTTCCACTTCTCGGCTTGCACTTGATGAATTTGAAGATTTGGACGCCAATACTATTGTTGTTGCTGCTGGTCCCATTGGCCTTAGCTTTATTGCTGAGTCAACTAATGTTGAAGAAGAAGATGAAGAAGAATATTAATACATTTTTAATTCATTAGTTGAACTTGAAACAATGACACTTGAACTTGATGTTATGATTTAGTTTTAACTTTTAATGTTTTGAATCTTTGATGTTGAACTTGAAGTATATGATGGTATGATCGCGATTCATGATGCTATGATTACAAGTTTATGGTGTTTTTGTTGTTTAAATGTTTTTATGATACTATGTGACATTCTAATTTTAACTCATGCTTCTAGGCTTCATAAATATGTATATACATATAATTTTTTAAAATTTACATGTTTTTTCGAACCCGTACCTGTTGTGAGGTTTTCACACCATTGCCCCATTGCTAATGGGGACCCCCCCTCTTTTGCAAGCAGTAGGAGTAGTGGTCTTAGGTTGTCCTTGTTGGTTGCAGTTTTCGAGTCCTTAGGTCTGGCGAGTGAAGTTCAGGAGTTGGTTTTGGCAATTTTGGCTTGTTGGAAAGTCAGGTCTGTTTGGAGCATGGGCGAGAGTTGTGCTAAATCTTTCGGGAATATGGGATTGAAACCAAAGGATTTGCGATGAAACAAGTATAAACCCTTTGAGAATCCTTGTTTCAGCTTCAATTTGATCTTAGAAAGTCGAGATAGATTGTGGGAGGTAGCTTTGTTGAAGGTGCGTTGAATCTTGAAATTTGGCTAAGTCCTGAAATATTTAAAAAACTTCCAAAATTTATAATCTGCACCTTAACTCCTATGAAGCTGAAACCTATCTCAAACATCTTGGAAGATATTTATACAAATATAACTTAAAGTATAAGTAATAAATCAGTCTTATACTTAAATGTTATATTTGTATAAATTCTCTTGCCCTTGAACTGAAAATTTTGCTCATCTTTGAGCTGAGACATATTTCACTACCCGTGTAGTTTGTGTCCCATCTTGGAGCTGGGACTTGATTTTCTACCCATGTAATCTTCGTCTCATCTTTGAGCTAGGCCCTTTCTCTTGCCTCTAGTTTGTGTCTCATCTTGGAGATGCGCCTCCTTTTCCTTACCATGAAATTTGTGTCTCATCTTGAGGCTGGGGTAAGGCTAGCGTGTGGCTTTGAGGCCCTTTTAAGCAGACTGAAAATCAAATTAGGCCTTGCCCTATATGCAACGAAAGGCTGGAGTATACATTCCAGACCTAAAACAAATTTAATATGACCCAAATCCGAATTTGAACGGGTCCTATGTCTAGCGTGTGGCCTTGGGGAATGAATCGGCCCCCTAATGGATGAAATGTGTGGGCTAATCTATACTGAAACGTATGGCTTAAATTGGGCCCTAAATCAATTTAAAAAACGTCCAGCCCTAAATCTGGGCGCCAAGCATTAAATTGGACCTCCCTTAGTGAAACGTGTGACATAAAGGCTTTAAACTAAGGCCTATTCATGGAGCCTGTGGCCTTTTGGGGCCCAAAATCCAATCACCCAGCCCCGCTTTTTGAATGGAGATTTGGCGCTAAACTCGAGGTGGGAGTGCAAAGAGTTAATTCAATGCAAATCTGGGCACAAAATTCGATGCCAGCCTTGCTATTAAAGCATTACCTCGAACTTTAAAATCGGGCATTGAAATTTAATTTCCCCTTATTAGATCTATCCAATGCAAAGGCTGGAAATTCAAGTAAATAAATTAAATTACTAGCTCTCTGGACTCAAAACTCGAGACGACCCATTTAATGCAGATCTGCAAGCATTTAAATTTGAAATTGCATTGGTGATTGCCCCAATACCTGACGTTACTATATAAACAAGGTAGCAAGGCCTTCATTTCTCAGCATTCTCATTGCAGGCACCAGCAAAGGGCAGGAAATTTCAAACCTAACGGGCAGATTGAGGAAGATTCGTTTCATTACTGTGACTGCTGTGCATAACAGAGGTCTGATCTGCGTCTTTTAGCATGCATCAGCATTAAGGAGGCAGCATTAACACCTATCTCAGTCACTCACAAATCAACATCAGGCAGCCTTTATCTGGAAAATTCCATTTCAAATCTTCTAAAAACTCTGATTGTGGATCTCAGAGGGCCTTTTAACGGCGTTTTAATTTGTTACAGGTCTGTTAACAGCCTCATTGCCACATGATTTGATTCCAGTTTTGAGTTGGGAACTAGTATTAGGCACCAAAATCATATCATGGGTTTTACACTTGGGGAATTAGGCTGATCACCAATAATTATCTTCAGATTTTTATCAGATCTGGTTTAACATCCTAATCCTGTCTTTTGGCTGAGCATAGGTAAACTAAGGTTAGCATTACTTGTAGTGGAACTCCTAACTTTAAAACAAATCAGATTGTGGAGTCTTTAAAGCCATAAGAAGTCAAAATCAGTCCATTTCTAAGTCTGATATAAATAACAAAAGTTCTGATTGGATGACTTGTGCTAACCTTTGGTTTTGAATCAAATTTGATTAAGGAAAAATACAGTCCTGATTATGTTGTTTGTTGCAGGGCTAAGCATGGAAAGTGGAACTGAGAGCATTCCAAGGGCATGGTCTCAAGCCATGAATGTTGGACGGTCTGAGTGCAGGAAAGAAGTCTCCAAGGTGGATCTGAGCAGTGAGTACAAGATTGAGATCAAAAGACATCAAGATCAAGAACTTCACAATGGTTCTAGGGTGTTGAAGAAAAGATGAAGAAATTTCAAGAAGAAGAAGCAATTATGAAGATGAGCCATCACAATTGAAAGATTAACAAATGATTTCTCATCAAAGAGTTAAAGGCTATTTATCAAGTTTAAAAGATGAGTTTGCTGAGGTGGCAGCCATATCCTCATTCACTAAAAACATGCCAAGTGTCACATATTGACGATTTGATGAGATTATGTCCAGGTTCATTAAATGTGAAGGAGGATGAGGGTGAGTAGCACATCTCCCAAGGTGATGAGGTGGCTTCATCTACATGTGCTCTCTTCTCATTGATCCACATGTCATTGATCCTTATCCAGTTGTTGTGGATTTGAATTTCCTTATTGGCCCATGAAGGCAATGTAATTTTTCTATTGGCCCACGTGGTGGTGCCTAATTGTAATTGGGTGGGTATTTAATATTTGTAGTAGGTGGTTATGGAAACCCTAATTAAGGCTTTTGCCTCATAATCTTGGCCCTTGATTTAAGATTTTTTGCCTTTTAATCTTGGCCACTTGTACTTGAAGCCTCTATATAAGGCGATTTGCTCTCATTTGTAAAGAGAGTTATGTTGGAGAATTGCTGCCAAAATACTATCAAAATTGTTCTCTATTCATTGTTGTGGCTTGCATGGTGGATATACAAGATCATTTTGATGTATTTGCATGGTTCTTTGCATCTCTCAATTAAGATAGGATTTTATTTCAAAGTTGTTAGAGTAAGAGTAGAAGTAGATAGATTGTGTGGTGATATTGGTGGATGTTTGATTGGATTCTATAAAACTAGGCCACTAGCTCCTTGTAGATGCAAGGGTGCCTTGTGTGGTAATCTAGTAATTGCGCTCAAGTTCAATTGGCATTAGATCCTTAATTTGTACTCCAAGTTGGATTGAAGGGAAGGTGTTGATATGAAAACCATTTGAGATCCTTTGAAGCTTTGCACTAGGTGGAGTTGAAGTCGCAGGCAAGCCTCCATTTGGTAGGAGTCCTAGTCCATCCATTAATTTCCCATCCATAGTTAGAAATAGAAATAGTCTAGATAGTAGAAGTTTGAAGAGCAAAGTTGGAAGTGATATAAATCACGGATATATATTGCACATTGTGAAGCCAAATCTTTAGAAGTGCAAGTAAGTTGACACCTTTATATAATTTAAATTATCTTATTTTTTATGTATATTAATTTTTTTCAAAATCTTTAAAATTAAAAATAGTGAAACCCAGGGACTCGTACCTCCCCCAAAACCTCAAAGTACCTGTCCCCGGGACATCCCCGCACCGGGTACTTGGAGTACCCGAGTACCCCCACCTCCACCATTCTACAACCACGCCGCCACCGAGATAGGTACTTGAATTTCTATTTGAATGTTAATATTGGTATGTACTATGTTCATGTTGCAATTTTGCTATGTTCAAGTATTTCAATTTGGTATGTTACATTGAAACATCATTTCATAACCAGCATTTCAAATTCTATATGCATAGTATACAACAACCTCCTCCTCCCCTCCCGCCACCCGCCCCCCACCCCCCCCCCCCCCCGCCATCCCAAAATTGAGGCTTTTTGTCCCCCCGTCCCGGCGTACCCCATCGCCGGTGTTACATTGATTAAAAATAATAGTCAATAAATGAAAGACATAATTATAATAATAATATAGATCTCTCTCTTACGAACAAACAATGGTCACAAACAACATCAATTATTTAATTGATGTATTTATAATTAACTAATAGATTTTTTAAAATAATAATATGGGTCTGCTAGCCATGGATTCAATGACCTCAAATTAGACCTCATGTATTGTACAAATATATGCAAAAGAAAGGCAAAAATCTTTCTTAGTTGACCTTTCAGACTTCTTCGGTGTACCCATTGCACACTAAGGTGTGATTGCTAGTTATGCGACTTATGGAAATATTGATAAGTATTTTTCTGCAGAACTGTGTGAAGTACATTACGAATTGTAGACATTTGAAAAAGGTGCAAATCCAATTCTGTCATATTGTATTTTGATTTGCAGAAGTTTTTGAAGTTCAAAATAGATAATGTGTAATGTAAAAGACAATACCACAATGTTTAAAAAAAATATCATTTACGGAGCTGCTTTTAGCAGTTAATTATTGAAATAAATAGTGAATATCAATATGTTTTATAAGCCTGGTACTTGAGGAGCTTTTTCATTCATTCTGGTATTACCTGTCAAATGATTATGTACTGCTTCTCAATAGGTTGAATTTGCATCTCGTGTGGATGAAAGATGGTTATAAAATTAAAATTACTTTCTAGACCAGCTTCAGGTGATTTTAACTATTTTGGGGAGCAAAAATCTGAGGAACTGGAAAAATAAATCTACAGAACCTTGATGTATTCCATACGTGAATGGTGTCATTATCAGAAAGCCTGGATATTTTGGAATTGAATTGACTTCTTTCTAAAACAGATACAATGAATTTTCCTTTACAATATCGTGCAGCTTTATTGTAATTTCATTTTATTTGGCATCAATGATTTTTTTGATATACAGAGATTTATTTAAATTATTTCTAAAATGTTTCTTAGTTCTTATTTTTTTATTTGTATAAAATTTTCCTATGAATGTACATCACAGCAATCATATGATTATTCAATGTATATGGTCCTGCATAGCATAGATCATCGTAACCAACTCTCTCTGTATCTTGTAGTTTCTGGAACTTTGATGTTCTTTTCAAACCACTGCAGCATCCGGCTTGAGATTCACATGATACATTTTTCTTGAAAGGTTTTTACTTAAGAGATCTCAGCCCAAATGATTCGAATTCTTGCTAAATATGATACATGCTAAAAAGGATTTGGTCAGGAAAAAAAAGATAATGGTTGCTGGTATTTACAGTTCCTGCATCTATGCAAAAACTGCACGAAGATTATTTAGAGAGGATGAAAAAAGTGCATGAATCTGGTGGCTATGGATCTAAAGGGTATGATCCAAATCATAAATACATTATTCATATATGGTTGTTTTTATATAAATTTCAGCATTCCAAATTGGTTTCAATCTATAATCTTGTGTCTTATCCCTTATATAGATATGGATATGATTGGAAGAGAGAAGAAGCCAAAAAAAACTTACTGAGTACTCACACAACAGCTGTTTCATCTAGAATGCTTTACGCATTAGCACAGGTGCTTCTTTCACTTTCAGGATATCAACTTTTCTCATGTCTGCTGGTTTTATGATCTCGTGATTTATTTTCCATGATTTGGTCCTACAACTGCAATTTCTTAGAAGATTGTCATTAAAGTGGGTATAGCTAATGAATATTAGATATATTTTATTTGATCTGTAGAATCCTTTTACTCCCAAACGGTACTTCTCTATTGATCGGGTCTTTCGAAATGAGGCAGTGGATAGAACACATCTTGCTGAATTTCACCAGATCGAAGGTTGAAGTTAAAACTGTTAAACCATTTCTAATATAATACTATTATTTACATTTTAAAGAATGTTTTGATAGAAGACATTTTTTCCTCTGGATTGCTGTCCAAATTGTCTCGACTCTTGGATGATTTATATACACGTCCAATATCAGACAATGAGTGCATGGGCTTGCAGACTTTTCATTTTTACCTTATTTTGATGAGCAATTCTACGGAGTAATATCATGAATGCCTATATGCAAGCTTATATGTGTCTTAACTTTTGAAATTGCAGTTTCTAGTATATATTATTTGTTTGTGCACAAATTGTAGTTCTTAACATTTTTTCTTTTTGGATTTCAGGTGTTGTTTGTGATAGAGGCCTTGCATTGGGTGACTTAATCAGTGTCTTGAATGATTTCTTTTCTCGTCTGGGTGAGTATTAAAGTCTTACATCTTCTGTTAAGTGTTATCATTATTTTCCAATTGAGTGAAACTTCTATGCTTGAGGTGTCTTGGATTCTGTATTCTTGTTATGTATTGGGATTGTATTGTCTTCTGACACAATTTCCATTTTAGGAATGACTAAGATAAAATTCAAACCTGCCTACAATCCCTATACAGAGCCTAGCATGGAAATTTTCAGGTAAAAGTTATTTTTCAAGGCTTTGGAACTGAGCATCACATTTTAAAATACCTCCTGTTATCTTTTTATTGTTTTTGTGTAGTTATCATGAAAGATTCAAGAAATGGGTAGAGGTTGGTAATTCTGGCATGTTTCGGCCAGAAATGCTCCTTCCTATGGGTTTACCAAAAGATGTTACCGTCATTGCATGGGGTTTATCCCTAGAAAGGTAAAGGTTTATAACACCATTTCAACTCCCAGATTTCAGGCCTTGTAATCTTGTATGGTATGATTTTCTTGACATTAATAGTGTGAAATTATATGTTATGCAGGCCTACAATGATCCTCTATGGCATTGACAATATACGTGATCTCTTTGGACCCAAGGTAATTAGTGCAGAAGTCCTGAGTTTGTGTACTTTTTCTCTGCGGTGTCAAAATGAATGCCTCCTTCCTGGTTTGTTTATATGGTAGGATCAAGATGTTATACTTTTGTCAAATATTATAATGTCTTTGGTGTCGAATATGTTTGGGTTGCAGGTGGATCTAAATCTCATCAAGAGAAATAAAATTTGCAGACTTGGCGTGCAATAGTATTCTAGGAAGATTTCATCAATATCTGTGAAAGGATCCAGCTTTGTTGTGAGAAATTAACAATTTGGTGGAAGTACATTGGATCTTTGAGTATCTCTTAATTTATTCTAACAGTTAATTCTTGTGATTGATGTGGAATCTGGATATTCTTAACATTTTGGGCTTTTACTGTATATGCCAGCTTTTCTACGTGAAGAAAGGAAATCACTTGCACTTATTTAAAACAGAGAAATTTGTAGATGATTTTTTAATTTTTTTTAAATCAGTAAAAGACTGGAGCCAAATATTATATTAATATATATATAGAATAAGATATACATAAGGCTCAGTATTTGAATGATGCAGGGTCAAAGTGGAGGTCCCTGTCCCCATAGTAATATCTCAACTTGAGGCACCTCCTGAAGATGTCTCATGCAAAAGTCTCGTGGTCTTGTAAGTGGACGTCTACTCCCTTCATACTCCTTATTACTCCTAACTCATCATTCCAGTCGCTTTCTCCTTCTATCTCCTTTTTTTGTCTTCTTATCACTCCATGCACCCCTTATCCCTCCAGCACCTTGTAACTCCGAGTATCTCTCCAACACTTTATCACTCCATACCAACTTCTTATCTCTCCCATCAGCTTCCCTTATCTCTCTCCTTATTTCTCCAAGTTTCCAATCAGCTCCCCTTGCCTCTCTTCTTAATAACCCCAATCCTTATCACTCCACACTCCAAACTCCCCTTTGTATTTAGTATTTACCATCCTTATTGCTCCATACCGCTCCTTATCTCTCCAAGCAACTCCCTTTGTTATACTCCCCTTGCCTCTCTTCTTAAAAACCCCTTTCCTTATCATTCGACACTCCAAATTCCCCTTTGTATCTACCATCCTTATTGCTCCAAACTGTTCCTTATCCTTGAATTCAGTAAATTTGAATTAGAAAAGGGTCTAATGTGCATTTTTACTGTTGCAAGAGACTAATCTGCATATCCATAACTCATGTTGACTGTCTATGACATGGAATTCGTATTAAGTCCAGCGTAACCCGGGGACGCATCCCTGGCTTGATTTACCATGTCCCAGTACCGGGGACGTTTCCAAGACTTGGGGACGGCCAAGGGACGTCCCCCCCCCTCCTGTCCCCGATTTTCAAAAAATGACAGGGGACGTCCTGGAAGCTTGGGGACATTACCCAAAAGTGGAAGGGATGGTCGTATGTCCTGGGGACGGTTGGGGACTCCTTGGGTACGCCTTGGAAGTCCTTGTGACGGATAGGCATCCCTAACGGGATAAACTGCATCTGCACTTAAAAAAACACATTTTTCTTTTATAAAACTCTTTATTTTTTAATATTAAAGTGGGCCCTTCCTTCCAAGTTTGCCCTATTATGCTTATTACTGTTTGGTAGTTAATTCTTGCTATTTGGGGTCCTTTGATTAGTATTTGACAATATTACATTAAGAATCATGAAACTAAGAATGTTGTTACAGTCATGCTACATGCTCAGAGTCAAATAGAAGACTGTTTGCAAGGTTTTGGGAAAGTATGAAAAGTGCATTACAGACCTGGAACATAGATCTTTATGTCATTTTGTGGCAATACATCAGTGCTAGTTTGGTTTTGTGTTGATTTGGGTCCTTTGTGGAAGATTTGGTGAATATTGGAAGTTGCATCAATGTGCCATCTTGCTGTAACAAACCTATATCATGATCGGAACTGTGTAGCAGATCTGTTTGACTTCGTATTAATATCAGTCCACTTACAATGAACTGGAGGTGTAGTTTTAGGGGTATAACAGTGTAACCCAAATTTAGATCATTGGTGAATGTGGTCTAGAGTGAGAAGAGCATTTGGAAACATATACTTAATCCACTATCTGTAGCAGCCCTTTCTAGAGTCAATGTCAAACCTGCAACAGTCAACTCCAATGCAGTTTCCAAGGTTTTTCATATTAGTATTTCATAGGAATGTTATTTCATGTATAGGTACTAATGTGCAAATGATTATCTTCGAAAGCAATTGTAACGCTGTGCCTATAATATGTACACCAATAATTTATATCGTACTTAATTTTTGAATGATAGTATTGTGCTTCAATTTGGAAGGTGGATTATTGTTCTTGTTGCTATTGACAATAAATTCCGAATTATGTTCTTGGGTGTTTGTTATTTTAATATTACATGCATATTGACAATGAGTTCTGAATTATGAATGCGTATTGAGTATTGAGTTTGACTATTGAAGTGTTGTATGTTAAGGTTCTATTATGTTAAAATGTCATGCTTTATCCATGCTTTCATATAAATGTAATGTATATATGTAAATTTCCCTATATTTATATAGCCGTCTCCTTGCCGTCCCCAAACTTGGCAAAAAAATTTGCCATCCTGGAAACTCATCCCCCCATCCTTGCCGTCCCCATCCTAGAAACTTGGGGTAACATTGGTATTAACCCATGCATCTCTCAAAAAATAAACCATGCAAGATATAAGTCAGTTTATTGCATTGTAATGTTAGTGCTGTGATTATTTATGTATGTAAACTGCCGATTTTCCAAAATTAAGCAAGGAACAAGAATAAGTTTTATGAATTGAATTTAAATAAGCTCTTCAAAGCATATAGAGTCCTAGAACCTTTACTGATTTGCTTCATTAACCAATTCCCTTCTGCACGGTAAGATAGATTACTTTGTACTCCTTTTAATGATCACAGACTCACAAGCTTAACTGCCACTATGCATTATAAATTAGAAAATGTGGGGATGATTATGACATTATGTTAACATATGATCTAAAGCACAAAGAGAGTCAAGAGTCGCGAAGAGGATTATAAATCGAACATCATATTACTTGCTACTTAATAAGCTCGCTGTTGAACAGGATAGACATTTAAAATTCATGAAGCCATTCAACTCCATCTATGAAACTTAAATCTAAAAATTGTTGGACTTCTTGATCTGTAAGTTCTTGAGACCATTTCACTCTATCTGTAGTGTTGGCACCTGGCCCGTAGCACTTGTATTGACCATACTGAACAGTCCTGTCATTATTAGCAAATTAAAAAAGGAAAATTAGAAAAAAAGTCACTCAAAGTCCTATACAACATTAAAACGAGCATAAGCATCTTATATTTGTGAATTGGGAAGAGAAACCACACCTGTGCCTTTCAACTAAACTCCAATCATCCCATCCTTGGGGAATGATTATATTTTCCATGTAAGTATATGCATATATCACTCGAGAATAAGCACCCCATGCCCTTCCCAAAAAAACTTTTCCACTACCTCTGATTCTACAGGCAATGAAAACGAATCCACTATTTTCCTGGCTGCTGGCTCGATTTTGTGCGCTTATGGCTCCAGGTAAATTTTCTCCCTGTGCAATGGCATAGAGCTCACATTGCTGCCCAAGAACCAACCAAAGGCCCGTGTCATAAAAAGATGACGCTTGATGACTTGCAGTGATCTTGTAAATTAAAGCTGACAGGATAGTAAGGTTAGCATTCAGAAATGTTTATTTCACTTTTAAAATTGATTAACACCACAAAAAATTTTTGAATGAGTATTTTCGAATGAGTTGCCAATTAACAGCCAATAATAGCATTCTTGCACATTTTGTGTTTAGATTTCTTTTATTTACTTATTGTTTTTAGTTACTGAAACAGCCGGAGCTGGGGCATTAGTCCAGAGACTATGAATGAAAGCAAGCAGGGAGGTGGTAGGGTCACTGGATTTGTCGGGAGGTCACAGTTTTTGAGTGGGTGGAGAGTCTGATACACAGTCCATTGATGCCTATAGAACAGATGAAGAGCTCTGACGTTGCTAGAATGGACCTATACAACATAAACAAAATCCTCAACAAAATGTAGGCCACAGCATTTCTTTTATTCTTGTAAACATGCAATTAAGAAGGTATCACGTAGACAACAACTATATTACTTTCACTTTTAAAATTAACTATGAGGTGATAGTCCACATTAAATCAAGATAAAGTATTAAAACCAACATAACTAAATGGTTTTTGTTACTTTTGTAAAGATGCCTCCTGACCTTATATGTAGACTGGCCATGGCCAAAGATAAAATCAATTGATCCTTCAATATAACAGTTCTTGAAGTAATGCCTCCCCTGATAGTCAAAGAGCGTGTCCTGTGCTCCATAAAACCCACATTGATAAAATGCTGCCATGTCACCTGCTACCAATGCAGCCACTGCCTGTTTACCATTGGCACCCGGGGGTGCTTGAGGAGCTGAATTCTGTACTTTCAACACCATTATTAACACAAATTGATCAATTCTTTAAAAAAATGGAAAAGCTTCAATGCTGTTTGTTCTTGTTGAATTTTTTGATACATTATGTATTTTCATGGGATCCTGAATAACTAATACCTTGAAACCTATACCCTCGGCTATAAAATTAGGTGCGAAGGATGAGAAAGTAGCACTGTCAGCAGTACTACCGTCTGCATCCGCAGCTTCACCCCATGCTATTAAAGTATTTTCTCTTCCAGCTCCCTGAAAGATGATGTATGGTTTATTGTACGGAATCACCACCTTTTCTCTGCCAATAGACATTCAGTATACAACTTTCAGTTCTAAAATACAACATGCCACTTATATTGAGATTGAATATGAAGTTGAATGCATATACCGATAAAGTCCTGCATTGATTTGAATGTAAACCCATTCCAGATTATTAATGGGGACAACATCCACTGCAGACTGCACTGTCTTGAAGTCCCCATTTCCTACACTATCAACTAAAATATATTTGGAAACTGGTATATCGGATTCTAATACCCATTGACTGGAATGGATTCTCTTTGTCCATTTTACTAACTTATCTACACCTACAACAAGATCAGAACAGAAGCTACATTGTAGTACATATATCGATAATATTATAAGACAGGAATGGCAGAAACTCATTTCAGTCTACAATGTGTCTAGAGAAACAAGAAGAATGAACGGGCAGCTAACTATGGGATATTTAGATTAGTTCTATCAGCATAGATTCCAACTGAAACATAAATTAAAAGTTGCTAGAAATTTTTTAAAGCCCTTGGAATATCTTCTGCTATACTCAAGGTAGAAAACCATTCCTTATTTTCTTTTTCATCCATAAGACTGATATGATTTGACTGCTGAACTTATTTTAACATTGTAAGGCAATTTGATGCATTCGAAGAGATTAATTTTAACTTGATATGTGGTTAATTTCTCGGTTGCATTTTACAGAGTGTTACTAGCTGCTACAAGTATGATGAAAGCTAGCATGTGCTCTATATTACGGGCATATAATACAAAATCAATCAATTATTCGTTGATTTAACTTCTGAACTAATTTAAAAAGTGTCTGCCACTACAACAGCATCTTTTAAAGCCACTTTTGACCTTGAGACCCATGATGAAGGACTTCATAGTAACGACACATATAATAATTTGACGAAAGTACTGCTATTATTACTTTATTCTAAGTTCTATTCCTTGCTTCTATAATACTCAAAGTAGTCCTTTGATAATAGCAACCACTATGGTATTTTGATTTTTTTTCTTGGTAGTTGAATAATTATTTCTCATTGCTGACGTGGACCTAGAAAAGTGTAGGCGAATGCTAATGATTGTCTATAGGGCTCTTCAATATCCCAAATAGAAAGTAATCAGAGGTCCTTAGATTTAAATCAAGTGTCATGTTTACATTTTGCTTAATAATAAAGTGTACATGATTAAATATGTTTGATACACTATTAATACTCACGAGCAATAGAAGCATATAATTGAGAGTTACGTCGAATCTAAGATAATGGAAAATTTAAGGAATTCTAGGATAGAGAGCTAACGAATCCTTCTTTTAGAGGAAGAGCTTCAACATGAAGTATAAAAAAAGGCCGACTCTAAATAAAAGAGACATTGTCCCTATGCACAAATTTCTTAGAATCTATCTTTAGTCTCTTTGGTCATGGGTGGCTTCAAAATAGAAGACGCAAAGGTTATCCACGATTCAAGAATCAAGCATTTAACCAAGCCTTTTTGCCTTCTGCTGCATTTTTTATTTGAATGTTCATTTTTATGTAGGTGCTATTAGTTCTATCGGAGGGAATGGCTATTCAGCTATGTTACCACAGGTTTTTAGGGCGGGGTGAGAGGGGACGAAGAAATGGGTTTTTAGGATAGATTTTTTTCTTTTTTTGGAGTCAGGGATTGCAGTGGGGACAGCTATATAATAAACAGGAAAAATTTTAAAATGTCTCGAAATTTTTTAAATATCTATATGAAAACATGGATAAAGCATGTTTATATACATTTTAGAACCTTAACATATAGTGTTTTTGTTAAATAATTTAAATTGAGAGTTCACATGAGAGTGGAAGTCAAACAAATTATAAAAAATTAAACATTAATTTTATGGGCAACCAAGGAATGGGTTTCCAAAAATTTTAAGTTTTCGGGACTTCCCCATTTTTGGGACGAGTTAAATTATGTCGAAAATGCATCCTTGAGAAGCATTGTTATTTAGTTTTTAGGTGTATCAATACACAAATTACTCTTATATACTATTACATAAATTACTCTCATATATCATAACTTATGTAATGGTGCTACATAGTGATTGGATAATCATTTCTTTACTAAAACACATCTTATTGTTGTTCAATTTCTCCCCATATTATCTTATATGAAAACATTTTTTCTTTTTTCATTATAAATAAAATTACATAAGTTTTTACTACTATAATTACTATAGTTTGTATTGTTAAAGATTTGAAAAAGGTCACCACAAGAAAATTTAACATTTCTACATATATATTTGGCTTACTAATATAAAGACTATAATTTGGGTTAGGCTACTACAAGAAAATTTAAAATATCTGGCTAACTAAAGTGGCAGTTATATTTACGTGTAATGGACATTTTAATACATGTTTGTAACGAGTTTTGACTTTTAAATATTTGAAAAATTGTAAAGAATAAAGGATAATTTTTGTGTAGTGAATGATGTCATGAAACATTATGTATCTTATGAAGGGTTGGCGTACATTGTTAATTGAACTATCTAGTAATTGAACTATCTTGTATGTAAGCATATTGTTGTTATTTAAAGTTCAAGGAAGTATGTTTGCTAAACATTGCATCAACAAGATTACATAGCGATTGTGAGGCCATGACAATTGATGTCTCTATTGTCAATTCATGCTCTTTCAAATGTGGAGCTATGGGATTTATCAATTGTCAAAGCCCATGTTTTGGGAGGAGTTGGTAGCAATTGAAATGTTCAAAATAAAGTGTGGGTCATGTAGATTGTAATGTTTCCTATCGAGATTAAAATTGAATGATAAAATATAATAATAAAATTAAAATAAATTAATAAACTAATATATCATTAATATAATAATATATTATTATATAATAAATAATATAATATAAATTATTAACTAAATAATAAGTATAATTATGAAATAGTAAAATAAATAAATAATAATAAAATGTAATTATAATATAAACAATGATATTAATAATCATTGCAAATGGTAGTTCAAATAAATTATAAATAATTAATAAATAATAATTATTATATAAAAATATATATAGAGAGGCATATCTCTAACATCTAAAGGTCGCAACCCTTCAACATGTCAATGTATATAATGGATATCAAATTCATTCCTTTCGGATTTTATATATAGAGAGGAAATAAATAAGAAGGAGAAGAATAACAAGTGCCATGTAGTGGCCAGTACTTGCCTTTAATTTTGTAATTAATTATAATTATAATTTATCATTAAAAATAATTTTGAAAATAAGATAATAATCATAATTTATTTTTATATATTGAATACTTAATAATATAATATATATGATGAACAATATTAAGATTTTATAATAGTTATATTTATATAATAATATTATTAATAAATATATTATATATTAAATAATTTGTAATAGAATTAGCTGTCATTTAGTTTTTAAATTTTTATTATGTTGTAAATTTAACAATTGAAATCTTACTTCAAAAATAGTTTTAAAATTTTTATTAAATACTTTAAATTATCTAAAAAATTATGGGTTTTTTTTTAATTTCAATAGTAATAATTGTACAAATTAAAAATATAATTATTAAATATAAATTTCTAAAATTTTATAATTTATAATAATAAAAAATTATAAAATAATTTATATTAAATTAAATATTTATTAATAATAATTCATTTTTAACAAAAAAAAAAAAGTTTGGAGCCAGGTAGGGCATTTAACATATATCCTCTTTTAGGGTTATTTAAAATAAAAATAAAGAAACTATTCAAAATAGTCTTAAATGAAAATTAAAAAAATGTGGGACCCATCAAACACCATAACTCCCCAACAATGAATTCTGCAAATTTCGTGTATAACACTTCAAATTATTTAGCCAATCACATTTTTAAAAAATAATTTTTATATATGATAAAGTTAAAAATTTAACATTTATACTATACAAAATATAAAATATGTAATACAATAACAAATGTAGTAGTTTTTTATTGGTCTAGAGATAGAGGAAATGCAAAACTCATTGCAATAGTACTTACTTAACCTACCAGCAAGTACTAATAATAAGAGGTGATTACTCAAATTTCAATTTAAAACAAGAAAAAAAATGTAGGAGAAAATCAAAGAGGAAATATAAGAGAAGATCAAGGAGGAAATGTAGGGGAATATTAAAAGGAAAGAAACATTGATTAAGCTAAAAATAAAGACATTCAAAAGAAGGTAAGTATGTTTTTGTTGAGTTAATTTATTCATAAGAATTGTATGAATTAAATATTAACAATATATGAAATAAACTTTAGAATAATGGGTTATGAAACAAATATTGAAATAATGAATTATGAAATATAATAAGATTGTTATAAAGTAAACTTACATTTGAAATAACTTAACTCAAATATATTGATAAATAAGAATCTAATATATATAATATGAAAATATTATGAATTCTTGTGATTATAAGTATAAAATTATTTAATAATGAATTTTCATGATGATATGTTATTGAATATAAATTATATATTATTTAGAATAAGCTTTGAATTAAATATCAAATATGTTATATAAGTTTATCCATATATTTTTTATTTGTATATTTAAGTGGAATCAAAACTATGCATCATGGCATGTATGTTTATTAATAATTTTATTATACATAAGCTAATAATATATATTCAGCTAATTCTTTAATAACTCACTAATCATTATTAAGGGGATATGGAGTATGAGTAGGAAGAGGCACATAAATTGGTCACATGATGGAAAGACTTTGAGATAGGTAGAACCTTGAGGGAATCCACTTGTAGACTGTGCAAGCTTCCTAACACAGTAAATCCACCATCTTTCTTAAGGTCTATGATTAGGAGTGAGATAAAGAATTAGAGCTTAAATATATATTGTGAATTAGAGATTATTCTTAATATGATTTAAATGCATAATGATGTAATGACAATTATTGGGGATTGGCATCCTCCTAGTATAAAAAACATTACAAATTACCATTCCCAAGGGAAATCCAAACACTAATTATGAATTTTAAGACAAATCAAGTAAGGTCCAAAATTGGGACATTACATAGATCCTAATGTGAGTTCACATAACATTTGAACCTGTCAACAACAAAGATTGGAAGATCTTGTGGTTTGCTATCACTTTTATGGACAATAAAAATATTTTTCCGAAGTGTTCCCCTGACAAGACTGGCAATAATCTATAGATTTGAAATGAAAATAACTTGATCACCAATGTACAAGAGCATCGTATGAGGTAGCTGTGCTCATCCTTGAGTTTTCAAAATCATCTTCCCCTCATTTGTTCTTTGTTAAACTTTGCAAATAGCATTCTGAAGGACTTTAACATATGCTTCTTATGCAAAACATCAAGTAATTTATTGAAAACAAATGTATGGAGTACTGAAATGCAACTTGCTCACATAATTGGTGAAAATATTGGAGCATGACACAAGTAATGTCTAGCTGAGAACTTTTGGCTTTATATTTTTAATATTGATAGGAAGGTTATGTAGTCCAAGTTATGTTGAAGTAACACTATTGAGAGTAACTTGCAATCATTTTTTAATGTGAATCAACAACTTAGGCCCAATGAAATTCATTTTATCAATTGATATGAATTGAAATGCCTAAGTAGAGGTGAGATAGGAATTGCTACTCTTTTATCTACATTTAAGTCATTTGGTTAATTAAAAGGGAGTTCATTTAGCAAGCATACATAAAGAACAAGGTAATATGTTAATTTATAGAATCACTTCTCATGATCAAGAAATGTCTTATAGATTTATTGATTAGCTAAATTATTTGGATGAATATGTAGAGAGTAAGTGATTAACATTCAATAGTGATATTTAAGCATTTCAAGAGATGTCTATTAACCATTTAAAATTATCAAATCCAACAAACAAGTATCCAATGTGATCACTTCATTATTGATCACATATTTCTAACATCTACCAAATTATGAACTCGATAAAAAATATTGCCTAGAACAAATTAATTTATTTTCCCATACATTCTCAATGAGATGATGTTTATGCCTTCCAAACTCCAGAGTATCCTTCATACTCTTATGTATACCTTATATATTTGGAAATGTGACTCACACTTATGAACATACATCAATACATGTGAAAAGGGCCTTGTTAGATGTGCATACAAACCACTCACACATACACAAGGCACATAACATTTAATAAAGGGGCTTAAATAAGCAAATAGTGTAAGGTGTCGTTTCATTTTCTATAGCTCGGAGTACCTATACACTGATCATGTGCTAAAACGCCTTTTGAACATATCCATTTGCCACGTGCTAAATCATCTATAGCTAGTTGCTGCTATACATATCTATTCTCCATGTACAAAATCATGGACCCAAACAACTCAGTGACCTTACTAGTCGTCATAGGCCAACTTAGTCACATACGGCCAAATCAACCTATACAATATAACAATAAATTATTCAATGGGCAGGAGACAAATCACCACAACTTTTATACTTTTAAACACCTTAGTCCTTAATTCTAAAACTACAGTTGAAAAAAAACTTATCCTTAGTAATTAAATATTTAAATGTCCTTGAAGTCAAGAAAGACAAATTTGATTGCCAGCAAGCAAACTTGACTGTTTTTCATGACATTCATCAACTTAAACACAAAGTATTATATAAATCACTATTTCTAGTTTTGATGTGAATGGCAATGATGTACTCCATCCACATTAATGTTTTTTAAGCATGTCTATCACACTCTCAATGTATGCTTTTGGGATAAAAAAAATCAATATCATCATTGCCATCATCTTTTTATTTTTTCAAACATGACCCTTGTCGTACAAGTTAGGTTTCAAGTTCTATCAAGCATCGTGAATATATAGGGAGATGAGTAGGTACAAGTGTGGAAGTCATTTTCACAATAATGTGTAGTTGTCCAAACCTATAATTTATTTTATTTTCGCTCATCTTTTCTTAAAAAAGTTGTCCTACTTTCTATGCCTTCCACTATTATTCCTAATTTATTCTTTGAATGCATTGCATATTGCTAGTGTTGGTCTTCAAACCTTAGGGCCCATGATATCGAAATTTAATTATTGTTGATTTTTATGAAAGATACATCCCCTAAATCATTAGAAAGGCTAGAGGACACCGCTTTCCCATTAGATCTTTGACAAATTGTTCCATCTATAAGACAAATAGTCTCAAGGTTGAAGTGTTTGGATGGTAACTTATTAGGTGAAAATGTAAATATCAACAAAAATCTTTAAGAACTAATAAATTAGGAAAGTCAATGATAAAATTTATAAAATAATTTTAATATTCTAATTAAAAGTACAAATTCATGTCACACATTTATATAGGAAATGACCAACACAACAAAAATTGTTCACGTCTAACCACATAAAAGTGTCATTTCTATTTTGAGTTTTAAAATGATATAAACTAATTGAAATGTAGAAATGTTCATAAAGTTTGTGTATTATTTTTAAAAATGAAAGTAATTTTTTTATATATTCAAAGACAGATTTTTTATCCCTAAAATTTTTAAAAAGAGATGTCTACTTACGGTTGCCAAAAAATGAATACAAGCTTCTTTTCACCTAACCTATATTTTTCAAGTAGATAACATCAATATTAGTGCATTTCGTTCATGAGGGTATTCCGTTCAAATGTAGGAAATACCACATGACTGGCCATCTTGTTGCGCGGTGTGTTTCAGACAAGGTCAAACCAAAGAAATCGCCTGCTTGGTGGGCAGGGGTTGTTGACCATCATTATATGGTTCGTAAAGCCTCTAAAATTGGGGGTTCGGATGCTGGCTCTCCTCATTCTCTTGCTTTAGATGAAGCTTCTATGGATGCCTCGGCTGCTGTTGTCGTTGAGGCTTCTGATTCGGCCTTGGTTCAAACTGTTGTTGTCCATGTCCAGATGGTAGTTGTTGGCTCTGGTGCTGTAGTGCCTGCTGCCCACGGTGCTACCTTTGATTCAGATGTTCTTGATGTTGTCTCTGATTTTGCTGCTCTCTTGGCTGTTGGAGCTGAACATCCTTTTTCCCATGTTTCTCCTATGAGGGTTCAGGGGAATGGTCGTGGTGCTAATCCTACCCCTTCTGGGGTTTCAGATGTGACCTACCCTTTTATGGGTTGTTCTAGTTCTTCCGAGGTCTAGCAAAAGGCTATAAGTAAGATGGAGGAAGGATGGACTACAGTAAAGGGAAATAAATCTAAATCATCCACTCCCTCTTTTGATATGAACTTACGTTCACACAAGGATGGGCAAAAAAGTAAATCTTGATTGCCCTTTGTTGTAACTGCTTGGGTTCTTTTTGGTAGGATCTTTGGTTTAATCCTTTGGCTTGTTTGGTGAGGCACCTCAATTGTATTTTGGTCTTCCATTGCTCAACCTTTTAATGCTTTTGTATAAGGTCTCGCGACCTTTCAAATCCTGTTTTTACTTAATCAAAACATCAATATTAGTGCACGATTTTTTTTAATAAAACATTTGATGTATATTTTTGTCTAATAGATTATCATTATCAAAAAACAAATTACACCCTTTTGGACACATTGTCTAGTTCATTGGGGGGTTTCAAACCTATTGAATCAAAGAATGCTAGCATTATAGCTGAATTTCATTGCAAAATGTTTACATAGCATAAGTGTGTATTCAAGAAGGTTGCTTAATCATAGGTTGGGATTTTTCTTTGCCACATTCAATGGCACAAATGCAGTATGGGTTAGCTAAATGTGATAGCATTCTAGAAATGTTGCTAATATTGTAATAATTTCTTTTATTTTATGTATAAACATATGTAATTATATCACAAATCACTAGGTATGCTATATTACAGAATTTTATAATATTTTTTGTATGCAAATACACAGCTCTATGTTCTTTTCCATTTTTTTTGTTCTCAATGTGGTACTATTGCCCAAGGAATAAGTCTTGATCTAGGACCATGCTCATTTCATGTGGTTTATGTGTAACCTGCTAAGGAATATAAAGTATTAAAACATGAAATAGAACTTTAAAAAAAGAAAGGAATTTCTATTATTATAATTCTAATTTCTTTCTAAGATTTCCAAAGTAATTTTTTTTAATTAAGAATCAAACTGAACTTTTAAACGTAAATGAAGTATAGAAATGTAATGCAAAAATGAAACTAGACTATGATATGTGAAATTAAATAAATTATAATTAAAGTACATGATAGGGTTAGGATTTAATGCAAATCAAGAACTTGAGGTTAACATTATGTCGTTCTTTAGCTCCAATGCATCTTTGGAGGGAAAATGTCACCAAGGCATTTTTACCACCCATCCATGGATCTACTAATCCCCCTTGCTCACTTCCTACTCAAAGTGAGCCCAACCCTTTGTAGAGGTGTAAGCATGGTTATGAGATCAAGTCAACTGATTCTTGGTGGTTGGTCCTACAAAACAAACCACTCATACACTATAAGTACTCCTAACTAGTATGACCTCTGACTAAGTTATATATCTGAATCCAAATGAACTAACTATCACTAACAAGCTTAATGTACCTTGGCCAAGGTTTTACTTGTGCAAACACGATCAATCATGCAATTAATTCAACACCCTAATCAATTTGTTTTCACAATCTCAAGGTGAAATAAGGATGGGATTTGTCCTACAGACTCAAGATTACATCTATACCTAACCTTACATGCATAATGTTATAATCAACGTTAAGGCCCATGTTTGTTTGAGATAAAGGTTTATTCTATTTCCCAAGTTTGGCTTATGACTTTATTTTTCTTTTCTAGGTCTGGAATAAATAAATGTTATATTTCCCAATGCTTGAAATAAATAACATGATTTTATTTCCATTGGTCTGAAATAAACATCACCAATCTATTTTGCAAAGGTCTGAAACAACAACATAATTCTATTCCCAAGGTCTGAAATAAACAACATGATTTTATCTCCAAGGTTCGAAATAAACATTACAAATCCATTGCCAAAGGCCTGAAATAAATAGCATGGTTCTATTTCCAAGGGTTTAAAATAAACATTAAGAATTCATTTCCCAAGGTCTAAAATAAACAACATGGTTCTATTTCCGAGGGTTTGAAATAATCATCACAAAACTATTTCCACAAGTCTGAAATAAATAACAATTCCATAGATCTAAATTATATAGAGCTCGTGTTTACTTTTGTGTTTGCAAATTTAAAACCCACCTATAAATCTGTTACTACAGTATATTTGGAAAATGAATTTAACCATAATACTCTTTCAATTCCAAATTTACAAACCCCAAAAACAAAGACCAGCTTCATACCTTTTACTACAACAGATCTGGAAATTAAAATAAACAATAGTACTCTTCCAATTCCCAATTTATAAACCCCTTCTCAATTTTGCCAAGGAAATGTGGGGACATGAAGCCATGATTCAGAGGTTCAATTGATTCAGATTTCCCCTTTAACCTCTAGATAACCTTCTTAATTTTGCAAGTAGAACACATGAGAAATGAAGCCAAGAATAGTAGAGATAATAAACTAGTTTTCTCTTCCAAATTTCTAAAAAAAAAACCATTCTTAAATTGAAATAAGTTGCATTGAAATCAATCAAAACACCAAGGTAATTAAAACTAGAATTCCATTTCCATTACTAGATAACCTTTATCCATTTGAGAAAATAATATGAATTTATAATTTATAGACAAAATAGCAGAGAACAAAATTCTCAAATTCTTTTCCCATTTTGTAGCAACTCTATTCCCAATTTGAAAACAAAATTTATAGCAACCATTCATAACACATGGAGGGTCTGCAACTCAAGTAAAAATAAAATACCAAGAACCCTCAATTTGAACTCATTGCCACTACAGAGAATGTGGAAAAGAAACCAAGAGAAATTGTCTTCTCTACATGCCTGGAAATGTGCATTCCAAGCTTGAAAGATGACCAAAATGGTAGTTGTTGCCTTCATCGTGTGTGTTTCCTTTTTCCCTTCACCTATGCATTTTCTTCTTCCTTAAATGAAAAAACATCTCCAAAATGAAAATATTCATCATCATGCTATGCAATTTCAACCCTAATTCTCTTTTTTTTTTCATTTCAATTCATAGTAATTTCATTTGGTTTTCACCACTTAATTGATTATTAAAACCAAATAAATAAATGATAATGAAATACGGAGTTGAAATATTAAATAGGATTAATTCTCAAATATATATATATATATATATATATATATATATATATATATATATATATATGCAAGTATATTAAAACATAAGATACATATAACAATAAAACAGGAAAAGACTAAGAACATCCAATGAGAGAGATGGTAGGTATCATTGATTCACGGCCTAGACACAAGTCTTAATGACAAGGTTAAGGGTAACACAACGAGAGACGAAAACACAAGGGTTCTATGCCCTACTCCTAATAAGTCTAAGTATCGACCCTAACAAGTAAAGGATTGATAAGTAGGAAGAAACTATGTGGTTAAGTGCACTCGAGCTGTAGTAGTGTTGAGATGGGTGACCTCCCGAGAAGTCCTAGTGCTTCACCTCTATGAGCATAGATGTACTACTAGCAGACTTCTAGGACTAGACTCTCTAGTTCTACCTCTCACTTAGTTTTTACTAGAGCTGAGAAGAGGAAGATGTAATTGTAATGATGTATTCACTTCTAGTTTACAAAAATTATTTACTATTTTGCTTCCAACCATCAACATTCCTCACGAGAATGCGAATTTGTACACACTCTGTGTTTAAATATATCTCGACTAAGCTTGTTTCTTTTGTGTTCTTGTTTATTGATTCATTGGATGCATCTTCTCATTAAATTTTGCAAAAAAAATGCATTTCTAATTAAATTTAAGCAATTTATTAAGTTCTTGAGTTTTTGCCGAAAACTGGCCGAGTTTTTCCTGATTTTTTTTTCAGGCCTTGGTGAGTTTTTGGCTTTGGCAAGTTTCCAACTATGTCTGTGAGTATCGCCTAGATGCAATGAGTGCTAAGTGTTTCATTCATTCTCATAAGAGATGGGTTCTTGTGAACCACTACTCATGAAACATGGGTCAATGAATTTGACCCAAATTAATACACAGTTAAACCCTGATAGAAATATGACAAAGTAAAGGTTTACCAACTTAGGAATTCAGGTGGCTCAAAGCTCATGATCATGTTTACATCTGTACCTGGTGATATTTTCCCTTCCTCATCTAAGGATAGTCCATTCCTACAATCACTCAGACAAGAACTGTAGTCAAACTAACATTATCATAATGATCATATCATATGTAAAATAGTCAATTACAATTCTAGATCAAAGCATAATATTTTATCATTCCTCTTGTTTAATTATGAAAAGGAAATAACTTTTAGGTATCAATCTAATAAAACAACCATTTCATTAAAATAAGTACATATATTCTAGGACATCAAATCAATAAAACCATTGTTTCATGAAAACCATAATATATCATCTAGGGCATCAGTAATAATAAAAAAATTGTTTCATTGAAAACCACAATATAACATCCACGGCATTAGTAATAATAAAACCATTGTTTCATTAAAAGTATTGTTTATCCAATGTTCAAACACAGTTTAACTGTTGAAAGCATTAAATAAAAAGGGAAACTATTGATGGACTTCATCATAATCTTCCCACGTTGCACTTTCCTTAGTATATTGGTGCCATTGGACCTTGCATTGCTTTACTTCCTTGCTACATAAGAGAAGCTTATGTACCTCGAGCACCTTGATAGGCTCAACCATGACCACCCTTGGGTCTTGGATCTGCAAAGAATTCCAATCTATCATCTGTGCAAAATTTGATACATACTTTTTAAGATACGAAACATGAAATGCATTATGCAACATGGCAAGCGCTGGAGGTAGAGAAATGTTGTAGGTGACAGGATTGATGACTTCCAAAACTTCAAATGGTCCTACATATCTAGGTGCTATTTTGGAGGACTTTCCAAATTTGATGGCACTTTTCTGAGGTTTAACTCATAGGAGTAATTTCTCTCCTACCTCAAAGTGTCTGAGCATAGGTCAATAGAATATGCAAACCAATTAGGAGTAATTTCTCTCGCTAGCTTCTACTAACCTTTTTCAGATTAGATTAACTTGCCCTTTTATTTCTAAAAGAATTTATGGACTAAGGATTATCCTATCTTTTATCTTATCCCAACTTATACGAGTTTTGCACCTCCTATATAATACTTCAAATAGTGCCATCTTTATGGATGACTGATATGAATTTTTATAAGAAAATTTGACTAAAGGCAAATAATCTTCCCACTTGTACTATTGATCCATGCAGTACATTCTTAGGAGATCTTCTAAAATTTGATTGACCTTTTTTGTCTAGTTTTCTTTTGGGATGAGAGACTGGGCTAATGTTCAACTGGGTGTCTAGGGATGCAAACAATGTTTACCAAAATCTAGATGTCAATCTAGCATCAATATCTAAAAGTATCTTCTCAAGTATCCCATGGAATCTAAATATCTCTTGGACGAACTTGCGAGCTATGATTGGTGCTCCATCAGTCAAGTTCCTAGGAATGAGGTGTGCTACCTTAGTAAGTCTATCAACTACTATTAAAATGGCATTATGCTTATTTTGGGATATGGGAAATTATTGGACAAAATCCATGCTAATTATCTACCATTTCCATTCTGGCATGACATGTGGCTGAAGCAACCCCACTAGATGTTGGTGTTCCTCTTTAACCCTCTGGCATTCAAAATAACTAGTCATAAACCTCATGACACCTTTCTTCATGCCCTTCCAGATATATGACCCCTGGATGTCCAGAATAGGGTGCAAAATGCACTTCTTTCCAAACAAGATTTCTCAACTCAGGAGATTCAGTTATATACATTTTGCCTTCATATCTTAGCAACCCATCTAGTTCAAACTTCAACCCTTCATATCTATGATCTTGTGGATTGATTTTAGGTCTTCTTTGACCTATTGGTAGAATTTATCTCCTAACTATTGGAGGACCTTCTGTCTGAAATTAGTGTGGACTAATGCCATAACAAATATGTGATGTCTATGACTAAAAGTATTTGCCACACGATTTTATTTTCCTTTAATATAGTCGATCTCAAATTCATGATCAGAAATCAACTCTAACCATATCGTCTAGTGTGCATTCAGGTTAGGTTCGGTGAAAATGTATTTCAATCTTTGATGATCAAATCAGAGTTCAAAAGGCTTTCCCATTAAATAATGATGTCGCCACTGTAAGGCATGGACAATTGTAGCTAGTTTTAAGTCATGTGGTACATAGTTTAATTCCTAGTTTTTGAGCTTTCATGATTCATAAGAAATCACTCACCAATCCTACATTAGCACCCCATCTAAGCCTTCTCTTGAGGCATTAGTTACCACCATAAACTATCCTTCTAGATCTAGAACTTTTAGTATCAATGTCAAAGTTAGCTTTTCCTTAAGAATTTCAAAGACCTCCTAACACTTTCTCATCCATTCGAATCATTTCCCTTTCCTTTGAAGTGAAGTAATAAGATGTGCAATTCAAGATAAGTTAATCATGAACTTCGAGTAATATCTTGCTAGGCCCATAAAACTCCTTACTTCTTGTACATTTCAAGGAATTGGCTATTCAAAAATTGTGTTTAACTTGGTTGAGTCCACTACTATTCCCTTTGTAGATATTATATGCACCAAGTACTATACTTATTTTTGGAAGAACGTGCATTTAGATAACATCCCATATAACTGGTTTGTCAAAGTCATTGTAAGACTAAATGCAAATGTTGCATGTGTTCTTCATTCTTAGAGTATATTAAAATATCATCTAAGATTACTAAAACTAATTTGTCGAGACAATCATGAAAAAAATTGTTCATTAAATTCATGAATGCAGCTGAGGCATTTGTAAGTCCAAAAGGTAGTACAGTGAACTCGTAATGTCCATAATGAGTTTTGAATGTTGTCTTATGGATATATTCATCTTTAAGTGTCAATTGATGGTAACCTGATCTTAGATCTATTTTGGAAAATATTGTAGCCCCTCATATTTGATCAAACAAATCATCAATGCAAGGCAAGTGATATTTATTCTATAGTGTTACTTTATTCATCATTTTGTAATCAATACACAAGCGAAGTGTACCATCCTTTTTCTTGACAAATATAACAGGTGCTCCCCATGGTGACGCACTAGGTCGTATCAATCCCTTGTCAGGAAACTCTTGCAGTCGTGTCTTCAATTCTATGAGATCCATAGTTGTCATTTTGTAAGGGGCTTTTGATATAGGTTCAGCTCCTGGTACAAGATCTATGGAGAAATCGAAAATCCTTTTAGGAGGTAGTCCTAGCAACTCTTTAGGAAACACGTCCTTGTAATCTCAAAGATAAGGGTATTTATCCTTAAAGAGTTCCTCTTGAATAATTTCCATCTCAAATTATATTCCATCTTGGCACTTTATCTTGTAGAGAAGCATGTCATCATGATTGTTGGTCTTCTTAGGCTCAATTAACTCTTCCACTTTGACATCAAAAAGTTGACATCCCTTCTTCTCACTTCACCCCAATTGTTTAGCAGATAGTTGCCTCAACTTGACCTTGTGTTGGATACCCTAAGAACACACTTTATACCCTAGGCCATCCAAACACTCTATTGTCTTAGATTAATAATCAATCCTATCTCAGCACTTCCACAACCAGTTCATACCTAGAATGATATCATACGAGCCCAAGGGTGCTACATAAAGGTTTATCTCCATAGAGAAGCTTGGAAGATCAACCTTAGACTCAAAAAAACTTTGCTCTACCTAGGCTCTTGATTGGTTTGCATATTCTACTGACCTTGAATTAGCCATAAAACCAGCTCTCTTAAGAAATCTACCTAAGATTCTAGGTGAAATGGAACTTTCTATTGCTCCTATATCTATTAATACAATTATAGGATTTTCATAGAGCATACTAGTGGTTTCAATTGGAGTGATTTGGTACTCCGCTTTCTTTTTATGCAATGTTGCATGGATTCTTTACTAAAAAGATGCTTGCTGATTTGGCAATGAGTTCCTTTGAGTCTGTCCTCCCTGAGTTCTTGTTGGGCACAGGTTGGCATAGTGATCACCTCCACAGGTATAACACCCACCTAGAGGATCCTTCTTCTCAGATGCCTCATTGTCCTTCTTAAAATTAGTGAACCCTCTCTTGTCCCCTTTGGAATCTTGTCAATTCCATCTTAACCCCTTACTACTTCTAGACTGCCTGAGTCAAATTTGACCCCTTTCTTTTTGAAGGTTTGGAAGGGTTGGGGCCATTTCATCTTATTTCAGCTTGTCTCTGATAGAATCATCTTTCTTAAGTTTTGATTCCTGCCGAACAACTTTCTTGTAAGATTCTGTGGTGGTGGCAAGAGCAAGGACATCCACATAACCACCAACTTGATTATTAAGGCCCATGATGTACTTCCTCAAATAGAATTTCATATTCACTTGGAGCTTAGGTACATATTTAAGTAGTTAGTTAAATTTTTCCATGTACTGATCAACGGTTAATTCTCCTTGCCTTAATTTCTGAAATTCTGTCAGTTTTTACTCATAAAAAAAACTGAGGTAACCATCTCTATCTAAATAGATCCACAAATTTTTCTCAAGTTATCTCTGCAAATGCACAATTTAACTCAATCCTTTTGTTTTCCCTCCAACTAGCAGCTTCTCTTGTCAGTTGATTAGTTTCCCAAACCGTCTTCTAGAACTCATTGTAGTCACAGATATCAAAATATTTCTCCATCCCAGTCAACCATGCTTCAACAACATCTCTGAGAACTAATCCATCATATTGGGGTGGTTTGACTTTCTTCATATCTTCTGATATGATTCCCATCCCATAAGTTCTCTTGTTAACTATGATGTGGGTTTGGTATTGTTCCTCTCCAATTTCACTAGTGTGTTCTTCTCTATCATCCCTAATATTGGTTTAAGACTCGATTCTGTCTTCCCTGTTATCATCCAAAATCCCTAAGCGTTTCTCTAAATACCGAAGCCTATTTTGGGTATCCAACATCATTTGCAAGAGCCTATCAAGTTTCCCAGTTGATGTGTCTAGTGTTTCAAACCTGGTGTCAACATCCCTTATGATTTTCTTGATGTAGTGTGTTTACAAAATACCTAAACACAGGTTTTATTTAAGTCTTTAAACTAAATCAAGTAGTAAATTTCAAATTGAAGATAATCTAATGCATTTGGTACATATTAAAGTTCAAATACGCATAATCAACATTTATATATTATATATATATATATATATATCACAGCCGATATTTTGTCATCACACGAAAGTTTCAAACCGAAAAATAATTGTTCTTCATATAAAAGTTTTTCTAGACAAAAAAAAAAATTGTTTCCTGCATTTACATAATTATAACATTAAAGTATTCTATCTAAGAACTGCTTTCAAAACTATTTTCACTGCTCATAGTGGGCTCTTCTTGATCTGTTAGATCAGAGTATGGGTGAAGCCTGTAGCTTGGGTTAGGTACCCGATGATTAATTGGTTGGACTGGTTAAACAAAATTTGGCTTTACTGACTCACCCGCAACACTTGCAGTTTGGGTTTCAAAAATTGGTTTGGTTTTATGTTTCTACTCAGATGGAATTTCAGATGTTGGTTTGGTCTCAGGTTTCAACATAGAAAGCAGGGCTGGCTTAACTTCTGCCTTGATCTCAGGTGTCCATTTTTGTCACTGGCTTTTAAACCTCTTTACAACTTCAGCAAAAGTTTCATTGTCAGCTAACGGTTCGTATTTGGTGTAGTCGTAGTCTTGCTGCAATACCTTTGCTAGTTTGAATGAGATAGGGTCTCGTACTTTCTTTCATTTTGTGGTAAAGATCCGCATCATGGTAAAATCAAAATGTTTCGTTTATGTTTCTTGTTTAAGTTTTGTTTGTAATGAGCCTTAGGTCCGGTGTAGAACCCAGTTCTCTAATACCATATGTAACATGCTAAGGAATATAAAGTACTAAAACATGAAATAGAACTGAAAGAAAGGAAATTCTATTACTATAATTCAAAATTCTTTCTAGGATTTCCAGATAATTTTTTTAACAACTAATAATCAAACTGACCTTTTAAACGTAAAGGAAGCACATAAATGTAATGTACAAATGAAAATAGACTATGGTACATGAAATTAAATAAATCATAATTAAAGTATAGGATAGGGTTAGGGTTTATTGCAAATCAAGTACTTGAGGTTTAGGGTTAGGGTTAGGGCATTTTTAACACTCATCCACGGATCTACTGATCTCCCTTGCTCACTTCTTACTTGAAGTGGGCCCGACCCTTCACAGGGGTGTAAGCATGGTCATGAGATCAAGTCAACTGATTCCCAGTGGTTGGTCCTACACAACAAGCTGGTCATACACTACAGGTACTCCTAGCTAGTATGACCTCTAACTAAGTTATATATCTGGATCCAAACAAACTGACTATCACTAACAAGCTTAGTGTACTCTTACCTATTTTTCGCATCCAACTCAAATAGACAGAGCTTGGATAGCTGATAAACTAAAATGAAAGGTACATTTAGTTTATTTTAAAAGTTAAGTTTCAGGTTAAATGTTTAAACTGACAGAAAAAAACAGAACATTTCATTCATGAAAGAAACATTACATTTGATATGAAAAAGTGTTTACAAAAGGAAAGTATTACAATTACATTTTGCAATTTGAGTTCTTTCATTTCCTTTACAAAAGAGAAGATGTAAAGAATCCACACAAGTCATGGGACAACTGTGAAAACAAATATCAGTAAATGAAAAGTATGAAAAAATGACAAGAAGTAGATAAAGGATATGTACCTGTCATTGCCTGGTGTAATGACGAATCCCTACCCATCATCAAGAGGTCTCTCCATCCTTGTCTCCATCTTCATCTTCAGAGTGTTCCTGACGAGCAGTAACTTGCAAGATGGTAAAAAATGTTAGAAGAGCAATGATAGGTCTCAGTCCTATACCTACTAGACATCAAGTGCATGCATACTTTCATATAAATGTATCAAAGAACAGAAAAGAACGCATCAAAAGGAAATAATCAGAGCTTCATGTTTTACTTAATGAGTTTGTTTCATGTGCAGGTGCAACTGCATGTTTATGGTTTATCAGCACGTGGGATTAAATGTGGCTCCCACAAAGGTTGATCCCAGCATGCTAGGTAATAAAGATGCAGCTGGAATTAACAATGCAGATCCACACTAAAGACAATTAAATATAAAAGTGATAGTCCATTGTGGGCTGAAACATTTTAGTTCATTACTACAAGGTTACAAGAATGCATTAATGATTTGAACTATTAAAGGGACATATCTTTAAGGTATGAAACCTTTTAGTTCAGTAATATATGACATTATAGTTAATTTTCTGGATTTGATGTTCAAAAATTTTCACACAATCAAAACCTGCAAATTTAACTATAACATTACTATAACATATGGATTGTGCAAATCTAATTCCTCTAATATATGTCATAGTGTTCAAAATAATGACCAGTACAGCTACAAGAATAGAACAGCGCATTGTTTCAGGAGTGGTAAACAACAGTGAGTAGAAGAATTATAGGATCTAATACTAGCAATGAGTCATAAAGGTACAAGCCGTCATTACAAATGCTATCCAATGACAGAAAAAATAATGATCTTTTAAAGGATAGAGGATGTAGTTCAAGGAATTATGCATTATCGGTTGATGACAGCTATATAATACCAGAGTCATAAGGAAGACAGACACCACCTGTGAAAATGAGTCATATATCAGCTATACATTGAATAGGTGTTGCTATCACAATGAAATATGGTTCAAAACTACGAGGAAAGAACGAATTAATAACATATGATGTATACAATGATAGGGTTAAGTATTTTTAGGTTAATGGATATTCTCAAGGACAGTAAAGTTCACATGAAGCAAAGAGCTATGAACAACACTCAGGTTGAGGGGAATATTGAAGCTTATTTCATATACCAAGGTCATAAAAATAAGGTCCATCAGAGTAAATCAGAGACATACTTCTATTTCCAAATATAGGGAGATAGTTATTTTAAATGTAAGGTACCAATGAAATACTTTGGTCGTGAGGGGTAAACTGTGAAGTATGTAATAATGCATGACACCATAAAATAATAAGATGTTGTTACAAAGATGAAAGAATAAGAATGTATAAGAGTCCTCAAAGCTGGTCTCCACCAATGTTCTAGAACATGATAACATTTGCATATGAACAAAGTTCAGTTATCTGAACAGAGTAAGGTTGTCATAAGTAGGGATCTTGAGTCATTCACATGAGATGTGGAGCTATGTCCAATCAAGAGGACAACAATCAACCATAAAGAATGATAAGAGCATTAGCAGTGAGGTTAATAAGCAACGGTCATAAACATGAGGATTCTTATCTTAAAGGAGCAAGACTTGCAATGACAATGAATTTCTATCAATGTCAAAGGTTTTCATAAACAATACAGCCATGACAAGTGTCCCAAAGATTGCATCACATAAAGGATATTTTTTCTGTCATATATATATAGTTCATCAAGTATGGAGTGATAGAACTTTGAGAAAAGAAGTAATGGTTTTAAGGTAAATAAGAACAACAAACTTTTGTGGAGTTACATAATTGCAGGGATCTCATGATTATACCCAGTTTGACTATTTGATTGTGAAGCTATACATACAATTAAGCCATGACTGCGACCACGTCACAAAATATGGAGGTATAAATACAGAGCTATAGTCACTATCATACAAGCAAGCATAAATCATGTTGTAGGGCAAACAAGTGATATAAAGGGTGCCTAGAAGATGATGCCATAATAATGGGAATGGATTACACAAGCTGTTATGACAGAAAAATCTACTCATGATTACTGTATGCACTACATTTGTGAGGTAAAAACAAATATAAAAAGTTTTCGAGTGAAGCTCTCATTTCAAAAATGCAGAAGAAACCATCGAATTCTGGCAAAAATCTGAAAGAACTATGGTAAGAATTATTACTACTTGGTGCAGCCATGATATTATGGAAGTATGGAGATTCAAGTTGCAGAGAGATATGCAGAGATACAACACCGTGGAAGAAACCAAGCAAATTTTCAAGCTTGCATTTCAGGTAAAGAACAGTTCAATGCACGAATCAACCACGACCCGTGATAAGTACAGAGATGAAAACTAGAATTTTTTTACAGATCCTCAATCATAGTGAGTATACATAATGCATCCCATAAGATTTTCACACCAATAAAACCCTCATCGAGCTCCAAACGCAAAGAACATGGAGAAATAAGCTACAGGAGCATCACTCACAAGCAGGAATTTAAAGGTACATATCTTCAAAGCATATTCCTTAGCAGAGAATAGAATATCAAAGAAACATTTCATATGCAAAGACAAGATAGTTACAGTCATGAATAAAAGAGAACAATGGTTACTTACATATAGTGATAAGGAAAGCTTCATGTTACTACAACAAGTCATGGTCACATAGTTATTTTTCTTTAACAGAAGAATACCCAGAGTTCTTAGACAAGCATTGTTTACAAGAACTTGGTAAGGAGATGCAGCCATGAACAATATGAACAGTCATATAACATTATGGCAGCATTACAGTGATTATAATGTAAAAGGAGAGCATATTTACATTGTTTTATGATAGCAAGGAAGGTTTACGCACAAAGCACAAAGTAACAGGGTAATAGAAAGTTTTCTTTTATTATTTCTGCTAAATAAGCTGCGGACATATTCTCAAAGAAATGGTGCAAATACAGAGAGTAATTTCCAAATCATCAAACCCTGGTGGCCTACAGAGGAGTCAAACCATTTTTGCATCGTTTTAACATGAACAAAAAGTGCAAACCCTCAGACGACCTCTAGTATGTATCAGAGACAACAACATGAATAACAAAAGAACTTTAAAGAAGGCGCAGGTTTCAATACTGAAGGTCACAGCTTGCATAAGGTTTTAAATGCATAATATACAAGACCAATGTGTGGCCCTCAAGATTCAAACCCAGGGCAAAAGAGCTTTACAGAGTTTATGATCTCAGACACAAAACCCACATTGCCATCTAAAAGGCCTAAAACTTAAAACCCTCAAAAGCCATGCTCTATAGAAGCACTGAAAGGGAACACCATATCCAACGAACCCTCATGAAGAAAAACAAATAAAATGCTCAGTTTATACATATAAGATCTTCATGGCCGCAAATACAACTAAAAGTGAAAACCATCATTACCGTCAATGCAAAGGGAAGATTCAAAAATTACATTCCAATATACAAAGTATAGTGTTTTGTTTTAAGTACATGTAACAGATTTGCAAATGTACTTATGGTTCGAACAAAAAAACGACATCAAATGGACAAAGAAACCAAGCCCGAGGGCAATGTTTTAGTCATAGAATAGGGTGCACCTATAGAATATCACGACATGTAGAGAAGATTCTACAAAGCCACTTTAGAAATCTCCAGAATCCATCAAACTTTCAGCATTACCATGGCGGTGGTCACGGTTCAATAGTGGGCAAGGATACAAGTGAAGATGTGCTTTAGGGTTTTAAAGCTCTAAAAGCATTGATGGGATAAAAGGCATTTTTTCTTCATGTTTTTTTCAAATCCGTTAAGTTAAACACCTCGCGGGGTTATGTAGGGCTTTCAAGCCTTAGAAAATAGAAATAAATATTTTTATTTCTATTTTATTAAATTAATATCCTAGTAACACGGGGACGCGTCCCCCCCCCAAAATCACAGACGTTCCCGAGACGGGGACGCACCGAGGACGGGGGACGGCATCCCGGCGGAGCCACCGTCCGAGAGGGGGACTCAGGGACGTCCTGGCGTCCCTGGTGGGGACAAGGGGACGTCTAGGTGTCCATCGACCTTGAGGGGACGCCAAGACATTCCCCGTCATGGCAAGCCAAAAAATACAAGTTTATTAAAAAAAAATTTGTTCATGCGCGAGAGGATTTATACAAATATAACATTTAAGTATAAGTTTGATTTATTATACTTTAAGTTATATTTGTATAAATACTTTTTAGGATGTTTGAGATAGGTTCCAGCTTCATAGGAGTTAAGATGCAAATTCCAGACTTAGCCAAATTTCAGGATTCAACAAACCTTCAGCAGGGTTACCTCCCATAATCCATCATGGCTTTCTAAGGTCAAACTGAAGCTGGCAAAAAGATTCTCAAAGGGTTTTAACTCGTTTTATCACAAATCACTTGGTTTCGACCCCATCTCTATGACAGACTTAGGTTAGCTCTTGCCAAAATCTCAGACAGACATGACTTCCCAACAGGCCAAAATCACTCAAACCTCATTTGCCGGACCTAGGGACTTGAAAACAGCCACCAACAAAGATATAAATGTTAGATATTGGTCCTTTTGTGTTGGATATACATGTTAGATATAACTTATATGAATATCTAACATTTATATCCAACACAAAAGGACCAATACTTCAACACAATACTTTTACATCTTTATGTCTTATATTGTTATACATCTTTTCATAACTAGCATTTTAAATACCACATGTATAGTATATACTATATACACCCCCCTCATCCCCCCCCCCCCCGCCGTCCCCAAATTGAGGCCCCTCTGTCCCCCATTCCCCCGGCCCCCAGGGTGGTGTAACTATGATTAATATCTATTAAGTAGCTATCTTTGGTTTAACTTAATATATATTAATTTAATAAACGAAGACTATTGATTCTTTTCTTGCATTATCAAAGTGTAATTTAATATTTATTAGGTATTATATTATAAACACCTAATAGATATTAAACTGAAAATGCTAAGATAGGAAATCTAGAGTTTTTAATTGGAGTTTGCATTTGGTGGAGATCTGTCTTGCATGGAAATTATAGAGGTTTTTTTGAGTCTGCATGACTTATGGAGGAGTTAGACCTCAGTTTGAGCGACCTTGTTGGGGTAATTATCAGTCAAGGGAGCTTTTAAAATAGTTAACTGCCTGTTTCTATCAGTTAGCCCCTTGATTTGTGGCTTTTCTTTTTGAATTTGACTAAAGAGATATTTTGAGAGTTTTGAAGAGAAAAAAAATGAAGTGAGATTATCAGTTTTGCATGAATTCAGTTCAATTTGAGGATAGTTATTTCTTCAGTTTGCTTTGGAGTCAGTGTAGCCTTCCTATAAGGCTTTTGATTTTCATCTTTTTAGAAGAGTTCTTTCTTTTCGAGGGGGGCATGATTGTAGCTTTCAGAGCTCTTTCGTGCAGCATATTTGTATTGAAACTCATAGTTTTCAGTTTTCTGTAACTTAATTCTTTTGATTCAGAATAGAAATACAGAGCCTTCTTTCTTATTTGGAGTATCAGATTCATGGTTGTGTTTGCATTCTTTTGATGATTTTAATAGTGGAAATTTCCTTCCCTCTTATAATTATTGAGGTTTAGAGCCCTCTTACGAGTTGATATTACAAAAGGGTTGTGAGGGTTAGTTTTTAATCAAGATTCATTGTGGGTGCAATTAGCTTGTTCATATTTCGGAGAATTCCAATATATAATGGATCACCTTTTCAGTTTCCAGTTTTTACTTTCTTTTCAAGTTTCCTTCTTCCTTTTTCCTCGTTCAAGTTAGTTTTTAGGCAATCATATGGGGAAGCCGATCCACAATCTGGAGATTGACTTTCATTATAGGTACACCCACATGCCTGAGAGTCTTTCCATGTTTCACAAGATCTCCGGGTTTACGAACCTGGCAAGTGGGTGCAGATATTCGTGACAACATGTACCTTGGACAAAGTTTTACTAGTACAAGCACGATCAATCATGTAGTCAATTCAACACCCTAATCAATTTGTTTTCACAATATCAAGGTGAAATAAGGATGTGTTTCGTCCTGTAGACTTAGGATTACATCTATAGCTAACCTTACATGCATAACTTTATAATCAGTGTTAAGGCTCATGTTTGTTTGAGATAAAGGTCTATTCTATTTCCCAGGTCTGGCTGATGACTTTGTTTTGCTTTTCTAGGTTTGGAATAAATACATGTTCTATTTCCCAACGTCTGAGATAAATAACATTATTCTATTTCCATTGGTCTGAAATAAACATCATGAATCTATTTTCCAAAGGTCCGAAATAAAAACATGATTCTATTCCCAAGGGCCTGAAATAAATAGCATGATTTTATCTCCAAGGTCTGAAATAAGCATTACAAATCCATTTCCAAAGGTCTGCAATAAACATGGTTCTATTTCCAAGGGTTTGAAATAAACATTACAAATTTAGTTCCAAAGGTCTGAAATAAACAACATGGTTCTATTTCCAAGGGTTTGAAATAAACATTACAAATTTATTTCCAAAGGTCTGAAATAAATAGCATGGTTCTATTTCCAAGGGTTTGAAATAATCATCAGAAAACTATTTCCACGAGCCTGAAATAAATAGAAATTCCATAGATCTAGATTATATGGATCTAGTGTTTACTTTTGTGCTTGCAAATTTAAAAGCTAGGTATAAATCTGTTACTATAGTATACCTAGAAAATGAATTTAACAATAACACTCTTTCAATTCCAGATTTACGAACCCCAAAAATAAATACCAACTTCATATCTTTCACTATAGTAGATAGAGAAATTAAAATAAATAATAATACTCTTCCAATTCCCAATTTATAAACGCCTTCTCAAATTTGTCAAGGAAATGTGGAAGAAATGAAGCCATGATTCAATGGTTCAATTGATTCAGATTTCTCCTTTAACCTCTAGATAACCTACTTAATTTTGCAAATAAAACACATGAGAAATGAAGCCCAAAATAGCAGAGATAATAAACTGGTTTTCTCTTCCAAATTTCTAAAAGAAAATCCTTCTTAAGTTGAAATAAGTTGCATATGAATTCAACCAGAACACGAAGGTAATGAGAACTAGATTTCCACTTCCATTACTAGATAACCTTTTTCCATTTGAGAAAATCATATGAATGTATAGTTTACAACCAAAATAGCAGAGAACAAAATTCTCAAATTCTTTTCCCATTTTGTAGAAACTCTATTCCCAATTTGAAAACAATCTTGAAACCCAATCATAATAAATAGCAACGATGCATAACTCATAGAGGGTTTGCAACTCAAGTAAAAATAAAATACCAAGAATCCTCAATTCAAACTCATTGCCACTGCAGAGAATGTGGAAAAGAAACCAAGAGCAAGTATCTTCTCTACATGCCTGTAAATGTGCGTTCAAGCTTGAAAGATGGCCAAAATGGTAGCCACTACCTTCCTCTTGTGCATTTCCTTCTTGCCTTTGCCTGTGCATTTTCTTCTTCTTCCGCGAATGAATTTTTTTTTATCACCAGAATGAAAATATTGAGCCTCGTATGCTATGCAACTTCAACCCTAATTCCCTTTTCTTTGCATTTCAATTCATAGTAATTTCATTTGTTGGTTTTCATTTCAATTCCCTTTCATGGGATAAAAATAGCACAAAACGCATGACTTGTGCCTTTAGCGTAAAAGTCAAAATATCTCCTGTTCTTTTTTTCTCAATTTCTCCCATATAAGGTGTCTCCTTTTTCATATTTTAATCACTTAAGGGATTAATTGTTTAGATTATGAAAACCAATTTGGGGATGGGGTATTTCATCTTTTGTTTTCTCTTATTACTTTAAGAGATAAAATAATGTTTAAATTTTAAAATAATTAAACTTAAACGATAGCTCATAAAATCACCACTTAAATGATTATTAAAACCAAATAAATAAATGATAATGAAAAGAGGAGTCGAATTATTAAATAGGATTAATTGTCAAACATAAATGTATATGATATGTATATATAAATATATAAATAAATATGTAATATAATAGTATTGATATACATGTAATATTATATGTATATATACAATTTTGTGTCATCACACGATGACTCACAATTATACACACAAGTATAATTATACATATATATATGTACTCTATTTATTACACTATACACGCACATGCAAGTAAATTTAAATATAAGATGTACAAATAACAATAAAGAAAGAAAAGATTAAGAACATCCAATGAGAGAAATGGTAGGTATTCTCGATACACGACCTAGACATAAGTCTTATTAACAAGGTTAAGATAACACAATGATAGATGAAAACACTAGGGTTCTATGCCCCGCTCCTAATAAGGCTAATTATCAATCCTAACGAGTAAAGGTTTACCAACTCAGGAATTCAGGTGGCTCGAATCTCACGCTCAGGTTTACATCCATACCTGGTGATATTTTCCCTCCCTCCTCAGAGGACGGTCCTCTCTTGCAACCACTCAAACAAGAGCTATCGTCAGACAAACATAATCACAATGATCATATTACATGTAAAATAATCAATTATAGCTCTAGATCAAAGTATAATATTTTATCATTCCTCTTGTTTCATTCTGAACCATTGTTCCTTGAATTCAAGAAATAACATTTAGGCATCAATCTAACAAAATAATTATTTCATTAAAACAAGTACATATATTCTAGGGCATCAAATCAATAAAACCATTGTTTCATTAAAATGTAAGTACATAAAATCTAGGGCATTAGAGTCAATAAAACCACTGTTTCATAAAAAACATAATATAACATCTATGGCATTAGTAATAATAAAACCATTATTTCATTGAAAACCACAATATAACATCTACAACATTAGTAATCAAGAGGGATGTGACATTATGATTGCATATTATCATAAGCTATATGGAGGGTTTGATGTAGTCAATTATTCTTGGTTTAGTAAGAGTCTTTGGGACCAAGTCAACAAGTTAGATTTGGTTGTCAACGATTTGAATTATTCATTTTTAGAGTTTAATGCAAGTTTAGTTATGTCAGGTTGGGAACACCCTAATAACTTTATGCTAAGATCAAAGCATAGGAGATATAACCCGCTCTTGTAGAATTGGCCTTTAACTCTCTATAATCAATTGATGTGCTATTTTTTTTCTTTTACGAAACCTTTATAGTGAGTGAAATTTTATCTAGAAAGTAGATCATGAATTTTTGGACCCAAAAAACCTACCACACTAGCATCCACATTCCAGCTAGTGCAACTCATATTCCCTTGTCTTTGGCTCAAATGTCATCTTATCATTGAGATTAAACTTCCATCATTTTGTATTTCTTTGAGAAACCTCATTAATGATGAGAGACTCAAGTTTCCATGAGTTATAGATTTGTGATGAATAGTGCTTCAACAACCTCCAACACCTATAGTCATGCTTGAATTATCTCCATTGTTGCTATAAGAAGAAAATTGGTGCTTGCGAGTTTGAATTTGTGATTTTATGCTCAAGTAAATTAGTGAAATCTTTAGGGTAGAGACAAGAAATATATGGATTATGTTCATATTAGTTCACTACCCTCGGAGTTTAAGCGATTGATGAGCTTGTCAATATTGTGTATTTCAAATGCTTTGATGTGTAATTTGAGGAATATGCTAATAATAATACAAAATTTAATAATTAAAGAGATTTTAAAAATTATAAAATTATAAAAAATAGTAAAGACATACTATCCTTTAGTGAAAATCACTTTTGGTGGCACCTTAGACAAGTAAAATAGTGAAATTTTTGTGTATGTGCCATGCATGATAACTCAACTCTTCCATCTTTAAAATTCTTATCCTTCGTGCATTTTCATCTCCATCACATGTGTATTCTTCTTCATGCATAGTGTCTCATGCCTTCTTCTACACTAGGGGTAGGTGATTACATCTTTCTTTAGAATGAACCTTGATACATGCCTTTTGGCTTACTTCGTGATTTGGATGCCTTCCATAATAAAAATGTTTCATGTGTTTCCCTCTATCCATATTTTTAAAAATATCAAACAACAACACAACAAATTGTTTACACCACAACCCACACATTTGAAATGTCACTCTTTTAACAAAATTTCAAGAACTCTACATCAACCTCAACCATGATTAATATGTAGTTGTCCAAAGATGTGTCATTTCGAAATTTCTTTTTTCATCCAACTCTTGTATTTTTAGATGCAATCTTCCCCCAATCAAACATAACCATCATCTATTTATCTTGAAAACACCTTGGAAAGTGGTAATATTGTCGTGTTAGTTGATTATAGATCTTTTGTTTCTTTGATTTACCTTTGGATCCATATTATGCCTACTTAAGGCTACCATAATCATTCTATATTATATGTCTTGTTTGGTATACATTGGGGCATGATTTATTATTTCTATGTGCCATGGTTGTTCATCCATGCATTAGATACGTCATCACCTTGATCTTATATTTTTGTATAAAATAACCATCATTATATTTTTCATAGTAAACAAAAACATAACAAGGGTGTTGACCCTTACATAACCACAAATCATAGGCATAAAAAGAGATCAAAAACACATTAATAGCAAAGGTGTTATATGTTAGGAGCGTATGGTGTTAATGTCACACTAACAAAAAAGTTAGTAGCCCACTGCAAGAATGGGTAGATGATGTTGGCAAGTTGTCTATACTGAAGTATATGACTAGATATAGTGTTGTCATTATGGCAACAAAGTCATATAGCAGTTTGGAGTCAGTGCACTAAGTGTAGAGATCAAAATTCGGTTAAGTGTTGAAAACTAGACATCATACAGAGCACTAGAGACTCAGAGCATCAGCGCACGTGTGTACGGAAGAATTAAGATATGCACCCTGGAAGTTAAGGTTGTTAGACCATACTTATGCTTAGTCTATGAGCGCATAAGTAGATATGCAAAGATGTGGAAGTTACAGTTAGTTGGAGATGCACAACCAGTGTGTGCCAGCAGTGAACAAAGCATAAAGCCGACAGTGACTATTTTGGTTTGCGATTATGAATTAATGTTTTAGAGGCTATGTGCCCATTGCATTTAGGTTGCCGACATATGTACATGTATAATTGTAAGCATGCTTAAGCCAATTCATTTGGAAGCATTGTTTGTAATTAGTTATAGGGCTGACCTAATTGTTTTGTTTGTATGAGCGTATAAATATAAGATGCACCCATTGTAATTAGTATGGAAGTTGTAATAGAGTTGTGTCAAGCAGAGCAGAGGTATGCAAAGAGAGCATATGATGTATTAGAGATTTGCTAGAGGTCAAAGCATCAGCGCACCAAAGGAACTGATCAGACCAGCAGTGTCACAACGACAGTTCACCTATAGATATAGTGTGTATCTGAAGTCAGAAGGTTGTAGCCTCATCATTTGAGCAGTGAGCTCTAGGATGGTGAGTCCACTCCCCTAACAGGGATCATTGTAAAAGACTCCTAACAGTGTCTGACCCTTAACAAGGTCTACTGTACTTAAAGCATTGTAAAGCTACTCCTAACAGGGTAAAGGATCTTCTAGCAAGGATCACAAAACACTAGTACAAAATATTAGTGGGTATCAAGTCCCATCGGGGTTTTTACCTATTTGGGTTTCCCCGTAATCATATTGATGTCATGTGTTGATTTCATGTTTCATGTTTATGTGAATGTTTAATTCAGTACTTAAGCATTCATAATTCAGTATTCAGATTAAAGTGAAAAGTTAAAATACAGTGAACACTAATTGACCCTCCCCCCCCCCCCCCCTCAGTGTTCCCATTCCTAACAATTGGTATTAGAGCTCTGGTCCTTAGCATAAAAGTTTAACCACTTGAGGAGATCATGGACACAGCAGAAATGAAACATCTAAAGAAGAATCTTGAAGCTACTCTTGAAGACTTGGACAATTCAGAAAGAGAAATTGAAGAACTAAAAGAAAAGTCAGTGATGCTCAATTAGTTATCAAAAGACTAAGAAAGGATTTGAAAGGATGCTCTAACAGTGATCTTGAAGAAAAAGTCAAGAAGTTGAATGAAGAAAATGCATCTCTATTAAGTCAGCTTGAAGAATTTGATGACAAACTGATGAACAATCAAGATGTCTACAATGAGCAAGTCAAGGAGAACCTTCAACTCAATGATGAATTGAGGGAAGCCAATTTGGAAATCTTGGATCTAAGGAATTGCAAAGAAAGATTGGAATCTGAATTAAAAGAAGCAAAGAATCACATTGACAAATTGCACACCAGTTCAGATTTGATAGAATCTCAGTTGTATGCAAGAAGAGTCAAAGGAGACACTAGTTGTATTGGATACAATGAAGCATAGAATCAGATTGATAATATGCGAGTAAGAAAGGAGACACAAAAGGAGTCTACTGATACTGAGAAGACTGAAGATCAAACCAAAGACAATAATGGTCCTCCTAAGAATGAGCGCAAGCCAAGATAACGCACAAGTTTTGCATGTAACAAGCATGGACATATTGCAAGGAACTATACAGAGGTAAAGCCTTTTAATGGTTACTGTTATACATGTAATAGATTTGGTCATAGAGCAATAAATTTCAAGACTAGTAAGAAGAACAGGATTCAACATGATCAAAGAAATCAGAATCAAACAAATACAAGAAGTTCTCAGAATGTTACATGTCAGGTATGTAACTATAATGGTCACACAGCCAGAACATGTAAAATAGTGACTCATGTCAATGTGCCTAGGAATAATAGACCTCCAGTGATTTGTCACACCTGTAACAAGGCTGGACATATCTCAAAGTTTTGTAGATCAAGGACGCAAGGTCAAGAAAGCCCTAAAAAGGCCGAAGAACCAGTTTTGGATCCTGAAGTAGAAGTCAAGTTTGTGAAAGCCTCAGAAGATGCGAGCTTGATTTGGTCAGAGAAGAAGAAGGACAAGACTGATGAGAATGTATTGGATGCATCCCCAGTGGACGCACCCTCTACATCTAGATGAATGGCCCTCAAGGTCATAGGGGGAGCTAATTTAGCTCTAGACCCATGTGTGGTTGGTATACTCATCCTCAGAGTATGCGCCTTTGGACTTAATCTTTTGGAGTGTATTGGAACCTTTGTGCAAGAGCGCACATGTTGATTGTAAGTGAAGCTTGAGTTTTAAATTTTGAAGTGACAACCTGGTTTACGCGAGTTGCATTAATGGTGAAATTCTTACTTTAAGTACACAAAAAGCTGTATGTTCACTCATTACATTCATATTCAGAGTGATTGGAGAGCAGATTGAGCCTTGGAAGTTGTTAAGAAGATTTGGAGATCGAACTATCGGTATTTGCAGTGCATTTGATTAGTTGCAGGAAACCCTAACTCTTTGCGCTGATTTGGAAGCCATTAGAACATCTCAGAGATCATTTGGAAAGTGTTTATAAAGTAAGTCATGGCCACTCCTATTGTTTATGATGTTGCTGAGAAGAAAAGATATGTTTTCAAGAGGCACTCGTTCAAATCAACCCTAGATGATTTAGAGGGAGCATTTTCCCACACGTCGATGGGCGTCATGCATTTAAAGACATAAGGGCTTACATCTACTGTAAGAAGGAACCTATTGGACTAGATAGGTTAAGGGCGCATATGGACACAATGTTGAAACCAAATAAAATGTTCATGGATGAATACACCAAATGGAACAATCACCCCATTGTTGAATATGCCACGACATATGAGTTCTATGAGGAAGAATGGATAAAGATATTGTTGAGCAGAATCCATGATGATTTGTTTTGGATTGGAGATGTACCAGTAAGAATCACAGGAGACTTGATTCATGAGATAACAGGCCTCTCTAAGATAGGCGTTGTCCTTCCAGTGGTTAAGGATATCAGGAAAATGGTGGAGCAAGTGTGTAAATCAAGGAGTGATAAGCGCGGCATGACTATTGAGCTGATTGAACAACTAGACATCAAGTTGATGTCAATGATACTTGGTTATACGTTTCATCATACGAGCAGGGTGAATAGTGTGTCTGTGGGCACTATTCTAGCAGCCATCCGTCTTATGCAAGAAGATGGAGAGTTCAACTTGTGTGAGATCTTATGCGCACAGTTGATAGACAACATCAAAGCTATCAAACATGACAAGACTAAGGTATTCAGGTTTGGGTCCCTAATCATCTATATGTACCTTCATATAGTTGGTAAAGTGTCAGACTTGTATCTAGACAAGTCCATTCCAACCATGCCACAGATATCAAACAAGGCATGCACTGAAAGCACCTTAAGAGACTAATTAACCTTGGAATTGAAGACCTTTAGAGCAAGAATGCAGATGAGGTATAGGATTCTTGAGAACATTGTGGAGAAGTATAAAGACACAATATGCTTCATGGTGGAGATTGATACTACTTGTATGGAAGTCGTTGAGCCTAGAACTAAGTGGATTCATCCACTTGGGTATGAGGTTGAGGAACAAGTTCTTGAAGCTTATGCACAGGTATTGTTATCAGCCCCTAAAGATGATAATGAACCTAGGTGGGGAACCTATGAAGAGAAGACTAGAGAAGTTGATGCTAAGATGAACAGTGCTGCAACAAAAAGAAAGGTTGCAAAAGTTACTTCTGAAATATTAAGAATACATGGTGTATCACAAGAAGACCTTGACAAGGCAAGGTAAGAGAAGATTTCTCTATAATTGAAGAGCGCAGTAGTAGAAGAAGAACAGGAAGATCCCAAGATGAAGAAGATTAAGATTGAAAAAGATGATGATCCTATTGCTCCTCCGAAGTATGAACCAATGATCAGAAGGAAGAAAGAAGTAAGCACTAGTCATCCATCCTCGCTAGAGCTACAAGGAATAGGAGAAACATTCAAGCACCTCCTAAGGTAGAATTTAGACCAAGTCTCAAAACTTTGAGCGCAAGAATTGTTGATGAGGGCAGAATTGATCAGGTAGGAAAGTTCTATGAGACATATAGTGAAATTGATAAGTCAGAAATTCATAATATGATTATCAAAAATATGATCAAGTTCAAGAAAACAGTTCTTGAAATGCATACCTCTATTCTTGATAAAGTATGGAATATTTTAGAACACCTAAAGAGACAAGCCAATGAAGATGATATTAGGATAAGAGAAAAAGTGTTACAAGATACTCTGCTGGTATGTTCCAAAGGAGAAGAAGCACTGATATTAAAATTGGTGAAGATGCACTTGAGAACAAAAATAAGAACTTTGCACATTATGAACAAAGACTATGACTTGATAACTTAGGAAACAAAGAAGGCTTTTGAGAAGGTACTCTTGGAGCAACAGATTAGATTACCTATTGTGCCCATCACTCATGCATCAAATAATTAAGGAAAAGCAGTAGGGACCTCCAATGCACTAGTGATAGGTCCTCAGGACTTAGCGCCCATAACAGAAGCACAATTAGAAGAAGATCACTTTGCGCCCATGATAGAATCACTGAAAGATAGCACAATTATCATAGATAATGTGGAAATAGCCATGGCAGCTATTGATAAGGACTTGGACAAGTTTGAGGAAGCATTTGTCAGTACTAAGGAAGCAGAAATCTTATGCAGCAATACACCTCCCACTTAGCAAGAAGAAGTACTCATAGAAGACATATCTGATGAGAAAGGAGAAGAAAAGAAAGAAGAAGTAAAGGAGAAAGAAAATGAAATTTCTGTTGAAATGTTCAAGGTGAAACAAGAGGTGATGGATAGCACTCCCATCACTCCCTCCTCATTGTTGTCAAGTTTGACACCTGACACAAGCAGTTTGGACTCCTGGAAAGAAGAAGACCTAATTAAGTTCAGTGTCCTGGCTATGGAGAAGGCTAAGGAGAAGCAAGTAATGATAAATCCCCTCTTGGTGGAATCAGTAAATATTCTGAATAGTTTTCTACTAGAGGATAAGAAGATGGTAAATGTACATTCGGTTGATGATGTGAGCATAGTCATCTCACAATTCAAAGTCAATTTTTCAAGCCTAGAAGAATCTGCGGCCATAGTGGCAAAAGATATATACTTAAAGAAGAGACTCAATGAATTGATGAGTAATTTTGTACTAGACTTGAACTCTCTTAAGTTTGGTCAGTCATCATTGAAGGAGTTTTCAGATCAAGGAAGGAAAGTCATTGCAGAATCCATGGATCAGGATAAGCTAACTGATGCCCATCTCAAGAAGATCAAAGATGCAGAGGCAATGATTGAGAAGGTGAAGGATTCAGTGCTAGACACATCCACTGATGTGAACATATGTAACAATGTCTATCAAGGTTAGTTAGACATAATTGAGAAAGCAGAGAAAGAAATGGAGAAGATAAGGTCTAGACAGACTCAGTTGAGGAATGCTCTTGCGCCCTCACTAGACATTCTCAATTAGAACATAAAGGAGATTGATGCGACTATGATTACCTATGACCAAGGTTCGAGCATAGAATTAGAGAAGATGGAGAAGCTTCAATATGAATTATGCGCCCATCTACAGATAGTCAATTCTCTGATAACCTTTTGGAAGAAGGAGATCTAGAAACTCAAGATTGCATATCCGAATGTTTTCCCTCAGTAAGTGTATGTAGATAAAAATTTTGATATACCTTTGTCATTAATGTCAAAGGGGGAGTTGTATAGAATATGGAGTATATAAGATGTATAGGGAGATATAAGCTTATGTATAAAAATGTATAGAAGACAAAATGTTTTGTGTAAAGGGACAGTTAGAAACTTGGCCGTATTCCTTTGTTGCCATCAATGACAAAGGGGGAGATTGTTGGCAAGTTGTCTATATTGAAGTATATGACTAGATATAGTGTTGTCATTATGGCAACAAAGTCATATAGCAGTTTGGAGTCAGCGCACTAAGTGTAGAGATCAAAATTCAGTTAAGTGTTGAAAACTGGACAACATATAGAGCACCAGAGACTCAGAGCATCAATGCACGTGTGTACGGAAGAATTAAGGTATGCGCCCTGGAAGTTAAGGTTGTTAGACCATACTTATGCTTAGTCTATGAGAGCATAAGTAGATATGCAAAGATGTGGAAGTTACAATTAGTTGAAGATGCACAGCCAGTGTGTGCCAGTAGTGAACAGAGCATGGAGCTGACATTGACTATTTTGGTTTGCAATTATAAATTAATGTTGTAGAGGCTATGTGCCCATTGTATTTAGGTTTCTGACATATGTACATGTATAATTGTAAGCACGCTTAAGCCAATTCATTTGGAAGTGTTGTTTGTAATTAGTTATAGGGCCGACCTAATTGTTTTGTTTGTATGAGCGTAAAAATATAAGATGCGCCCATTGTAATTAATATGGAAGTTGTAATAGAGTTGTGTCAAGCATATCAGAGGTATGCGAAGAGAGCATATGATGTATTAGAGCTTTGCTAGAGGTCAAAGCATCAACGCACCAAAGGAACTGATCAGACAAGCAGTGTCACAACGATAGTTCACTTGCAGATATAGTGTGTGTCTGAAGTCAGAAGGTTGTAGCCTTCATCATTTGAGCAGTGAGCTCTAGGACAGTGAGTCCACTCCCCTAACAGGGATCATTGTAAAAGACTCCTAACAGGGTCCAACCCTTAACAAGGTCTACTGTACTTAAAGCATTGTAAAGCTACTCCTAACAGGGTAAAGGATCTTCTAGCAAGGATCACAAAACACTAGTACAAAATATTAGTGGGTATCAAGTCCCACCAGGGTTTTTACCTATTTGGGTTTCCCTGTAATCATATTGATGTCATGTGTTGATTTCATGTTTCATGTTTATGTGAATGTTTAATTTAGTACTTAAGCATTTATAATTCAGTATTCATATTAAAGTGAAAAGTTAAAATATAGTGAACACTGATTCACCCCCCCCCCCCCCCCCTCTCTTAGTGTTCCCATTCCTAATAGATGATTCATCCACGACATGCGGAGAGAAGTGAGAGGTTTTATAATAATTTTTTTATGTCATTATACAAATATCTAGGTGATACTATCACTAGGAAATCCACCACAAGGGGGAGAAAGTGTTGAAATCCCACTAGGGAGACATTCAGTGCAAAGGGTAGAGTGCTAAGAAGGTTGAACATTGTCAACCAAATATTGGAGTAGAGAAAGAGAAACAGATAGAGAAGGGTCCACATGATAAGAGGGGATTGTACCAACAAGAGGAGGCATAGGAGTTGTAGAGGATGCAACATGAGTGTCATCTAAATCTCCAACAAGAGAATCATCCAAAAGAGAATCATCATCAGGCTATGATTCGTCATCATAGGAAGAATCATGAGCTCTAATAGCCAAATATTCATCATTAATGTCCTTCCACCAGGTGGGAACATCTTTATTCCACAAGAGCAAATAATCTATTGCTAGATGACCAATAGAGAAGCACCAACAACATCGAAATGGGAGGCCATCATAATCTATCGATTGAGTCCACACCCTATCCCCCACAATAAGAACCACATCTCTAAGGAGAAGTGTGGAAATATCATTGTCAACCAAAATGCATGAAAGGTGGAAAGGCCCATGGAATTTGTGGCATCATTCACCTTTAGAAAATGACCAACAAAGTTTTCGATATCCTAGAAATAAGAGTTTTCCCCTAAAATTAAGGGGAAGATTAGGAAGACAAACCAACATAGGACACACACTTAGACGTTTAGTTAGAGGTTTAAATGAGATTGCCCATGGTTTGGTTGAAAGAGAGTGATTCCCCCAAGCCCACAACTTTCTCACCACTAAATCACATTCCTTAGAAGAAGAAAAATGAGCAGTTAAAAATCCCTTGGCACAAGGGAAAATATCAATGTTCCTGAGATCAAAGATCTCAAAGAGTCTATTACCCGATGATGTAGGTCAAGTAGAGAAGGTCAGAAACAACAAATTTGCAAACCAACCCACAACATTGGAAGTAATCCACATTTTCCTCCATGTCACGACCATAAATTACTAGGGGAGGTCTTCACATAAGAAAAAGGTCTAGGTTTCACCTTTGGAGTAAAAGTTGTTGTAGATCTAGCAACATGAGCAAAACTTCATCCTTTTAATTTTGTGATTCAAAAAAGTTTCCATATTTTAAAATGTGAAATTTTATTTATTATTTATAATAGTTTATCCTAATTTTAATTTGTATTGCATTTTATGAGTTATAATAACAAATCATAAAACATTTTTTCTTATAATTATTTTAACTTCAAATTTTTATTATTGTTTTCTTAACTTTATCATTGTAATTTAATTAGTTTATTTTTTGTGTAGTTTTAGAAGAAGAGTACCAATAGTCCTTATAGTCAATTTTCCACAATCTAAGTTTCTAAATAGTACATTAGATTTCAACAAAAAAAATTGTTGTCATCTTCTTATTCAACTCAACCACTTAGGGAAAGCATACCAATAGCTGTTATAGCTAACTTCGTGCACCCATAGATCCTAAATACTACATTAGGTTTCAACAATTTTTTTGGTTGTCTTTATATCCGACTTAACTGCTTATAGCTATTGTTTTGGCTTATGGATAGTAAAGATTAACGTTGTGGGATTTGTTATGCATGCAAGGGTCAAAAGGTGGTCATTTCAAAGTACCATGTGGAACATATTCCCTATTGCCCCATTACCCGTATGCTTTGACAACAAAAAAATTTGCACAATTGATCCAATATTTTTTGCACAAATGCCCCAATAATTGTGCACTATTGGTAGCAATAAACTTGCACAGTTGATCTAATTACTAAATTTTTTTTCCAAAAATTGAGCAACTATCAGCTCATAGATGATTTTTTTTATGGGCTTTTAATTTATGAAATCTAATGTGTAGTAATTGGAACATGTGATACAATGTTTTCTCTTCCCTTAGAGCTATATTCTTGGATTCTAGATGGTAAAGACAAATGCCATGGGATCTATCATGCATGCAAGGGGCAAAAAGTAGTCATTTCAAAGTGTCATCAAAGACACATTTCCTATTGCCTCATTACCTAATGGCTTTGTCAGCTAGAAAATTTGTACAATTGATCCAATACTTATGCACAAATGCCTCAATAATCATGCACTACTTGCACAAAAAGTTACACGATTGGTCTAACTACTAACTTCTTTTTTCCCACAAAATGTGAGCAATTTTCCCACAAAATGATTTATTAAATATGTTTTTAATTAGAAAAATCCAATGAGAATTAGAATATTAGCATTAATTGTTGCTCTTGTAAACACAATTTTTTTGCAGTCCATAATACAATTATAATATTAATTCAAATTTTAACTTCCTTGACATTTGAATGAATGAATGAAAGATTATAATAACATCCATGATGCCAAAGCAGCCTATGGGACTCCCTAAGTAGCGCACACCCTTGAATAGGGTGTCAAGACCTTAAGCACTTTGTAACTTCTTTAAATCTTTTCTTCGACAGAGAATTTTGATCACTAGGTTTGCTGTTCTATCTAGATGTGTTTCTTCAAATAAAGTACTTAATTGTCTGCTTCTAAAATATCTACATAGCTAGAACAAATATTGTTGTATGCTAGGCACTCCACAATAAAATGTCGCTATGTCTCTACCACTCCCCTCTTGCAAAATAGACACAACCTTTTTTCTCCATTCTTCCTTAGGTATCACCCATTTACCCATTTCAAACCTCAAATGGTGAGAATTAATCCTAAATTGAGCTATAAGTATTTTTTCTCCCCATTTGATATTTTCTCCAATGTATGATTTTTCCTCGGGGTCTCCCATGGGGTTAAATTCTTTGATATAGTAGGTTTTTTTATGCCCATTTTTCTTTGACCATATGATACTCCTAAATTTTTTCCTCACAAGCTTTTTCATTTCTCCATTGTTATCCAACCAGTGTTGTATGTTAACATCCCACTTTTTCATCCATCTGTCATTTTGCTTCATCAGCATTTTCTTTCTTCTATCTATTTTTTCCTCCATAATCAACTTAAGCCAATGGCGTTTTTCAATACAATGTTTTCTTTAAGTAGCTTAACAACCATAACATTGTCAAAGCCTCTAATAGGAAGATACTTGTTTCTTCCAATATGATCTCATAAGGGACAATAATTTTAAATTTGAGACTGTTGATGATTGATGTTTTTGGATTTTTTCTACTTGCCTCTATTTCTGATCTAACATGTTGCTTCCCCAAATCTCACATCCATAAAGGATCACTGGGGTGACCAACAAACCAAAAATCATTTTCTTGGTTTTCCAATCCTGTAACTTTGCATTTCTACATCTATTTTGTAAGGAATATAATACTTTCTAGGATCCCTAAATTCTTTTTGCTCTACACATTTCTCAACTGAGTTTTTTATTTTTTGAAAATCGATCCCCAAATATTTGTACTCATTCACCATCTCTAAAGGATTGCCTTCAAAAAGAAAAGTGTTTTGCATCTTCTTGTTTATTTTTATTGAGAAGATGATCACTTTGGTTTTGCTAGTGTTCACTTGCATCCCAACCTCATGAAAAAATGTTTCAAGCGCCTTCAAGTGTTCACTTAATCCATTAGTTAGTTTAGTAATTAAAATAAACTCATCCATATAAAGAAGTAATTTTATCACATATTTAGCTAGTTGAACTCCTCAACTAGTCTTGTTTAGCAATTCTTCTAACTTATCAATATATAGCCCAAATAGAGTTAAAGAGAGTGGGCACTCTTGTTTAACACCAATATCGTTGTCAAAGCATTCTGAAATCTCATCTATGGTTATGATTTTGGCCTTGAACTACTCATAAAGTCTATGTACTAAAGTCCTAAGTGCATTAGGAATTTCCAGTTCTTCCATTTTATCCCAAAGTTTGTCATGTAAATTGTGACAAAGGCATTTTTTAAGTCTACAAAACTAAAAGACGGGTCTCATCACCTTGAGTATTCCATATTTTTTCAAGCAAGAATCTAAGGGTAACACCATGATCAATAGTGGAATTTTTGGGTCTAGAATCAGTTCATCCCTTATCTCTTTTACCTTCTAATTTCGCCCACTTGCTAATTTTGTGTTTTATCATGCTACCAAAGAGTTTCCATGGTAGAGGGTTAACCATAATAGTGTGGTAATTTGATGGATTATTTATGTCACCACTTTTGTGGAGGGGAATCACAATGTTGGTTGTCCAATTTTCAAGAAAAGCCTCCACATTAACATCATTTAAGATACAACTGATATGAGGTGCAAGGACATCAATGCCCCATTTCAAATCAGCTTGCAACCCACCAATGTCCTAGCCTTTTCCCCCTACCAACCTCTTTATGCCTTGAATGATATCGTCAACGGTGAGAAATTTGGTCATGCCCTTAATTAGGGAGTTTTATGCTTATCTTGCCTAGAATCATATAAAATCTTTGCATATTCAAGCCATTGGAAGCTTGTAATGTTATTTTCTATTTACTTCCTCTTTTGTTGTAACTCTTTCCAAAATTTTTTTGGGAAATTGGTTTCCAAGAGTAATTAGTTCCATCCTTCTTACATTCACATATTTTTCTTTTTACCCCTTTACAACTTTTCATACTCTTTCTTATTTTCATTGCTAATTTCCCCTCTCAAATGTCTTTTTACTAGCTTGCACTGATCGTCAAACCAAGGGTTTGCTGGGAAAGTATTTTTTGCCTCTCTTTTGGGTCCAATTCTCTTACACGCTTTTAATGCCTAGTGAATTAGATGAGCTAGAGTATCTTTGTCTACAAGGTGTTGATTCATGCAATCTAAATTATACTAAAAAGTTTTAATGAGTCATTCAAGGGCACATCTAAAGACATTTTATTTTATTGAGTCATTAGGATCCCACCATGTGAGGATGCTTTCTTTTTCTTAAAATGAACTTGCTCTCTTTGCTACTTGTTTAAATGAATGACCAATTTTTTTAAAAATGGGTTGTGGTATGATTTTAGCCCTATTGGACATTCTCCTATCTCTATCTCTATTATCCTTGAGGTGTGATCTTGAGAGAAAATAACATAGCCAACCACACTTTGACCGTTGTATGTTTTACAAGTGATGTTCCTTGAATTTGGCCATACTTCCGTACTGTTGCATATGACCATGTTGTACAAACTATAAAATCTCAATAATTATGCTCCATAATGATTAACGTTGCCCTTGTTGTCTTGTGAAGACCTTTCCCAACATTGATCTTTCTCTTCTTCTAACCATAGTGTGCCATTTCTTTCTTTGTAACTTCCCTTCAAGTTGAGGGCTCAAGGTTGTATGTTGTCCTAGCATTAAAGACCCCATATTATTAGGACTTCACCCAAAGTATTAAAACTAGAAATATATCCTTTTTCAGCGATGTGTAGTGATCTTTCTAATCTAGGTTCCTCTTCTTATATGTTTTTGTTCCTTTTGGAGCAAAGTAGCATGTTGTCACCCTTATCAAAACTTGGTTTTCTGTTATTTTCATCTAGCTGTATTACTTGTTTGAGTCTTCTTTCTCTACACTTATAAATCCGCCCCAAGTTTCTTTAATTAAGATAGTAATTCCTCAATGTCCTTTGCCACTATCAGATATTTCATTCTAAACCAAGGATTTTTTGTATCCCTGAAACTTTGGAACTTTACACCTATCATGCTCATGTGCCTATGTAAGAAAGATAATGTTTTTACCTTTAGCTATGGGCCCTAACCCGGGTCCTCTTCTCCATGGGCAACCTCTGCAATTCCAACTAACCACAGTTAAGTGTTCTTGTGGGGGGGGGGGGAGGAGTTTCTATTTCTTATGTGTCAGTCTATCAATGATTTGGGCCTTACCATTTTTCATCATCCCTTTCTGTCTTTACTTTTTCCCATTCTTTCCTTTTTTCTTCTTGTTGAACTATGGTAAGACCCTCATCAAAATATATGTGTGTGCCATTGAGGAACCTCTTGTTTCTTATAATCATGTTTTTTGTCTTCTATGTTCTTCAAAGTAACCCTTACATGTCTACCCATGTTATCTTTCATACATTTTCCAATACTTCGTGCTTGTTGAATTACAAGCCATACCATTCTAACTAATCTTTAAGGAAGTCTCTTATTAATTCTTTTCTGTTTTCCTTTTGTTTGTGGTCTTTTAGCCCTTCAATGATGATATTTTTTGCCTTATCATTTCTATCCTTCTCTTCTTGTATCTACCTCCTTACTTATTTTTTTATGAATTCACTTCGTGTTTTTGATGGTCCCTTTACTCCTTGAGTCCATGACTTGACCTCTTCTATTTGTTTTTTTAATTGGTTTTCTTTTACTCCATGTTTACCATTGCAGATTGAATTTTCTTAATTTGTGGGTCACTATCTTTTTTAGTTTCACTTATTTTTTTTCCTTCTATTGTTATCATTTCCTCTATCGTCTGCCTTATCAAAAGCAACTCGTATTCACCCTTTTCCATGTTAAACTATAATTTTTGTACATTTTCTCTAAGTAATTTGTTCTCCCTTGTTAGTTTCCAATTGTTTTTTGTGATCTCTTGCATCTTAATGTCCTCACGACTCCTTGTTTATAGAGACTAGAGTCTCTACTTCATGATCATTAGCTCATTTACATATAGATCTGGACACCACGTTAAAGGTGTTGAAGAAATACATTTGTGAGCTTGTTTTCTCTACCTTCCCTTGTTTGTTGTTTGAGTTTTAGCCTTGAGGTTTTTTGAGGGTGTCTTAGCATGTGTGGTCTCTATGTGCCACTTGCTTCTCTAGCTTGAGTGTTGAAACTAGAGTTCCAAAGCATAGTTGGTGTGATCATTGGGAGGTTCCCAAAAATTCGAAAGGGATTAGAAAACCTCCATGTGTTAATGTTCCAATCATGGGCCTTTGGTCTAGCCTATCCCTTTGCAACATTTCATTTGCTTTCAAGTTGTCATCTGTAATAATGTTTGATCCTGTCTTGTAATTGCTCCCAAAATTTTATTATGTCTATCTTTGGTCCGCCATCTCATTTTAAATAGCTAAAATTTTGGAGTCTAACTTCTAATACATTTTTTCTAGTCTCACTAGACATCAAGTGTCTGGTAAATCTTACCTCATGTCCCCATGTTGCCGCTTAAATAAATCTTCTGCTTAAATTTAAGTAGTAGAGTGTTTCTATAAAAGAAAAAATTGTGGGAAAAAAAAAATTTAGGATCTTTTTCTATTTTCACAGAGCAGTCATTTTTTAGCAAATAAAAATAAACTGTAGAAAAAAAGGGGCTGAAAATAAGCAACCACTGAGTATAATTTGTGCATTCAAATAAACAAATGAACAAGTTGAAGTCGTTAAGCAGCAAAATTGAATTTACATAAGACCACCAACTCCACATTTTACTCGTAAAAAATGAGTAATATCTGCTAAACAAAATAAGGTTAACAACCGCATAAGACCTGCTTTTATGAATCTGCTTTGTTTTAGTTTCCTTGCTTTTTGAACTTAAACAATAGAAGGAAACAAATAAAAGATTTAGTTTAACAGGTGAGGTTCCCCTGTAAACTGATGCTGTCGTTATTTGCCGCTGTGGATGAAACCCTGTGTCGTCGTTAGTAGGAAACTATCTGCAAGAGAATCCTCAATCAATATTCTCCGTTCAAAAGGTTTTGGTCCCACAGATCCAATGCTCGAAACCGTAACGTCTGCTTGAAACGCTGAGTTTGCATATACATTTCATATCAAACTCCACGGTAATAAAGAGGAGCAGTGCACAAATGCTGATCTTTCATTGAACTAGTTCTACTACTACCGATCACTGTACCATATCCCTTGAGGACAATTGTTGGCGCAGGGAATTATGAGATTGGAAAAAGTTAAATATATATTTCCAGCAGGTTACCTATCAGACTTTAACATGGCATTGGGGGACATTGAGTTTGTGTATTAACATACGTCCAAGTTGATTTAATGAACTAAAATATGTCAACTAAAGTAGCAAGTGCAGAACACTGTTCATGGCATCATGGATCACTAAAATGGTTGTTTTTCTCTTCCATTCTTCCAAATCTAACTTCCTGAAAACCAATTGTCGTATTGAGCAGTACCATTCTACTCGTCAATTTGCTAACGGAAACTATCATTCTTATTCAAACAGTGAGGAAAACGAGGGCAGAGTCACTGAGCTGCTTAGCTACAAAGCAGATTATTACAGCTATGCGTCTGTGTTGCAGGACGCCATTAACATCAAATCACTCTCACAAGGAAAACTTGTGCATGCCCACATTGTGCAGTCAGGATTTAAGGCTGACGTGTATCTGCAAACTAAGCTTTTGATTTTCCATGCCAATTGTGGGACTCTGTATGATGCTCGCAGGTTTTTTGACGGAATGCCTGAACGTAATGTGGTCACATGGACTACAATGGTTAAGGCTCATGTGCAAATGGGGTATCTTGATGACGCCGCAAAAGTGTTTGACAAAATGCCCGAACGAAATGTGGTTTCTTGGAATACTATGGTTTCTGGATATGCAAAGAGTGGACAGCTTGAACATGCTTGTAACCTTTTTCAGGAAATGCCTGAAAAGAATTTAGTCTCATGGAATGCAATAATTGGAGGATGTGTTCAGAATGGGCTGTTCTGTGAGGCTGTTGACTTCTTTAAAGGAATGCTACTTGCGGGAGTGGAGCCAAATTCTGTCACTTATACCTGCCTTCTCTCTGCCTTTTCCCAGTTGGAAAATCTTTCATATGGCAAGGAGATACATGAAGCCATTTTGAGAAGTGGGTTTCAGTTTGATGTCCATGAAGGCACCGCCCTTATCAATATGTATGCCAAATGTGGAAGCTTGGATGATGCGTGCAAAGTGTTTGACGAAATGTCAGAACGAAATTTTATCACATGGAATGCACTCATGGGAGGATATGTGCATAACGGAGTCTTAGAGGAGGCTCGGAAGCTGTTTGAGGAGATGCCTCAGCGGGACATTGTTGCCTGGAGCACCATGGTTGGTGGTTATGCACAGAATGGGTATATTGATGAAGCAATGGAGTTGTTTCAAAAAATGCCGGAGAGAAATACGGTTTCATGGAATGCAGTGATTGCTGGATGTGCACAGAATGGTAAATTTGAAGAGTCTCTGAAACTCTTTCGACAAATGCAGCTGACTGGTTTGAAGCTAAACTCGATTACCTTTGCTAGTGTTCTTCCTGCATGTTCCAACTTAACAGCTTTTGAACATGGCAAGCAGGTGCATGGAGGAATAATAAGGGATGGATACGAGACAAACAGCTTTGTGAGCAGTGCGCTTGTAGACTTCTATGCCAAATGTGGTTGCATAAAGGAAGCACAAAAAGTCTTTGACAAAATGACTGAACAAGATGTTGTCTCATGGACTGCAATGATTGTGGGACATGCTATACATGGATGTGTTAATATGTCCCTTCAACTCTTTGAACAAATGCAACAGTCCAGGACAAAGCCGAACCATGTTACATTCATTGGAGTTCTCTCTGCCTGCTGCCATGCAGGCCTGGTGCAGCAGGGCTGGAAATACTTTTGCAGCATGAGTCAAGATTATCATATAAAACCTTCATTGGATCACTACTGCTGTATGGTTGATCTACTTGGTCGTGCAGGGCACCTTGATGACGCCCTAAAGCTTATCAACCAGATGGTAATAGAACCAACTGCTGCAATTTGGGTATCTTTCCTCTCTGCCTGTAGAATCCATGGCAATATAGAGTTTGCAGAACATGCAGCGGAACGCCTTTATGCCTTGAACCCTAAAATTCGTGCACAATATGTGTTGCTATCGAACATCTATGGTGCAGCTGGAAGATGGGTTGAGAACCAAAAACTGAGAAATTTGATGAAAGACAGAGGAGTAGAAAGGACTCCTGGATGCAGCTGGATAGATGTTAATAATGCTGTGAATGCTTTCTATGCTGGAGACAGGTTATATTTAGAAATAGAGAAGATCTGTGAATAACTAGACACATCATCTAGAACTAGAAAAATCAAGGAGGTAGGATAACCAACCCAAACTTTTTCCCATATTGAGCAGAAGGAACAATTTTTCAATGTTCACACAATAAGAAAATTCCTTTGAATTTGGGATTTCAATACATGCCCTTGGACAGTGGACACTTGATTGAATTCTCAGAAGACTCGAGTACGCGATTACTGCCTTTCCGCTGTCATGTTCATCTCCAAAATTATCTCAGGAGATGTGATGAGAGGTGCTACCTATTTCGATTCTCATATAGGTGGATGTGGGTATTTTATTGATGCTGAGTGTCACAATCAGTACACATAATCTCGATCGACAATGCAGTCATTCACCTAAATATGATCAATTGCTGGATGCTTTGATTCGTTTTGCATGGGCATAGACTGGGTATTGTCATTGAATGTAAGTCGTATTCTATGCTACAGCAATAGTCAATAGAGCAGGCATAACAAGATATAAGACCACCTAATGGAAGCTTGGAAGCTAAGCGCATCTGTTGGCCTAAAGCTATTTGAAATTGTTGATTTGAACCGAGGGTTTTTAATTCTGAGATATTGATTTCTTCATGTATATTATTGTCATTGGCATAACAAACAAAGCACAGCATGTTGGTGCTTGACGAATGATGTTGACAGTGTTTTATGCAAATGCCTAAAGATCTTTCTGGTCCCAAAATTTTCTGGTCCCATAGTATATGTTAATACCAATAATAATAATGAAGTGTAACCAATGGTTACGCAGAGTCCTTTGCATGTAACCATTATTGAGGAATGAAAATGCATGGACGAATGGCTGATTATTGGAGATTTGGTTCCTCTCCGCGCATGATTGTTACTCAATATACTTGCAAATATCCCCTCATTTTGTTTAAAATTATGTTTCTATTCCTTTGTGGTGCACTCAAGGATAAGGGGTTAAATCAATGGTAGCCTTGCCCTGCAGTCCACACCTCCACACACCCACAAGATTTCAATTTCTTAAATTGAATTTCCAGCTCACATAAATAAAATGCAACTGCACAGATCAAATTTACACATGTTATGTTAACATTTTAAAAATCTAAAATAATCAAAATCTACACCACAATAATCTGGATACTAAATTGCTAGGTTTAATGTCTCTTTTAGGGGATATCACTGCCTTAAAATCACAATTTCAATTAAAATAAGCAATGTAATACATTTTATACCATAAATTTACTAATTCAAATGTCTTTAGTTTATGTTTTGCAATAATGTTAGTGAATATTTGAAATGTGATTTGTAAGATTGATTATTTTCATAAAGGTTAGGGATTCAATAACATAAAAATGCATATGTAATCAATTACATTAATAATCATTCACGACATATCCCTTTAGTAGCCATCTCAAGGATAGCTATCCTTATATTGCAAAAACATGGGTGGAAAATGTCTCACTCCATCCCTTAGTCCACCTTGGAGGTACTTCATCCTCCTCGATCAAGCTCAAGAGCACTAATCAACCTCCCATCTCACGAGCGCTCCATCCCAAAGTGGCATGCTCAATAAGAGCATGGGACTACTTCCTCCACCAAGTCTGGGAGCACACATAAGCCTCCCGACTTGTGAGTGCTCCATCTCGAGGTGGCATGATTGATGGAAGGTAGGTTAGGTCCCCACCCCTAATGAACTTAAAAGGTTTATCGACTTTCTTGTTTTGCAAACATTCTTATCTAATTTCAAATAGATTAATTATAAGAATATATATAATAATATATTTGCCAATTACAAATATCAATAATCTTACTTAAATTGGAAAACAATACATAATGTAGAGAACAATGTAATAACATCAATTTCCCTTATATACATATTCTAGCAAATATGTAAATGGTACATGCATATTCTCCTATCACATTTCTACACATAACTTACTAGTTTCGGGCTGCTAATATCTAAGCATATTAGCTTATTTTATGATTCGAGGTCAAATGCTCCCTTCCATTTGATGCCCATCATATGAGGCTCCAACTCCTTGTTATATCTTTCATTTAGGGAAAAGGTTGCATCCCTTACTTTGAAGAGACACCTCTTCCTTATGCATTTAATCTCTTCTCATCAACACCACCTGATGTCTTTTCATTATAATCGTTGCCCCTTTGTGTTTCCTTTGTTGAGTATAAGGTAAGGTTTAATAACTAGTGCTTGCACCAAAAGGGGTGCAATGGTTAGTCAATTGTAAAATATATTTTAAATAGTGAATGGTGTTAAATTATAGCATTGAATTGATTGATATAATTATATTAATCAAATAGTCAATTATATATATATATATAAAGAGCATTTGATATATGTATATGTTACAATATAGTTAATATTAACAATTGGTTATGAAAGGTCATGACCCTACGTAGCATAAGCCACGTATGGTCATGGCTCTTCAAAACATGACTATTCAAAGGATATAAATGCATATTGAGAGCTGGTGAAAAGATAAATCACAACAGTAATCTATTTCAATACAGCCTCATTTATATTCTCTATAAAATGGTCTTGATTTTACAACATGATATCAAAGCTTAACATATAAGAAAGAAATATATTCACAAGCAATTAGTGACAGCGATAACTTTGACATTTATGCACCCTGTTCACAGTATCTATTGATTGCAAGAGAATAAATATTCATGAAGACAAGTTTGTTTTAATAAAATCATCGCATATATTCTACCAGAGATGGCCCGGAGAGAAGCTGGGAGAAATGGATATAAAAAAAAAATAAAAATAATAAAAATAAAAAAGGGGTCACCAGGAGTTTCAGCGGTGTGTTAATCAAATCATGAAGTTAGCGGTTCAAGGATATATTATTGATATGATGGCAGAGCAACTAATCCACCATGAAGGAGACAAGATGTTGAATATGGGTCACATCGATAATGATTATATTGCTGAAAAGGATCTACGATGGTGGGAACAAGTATGTGTATACGATATAATCACACAGAGGTATCAATCACCAAGGCACTGATAATAATAATTACCGGTTTCCATACATACAAGTCGACAGTCAGCAGATACCGACAATCATATTGTTATTAGCGAATTGACGAAAGTTTGGAGACGGTAATAGCAATATCATATTGTTAATAGCATATGACAAGTCCCGTATCGCAATCACTTAAGAGAATTGCAATATCGAATGTCAGAATATACATAATGGCCCAATTAAGTTATATCGAATGTCAGAATATACAAGATGATTCGGATCTCTGCCAGCGGGAAGAGCGCGGTGGCGCGAGTGGTGGACGAGGCAAATAAAATAAAATTTCTTAAAGAAATAAACACCCTGCTATCCCGCGAGAAAGGCAAGGCAAATCAAAATATATGCTACGGGAGCATGGGGAATCTTAGAAGATAGTCTCATCGATGAAAACTATTTTTGCCATAATTTCTTTGCGGCAGCTGCTATGAAGTTTCTGAATCAATTTTAATGATCTTCATTCAGGGCTCGTTTGGTTGGGGAATTGGAAAATGATGCAAATCATGGTTATCTATAGTCTGGTTATGCAAACCCTGGTTATGCTTTTTTGGGACTGTTTGGTTGCCCTGGAAGATGGATTTGTAAATCCACATTTTTCATTTGGTTGTCAAATTGAAAATAGGAATTGGAATTTATGAAATTCTCATTCTTTGTTGGTTGAACATTTTCGAATTGGGATTGGAATGCAGGTCTCCATATTCTTTGTTTGGTTTTGCACTTCGAATTAGAATTGGAGTTTGGGTCTCCATCTTCTTCGTTTGGTTGTTCATTTCAAATTGGAGTTGGAATATGACACCGATTTTTTTTTAAATTTTTTTAAAAAAAATTAATTTATGATTAGTTTGTTTTGATATATTTATTATATTTTATTGACCTATGTTAATTATATTAATTATATTTAATTATATTTATTATTTATTATCATATTTATTATATTTTGTTAATTTATTATATTTATTTCAATTTTAAATTTTAAAGTTAATTGAACTTGAATTTGTGTATTTAATCCATCATAAGAAATCAATACAATGAAAGTAAGAAGATTGCATTGCTCGATAATATAAAAATTGTATTGCTTCATATAATCACATTGATTTTACATTGCGATTTGGAAAAAAAATAGATATTCGGCTATGGTCGCAGAATCAAAACAAAAAGTAGTAGGATAACAATGCAGAGAAGACAACGTATCCACATCACATCCGCAGCGACTCTCTGGACAGCTTCCGCTCTTGTAATAACACACCTCAGAGCTTTGCAACACTTGCAATCATCGTACGCTGTAGGTCTAGATGCATGCGTTGCCGAAGACGTAGACTGGGGTGTGTCGCCATCAACCCACTGAAAGAAGCCACACCCGCCACCGTCCTACAAATAAACCAACGTTAGTATCGTAAACTATCATTGTTGTCCAATGTGCAGATAAATATAACCAAATTTAATAACCTTTTTCTTGTTCACACATGTCCAAAATCGATGATCTGGGTTCCCTTGTGTTCGCGACCTCCTCATGACGGCGCACACTCCACCGCCACACTCATAAAAAGGGTTGCCTGCCATAGCCATTACCACTGCAACCAAAAAAATATTTACCGCTCACGACCATAATTAAAACAAATTGGAAAATTAGAAGAAACAACTAATCAGATTGTAGATTGGGAATAACAATATCCATAAATTGGTGGTGTGAAAACACACCATTGTGTCAAAAATCCGTGTTCGATGCCCTCGTGTCCCTGATCCGATGACCAACTGTCAATCCTACATATACATTTTATCCCAACACAAAGAACAATTAAAAAATGCACCATGGAGTACCATCAGAATTCTGTACTTTGAAAAAGGAAACATCGGATAGCTCAGTTTTATCCATCATATTTGTTGTCTCAGAACTGTCTATCTTTAGAAATGTGTAAAACTGGAATGAATTAAATCAAATGCTAAAGATAACAAACACGAAAAAAATGATAGGCATTAGCATAAATAATTTGGCTTATAGAAAAATCATAAGGACTATTGAAAGACAAAATCAAAAAATTGACAGTTTTATTGAGACATCATTGCAACATCTGAGCATTCATCACTTGGCACTCCTTGGTTTTACAATCGATAATAAAAAATAGCAATAAAAAAAAATAATGGGGATAATTTTAAAAACATACATACCATATCACCTTAAAATTAACTGTCAAAGAACAAATTGTGTATACCAGGACCCAAGCATCATAAGCGCAAATACAAGCAAAGGGCACACAATCAAAGGGTATAACAATTGGATTGAAAATGCAAGAAACAAGCAGAATGACTAGAAAAAAATGGCTCACGAGTGTGATTCGAAACATTGATGAAAATTCTTGTAAAAGAAACCTTGATGTTTTAATCGATGTTGAAACATGAGTGCAACATAAAGCATGGAGATCATTTGAGACATAAATTGAAATGAAAGATAAGACAAATTGAAAAGAAAGATCGAGACAATAATAAAGTATCAAGTGTTTTCTAAAGGCATGAGATGAAAATGACAAAATGTAACAACAATATAGAATGAAGATAAAGTAATCTTTGCATGAATCATGTATCCAACTGTGCATGATCATAATAATCTAACTGTGCATGATCATAATCTAACTATGCATGATCATCTAACTGTGCATGATAATAATCTAACTGTGCAAGATCATCTAACTGTGCATGATAATAATCTAACTGTGCATGATCATCTAACATTGATAATAAGCAAGCACTGTGCACTAACAGATATTATAATTTAGGAATTAACCAAATTAATACATGACAAGATAATTTAAGATTAACCAAATTAACAATGATAGAACTAAAGTCACAGTAACAAAGTCCCAATGAAACACCAATATAGAAATATAGCAACAATATTTTAACAGATCCCACCCTCATGCATCTGTGGATCGACAAATTCTATCTATCAACATCAGCCGGTCCTCATCGGTTTTCATGGACACAAACCCATTGAGGACGACTGGCTTGTTCATCAAGGTCTCGTAGACCGTGATCGCATCGCTGCTGCTCACCTGAGGCATGACTTTCAAAGTTTTCCATGCTCTACCTAACACGACTTGTTCCCGGGAATGGTCGACTGTGACAACCTGAGGCTCTTTAAGGCCCTCTGTTAAGGTCTGCATTGTCTCACAAATCATATCTAAGGAAGAGGCCAAACTTGCCTTCCTCTTCGTTGCCCTCCTCTGTGATGATCCCATGCTCGGACATGATCGGGGAGTTGCAGTCTCATTTGACTGCCCAAGGATATCATCATCCAGACCAGGCTGAGTCTCAAAAGATGTGCCACACTCAGGCCCATTAGCATCAACATTAGCATCAACATCATCATCTAACTGTGCAAGGCGGTTATAGTGCCCTTCCTCGGTCTCGCTAGTAGTTGTTGTGCCAGTCCCATCAACGATGTCATTGCCAACAATTATGGCAAGGTCATTGTAGTATGGGAAAGATGTTCTTCTGAACATCCTAGCTGATATGTACTCTCGAGACTACACAAACACCAAAAAATGTGCATTGGACTATCAGAACAACATGCACAACAAAAACCAAATTTGCATAGTTAAGAAAGCGGATATAAAAGTCATGAAAAGACAAATTTACCTCGAAAAGTTTGTCCCAGACCGAATCCACTGCCTCCACGGTCTGCGTTGCTTCGTTCCAACCGAAGCCACTTTTGCTCTTCAAGTCTCTCACAAGCTTGAATCCTTGCTTCCAAGTTTTCAACTTGTTCTTGAATTGGTCTTTGCTTAGGTTCAGAGTCAACTCCGCATTGAACTGCCTTTCAATGGCAGCCCACACTTCTTTTTTGAAGCCACCTTCACATTTTTTGCCAAGGTGGACTTGGTCAATGAGAAAATCGAGGAAAACCCTTTCCATATGTTTGGTCCAGATCATTTTCTTACTGGACGAAGGCTCTTCCAACATAATCGGGTCATGAGCACTACCATCAATGCTCATGAGTAGCTCGGTCATTGCCATGTAGTAGTCTGCACATGGCTGTCAATGTTAGGAGATAAATACATACAAGGCATCGTATAATCAATATCATAGAACAAGAACAACATCACTAGGATAAAAATATCATTTCAAAGGAAATTTAAATGAAATACATCAAGGACTAACATCAGAAATATGAAGTTCTCAGCAAATTTGTTGTTCTATTGTTAAGGGTGGGCTTATGATCTTCATCATATGGTAGTCCTTGCTGTATTTCATTTAAATTGGGTGGTCCTAATGCACTAATGCTAATGAGAACCATACATCACTAGGAAAATCAGAATCAAAAGGAAAACATGCAACCAAACATCCAAAGGAAAACATACATCCATACATCAAAAGGAAAATCAAAATCATGTATACAAGGCATAGTATAAGGAAACCATACAACCATACATCAAAAGGAAAACATACAACCATACATCCAAAGGAAAATCAGAATCATGTATACAAGGCATAGTCAGAATCATGTATCCATCAAAAGGAAAACATACAAACATACATCAATATCTCTGCATATGTCATCCAAAGGAAAATCAGAATCATGTATCCATCAAAAGGAAAACATACAACCATACATCAATATCTCTGCATATGTCATCAAAAGGAAACCATACAACCATACATCAAATATCAAAAGAAACCACTATCCTGCATAGTCATTAACCAACAAGAAAGTACAACTATTATCTAGGTCTATAGTCTTCCCACATCCTACTCGCCAGGTCATCCCGGAACTGTGACCACTCAGTTCTATCCTACTGAGAGAAGCCATATGTCTGTAACACTGGCACATCGACCCCACCATGATCACGATCATCCTCCTCTTCCACTTCCACCTTAGGTAGGCCATCCAATTTTGTGATGTAATTGTGAAGTATGCAACACGCCAAAACAATATAGGCTTGTGTCATGATATCATAAGTCATTCATACATACCAAAATCAGTGCAATCCTTCAAATAGAGGTGTCCATGTTTACTAAAATACTATAGTAAAAAACACAACTATACAAAACAAATTGTTTACTAAAATATTATTTATAAATTATAACAGTATTAAAAATGGACTAATGTAGAACAGTTATAAAGTTACAAATAGACTCCACCTTCAAATACAGTTATAAAGTTCTTGATGTTAAACAGAAAACACTATACGATAACAAACCTCCAACAGTTCTATTAATGCCTAGAGGAGCAGTGCAAAAAACTCTCATATCCAAGTCGAATTACTGGTTGTTTGCCTCTACCCATCATTCCTTGATTGGCATGGGACACCTTGCACCAGTTGAGTGGTCATCTGAATGAACCTTCAGGAGAAACAAACCACTATGTCCCCACATCATACCCATGCAAATAATTTATAGGATAGCCATAGATGATGCATATCCTAGGTCTTTACTTAATACAAATCGGGAGTATCTTTTACTGATTATAGAGCTAAGCTTGGCATAAGAGCTAGCTACTGAGTCAACACAAGATGGTGGGACTAAGAGAATCTACAAGGGCATAGGTACAGGTTTGTATACCCCCTAAGATTTAGCCTATTCCATCCCTTCCCAGATGATCAACAGTTGGTCAATCCTATGGTCCACATAAGAAAAGATGCTCCATCTTGTCAGAGAGCACGTTCTGCCCATAGAATGTTTTAGCCATACCCCAAAGTTTCTCTTCTACCTTCTACCTACCCATAGAAAAGATGCTCCATCTTGTCAGAGAGCACATTCTATATATGAATACAACAACTAGGTGCATTGGAAAGGTAGAAGAGAAGCTGAGATGAGATAAATCAAACAACATTTCTATACTTTCAGAACTGTTTTATATGAGAGGGCGGTTTGTTTGTAGAGATGAGCTCTTCAAGCAGTGATGAAGATGGAGATGACAAATGGAGGGCAATCGTCAACAACATTGCAGTGGATTATGATACCACTTTCACAAACAAGAAAACTAATGGCGATTCAAAGAGGGACGAGAAGGGAAAATCCAATAGCCTCAAGTTATATCAGTCTCAAGTATGCCTATTTTTCAATCCTCTTGTCTTTGAACCGTCATGAAGAATTATAACTATTAGATATGTTCTTAAAACTTGTTTCACCTTGGAATAACTTGCAGTTTGTGGCTTCTAATGGTGTATTAAATTTTAGGTTTCTTCCTAAGATTTGCAATTCTGAGTTGCACTCTAATGTATTCATTATTGCTAAATTAGTATCTCACTGCACATTCACTAGGGTTTTGGGCTGCAATATTGTGGCCGAAGGACTTAGAACCTGAATCTCAAACTTGATTAAATAAGCCTGCTTGAATCAGGACTTGTTATACTCAAACTAGCAGAGACCATCAATAGCTAAACATAGAGCTCTTGCACACAATGTTTACGGGTAGAACTAAGACACAGGATGTCATCAGTATGGTTCCCAAGCAATGCAAGAGCAGTAAGCTGGTTTATATTAGAATTATTTTGTATTTATGCTCCCCCAAGTTTTATGGACGGGGATTTTTAAAATAGGTTTTTTCAAGGCTATTCTTTAGGGTATGGCAGGAGATGGCTATGAAAAAATAGTGCAAATCTTAAAATATAAGAAAATCTCAAATGCTCATATGATAACATTGATTATGCATGCATCACAGACATTATAGAACCTTTACAAATAGGGATAATTGAATAGGAATTATACACACATACACATACCTAATAACATGCATGGACAACTCAGAATCTTATTTATTAGTATCCTATAGAGGGAAAACTAGAACATAACCAATTATACTTTATTTTAACCATAGCTCTTTGTTGATAAGTTTGACAGTAGAGCATGCAGTTTCAAAGGCTTCAAGAAAACTTCAATAATAAATCCCTCACTTGATATGCACACCAGTTAGGCATCTCTAATACTCTATTTTGACTCTCATATCCATGTGTATATACATAGACACACACATACACATCATCCATACATATATGTACACACATATACATACATACATGTCTGTATACATATAATATTTATGTATATGAGCATGCATGTATGTGTCTATATGCATATGTGTATATGTGCATGTATGTATGTGTATGTGTGTCGAGCTATAAATATAAGATGTACATAGATGTCCATGCACGTATGTGTATATATGTGCTTGTATACATGTATATTCCCAACAGTTAACATACTCCAATGGTCAATCTAGAATTATCACCATCCATATTCTGATATATGAATAGAGCACTAATACGTTAGTTATGTTTCAGAATGTGTCATAGGGAGCATAAGTCAATGGAAGATATAAAAGACAATACTAATGTTTTTGTCAATTCTTGTGTTAAGGATTTTAGGGAAGGTAATAATTGTTTTGACATGGTACAGAAGAACACATCTCCTCAGTCATGGATACCTGTTGAATATTTCTTGGGGTTTAATATCTAAAGGAATCTGTGACTATTTTTGTCAGTGAGGTTGCTTAATTTAACAGATCCTGCAAGCAAGTAGAGTTTCCTTATTTTCATGGCATGAGATCTTGCAAATTTGCCTTAAGATCAACTATTGGAAAAGTGTTGCATTGTCCAACAATCCATCGGAAGAATGTAAGTGCAATTCATACTCTGATATCTGGGATTTGGAACATATGGGAAGCCTTAGCCATAGGCCTATACATAACCAATAAAAGAGTAAATCATCAGTTATGGTTTAGATTGTGTCATACATGATAGGAGGTATAAGTTCAAGGAAGAAATAAAAGTAAAACAAAGTACTGAATTTTTTCTCTGGTGGTATGTTCAAAGAATTGATGGAAGGCATTTTAACATGGAACAGACCAAATCCTCAGTTAGCCATATGCACTGTTGGCAAGAAAAGATGGAGGAATTGATTTGGCTCTTAGTTTATCAACCAAGCTATGAATTCTTAAATAATGGTCACAGTAATGATATTTTAAGACATTCTTTTTCTATCAGTCAAAAATCACTTCACAGTATTGAAAATTAACACTCATTCTATTCATACTTTAATCCCTTTAAGGTTCTATTATTCCAAAACAATATTAATATATTTCTTTATCAATTAATCCTACCCAGATAGTAATTTACAAATAAATCTAACAGTAAATAAGACGATATGTAAATTCCTTATTAATCATTTCTCTAAAAGTTGTTTTTCCATGTAGAATATTATCATGATCGCAAACATTAAAAATACTTAGAATATTCCAACAATCATCATGCCCAGTGATAAACTCATTCATCTGCTATAATTTCATCAAACATACTCCAGCTAATATCACAATTATATCTAACATTTCACTCAACTACTAGAATCCTCCTTAACACTTTCGCACTTAATCAATAATCAACCTTTTTCTTTCAATTACTCTGACATCATTAACCAGATACCAAAACAATTTCTAGATTCTTATATCGACTTATATACCTCTGTGCAATTTCTATTTAAAATAAAATCTTTTCTAATGCACCTACTGAACTAATTATTACATAGGACAATGACAACTTACACAGTTCAAATATTACCAGAATACCAAAAGAACATGATTAACCGCAACGATGGACAACAGGTTCCAGATTTAACTTATACTTAAACTTTAAAAAGGAATCCCCTACAATTATGAAACAATCTTCCCCAAGCAGTGGTCAATACAAACTACTAATTCAATCCTAATTCCTGACATTTAAAAAAAAACCAAGAATCCTTTGTTAACTAGATTAACAAAAAAAATATGATGCCAGGGTTCGGTCTCCACTTCCCCGGCCATTCTAAGGATATCAGTTTTTTTTTAAAAAAATGACGGCCAGCATACACTAACAGGTCTCTCTAACTCAATCAAAAAAACAAAATTTAAACCACAGCAAGATTAAAAAAAGGGTTTACGGTTCAAAGCCTTATTAACATACCAAAAATCTTCACTATGGCTGTAACGCTCACCTACATCATACACATTTTGCAACACAAGCTCTGTCATTCAATTACATAGCCCAATTGGGTCTAAACGCACAACTGCAATGCTATGAGAACGTAGCCTGGACATGTCGTAAATGAGGCAATGTGAGTCTTAAGTGAGGGGTGGAAATGTCCAGAGAACCCTAATCCAAATTAAACCCATTTTAATTTGCCCATCGGGTCTTAAGAAAAAAATGGAAACCCTACCATAGATTTTCACAGAAGAAATGTACCTATTGAAAGCAGAGAGCGGAGAATAGTCGCAGAGAATGCAACCCAGTGTCGAATGCTCAAAATGCAGAAACAACCAAAATGCAGAGATTACAAAGCAACCCAGTGTCGAATGCTCAAAATGCAGAAACAACCGAAACGCAGACAAAGCAATGAAAGCAATGAAACCGTGGAGTCAGGCGGGATTACAAACTCCAAAACCGTGGAGTGATGCGGGCTCGACAAGAATTACAAACAAGTTTTATCTCCAAAACCATGGAGTGGGGTGGACCCGACGGGCAAATTAAAATGGGTTTAATTTTGATCAAATCCATGGAAATGAAACATATTCCACCTCCTGAGCCAGAATTCCGACGCCTAGGTTTTTGGGCAAATGGGGTTTCAAGAATCCATGTTCGCATTTTAAAAAAGGGTCACCAAACAAGGAATTGCACCCCAAAACTGGGTTATGGGCCGCATAACCCAGTTTTGGGGTGCAACCAAACATGTCCTCACTATCAGTGAAAATGAGTTTGTAGTTTGGATGTCTTCTTCATACCTGGTAAAGAGAGCCAATGTCTATAGATTCAGAAGAATGTTCAGAAGTGGCGCTGATGATGATGAACGATGAAATCAAAGGTTCTCAAAAGGTAATGTATTACATAGCCAAGCATAACAGCAGTGTAGGTAATTATTGAAAATAACAGAGTCATCAACCAAGCCATTCACTTCAGCGATATGAATCGTACAGAGGTCACGAAAAATGATGGACAATATATAAACATAGTCAACCGTATGAATACAAGACTCATCGACAATACATCAAGAGTGGAACACTCAAAAAGGCATTAGACAACCATATCTGAATTCACCGTCTCCCTACTGCCAAAGCATGCAACTTATAATAGACATTGGTGTCATCTGTGAATAGAGTACCTCTGCATCTTATATCTATGGGGAAGACCATCATCGGGGGGAAAAGACTATTAGAAATATATACAAATGTTACTGTGCGTTGATGGAAGGAGATAGAAATGGTTACAGATCGCCATTGAATGTGAGGTGCTAAGACATCCTATGTCATTCTCTTGTAATGAAGATCTATTCATCAGACGAAAGTTGTAAATGGAGGATTTATACATATTAATATAGTTGGAACTAGATTCCTATCATAAGAATTATTGTTCAGACATTTAATTTTAAGCAAAGGCAATATGATGAAAATAATATAACTTTATTATCAATAATATTATGGTGCAAGCTATCATTGACACCTGAGGCTAATATAAGCAGAGGAATTGTATCAGAAGATTGTTGAGGTTCAAGGTGTATTGGATTGATCTAACAGTCGTAGTTCATTAAGTGGAGGGATAAACAAGAGCATAGGTTAGAAACAATTCATAAGTGTCATCTCGAATATCAAAGCAATGCAAAGTACAAACACAATATTAGTAGAAAATGTTAATGTATGAAGTTGCCAAAGTTAACAATAATCCTAGCAGACTCTCCTTGAATAGTCTCACTTAGCCAGTCCCTGCGATTCTTCAGGATATGGTCAAATAGTACGTTGTAGTGCTTATTTTCAGGATGAACCAGTTTAAACTGATAGGAACCTTTTTTGATAATGTGGTAGTCAAGTGTATATCATAAAAAGGATTTAGCTACTGTCCATAGTCTTTCAAAAGGATTTTCTAATAAAAGAAGTACCTCGACTGTAAGCAGATCAAATGTTGATGTTTTAGATACATAATACCACCAAACAAACTTCATATCAACCATTATATACCAAACCACCAATTGGATTAGAAAGTGGACATCGCATGAACTAAATTGATGAATATTAGGAACATTGATTGATCCTTGCTACAATAGTATGTATCTTGCATTGAATCAGATAATTGCCATGAGCATCATCAGAGAGAAAAGTTATAATACGATATCCATAGTCAATATGGTGGAATATATATGCATTGAGAAGACAAGAAATGTCTACACTATCACATAAATCTCTATGCATCTGATTCAGACTCCCATTTAGTGGATTGGAGGGGATAGTAACCAATGATTAATATGATCAAATACCGATAATGTATGAAGTCGACATCTAATCAGTAGTTATCATAATGTGATGTGATTTGTAAAAAAGAAAACTAATATAAGGATCATAATGAAACTGATATGTTATGAAGAAGGATGATGGGTACACGTATCATATTAATGGGCTCACCTTACGAAAGGAAATACTTGAAAATATTTGAAGTTTCAGGATGAAAGCATATGAAATCCAGATTCAGAGGAAGTTTGACATCTTTAGAAAGGTCGAGAAGTTGGAGAAATTCAACCTCTAAGGAAACAGATGATTCAGTCAACTTGGACAAACTCGATCATATTGATTAAGAGGGAGTTCACTATTGAAGGTAAAACAATTATGAGATTATAGTAGTGGGAAATCGTGGATAGAGTCACCTATGAGATGCACGTGGATAGAATCTCTGATTAAGGAATTCCATACATCATGAGACTACAACTCATTGAGATAAACATCATACTAGAGGTCTTTATTATCTTCCCTCAAGTCCAAGAGGGAGTGTTAATGTTGTAGCCTTGGAAAAGATCATAATGCATCTTATGCTAACCGATGTAACCTTATGACTATTCAAATTATTCGTATTGGTTCTCTCAAGAAGGAAGGTATGAAGTGACATCCTACAGTGACACTGAGTTGAGTATATAAACAGTGTATGCCTTCATGATAGAGGGAGAAGCTAAAGGATCTGCATCAGTGGACATTCGAGGATCTTGATTCAGAGGGAGTAGACCATGTTTTGTTGGTTTTCCAAGAATCAAGAAATTGTAGTAGAAAATTATGATCATTATAATGTGAGAAGGCTATATGTTAGAGGGAGAAGCTAGAAGATCAAATTAAGTTGGCACCCCATGATCTTGGTCATACAAATTTAGAGGGAGTGTACCATGTCAAGATGGTGTATACTTTGTAAGCTCAGAATTCACCAAGACTATGAGGCAATACAAACAAACACAATTCAGTGGAGAACAAATGACTAATATTCTCACCAAACTCCTTGCTAGAAAAGAGATTATGTACTTTCAGATAACCTTGGTATGTTGAGGAGTAAACCTTAGCTGAAAAGAAGGTTTCAGCTTCTGTGATCCATCATTTTGTATCTTAAATGATTCTTGTCTTTGATAGACAAGTTTAAGGTGGAAGTCTTAGTTTCCAATCTCTGGGATGAGCCATGGTGGATCCACCCTCTGAGAAGAGTCAAGGTGGATGTCATATGTGTGACTTTATGGACCCATTCTTTTTTGTGTTATATTATGAAAGGTGATGATCTTTCATATGTGTTGGGTTACTATTGCTAGGTGATGACTTAGACTCGTGTTAGGTATTACTATGTATTGTAGTCACTATTCCTGACACTAAATTTTTGAGTTGTTAAATCTAGTTCCAAATTGATCGGGGATTATAACATGTGAATCAAGTTTTGATTCAGATTGCGCCGAATATCTTGATTGTTATCGCTAAATCTAGTTTCGAATTGGTCAGGGATTGCGATAACTCTTCTATCAGGATGAGTACATCATGATGATGTCCTGAGTTGTGTTGGATATCTTGATATGAAGTTGTGTGTAAGTTATCATCTAATCCAGTTTTGAATTTAGTCAGGGATCATGATAACGAATGGTTCAAGTTTTGATCCAGATTGTGCCGGATATCTTGACACCTATATTTATCATTAAATCTAATTTTGAATTGGTTAGGGATTTTGATAAATTTCTTATCAGGTTGAATTATGTTCTGGATTATGCTAGAAATCCCGATTCAAAGTGGTTATGTGTTATTTAAAAGAAATCTATTTCCGAACTAAGTCAAGGATTTCAATAACACTCACTTCTTGTGAATATCAATCTCCTCTCGCTAAGAGGGAGTGTTAAATTATAGCATCAAATTGATTGATATAATTATATTAATCTAATAGTCTATATATATATATATATATATATATATATATATATATATATATATATATATATATATATATATATATATATATATATATATATATATATATATATATATAAAGAGAATTTGATATATGTATATGTTACAATATAGTTAATATTAACAATCAGTTATGAAGGGTCATGACCCTACATAGCTTAAGCCACGTATGGTCATGGTTCTTCAAGACATGACTATTCAAAGGATATAAATGCATATTGATGGCTGGTGAAAAGATAAATCACAACGGTAATCTATTTCAGTATAGCCTCATATATATTCTCTATAGGACGGTCTTGATTTTACAACAAATGGGAGGATACTAAATTAGAGATTGTAAATTACAAATATAAAAATCTAAATAGAAATAGATACAAATTATTTGAAAGCATGCAATACCTTCCTCATAATTGTTTCTAAAGTTTCCCCACTCATGAAATACATGACATTTTTTTTCAAATATTTATTATCTATTTTTAGTAATGTAGCAAATTATAGTAACTATCTTACAATTATTTAAACAAACATTTTAATGACCATTGCTTGTTATTCTTATTAAATGTAATCTGCATAATTTATAGATAATAACATTCTAAATTTTTTAATATTACTAAGACTTATAATATTTATTTTAAAATCATTTCATATTCTAAAATTTAAAATATATATTATCTATTTTAAATAATCTTCTCTTATGCATTTACCTTCAGCATAAAACATTCCTTTTTTACCAGCTTCCCTCTTCAAACAATGTTTGATCTGTTTTCATCAAAAACATCAAACCATTTGTTAATATCTTTGATCTCTACAACATATTTATTTAATCCAATGATATCCTATGAGCACTTCAAAACCCTTTATCACGAGGCTCTTCTAATTTGGACTCCATTAGGAATTTGTTCCACTTTACTCATTTCAAGCCTGAAGACTGAGCATGAAAATGCATCAGCCACACACAATAGTAGAGTATGCCTTTTGAACTCCTCGTCATTGATCACTTCTAGCTTTTCCAATGTTGTGGACATATTATTTGGATCTAACAAAAACTTGGTTTGAAGATTCCATGTTGGTTTGAAGATACCATTGTGATTGATCTTTTCACCAGCCATCGATATACATTTATATCCTTTGAATAGTCATGTCTTGAAGAGCCATGACCATACGTGGCTTATGCTACGTAGGGTCATGACCCTTTATAACCGATTGTTAATATTAACTACATTGTAACATATACAATTATCAAATGATCTTATATATATATATATATATATATATATATATATATATATATATAACCATATCCAATCATAGCTATATCTTAACACTCCCTCTTAGCAAGAGACGATCTGACTAGGTGTCATCACAATCTCTGACTTATTCAGAATTGGATTTTAGTAATAATTAAAACATAACTTCATATCAAGATATCCGACATAGCTTGAGACATTAATATAATGTACTCATCCTGATAGAAGAGTTATCACAATCCTCAACCAATTTAGAACTAGATTTAGCGATAACAATCAAGATATTTGACACATTTTGGGACATCAACTTAATGTAGTCTAATCTTGATTCACATGTTGTTATAATTCCCGACCAATTTGGAACAACATAAAGAAGTCAATAGTCATGATCAATACTTATTATCTCAATATCATGATATCCGACACAATCCAGGACAACCCTGTTAGGGTGTCAATCATGATATAGTACTTATTACACAATCCAGTAATAACATAAGCATCAAGATATCCGGCACAATCCATGACAACCCTGTTCGGGTGTCAATCTTGAAGCTTGGTTAACTATTGTCAAGATCGTCACCTTGAAATAGTAACCCCAAATATTTACACAAAAGATCATCATCTTCTTTGAACACAAAATGAATGGACCCATAAAGTCACCTTGGCTCTTCTCAGAGGGTGGATCCACCATGGCTCATCCCAGAGAGTGGAAACCAAGACTTCCACCTTAGACTTGTCTATCAAAGACAAGAATCATTTAAGATACAAAATGATGGATCACTGAAGCTGAAACCTTCTTTTCAGCTAAGGCTTTACTCCTCAACATACCAAGGTTATCTAAAAGTACACAATCTTCTTTCTAGCAAGTGGTTTGGTAAGAATAACGGTCGTTAGTTCTCTACTAAATTGTATTTGTTTGTACTATCTCATAGTCTTGGTGAATTCTAAGCTTACAAAGTATACACCATCTTGACATGGTACACTCCCTCTGAATTTGTATGACCAAGATCCTGGGGTGCCAACTTAATTTGATCTTCTAGCTTCTCCCTTTGACATATAGCCTTCTCATATGGTAATAATCATAATTCTTTGCTATAATTTCTTGATTACTAGAGAACCAACAAAACATGGTCTACTCCCTCTTAATCAAGATCCTCGAATGTCCACTAATGCAGATCCTTTAGCTTCTCCCTCTTTCATGAAGGCATACCCTATTTATATACTCAAGCCAGTGTCACTATAGGATGTCACGTCATACCTTCCTTCTTGAGAGAACCAATATGAATAATCTGAATAGTCATAAGGTTACATCGGATAGCATAAGATGTATTTTGATATTTTCCAAGGCCACAACATTAACACTCCCTCTTGGACTTGAGGGAAGATAATAAAGACCTCTAGTATGATGTTTATCTCAATGAGAAGTAGTCTCATGATGTATGGAATGCCTTAATCAAGGATTCTATCCATGTGCATCTCATCGATGATTTTATCCACTAGTTCCCACTACTATAATCTCAAAATTGTTTTACCTTCAATAGTGAACTCCCTCTCAATCAATATGATCGAGTTTGTCTAAGTTGACTGAATCATATATTTCCTTAGAAGCTAAATTTCACCAACTTCTTGACCTTTCTAAAGATGTCAAAGATAGATTACAAATAGTTCATAAAGCTAAACTATCCCGAACATAAAAGTGATAGAAGCATGCAAAATTTATTATTTAATGAATTACAAACTGTAAATTCATATGGATTAATAAAACATGAGATACTTATCTTTTCAAATATTTTCAAGTATTTCCTTTCGTAAGGTGAGCCCATTAATATGATACTCATACCCATCATCCTTCTTCATAACATATCGGTTTCATTATGATCCTTATGTTAATTTTCTTCTTTACAAATCACATCTTATTATGAGAACTACCGATAAGATGTTGACTTCATACATTATCAGTATTTGATTATATTAATCATTAGTTACTATCCCACTTGTACTATCCCCTTTTTCGATTAACTTAGATAGTTGGGACAATTTCCTTAACTTATCCTTCTCACTTCATCCAATGATGTTATGCATGATATAAATGATGTGCGTGTAACAATTTCTAATGCTTTCAACAATATTTTTCTATGCCAATTCAAATATGCAGATATGATGGTCGAATGTTCTATCATCTTCAATAGTTATCAGAGTAAGATTGTATGTTAATTGATCTCTCTCTTCTATTCCAACCAATCTAGACTCCTTCCTTATGGATTTGTATCACCCTCCAATCTGTTCTCCTCTCCATTGCATAATACATATATCCCTTTGTGTTAATTCCTATTCCATTGATTTGTATTTTTTTCTTTCTTATATCATATGCTTAGGATGAGGAATCATGTATAAAAGACACAAATCTGTATATTTGTAACAATGCATAGTCATTTGATTATTTATTCTATTATAGTATTATATCTCTTTAATTACTTATTAACTAATGTTGGGTATCGATAATTGATATTTATAATATGACTTATTTGTTTAGTCACACCAATTTCTGATATAACCACCAAGCATAGATATCTCTATCATTGCATCTTCTTCCCTCTAAAGCTTATTTGTACTATTATCTATGTTGTTGTCTATATTGACTAACCATATACTTGTATCACCGATGAATCATATCACCTTTTGTTATATCCACGTGTCGATAGGTAGACATATTCAATCTTCACTACGCTGACTTATACTATTGATCATGTATGCATTCCCTATCTCCTCCAATCTTATCAATCCACGTATGATCCTCGACCATACATGTTCGACCATACTATTACTACCATCCATAGCCAATCTTATACTTTCAGTATTAGATGCTTCGATGCTAAAATTAATCATGGCCTATCTTATAATACTCTATGCCTTGTCATAGTTGTAGTCCTTGTAGTCTTGATCATTGTACATCATTATCTATACCCTGTACCAGCTAGACTTAATTCATGCTCTGTCGCGATACCCACATATTCTGTATATATATGAAGAAATCTTTATTCAATCCATGATTATTGGTATTTATTCGTATCTTTATGTCGCCAAATAATTTTTACATCAAAATATTAAAGCTTGCCCACATAAGCTTATCACCGATCTCTACCTGTGTGTTGTCCAAGGAGAACACTCAATCCAATCAAAGACACCTCTCAAGTAATCTTTGCGTAGATTAGGAAAGAATCTAAAAACTTGTTGTCGATAAAGTCGAGCAAAACTTATGGGATTATCGTTCAACTAGAGGATTTTCTAAGGAATCATTAGTGGATTGTTCAACCACTATTCTAATGTTCCCAATACATCTCAACACGCCATTGTGACCATACATCATTCAATTGATATGGTAATATCTGATAAATATCATATTTAGCTTTCATGGGTATTGCTTGTAGTAGATACCCTATTTGAATCCTTCCTCTGTCGTAATGTTGGGTCTCGACAATAGAATCAAATAAGACTCTATTGAAGAAAGGATCACACTGGCGTAATATCACTCTGATGCGATGATTATTTTGTCACAATTCTTCCCTCTACATGGATCGTGACCTAGCTTTGTGATAATGATTCGTTGCTAATGAAATAATAGTTCCATAATTATTGTTAGCAAAATTTGACATCTATTAATGTTTTCCATTGATTATAATTCCCGTGAATCACTTATCAATACATATATTGGTCATTCTGCAATTGTGTCTGATGATAGTTCAATGTAAGCAAGTTTGAATCCTTTCAATGCTGACTGATGATGATGGCCCATCAAAAAATTTGTTCCCTAATCTTCTTGGTGGTCAACAATGATGTTGTTAGTCTATTCAACATTTTTTTTCAATGAAGGTCTAATTTCTTCATGATGGAATGCCATTTCTCTATTTTTTATATGAAATTAATCCAATGCCAAAGTTTTTCTAAGTCTTCCTAATTCTCGATGCCTAGGTTTCCAAACCTGTGTGGACGATTAGGATCTCTCCAGGGATGTGACAGAACAAAAACCACTTTGAGAGATAACAAGAGTAGCAACAGATGGTGAAGATGCTCCACCTCTTTGTGATCCCTCAAATCTACAATGCACATGCATAGGTAATCGATAAGCGCTCCCATTTATAGCGTCTCAAGCTCTGATACCATAAGGTCTCATTTCAAAGGCTTGAGCATCAAATGATGGTAACAATATTTCTTGAAAAATATTCTATAATGAATTGATGGAATCATTACGACGGATTTCTTTGTATCCACATCAAGATACACCATCTAGTTTTGTTGCTACACACTTAACCAAAAAATGATGCTAGGCTTCCCATGAGAGAATCAAATTCATTAAGTGTCCTCTGGAAACGCATATACATGTATTGAGCAGGGCAGTTAATAGATGTATTAACTGTCTTGAAAACCTCATTCAACTGCAATACTTCACACAGACTGCAATCCACATAGATTTTGATTTTTGCGTTTAAAAATAATAATGTATGCCCAAAGGGCTGAATTGTTATTGTTCCTGAGAGAGATTCACATCGTCTCGAGCTCTTGCAATGCCTTAGCTCCAATGCTCCACTCCCATCCAACAATGAACTGATTGCTTGTGAATATATTTTATTCTCTTATAGGTTAGGTTCTGATACCATGTTGAGAAATCAAGATCGTCCTATAGAGAATATAAATGAGTGTTGCACATAAATAGATTACAATTGTGATTGATATTTTCACTAGCCATCAATACTTGCATTTATATCCTTTGAATAGTCATGTCTTGAAGAGCTATAACCATATGTGGCCTATGCTACGTAGGGTCATGAAACTTCATAACCGATTGTTAATATTAATTGCATTGTAACATATATAATTATCAAATGATCTTAATATATATATATATATATCTATCTCTCTCTCTCTCTCTATATATATATATATATATATATATATATCTATATATATATATCTATGTGTGTGTGTGTGTGTGTGTATATGTGTGTGTGTATATATATATATATATATATATATATATATATATATATATATATATCCGATCGTAGCTATATCTTAACAATAGCAAGGGTATTTGGTAGTCCAAAAGATAAGACAAGGTATTTGAAGTATCCAAAATGACATCTAAAAACTATTTTTGGACATCTTCTTTCCTCACCTAATTTGATGACATCCAAAGTGTAGATCAATTTTTGGAAAATATAGTACTCCATGAAGTTCATCAATCGATTCATCAACCCTAGGGATGGGTTAATCATTTTTTTATTATCTTTCATTAAGTGTCATACAGTCATTGCACAATTTCATGGTGCCTCTTTCTTTTTTATTGGTATGTCAAAGGAGACAAAAGGACAAGAGATAGGTTGGATATGACCCATTTTCAACAACTCTTTTATGGATTTCTCAATTGCCCCCCCACCCCCCCCCCTCTCTCTCTCTATATATATATATATATAGTGTATGTGTGTGTGTGTGTGTGGCGATTTTTTTTTGCCCCTTCTTCCAACTTTCTAGTATTTTCAAAGCTTCTTTTTGGCGGAAGTCCTAAAGGAATGTCACTAAAGGCCTTTTTATGTTTGTTCAATATATGTTGGATATCCACATTAATATCCCCCCTAGTTAAAGGCTTTCCTAGGATCATACATTGTACAAGGATCTTTTCCTTATTTTGAAAGATACTACCCTTGGCATGCCATTAGATAAACCATGTAAGTTTACTTCTTTTCCATCCTGTTAAGAAAAAGCTATATCTTTTGGAAATTTTGGCAAAATCTCCCTAAGGAGTTGAATAATTGAATGCCCAACACTAATATGGTGTCTCTCATTCACCCCATAAATCTTCTTTGTTTCGGTGCCTTCCCAAGGTGATTATTGGATGTGGGATTCTTTGTGTGCATTTGGTGGTGAAACCATCAACCATGCTCACCTTGAACCCTACAAAATCTTTGGCTTCCGACTTCATCCTTGTCACTACTCCATCTATAAAGTTGTGGGTGACCCCACTATCTACTAGGATAGTTACCTTGCATCCTTTAAGTGTACTTTGGATTTGGGAAGGGTTGGTATTTTGGTGCCCCTAAGAGAGTTGCAAGTGTTCCTTCTTGATTACCTATCCTTCTTATTTTCCTTTGAGTTTTGACCTCTTCGTCATTCATCTCTTTGTTGGATAATGCATTTATATTGTGTTCTTGTCCTGATACCCATTTTTCCTTGCACTTAAAACATAATCCTTGGTTTTGAAATGTTTCCATATCTTCCCATATTGTGTGTGGTTGGTAATGGAATTGATTGTTTTGCCAATTTATTTTACAAGGAACTTGGTTATGTAATTTGGGTGGCATGTTCTTGATTTGGATCTTCTCCTTTTTTGGTGTGGTTTCCACTCTTAGGGCCTTTTGAATGATATCTTGGAGGGTTGTGGGGTCAAAATAACTCACTAAACCATAAATTGACTCTAATAGTCCTTCAATAAATAGGCACATTAGTCTTTTCTATGTAATCTGAGGTACCATGACAGAGACCCTTTGGCATCATAGTCCTCCACAGTACATATCCATGTTGTTTTAATTGAGTTTACTCAGAGTGTTTTTGGTCAAACTAGTTCACAATATTTTGTGTGAACTCATCATATACTATTTTATTTTGTTGCCCTTGGGTAATTAACCCATTGTTCCACCCCCTCCAAGGGATAGATGGAAAATATGAAAACATCTTCTTCTTATATGGGAATAAGAATTATATGTGTCCAATTTTCGGATTCATGAGCAGGTGGTGACTTTACTTGATTAATTAAAATTAGGGAGAGTCAATTTACTTACTTTATGGTATAAATATCTATTAGGTTGAATCCTTTTTTCTAGGTTTACTTCTTGTTCTATCCTCACAATATTCTCTAAATGAGATATTCCCCTTTATTTTAGGGTCAAGTCTTGAGTAAGCTTGTGTATACTCCTCTAACTTGTTGATTGGTGCATTGATCTCTTCTTACTCTTTTAGTGGTTCCTCTCTAGGTAAGAAATATGGTTAGGTCACCTTAGGTGTTGTCCCTAATGGAGTTATATTGTTGTTTTCTACATGATTAGAGGTAGAAGCCCTCCCAATAGTTTGTTGGCTTTAAGAGCGCTAATGGCGGTGTTCATATTTTAAAGGGTTTGTAGGAGTAACTGAATTGTCTTATCATTTTTCTCCACGAAAGCCCTCAACTCATTTCATACTTATTCACCCATTTTATTAATTTGAGTAGAATGATTACTTGTTGCAATTCATCTTATTTCCCCTTCCAATACCCTTTGACCCCTTTGGCTTATTTGCATAAAATATATTTCATCCCACAAGCTATCAAAAATGATGCTCTAATACCAATTGTAATGTCCCTTTTGAAGATATCACTATATTTTTCCTTAAAATCACAATTCTAATTAAAATAAGCAATCTAATCTAGTTAATATTATAAATTTACCAATTCAATTTTCTTTAGCAAGATTAATCCTAGTTTAGGTCATGCAATCATGTAAGTCAACATTTGAAATGTAATTCATAAGATGTATTATTTTCGTAAGGGTTGGCGATTCAATAACATATAAATTCATATATAATCAATTGCATTAATAATTATTCAAGGCATATTCCTTTACCAACCATATTAGGAATTAGATAGAAAATTTGCAAATGACAATCTCGAGGATTTATTATCCTTGTATTTCAAGAGTATGAGTGGAAAATGTCCCCCTCCATTCCTTAGTCCACCTTGCGGGTACTCCATCATCCTCAATCAAGCCCAAAAGCACTAATCAACCTTGCAACCCATGAGTGCTCCATCTTAAGGTGGCGTGTGTAATAAGATCATGAGACTACATCTTCTACCAAGTCCAGTAGCACACATAATCCTCCCTTCCCATGAACACTCCATCTTGGGTTGGCATGCTTGATGGGAATTAGGTTAGATTATCACCTCTAGTGAACCTGAAAGGTAGGTTAACCTTCCTTTTTTGTACAAACATTCCTATATAATTCCAAATAGATTAACTATATGAATATATATACTTGAATTGGAAAAAAACTAATATTAGAGAATAATGCAATTGAATCAATTTCCCCCACATATAGTTTAAAAAACAAACAAACTACATATTGCATGCATATTCTCAAATCACATTTTCACACATAGCTTACTAGTTTCAAGTTGCTAATATTAAATTTAAGTATGTTCTTTATTGACTTATTTTTTATTTTGGACTTAATGCTCCTTTCCATTTGGTGCCCCTCAAGTGAAGATCCAACTCCTTTTTATATCTTTCACTTAGGGGAAAGGTTGCATCCATTACTTTGAAGAGATACATCTTCCTTATGCAATTGTTGCCTTCTCACCAACACCCAATTCCTTTTCATCATAAATGCTACCTTTTGTGTTTCCCTTGTTGGATAAAATGTAAGATTTAATAATTAATAAATGGCGTGATTTAGAAGGGATATTATTGGTTGACCTTGTTTGTTTTATATGTCTTATTATTTATTCTCTACTTCTTTAAATTTAGGTTGGTCCTATTGCTTCAGCCACCCAATTATTGTTATAAATAAGAACAAGCTATGATAAATTCAAAGGTATGATACTAGGACTATTAGGGGATTTCTTGAGTTAAGTCCTTGTAATAGTATTTCTATGTCTATGGAAAACCAAGATAAATAAATATAATAAAACCTATGAGTGTTCTTATCCTATGTATTCGAAGACTAAAAAAGTTGTCAAATAAAACATAATAATGCTAATGGTCTCAACCTTGGTCTACAAGGAAAACCATAATTGTGAATGGATTTATTAATAAAAAAGTAATTTATACTAAATATATTGCCCAACAAACTATGGACAAGCAATATCTAAAGAAAATAGTGATATTTAAACAAAATGGAGCAATATTAACACAAACGTAAAGCTCATCAATAAATTTGTATGATGTGCAAGTTAAGTGTTCCTTTAAGAACCTTAAACTACCAAATTAAGCATAAGAATGTAATAACCAAGTACCTTCAATGGAGATTTTGATAGTCTCTTTAAGAGAGCTGAAAGGAAGAGCAAAAGAACAAGATTCATTTGAATGAGAAAATTTTGATTTTTTATTTTGTCAAATGGGAGAATATAGGACATTATTTTATTAATTGGGTATTATAATAGGTAACAAAATATAAACTTTTGGGACACTAGTGTGTTATGAGAATGTTGGTGCATCACACTCACATCCTTTAAAAAATCCCTAAAAATTTGTGTCCAAAACAAAGGTTGCAATGATATTTTTAATAGTCCAAAAATGTAGGGAAATGTTGGTTTATTAAAAAGGACAAGGTTCAAGCTTAAGTGATCCTAGAGCATGCTTCAAGATTGGACACTAAATAAATTTTAAAACATAACATAAAATTGTGTGAGTTTTCAATTTTTTGTGTTACATTTTGCCTCCTCTTTAATGGGTTGATGATGCATAGTGATAGACAATGTTAAAGTATAGAAATAGAATGCATGAAGTGTGCACAAATTATACTAGTAAAGATAGTGTAGAGGACACAAAACATCTCTAGGTGAAAGGATGATGCCCTCATACCAAGAACATATAAGTCACAACATTTTGTACCACAATCCTACACAATCACAATGTTGAAGAATAAAATACAAATATAATTTTATAAGACATTTATGTAAGATGAAAATCAAAGTATTAAACAAAAGGATTTCAAAACAATGAAAATAATGATAAAGAGACAAAATCAACTAGACAAAAATGAAGATGAATGTTTACTTACGTTTTATTCTTGATCTTTAACAAGAAAAAACTTGAAATTTATTCACTAGTATGAGATTTAGATAATTTTTTTGAAAATTCTTTGCTGAAAAAAAAATCACGATGAAAATAATATCACACTAGAGACAACGAATCCAAGGTCCACATAGAAATGAAACAAAAATCCTAGTCTATATATAAAAGTTATAAAAATTGAGGGAATTTAATTTTACTTTTAATTTTTGTTGTACATATTTGGACATTTCAAGTACCTAAAGAAATTTGAGGAGAAAAAATTCATGTAGACAAGACTATTGGCCACCTAGACTAGATGAGATGAGGTAATGAGTTGATCAAGGATTACATGCACAAGAGGTAAGTGAATTTTCAATTTCAACATGTTTTTTTTAATCATTTTTAGTGTTTAGAGGGACCCATGTTGCCCAATAGTATCTAGCATTAATATTAACATCCTTAAAGTATACATGAATCCAAATTTTGCACTATTACCTCCTAGATATGCTAATATATGGACAATGAATTAGTGTCCTTTGGAAATTTTTTATTAAAAAGATTAAAATATAGTATAGTAGAGAAATAATATTTTACTCTAGGATACACTTACTGTGTGCAAATACTCTAGAAAGGCGATGCTTCAATTTTTGCAAAGTTTTATCAAGGCTATTTCATAGAATGAGATCACACTACTATGTTGAGTGGGCATCTATTTTTCATATAGGATTTATGATTGCATGCTCGTAGAATTAAAAGAGATATAGGATTCAAAGACCTTATATTTTCATCTTCTCATAGAGGAGATAACAATGAATGGAAACTTTATGTCAAATCCTCAAATCTATATAGTATTGATCATCAAGAAACAATTGTTATTCCATGTAGGAAGGTCAATATTATACGATCAAACAAATAATTCTTAAAGACATGACATGACATTTTTTGACATGGATAAAACAATCATTATCACTAGTCTTGTTTTTCACCATGTTCAACAGATAGGGTGGGTGAGGTACCCATTTGCATGGTGGCATTGATTACACCGTAAAAGAAATAAAGGAGAAATAAACTACCTTTGCATGGGGATGAAGCATGCTTTCTCATTTATGCCATGATTTAGGCCACTACATGTGTACCATCCTAAAAAGTAAGCATCCATATTAGGTTCTCACTTTTAATTAGCCCCATTTTAGTATATATAGGTTCCTACATTGATTTCACATCCTTCTAGTACTTATGTATCCTTCAAATCAACATTATTTGTTCAAAACTCAAAGTTGGATCTAAATCTTATGCATGATTTCCCAATTTTCATCCTATCACATAATTCATTCTCCACCTAGGACCTATGCATTCATTTTCAATTTTCAAGATTGGCCTTGATCTCATGGAAAACTGTAATTTTTACCAGCACTCCTTATCACTCTCCCCAATGTCTCAGCCAATTTCGAGGTGATTTTACTTAGACTAGGTCCAATTTGGTTTATTAGGTCAAATTTTATAACCTTGTCCTAGGACTAGGTTGGCCAAGTCAACCTTGTCCTGGGTTTTTGTGCCTAAACTTAGTCTAGAGCTCAATGGTGGGATTTTCTTCCAAGGTTTGAAATTACAGTAAGCCTTCACGAAATCTAAGCCCCAAAATGGTTATAAATGGAGACCTCTTCCTCTCATTTGACATATACATCTACATCATCTATTATTGTGCAAGTTATCTACATCCACAAGAAAGTTATTATCATTCATTATGCATTCAAGAGATCCAAGTGCAAGCAAGCATCCATTAGTGAAGGCATCCATCATCAAGAATTCAAGTACTAGGAAGCCCTCAAGAGCTATCAAGCATTTCAAATCTTCATTCCATCATGCATTTAAGGCATTTACTTCCATAGTTATAGCTTCTTTTCCCCATTGGAGGTCAAGTAAAGGAGTTTTCAATCAAGGGAGGATATCTACATTTATCCATCAAGTCTTATTCTTATGTTTCTTCCTCAATCCAAAATTGTGGAAACTACAACACTTATCATTCAAGGGTTTAGTTTTATGATTTCCTATTATTTTGTTGTGGAGTCTCATCTATTGCCTCAACACTTGTGATCACCTCCAAAGAGGCATTGCATTATTGAGGTATTAGGTGAATTATGTTTCAGATCTAGATTAAATTTCATCTTTCCCTATATAATTTTAATTTCATTTCAAGGTTAATCCCTAAATAGGGGTTTGACCAAGGAAAACCCCTTTCTACAACCTTTCCCCTTCTTTTTCATGTGTAGGAACTATTTCATAAGTTGTAGATATTGATTCAAGAGTCTCATAACTAGTTGCAGGCCCTAATAAATTTTCATCAAATTTGGACCTAAAAGGACTAGGTCAACCAAGTCAGCCTTGTCCTAAAATTTCTGGCTGATAATTGCACAAAAGATACTTACAACCATCAAAGTCGCAGGTCTGGAGTTATAACTGATTCCAATATTCTAGCGATAGACAAATTCAGATCTAAAGGCTATTTTCCTCTTCTAACTTAAAGTTGAGTTCACTCCTATTTTCCTCTTTAACTTACTTCATAGATCAAATTTACCATTATTTACATATCACATCATTTTCTATAAGAATCACAAATACCCCATTTTACATAGATCTTGCATTAGCACCCTCCATCACTTGGTTGTGCTAATCATATTTATTTAAGGGTGGATTTGTATTCTAATGCATAATATGACCTTGGTTAGTGATCTATATCTTATCATTGCTCACCATTTTATATTATACATTTTGGTGAACCTGACTTATAACATTTCCATTCTAATTTTGGTGTTAGATTCCCTTTCTATGCATCTAGATCTTTTTTTTTTGGATATTTTTGTGGTTAGATCATCCTAGTCTATATTTACTTTGTATGCATTTAGATCTTCTTTTAATACATTTCAATGTTTCATTCTTAGCCACCCATATCTAATATAAATACATTCATAGATTCATTTCATTCTTGCATTTCATGACAAAAAAAATACAAAAATATTTCATTTCATGCACTAAATAGTAATCATTGCAATTCACATAGATCATTTCATTTCTTGTTTATGCACTTGCATGGAAAAATAAACATATAATTTCATACATTTTACATATTCCATCATGAATATTTTCTATAGGTTAATCTCTTTTTACTCTCCTAAGGCCCCTCCTCATGAGGACATATTAAGGCAAGACAATAATCCTTTTCTTAATGATCTCCCTATATGGAATGAGCCATTACACAATTATGTTTATTATTCTCTTAATATGCATCTCCCCCATGAGGATTCCTTAGTGAATGAAAATGAGGTTCATCCCCTTAAGGATACTTTACCTTCTATTCATTTGAATGGTTTCCCCTCTCCCAATGAGGACTTAATGTGTGACAATCCTTCTCCTATGACAAACCCCTTTTATGAGTATGTTTTAGAGCAAGAGGATGACATTATAAATACTTTTCTCAATATCACCCTACCTTCATTTGAAACTCCTTCTAGAGATGAAGCATCAAGCAAAGTCCCTAATCCCTATTCTAAGAACATCTTGGAAGAAGAGGATAATATCATTTCTAATTTCCTTAATTCTCTCCCTTCTACTGATGAACCTATGAACAATCAATATCTTGATCAAGTCAATGTTGATCATGCTCAACCTATTGTAGACAACAAGCCTATGATAACTATCAAAAGATGCACTCAATCATTCATTCCAAACACCTAACAAACATGTGGTTATTGTTAAGGGTTATCCTCAAGATTCTTCTCAAAGTTTCACTAAACCTGTGATTACGGTTAAAGGATATAATCAAGAAACTTCTTTTTAAACTCTAAACAAGGAAATTATAATAGTGAAAGGAAAATCTAGGAGTCCTTTGGAGTTTATTAAGTATTATAATGTGGTGGTTCACACCTATCACACAAGAAACGATCCTCAACCTACTAATTCATTTGTTCCTACTCCTCTCCCACCTTCTCAATCCATGCTTACTCCAACACCACAATTATCTCCCAATATTGGAAAGGAGTATGATTTAATAGAATAATTACGTGCTACTCTTTCCAAGATTTCTCTTTGGGAAATTCTTAAAACTTCTCCAACATATCATGAAGCCTTGAAAAAATATTTAACCACTCTTCCAACTTCACCACCTAATCAGGATAACATCAATTCCTTTTTGGAATGCATTCATGCTATTCCTCTCCCAACTCAAATTGTGTTTACTCAAGATGATTTACCTTCTAAACAAGTCCAAGATCGGGATGATTCCCTTATGGTAGTTATCCTTATCAATGGTAATCTCATTTGTAGGACCTTAATTGATAATGGGCTCAGGGTAAATGTTTGTAGTATGGACATTGGGAATTATCTGCTTAATTATTAAGGTAGACACTCCCATTCATGTGATGCCTATACCTTTTAAATATAACCTTATTTTGGTTAGACCTTGGTTACACGCTATGCATTTGTTCCTTCAAATCTTCATCAAAAAGTCAAGTTTATCTACAACAATTTGATGTGCACACTTCTTGCAGATGATAGACTGAATAGTTGTTTGCCTACCAAATCAAGTAATAAACCCATGTCTATTGAAGAAAAACAAGCTCCCAAACCAAAGGATGATTCTTTTCATACTAATGTTCTTTCAGATGATGATTGAGGATTTTAGATTTCACACCAACTTATGTTGGAGAATAAGTCCCAACATTTTAACTTGACCAATCTAAACCTAACAAAGAATCCAAAACAACAACTCCTCTTTCTAATGAGTTAGTAATAACTTTTTGGTTGCTTCCACTCGCAATGAATCTTTAGAAACTATCTAACTTGATTGTTCTGATATAGTGATTTATGAAGCTCCATTAACTCTTTCTAATATAGCTTATTTTTATGGCCCTAGTTATCATTTATTAGCAAAACATGGATTCCATGGGAATGGATGTGTAAAATGAGTTGAAATTTCCTTAGGAAATGATGGGTATGAACATTATTATTGATCAAGATTTAATCCTTACAAGCAGCCACAAATAGTTACTCTTAATGTTAACATTGTTGTGAATCGTCATCTCATGGATTTTGATAAAAAACCTTCTTTGAATACATTTAGTAATGATGATGATTTACTTCCTAATGACAACATGAGATCCTTCAAGGGACCTAGTGTGTCAATGATTCAACATGATCCTAAAAAAAATTCAAATCATAATCACAATTATGGTCTAGGATGTGTGCAACAAAGCATTCAGAAAACTGAGAAACCTATTGAAGCATGGTTTTGAGTCTCCTCCTTTGTCCACATCCTCTCCTATATTATCTAACAATTCTTCTATATCTACATTTAATGAAGAAGTAATTTTTCCTAATCTTGTCCATGCTAAGGTAATTACTCAACCTAAATGAAAAAACAAATATAGTCAAAATGTTATGAATCTTCATTTCAACATGTATCATTGATATCATGACCACTCTACTAATGAATGTCAGACCATACATTACAAAATTGAACAACTCATTGATAATGATGTTATTCATGTATCATGTCACAATTAGTTATTTTTCAATCCTAATTTATTTGAATAACATTTAAGTCCCTATGTTGCTATACACTATGTGACATTGTTAGCCTATCCTTTTGAGACCCATTGTCATGCATGGTGCGATCATATTTTGTGAGTAACACAATAGGTCTTTTTTCTCCTTATCCTTGTTTCCACTCTTGGGGAAAGGGTACTATCTTAGTCTCTCTTAATATCTCTCTCAACATCCACTTTTCCTTTGGTTAAGTGTCATTGGTCTATCATGTTATATCCAATCTTACATAGATATATGGGTTTATATTAAGGATTCCCTTCCTTGATCATAACCTTTCATTGTTTGCGAATTGGGTTTCAATGGTAGATAAATCCCTTACCTTGGAGACTAAAAGTGCATCATCTTTCTTTAAAGAATCCCCTTTCCTATCAATGGGGGAAGGTTTGTATTATTCCCTTCTTATTCATTATCTCTTGTCAACATCATTAAAAAAGGATCCTTTTACACTCCTTTCATGGTATCTCTTTACATTCATCCCTTCCTTGACCTCGCAGGAGTTGTGACCAATTTGGCTTGGATTGGGTGTTGTTTGTAGATACTGTCTTGGTGTTAAAAGTACTTTATCCTTCTTCATCATTTTATTAATATATAAAAAAATTAATTTTATGCCATCATAAGGGGGTTCATATATGCCCTCCATATTACATATATCTTATTTAATTTAAGTATGATAGGTAGACTACACTAGAATAATACAATTTTCTTGGGCCAGATCACTCTCCAATTTGCATTTTTGGGATTGGCTAACTAGCATAACATAATTTTCTAGACCATTTAACCTATCATTTTTCATGGGTAGACTAGTGTAACACAATTATCAATACAATCAAATCCCTCTTTTCATTTGGTCCTTTGACTTGCCACCTTTCAGATCCTTAAATTGATCCCTCTTTTCATTTGGTCCTTTGATTGACCACCTTTGAGACCTTAGACTGATCCATCTTTTTATTTGGTCCTTTGAATAGCTACCTTTCATATCCTTAGATGAATCCCTCTTTTGTCTTTGATAGGTGGAACTAGTATAACACAATTTTCTATACCATTTCCCCCTTCTTTCTCTCTTTCTTATCTAGTTCTCATGGATCACCTAGTGCAACATAATTGCTTAGCCTGTGTCAATCCATTGTTGTCTTGATCTATCCTCCATGATTCCATAGCATAACACACTTTTCTATTTGATGGGATCATGGAGTCTTATCTTATCTTTGATGTATACTCTTTCTATTTTCAGGTGACCACTTGTGCTCTTGCAATATCTTAATGAGCATGATGCTAGCGGTTGACACATTTTCTCTATCAAGGTCTCCTCAACTAGTTGACTTGGAGTCTTGTAAGCTCTAGGATTTTTTTTTTTTTATCCTTTCACATGGATGTACAAGCTAAAATCCTTAGTTTAGGGGCTTTTGTCCTTAAACTTAATGATGTCTTATCTCCTTGAAGTCACCCCCCCCTCTCTTTCTCTACTACTTTACCATGAGAATGAATTGAAGTCATACTCCCAGTAAAGTGGGGGCTAAATGTACCATCCTAATAAGTAATCACTCTTATTAGGTGCTCATTTTTAGCCCCATTTTAGTATGTATGGGTCCCTACATTGATTTCATGTCATTCTAGCACTTATGCATCCTTCAAATCAACATTATTTGTTCAAAACTCAAAGTTGGCACTAAATCCTATGCATGATTTACCATTTTTCATTCTATCACATAATTCATTCTCCACCTAGGACCTATGTATCCATTTTTGGATTTAGGGATTGGACCTTATCTTCGGGTAGGCTGTAATTTTTACCACCACTCCTTATCACTCTCCCCAACATCTTGAATAATATTGAGGTGATCTTACCTGGAAAAGGTCAAATTTGGTGGTAGGTAAAGTTTGACATCCTTGTCCTTGGACTAGGTTGACCAAGTCGGCCTTTTCATGGTTTTTTTAGCCTAAACTTGGTCCAAAGCCCAATTTTTTCCAAGGTTTGAAATTACAATTGGCCATGACAAAATTTGAGTCCCTAAATGTGTATAAAAGGATACCTCTCCCTCTCATTTTGAAATCTACATCTACATCATCTATTATTGTGCAAGCTATCTACATCCACAAGTAAGTTGTTATCATTCATTATACATTCAAGAGATCCAAGTGAAAGCAAGCATCCATTTATGAAGGGATCCATCATCAAGCATTCAAGCCCATCAAACATTCAAGTGCAAGGAAGCCCTCAAGATCGATCAAGAATCTCAAATATTCATTCCATCATGCATTCAATGTATTTCCTTCCATAGATCTTTCTTCTTTCCACCATTGGAGGTCAAGCAAAGAAGTTTTCAATCAAGGGAGGAGATCTACATTCATCCATAAATTCTTCTTCTTTTGTTTCTTCCTCAATCCAACATTTTAGAAAACTACAAAATCTATCATTCAAGTGTTTGGTTTCATGATTTTCTATTGGATTTTTGTGGAGTCCAAGCTATTGCATCAACACTTGTGATCCCCTCCAAAGAGGCATTGCATTATTCAAGTATAAGGTGATTTATGTTTCTGATCTAGATTCCATTTCATCTATCCTTATGCAATTTCAATTACATTTCAAGGTTAATTCCTAAATAGGGTTTTGACAAAGGAAAACACCTTCCACAACCTTTTACCCTTATTTTCTGTGTGCAAGAACAATTTTAGAAATTGTAGATATGGATTCGAGAGTCTCAAGACTAGTTGTAGGCCTTTAGGAAATTTTTTTAGATTTGGACCTAAAAGGACTAGGTCGACCACAATGATCTCATCTAGGACAAGGTTAATCAATTCGACCTCATCTGGAACATTTGGCTAAAAATTGCACAGAAGATTGTTACAGACATCAGAGTCCCAAATCTAGAGTTACAATTGATCATGATATTCTGACAACAATCAAATTCAATTCTGAAGGTCATTTTTCCTCTTCTAACTTCAAGGAGAGCTCATTCCTCATATTTTCCTCTTGAAATGACTTCATAGATCAGATTTACCATCATTTAAATATCACATCATTTTCTATAAGAATCACAAATAACCCCTTTTGCATAGATTTTGCATTAGCACCATCCATCACTTGGTTGTGCTAATAAGATTTGTTTAAGTATGGGTTTGTATTTTAATGCATGATAGGACCCTAGTGAGTGATCTACATCTTATAATTTCTCACCATTTTATATTATACATTTTGGTGAACCCAACTTATAACATTTCCATTCTAATTTTGGTGTTAGATTCTCCTTCTATGCATCTAGATCTATTTTGTTTGGATATTTTGGTGGTTAGATCCTCCTTGTCGAGATTTACTTTGTATGCATTTAGATCTTCTTTTAATACATTTCAAAGTTTCATTCTTAGCGACCTAGATCTAATATAGATACATTCATAGATTCATTTCATTCTTGCATTTCATGACAAAAAAATACAAGAATATTTCATTTCATGCACCAAATAGTAATCATTGCAATTCACATATATCATTTCATTTCTTGTGTATGCACTTTAATGAAAAAATAAACATATAATTTTATACATTTTTCATAAGCCATCATGAATATCTTCTATAGGTTAATCTATTTTTACTCTATTAAGGACCCTCCTTCTTATGAGGACATATTAAGGAAAGACAATAATCCTTTTCTTAATGCTCTCCCTATTTGGGATGAGCCATTACACAATAATGTTGATTATTCTCTTAATATCAATCTCTCCCATGAGTATTCCTTAGTGAAGGATGATGAGGTTCATCCCCTTAAGGACACTTTACCTTCTATTCATTTGAATGATTTCCACTCTACCAACGAGGACTTAATGTGGGATGATCCTTCTCCTATGACAAACCCCTTTTATGAGGATATTTTATAAAAAGAGGATGACATTATATATACTTTTCTCAATATTACCATACCCTCATTTGACATTCCTTGTAGAGATGAAGCATCAAATTAAGTCCCTAATCCCTATTCTAAGGACATATTGGAAGAAGAGTATAATTATGAACCTACGAACAACCAAGAGCTTGATCAAGTCAATGTTTTCAATGTTGTTCATGCTCAACATATTGTAGCCAACAAGCCTATGATAAATATGAAAGGATTCACTCAATCAAATTCATTCCAAATGTATGCACCCTAAAATGGTCGCCTAGACTTTGGGCCCCATTTATTTGATTTATCAATCCTGAATCATTTTTATCAATAATCAATATTTTCAACAATATCAATCTCTTGATCAAATCCTAATTTCGATCATATATTAGATTTTTATCCTTGGGCTAACCATTTATCCTAAGTCTTTATTTGATTAAAAGGAATATTTCCTCCCCTTTTAATTAAATAAAAAGCCCCACTTTTCCTCTTATCCTAAGTTGCACAAATAAAACATTATTCATATTTTATAAAAAGAAGAAAGCACTTTTTGTCTCATATGGACATAAAGTCAACTCCTATTTTCCTATTGGAGGATACTTGTGCACATGGATTGCTCCCCTTTCAAGCTCCACCGCTGATTAAGACCTTTTGCCTCTTAATCTCCATGGTCCATTTCACCTCATTTCTTATAAAAGGAGAGCTCTCTCCTTCATTTGCATATACCATGTTTTTATGCTAATGTTATGCTGCAGGTTTTAGGTGCATTTGGAGCTTTTGAGGATATTGAAGACTTGTTGCTCTCATCATTTACTTGCATATTTGCTTTCTTAGTTGCATGATAATGGCATTCTTAGTGTAGATTTCTTTTTATGCAATAGATTAATCTCACATAGTCTAAATAGGAGGCATTGTAATCCATTGCTATTTCCTTTCATAGATTAGTTGCATTTTACTTTCCTTTCATAGCTTAGATTGCATTCCCATTTAGATTTGCATTGCATTGCATATTTGATTCTTAGAGATATTGGCATTGTTGCCCTTGTCTTCACTTGAATCTCTCATTGTATGGTTGACTAGCAAGGTCACAAGTTTGTAGCTCTAGCTGAGAGCAAATTTATCATAGTCCCTTGCAACTCCATGCATAGAGAGCTATGAGCCGCTTTGTGAGGCCTCATTCTTGAGCAACCTTGCACGTAATGGTTCATAGAAGTGCACCATTTTAGTGTGTACATTTCTGGCACCTACTGTGGGGCAGAATAGATAGGCTTTGTCCTTTGTCATTTGCATTTTCATCATTTTTCAGATTATTTTTTAGAAATTTTGCAGTTTCGGTTTTCTGTCTCAGAGTATCGCGCGATACTTCTCAGAAATAACATGTGATATACCTTTGTATAGCGGTGCGACACTTCGCGTGAGAGAAGAATCACCCGCCAGTACTGAGGTATATCGCCTGGTATCGAGCGAAGTATCGCTCGCCCATAGTGTGAAGTATCGCCCAAACTGAGGTATATCGCGCAACTATAGGAAACTATGTCGCGCGATACTGGTGAAGTCTGAGGTATATTGCCTGATCTAACAGAGACTTGCATTTCCAATTTTATCATCCGAATTTGATCATTTTAGCTTGCTATTTTATTTTACTGTATTTAGATAGGTCTAACCTGCATCTTTTAGCTTGAATCTATCAGTTATTGCATATTTACATTTGGATTTTGGTTTTGCTAACCTTGTGGGTCTAACAAGTTGTGTTTGTAGGTGCTCTCATTGCTTGAAAATTGCTAAAAATGCATGTCAAAGAGGGCTACTAACAGTTTTTGCAGGGCTGCCCAAGCATAAAAATAAAAAAAAATTTCTTACTTGTTTATTTTCTTTCCTTTCAAGTGTGGCATTCACTAATTGTATTAGGAATCTTTAAAACCTTGTGAAAGAGATTTTGAGGTGGTAGGAGAAGTATGCTCTTCACCTTTAGGTGAACCAGAAAATTTTGACCCATCTTAAGGTTTTGGAAGCAAGGGAGTAATTGAACCTCTTTGCTTGGTGTGTTTGGGAGAGATTCTTGAGATAGGGGAGTATGCTCTTCACCCTTGTGGTGAACCAAAAACCTTGAACCTCAAGAGTTGATCTATTCTTTGTTTAGTTTAGGATCCTTTAGCGGGCCTGCTCTTGAGCAATCAAGAGGAACGACTCAAGTGGGGACAACCTTGTCATCATTTTCCTTGGTGGCAAGTGATTCCAACTCACTATAATCTCAAGGCTATCAAGGACACCAAAAACCTTGGTAGACATAACACTTATCTTCATTTGATGTGAGTAGCTCATGGGATTGCGACCATGGGGAAAACATTGAACAAGAATGCTTAAGGTACTCTTGAGGCCGCGAGGTCCTAGTCCTTTATGAGGAGCAAGAGGGGTGTTGTGAACGTAAATCTTTATTAAGAACCATTAGATAGAAGCCACCTTGTTTAGCCGCTTATCTTCTTAGTGCAAGGATTGATCCAAGTGGTTTACCCGGATCACCTTAAGATACTCACCATATGTGTCCCTTTGGTTGTGTCATTTGACATTTCCACGACAAAGCCAACATCTCTTGTGGGTAACCACTTGGTGTGAGGTGAGGGGGCATCAAGTTGTGGGCTAAGTTGGTAAGTATTGAGCCTTGACTTTTTAGGATAGATTTTCTTGAATTATCTTCGGTTGTGTGATACCAGTGCAAACGTTCTTACATACAAACAATCGGTAGCATTCATAGGGTGCTTTTTCAATTCTGATATCACAAGTGTTTGTCTTGGCAAGGTTGCTTTTGCCCTTGTTTCAAGTGTTTGAGACCATGTTTTGATCCTTCACTGTTTGCAAACCTGCCAAAATTTTGCTGATATTGTGACTGAAATCGAAAACATCAACCCTCAGACTGAAAATTTTGACCAAACAGACTCAAAAATGCAAATTTTACACAATTCTGGTCAAGAGTTGAACAATTCTGTAACAGTATCGCGCCCTGTAAAGCGAAATATCATGCGATACTTCGCGCTTGCTAGAAATATCGCGCGATAGTTCACCCCTGACGGACTATCGCCCGACCTGCCTGGAGTATATCGCCCGCCAGTGCTGAGGTATATTGCCTGGCATCATGTGAAGTATCACGCGGTTATAGGTATATCACCCCAGTAGCCTGGAGTATATTGCCTGGTTAATTTCTGTCGTGCTTACACTTTGGTCAGTTTCAGTTGCTGTTAATTAGGTTAGGTCTTAGAGTAGGCTTCTCACCCTAATGTTTGAGGCCTGTCTTGACTCTAAATTTTTGGTTTTAGTCCTCCGGGATAGCATCATTTGATTTATGAAATCACCTTGAAATAATTGTCAAGTTAGAAGATCATTCTTGGTGCCAAGGTTCATCTCTAAGATTGTTAGCTACATTCTTGGAAAATTTTAGTACTCTAATTGTCCAAATTGCTTTCATTTAAATCTCAATTTTAATTATCTTTTGGCCTAGTCCAACCTCTTGATTCAAAAGTGCAAGGGTAGTCACCCTTTGATTTGAAGCATCTCTTTGACAGTGTTGGTAAAGCCCTTTTTTTTATCTTTTCATTTCTCTTTGGACAATAGAGGACTTTGATTATCCTAGTTTGGAGTTGACACTTTGAGAGATCACCTTCTCATTGAGAGTATCTTTCTTTCATGTCAGTTACGATAAGGTACCAACTCAATCAAGGGAAGCGACCCCCCGTTGCCTTTAGCCAGTTACCACCTGTCAAGACTCGTCGACAACCTAAGGGAAAAGGACCCCTTTTTGATCAATCTCCTAAGAGTGAGTCTGAGGTTTGTTTTAATCTGGGAGCTAATCCTAGTGAAGTGAGCACCTCTTTTGTACCACTTTCATCAAGCATGGACATGAGTTACACTTTCACCCGACAACAAAGGGAAGCCATGAATCAAACTCTCGAGGATATCTTCCAACGGCATAGAAGAGAGTATGGTGGTTCTTCTCATGCTAGTCCACCCAGGTCACCTCCCAACAACGCGAGGTATTTTGATGCTCACCAATGAGCCGAGAGACATCATAAGCAAGCTCACTCAGATTCAAGGTCACAACATGAAGACTAGAACAACGAATCTAGTGATCACCACATAAACGCAGCCAATGCAATAAGACATTCGAGACAAACCTCCCCGCTTAAAGACACCTCTTGATATGCAAATACAAGACTAAGAAGCATTGAGAGAGAGAAGCAAGCTTACTTAGATGAATAGGCTGCTAAAAAGAAAAAATTCAGACAACTAGAGGAAGAGGAACGTGCATTGTTGGATATACAGAAAAGAGTCACCCAAGAAGAAGAAGATAGACTCTATGCACAACAACTCCAACGCTAATTTAACGGGAGGGGAGCCAATAGTGGGACCAACTCACCCCCATCTACCCCTTCACCAAGTCCTAGAAGAAGATCAAGGACATCCTCATGATCCCCAAGCCCTAGAGGAAGAAGGGTTTCAAGATATGACCATCATAGGAGACAGTCATCTCATAGACATTCAAAGAAACCCTCCCAACAAGCACATCATGGCTCACAACATGGAGGAAGTTATGCTAAATTTGATCATATGGATTTCATGACTATGCAACAAGAACCATCCTTTTAAGCATATGTGGAGCAATATGTGAAACAAAACAAAGACCAATTCTTGGAAAGTCTTATTAACAAAGGTGCTAAAGTTCCATATAATTTTGATGTTCACCAAAATATCAAGAAACAGAGCCCTTCAACTGATGAGGTGATCCTACAAATGCAAAAGGATATAGACAGGATGAAGGCTCCCAAGAGCACGTTTCATTTGGACTCCATATGTCCTAACCCCATTGACAAAAGTGTGGTGATGGTAGAATTCCCTAAGAAAGTTGAGTTCCCAACATATGACAAATATGATGGCACTGGTGACCCTCATGACCATGTTCGACAGTTCTACATAATGAGCTTTTCCTTTCACCATGAAGACTCCTACTTGATGAGATTATTCCCAAGGAGTTTAAAAGGTCAAGCCATGGAGTGGTTCACCAACCTTTCCCCTCCAGTAAAGACATTTAAAGAACTGTTCAAATGTTTGTTCAGCATTTTGCTTACAACTTATCGAGGTCGTTCACAATGCTTGATTTGTGTAAACTTAAGCAAAATCAAGGGGAATCTTTTGTCACATTTTTACAACGATGGAGGCGATTGTGTTCAAAATACCCAAGGACAATTCCTGAGGAGGAGAGAATTGATATCATTGTGAGCAATCTAATACCAGAACTAAGATATGAAGTCAAGAAAATCCCACTTAATTCCTTTGATACTATGGTAGAGGTGGCATGTCGCATTGAGGATGTCCTGAAAGAACAAGGAATTTTGGCTAAACCAACAAATAACAACAATAGCCAAAATAACAATACTAATGGTAACAAGGACAAAAAGAACTCTTATTGGAACAAAAACAAGCAAGTGGTCAATGACGGAGTTGTTGACTCATCTCAAGTCAAAAATGAAGGAGTTCTTAACCTCTCTCATGCAATTCAAGCTATGAAGCTGCAAACGTCTTCAACACAACAAGACAAACCTAAGTATCAAAAGAGATCTAAAACGGAGAAGAGAGAATTTACTAAATTGGGAGAATCTTATGCAGATGTTTTTAAGACATTAGTTGCTCATAATTTGGCACACCCACAAGATCCTACAAAACATCGCATACCGGATCCTTTACCTCATTGGTGGGATACTAAGGCTTTTTGCGTTTTCCATAATGGGATTGGACATGACATAGAAAATTGTTTTAAACTCAAGCATCTTGTCCAAGACCTTATCAAAAAAGGACAATTACAAGTGGATGGGTTAACCACTAATGCAGATCATAAAGCCTTTAAAGAGCCCTTGCCTAAATATGAGAAAGGAGAGAATTCTAAGAATGGCAAGGCGGCTATCAACTACACCTACACAAATGCGGAGAACATTATTAACATGCTTGAAGTTGTGGGTGATAGTGTCAACATGGTGAGAGGGAAAGATCCTTATGGACATAATGTGGACTGAACTCCTATGACTGATGAAAGACCCGCTATGGTGATAAGAGGTCCTCACTCACAAAGAATGCCCCAGTCCCTCAATGCTGTCACTAGGGGCCAGGCCCAAGTGCCCATTATCATTAGAGGTCCTAGCACTAGCAAGTCTAAGCAGCCCATGTCCAAAGGTGCTCCTCCCAAATCTATCGTTGGTCCTGATTCCAATTATAATCTTATTGACCAGCTACAACGTACACCCACGCAGATATCCATTTTTGAGCTTTTAGAATTGTCTCCTAAGCACAAGCGCGTCCTTGAGGATGCTTTGCGAGAAGCCAACGTCCCTAACAACTTAGATATTGATCAATTCCAGAACATGGTCAACCATTTGGCTAGCCCTCATTACCTCACCTTCTCAGAAGAAGATGACAAATCCATCAGTCACCCACATAACTTGGCCTTACACATCGAAGTCATGATTCATAAAACCCGTGTCAGGTGTGTACTGATAGATGGGGGTGCGGGGCTCAATATTTGTACCATGAGTTTGTTGCTGGCTCTAGGATATTCTAAGAATGTCATTGACACAAGGAAAAAGATCACGATCAAAGCATATGACAAAGCAGAAAGAAGTTCTAAGGGATTGGCTGTTTTGCCTATTCGCATTGGTCCAGTAGAAAAAGATATCTTATTTCAAATTGTTGATGTTGGACCTTTAGCCTACAACATTTTGCTAGGTAGGCCATGGATTCATGAAATGCAAGCAGTCCCATCAACATATCACTAGTGTGTTAAGTTTCCCCATAACGGTGTAGAAATTTGCATCCCTGGAGATAGTGCTTTATCAGTTAATAACATTTCTGCTGGATCACATGTACCTTTGAATAGGGAAGCTGACAGTCCTAGTAGTTCACTTGAACAATGCAAGCAGAAGTTCAAGACCATAGATCTTGGGATGGGAGATTATAAAATTGATTCCTTTACAAAAATGCCAATCTCTCCTAGGTCTTATGGGAGACCATCACCAAGTGTGAAGCCTTTGTCATCAGCAATGACATTATTTGGGAAATTTGTTGAGTCTTCAGTCCCCATTCAGGAAGAGAAAGAGGAAGTTGCCATAAGGGACTGGATCTATCACGAGGAAAAATACAAACACAACGAGAATTTTGCTCCTCCACCTGAAGCTTATGGGAAAGGGTATACAATGGTTAAGAATATGGGATATCCGGGATATGGTCCCCTTAGTCATAGGCTGGATGCTAAAGCTGAGCCTCTTGATCATGCTCTTTTCGGATGAAAGAATAAGTCCACGGTTGGCTTAGGTTTTGAGAATAAGAAGAAGAAAGGTATCCCTGTCCCAGCTGTGACGAACAGCGACTCAGACTATACGCCCGATCTTTCTAATCAACAAGATGTGTCTGATGATTGGGTGCCCTCAACAAATTTCCTTTAGGGAGATTCCACAGATTTGATACTTGACAGTCCTACTATCCCAGCTGCGATGGGTAGTGACTATATGGCTGCTAGATCGATAAAGGAAAGTGTTACTGTCCTAGCTGCGACGGATAGTACCAATACTAGCACTAGAGAGGGGGAAACCCTTCCTAACCTTGAGGCTTCTACATCATGAGGCCCAAATGATGACTCAGACACAGATTCCCATGAATATGAATGGGACTCACTTTCAGATGCAACAGTTGATCTGGACATAGATATTGTCCATGCTTATAGTACTCAACCCGATGCGACTAACAAACTTAGTGTAGGACTAGAGGATTGTACTCCTCAAATTGCCTTAGTGGACGACGCTTCATTTGGTAGGATGAGTCCTAATTTGGGTATCTTAGGAGAAGACTTGATGAACTCTGATTATATGGTCACCAGAGATGACACCTTTCGCATAAACAACATTGAACCAGTCATTGACCTACCCCTTGTTCACTTTGACCTAATTGACTAGTCTCAGCACCATCAAGAGCCCACATTCCTCACCTTTCAGAATGATTACGAAATTGCCTACTATCTGAATGCTCTTGAACCCGTGGCTTCTTCCACTAGTGAACCAACAACCAGCATGACAGAGCCTGATATTAAGTACCTCAGTCTAAAAATAAAAGAGAAAGAAAAAAATAAAAATAGGTCTGATGGCGAAAACCACTTTGTGGCGGTATCAGAACCAAAAATAGTAAAAAGAAATGACGCATCCGAGGGTGAAAACCTCTTTGAGGCGCCTAAGGATGGGGTACTTAATAACTTGCTAAGTTATTTCTAGGATAGATCATCAGTATTGATTGAGCCAACAAAGCCAATCAATTTGAACATAGAAGAAACTCCTCAGATAGTCCATCTTGCTCAGTCTTTATCAGAAGAAGAGACCAAGGCATATGTATAGTTTTTACAAAAAAAGAAAATTAATTTTGCATGGACCTATTCAGACATGCCAGGGCTTGACATGAATCTCATAATGCATCACTTATCCATAGCTCCAGGTGTCAAACCAGTGAAATAGAGACTCAAAAAAATGCATCCGCATGTAGCTCTCCTTATCAAAGGGGAATTAGAAATTTTTTTGAGAGTTGGATTCATTAGAGCCATCGATTATGCATAATGGATCTCAAACATAATACCAGTTTCCAAACATGATGGGTCCATTTGTGTATGCACAGATTTTAGGGATTTAAACAAAGCATGCCTAAAGGATGATTTTCCACTTCCAAACATTGATATGATAGTGGACATGACAGCGGGCTATGACATATACTCTCTAATGGATGGTTTCTCAGGGTATAATCAAATCAAAATAGCTCCTAAAGACCAAGAGAAAACAGCATTCACATGTGCATGGGGAACCTATTGCTGGAACGTCATGCCATTCGGATTAAAGAATGCAGGAGCAACCTACCAAAGAGCTATGACGACTATCTTTCATGATATGATGCACAAAAATATGGAAGATTATGTGGATGATACCTTGGCAAAATCAAGAAAATGGGACACACACCTCGATGATCTGGAAGTAATTCTAGATCGCATGGAATAGTTTCAACTCAGGTTGAATCCAAAGAAGTGCGCATTTGGTGTCACCTCAGGCAAACTCTTAGGATTCATAATATTAGCAAAAGGTATCGAGGTTGATCCCGAAAAGGTCCAAGCAATGCTAGAGATGCCACCTCCTCAAAATATCAACCAAATGAGAAGTCTTCAGGGACGTCTTCAATCGATTAGGAGGTTTATCTCTCAACTTGTAGATAGAGCACAACCCTTCAACAAGACATTGCATAAGGGTGCTCCTTGTGTTTGGAACGAGGATTGTCAAAAGAGCCTAGATCAGATCAAACAATACTTGGCTAATCCTCCGATTCTCATGCCTCCTATTCCAGGGAAACCATTGATCCTATATATTTCAGCTACAGACACTTCCCTAGGGGCATTGTTGGCTCAATCAGATGATACTGGGAAAGAATGGGCCATATACTATATCAGCCGTACTCTAGTCTCCTATGAGATCAATTACAATAATATTGAGAAGTCTTGTCTTGCAGTGGTGTTTGCTTCTCAAAAGTTGCGCCACTACATGCTTGCTCATACCATACATTTGATTGAAAAAATTGATCCTCTTAAATACTTGCTTAGTAAGGCTGCCCTCACAGGAAGACTTGCTAAATGGATGATGGTCCTAACTGAATTTGACATCGAGTACGTTGAAAGAAAGGCCATAAAAGGGCAAGCTATTGCTGACCAATTAGTTGATTTCCCAATTCAGGATAGTATGCCGGTCCAAGTAGAATTCCTAGACGAACACATCTTATATACAACTACTCGCACTTGGACAATGTTCTTTGATGGTTCCCGCATGAAAAATGGATCAGGTGCTGGAGTGTTATTTGTTTCTCCACATGGGTACAATATTCCAAAGTCTTACAAACTTTTATTCCCATTTACAAATAATATTGCAGAATACGAAGCTTTAACCAATGGATTGAAAATGGCTATAGAATGGAACATCACAGAGTTACATGTCTTTGGGGATTCCCAATTAATCATCAACCAAGTCAATGAAGAGTATCAAACCAAGGATGACAAATTGATACCCTACAAAAAGATGGTTGATTCTTTGAGATGCTACTTCACCTTCGTGACGTTTCAACAGATCCCTAGGATAGAGAACAAGGCTGCAGACGCCATGGCCACATTAGCTTCACTTCTTCAGTTGGAGACACATGAATCCAGATTTGAATTCCTGGTGGAAGAGCTACACCATCCCATCTTTGACTTGCCTGAAAGCCATGTCATTTGTGCCATTATCACACATGAGTCTTCCCGATATGGTGCTATCTATTCATACCTTCGTGATGGCATCATTCCTGACACATTCAATCACTCTGAATGTCAAAACCTCATCCGTAATGCCTCTCACCACACCCTCATCTCTGGTGATTTATATAGGAGGGGTTTAGATGGGACGCTCCTTAGGTGCTTGGAAAAGGAGGAATCCACCCAAGCGTTAGTTGACATCCACGAGGGCATTTGTGGTGGACATTCTAATGGTCTTGCCATGGCCCGAAGGTTGCTTAGGGTGGGATATTATTGGCCCACAATGCAGATAGACATGGTCACCTTTGCTAAGTCATGTGAAAAATGTCAGAAACACAGAAACCTGATTCATGCTCCAGGTAGGGAGCTGATCCCTTTTGTTTCTCATTGGCCATTTCAGCGCTGGGCCTTTGATCTGGTTGGGCAGATTCATCCCAACTCATTAGGTGGACATAAGTTCATTATTACTACCACTGACTACTTCACAAAATGGGTGGAGGCTGTGCCACTTTCTGTTTCTTCAGGGAGGACCATTTCTTTGTTCATCTTGAATCATATTATTTGTCGATTTGGAGTGCCTTCTGAGATCATTACTGACAATGGAGGTCAATTTAAGAATAAGGACCTAAAGCACCTATGCAAAAAGTTTAAAATCAAGCAACATTGGTCCTCCATCTATTTTCCACAGGGAAACGGACAGGCAGAAGCTTCTAAAAAAACTATTCTTAAAATTCTTCATAGGACAGTGCACAAGAATGGTAGGGATCGACACTTGCAAATCAATCCAGCACTATGGGCTTACAGAACAAGCATTCGCACACCTACAGGAGCCACTCCTTTTTCTCTCACCTATGGCACAGAAGCAGTATTGCCTTTAGAAGTCGAGATACCATCACTTAGAGTCTCACTCAAAGGTTTAATTACAAATGAAGATTACCGCGCCATGAGGTTACAGGAACTAGAACTTCTAGATGAGAAGCATAAGGCTTCCTTTGATCATATGAGAGTGTATCAGAAGCGTATGTCCAAGGCATTCAACAAGAAGGTTCACCCTAGAGAATTTCAAATAGGTGATCTTGTTTTGCGAGAGAATCCTAAGAACCAACAGAACAGAGAGCAAAAGGGCAAGTTTGAACCTAACTGGCTTGGACCATATGTCATCATAGCTACTTTTGGTACTGGTGCGTATTTACTGTCAGATCCTGATGGAGAACAGCTCCCTAATCCCATCAACATTGTGCACCTCAAGAAGTTCTATCCTTGATGCCCATTCTGTCTGGGGGAATCCTTTGTATATATTTTATGATCCTGAAAAAATATCAAAAAAATTCATATATGATGCTGAAAAAATCCTAAAAAGCATAAAAAGTCCTGAAAAAATACAAAAAAATCAAAAATTCAAAAATTCAAAAAAAATAGAAAACGTGCCTTGGTGAAAACCTAGCAATAGGCGCCTTGGTAGCAAAAATCCAAAAAAAATAAAAATGAAAAAGATTCCAAGTGGTGAAAACCTGGAAACAGGCACTACTTGAGGCCTTTGCACTCCTATTTCTTAGCATGCGTCCTTGACCCTTAGCCACTTTCCATCATGCCTTGACCTTATTTGGCTTAGTCTGGAATTGGTCTTTGTCTTTGTCTAGGGGGCATAACTATTAGCATTGGTCTTTTAGGTGCGTTTGTCTCTTGGGGCATTTCACAACAGGTGTTTTTCAACACCACCCCAAATAGTATTTTTCAACACTACCCTTGCGTCGAGTGTTTCTTAACACTTATCAGATGTCTTACCCAATAGTCTAAGTATGATGCGATATTTTTGATTTGCAGATGTGATAACCAGAGTCTGACTCTATGACCAACACACACGCACTTAAACAATCAACTCGCTGACGATATGATGACTTTATTTTTCTTTGTGTGCTGTCTATGAGGATTTCTTTGATGAAGTGGTCTCTCCCTGAGAAGTTTTTGATGATGCATAGCTAGAAGACTGAGGGAATGAGAACATGTTTTCTTTCTTTATCTGCTTGTGGGTATATTTTGTTGATCCTAACTATCATGAGCATTTATGCTGGTCCTACTTGACACTATGGATTGACAAGGTATTATCTTTGACTGTTTTGTGAGTGCATGCTTATAGCTATCCTGACTTTCATGTGTCTTGATACAAGCATAATCTCGCCATAATAAACTTAGGTGATCTCACTGCATTAGTCATCTTGACCTATATGTCTTTGATGCCTACGTGGGATTCCCACATTTCTATCTGATAAAGATCATATTCATATCCACATAGTTATGCTAGTGTGCATTGTATGATCTTACGACGCTACCAATAATGCTTGATGATGATAATTAGATGTCTATTAGCTTTGTAACATTGCAAGTAAACCACTTTTCATGTAGCTTCTATTTTTAGGGTCATGATAGTCTAGTTTTGCATTTCTTGCATATGGAGAGAGCTCTCCTTTTCATCTTACGTGGACCTGTCAGTCGACTACGCTCACCTTTTCTTCTTCTCGATCATGTCTTTCACTCCTTGTCCTTTTTAATTTCGAACCTGTTCCTGTTCATCACAAGGGGTTAATCATATCATCATATCATCATATCATCATATCAAAACTGTCATTTTCAAGAAACATAGGTCTATATCATACACATGAGAATTAAACATACATCTATGAGAGAGAACATACATAAGCATATACATAAGCATTTTGAACAAAATGACAAGACAATATACATAAACTGATACATCCATCACAAGAGAGACATAAACACATGATACATCGAACATCCAGTAATCTCATAAATCTATAACAATGTCATGATATACAATACAATATGAGATCCCAAAATCTAGATCAAAAGTCTCAGGATATGTCCAAAACATCTAAACCTAAGACCTAACCCTAAGACTCGCTACCACCCTCGTGAGGAGCTCATGGTGGTGGAGGAGGCATGGCTCTCCTATCGAGTACCACATCTGATACCCCTACCCTCTGAGAGTATGATGGCACTCTCTCACCCTTTGGGACAACCTACAGATAGAGTCCATGATAGTAGGCTACTCTCGCTGATTCCCATCGGAGCTCCAGTGCATCTGCCTGTGCCATCGCCTCACGGTGTGCTATCTCTGCTCTGAGATCAGCTATCTGCTGATCTTGCTCTGCCCTTAGATCTAGTAGCTGCTGATCTCTCACGGCTATAGTAATCTGAAGCTGCTGTATCTCTGCCTCCTGAGCCTGTATTTGGGCTCTCAGATCATCCCCACCCGCAGGCTGATCCTGCTGTGCCTCTGCCTACCGGCGAGCTGGTCTCGCCTCATCCTCGGGCATCACTGATCTCTGTCCCTGTGACCATTTTCGGCCACCTGATCTTGACCGCTCTCCTCTCTCCAACCTCCTCCCTCTCCCCCTCCCTCCATCTCCTCCATCCCCTCCGTCCCCTCTGTCTCCTCCATCTCCCCCATCATCCCCTCCGTCTCCTCCTTGCGCTGGTACCTGTGCATCTGGTACTGTAAACCGAGGGAATGGCACCCTCCGCCGCTCTACTCTGTAGGCCGCATCAGCCCCTGCATCTGCCACATCTGGGAAATACTCCCAGGGCTCTCTCCTGATACCCATTGTCTCTGCGACAGCTTGCTGATAGTCCAACATGGGTAGCCACCCATGGCCCTCCTCATCCCTGGCCCTAGCATATGTCGTAGTCTCTGTCGAGACTCACTGCTGCCTCCCGAACTGTCGCCATACCTGAGTGATGCAGAACCTCTCCACTATCTCTGCATACCGACCTACCAGTGGCCGAGTGCACAACATGTAACTCAGCTCATCAGCTGCATCTCCCCAAACCTCAACCTCCCTGTATGGCCTCCATGTGAACGAGGCCATCTCATCTAAAATCCACCTGTAGTACATCACATCTCCACTATGGGCATGTGATATGAACCCGAGGTACCTATAGATGAAGGGGTACCTCCTCTCCCTCAGCTGAACCCTGGGATGCACCACAACGATGTGCTCCCATGCCCACACCTGTGCCAGGATGGCACTACATGCCCATGTCCGACCGTCTCTATAGACGATCTCGTGCAACTCATGGTACATCTCTGCCAATATGGTAGGACCCCATGCCATCCGTCGAGGCCTGCCGACTAAGTTAACTAGTAACCGAGCCCATCCGAGCAGGAATCCCTTCTGACTGTGATCAGTCATCAGGATCTGTGAAATAATGGAAGCCACTATACATGGCACTGGGTAGTCTCTGCCAAAATCATCTATCAGCCTCTCCCAGCTGATATGCCTATCCAGAATAGTGACATCCTGGAACATCTCCTGAACCGGTCGGTGCCCCTCAGTGGCATCTTGATCATAGTACACCTGTGCCAACAAATGAATCATGTCAGTTTTCATCATATGGAAACATTACATTTATGATTATATCTTAAAACATGATTATACTCACCAACTCGCCATGACATGGCACTCGTAAGATCCTGTAGACATCCTCTAAGGTGATCGACGCCTCTCCAGTAGGCAGGTGGAAGGTGTTGTGCTCGCTATACCATCTCTCGGTAAGAGCAGTCAACAACCCATGGTCCACTCTGATATACAGATATCTCAATAGATATCTGAATCCCATAGCTCTGATGTTAGCATTGCTCGGATCATCTAGATCTCGGACACATCTCAATCCTGTCACCTTCGGCGCTCTGATGATCAGCACCGAAAAAACCTCCTGCAAGCCAAAACCAAGCCAGTTGTTAGCACATATCATGATGGATGTCTAAAAACTCAGTATACAACATCTCTAAAATGTAACGTTGTCTAGACCCATGTCATTTTTGCTCAAAAATACATTAAATATCAAATTTTTTAAGCTGGGCGATATTCCTTCTTGGAGAAGTATCGCGCGATACTTCTCCCTATAGCGAGGTGATATACCTTATGCCGCGCGATACTTCACCCGGTATTGTGCGATCTTTCACCCAGTATCATGCGATACTGGTGTCTTAGGTCGCGCGATACTTTGGGGACCCGCGAAGTATCGCACGACATTTCTCCCCAAAGGGCGCGATACTTCTAAAGTATCGCGCGATAGTTCACTCAACCAAAATTTTTGAAATTTAAAAACTTGAAAAACGTGCTAAAAAAAGCTATTAAATGCAAAAAATGACTCAAAAAGCTCGAATTTTTTGAAAACTTACCGGGGCAGGATAGTGTGGTGGCCGGTTGTGCAACCGGGCGCACTCGAATCGATGCTTGTGGATGGGAACTCCTGCTTGTTGGGCCATTTTCCCTCTCTAAAGCTCTGAAAATTCTCAAATCGCTAAAAGACAAATGATTTTTGAAAATGACATTTTGACCCCTTTTATAGCCTTTTGACTTTTTGACCTCATTTTCAAAACACCTCGAAATTGTGCAAAAATTGCACCCCTAGCTAATTTCGACGTCCTGGATCCATTTTCAGACTTGAAATCAAAATCCGAGGTCATCTTGATAGTCAAAATTGCATTTCAAAATCTTCCCCCTTCTGCGTAGTTGACTGATCTTTTGAGGCCTAATCCTTCGATCTTTGTTGGGGCATTGTTGTTTCTTCATTACCATGTCTTCCAAACTTCTAGTCTTTCATTCATATTCATTCCATTCCCTCATTTCTCACGTTTGACTACATCTTTTCAGTCAGGCTAGGGCATGTTTCATTGCCTAATGGTTAACCTATTTGACCTTTACCTTCGATTATGATTTCATTCTGATTTGATCAAATTCTTATCAATTCGCTGTTCTCCTCTCTACCTGATTTCGCTTTCGATTCTGAGGGGGTAGTACCTATGAGATTCTCATCCCCAATTCCTTGATTTTTCTGATTCAGACATCTTTTGTGAGCTTTTGCTCAAATTTGAGATTCTTATCTCTTACTTTGAATGTGATCCCGAATTGACCTCATGTTCAAAGGCCTTTGTTTATGCTTTGTCCGGGTGTGATCCCGAATCGACCTCACATCTGAGTTGTCTTGTGATCCCAGATCGATCTCACATTTCAATTTTTCTTTAACTGCATGTGTTCCCAGATTGATCACACATTAGTCAAAGAGGGGCAAATGTATGCACCCTAAAATGGTCACCTAGACTTTGGGCCCCATTTATTTGATTTATCAATCTTGAATCATTTTTATCAATAATCAATATTTTCAACAATATCAATCTCTTGATCAAATCCTAATTTCGATCATATATTGGATTTTTATCCTTGGGCTAACCATTTATCCTAAGTCTTTATTTGATTAAAAGGAATATTTTCTCCCCTTTTAATTAAATAAAAAGCCCCACTTTTCCTCTTATCCTAAGTTGCACAAATAAAGCATTATTCATATTTTATAAAAAGAAGAAAGCACTTTTTGTCTCATATGGACATAAAGTCAACTCCTATTTCCTATTGGAGGATACTTGTGCACATGGATTGCTCCCCTTTCAAGCTCCACCGCTGATTAAGACCTTTTGCCTCTTAATCTCCATGGTCCATTTCACCTCATTTCTTATAAAAGGAGAGCTCTCTCCTTCATTTGCATATACCATGTTTTTATGCTAATGTTATGTTGCAGGTTTTAGGTGCATTTGGAGCTTTTGAGGATATTGAAGACTTGTTGCTCTCATCATTTACTTGCATATTTGCTTTCTTAGTTGCATGATAATGGCATTCTTAGTGTAGATTTCTTTTTATGCAATAGATTAATCTCACATAGTCTAAATAGGAGGCATTGTAATCCATTGCTATTTCCTTTCATAGATTAGTTGCATTGTACTTTCCTTTCATAGCTTAGATTGCATTCCCATTTAGATTTGCATTGCATTACATATTTGATTCTTAGAGATATTGGTATTTTTTCCCTTGTCTTCACTTGAATCTCTCATTATATGGTTGACTAGCAAGGTCACAAGTTTGTAGCTCTAGCTGAGAGCAAATTTATCATAGTCCCTTGCAACTCCATGCATAGAGAGCTATGAGCCGCTTTGTGAGGCCTCATTCTTGAGAAACCTTGCATGTAATGGTTCATAGAAGTGCACCATTTTAGTGTGTACACCAAACACCTAACAAATGTGTGGTTATTGTTAAGGGTTATCCTCAACATTCTTCTCAAACTTTTACTACACCTATGATTACAGTTACAAAATATAATCAACAAAGTTCTTTTCAAAATCCAAATAAGGCAATTATAATCGTGAATGAAAAATCTAGGAGTCCTTTGGAGTTTATTAAGAATTATCATGTGATCACTCGCACTTATCAGACAAGAAACAATCCTCAACCTTCTAATTCATTTTTTCCTACTCCTCTCCCAACTTCTCAACTTGTGGTTCCTCCAACACCATGATTTTCTCCCAATCTTGGAAAGGAGTATGATTTAATAGAACAATTATGTGCGAATATTTCCAATATTTATCTTGTTGAACTTCTTCAAACTTCTCCTACATATCATTAAGCCTTGAAAAATATTTAACCACTCTTCCAACTCCACCACCTTATCAAGACAACATCAATTACTTTTTGGAATTCATGTATGCTACTCCTCTCCCAACTCAAATTATGTTTATTCAATATGATTTACCTTCTAATCAAGTTCAAGATCGGCATGATTCCCTTATGGTAGTTGTCCTTATCAATGGTAATCTCATTCGTAGGACCTTAATTGATAATGGGTCTTGACTAGATGTTTGTAGTTCCGACATGTTGAAAGAGATCAAAGTTGATGTTTCAACATTTAAACCTGATTACATTCCTATTCATGGGTTTGAAAATGTTTCTAAGAAATATTTGGGCATTATCATCTTACCTTTTTAGGTAGGTCCATCTATTGTAAACACTCCCATTCATGTGATGCATGTACCTCTTAATTATAACCTTCTTTTGGGTAGACCTTTGTTACATGCTATGCATGTCGTTCCTTGAACTCTTCGTAAAAAAATCATTTATCTACAACACTTTGATGTACATACTTATTGCAGATGATAGTCTGAATAGTTTTTTTGCATACTAAATCAAACAAAAAACCCGTGTCTATTAAAGAAAAGCAAGATCTTGAACCAAAGGATGATTCTTTTCCTAGTAATGTCCTTTTAGATGACAATTGTAGATTTTAGATTTTACGCCAACTTATGTTGGAGAATACAAAGTCCCAACATTATAAGTTGACCAATCTAAACCTGAAAAATAATACAAAACAACAACTCTTCTTTCTGATAAGCTTAGTAATAATTTTTATGTTTCTTCCACTCCTAATGAATCTTTAGAAACTATAAAACTTGATTTTTCTGACATAGTGACTTACGAGGCTCCATTAACTCTTTTTGATATAGCTTCTTCTTATGGCCCTGGCTAGCATTTATTAGCGAAACATGGATTCAATGGGAATAGATGTGGAAAACACGGAAAAGGAATTGAAATTCCCTTAGGAAACAATGGGTATGAAATTTATTATTGATCAAGATTCAATCCTTACAAGAAACCAAAAAGAGTTACTCTCAATGTTAACATATTTGTGAATCCTCATTCCATGAATTTTTATCAAAAACCTTCTTTGGATACCTTTAGTAATGATGATACTTTACTTCCTAATGACAACATGAGATCCTTCAAGGGACCTAGTGTTTCATTGATTCAACATGATCCTAAAAATAATTCAAAACATAATCCCAAATATGGTCTAGGATGTGTGCTACAAATCATTGAGAATAGTGAGAAACCTAGTTAAGATTTTTGTTTTGAGTCTCCTCCTTTGTCCACATCCTCTTGTTTATTATCTAACACTTCTTCTATATCTACCTTTAATCAAGAAGTCATTTTTCCTAAACTTGTTCATGATAAGGTGATTACTCAACCTAAACGAAATAAGAATCATAGTCAAAATGTTATGATCTTCCTTTTTGCATGTATCACTGAGATCATGACCACTCTACTAATGAATGTCATACCTTACATTAAAAAACTCAACAAATAATTGATAATGATGCTATTCACATATCACATCACAATGAGTTATTTTTCAATCCCAATTTCTTTGAATAACATTTAAGTCCCTATTATGTTGCTACACACTATGTAACATTGCTAGCCTATCCTTTGTGGGATCATTGTCACGCATGGTGTGATCATATTTTGTAGGTAACATAATAGGTCCTCTTTGTACTTATCCTTGTTTACACACTTGGGGGGAAAGGGTACTCTATCAATCCCTCTCAATATCTCTCTCAGCATCCACTTTTCCTTTAGTTAAGTGTCATTGGTCTATCATGTGATATCCAATATTACATAGATATATGGGTTTACATTAAGGATTCCTATCCTTGATCATAAACTTTCATTATTTTCAATTGGGTTTCTATGGTAGAGAAATCCCTTACCTTGGAGACTAAAAGTGTGTCATTCTTCCTTAAAGAATCCCTTTTCCTAGCAATGGGGGAAGGTGTGTATTATTCCCTTCTTATTTGTGATCTCTTGTCAACATCCTTAAAAAAGTTTCCCTTTTAAAGTACTTTCATGGTATCTCTTTGCATTCATCACTTCCTTGACCTTGTAGGAGTTGTGACCTCTTTGACTTGGACTGGGTTTTGTTTGTGGATACTATCTTGGTGTTAAAAGTGCTTTATCCTTGTTCATCTTTTTCTTAAGATGTCAAAAAATTATTTTTATGCCATCTTAAGGGGATACATATATGGCCTTCTTATTCATATATCTTATTTAATTTAAGAATGATAGGTAGAATACACTAGAATAATACAATTTTCTAGGACCAAGTCACTCTCCTTTTTGCATTTTCTAGATTGGTTGACTAATATAACACAATTTTCTAGACCATTTAACCTATCCTTTTTTGTGGGTGGAATAGTGTAACACAATTCTCAAGACCATCAAATCTCTCTTTTCATTTGGTCCTTTGACTTACCACCTTTTGGATCCTTAGATTGATCCCTCTTTTCATTTGGTCCTTTGACTGACTGTCTTTCAGATACTTATACTTATTCCTCTTTTTATTTGGTCCTTTGACTATCCTTATAATGATCCCTCTTTTCTCTTTGATGGGTGGAACTATCAAAACACAATTTTCTAGACCATTTCCCCCTTCTTTCTCTCTTTCCTATCTATCTCTTATGGATCACCTAGTGCAACATAATTGCCTAGCCTGTGTCATCCATGGTTGTCTTGATTTCTCCTCCATGATTCCATAGAATAACACACTTTTCTATTTGACAAGATCATGGAGTCTTATCTTATCTTTTATGTATGCTCTTTCTCTTTTTAGGTGACCACTTGTTCTCTTGCAAAATATTTCTAAGCATGATGCTAGCAGTGTAGATATTTTCTCTAGCAAGGTCTCTTCAACTAGTTCACTTGGAATCTTTGTAATCTCTAGTAAAATTTTTTTGTATCCTTGCATATCAATGTACAAGTTAAGATCCTTAGTTTTGGGGCTTGTTCCCTTAAACTTAGAAATGCTCTCTCTCTCTCTCTCTCTCTCTCTCTCTCTCTCTCTCTCTCTCTCTCTCTCTCTCTCTCTCTCTCTCTCTCTCTCTCTCTCTCTCTCTCTCTCTCTCTCTCTCTCTCTCTCCCTCCTACTTTACCATGAGAATGAGGTGATTTCATTCTCCCTCTAAAGTGGGGGCTAAATGTACCCTCCTAAAAAGTAAGCACCCTTATTAGGTGCTCATTTTTAGGCCCAATTTAGTATGTATGGGTTCCTACATTAAGTTCACATCATTCTAGCACTTATGCATCCTTCAAATCAACATTATTTGTTCAAAACTTGAAGTTGGTGCTAAACCCTACGCAAGATTTCCCATTTTATTCCTATCACATAATTCATTCTTGACCTAGGACCTATGCATTCATTTTTTGATTTCAAGATTGGCCCTGATCTTTTGGAAGGCTGCAATTTTTACCACCACTCCTTATCACTCTCCTCAACATCGTAGCCAATTTCAAGGTAATTTTACCTATAATAGTTCAAATTTGATGGACCAGATTGAGTTTGAAAACCTTGTCCTAGAACTATGTCGACTAAGTCGACCTTGTCCTGGGTTTTTGAGCCTAAACTTGGCTCGGAGCCTGATGGTGGGATTTTCTTTCAAGGTTTAAAATTGTAGTCAGCCTTGACAAAATCTAAGTCCCAAAATGTGTATAAAAGGATACTTCTTCCCCTCATTTTGAAATATATATCTACATCATCTATTATTATGCAATATATCTACATCCACAAGAAAGTTATTATCATTCATTGTGCATTCAACAGATCCAACTGCAAGCAAGCATCCATTAGTGAAGACATCCATCATCAAATATTCAAGCCCATCAAACATTCAAGTGTAATGAAGCCCTCAAAATCCATCAAGTATTTAATATATTCATTCCATCATGCATTCAATACATTCTCTTCCATGTATCTAGCTTCTTTCCCTCGTTGGAGGTCAAGAAAAGTAGTTTGCAGTCAAGGTGGGAGATCTACATCATCCGTCAAGTCTTCTTCTTTTGTTTCTTCCTCAATCCAAAATTTTGGATAACTACAACATCTATCATTCAAGGGTTTGGTTTCATGACTTTGTATTAGATTTTTGTGGAGTCCAAGCTATTGCATCAACATTTGTTATCCTCAATGAACTACAACTGATTGAATACCTGAATGACTTGAAGATCGGTGATTAAAGATCACCGAGCATTGAAATGATATGTAAGATGATTAAATCAGTAATATGTTGTCATTGATGTCAAATAGTTTTTGAAAATACTTATCATGTAAGTTACAAACATCTAGACATTTATAGAAGGGAGAAAAGATGAAGAACTGATATATCTACATGGACAAAGATGGATATGACAGATGAGGATAAGGAATACTTTTGGTAACTTATTGATGAGTCTATGATATCATACTGTTGACTTGATTATGTTGCATTAATCTATGATGAAGAAGGAAGCAAGATTGTACAAGGCAATATGGTTGGTAAATGGAGACTTTAGTATACATCGAGCCAATGTAGTGTATACCAAGCGACAGTATTAACTGAGCTTGTATTCACCGACACATTTCTTTGTTAACCGAGTATGGATGAAAGTATTAAATGCTTAGTTTAGCCGACATAAAATGATGAGCTAAAAATTGTTATGATTTCAAGATTGAGGATAAAGTTTTTTATGAGATCCACAATTGAAAAAATTCAGAGAAGATCTAAAGGATGTAATTGAAATGTGTTACTGACACAACTGTCGAGGAATGTTTAAGAGGCAAAATCAATGAAGAAGATTAAGTAGCAAAATTTGATGGTTGATATGAAAAAGGTTTATCTGTCTATATGAGAGATATGAGTTTCACTGTTGAAACTATGCTAGAAGAAAGATGATTGCAAATATTTCATGTGAATATAGTTTCATGCATGTCTAATCAGACTGGTTGAAGGAGAACTGAACTGCAAAGTTAACCGAGCGTCAAAGAGCTATTACCGAGGGGCAATAATTTATTGAATGTTGAGGAAGTGAATTGAAATATTGATCAGATGATTTGTATGGGCTTTGAATAGATCTGAACTTCTACAAAATAAGTTTTATTGTGATCATATCAAATACTATTTCAGTTTAACCATTGATACAAAAAATCTCCTAACCAAGTGGACTTAACCGTCTTATGTTATGCCCTATGTCATTCAATGAATGTGCATTGTTATCCTATCAACCCCATAGTGAATGTTGGTTGAATGATAATTGTTAGTCTTAAATCCTCTAACAAGGTCACACCTAACCATGTGTTTTGTAACCTTTAACAAGCTTGGCTCTTCACCGAGCTCACTTTAGAAGAGTGAAAATTATTTTGGGTTAGCGGTCCTAGGTGGTTTTTCCCTTAGCAGGGTTTCCACATTAAATCATTATTTAATGTATTTATGTGATGATTATTTTATTTTCATACTTTACATATTGCATATTTGATTTGGTTGGTAATCACAGTAAGTTAATTGACTGATAATTGGTAAAGGAACAGACAGTTTAATAGTTTATGTTACCGAGCTGCATAATTTGTTGAAATTAATTTGTAGGTTACATATTTGCATTTGGGACTATTGGATAACTGACCTAACTAATTCACCCCCCCTCTCATTTATTCTAACAATTGGTATCAGAGCGCACTGGTTTCTTGGAATATAGTTTTAAGGACTTCAGCATAAAGATTGCAAGATGTATGAGAGGGAAGTTTCAAAGCTAAACAAGGACAACTTTACAATATGGCAAAGTCAAATGAAACTTCACATATCTGGAATCAAAGATTTTGTCTTACATCTACTTGAACATGGAAATCTCTATCATGGTGCTCTATCTAAGATAGAGCGCCAACAATCTCTGTCTGAGATAGAGAACCAACAATCTCTATAATGGTGCTCTATCTGATGCTAAATTTGAGGATGTCAAGACTTGCACTACTTCAAATGGGAATGTGGGACAAAATTGCTCTAGTCTATGGTGGAGATGAAAATTTGAAGAGATCCATAGCTGAAATCTTAAGGGGTAGATTTGATGATATGAAAATGAAGGAAGGAGAAAACATTACACAATATTCAAATCAAATCAAAGAGGTAGTAAATGCTATCCGAGGAGCTGGTGGTATCATTGATGAAGATATAGTGGTAAGTAAGATTCTAAGAACCTTGTTTCCTATTTATGCAATTAGAATATTTGCTAAACATGAAATGAGGTCCGCACCTGGTAGCACTCTTACTCTTGATAGTCTGATTGGTAAGCTAACAATATTTGAGCTAAACAATTTTGATAATAGTGTTGTACCATCTATTGAGTCTACTTTTATATCTTCTCTAAAGATTGGTAAATCTAGCAATAGACACAATATAAAGAATGACAGTGATAGTAATACTGATGATGAGCTTGATGAACTTAAAGCTCTTATGACCTAGAGATTGCCTAAAGGTAAAGGTAGATATAAAGGAAAGTTACCTTTAGCTTGCTTTAACTGTAAAGAAGTTGGCCATATTACTACTAGATATCCTAATAGGAAAGAGGAAGATAAAGATAAAAACCAATTTGGTGATGGAAGCTATGGAAGAAGAAACAACAGAGGCTACTGAAACTACAATAGAAACAACCAAGATAATAAAGATAAGGACAAAAAGACATGTTATTTGGTTGAGGATGAGGAAACTGACATCGACACCGACACATATGATGATGTTGAGGTAATATTTGTAGCAATGAAAGATGATTCAGAGGAAGAAGAAAGGTATGTAGAAACAACACTCATTTCTAAAGTTAGTAAAAATGATACTTGGATCATTGGTAGTGGCTGTACACATCACATGATTGGTGATAAAGATAAGTTTGATCATCTTGAGCATTATAATGGAGGATCAGTAAAAATGGGTAATGATACACCTTGCATGGTTAAAGGAAAATGATCTTTAATGATAAATGATAAAATCAAATGTGATAATGCTTATTGGGTAAAATGACTAAATTATAATTTGCTAAGTGTAGCTCAGCTTAACAACTCAGGTCACCGAGTGGCATCTGAAAGCAAGAAGGTGAAGATTTATGATGGAAATGGAAAGCTTGTTGGATCAGGAGGACAATCAAAAGGTAACTTATTTTATCTTGACACTGTTGAGACTTCTTGTTTACTGGTGAAAAATGAAGATGCATGGTTGTGGCATAAAAGGTTATGTCATGTAAATTTTGATAACATGAATAAGATCAGTTAAAAGAGAAAATTTAGAGGTCTGCCTAGCTTAACTAAGCCTAATCATGTTATGTGTCATCAATGTCAGAAAGGGAAGATGAAAAAATCTAATTTTAAAAGTAAAGACTATTCAACAAAATGAATCTTGGAGTTAGTTCACACTGACCTATGTGGTCCCATGAGAACTCAAAACTAATATGGAGATATATACTTTATTCTGTTTGTTTATGACTACACTAGATTGATGACTATTATATTTTTAAAGAGAACTGTGAGGTATTTAAGATGTTTAAATGGTATGAAGCTAAAGTAGAAAAATAAACTAGAAAAGAATTGAAATGCTTAAGGTCTGATAGAGGTGGTGGGTTTATTTCTGATGAATTCACTAACTATTGTAATGAGCATGGAATCAAAAGACAAGTTTATGTACTGAGAACACCGCAGCAGAATGGAATTGCTGAAAGGAGAAACATATCTATCGTTGATTGTGCAAGAACATTGATGATAGATAAAAATGTTGCACAGATGTATTGGAGAGAAGTAGTTAGCATAGTTGTATATGTCTTGAACCGAGTATGATTAAACAAAGACACAAACAAAACACCCTATGAGTTATGGTTTGGAAACACACCGAGTGTAAGTTACTTCAGATTTTTTGGTAGAAAATATTTTATTTTGAAAGATGATAGAAATGAGAAATTTGACTCTAAAGGTGATGACATAAGATTTCTTGGATATTCTACTAAAAGCAAAGCTTATAAGTGTCTGAATAAAGTCACTAATAAGATTATTGAAAGTGCTAATGTCTGAGTTGATGAATTTGCTGATAAAAATGATGAAGAAAGTACTAAGGAGCCAGAAGAATATGGTAGATTCACTTATGTTGAGCATCCAGAGTACCTACCAAAGCCATAGGCTGAGTCGACCAAGCATCAGCAAAATAACACCGAGGAATAGAAAAGGAAAACCAAGGATCAGGAAGAAGCTACCGAGAAAGGAAATGAACTTGGATAGAATGAAGAACAAAGGAGAGATCAAATGCTAGCAAGGCTTGTCAAAAGACATCATCCTGAGAACCAACTCATTGGAGATAGGCAAGCTGACATACTGGTAAGAAGTAAGTTAAGACAAAACACATGCTTAGTTTGTGAGTTTGAACCTAAGAATGTTAAGGTTGCACTTGAGAATGATGAATGGGTCAATGCTATGAATGAAGAGATTGAACAAATTGAGAAAAATAAGACATGGACTTTAGTACCTAGACCAAAATATAAAAATGTTATTGGTACTAAGTGGATTTTCAAAAATAAGCTGAATGAAAATGGAGAAGTTATTAGAAATAAAGCTAGACTTGTTTGCAAGGGATATACACAAGAAGAAGGTATTGATTATGGTGAAACTTTTGCACCTGTTGCTAGATTGGAAGGAGTCTTCATGTTACTTGCATATGTTGCACATAAGAACTTTAAGGTATACCAAATGGATGTTAAGTCAGCATTTCTGAATGGAATACTAGAAGAGGAGGTCTACATAGAACAACCAGAAGGATTTGTTGATCCGAATCAGAAAGACATGGTACATGTAGATTTCATAAAGCTTTATATGGATTGAAGCAAGCACCGAGAGCATGGTATGAAATGTTACATATTTATCTTTTAAGTATTGGTTTTGTAAGAACTAGTGAAAAAACTAATTTGTACATGAAAGGAGGATTTGATGATTGTGATACCACAATTTGATTACTTTCAAAAAAAAAACCAATGCTAAAAATAAAAAACTTCTTTTGAAAAAACCAATCAAAAAATTAACTAATAACTACCTATCTTTCGGATTTGGACTTTACCGAAAACCTAAAACACCTTGTGGAAAGCTAAGATTTGGATTAATGATAGGAAATTTGATTTCCCAAACTGTGTCATTTTTAGATTTTTAAAATTCAACCATCTTTAGCCTTTGTCAACATCATCTTTGCAGCAGGTCAAAATTTCAACATTTTCTAAAGGCTTTGATCACATAATTTTGATTGTTCCTGTCATAGAGCTTCCTTTCTTAATCCCTCAACTTTTATTTATAAATTAATATAATTTTTTTATCCCATTTCATGTACTCCATCATTAATTATTGGGCATGGAGTTTAAGAGGCCATTTTTTAGGGTTTTATCACTATATAGGACTCCAAATTTTGCCCAAAATTTAGAGCTCCAACAGGCTCTTCCTGGGGACATATGCTCTCTGTGAGCATAGCAAGATTCCAACTATCTCTGGATAAGAAGACCATGTATCCATACTTAATCTGATGCAAAGTAAAATTGGGTGGCCCCAAACCCCCCAAAAGTGAACATTGTTCCTTTCCTCTATCGAACACTTGATTCTAATCATGTAACACCTCATTCCTTCTGATCATGGTATGATTTCCCTTTATCACTTGCTTAGGATCAGAATTGTTCCTTTCTTTTTTAGTAAGAGTATTTGAAAAGAAAAAAATTCCATAATTTTTTAGCCCCAACATCTTATCATTTTCTATATTAGATACATCATCCCTATGGACAATATTTATTGCTTCATCACTATGGTCTTTGGTGAATGGAGAATCCCTATGTATTTGATTAGTTATGTCTTCTTGCACATAATTTTCTCCATACTCAATATGTTTTTTCTCACAAGAATTTTTTGAAGATAGCTCATATTCAAGAAATATTACTTCACTTTTATCAAGAATCTGATTAGATAGAACCGTTGGAAAATTTTTAGAACTATTCTTTAACATATTCTCCTCATTATGCATGTTTGATTCCATCTCATCCTCACAATTTTGATACAACTTCTTCTCATATGATGAACTAATGCATGTTTCACCTTCTAAATACCCCTCTCCACACATATCTTGAGTTTTATCATCTTCAAAAGTATCATTAGGTTTTCTATCTTCATCGTGATGTTGATGGACTTGATTGCATAGAAAATTCTCTTCAAACAATGGATTCAAGAACAAAGAGAGCTCATACATATCTTCTTCTTCTTTCTCTTCAAACAATGGATTCAGGAACATAGAGAATTTAGACATGCTTTCTTGAGAGCTTTCATTTGGATCATCAAGTGTTTCATCAACAAGACTAATATCTTCATTTGCATTATCTTTTGAAGCTTCCTCCTGTTCATGCAATTCTATTTCATCTCCATAATTTGATTCCTGAGAATTATCATTTCCTTCATCTAGTACCTCTTGAATATGTAGTGATTCATCAACCTCCTTACCATGGTGGATTGAGAAAAATTTTGGACCATTATTCTCAACGTGTCTTTGGCATTCTATGTCTAATAAGGCTGAAATCTCTTCCACACTGAGAAGATCCTCGTCCTCATTTTCACATTCACTGATGTTTGATATCATACAAGTATCATCATGGAAAACTCTTTCCTCAAACTATCCAAAAAAGTCTTCTCCATTCAAATCTGAAACTTGACTTGACTCATATGTTATTTCAGTTCTGTACTCATTCTCCTCTGCAACCAATTCATTATTCGTAAGTTTGAGAAAAGTAAGAAACTGACGATCATATAAGAGACCTAGTTCTTGCATTCTATTGAAAAGATTAGAGGATGGAGGTTTACATTAGGAAGGTATTTCTTGACAGATATTAAACATCCTCATGAATAATTGTATTGTAGATTCTTCTTCTTATTTCTCTAAGTTCAAAAATGCGTCCAAAAGGGCTATGTAATTTGGATCTTATTCATCATCACGGAGATTTCCATCAAACACAAGGCCTTGTTCAATTTGATCATAAGTGTCCTCTTCTCTGTCTTCACTATCTTCTTCTAATATCTTAAAAAGAAGCTTTAGATCAGGGTCATCTAGCAAGATTCCCAAGTTTCTGACCTTTCTCATTAATTCTTTTGTGAAGGCATAATTGTTACAAGTATCATCTAATACATATTCACCATCCTCAAGAATAAGTGTGCAGAAGACTCCACTTCAAATCTCTCCAAACTAAAAAATGCATCAAGTAGAGACATACTATGATCCTCCTCCATGTTGCAGCTTTGGTCTTCACACTATTCATAACACATGTTATCTTTATCGCTTGCATCATGGAATTCATATAGAAACCATTGTTCAAATTCTTTCCAAGATGAAATACTTTGTGTAGGTAATGATGCATATTCCTCTCTTGCATTATCTTTTAATGTCTTGATAGATAGTTTCATTGCTTGATCTTCTGCACAATGAAACTAAAGAAGTCTCTATAAATTCATAAAATGCATCCAAATGTTCAACTATTGTTTCATCCCATTCTCCATGGAACTTTGGTACAAGATGTGAAAACTTAGGCAGCAACTTAAAAGGAATACAATGGAATCCCCTTAGATCTAATGGTGTGATACCATCTGGAATAAATGGTTTTCTTTGAAATGGTTGTTTATTCTGATACATTCTGGATATCTAAATTGGTAGTAACTTGTTTTTTTTGTACAATAGGTTCTTCTCAATAGAGTCGCCACCTCTTTCAAGAGGAAAATATTACTTTCTCCTTTTGGGTCTTCTTCCTTAGTAGAGTCACTGATTGAAATGCTTTATTGAATAGAGTGACCACCTCATTCGAGGAATGTCTTGCTTCTAGGTTCTTTCTTACAGTAGAGTATGCTTCCAAACAAATCAATTCAATTGCTTTCTGAATCTGATCTGCGAAATCTGAAATTCTGGCTAACTTCACAATATATATTGTGAGAAACTCTCCCCAACAAAGTCACCTATTTGTTGGTACCTAAAAATGAAGGATTGGATTTCCTATGGACTTGCCAATCCAATGCTGGGAAATCCAATTATTTTTGCCAATGAACAAGTTCAACCACAATAGGGGTTTGAACTTCTGCAATTCTGGCTTTGCAAGACCAAGGCTGGTGGGCCTATACCTTAACCAAATCTGTTGGTTCAAAGGCTTTTTATAGCGGATAACTAAATATAAAACTTTTGGATTCTCTCAAAGTGGAAAATGAACTTGAGAGGAATCAAATTGTGAGTATCAAAATTATTGAATGTTGTTTAAATGCTATAATAGAAATGCTTTTGAAAGAATGTTTTAAAATAATGTATTATTTGGTTTGAAATAAATACTGATGACTACTTTATGCTTGTAATTTTTTTGAACAAAGACTTCAACTTAAGGATAAGAGATCAATGTCTTTCTTCTATTGGGCAATAGAGACAGTTCCTTTTTAATCCTATGTACAACTAAGTGAGACAGAGAACACCATCTAAATGCTCCTATCAACTACTACTCTTTAATGTCTTTGATTATTTTACTATGCTTCAATCAGTGTTATTGAATTTAACCCAAGCTTAATGAGCCCAATTCGAATTAATAGAGCCTAATAATTCGAATTATCAAATTGAAAAATAATGGGAATAATTTCCAAACATAAAGTTTTAAAGCAACTTTATCTTTTGGAGATAAAATCACAAAGGACTGATCAATTAAGAACAATCAAATCCATAACTCCAAATTAGAGAAAATAAATAATTTATATTAATGCTCCATAAAGTCTTATGTACAATAGATCACTTGTAGAAAGTGCAGTAGAAAATAAGTTTTTTACATTGTTGATGATTCTTCTCTACCCTTACATTTTACACCACATATATAAGTGGATGAATGGTTTTCACACCCCTTTAGGGTGAAGAGACACCACCCTATGCTAAAATTTAAAAACTTCTTTTGAAAAAAGTAATCAAAAAATTAACTAATAACTACCTATCTTTCGGATTTGGGCTTGACCGAAAACCTAAAACACCTTGTGGAAAGCTAAGATTTGGACTAGAGATAGGAAATTTTATTTCCCGAATTGGGTCATTTTTAGATTTTTAAAATTCAACCATCTTCAGCCTCTGTTGGAATCATCTTTGCAGCAGGTCAAAATTTCAGCATTTTCTAAAGGCTTTGATCACCGAATTTTGATTGTTCCTGTCACAGAGCTTCCTTTCTTAATCCCTCAAATTTTAATTAAAAATTAATATATAATTTTTTATCCCATTTCATGTACTCCATCATTAATTATTGGGCATAGAGTTTAAGAGGCCATTTTTTAGGGTTTTATCATTATATAGGACTCTAAATTTTGCCCAAAATTTAGAGCTCCAACATGTTGGATATAGAATCTACACATGAAATAGAGGCAAAATGTGTTTGATTGTATAGGGGCTTACCTAAGTCAAAACCTAGTTTGGATTCAACCTCTAGTACAACAATGATGATTAGAAAGAGAGTGTGCCCTTGATAAGCTAGAGGCTAAAAACATTAAGGAAATGTTGATATAACAAATTATACTTTTGCTATAATCGTCTTTCCTTTAAGCTTCATAAAAGGTTGATGTTGTTAGTAGTTTATGCATGTCTTCACTCATGGAGGAAACACATAAACTCGATCATGGATGTTAACTTGAATGCTTGATCTATTCTTCGCTACCTTTAAGATGCTTGATTGCTTGATGAATCAGAATTGAATGTAGGAGTATTCACTTGTACAAGAGGAGGGAGTGAGGCTTGTATTTATACTTGACGTCATGAAATATGTTAAAAAATTTGAAGGTTGACATTGGGAGAAATTTCTGGCTCAACAAACTTATGGTTGTGATATTGCTATCAAGATTCAACAGTGTAGTTTTTTAGTCAAACTCATTGACCCATGTTTCATGAGTGGTAGTTCGCAAGAACCCATCTCTCATGAGAATGAATGGAACACTTGGCACTTATTGCATCTAGGTGATGCTCATAGAGGTGAAGCACCAAGACTTCCTGAGAGGTCACCATCCCAGTACTACTCCAACTTAAGTGTGCTTAACTATAGAGTTTCCTCCATGGTTAGGCCCACTTTTCTTGCAACCCCATTTTGGGCCCAAAATGGCCAAATGCTAGCACCATAGTCCTATTATTTTTTCTTGAAATTTGGTTTGTATTCTTGGGATTGTTCTAGGCTTCCAAATTTGACCATGGAATGAGTACAATCAATCATCTAGCAAGGGAATAAGGAAAAGCCACAAAAGTGAATCCCAAATGAGTGTAAAATTATATATGGATACAATTTATGACATTACATTTAGCCCCCACTTTAGCGGGAGTATCGCCTTGCACTCACTCTCAGTAAAGTATTGGATAACATCAAAAAAAATTCATGAAGAAATTAAAGAGACAAGATAACACAAAGCCCCTAGGATTTTGGATCTTATCAATCTCAAAGATCAAGATGAAAGGAGCAACCTGATGAGCATAGGTTACACACACATGGAGTATGCAAGAACAAAGAAGAGAATATGAAATTTAGGTCTAGTAAGGGTTGCTTACTTGGAGGCATAAGAGAAGAGGCATGTCTTCTAAGTCTAGTAAGAACTTCTTACTAGGAGTCATGTTAGAGAAAGGAGAATCAAATAGATCTAGCAAGGTGTGTCATACTAGTTCACTTGTAAAAGATTACAAAGAAAAACCTCAATTTTCTAGATAATATGGAAAAAGTAATTACAAAATAGGTGTTTTAGTGTGCACCAAACACAAAGTTTACAAAACAAAGCATTTGTTTTCTAGCTGATCTAAAAATGTGACTATAAATTGGGTGTTGTAATGTGCACAAAACAAAAATTCGATATGAGACTACAAAATGGGTGTAGTAATGGCAATAAGCACATCATAGTGTATAGTTAAAGTGTGTAAACCAAACTCATGGTGTATGCATAGATTGTAACATATAGTGGGTTATATGCCCCCACATTAAAGTGATTGCTTACACCTTACCAAGAGAATTTTCTTTTAGGTAGGATACATGCATCCAAAGGCAAGCATGCCACCATAGTGAAATGCCCCCACACATCAGTAAATCAAAGGCGATTATCACGAGACATGAAAAAGAACATAAGGGATCCATTGTCTGGGGTCAGTATGCACATTACATAAATCATGTATATCAAATATGATTTTTTTGAATTAATCTCATTCCCCATGTGGAACTACAATCACATTGCAAGAAGAGTATAAGATAAACACAAAAGTATTTTGGGGTCAACAGGGAAGAGACCAAAAAGAGATCTCAGCTCTTGTTTGACAACTATTTATATATGTTCAAATCACCCATATAACAACACATTTATGTGTTATAACTAACTCATATAAATCTTAAGAGTAATATTTTAAATTATTTTAAAATTTTCTATTAAAAAGAAATAATTTTTTAATGTACTATAATTTGCCTATATGGATTGTTATTTGTCCCAAAAAAAATGATATAAGTATGAACTGCAAGAATTTAAATATTTTGATTTTCTATCAAGGAATGCATCTTTATAGTAAATCTATGTGGTTTTTTCAAAACAATGGATGTATTATTTTAAAAGCCTTATAAAATTAACATTAATTTTTAAAATTGAAATAAATAATAGATTTATGACAAAATATATTTTTGTTCTTTGTTTTATATTGGTAACAAAGTATCCTTAACATTGTTAGAGTTAATTCCTCAACCCTACAAATTCCAAGGATCACATGTAATTGAACACTTTTGCAAAAAGAGAAAAAAAAACAAAGCTATTGGGGCCAAGAGCTATTGATCCCAAACATGGGTTGTCATTATTCTACAAACCTCACTAAAGATTGAATTCTACAAAGAATCCTTTGAAGGAAAAAATGGATCATGGTATATGTCCTTATTTTATGATTTGAGACAAAAAAATATATGCATGAACCAAATAAACTTAAGTAATTAGGATGAAAAATGACATAGATAATTAAAAAATTAATTAAATATATCCTTTTATGCAAACAACTATAGATTCAATATGTAAAGATATTATCACTCTTAAAGAATTTCTTCTTAATAAAAGAAACCTCCAAATGCTCAAAACAAAAGATATCTCTTGTATTTTAAAAGGGATTTGACCTATATTGACATAAGTAACAAGCAAAGAATATTAACCTTGATAAATATCCATTCATAACTCAATGAAACCCACACAGAAGAAGAAAAATTGTCTCTTAAACTACTAGAAGGATGTCTCCCTAATGATACAACTATTATTATTAAATATTTAAATAATAAGCATGTAGCTTTCAAACCTTCCATATTGTCACCTTTAAAGTTATACATCTTATATTGATACATTCAAATTCATACATATTATTAAGAAGCTCTATAGGAGTGGTGTATTTCACATTAAGTAGAGTTAATTGTCGTCAATGCTGTTAGGTCCAATATCAAAATTGGTTTGGTCCCTTTTCACAAAGTTGGAGTGACCAATAGCAACACTAATGTTAGTCAAGAATGGTGTCTTTACATGCTATTTTATAATAAGTGACTCTAAATTACTAGAAAAGATAACCTTCACATAAAACACCCAATTTAAATATCTAGATGGCATTTATATTAGCAAATGGAAAGCATACTAAAATAGTCAAGACTACCCAACGTTTAAATGAAATTGAGATCACGAATCTTTAATTTTTTAACACAACTTCTATGAGATAGACCACCTCTAGAGAATCTTCTATCTTCTTCTCCCACATCACTACTAACACATTGAAAGAAAAAGTACTAGTAACATAGCTCAAATATAGGGTCTTGTGCATCCACCACCTCTAGGGGAGATGACCCAGTAGTTGAGCACCCTAACTTCACGCTTCTCAAAATCCTACGTGGAAATTTCAAATCACTCCCTTTTTTTACAATAGTTTACTTGGGGAGTCTCCTGCTTATAACTAAGGTTTCAAAGCCACATCATCAAATATGATGCCACTTCAACATGCTTTTTGCGAAGGTGTCCAAAACAGCCCAAAAAAAAGTGAGACCAATCATAGTGCATTAGGGACCCCAATACTTGTGCAACTGATGTGGTATCACATGACTGGTTACTTTTTAGAACAAAGGATACATTTCATTCAATTATGGGTAGTCATCATTAGCAAAAATAACTTTAAAGTCACAAATATTGGTACAATGTTGTAAAAAATATTGGATATTAAATCAACAACTGTGGGTATTAAGTTAAAAATTGCTATCACAACAATTGGAACGTGTTCTAGTACTGGGTCCTCTCCCCTATAGTAAAAGTGCTAATACCCCCTTCATAGACACAACTTGATGGACATGGCTAAGCTCCAAACAAAATGCATCGTTGACTAAATTTCAAAAAATAGAAACATGACAGATTTTGGCAAAATTTTTAGCATCTTTTCTTCATGATCTACACATTTTGTGATCGAAAATCACAAAAAATTTGCTAAAAAATAAGTGTTTTTGCAAATTTGAAAATAAAAAATTGATTTTTTTTTTCTTTGGTGCATTCTGTCTTGAGCTTAACCAGCGTCCAACTTGATATCATTCTAACAATTTATAGTAAATATTGGCAATAATAGAATGTTATTTGGAAATTAAACATTTAACAAAAGGAAGCTTTATAAATCTCTATCTAGGATGGAAAGCTAACATGCCTACAACATCTTGATTCCTTAGAATTGCAATTTTATCCCTTGAAGAGATAAAGAAACTTAGGTGCCCAAATTTGACAAGAAAATAACTTGCAAAGCAAGTAGTGAAGACATTTTTGTAGAGAACGCATTTTGCTTCAATGGCCCTATGAATTTTGGCCTTGTTACCAAACATGGCTTGGTAGGTTCCACTCTGGGGACCTTATCAATGTCATTTCCAAAGTAAAATGACACAAGTTTCTTTAAGTCATCAAAAAGGATCATTACGAAACATTGAAACATTTTAGAGTGTAGGAATCTTGGGAAACTATTACATCCCTTGATGGTTCCAACCTTTTCTATTGCCTCAATAGTTATTGAAATCATTTGAAAACAACTTTGATGATTAAATTAAAAAAGGTACCTTGAAATTTGGAAATAAGGCTACAATTGCTAGTTTGTTTTGGTTTAATGCTCTACAGTATTATATAATATACTAATGCTTGTTATGTAATAGTTTATTGGTCATTGTTGTGGGCGAGTTTTCCTCATTAACAGTTATGTTTGTGAAACATTGGACAAAATAATTGGTCCTGAGGATAAGTTGAAACTGATCTTTTGATTTAAAGGCAGCACATTATAACTAAGAAGCTGGATTCGTGCCCAACAATCCCGAACCGGGTCCGGGTCCGGATTCACGGACCGGTTTGCATGAAATTCGAGCAGGGTCTGTGCGCGGACCCTTCCCAGATCTGGCGTAGACCCAGGAGGATCCATGCGAGTCCATGAGGACCTCGCGCGAATCCACAAGAATCCTCAAGGACCTGCGGGTCTAAGAGACCATAAAATGAAAAAAAAACTTAAAACAAACATTTTTATATTGTTTTTTTTGTATATAACCCTAAAACAACCCTTATTATGGGTCTCCAAGCATATTTCATTTCTCATTTTGCTCTCTATTTCTCTCTCTCATTCTTGCAAGCTTGAAGTAAGGTGATTGTATTCAAAGGAGATCGATTGTGGAGTGACAAATACCTTCCAAGAAGCAAATTTGAGTAATTAAGGTATGCATTTGAACCATATTCTCTAGTTTTTTGATAGATTATTTCAAGTTTTGAAAAGTTTTAATGTTTTTCAAATTTTTGTATAAGTTTTGAAGTACTTTTTTTCATTTTTTTTATAGATTGCAACAATCATACAATGAGTAGTCAAGGCTCAGTGGGTCGGTAGGGATGTCAAAAATATAAAATTGATAAAGGGTCTCCTTTATGGAGACATGCCACAAGAATTTCTCAATGTTCTGGAGGTGGGGGGTATATATGGAAATGTAATTTTTGCAACACACAATATAGAAGTTCCTCTCCCAAGTAAAATTTTATCTTTTAGGCCCTGGGGGTCAAGGGATTAACATGTGAGAGGGCCCAGGGGGAGATAAGAAGGGATTTCCAGCTACACAAATAGCAACTTTGGTAAAAGAACAAGAAAAAGATGACAAAATAGTTGCACAAGGGAAACAAGGTGCTTATACCAGGAAACATAAAACAATATTGCCACCCACTCAACTAACCTCTAAATCACATCCATTCTTGCCTATGCCTTCTAGGGATGAAGATGTAGAACAACCACTAAACACCCCCCGCAAGAGAGGCCCATTAGATAGGGCATTTCAAAATAAGTTAAGAGATATTGTTGATCTCAAAGTTGGATGTTGCTTTTTTGTGAATGGTGTTCCATTCAACCTAGTGAGATCACCTTATTGGTGAGAGATGTGTGAAGCAATAAATGAAACACCTTCTGGTTACCATGGCCCTAGATATGAAAATTTGTGCACCACCATATTACATAGTGAGAGAAAAAATGTAGAGACCCAACTAAAACCAATAAGAAATTCTTGGGTTTAAACGGGTGTGTCTATTGTTTCAGATGGATGAAAAGATTGCAAAAACCATCAATTAATTAATATAATTGTTGTATCCCCCAAGGCATCAATGTTTTTTAAGGCGGTTGGCTGTGAAGGTGAAGTAAAAAATGCAAAGTTCATTGCCCAAATTCTGATTGATTCCATAGAGTCTGTGGGTCATGACAATGTTGTCCAAGTAATTACAAACAATGCAAAAGTTTGCAAGGTTGCAGGTGCTTTGGTAGAGGCTAGATATGATCACATCTTTTGGACACCGTGCACTGTCCATTCTCTCAATCTAGTGATGAAAGCGATTGACACCGAAATAGAATGGGTGAAACAGGTGTATGAGGAGGGTGAGGAGATTCAAATGTTTGTGACAAATCAACATATGTCACAAGCAATTTTCAGAACTTTCTCAAGATTGGAATTGTTGAAGGTAAATTTTAAAATTTAATTTATAGTTTATTTAGTTTCATTTATCATTTTATAATTTTTATGTCATATTTTATATAATTGAATAAAATATTGTATGTGTTGTTTACATATTTTAAATGTGTTATTAACTCACTATTAACATATTCTTAGGTGGCTGAAACCCGTTTTGCCTCTCACACAATTGTGTTGAGACATCTTGTTAAGGTGAAGGAGGCACTATCACAAATGGTTATTAGTAACCAATGGAACATCTGAAAGCAATCCAATAAAGTGAGGGCCCAAAAGGTGAAGACATCGTTATTAGATGATGATTGGTGGACTCGTGGGGAGTATGTGTTGGAATTCACTAAGCCTATCATGTCTATGCTTTGATTTGCCGACACTGATGAACCATGCTTGGGGGATATCTATGATAGCTGGGACACAATGTTGGAGAAGATAAAATTGGTAAGTTATAAATTTAATACATTCATCTATCTTTGTTTATTGAGAGTTATTTAAATTCAAAATTGACATAATGACAACTTACATCAAGATAACTTACATGAACATCATTTGATATCCCAGGTCATACATAGGAGAGAGAATGATCCTAAGGACACTTTATACAAAAAGGTGGAAGCAATTGTTCTTCATCGTTGGAACAAGATGACCACGCCTTTGCACCTCCTAGCATATGCTCTTTCTCTCATGTACTATAGCACAAAAGTACTTGCTATTCCAGGCATAGTGGCACCATATAGAGATGTTGAGGTTGCCAATGGGTAGAAGAGGGCATTTGATAAAATCTTCTGCGATCCAGATGTTGGGGTAAGTGTTAGGGGAGAATTTGGATAATTTATCTTAGTTAGAGATCTCCACCCTACTGCTATCAATGACCAAAGCGGAATGGATGCTATTAGATGGTGGTACCTTCATGTGCAAGATTGTGTATACCTCCAACCTCTTGCAATTAAGATTCTATCACAAGTTTTTAAGTTTTAACTTTTTTTATTCTTTTTTTTTGTCACTTGCATTGTAGAATTTAACACTTAACACTCTCGAATTTATCTTGTATTTTTTTAAGTTTGTTGGTTTTCTCTCTAGGTTGCAAGCTCTTCTGCCGCTGTGCGGAATTGAAGTATTTACTCCTTTATCCACTCAGTTAAGCGTAACTGGTTGGCTGCACAAAAAAATAGAAGACTTGGTGTATATTCACAACTTCCATCTCCTGTCACAAAAGGATCCAAAGTACAAGAAGGGGCTAGAGAAGCTTTGGGATGTAGCACCCGAGTCTGCTGACTTAGATATGACCATTCAGGATCTTGCTAGAGCCACTTTGGCTGATGTGGATGATGATGATGAGACAATAGCCTCTAGTGCTAGTGTAACCAGTTTGGGTTCCAATGATGATTTTGATCAACCACTTGCAGCTGTTGGAGACCTCATTGATCCAGATTTTTTGATAATCCATTTGATGTTTGATGAAATGAAAACTTTAGTCTTTCATGATTTATGAACCATTGAACATTGAATCATATTTCAAAATTTAATGAACTATATTTTGATTCTTGAATTGTCATTGTGTAATTCAGTAATTCAATGTGCTGATATTTTTTAGAATTGTCAACATAAATCAATGATCAAGTATGCTATTGAATTTTTAATGTTTATCTTTGACATTTGGCATCATAGATTCATAGTATGAAATGATTTAGTTTTAGAATTATGTATATTTCTCTTATATTGTTAAGGTGAAGGAGGCACTATCACAAATGGTTATTAGTAACCAATGGAACATCTGAAAGCAATCCAATAAAGTGAGGGCCCAAAAGGTGAAGGCATTGTTATTAGATGATGATTGGTGAACTCGTGTTGAGTATGTGTTGGAATTCATTAAGCCTATCATGTCTATGCTTTGATTTGCCGACACTGATGAACCATGCTTGGGGGATATCTATGATAGCATGGACACAATGTTGGAGAAGATAAAATTGGTAAGTTATAAATTTAATGCATTCATCTATCTTTGTTTATTGAGAGTTATTTAAATTCAAAATTGACATAATGATAACTTACATCAAGATAACTTACATGAACATCATTTGATATCCCAGGTCATACATAGGAGAGAGAATGATCTTGAGGACACCTTATACAAAAAGGTGGAAGCAATTGTTCTTCATGGTTGGAACAAGATGATCATGCCTTTGCACCTCCTAGCATATGCTCTTTCTCCCATGTACTATAGCGCAGAAGTACTTGCTATTCTAGGCAGAGTGGCACCATATAGAGATGTTGAGGTTGACAATGGGTAGAAGAGGGCATTTGATAAAATCTTCTGCGATCCAGATGTTGGGGTAAGTGTTAGGGGAGAATTTGAATATTTATCTCAAGAAGAGATCTCCACCCTACTACTATCAATGACCAAAGCAGAATGGATGCTATTAGATGGTGGTACCTTCATGGGCAAGATTGTGTATACTTCCAACTTCTTGCAATTAAGATTCTATCACAAGTTTTTAAGTTTTAACTTTTTTTATTCTTTTTTTTTGTCACTTGCATTGTAGAATTTAACACTTTAACACTCTTGAAGTTATCTTGTATTTTTTTAAGTTTGTTAGTTTTCTCTCTAAGTTGCAAGCTCTTCTGTCGCTGAGCAGAATTGGAGTACTTACTCCTTTATCTACTCAGTCAAGCGTAACCGATTTGCTGCACAAAAAAATAGAAGACTTAGTGTATATTCACAACAACTTGTGTCTCTTGACATAGAAGGATCCAAAGTACAAGAAGGGGCCAGAGAAGCTTTGGGATGTAACACTCGAGTCTACTGACTTAGATATGACCATTCAGGATCTTGCTAGAGCCACTTTGGCTGATGTGGATGATGATGATGATGATGAGACAATAGCCTCTAGTGCTAGTGGAACCGGTTTGGGTTCCAATGATGATTTTGATCAACCACTTGCAACTGTTGGAGGCCCCATTGATCCAGATTTTTTTAATAATCCATTTGATGTTTGATGAAATGAAAACTTTAGTCTTTCATGATTGATGAACCATTGAACATTGAATCATGTTTCAAACTTTAATGAACTATATTTTGATTCTTGAATTGTCATTGTGTAATTCAGTAATTCAATGTGTTGATATTCTTTAGAATCGTCAACATAAATCAATGATCAAGTATGATATTGAATTTTTAATGTTTATCTTTGACATTTGGCATCATAGATCAAACATCATAGGTTCATAGTATGAAATGATTTAGTTTTAGAATTATGTATATTTCTCTTATATTTTTGGATACACACACACACACATACACACAAATCCATACGAATCATAATTGGAGGAAAAAAAATTTCACGAATCCGCAAACCAGATTCACGAACCAGATTCTCGAACCCGAATCCGAACCGACAATTTAGCATTATATGTTAGAAAAAATTGTTCCAAGTCTGCCCCATGAAAACTCTGACTTAACAAACAACTTTCAAAACAGCAGTCAAAGTTGAAATCGTTACCAGCATCTACACCTAATCAGCCATTTATGCCCATGTCATACTAAAAAATAACTGCAGTCATCATTGCTCAGTAAAAAATAATTAATAGTTTGCAACTTAGTTTCTTTGGAAAACCTATAATTACCATAATATGTAAGTGGAAATGGCAGCTACATCATATTGTTCTTCAGTTGCAATTATATATTCAACACCACCTTTTATATTGCCTATATGCAATTTGTTCTTGTGTATTTTTACATGATGGCTATTTTATTCTCTTAAGAAATTAAGGTGTCCCTTAGGGTTGAATATGGATGAGAAACCAGGCAATACAAATGAAATGAAAACAATGAAATAAAAAATATAATATAGAGATTATTATGCATATATGATAGATGCGAGAAAATCAGATATGGAAAATTCAAGAAATTTCAAGGACGTTACCAACCTGTATGATCTCTTCAAGTAGTTAGCGTCACATGGTAAGCAAAGTCCATGCAAATTTATAGCAGAAACAAAAACGAAAAGACAAAGCAATACTCATTTCAGCACCAACTTACCATAGAGTGAATGTGAGAAAAAGCAAACAGGGAGAAATTGTTTAGAAAACCATATATTATTTGGTGACAACCTCTAAGTGTTGCAACCCAAGACGTTGGCAAAGAACTCTAAAAAATGTGATAGATCCAAAAAACATTTCCTAACAAATTATAGATGAGTGTCAAAAAAGTGACCACAATTTTATTTACCCTGATTTAAGCCCAGAAAGTGCATTGCCCACTTCTTAAAAACGTAATCAAAGAACAGAGAAATGAATCCCTAACAAGTTAAAACATACTGAGTACTGAGCAAGACAATGAACTTTACTTCAATTCTTCATTGCTATCACAAGTTCTAACAGTTGTCCTAAAATCATCCTGATTAACTCCAAAGCATCTCAAGAACTGAAAGGGAGAAGAGTTTGCATTTTTTAAGATCTGTTATGAAAAAGTGTAATTCATGTTTGAACTTTTCTAAAGATGAACATCTCACAAATTTGTCCAAAATTCAACTGAAGTAGAAGATAATCTACACCCTCAAAATCATCCAACTACTGCAGTTGAGAACTAGGATAAAGAAAGATTTTCTAGTCAAATAAAGTATAGCTCTCAGATATATTCAATATTAAGTGCTCCTCATTTTCCCATCCAGAGTAGGTCATCTTGCTCAGAGATGAGATGATTGCCTTGGACATGGGAATTCACTTTGTCACCCAAAATGCAAAGCTAAAAAAATGATGCAAAAACTTCATATAGGTTTTTTTCCATGCAAATGCTTTTGATAGGTTCACAGCACTCCTCCAATATAATTTGAACTTTCTCAAGGTAGACATTAATAATCTCGAGGTACACCAGACTCTCCTCTTGAGATATTTAATGCACATGTGACTAATTACTAAGGTCTTCAATATACAGCAGTAGATGTTAGCTTTGGAGGTAACAAAAGCTCGTGGAATTGGAAAAAACACTCCTCCGAGGGACAATAAAACTAATCAAGCTTGAATTAAAATTAAAATCCATAGAAGTAAAATAGCAGAAAAATAGAATTGGAGAGAATTAATGATGTCATTTTCCTCAGCATGGGATTTCTCAGATGCAAGTTTTTTCTCTGCTAATGAAAGAATTTTAATTAGATAAAAACAAATGACTCACATGAATTCAGGCTTCCTTACAAACAATCTATTCAGCAGATATTAACAAAATTAAAAATCATGCACAATTTTTTCCAATAACTTAAGCATATTTAAATTAGAATAAATTATTGCATGAATTCAAGCTCCTTTGCCAATAATCTAAAAAGAGGATGACTAAAACAAGGAGGGCTACATCTTGTGGAGAACCCAAAACATGTTTGATTAAATATTACAATATCTAGTATAGAAATAGGCAGGCCACATGTAGCAGGAAAAACAAAGTCATTGCATCTTGTCTGCTTTAGTGAGCTCTACATGGATCTGTAATCATCAGGAATAAACTTCCCCTGATACCAATGTGACTTCCAGACAAGGCTAATCTCTTCAATTGGTACACCCTTGGTCTCTGGTAGGAAAATGTAGATGAAAATGCTAATGATCAGAACCTGTCCAGAAAAGAAAATGAACAATCCAAAGTTCAAATGGCAGAGCATGGCTAAAAAGGTTTGGGCAATGGTGAAGGTGAAGAGGAGGTTGACGCAAACATTGATGCTCTGCCCTTTCAGTCAGATTTCCAGGGGAAAATTTTCACTCAGAAACAACCATCCAAGGGGCCCTCATGGCCATGCAAAAGCTGCAACATAAATGCATATAAAGATCAGAGGTGCCATCGCTTGGAGATCAAAAGTTTGAAATGTTTAGTAGAGCATGACTAAAATAACAGAGGGAAAAATGAAAAGAAACGCCAAAAAAAAAATCAAAAATCTGGCATCACAAGAGATTTTATTGTTACCTGCATAGATTCTAAAAAATGTGTCAGTAATCCTCATCTCTTAACCCAAAAATGCAGTGACAAACAACAAAAAGAACGAAATCAATCAGGCACGTGCTCCAAACAGCAACTTCATTTATATTTTGAAAATTCACTTTTGCTCCAATCACATACAGAAAATATGATGCAGGAGTTAAACATATTAAATTTTACGACTTATCAGCTTTTCTAGCGGCCAAAAGTTTATCCTCTTTCCCCTATGCTTGATAAACAGAAAATGGTCATCAAATTCTCATATAAAAACTGGCTCAAGAAGAAGAAATTATGGATTCTGCAAGATATATATTGAGATTTTTCCTGCCCCACATTTGCTCAAAACAAATATCGAGTAATTGGCTAGACAAAATCCCTTACAATCTTATGAGTCAAGGTAAAAGGTTGTGTTGTGAGGTTTTCAAACCATTGCCCCATTGCAAATGGGGACCCCCTCTTTTGCTTTGCTGTCAGTAGGTGTGAGCGTAGATTGGCAACATTTTGAGAGTTCAAACCTTGAGCTAGTTGTGGGGTTAGAGCTTGGAGAGAGAAAAGGCAAAATGGAAGTTGATCATAAGCAAATAAAGAAATAATTTCAAAATCAGATTCATTATTGATCAAAGTGTTTTCAAGAGCTACAAAATTCTGATCATATTGGTGTAAGTACTTGAGGTGAGAAACATGGAATTTGTGCTGATTGATGATGAGGAGATATGAAATTTATACTTAATATTTTTGTGGGAATGTTCAGCTTGAGCATGGAGACTTAACAATACATTGCGACAACTTGATCAACTTTCAAGATGACAAGTTTGATATTCAAGCACCCGAGATAAAGTTTAACTTGAATGATGAAGATCAGATAAAAGCCAGTACAAGTAATTTCAGGTTAGAATGGCTTTACAAGTGCCTTATTTGGTCTCCATTTCCACTTTGCATTGGCTTTATTTGGGTTCAATTTCCACTTCATGCTGCTGGCATCTGCCTTATTCACCCTCGATTTCCACTTTATGCTGTTTGGACTTGCCTTATTTGGGCAGTTTGCCTTATTTGATGGTGATTTCCACTTGCACTTGTGTAAGTTGGCCTTATTTACCTTTGATTTCCACTTGCACTTGTGTTAGTTTGCCTTATTTGTTGGTGCAATTTCCACCCAACGCTTGGTGTTTTGCCTTATCCATCTTGGATTCCCACTTCACATTGTTTTCACTTGCCTTATTTTGGTGCAATTTCCACCTTTTGGTTACACATTTGCCTTATTTCATGTGCATTTCCACCATGCTAATTAGCAAGTCGCCTTATTTGGTCTTAAATCTCCACCTTGCTATTTCACAAAGGCACCTTATTTGGTGTAAATTTCCACTCCATGTTTCAATTAAGCACCATATTTGATGGAGATTTCCACTCCATGTTTTATAACAGTGCCTTATTTGATCTTCATTTCCGCTGGCCTACAAGAGATGGTGCCTTATTTGTTGATGATTTCCACCAGCCTTGTGTTTATTTTCACCATGTAAAGGAAGGCGAATGTTAGTATATGAGCCTAATTTGGCTCCCAATTCTGCCACCCCCTTCCTTGACATGAGCTTTATTTGGCTCTAAATTCCGCTCGATGTCTCAGATCAGTGCCTAATTGAGGTGCGATTTCCACCTTTGGGCTATGCGAATGCCTTGTATTGGGCGATGAAATTAAATGCATCAGGTGTGATTCAAATTGAAGGGGATGAAATTTAATGCAAAGAAGTTTGAATTTAATGAAGTGGCACGATTTAGTGAAAAGGTTCGATCTAATTGCAAGGGCCGCGATTTTAATGAGGGGCAATTTTATGTAATCATGGGCATGTGATTTCATGGATATAGATCAATCTACGTTGAGGAAATAAAACATCAAATATAAGGGTGATCGATTTAAGTTGAAGAGGCATAAAATCAAATTGAAGTGGTTTGATCTAAATGGAGAAGACACGAATTAAATGCAATGGTGATCAATTTTAATTCAATTGCCAATTAATTAAAAGGCCTCAAATTAAATAAATAACAATCAAGTCGGCTTGGTCATGAAGTAAAGGATGTGTTTCATTTAAATTTTGCCCTTATGGAGGGTTGCAACCTTTCACTATTGAAACCTCTATACTGGGTGTTGAATCTAATTCAACAGTCAATCCAAAACAATCCTGTCAAGTACAATTCAAGGAAAACATCAAGTGCAGATTAAATTTTCCAAGCAAGCTCGAACCTACAAAATAACAAGACATTCAGTTAGAAATCAGAATTAGCAGTGCAGATCAAATTTCATAACAAGTGAATTGTGAAAGGTTTTAATTAAGTGTAAGAAAATCATTCAATTTTAAGTCGAAATTTGGACTTTTCCAGCAGAAAAAGATCAAGGCTTTGGAGTGACTTCACCCAGATTGTGATAGAAATCAGACTTACTCAAAAATGAAAATCTCCAGGTCTGAGTATTTCAACTCAGATTTTAACACCAGCAGGGTAAATATTTCGTTCCATATAATGTTGCATGATGGAATAGAGGTGTAGATGCATGGTTCGATGGTGATTTGAAGTAAAACCACATGATGTACAAATCTTAACTTCTAATTTTACTTAATCATGACCATACCTTCACGATTTAAAGTTCAATAGTGCATCTCGAATTTGGGAATTTGATTAAGTTAGTGCTATGGGATATATTGTCATCATTTGTTTTCAATAACTATATCCTTGACTCGGAATACAATTTAAAATGCAAATATGTAATTAATGATGTTGCATGGTAGAATAAGCAATGGTGGGAGCCGATGATGGTGAAAATTCAAAGTCAGAGGCAAGCTGTCCTCAATTTCAAGATCAAGGTCAGAATGTCAAGAAGAAATCAAGAATTCAAGAACAAGCAAATTCAAGTTATGTCAATGAGAAGGTTTCAAAATGGAGAACTTCAAAGGATAAAAAAGACTTCATGAAGATGAAGCAATTTGGGAATATGTCATCCCAATGGATTAAGGATTTGATAATGATAATCAAGAATTATTTTCTCTTCATCAAGAGTTGATCAAGTTTACAAGAAAAGCATGTTGAGGTGGTGTCCATTCATCTTCAGCTAGTCAGACCATGCCAAGTGTTCCCATAAAAGAGCTTAACAATATTATGTCTAGATTTCATTGAATTTGCCAAAAAGGAAAAGTCAAAGGAAATTATCTTTTAATGGAAGAATTTATTGTAAGCCCACGTGGCATTTTATCATTGGCCCATGGATTGACACCTTCTTCTATAAGCTTCTACCTAACCCAATTTCTTATTGGCTCTAAAAAGCAATGTAATTTTCTTATTGGCCCACAAGGTGGTGCCCAATTGTAATTGGCCAGCATTTAATGCTTGTAGCAGTTAGGTAGGTTAGGGCTTTGTTGGCATAATCTTGGCCCTTGATATTGGGTCAATCAGAGCCACACATTGTACTAGGAACTACTATAAAAGGCCAAGTCTTCTCATTTGTAACTAATGAGATTAGAGATTAGATTAGTGTGAGAGAGACTTGCAAAAAATAGTTGCTATAATACTACCAAAATTATTCCTTCTTCATTATTGGTTTTCATGGTGAATGTTTGTGACGTTTGAAGTATCACAAGTTATTTTTATTTTCAGATCTAGCAATTTAACAGATAAAATATAACTAAAACAATAATAGATAAATAGAACACAAGATACAACATATAATGTACCTTGGGAAACCTCCCTTGTGAGGGTAACCCAGCAAATAGATGTATATTAAGCTTTGGATCCAACTTACAGATTACAGCCTCAATGATAAGTCTGACCTAAAGATCTAGATTCAAATCTGTGGGTGTAGATCAGATATGAAGATAGGATTCACTGTGATTCGAATATATTCAGTTCTAAATGCATCATTTAACTAGTCACCAATGGAGCAGATGTAGATCAACTTTGGAGATAATTGATGGTGAGGGTAATCAGTCTTCTACAGTGGTTGCTGCAGCAGTAGGTGCACAAAGGACGCTAGAGGTAGATGCTCTTCCACCACAACATATGAAAGTAGGTTCTTAAGAGAGATCGCAATCACCTTCTTAAGCAGAGCAGTTCGCATCTAACACCTTATGATTTCACACTTCAATTGTGTTTTGATGCTAAGGCGAATTCTACTTATATACTAGTCAGGAGTATTAATCAATACAAGCCGACCCATGAAATTAATGCTGGCCGACTCATGAAGAGAAGATAATCTTGCACCAAATAATTTGCTGAAGAGAGGGTCGACTAAGGAAGCAATTCCTATGTGGGCTGACCCACCTAAGAATTTGATTTTAGCGCCACTAATTGTATTTGCCAATACAACCTGCGATTTATTTAAATTAAATTGAAGATATAATTTAAATATTCTAGATCCCGAAAATAGCTATAAAATTAACACTCCCTCTTAGCTAAGAGGGATTTAGCTATTACCTTACCTTTCCATCATGCTTACTTGCAAAGGATGGACCCACCACACATTGCCCGCAGAGGGTGGGAGAGGACAAGCCTCAAAGATCACCTTTGCATTGCTCGCAGAGGATGATTGCCACCATACATTGTCTGCAGAGGGTGGACTTCAATATAACACCACCTTACATTGCCCGTAGAGGGTGGTGAGGGACTTTGCCACCTTACATTGTTCGCAGAGGGTGGACTTAAAAATTATTATAATACCATCTTGCATTTCCCGAAGAGGATGGTAAAAAATTTGAACAGTTACAATTCCACCTTGCATTGCCCGCAGAGGGTGGTACACATCTTCTTTTAAAGAAGATCCAACATACAAATACAACATCCACCTTGCATTTCCCGCATAGGGTGGTTACGAATATCTACACTTAAACAACAAGGTACAATGTCCATCTTGCATTCCCCACAAGAGAGGTACAATTGAAATTCATACACAAGGAACATCAATGAAGCTGAGACTCCCTCTCAGCTATAGCAGGTATCTTTACAAGTCCAAGCCTTTCCTGGAAGTACACAAACTTCACCCTGCTAAGTGGCTTGGTGAGGATGTTGCCACTTGCTCTTCAGTGCTGATGTACTTCAGTTGAACGGTGCCTCTCTATACCATATCTCAAATTAAGTGATAGTGAGTTTCCACATGTTTAGATCTGTCATGAAACATATGATTTACAGACATCTTTATGCAACTTTGATTATCACAATGAATCATGGTAGAATTTCATGGTTGTCCAAATAGATCAACAAGAAGCTTCCGAAGCCACAATGCTTCTCTAGATGCTACGCTGGCTGCAATATACTCAGCTTCAGTTGTACTCAAGGCAACTGAGGACTGCTTCCTGCTAGTCCAGTAGATCATGGCTGATCCCAAACTAAAACATAGGCCTGAAGTGCTTCTCTTTCGGACGACATCTCCTGCCCAATTTGAATCACAAAATCCTTCCAAAGAAATTGAGGTGGAGGAATACTTCAGCCCATAGTCAACTGTGCCTCGAAGATATCTCAAAATGTGTTTGGCTGCAACAAGATGAACAACCTTGGGTGTGTTCGTGAACTGGCTGAGAGCACTGACAACATAGCATATGTCCGGTCTGGTGTTAACTAGGTACATCAAGGACCCAATCAGTTCCCTATATTCTGTAGCATCTACAAAGTCAGAATTTTATGCACATGCACTCAACTTTTCCAGATTAGTCTCCATAGGTGTAAACATGGATTTCCAATCCAACATTTTAAACCTTTTCAATATATCAACAATATATTTTCCTTGACTTAGCATAATTTCGTTAGTACCTTGCCAAACTTCTAATCCAAGAAAGTAATGCATAAGTCCTAGATCTTTCATTTCTAACTCAGAGGCTAACTCCTATTTACATCTAATGATAAGATCTTCATTCCCAGTTAGAAATAAATCATCAACATATAATACCAAAATCAACATCTTATCATCAAAAATTTTAAAATAAATGTTAGGATCAGCATCATTCTTACAAAATCCTAATCCTACCAAATACTTATCAATTCTTTCATACCATGCACGAGGAGCTTGTTTCAAACCATAGAGAGTTTTCTTCAACCTACACACGTGTTTCCCTGTTGTGTATCTCATAACCTTCAAGTTGTTCAATGCAAACTTCTTCTTCAATGACACCATTGAGAAAGGCAGTCTTGACATCCATTTGATGCAACTTCCAACCCTTAGCTGCAACAATGGCTATTATAGATCTAATAGAGGTATATCTAGCTACAGGAGCAATTGTTTTTTCATAATCTATTCCTTCTTTTTGAGAAAAATCACAAGCAACAAATCTAGCTTTAAATTTTTCTATACTACCATCAGCAGAATGTTTAACTTTAAATAACCATTTGGAGGATACAATAGACTTACCTTTAGGACAGGGCACAATCTCCCATACGTCGTTCTTGATGATGGACTCATATTCTTCATCCATGGCATTCTTCCATTCATGTTGTCCCATTGCATCCTTTGCAATGGATGGCTCAATCTTGGTAAAGTTGCACATCAAAGCCACATAGTTGGAGAAAGCATGAGGTTTCCTACTTTCTCGAAAAGTTCCCGGAGGAGCAGCGAACTATTCAGCTTCTTGAATGGTTTTATGCATCTAGAGTGGCCTCTTCTTACCCCTAGAGGTGATGCTAGGACCCTCAATAGGTCCTAGGGTTCATCATGACTAGGTGGTTCGGACAATCCTGAAGACTCCCTTTGAGACTCAACATTGTTATCAATATTCATCTCATGATTTTCCTTAGTAGCATTTTCATCTTCAATCAAAGATCTTTTAGACTTACTTAAAGCAATATTTTCTTCAAAAATAACATCTCTACTTACCTCAACATTCTTTTGCCTTGGAATATAGATTCTAAATGCTTTAGAATTTTCACTGTAACAAATAAGCATTCATTTCCTCCCAGATGCCTCTAATTTGGTTCTTTTCTCCTTAGGAACGTGAATGTAGATAGGACTTCCAAAAATCCTCAGATGACTGATGTCGGGCTTTACTCCAGTGAATGCTTCTTTCGGAGTCATGTCTTTTAGAATGCTATGAGGACACCGGTTTTGAATGTAGACAACAGTCCTAGCAGCTTCAGCCCAAAGGAACAACTTTAGGTCTTGATCATGAAGCATGGCTTTGGCTGATTCAATAATAGTCATGTTCTTCCGTTCAGCAATACCATTTTGCTGTGGGTTGTAGGGAACACAAAACTCCCTCTTGATCCCTACTTCTACACAATAGTCATGAAAAATATCGGAGATGTACTCACCTCCATTGTCAAATCTGAGCACCTTAATATGTTTACCAGAAAAATTTTAAACTAAGGATTTAAACTCTTTAAACCTAGCTAAGACTTCATCAAATTCTTTAGACCTTAAGAAATAAATCCAAGTCTTCCTCAAGAAATCATCTATAAATGTGACATAGTATAAGCAACCACCAGATGAAGCAACAGACATAGGACCACATAGATCAAAATGTACAAGAGCAAGTTTTTCTTTAGATCTAGATTCACTCTTTTGAAAAGAACTTTTAATATTCTTACCTATAGCACAACCCTTGCATACATCATCATGAACATGACTAAATTTAGGCATACCTTTTACCATCCTTTCAAGAGTAGGGAGAGCACGATAATGCAAATGACCAAGTCTTCGATGCCACAAATTAGTAGTCTCAGCTACAGAACTAATAAAAGCCTGGAAAGGACGAGTTGAAAGCTTGTAGAGACTTTCAAACCTTCTACCAATAACTCTTGCAGATTTTATGTTAGACTTCTTAGCCCAAGCTAAAACTTTACCCTCAGAAAATGAAATTTGATAACCCTTATCTTCTAAAGCAAAAATTGAAATCAAATTCCTTTTAATACCAGGAATGAATAATATATCAGTCAATTGTAATGAAATACCTGAATCCAAGTTAAGGGTAGAGTTACCGAGACCTTTTACGGAATATTGAGCATCATCACCTATAACCACATTAAGGCTAGACTCCTTCTCAATCAAGTCTGTAAGCTGGTTCCTATATCTTGTTATATGCCTGGAAGCACCACTATCAATCAACCAAGTGTCACTGTTAGTAGGTACATTACTAGATAGAGTAAAAATAAAAAGAAAGTCTTCCTTGTTTTCTTTATTATCAACTTCATTGAGGTTGGCTTCTTGGTGGCTTACATTAGCCTTGCATTCTTTGGCATAGTGGCCAAACTTGTCACATCTGAAACATCGGATGTGAGATAGATCCCTAGACTTTTTTCTTGGATCGTTGTTTCCATGAGCCCTGAAATTGTCATTCCTTCTAAAATTCCTTTTTTTCCAATTTTCACCTTTCTTAAAGGATTGAGCTGCAAGAACTTGGTTATCTAAAGAGGAAGAAGAACCTTTAAAACCTTTAGCATCTAAACGAGATTCTTCTTGAATACAATCAGCTCTAAGACGATCAAAAGAAGGTAAATCACTTCTACCATTCAAACCTTGAATGAAGGGTTCCCAAGATGAAGGTAGACCGTTGAGAGCAAGCATGACCAAATCTTTGTCTTGAACATCTCCTTCCATAGTCAGAATCTGGTCTCTCAATCTAGCAATTCTCATGAAGAAGGCCATCACTAATTCTCCCTTGTCCATCTTGATTTGAAGTAGTTGTCTTCTTAGGGTGAGAGCCTTGCTGAGATTGTTGATTTCATACATTCCCTCCAGCTGGTTGAACATGGCACGAGTTGAAGGTAGCTTGGAGATGACTGTAACAAGGTGATCTTTGATGGAATCAATCAGGATCTTCTTTGCCTTTAACAACTTCTTCTTGAAGAGAACCAACTTGTTCGCATCAAAAGGTTCCTCAGGTTCAGTCCCTTGCACAAATTGAAGTACATCATTTTCTTCTAAAGCCAATAGAACACGAACCTTCCAAGAGGAGAAGTTAGCTGCCCCCTCTAATCTGTCTTCAACTTTCACACCTGGAGCCATGATGGAAACAATAGCAAGAACACAGAAAACTGACAAAAAAAATTGTTAGATCTGATTACTTTAATATGAACCTGGCTCTGATACCAAGTTATTTTTATTTTCAGATCTAGCAATTTAACAGATAAAATATAACTAAAACAATAACAGATAAATAGAACACAAGATACAACACAGAATGTACCCTGGGAAACCTCCCTTGTGGAGTTGAAAACCAAGCAAATAGATGTATATTAAGCTTTGGATCCAACTTACAGATTACAGCCTCAATGATAAGTCTGACCTGGAGATCTAGATTCAGATCTGTGGGTGTAGATCAGATTTGAAGATAGGATTCACTGTGATTCGAATATATTCAGTTCTGAATGCCTCATTTAACCAGTCACCAATGGAGTAGATGTAGATCAACTTTGGAGATAATTGATGGTGAGGGTAATCAGTCTACAGTGGTTGCTGCAGCAGTAGGTGCACAAAGGACACCAGAGGTAGATGCTCTTCCACCACAGCATATGAAAGTAGGTTATTAAGAGAGATCGCAATCACCTTCTTAAGCAGAGCAGTTCGCATCTAACACCTTATGATTTCGCACTTGAATTGTGTTTTGATGCTAAGGCAAATTCTACTTATATACTAGTCAGGAGTATTAATCAATACAAGCCGACCCATGAAATTAATGCTGGCCGACTCATGAAGAGAAGATAATCTTGCGCCAAATAATTTGCTGAAGGGAGGGCCAACTAAGGAAGCAATTCCTATGTGGGTCGACCCACCTAAGAATTTGATTTTGGCGCCACTAATTGTATTTGCCAATACAACCTGCGATTTATTTAAATTAAATTGAAGATATAATTTAAATATTCTAGATCCAGAAAATAGCTATAAAATTAACACATGGTTTCTACATTTCCTCACTTAGATTGAAATTTTAGTTGAATGGAAGATATTTTGGATGCATCTTTGTTAAACTCATTTAGACCAAAACCACTAGTTGCTTGTTGATTGTAAATTTGTCTAGCATGGTTGAATGGCATATTTATAAGCTTTACTTCGATTATTACTTGCACATTGACATGCATCGATGGATGGCGTTAATGGAGTGGTAATAATTTAAACATCTCACATTTACCTTAGGAGATTGCACTAGCTTGGTTGATGTCGATAGCTAAACAAAATCTAATGGAGTCACAAAGACATTCATAATCTCCTGCATTATAGGAGTTAGATTAGATTTCTAAACCCTTATCTTGCAATTTGTTTGGTTGGGAGAAGTTGAAGTAGTTGATATCTATTTAATGAATAGCTCAAGTCCCTTTGTGATACTAGCATATCACATCATTATAATTGAGTGAAAGTCCATGATAAGAAGGAACCTTGGGGTTGTCTCATTTGATCACACAATCCATATACATTGTTTAGCATATGAGCATCCTTATTCAAGAGAGAGTTGGGGATTTGTGTTTCATTTGAAATACCAAGTATTCGGTTATGCAAGTTGTAGTGACATAAAACTCACATCAACAGATTCAACAAGGGTTTTAGGGGCATAATTTTTCCCTAAGGGCAGATGAAAGGATACAAGTAGTCTCGTTATCTTTGTGAATGGAAATAGTTTCCATCATCTACTTCGGTATTTTTTTAAAAAAAATTAAGAGAAATAAACTAAGAAATCTGGATCTTGTTATTTTAGATATTTTTGTTGGGGATTTTAGATAGCAAGGTAACTCTAACTGCAAATAGATGAGAGAACTTGAATACAAGATTTTCTCTAACCTGACTTCTACTAACAGAGTCACTTTTATGATCTTGGTTGATCCTTTAATGCAACAAACCACTGCAATTTTCAAGAAAAATAAAACCAATATAGATGAAAACCTTTGAATCCAAATCTAAAGCCAAACAACGCAGCCAACATTTATTGAAGAGAAAATACAACATGAGTTTCAGAAGTGAGGGTTTTATAAAACTTAATCTTTAAGAAAGAGATAATCCTACACAAGGCTTACATGCTTGGCTTCTTTCAGTGCAAAAATAATCTGTCGCTTTTGTTAATATTTCATAATCAATATAAGGCATTCAGACATTAACAAGCACAAACAAGAAAGTTAGAAACAAAGGAAATAGAAGGGCACTCAAATACAGAAACAATTCATATCTTGCACGCATACAATAATAAAATATTAAAAACATGTCACATATGTTTCATTTTATACAATAAAAAAATGTTTAGTTTGTTCTGATGAAACTTGCACCCATTAAAAAGAAACTTATAGCCCTTCAGCCAAATTGTTTCTCTTATCATCAATTCACTGCATAAAAACCATAGTTCACAGACTTGGACTTGGAGAATCCTCAATGTTAAGTTTTCGAACTAGAATACAGGAATACAATAAACAGAAACACAATAACAAATGACACAATAAGTTATCTTGGGAAAACGATAATTTTGATCGTCATGAAGATGGACGTACTTAACCTTAATTAATATTCCTCTAGTATCCTTTTTAGACAACATTGTCGAGGTTGTTCACCTGATTCATTGTAACCTCGTCGTTGAACTCACTAACCCGCATCTTGTGTGTAGAAACTTATCACCTTTTAAAAAAAAAATTTGTTGGTTGTGTTTTGACCCAACTTTTGGGCATCACAGACACAATAAGTTATCTTGGGAAAACCCTCCTACTCGAGGGTGAAAAACCCAGCCCCACAAAATATAGATCCTGTTATAGAAAGCTAAAACAAATACACAGAACTCTAACTTCTAATTGTTGATACCAAACAATCAATCAATCAGCAGTATATGAAGTTCAATCACTTCAGCTATGCAGATACAGAATATAAAAGTTCTTCAAGTATCTCACAGATACAAACAATAATGAGAATAACTCACTCACTCGAATCTGCTTTTTCACAGATCACATACATACAAATACTATATCATAAGATGTACTTGATACAAAAAATTTACTCATACTTCAGACACGGCAATATCTATGCTGCAAAATGATCAAACACACAATACTCTCTCAACCCGACTTCTCTCAAACAGAACCACATAATAAAGGTTTTTTCCCCGATGAAAGAATAGAGACATTGCTGTTACAAAAATTGAATCGTCCCCAGTTACAAAAGAGTGACGATTGGAAACTCCAGTGATGCCTTATACCACGTGAGGCAAAAAAGAGAAGCCCAACAGACTTTGCACGGAATATGAATGCTGGGCGGTGACGGTTACCAAAGTATACAAAAAAATCTGCAGAACTGAATGAAGGTAACATAAAGATCATTCTGCAACAGAAAAGCGACTCTCTTTAATCTCGAACAAACTTAGCATATGATATCCGTAATACTGGGCAGTGATGGTAAGGAAGGACATCACTTCATCTTCCATCGAATACATATTCTCAAAGTATGAACTAAGAACATAACTCATATATCAGATAGCATCACTGCTGAAGATGAGAACCAATAGAGAACGAGAAATGTAGAAATCATCAACACAGGTATGAATGATATCTCACGCAGCTATCAAAACATTAACACTCAGCAAGCCCAAAATTTTCAACTCAGCAACTTAGCAGGTACTGAAGATTGAAATCTCTTAAAAAACATTTGTTTTGGATAAAATTCAATTACAAAATGTATCGACTTTGAAATTGACATCTCGAAAGAGAAAATGCATGGTTTTATAGCAAAAACATGTGTGATGTCCCCTTCTTAATTTGCTTGAGAATCACAATTGCAACAAATTAGGGTGTTACATCTTAAAAAGTAAATACTCCTTTTAATATTGTGATCTTGGATTTGAATCCTACATTCACAACATGAAATTCATATGCAATGTACATACATACATACATACATTTATATACATACATACATACATATATATAGTTAATCATTAGGGTTAGTCAAGCCACATTATATTCATTCAGTATTAACACATTGAGAAAAGAGACATGATGGGTCCGCTCAAAGCCATTTCTACACCAAGCCTAAGAGTGATGTCTACCACAACCCTCTTGCTTGTCAGCTTGTACCTACTTTCCCCAACCATGTCTCATCTCCCTATAGATAGTTTCCATCTTGTGGAGTCGAGAGGAATTTGTGAGGGGTTACTTGATTTGTAAGTGCCCTTTTTGTCCTAGGCCGCAATGGTCCTTCTACGACGGCCTACATACGAGCTCACTCGCCACCCTTCGCTTACACCTCAGGCACTCTCTCTCTCGCAAGATGGATTTTAGGTAGTATGTATATCTATTTTCTATCATAGAGGTATACACTTAAGCATTAATCTCACACAAAGATGCATATATGTCTTTATATAGAATACACAAATATGATGTGAGTATTATTTATACCAAGATGTTGAATGTATGGTTAGATTGCAATTCCTCAATTGCTATCTATTGATGGACTATATGCTCTTGTCTGATCTGATATCATCCACTGGTACTTGATGCTATGCTGGTAGTTCAATCTGCCTTGTTGTTGATGAATGTTTGTCTTAGTGCTACTAACACTACCTATTCTTGCCTATTGATGGTATTAAATACTAATAGTGCTTGTTGCTGTTTACATTTTCTCCATCTTATGGATATGGATAGTTGCCTTATCTTTTTCTGTTCAAAACTTCTCTCTTGATCAATGTATGCAACAGCTGACGTTTTTCCTGGTTCTGTCTTCTTGATGTGATTGTATTGCCTGATGTTTGACATGCTGATCATTTTTGTTTCCTTTTCTTCGATGCTCCCTTTTCCAATGCATTGGTTTCCTCTCTTATATCTTTTAATGCTAAGGACACGCCCCTTCACCTTGCAAGGGGTGTCTTTCTTCAAGTCAACCGCTATTCATTACTAATTGGTAATTACATGAGACACTACTTTTGCAGATTATTCCTTCTAATAATGATTTCTTTATTATCAACATAGGTAAAAAGACTTCTACTAGATTGTAATCATTGTCTTTTATTACATGAATTGCTTCGCACCTATTAGTAATGATAAACACTGCTCTTATAATTGTTGTTTCCTTCCTAGTTGTTATCTGCTAACTGTATTAGACTTCTCTATCAGATATCAATTTGTTATTGTTGTTTATATTGAATGCCCTTTATATAGTGTGTGATTTAGACAGGGTCATGACGACATGTAAAAAATGCATTTTAACCAACATTTTACCTGCATCAACATTTTTACCACATTTTTCTGTGTCTATAAAAATGCAAGAGTTAAACATGTGAAAACTTGCCCAGCGAAAAAATTGAATTACTTGGCAACTCAGAGAGTACTTGCAGAGTTTGCAAACTTTGATATAAACATTTGCAAATGCTTTAGTCCTGCTTTATAAAAGAATGATTTCCTGTTATTCAGGTCTCGATAGAAGAATATTTTTACTGTGAGGACTAGGAATTGGTCAAATCTGTTCTCGTAAATTACAAATTTGAAACTGTTGTAGGGTATTATTTCTTCTTTGGCTATAGTAGAAAAACATAAGGATTGGTACCTCCAGTCTCTTGGATACTTAATATATATCAGATAAATGTAAAACTAAAATACTAAATACAGATCTATGCTAATGCGCTCGTAGGCCACCTCCCTTTGCTATGATGTCAAATAGTGTAGCTAGCCAGTTACTTACATTCTAGATTGTAGTGTGGGATCACATATATCTAGTATTTAGTTGTAATGAGTCAATGACTACTAATATCTAGATGAACTAATATGCATTACATAAACCTCCAAAATAATCACAAGTCACAAGTATCTTCAGAATGGATCTGATGCAGATTGCATGGTGGAATAAATAGGAATTAAGACCTAGAAGGGGACATTACATTCACCCAGGTCACAATTAGTACATGAAGAGATATATATGAGAGAAGAAATTGAAAATCCTTTGCATGTCCTTAAGAATTAATGAACGTTTGAACATGTTATCTCAACTCTGAACAGGCTATGTTGAGCATCTAAAACACCAGGGAAAAGACACAGATTAAGACCATTAGTTACCTTCATTTCATTTTTCATAGCTCGAGGTACATTGGAAAAAAGTACGAAAATTTGATTCAAATTAGCATTTCTTGTAGTCAAGCCTTGACTCTGCAGTAGCTAATTCTGAGCTGTAAATTACTGAGTGATGTCTTTGCCGGTACATGACAGCCATATCTCACAGGATTCCAACAAACCTCCAATCTGAACTCGTCTTCAGTGGCACACATATAATGTACAGGGACCTTATCACTGGGATCCGCAGATCCAATTTTTATTGATTTTATCACATATTTATAAAATCCCCCTTTCCATCAGTTCCTTCTGCAGATTGAGTGCCTCCTTTTTACTACTTTTTCCATGGTTTTCATCATTCAGCCAACTGAAAGTTGAGATATGAAGCCCTGAAGCATTATCTGGCATCCTGTCTAAAGGTTTCTTGACCTCCTGAATAGGGTTGTTTCTAACACAAACAATGGGTATACGACCAGTCATAGCATGCTGCATTCCTTCTTTGCTTATCCATTTATCATAAAGCTTAAAAGCTTCTTGTAGATTTCCTCCCTCGGTATACATGTCAAGAAGTGCCCTGACTGTTCTATCATCGGGGACAAGATTTATTTCTAGCATAGTATTTAATAATTTGGTTGCTTCTCTCATAGAATGATTTTTACACAGTTCATTGATGAGAATGTTAAGAGTATCTTTGCAAGGCAAAATCCCTTTTTCCAGCATATGGTCATTCCATTTTGAAGCTTCCTGCAAGTTGCATGCCTTGCAGTTCTCTTGAATCATTAGGTTATAAATGACGTCATCAGGAAGAAAATCTTTTTCAACCATTAAATTTAACAAGTGGTTGGCGTCATTCATTTTGCATCTCTTGCATAGTCCACTAAACAATGCAGTAGCTAAAAGAATGTTAGGAATATATCCTATGCCAAGCATTTCAGAGCTCAACTTAAATACCTGTTCCATGCTCCCTACCTTTAAGTATCCAGCAATAAGCATCTCATAGGAACTGGCACTTGGGTTTTGGCCTGCTTCAAGTACCTTATTCAGAAGAATGTTTGCATCAAGCAGCAACCCTCTTTTACAAAAACTTCCAATAAGTGCATCATCTGGAACTGTATCAACTGTGAGATTTTTTTCAGTCATATCAGTACAAGATTTACACACCTCTTGTAGTTTACCTTCCTTACAATAGTCATCAATCAATTTGGGGCAACAACTTAGATACTTCTCATATGGAATCAAACCATGTTTCCACATTTGACAAAGAATCTTCTTGGTTTTCTTCGTCTCCCCATTTTTGCAAAATCCAACTATTAGTGCATTACAAGTTATTATATCAGATGCAAGACCATTTTCAATCATTTTATTGCACATATTAAGAACATCTTCGATTTTGCCTTCTCTGCAATATCCATCAATCAAAGTACTGTAAACAGAAACGGTTGGTCTGATACCTTGCTTCACCATCTCACAGAACAATAGAAATGCATCTTCCAGTTTACCTGACTTGGCATATCCAAGTATCATTGTTGAGCAGATGTTGGAATTAGGAAACCTGTCTCTTGTTTTCATTTCATTCACGGCATGCCCTACCTTCATTTTCTTTTTCTTGTAAAGTCCATAAACTTTTGTATCGCATGTTGAGAGATTTGGCCCAGGTTCCCACAGTCTATTTTTAAATTTAACTGTACCACTATCTCCCTCCTCCTTCATCGCAGTTTCCCTATTTTCTACCATTGGTAAGTCTTTGTTATTATAACTAACAACGTCATATTGTGTACTGTAGTGTTCGGTTCTTTGCATTATCATCAAACCCACCTTGCAAAACTCATGGCTATTCCTCAAACTTAACAAAAAGGGGCAGAAGTGGAGGAAACCATTAGGATTCGTTCTTTGAATACTTGCCAAGCCATGGCCTGTTTGATTTGTGTATAATTTATACATTCAAAGAGATTGTGAGATGATTGGACAGAAGGAACATGAATCCTCAAGCCGTAGTCACTTTCAGCATTGTATTCATGGTTTCTGGAACTGGGAGAAGTTTGGTGCAAGTATTAATCTTAAAAAATGATATCGAAGTTCATGCTAAAACTTATGCAGCTACTAGTGTTCTTTACAAAATCGAGAAGATGGCGCACCTGTATATACAATAGAACACCTGTTTGCCCATCCATTCCTCTGCCTCTGCAGGCCATTACCTATACCGCCTTATGGACGCCATCTCCAATTTAATTTACCAGATGCGCGTGACCCAATTTAGATGCTCGCCTACATGCTCATCTCCAGAAATCCCCGTAAAAGTTACAATTGATAAATAAAGATGCACTAGCTATTGGAAGAGGTTTCTTCTCAAAAGTAGTAAATTATTCTTTTATAGGATTGAGATTAAGTGATTTAAAGGGTTTTCTTCTAATTTTTTTATTAGGGAGATCAAAATAATGTTTTAACAATTTTAATTGCAAATGAAAGAATGAAAGATTTTAATAACTTTTATGAGGTCAAAGTAGCTTATGGGACCTGCAAATTAGCACACAATTTTTTATTAGGATGTCAAGAATCTTAAACTAGTTGTACTCTCTTACTTATATATGTTCTCTCTTACTTAAATATGTTCTCCTATTGTAAGTCGGGCATTCCATGATAGAATGGCGTTTAGTCTCAACCACCTCCATAGTCTAGAATAGGCATGTCTTATTTTCCCACTCTTCTTTTGGTATTAGCCATCTACTCGTTTTGCACCTCAAATGGTGAGAGCTAGTTCTAATTTGGGCTATAAGCATTTTTGCTTTCCATTTAATACTTGCTCCTATATATGTTTTTCCCTCATGATCAACTGTGGGGTTAAATTCTTTGAGATAGTATAATTTTTTCTGTCTCTTTTGCTTTGACCTTATGATACTCCTAATTTTTTTGCGGACAAACTTCTTTATTCCATTATTGCCAACTGGACACTCTTGAATGTTAATATCCTATTTTTTCATCCACTTGTCGTTTTGCTTCATCCATGTGTTCTTTCTCCTATCTAATCTTTCCTCTATAACAAACCTAGGCCAACGGTAATTTTCAATATGATCTATAGTAGCAATTTTTAAGTATTTATATTCTACAGTAGCAATTTTTAAGTATTTGCATTTATTAATTTAAATCTGTTTAAGAAGTTAAAAATTAGTACTAATTTTTAAGTCATTGATCTTAAGAAGGTAAGTTTTTGTATTCATTGATTTTCTATGTTCATTTGAACTATATTAGAAGTGGTTTTGTATTTATAGATATTCATTTAAACTATATTTTAGACTGTCATTTAATGAAGAACATATTTTCTTGCAAATAATATTTTGTGATGCTTGATATGTATAGCATGAGTCTTAGTAGATTATAAAATTGATTGTATTTCACTACAGATCTATCCTACAACTATTGACTTGGTCTTGACTTCTATAGTTCATAAATCTTCTGTGAAAATTTGACCTTTTTATGTGATTATGAATCTTGTGTACAAAACTTCAAAATATATTCTATGATATTTGAGCATGGTGGTGCTAATGAGCATAATTAGAGTTTGTTATGCTAGATATGTGAAGTAATGTACTCCCTTCATTTTGCATTTATCAAACCCTTAGGTCAATGTGATAACTCTACAAAAAATAGAAGATACACAAAATAGAAGGTAACGGTTAGTATGCCCTTAAAAATGTTAATTTGTCGATATTATGTAATTGTAAGGATTATGTAATATTATATCATGATAACATTTCTTGATGCTTAGATATTCAGATGGATTAGGGCTTGTCCTTTTGGGGAGAAGGGAAAAATCACTAACCTTGAGATCGGTTAAAAATAACAAGGGATGAAGTCTTAATTTTGGGGATTAAACAAATGAAAGTTTTGGTAATCTTCTTCAACAACTTACTAGCTCTAAAGAAATATTTAGTAGCCATAGTGACATCATAACCCACAATGTCTTAGAAATACTAGAAAAAAGTGAGGGGGAAACTATCCAGACATGGGGATTTATAAAGATCCCATAAAGAAGACAATAGTTTTCACTTCCTCTTCAATAATTAAAGAAAGGATCTGGTCATTATCAACTAGCTTGATGGCATGTAGGAGGCAATTTAAAAGTTGCTCCTTAAGGGCATTAAGTCTACTATCACCATCCTCACTATAAGCATGTTTCAAATAGCCCAAAACCATTTCTCTCAATTGAGATCCCTTAGTGATTTCTTGATCCCATTAATTCTTCAGGATTTGAATATTATTCCTCTTCCTTTGTCTACTTGTTTATCTATGGGAAAAAATAGAGTTTATGTCACCTTCTTTTAGCCATTGTACTCTAGATATTTGCTTCAAGTAAATCTCTTCTCTCCGCAAATGATCCTTTCACTTCTTTCTTAAAAATTCTTCTCCACAATTCAAAGTTTGAGAGAAATCCCCCTTTCAGATTAAAACATGTATAGCTTGAAGCTTGGAGCTTATATCTTTTTTTATTGAAGATATCCCCAAAAGTTCATCTATTCCAACTTGTCACTTTCTTTTTGATTAAATCCAACTTTTTTGATATCGGATACATTGTTGATCCATAAACAAGAGTATTCCACCAACTTTGAACACAATCTTTGAAATCTGGGTGAGAATCTCATAATGGAAGGGGGGTGATCCACTTGAGGGTTTACCAATCTAATGTTGCATGACAAGATTATGACCAAAAATAGTTCTTGGGAGAGCTTTAAGAGTGGCATTACAACTAATGTCCCATCCATCTAGAATAAGGGATCTATCTAGCTTAACTTGAATGAGGTTATTCTTTGTCCTAATGTTTTGACCCATGAGCTCAATATCAAAAATCCTATTCATGATGATGAAATTTGACAAATCCGCCATGATGTCAATGTAATCCAACAACCCCCTATATTTTAGAAGGGAACAAGGGTGAATTAAAATCTATATCCATCATCCATAGAAAATCCATATCATCAAGGATAAGAGAAGAGATCTCATTTCAAACCACCTTATGCCTAAAAAAACTTTTAGGAGCATACCCATTAAATAATTACCATAACTAATTTACTCGATGTGAAAGTAACAACTAGATAATTGGGAGAAAAGGAGTATATATCTCCTTTGAGTTTGCTAGGGTTCCACATAGTAACCATTCTCCTTGAAGCTCCATTAGCATCACTTATTAGGAAAGAGGAGCTTGACCATATTTTGTCTACAATACTACTAAAGGTGTGTGAAGTCATTTTCGGTTCTTTTAATAAAAGAATATATAATATTCATTCCAAAATTTAATTTCTTAGTGCATATTGCTTTTCAGGACTACTTAACCCTTTCATGTTCCATGAAAGAAAATTCATTGTTAACATTTGGTATTTGCATCAAGGGTCCTTTTTCTTCCATTGGAAAAATCCCTAGCCATCTCTTTGTGCCTTGAGATGCTCTATGAGGGATGACCTGCCTTACTTTCCAAACCCGAATCCACCTTTTTAGTTCTTGTTTTCTTTTTCCAGGTTGTCCATTCTTCCTCCTCAATGAGCAATTGGTTGTTGGTTGTTTCACATGGGGAAAGGTATGTCTTTTTGACCTCAAGGTTACTTTCTTTGGTTGTGAGGATAAACCAATCTTGGGGGAAATTTGTATTTTACTTCATGTTTGTATCAACACTAAGGGTTTAGTATTTACCTTCATCTTCACATATTACTTTGGGATCACTTCCTCTATTTTTATCTCAGGAGAAAAGGTGGTTTCTCTTCCTACTTCACATATTACTTTGGGATCACTTCCTCTATTTTTATCTCAGGAGAAAAGGTGGTTTCTCTTCCTATTTCCATCTATTTTCAGTGTACTAAAAATCCATTCTCAAGAGTTTTAAAAGACTCTCCTCTTGTTTTTTAGCCTTAGGAGTAGAGAAAACATCCCCTTCCTCCAAATAGGTATCATTTCTAAGAGGTTTCCACTCTTCCTCTGTAACCCTTAATGCAATCTCATATTAACTTACTCCAAAATAGGGGAGTTTTCTGGATAGTTCATTAATTTTGGTAAACCATCTGTGAAAGGATACTCCTTGTTGTGGTTCCACAACACATGTCCCATTTTAGCCACTTGGCCTAATGGGGACCCCCTTTTTTTCATTTTTAGTTTCTTTGAGGGACCCTTATGGTCAATTTGATTAGGCACCCAGTGAGTCAGATTGTGTGCACGTGTGCTCCCGATAGTTGGATGTCAGTTGAGTCGACTTTTGGTGCTTTTTTCTCTCCTCTTTTCTTTTTCCTTTTTTGGCTTCTTTTTTGTTTGTGTGTTTTTTCTTTGAGTTAGTGTTTTTTTCTTTTCCTATAGACTTAGTTGCTCTAGTTTAATTTTCATTTAAAAAAAAATAAAGATTGCTGATGAGACATCCTTTGTGTTTGCAAAGTCAAGAGAAATTCTTCGATGAGACTGAATTGTAGTTGTATGAAGATGTTATGAAATGACAATAAAAAAATGTAGGATGCTATGAAGTTGCCCAATTTTTAAAAGTTCAAAGATCAAAGGTTCGAAGTGCAAAGGTCCAAAGTTCAAAGTTCGAAGTTCAAAAGTTCAGAGTTCAGAAGTTGAGTTTGGAGTTCAAGTTTTTCAGAGATTCAGAGGCAGAAAAGGTTGAAATGTCGAAATTCCTCACAACCCCGAAAGGCTGAAAAATGTTGTGGACTTTGCCATTTTTCTGAAAAATCTAAAAAGTTTTGTGGACTTCGAAATTTTTCAGGGAAAAAATTTGTGGATTTAGAAAATTTTGTGCTCCTAAATTTTTGACCTTCCTAAATTTTCGGCCTTCCTAGATTTTCGACCCTCCTAAATTTTCAGCCTTCCTAAATTTTCAACCTTCCTAAATTATCGACCTTCCTAAATTTTTGGCCTTTTGGCCTCTGAAAGTCTGAAAGTTGATGGAGAAAAACTTTTTTTAACACTTAGAAAATTTTTGGCCCCTAAATTTTTGGCCTTCCTAAATTTTTGGCATTTCAGCCTTTCAACCTTCCTAGTTTTTCGGCCTCCGAAAGTTGATGGAGAAATTTTTTTTGACATTTAGAAAATTTTTGGCCTTCCTACATTTTTTACCTTTCGGCTTTTCTAGTTTTTCAGCCTCTGAAAGTCTTAAAGTTGGAGGAGAAGTGATTTTGACACTTAGACAATTTTGTGAACTTCATTTTTGGGGGCAATGGTTGGGATCCAAAATTTCTGGGGCACGACTATAGCTTAACTCCAGTCTTCTCCAACTTCTTTTTTCTATCAAAAGGGTCACTTTTAGAGGGTTGTTTTTGCATGATTTGAGGGCCTCTTTCAATGGAGTCAATGAAGAAGAACTATAACAAAGAATAAAGGACAAGATCATGAGTTTCATGAAGAACATGCACGAGTTTGAGCTTCATTTTCGAGTTATTTTATACATGATCTGCTCAAGTTTTGTAATGCACAAGGTTTAATTCTGTGCTAGGATAGTTTCAATTAGTTTTAGAGATAGCTCCTTTCATGTAATCTTTAGTTTAGATTTATTTTTGAGTTTCATCTGGCCGAAACCCTAGCTATGAAATTGAGAGCAGAGCTCTATAATTGTATGAACTCAATGTAATGCGGGTCAGATTTCATCGTTAATACAATACATACAATTGGTGCTTCAATCATGGTGTGATTCTTCTGCTATCTTTGCGAGATTTATGAATGTGTGAATTACTCATTTATTTATTTCAAAGAGCCAATTGATTGTGTGGTGGTTTAAATCTATGATTCCTTAGTTTAGTGTTTGATGGTGTTACATTGCTCTGTTGTGATGAATTATCGAGAAGATCTTTCTTTTGGTGCTTTGAAGATAAACTTGTCTCACATGTGTGCACATCCGTGGTGGCTTCATGATTTGATGGTTTTTGGCTTATCATATGTCTAAGTTCATTTCCATTGATGATTGCATCTACCTAGCTGAAGATTGTGATTTATTCTGATCTATGTTTTGTGGGTTTCCTCATCTTCTTGGTATTTTAATTCCCAAAGCAGTGTGATATTGGTTTGTGTCCATTAGTTTCTTTCAACAAATTTCCTTTGAATTCTCGTTACCGTATTTCTTACTTTCTTTGCAAATTGATTACAATATATTAATTAGATTCACGTTGCTTTCATTTAAAATCTGAAAATCCCAAAAAAGAAAGTTTTATTTTGTTGAAAGTTTGTTTTGCATCCCCTTATCAAGATATGAACCAACAAAGGCCTCCTCGTGAATAGATTCACATTTATCTTCTGTTGAGCTATCCAAGCAGTTGAGACCCAACCCAGAAGGAAACTTGAGAGTGACTAATATCATTCTTCCAAGAGGGGAATTTGCTCACATAAATTCCTAGTCATTGTCTCATGTTAAAACGACTCTCAACAGAAGTGGCGCTAGAAGGAGGGCCTGAACCAAAAAAAAATTCATGGTTATAATCACACTAAATAAGTTGGACCTTGGCAAAATCTAGCTTCAATGGATAGTCTGTTGTGTATATTGGGAGATATCCATGAGATTCCTTTGCATGCACATAATAGGCTTCCTTTGTCCTTCCCCAACAATGGACAAAATGCTACAAATCATGTAAGGACTTGCAAGGATCTAATGCTTTTTCTCAAAATTGAACATGAAGATGTTGTTTGCAACCTATTTGTCAAGACATTTCAAGGTGTAGCACTTCAATGGTATGGGAAACTCTCATCCAATTCTATTTTCTCATGGATTGAATTAAAGGATTTATTCCTAATTCAATTTGATCCCAATGTGAGTTCACAAGATTCAATATTTTATTTCGCTACTGTAAGAAGGACACCTCAAGAGTCCATTGCCCAATTTAATCATCGATTTCTTCTTATGTATCAAAGGGTTCAAGATTCAGAAAGGATGGGGCATTATTCAATGTTAAAAGAGCATTATCTATGGTGTTTGGATATCATCTCATTTGCAAGCATGATTAGATCTTTTGGTGAGATTACTACCTTGCATGATACATTCAACAAGGCTCTTTTCTTGGCGCGATGTGGATGTGATGTTACAAATGGTACAGATGGTCCCGATGGAAGTTTTAATATGCAATTGATTGAATGTTGCCAATCATTGCAGCTCTATGTCAACCCAGTGAATACATCAAATCAATTGCAATCATCTCATTCAACCAATTACAACATGCCTAATATCTAGATGATGCAATCAACCAATCAAAAGAATAAGATCAATCACTTTCAAGATCATATTTGGGGTCAAAATTCCCATGATACAACCTTGGACACAAGTATTTTTCCACCCAATGATGCTCCTATATATGTCTTGTCATATTCTTTCTATAATCCATTGCTCAATCCATCAAATCATGATGATACTTCAAATGGAAAGCTTGTTGGTCAGTTATATGAGAATGATAAATTGTGCAACAACGAAAGTGAAATGATCCTAAATGCTTATTATAATTGAGAATCCAAGTTACCAAATGATTTTTTCACAAAATTCAGTCATGGGATAACAAGAAATGATGAACAAATCAAAGAGGAGGAGAGATATTCAATGTTGCCCCATAAGTATTTCCATGAAAGATCAACAAATACAAAATCTTTAACATCTTCACAAAATAATTTTGATGTCTCTTTTGATACTGAAAAAGATTCACATGAAAAGACATAGATAGTCATTGTTGGGTGGATATTCCACTTGAACAAAGTTGACTAAATGAGAAGTTGCAAGAATTGGGTATTCCTATGTCATTCTTAGATTTTTCATCGATGGGAGGGTGTAGAATACACCTCATGAATCAACATTGTGAGATGGATTACCCTATTTTTCTTGGAAAGATGGACTTCTATTTGAAAGGAAAGATGACCATTGAAGAGGTATTAATTCCTATAGCTGATCATTGGGATAGTCAATCAAGGAAGGCAGAAGATGAAAATGACCAAATTCATGAGACTTTGGAAGATGCATTTTTGCCTAATGAGAAAGATAAAGTGATCTACATACAAGAGAATGAGGGTGAGGCAATTCAAAATGATGAAGAGAGTTAAATCATAAATACATTCATAGACATCTTCATGAAAGTTGAAAGTGGAAATGTCTCTTCTCATGAAATCATAAGTGATGATGCACTGCCCTTTTTGAATGCTTATAATCATGATGGAACCAAAATAAAGGAGATACAAGAGGTTCAAGAGGATGATCAAAAGGAAGATGATGAAGATGAAAAATTGTGCCATGAGGTAGAGGACTCTCAGCGTTTACAAATAAACAAACAAGATGAATCTCAGTTTTTTTCATCAGAGGAGGTAGACAAAGTGCTTGACTTGGTATCATGTTTGAGTAAAGAAATGTCAAGCTATGGGTATTCCATGCACATATCAAACCTTGCAGTAGCCAATTCATGTAGGATTCATCCATTTAAAATACATTCATAGGTAAGTTGTCCTGAATTCTCGCTAGCTTGGGAGATCGCCTTAGAAGGTAAGTACAATTTCAAATGTGTTTCTTTGAGGCATGAGGGAGAAAATGATTTAAATGTTGATACTAACGATTATTTCAGTTTTGAAGACATCCTTATGAGTGAAATTCTTAGTCCTAATGAGGTCAAATGTGATGATTTATTATTGAGGACTAATGATAATTATAACAAGGATCACAATCTGGATGATTTGCCTCTTGAACCTTGTTGTAATGATAGGTATAGTATATCACTAATGCATATGTTTTCTTATGGTGTGCATGCACTTGAGGAGAATGGATTGGTGTACCATGAGATAAGACCTCTAGAAGAAGAAATCACATTGAGTGAGTATATGCCCATGGTTGGGAACTCACTAAACCAGGTTGTATCTATCCATTATCCCTTGCTTTTTGATGATTTTCATTTTGAATATGATAAAGGTGAAATAACTTGTTTGTGGATTAATCATAATTATGGAGAGTTGCCACAACTTTTAATTTTGTGTAATTTGTACCCAGAATTTGAATAAAAATTATCTAAATTTTATTTTTTTGAGTACAAAGATTAGTTTGCATTCCTTAGAACTGTGCAAGGTGCGTTATTACTATTGCATGGAAAGAAAAATCAATTAATAAGCAAATCATATGCTTGTTGTTCTAAGTTTTTTGTATATAATTTAACTTTAGTTGTAATTAGGTAGGTGTTAGTTAGTTTCCCTTGTGTTCTAGTGGTTAGTTTTGTTTTGTTAATATGTCAGTCTAGGGAAAAGAGAGTTTTTGTCGAGGTTTTTTCCTGGCAAGTGGTTCATCCCGATTGGTTCTCGATAGGAGGCAAAGGTATTTCTTTGTCAAAATTCCTTAAAGAAATTTGTCTTGCAAGAGACTATATACATGGATTATGAATGGTGATACCTTTCACTAGCAATCAAGTTGATATTCAAAGTCAATCATCCTCAACACATTACACACGTGAAACATAATACTGTGGTTGTTGGTTTCTCAAGTAAGTATCATTTGGAGTTGATTGGAGCCTATTGTTATGGGTGACCTCAAATCTAAAAACCCCTCTCCGTCTACATCTTGACTTGAAGGAAAAAAATCAAAAGGAGGAACGCATAAAGAAAGGTCAACCAAGGGAAAAATCAAAGTTCAAATACTTGGGCAACATAGCCTAATTGTTGCTTAGGTTTCCAAAAAAGAGAGATAAAAGAAGAGATCATAAATGTAAATGCTAAGGTAGAAAAGCCTAAGTGCTACCTTAGTGTGCCAAAAGTGCTAAATTGAAGATAATTGAAAAAGTAACAATATTCAGAGCACAATGGCTCAAGAAAGGTCACCTTCTATGTAAATGATGTTGACTCTAAAGGAGCCCTCCAAACAATAAAAGAATATTATATCTTGTCAAAAGATAGAGAAGGGTGACTCTAACAACCTCTACTGGGGCTATGAACACCTGACTGGCAGTAGAGAAAGGTTAGAATGAGATTATGGAAGTTTATGAAAGTAAGCAAAGATTGGTTCCAAGTGCTTCTTATCTAGGAAACCTTCATCCAAGTGTTGAAGGAATGAACACACAGATAACACACTAGATGAAACAACAAAGGACTTCAATTTTGAAATGTTGGTAAAAGAATGTTTCCATGAATGGTGCTTGAATTTCATTTATTACAAGACAATTTCAAAGAAAGTTTGCTAGTAAAGAAATGCATTGGTCATTTCTCCTTTTGTCGAGGCAATTCCACAACAAATGCCCCATTTTGGCCACTTGGCCTAATGGGGACCCCCTTTTTTTCGTTCTTAGTTTCTTTGAGGGACCCTTATGGTCAATTTGATTAGGCACCCAACGAGTCAGATTGTGAGCCCGTGTGCTCTCGATAGTTGGATGTCAATTGAGTTGACTTTTGGTGCTTTTTTCCCTCCTCTTTTCTTTTTCCTTTTTTGGATTCTTTTTTATTTGTGTGTTTTTTCTTTGAGTTAGTTTTTTTTTTCTTTTCCTATAGACTTAGCTGCTCTAGTTTAATTTTTTATTTTTTTTTAAATAAAGATTGCTAACGAGACATCCTTTGTGTTTGCAGAACTGAGAATATCAATGTGGCATGTTATGAACCAAAGAGTCAAGAGAAATTATTCGATGAGATTGAATTGCAGCTATATGAAGATGTTATGAAATGACAACAAAAAAATGTTGGATGCTATGAAGTTGCCCAATTTTCAAAAGTTCAAAGATCAGAGGTTTGAAGTGTGAAGGTCCAAAGTTCAAAGTTTGAAGTTCAAAAGTTCAGAGTTCAGAAGTTGAGTTTGGAGTTCAAGTTTTTCAGAGTTTCGAAGGCCAAAATGTTGAAATTCCTCACAACCCCGAAAGGCTAAAAAATGTTGTCGATTGAGCCATTTTTATGGACTTCAAAAATTTGGTGGTCCTAAATTTTTGGCCTTCCTAGATATTTGACCCTCCTAAATTTTCAGCCTTCCTAAATTTTCAGCCTTCCTAGATTTTCGGCCTTCCTAAATTTTTAGCCTTCCTAGATTTTCGGCCTTTCGACCTTCCTATTTTTTCAGCCTCCAAAAGTCTGAAAGTTGATGGAGAAAATTTTTTTGACTATTATAAAATTATTGGCATTCCTATATTTTCGGCCTTCCTAAATTTTTGGCCTTCCTAGTTTTTCGGCCTCCGAAAGTCCGAAAGTTCGAAAGTTGGAGAAGTGGTTTTGACACTTAGACCTTTTTGTGAACTTCATTTTTTGGGGTAACGGTCAGGATCCAAAATTTTTGGGGCACGACTGTCGCTTAACTCCAGTCTTCTCCAACTTGTTTTTTCTATCAGAAGGGTCACTTTCAAAGGGTCATTTTTGCATGATTTGAGGGCCTCTTTCAGTGGAGTTGACGAAGAACTATAACAAAGAATAAAGGACAAGATCATGAGTTTCATGAAGAACATGCACGAGTTTCAACTTCATTTTTGAGTTATTTTATGCATGATCTGCTCAAGTTTTGTAATGCACAAGGTTTAATTCCTTTCATGTAATCTTTAGTTTAGATTTATTTTTGAGTTTCATGTAGCCAAAACCCTAGCTATGAAATTGAGAGCACAACTCTATAAATTGTATGAACTCAATGTAATGCGGGTCAGATTTCATCATTAATACAATACATACAATTGGTGCTTCAATCGTGGTGTGATTCTTATGCTATCTTTGTGAGATTTATGAATGTGTGAATTGCTCATTTATTTATTTCAAAGAGCCAATTGATTGTGTGGTGTTTAAATCTATGATTCCTTAGTTTAGTGTTTGTTGGTGTTACATTGCTTTGTTGTGATGAATTATTGAGAAGATCTTTCTTTTGGTGCTTTGAAGATAAACTTGTCTCACATGTGCGCACATCCATGGTGGCTTCGTGATTTGATGTGTTTTAACTTATCATATATCTTCGTTCATTTCCATTGATGATTGGCCTAGCTGAAGATTGTGATTTATTCTAATCTTTATTTTGTGGGTTTCCTCATCTTCTTAGTATTTTAATTCGCAAAGCAGTGTGATATTGGTTTATGTCCATTAGTTTATTTCACCAAATTTCCTTTGAATTCTCGTTACCTTATTTCTTTCTTTCTTTTCAAATCGACTACAGTAGACTAATTAGATTCACGTTGCTTTCATTTAAAATCTGAAAATCCCAAAAAAGAAAGTTTTATTTTGTTTAAAGTTGCCCCTTTTCGAGATACGAACCACAAAGGCCTCCTCATGAATAGATTCACATTTATCTTCCATTGAGCTATCCAAGCGGTTGAGACCCAACCCAGAAGGAACCTTGAGAGTGACTAATATCATTCTTCTAAGAGGTAAATTTGCTCATGTAAATTCCTAGTCATTGTCTTGTGTTAAAACGACGCTCAACATAAGTGGCGCTAGAAGGAGGGCCTGAACCAAAAAAAATTCATGGTTATAATCACACTAAATAAGTTGGATATTGGAAAAATCTAGCTTCAATGGATAGTCTGTTGTGTAAACCAGGAAGTATCCATGAGATTCCTTTGTGTGCACATAATAGGCTTCCTTTGTTCTTCCCCAACAATGGACAAAATGCTACAAATCATGTAAGGACTTCCAAGGATCTAATGCTTTTTCTCAAAATTAAACATGAAGATGTTGTTGGCAACCTATTTTTCAAGACATTTCAAGGTGTAGCACTTCAATGGTATGGGAAAGTCTCATCTAATTCTATTTTCTCATGGATTGAATTAAATGATTTATTCTTAATTCAATTTTATCCCAATGTGAGTTCACAAGATTCACTATTTTATTTCGTTGTTGTAAGAAGGACACCTCAAGTGTCCATTGCCCAATTCAATCATCGATTTCTTCTATTGGTGTCATGCCCTAGCCCATGCTTTATCTCCATTATTTGATGTTATTGGTGCTTGTGCTCACGAATATCAATTCACTATTTTGAAATGTTTGGATTCACGTTTGTTGATATTATTGGCATGACCATTGTATATTGCTGATATGCTCACTAAAATGACCGCATTCTATTGGTGTCGTACCCTAGCCCATGCTTTAACTCCATTATTTGAAGCTATTGGTGCTTGTGCTCAAGGATATCGATTCACTATTTTGAAATGTTTGGATTCACGTTTGTTGATATTACTGGCATGACCATTGTATATTTTTTAGATGCTCTTTGAAATGACTGCATTCTACTGGTGCCACACCCTAGCCCATGCTTTATCTCCATTATTTGATGTTATTGGTGCTTGTGCTCAAGGATATCAATTCACTATTTTGAAATGTTTGGATTCACGTTTGTTGATATTACTGGTAAGACCATTGTATATTGCTAAGATGTTCTCTGAAATGACCGCATTCTACTGGTGTCGTGCCCTAGCCCATGCTTTATCTCCATTATTTTATATTATTGGTGCTTGTGCTCAAGGATATCGATTCACTATTTTAAAGTGTTGATTGTGGTTATCAAATGGATAGCCTGTGAGCTTCTAGCTAGGCACCATTTGTATTGATAGCTTAGGGCATCAAATCTATTGTATCATTGATAGTTGAGACTTTATTAAAAGGAAATAGGACAAAGAATGATTTTGATTTATTTTCTCTATTTTGATCCCTAAGTGGCTACCACCATGATTTTTATTTTGAGTGCAATTTTGATAGAATTTTAGTTGGGATTTTCACTAGGGTTTTCAGTATATTAAGCTACAATAGAACAAGATTCTTTTTGGCACTTTTTTTTCCATATTCGATAGATAAAAATCATGGCGGCAACCACTTAGCCATATTTTTAACATTCCATTTATTTTACAAAGATACATGTATGTGGATTTATCATTCAGTTGCTTGCAGTTATTGGTCAAATACAAATATTTTGTCAAGTTGAAAGGGCAAGAAATCAGTTTGGTGTTTTTAGTTTATGTTAAAAATTGATTTGGTAAAATCCTCAGAAAACACACTACATGTTCTAAAATGTAAAGAAGTTAAATGTTAAATGTAAGATATATATCTCATCCATAGTAATCAAAATAAAGGACATGTTTTTAAGGATATTTACCAATCCAAAAATATAAGCAAATAGAAAACATGATTGGTACCTTATGAATTGGTTTTTGAGGTGCACGATCTTCATCAATCTCCTCAAAAGAAGACCCCTCCTCACTATTATTGCTTTCTTGTTTAACAATTGGTTTGGAAAAATGCATTTAACACAAAAGAAAAATTACAAAACTGAACCAATGACATGTTTACAACAAAGAAATAGAATGATAATAATATGCTAAATATTCTATTCTATTTAATACACGCCAAAGGACCAGTCCCAACAATTCTTAAACATACTTTATCTGATATGATGAATTGTTAATAAAGGTCTAATCCTGTAGACTGCTAACACAAAGGAAGATTTGACCTAGCCAAATCTTCCTTATACCACACAAAAAACTGTGATAACTATGTCTACTCTAACCTTAATTGTTTAAGAATTCATCATATCAAATAAAGTATGTTTAAGAATTGTTGGGAGTTATATTACACCTTTGTTGTAAACATGTCATTGGTTCAGTTTTGTAAATTTGTTTTTTGTGTTAAATGCATTTAAATGGAACATTAATCATAGTAATAATATGCTTAATCTATCAGTAATTGTCAAATTAAATATAGATAACACCTTTATCAGTTTACCATGTTATTATAAGATACTAAAGAAGACCTGCTATTTGTCAGATAAATCTTCATTGTCCCCCACAATGAAGACAATGAAGATTGACCTCCTGCCCCACAACAAAGAACATTATAATAAGACCTTTTAATCCTAGTGACAAGAGCATAGAAGCATTCTAACTCATTTGTAAAGAAAATAAGCTTTCTATAAAATGAAAGGTTCAACCTAATTAATACTAGCACTTGCACTCAAGGATAGTGATATGGCTGAAAGACTTAAGAGAGACTTTGACCCAAGAGCTTCATCATCAAGCTCTACAACCTCTTGTAGCTATCTTCATAGCAACAAGAGTCATTGGATACGTCAAATTTCTTAGAAGTTTGTACTTAGTTTGTAGGTTGTCTTTATACAAAGTAGATTGTAATTGAAAATTTAAAAACTATTTTCATCTAGTCATTATTAATGCACTATGAAATATGCATTGCGCAATGCAGTGAAATCAGCAATGTGTATAGAAATGACAAAAACTATATTCCACAATTCTTGGGCTAAACTCTAAATTTATTTTCTTTTTATATCTCTATGCTATTGAGACCACTTCCATTTTATTAAACACAATTTTCCCAATTAGAAATCTATATTAGAATAAGATATAATATAGTGTTAGAATAAAATTTGTACAAAGACATGTAATGCTTATGTTAATGATCAAACACACATATGGATTCACTATTCTATTCAATGTTCCACGGGACAGTGGATTACCAGAGTTGCGGAGAATTTAATCTTTTATTGATATTCCTCTTCTTTGTTTCATACATCTTGATGGAGAGCCCTCTACTATCACCTTAAGGAGACCAACTCAACTCGAGGATTCAACAAGTAACTTGGAATCCACTTAAGGAATTAGCCTCAACTCAAGGATTAAGTAGAGTTCCCTGACTTTGTTGATCACTTCCACAACCTTGCTACACAAGTTCACTTCCTCATTTCTTGGCAATTCCTCCTAGTACCATCTCCATCCTAGGCCACCTAGTGCACCTAGTGCCTCCACCATGTCAAAACCTCAACTAGGCTTTTCACCCTGATCCTAACATCAAGTATCATCTCATCATGGTCTATTCACCATGTTTCAACACCCCATTCACTTTGATATATTCAACTTACACCATTCTTCTTCTACAACCCTTCTAGGCCTGTCTAGTAGCCCTAAACACACAAAAATCAGAAAATTACACCCAAAGTCTCCAAACAACGGAGACACTGTGGAAGATATTGGATGGAAGGCGTGACAAAGAAAAATTGTCAAAATTTTTAGTAAGTCTAATCGAAAGGCCTTGCACTCCTAAAATTTTGAGTTATAGGTTATTGTCCTCCTCTGTAATTCATTCCAAGAAGTCACGTAGGGAACTCCTAAATATACTTTCAAAGTTGCTATAAAGCATTAACTAATTGGAGATGAAAAAGAACATATTCGTTTCATGCATATGTGGTAAAAATTCATGAGATACTAAAGAAGACCTACTATTTGTCAGACAAATATTCATTGTCCCCCACAAAAAACTAAGTAATAACTACTCTACCCTTAATTTGTTTAACAATGCACCATATTAGATAAAGTAGGTTCTATCACATATGGCATAGACTCTATCATTATGTTTCTTTGTTGTAAACATGCCATTGGTTTAGTTTTGTAAAAAAATTTAGTGTTAAATGCATTTAAAATAAAGGTCTAATTCTGTAGATTGCTAGCATGAAGGAAGATTTGACCTAGCAGTCTACAAAATTAGACCTCTATCTATAGCTTTGTCTAATTTTGTAGACTGCTAGGTGTGCTGTAATTTGAAGATTTGTCTGACAAATAGTGGGTCTTCTTTAGTATCTTATAATAACATGCTAAACTGATAAAGGTGTTATCTACATTTAATTTGCCAATTACTAATAGATTAAGCATATTGTTACTATGCTTAATGTTCCATTTAAATGCATTTAACACAAAAAATAAATTTACAAAACTGAACCAATGGCATGTTTTTTGTGTGGTACAAGGAAGATTTGGCTAGGTCAAATCTTCCTTCATGCTAGCAGTCTATAGAATTAGACCTTTATTAACAATTCATCATATCAGATAAAGTATGTTTAAGAATTGTTGGGACTGGTCCTTTGGCATACTGGATTTAATTCATAAATGGATTTAATTTTATTTTGTATATAAAATTTTGGGAGTTGCATGAGAAGTTTTAGTGTTTAAACACTCAACTAATCCCTCTAACTAATTAGGAGTGGTTGGGGAAGTTGACAGGAAAGTTTTCAAACATTCATATTCACTTATTGAATGCTTTGGAGACTACTGGTTTGACTATCCATGTGTTACCAGTGACTGAGATTCATTAAAGGATACAAAACCCTTCATTTTGGATTATTGTATGTGGATTCAAATGTAGGTTTGATTTGGTTAATGTTTAGAAGAGATTAATAAAGTATTTAAAGACAATCTTACATGTTTGGAGAGGTTTGAGAGGCAGTTATCATGACTGTACCCTCACAAACAGCGACATAGACTGGTTTTACTAAGTTTCCTTTCTCTATTTTTAGGTTTACTTGTAATTAATAACCATTCCATGAACTCAAAGGCCTAGAATCCATGGAATGAGGATTATTAACCATGTACAATATTAATCTAACTTGAAAGTTGCAGAAGTTGGAAGGAAAAGAGTGATCACTGGCTGTAACAGGGAGTGTTCCATTGAAATTCATGGCACAAGTATAGCAGCAAACGTTTGGGTTGAATGACATTGAGATTTTATGATTAGAATAGTCGTGTATGGTGGATTGAATGGTGAATCAATCACCAAATGATCTAGAAAGTGCTTGGAAGGGCGAGATTGAAGAAACCCTTGAATCAAGGGTTTGGTGTAACTCATTGGGGATTTTGATGTTCCCCAAGGTTTGGGTCTAATTCCTCTTGGATTTGGACATTTTGTGTCATAAAGAGACACTTTATAGAGTTTTGAGGCTTGAGGATACAAAAAAAATAGTAGTTTCTTTGAAAAATTACCAACTTTCTAGTGTATTTGCAGGGGTATAGATTGGGTACTACAATTTGGTCCAAAGTACCAATACCTAAGTCTTTGGTATGTTTATGTGTGTCCAAAAGGGTGTCTATATCTATGTTAATATCTTCTAGTGTTTTTGGGAAGTATGGAGTTTAAAGACCAAAAAGGTCTTTGCAGGGCTATAAGGCAGAGCCATTAGGCCTCTGTGATAGTCTGAAGTTGTTTAGCCATTTGGGTGTGTGGGTAACCCTTGAAATATTTAAACCACTTTAATATAACCTCATACACCTTAAAGATACCAAATCCATCATTGGATTGCATTGGGAGGAGTCTTGGTTAGGTTGAGTCTCTTGAACAGTCATTTGGCATTGTGGGAAATAGTTCATTTGTAAACCAAATTTGAGTAACTTATCTTGTCTACCAGTCCACCAACCTTTCCTTTGCATCAAGGGATTAACTAAGGATCCAAGAAACCAAACTTCTCAAGACCACTACAAACATCACGACTGCTACTTGTTGCTAGCAGGTCCAACCTCGTTCTATTTTTTGACTGAGCGATCAAATTTAGGGAAGAATCAATGTAGGAAAAGAGAAAGAGAGAAAAAAATGATGCAGTATAATTTTAGGAACAACTTGGCCCTTGGCTAGATCAATACTTCTCATAATCTCATTGCCAAAGTGGCCAAACACTATGTTAGGTTGATAAAATTTGGGGATTCTCTTTACCGCTACAAATCTTTGAAGGTTGCTGCACTTGGACGGATGTGTACCATTGTTAAGAGAATTGGACCAAGTTTGGCTTACATCAAATAGGTGAGGTAGCATATGGAAAGGTTACCGTCAATTGACCCAAATACCAGGACTATTTTGATCTGTGGGTACCCTAATGTTGGCAAGAATTCTTTTATTAATAAGATTACTAGGGCGGATGTGGATGTGCAACCTTATGCTTTTACTACTAAGTCTATGTTTGTCGGACATACTCATTATAAGTACTTGAGGTATCAGGTTATTGATACCCCTGGCATTTTGGACCACCCCTTGGAGGACAGGAACACCATTGAGATGCTCAGTATTATTGCCTTGGCTCATTTGAAGATGGTTGTTTTGTTTTTCCTTGATGTTTTGGGGTCCTATGGTTATAGTATTGTGCAACAGGTAGCTTTGTTTCACAACATAAAATCTTTGTTTTCCAATAAGCCTCTTATTGTAGTTTGTAATAAGATTTATTTGCAACCACTAGAGACACTACCGAAGGAGGATTCAAAATTGGTTGCGTAGATGAGATCTGAGGCTAGGAAAAATATGGGTGGGTTCTTTGGGAATCAAGAGGGGGGATGATGGCACACTACTCTCTATGAGTGCTTTGAAGGAAGAATGGGTGATTGTAGTGAAGAATGCGGCATGCGAGAGGTTTTTGGAGCAAAGAGTGGAAATTAAGATGAAGTTAAAGAAGATCAATAGTTGTCTCAATAGGATTCATGTTGCAATGCCCAAGTTGCGAGATGAGAAAGAGAGGTCCCCTTGTAGGATTCATGTTGCAATGCCCAAGTGAGTTGCAGTGACCAAGGAATTTTGACAAGAAAAAGGAATATGGCTTAAACAAAATGGGAAGACATCTTTCTAGCCTGGGCCTAGATCCTTCGACAATTGGCTTCATAATAAATGAAGTAGATGAGAGCTAAGCAATTAGCTTCCCAAGAAAAATCTCATAAATGAACTATGTGTACCCCAATTCGTGTGCCCTCTGTGCATACCAAAATGATATATTTGAAACAACGAGGGTAAGGCTTAAAGAAGTTAATTTTGCATCACAGTCTATAGTTGTTGTAGCAACAGAGCATCAAGCACCACCTTCAACACAATATGATCACCTATCCACAACAACCAAAATTCATAAAACATAAATGTAGATATCACAACAGCCGAGAAACATAAATGTAGGCATCATGGTCATAATGTTTTAGAGACACAACATATTTGAATGGTATACCTAGACGATGCAACACAACCACTACTCCTCCAGTTCCAAGTTGACACTGCGGGATCCAAAAACCATAGATAAGGAATAAATTTAGAGAGTGCAGGAGGGTCGTAACAACCAAAATAATACAGGATCCCTATATTATTTCAGTCGTTATGGCCATCCTCCTCTGCTCTCTAAATTTATTCCTTATCTATGGTTTTTGGATCCTGCAGTGTCAACTTGGAACTGGAGGAGTAGTGGTTGCATTGCATCATCTAGGTATACCACTCAATTATGGTGTATCTTCAAAAAATTGTGACCATGATGTTAGGAATAACAATCCACAATACAACTGAGAGGGTGGGGTGAATCAGTTGTATGACAGAATATTAAACTTTAAATTTTAAGCTCATCAATATCAGATCTAATGAACACAATGAATGCCAACACAATAACACAATATTTTGGTTACGATGAAACCCTGTTAAAGGTAAAAACCCTGGTGGGAATTAGCACCCACTAATGATGTACTGAGAGTATAGTAATCCTTGTTAGAAGATATAGCCCTATTAGGAGCTTATTGAAACATTATAGTACGTAGTCCTTGTTAGAGGACACATCCTATTAGGAGTCAAGAACAATAGAGGGCTCATTTCCCAAAGAAGGTTAAATCCACCTTCAGAACTCACTAGTTCACAACAGGTGTATATGAAGAAATACACAATCTTTGAACTATTTACCAACAACTATCTTTGCTTGATCAGTTCCAATGAAGTCCACAAGTAATCCTCTACTCTACATACAATAGATATAAGTTTGCAACCTTCAAAACTTCCTTAATTCACATATATATCATCCATATCTTTTGTAAAGAAAAGACCTTTCATTTATACCTCATTACATTTTACCAAGATTAGGCCGGCCCATGAGGCTTTCCTAATAACAAACAATTACATAAGCCCTTTCTAAGATACACACGGTATCTAAAACAAGTTTATAATGATTACATTACAATAATTAAGGACTGACATCCTTGGATTATGCTTGCCAAACAAGACACACACTACATTCCCTGAGTCGACTTTAGAATAAGCCATCACCAGAATACACGCCATGTATGACATCACCAATCATCTTGTACCTTGCGGTGACCAATGAACATCTGTTAGTGCCTCTTCCATCATCCTTCAAGATTGCATACCTTGAATCCAATCCCTCTGAAATCTATATCAAAAACTCAGAAACTAATTCTGTCAATTCTCAATGTCACAGTCCAATGACCAGTCTTTACCAAAACAACTATATCTTTTTTAATATGCAAAACTTAGTGACATGATCTTAGATATAAGATCAACATCCTCCTGAGCTCTCATCTAACTTTTTAGCACCTTAAACATCCGTACGCCCGTCGTGCACTGTGATTACCAATTTGGTTCCTTCATAGAAGCATATGTTGACATCAGTGACAAAACACAAATGACAATAGTATGAGTGCCCATTCAGTAATGTAGTGATTAAACATATTAAATGTCTCAATCACCACTCATACATTAGCAATATCCAACAATCTCTCCCTTTGGCATTGATGTCAACATATGGAAAAATCTTATCCCAAAGTTGTATCAACCCAAAAGTCCTTCAACTGAACAATCTCAATCTCCCCATACAGTGAAGATTTTCTCATAACAACACTCCCCCTTTGACAACAATGGTAAAGGGTGCCAACTACCTTCACATATAAACTTTCTTCCATGATCACTCCCCCTAAGGAGTATATCCCTATATCCAGTCCAAAAAATGATGAGGCTCTGAGCACTTCTAGACTGATGCATCTTTGCATCATTTAGTTCTGACTAGGAGGGGCTTGAACCCCTAGCATACCTCTGAGATATTCAAAGGTATCTTTCGGTAGTGGCTTTGTAAAAATGTCTGCAATCTACTCTTTTTTACTGATATATTCAAGCTTGATTTCTTTTTATGCCACCTTGTGTCTCAAGAAGTGATACTTGATAGAGATGTGTTTAGTTTTAGAGTGCATCACTAGATTCTTGGACATGTTTACTGTGTTGGTGTTATCACAATGGATAACTACATGCTCATTAAAAGTTATTCCAATTTCTGTCAACATTTTTTTCATCCAAACAATATGAGTACAATTTATAGCAGCAACAACATATTCTAGTTCAACAGTAGATTGTTCCATATAATATTGTTTCTTACTTAGCCAAGAAACCAACTTTTTCCCCAAGGAAAAATGCACCACCACTTGTACTTTTTATGTCATCAATATTTCCTGCCCAATCAAAATTAGTATAAGCATGAAGTTCAAAGCTATCATTCCTATCATACCATAAACCATAGTCTATGGTTCCTCTGAGATACCTCAGTATCCTTTTCACAGCAGCTAGATGAGTCTCTTTGGGTTCTGCCTGATATCTAGCCACAATTCCAACAACATTAGCAATATCTGGTCTGGTGTGAGTCAGATATTGTAGCCCTCCAACCATTGATCTATACAAAGTCTGAAAAACACATTTTGATTCATCATCAATTGATAGCTTATTTCCAGTCACCATAGGTGTTCCTACTAGTTTACAATCTTCTATACCAAATTTCTTAAGCAATTCTTTGAGATACTTGGTTTGAGAAATGAAAATACCATTCTCATTCTAAGTTATTTGCAATCCAAGGAATAATTTCATTTCACCTATCATGGACATTTCAAATTCACTTTCCATTTCTTTAGCAAACTTCTTACATAGATCATCATTACCTCCAAAGATAATGTCATCCACAAATACTTCTACTATCAGGATTCCATCTTCGGTAGTTCTTAAAATACAAATTACTGTTTGCACTACCTTTTTTGAATCCAAGTCCAAGTCGATACTTGTCCAACCTTGCATACCAAGCCCTAGGAGCTTGCTTCAACCCATATAGGGCTTTCTTCAATTTGCACACCATGTCTTTGTCTTCACATAGAGGAAATCCATCTGATTGTTCTATGTATACTTCTTCTCCAAGATCTCCAATCAGAAATGCAAATTTAACATCCATTTGATACACTTTGAATTTTTTGTGTGCAGCATAAGATAGAAATAATCTTACTACCTCTATTCTAGCAACAGGGGCAAATGTTTCTTCAAAGTCTATGCCTTCTTGCTATGAGTATCCCTTACACACTAGTCTTGCTTTGTTCCTTACAACCGTTCCTTCTTCATCCATCTTGTTTCTAAAGACCCATTTGGTTCCTATAACATTTTTATTTTTAAGTCTTGGAACCAATTCCCAAGTATTATTTTTCTTTATCTGATCCAATTCTTCTTTCATGGCATTTATCCAAGATTCATCTTTAAAGGATTCATCTATATTTTTCGGCTCAACTTGAGAAATCAAACAAATTTCTTCTCTAACTTTAGATCTAGTTAGCACTCCCTGATTGGTATTGCTAATAATTTGATTTTCAGGATGGTTATTTTTTACATACCTTGGAGTTTTAGGAGTTTTAGTAGTCTTGCTTGTATCATCACAAGACTCTTTTTCACTTTCTTCCTCAACAAGTTCTTCTTCTTTGGTAGTAGTAGTGGTTTCTTTCACTTCTGATATCTGACTGTTGTCATACATTCTTTCTTGTATCTGAAATTTATCATCTATTCTTACATTGTTACTTTCAACCATCTTCCTTAATCTCAGATTGAAACATTTGTATGCCTTGCTTTTAATAGAGTAACCAAGGAAGATACCTTCATCACTTCTAGCATCGAATTTTCCTATCTCATCATCCCTCTTGATATAACATTTGCTACCAAAAATTTTGAAATATTTTACTTTAGGAGTGTGATCAAACCATAGTTCATAGAGAGTCTTACTTGTGCCATCTCTGATTTGAATTATGTTTAATGTGTATACTATTGTTCCAACAACCTCTCTCCAATGTACATGAGATACATTTCCTTCAATCAACATTGTCCTAGCAGCATCAAGTATAGTTCTATTTCTTTGCTCTGCTATCCCATTTTGTCATGGAGTCCTAGGAGTAGATGTTTGTCTTTTTATCCCATGCTCTTCACAATATGAATTAAATAAATTTGATGTTAATTCTCCACATCTGTCTGATCTTAAACACTTTATTTTCAGTCCTGATTCATTCTCCACCTTTTCTTTAAAGAACTTGAATTTGTCAAATACTTTAGATTTCTCTCTCAAATAAGTAACCCACATCATTCTAGAAAAGTCATCAACAAAGAGTATAAAATACCTTTCACCATAGTATGACTTTGTTCTTGTAGGCCCACATAGATTTTTATGTACTAGATCCAACTTTCCTTTTGATGTAAATGTTTTGCTTTTATGACTTCTTTTAGTTTACTTTCCCATAACACATTCTCTACATACAGTATTAGAAGGTTTCACAATATTCAGTAGATCTCTTACTGCATTAGCCATACTTGCCTTCACAATGTTATCAAAGTTAATATGACAAAATCTTCTATGCCATAACCAACTATCATCTACCTTCGTAACAAAACAAGAGGCTCCAAATATGTTTAGTTCAAATACATTACCTCTAGACCTTAAACCGGTAGCAACTAGTTTTCCTTCCTTGCTTCTGATAAAGCATTTACCATTAACAAAACTTAACTGAAAGTTTTTATCCATTAATTTTGTCCAAAACTCAACAAGTTATGTTTTAGTCCTTCAACAAGTAGTACATTGTCTGTATTAGTCTTTCCATCCACAGTGATGGATCCTACTCCTATGATGGATTTTGGGAGATTGTCCCCAAACCTTACAACACCTCCATCATAATTCACCAATTTAACAAACTTTTTCTTATCACCAGTCATGTGATGAGAACATCCACTGTCAATTATCCATTCAGTTTTCTTGTCAACATGAGATACTAAGGCTTTTTCTTCATGAACTAGTTCATCTTTAATAGCAAAAAATCCAATCTCTTCATTGTCTAAATCCTCATCATCTGAGACTCCTTCACTAGCATAATAACATTCTTTGTCTCTTCTAATTTTTGCATAATCAAGTTTGTACTTAGGAACTCTTGTAGGACATCTAGATGCAAAATGACCTATCTTATTGCATGAAAAACATTTCAAAGGTAATTTGCCTTCAAATTTTCCCTTACCTCTTTTCTCTCTTCTAGCAATCAATGCATCAAGTTCTTCCATCTTCTTTTCTTCTTCCATTATCTTCTCCCATTCCTCAGCATACTCACCAAGCTCTTCTCTTAGGTCTTCTTTGCTTGTGCTCAGAAGTGCAGAAACTTTCTTGTATGTGAATGCCCTAAATTTAGATTCAACTTTAGGAGCAACTTCTCCTAATTCTGTAGCTTCAAAGGTAGTTAACTTTGCAATCAACATCTCTCTGTTAAAATTTGGAGTCAGGAGTATAGTTTCTTGAATTGACATTGCCTTGAATTTGTAAGTAGGAGTTAGAGATCTAAGAATCTTTGCAATGACTTCATCTTCATCATAAGTACCTCCACAATTTTTTATTCCAATTATAGCTTCTGTAACCCTTTGAACATAGGCTCTAATGCTTTCATCTTCATTCATTTGCAGCTTCTCCATCTTTGTCTTCCATTTTTTCTATTTCGCTTGTTTGGTATACTTGTCTCCTTCATAAAGTGCCTCTAGTCTATTCCAAATTTCATGTGTTGAATCAAGATCTCTAATTTCAGTAAACTTACCCTCAGATAGTGCGTTGATTAATGCTTCTCTTGCGACCATGTTGCATGAAAATAGATTCTTTTCATCATCGATGGCTGACCCCAAGTCATTCTCAGCCTTCAGAGTTTCCTTCTTCTTTACAATCATCCAGTAGTCTGTGCCCAAACATAGCAAATGTGTTTGCATCTTGTTTTTCCAACTGTCAAAGTTTTCAGGATCAAACTTAGGACTATCCTTCCTATAGAATGCCATTTTCCAAGATTACCTCAAGCTGTTAAGGTTTCTCTCTGAGGACTACAACTCTGATACCAGTTGTTAGGAATAACAATCCACAGTACAACTAAGGGGGGGTGAATCAGTTGTATGACAGAATATTAAACTTTAAATTTTAAGCTCATCAATATCAGATCTAATGAACACAATGAATGCCAACACAATAACACAATATTTTGGTTACGGGGAAACCCTATTAAAGGTAAAAACCCTGGTGGGAATTAGCACCCACTAATGATGTACTACTGAGCAGGGATAACTTTAAGAAACCCCCTTTTAGGAAAAAGTGTAAACTCCTAGCGAATCGTACATTATTTTAGGGGGGAATTTGTTTTAATGCAAGTGAATTTTTTTTTCAATTCCATATTTTTCATAGTTTTTATTAGCGATTTTTTCCCTGTTGAATGAAAATTTCATAAATTGCTGGTGAATAATTTTCTTTTCAAATAAAAAATAATAATATATGAGGCAAATAATTTTCTTTTCAAGTAAAAAATAATAATATATGAGGCGAATAATTTTCTTTTCAAGTAAAAAATAATAATATATGAGGCGAATGAATTTCTTTTGAAGGGTAAAAAAATATTTCTATTGGCGAATTTTATGTACCATTTGAAAATTTATTTATTTTATTGGCGATTTTCAAAAGATAAGAAATATTTTGTTATAATGCCTTAGACTAACATACCTAACATACATACATTATTTTATAATGTTAAATATATTATTTGATACCGTCCGATGATCCAAGATCAATGGATGAAGTTTAATTTCGGCCCCAATTTCTTGAAGGAAACAAAGTTGTGGAGGAAGTCATCAGAATGTTGACACGTATCAAATAAGGGTTACTTGTCTGCAGACTATAGTGTACATGTGTTGGTATTGATATTCACAGTTCTATTACTATAGTGCAACTTGTAACCTCTTAAATCCATAAGCAATAAATGTCTTGTCAATGAGAAGTGACATTCTTTAACTTGTCATGCAGAGTAGACACACACCACTTCCAAAGTCTTACAGACGCTATAACCGATATCTGACATTTTTTTCTTTTATGGGAAAGATTTACTGCTAGATATGAAAGATTAAGGACAAAATATTAATTTCTCACACGCATGCATTTAGGGGAAAGATTTACATGAAAGATTTAGAGGCATGGTAAGGACAATGGATTTAATACCATTAAAGATAGAATAATTTATTGCTAAGTAATGATCCAGAATTCAAGGGCTATTTATAGACGATCTCTCTTCATTATTCATCGATTCATCTTTGGCGTTTGCTAGATAATTTCTTTGTTTAGGGTCTACAGTCTGTAAATAATTTGTTTTTAAGTTTTCTGTAGTTTTACTATTTCAGATGGACACTCCAATTAGGCTTATATGCACATCTGAGGAGGCCCAAAAGGCCTTTCTGGGTTCCTTTACTGATGAAGCCTTAGAATCTATTTGTAAGGAGGGTGGGCCTTTTGTTATAGAGGCTGTGAGAATGGTGCTGGGCTGAGAGTTTCAGAACAATGAAGATAGGCACCGCGTCAACATGGACATTACGTCCTATTTTTTGGCATCTCTTCTCAACCTCAGAGGAGAGAAGGTGGAGATGTTAATGCTGCTGAGGAGGGTCTTTAAAGAAGAGTACCTAGGGGATGACATTAGTGTTGTCGTGTTCGCAAAAATAAGGGTGGGGATCCCTTGGGCAATGGAAATACCCAAGCTTCTCCTCCCATGCCAGAATGTGGCCAGGCAACCTTTTCTTTTGGGCCTCAATGCTGGGCAGTACAAGCACCATAGGAAATGGGCCCTGCTTGCTAGGGATTTCCTCTGAAAGTGGTTTGCCCTTGATGAAGAGGAGGCTAAGGCGGGGGAATTCGGGTGGCTGGATGAACTCGCGCAGATAATCATCTCTCATAAATTCTACTTAGATGGAGCTGAAGGCCAAAATTAGTAGAGGACTACTAGTGGTTTTTTTGATAAAAAGTTTATGGTTTTTTCTTGTTTATAGTATGTTTCTTTTTGTAGTATTTACTATTGTACTGGAAGAAGACACTGGTGACTGGACTACTAGTCTTCTAGTGGTTTTTGTTTTTTTGTTTATAGTAGGTTCCTCTTTGTTCTGGAAGTGGAACTACATAATCTTTATGTAATTATAATTTTATGAAAAGAAAACAATGAAAATTTTGCTCATTTCAATCTGTACAAAAAATGGTTCTTAGACTTCTCTGTCACTGTGATTGTAATATTTTAATTATTTGCTTTATGATTTATCTGCGTATTAGATATGTATGATGTTACATGTATCACAGTTGTACAATGTAGACAGTTATAGTTAATAAAAGAAATGTCTTATCAGTTATCATTGAGTACTGACATTAAGTTTGGGTAATGTTACCTATCAAAATTGACACACTCATACATTTAATATGAAAGATTTATAGAATTTTGAAGGATAAATGAATTAATAAGGTTAGAGAAAGAATTTATGGTATTCTAATTATAATGTATGAGATTTATATGTGAATCTGTGATTATAATTATCAACGTTAAAGTTATAATCTAAATCAATAAAAAATATCTTTTTAACTTTAAGTATACTATTTAATCAATAAAAAATTCCACAAGCTTTAGCTCATTTCAATTTGTACAAAAAATGGTTCTTAGACTTCTCTGTCACTGTGATTGCAATATTTTAATTAGTTGCTTTATGATTTATCTGCGTATTAATAAAAGAAATGTCTTATCAATTATCATTGAGTACTGACACTAAGTTTGGGTAATGTTACCTGTCAAAATTCACACACTCATACATTTAATATGAAAGATTTATAGAATTTTGAAGGACAAATGAATTAATAAGGTTAGAGAAAGAATTTATGGTATTCTAATTATAATGTATGAGAATTATATGTGAATCTGTGATTATAATTACCAACGTTAAAGCTATAATCTAAATCAACAAAAAATATCATTTTAACTTTAAGAATACTATATAATCAATTTGACAAACAAATGAATTAATAAGGTTAGAGAAAGAATTTATTGTTTTCTAAGTTTAAGGTATGATAATTATATGTGATTATAATTATCATTATCAATGTTAAAGTTATAAGCAATAAAAAATATCATTTTAACATTAAGTATACTATTTAATCAATAAAAAATATTACTTTAACTCATGTTTGGGAGACCTAGGGAGTCAGTGACTCAGCGACCACAAAAATCTCGTTATCTCTAAACACTAACCTTGGTCCTTAACTCCGGCCTCTGAAATTTATTAGAATTTAATATTATTAAAAAAATAGTGCATTTTGAATTTGATTGGCTAAAATTGTTACTATTCAATTAAATAACTTTAAATGTTATTAACTTATTATCCATTATTAATTAATATTTATAAAGGAAAAAATAACATTATAACATTTAACAATGTCTATTGCAAATAACTACCGTTGGATGAGCACAGATCGACGATGTACGATGGACTTCGGGATGAAAGGGAAAAGCAACCCCATCTTTTGAAGCCTGTTCCGGAATCATGACACATGTCGACTGTCAGTTGAGTGGTGACTAGGTGAGTTAATAGGACCCACGGGGGCCTGGGGCCACCAGTACCACAGGCACACAATGCCATTATGACCATTGGATTATTGTAGATCAAAAACCGAAGTTGTATTTCGGGATGAAAGGGAAAAAGCAACCCCATCTTTTGAAACCCGTTCCAGAATCATGACACGTGTCACTAAACATGTAAGAGTCTTACGTTCCACTCGCAGTCTCGCATGGTCCTACCAAGTACCAAAAATGCCATTTGATGATGACGTGACACGTCTGACTCGACCGTCAGGTGAGTGGTGACTAGGTGAGTTAATGGGACCCACGACCACGGGGGCCCGGGGCCACCAGTACCACAAGCACACAATGCCATTATGACCATTGGATTATTGTAGATCAACAACCGAAGTTGTATTTCAGGATGAAAGGGAAAAGTAACGCCATCTTTTCAAACCCCATTACGGAATCATGACACGTGTCACTAAACATGTAAGACATTCCACTCGCAGTCTTGAGACTTGCATGGTCCTACCAACAATGCCATTTGATGATGACGTGACACTTCTGACTCATAATCGTCAGGTGAGTCAGCCGTTAGATCATAGATGAGTGGTGACAACTCTAGATTGTACTATTTTGCCGCTTTAAGTTTCACTTCTATGGATTTAGAAAGGGTTTATGGATTCTAAATTTCTATGTTGAGGAAAGCAAGTCCAACAAAGTTTCTCAGTTGAAGCTCTGTAACCTGTTCCCAATTAAAGTTTGCAAAAATCGAAGCTAAGGGTAACGGGAAACTACTAAAATCCTGAACACGTAGGTCCCGCATTTTAAATTTTTCAAATCTCTTGATTTACAACTTTACTGTTTATATTATAGAAAAAAATTATCCTGTTACTTGTTAGGGTTTAATTTTGATTCTTGAATCACCCCTGTAAATTGTAGGCTTGTAGGTTGTAGCTGTGTATAGATATTGAATTTTTATACAAGTAAATAGTGATACCAGTTCAAGTTACAACTTACCAGCTTACCACAATGGGCAAAACAATTATCAAGAATAAGACTATGAGTAAAAAGAAAAGCCAGATAATAGAATTCCACAATCTGCTTAAAACACCAGGTTTCATAGATGTCTTCTATGATAATTATGATCCTGTTATTCATGGAAATAAGGGAATAATGGAAATTAGATTTGCAATTGAAAACAAGTGGAACGATCCAAATAAGGGTTCCAAATTTTCTAAATTTAACCCAAAGGTAAATGCAACAGCAAATAAAATTGCATCATGGAATGCTAGGTTGGCAAGCATGGCGTTACCTCAAGTATTCCATTGCCCATAAATTGTCATGGTCTACGTCAAAAATTATGATGAAAATAAAAAAGAAATTGTGAATAAAAATACTCAGGAGGAAATTTTGTCCATAACTGAGAGTGAATTTGCTAGTCTGTTGAACCTAGGGTTTGAACAACAGAAATCAAATGTGCAAATTGACCTGAGAAAGTTGGCAGAGGATTATGATAAAATAGATGCAACACAAAGAGATTCTTATATCAGAGGAATAACAATTACAAATAGTTCAAGCCTGAGTCCAGATCATAGGCCTCCTTATGATTATGAAATTTTTGTGCCATGGGTTCAGGACAATATTTCCTTGCTAGCATTTTGTTTGGGATTGGATAGTAACAAAGAAGTGGGTGCCAGCATTCTTGAAATGCTTTTTCATATTCATTTTGAAAAGAACCAGTAAAATATTATTTTATTGAGCACATTGTTCATTGCATGCAAGAACAATTAGTAATGATTAAAATAGGTTCACATAAGACATTTAGATTCACAACCTACTTGTGCTATCTTCTCTTAGCAAAGCATCATGCAATATTTTAGAAAAACAAGCTTTGTAGTCAGGGCCAAAATCCAATATATGAGTTGACACCTCAGATAAGGATGATTGATAACAGAAGGAACTACAACAATTTTGTAGACTTCTTTTTGGCACCAATGTACGATAAAATTATAGGCACTCCAATGCCTAGATTGCCTGCTAGTTGTAGAGATTTAATTCAACTTGGAAGTAAAATACAATTCGTTGACTGGTACTTCATGGAAGAGTACACAGTGTTAAGGTTTTACGATTCAGTAGTAGAAGCCTAAAAACTTCCAATACATGTCACAAAGAGGGTATTTGCATTGGAATATGTACGACAGATGGAGAGCATAGATGTACTCTTTAGTGGTCAACAAAAGAAAATGATATTTCCTTCCTTGCCTTTCTCATTTGGAGGGTTCACATTTGAGAGAAGAGGATTCAAAGTGGCAGAAGCCTTTTTTACAATTTTTCACTTTGATGTTGATAGTCACTGGCAGTATGATCCACTCAACATAATTGCAACAAAGCTTAGAGAGAATGGGAACTCTACAAGCAAATTTCAACATGAAAGTATGCCTTTGATTGAAAAATTTAAAAACATGGATTCCTGGGAGGAGGTCAAAAAAGAGATGGAGAAATATGCTGCTAAAAATAATATGTCAATATAGGAATTGTCATAAAAAATTATGGCATTGCACAAACAGAAAGGAAAAGTGCAGGCCATGAGTATGACATCATCTAATTTCTACCAGAAAGCTACTCAACCATCTACAAATTCTATTCCAAAAAAGCTAATGAATGAATGTATTGATGATAATTGGACTTGAACCAAAATTTCTGATTTTTGGGAAATGAGGAAGAATCTCGGTGAGCCAAAGACCTTTGTAGATCTTTATGATGTGGAAGAGGATACAAAGTTTAACGAATTGTGGAATAAGAAGCACCTAGATGAAGCATATCCAATTGACGATTACGATGAAGATGACGATGACCAAGATTTTGTGAATCCCACATCCAATATAGTATATTCAATTAGTAGAGGATTTGATGCCTCCAAAAAAGATCAATATACCAAAGGCGCAGATATTATACAAAAAATGGTCTACCAAGGTTTTGATGGTTTGGGTCCTACTGGACAAGGGGTTTGGTCTTTACCTGACCCAGCACCTCAACCAAAATATGGTGTGAAACCAGGCCTTGGGCTTGGAGTTCAATCATCATATTCATGAACTCAGTCAATTCCACTTGTTCTAGCTTCAAATACAGTTCCATTTGTTCCAAGCACTTAGATTCAATCTGAATCAAGCACTACAACTACAACTAGTGGTTCGAAAAGGACATTACAGACAGACACGAAAATAATTGTTCCCATAGATCAAGGTGGTGTAAAGAAGCAAAAGGTTTTGACAAGTATTGGTACAACAATGCCAATGGTGACTAGGACTCCAACAATTGCCCAACCTTTAGGACAAAACCCTCAGGTTCAAAACAGTCCAAATACTCCACTTGTAGTGGGTCAGGGTGTTGCTAATCCTCATGGTGTAATTAGCAGCACCACATGCAACATAGGTGGAAGCTCCTACATTAGTGCAAGTGCTATTTCACCATTCAAACATTCAATTGTGTCACAAAACCTTGATTTTTGTTACAATGATTTTGTAACTAACTATGAACAATAAAAAAAATAGGAATAGACAACATAGTAAGATAATGAAGATGGAAGCAGTTGTTGTTGCTCGTGAGGTAGAACCTACAACAAACAGGCTATTTCCCACATATGAACCAAATAAAGATATGATGGAATTCATGGTTGTTATGCCCCCAGCTAGAGATAACAATCTACCAGAGAGTCAGTTAGATCTATCTCAATTTCAAGTTAGCACCCTCCAAATGGATTTATCCAAAATTAAAAATTTGGACAAGATAAATGTGTCGAAAATGACCAACCAAGTGGTCTACAGTTCACTGATGAAGTTGGAGAGAGAGAAAGGAAAGCTTCGGGGCACAATAGATAAGTTAAAGGCAGACCTAGCAAATGTAAAGGCAACTGAGAAAGCAACAGAAAATAGGTACAAAGAATTAGAGAGAAGGATACAAAATTCATCCTCTAAAGAAGCAATTGGAGTTGGACAGCAAGAACATATTGACGCAGAACTGAAATCTCTGAGGGAAAAATTGGAACAGAGTGAACAAAAACTTCATAATGAAAAAGCCTCTTCATTAAGTATTTACAAAAACTTGGAGAGTGCAGGAAAGACAACCAATAACTTAAAGAAAGAATCAGAGAATGAGAGGGTAAAAACAAAATAATGGGAAGAGAAAGCAAAAGAGTGGGAAGAGAAAGCAGAGGAAATAAGAAAAGATAGTGAACACGAGTTCTTAGAAATGAGAGAAGACCTAAAGAAGGCAAATAATACAATTAAAAATTATGAAAACAACTTGAATGACCATGTAAATAATACAGTCAAGCAAATAAAAAAATTCTTCTAGGGCCAAATAAAGATGTCTTTTGATAGGTTGTGTGATTAGTTTGAACTGAATGAAACTCTTACAAATGTTTTTGGGAAGCTGAGAGAGCACATTGAGAAGAACAAAAGTTTTTGTCAGAGAAAGAAAACTACAAAGCAGATTATGCAAGAAATCAATAGAAGCAGTGACAAGCATTTGGCAAGCAAGGGAATTCAGGATCATGTTGCTACAACAATAAAGGTGAACTCTGTCTTTCAAAAATGTCTGAAACTAACAGAAGCATAAGAAAATGTTTCCTTATTCGGGCCAAAGCTCGCCAAGATGAATATTAAAACAAGCAAATTGATATCTCTTGGTTTGTCGAGTCCTGGTCTTAATTTCTCATTAGCGAGTTTCATTGGAAGAGAAGCTTACAAAAAAATGTTGGAGGACACAGTGATGTCTGATTTAGGCAACCTTCCTCAGGACATAAATTATGAAGGCATTGCAAAGTGTATCAAAACATTCACAAATTTGAATGCAGTAATGGAAGGAACATTGCTTACAACTCACTCTTCCAAGTATGGATGGCTGATGAGGTTGCAGGTCATGTACTATAACATGAAATTTTTTTCCCTTCCAACCGACGAAGAATGGAGCATGCTAAAGAAACTAACAGAATCATCTTGATCTCATCAATCATAGTATGTGAAAGTACTTTCAGTTTCAATCATCTCTATATCTTTTGTATATATCTTTGATATTATCCTAAATAATAGAGTCTAGAATTGAGTTTAAAGTAACAAGTTTGAACTTTGTTTTTTGAACAGGATGAATGATGCAGTCTTGCAGATGCTATTGCTGATGCTAATTTACTAAACCGGCCTGTCAAATGCAGAAATGTACAACTAAAGTTGTAGAGATGTTGTAGACTTGTAGTTGTCTTACTGATTTAGATTTTGAGACTTCTCACTTCACATTAGGCAAATCGACTTGAAGCTGTTGTTGCTCCCTTGTTTCAATAAAAGGGAATTCAAGGTCATTACTCATTGGCTTAGGGTAATGAAATTGAAATTGGGCAATGTGCCAAATTGCCAATGGGTATTGAGTCATTGAGTTTTGTAAATAGAATCACAGAGTTGTGTTCTTACTAGTATTAATGAATGAATTGTTACATTGTATCATATTTGTAATTAAATTAATGAGAATTAGTATTTCTAACTCTAAGAATTCTAACATATGAATTGCTATGTTGTCAAAACAAATAATGAAAAATCTACAAGAATTGTACCATATGAGCTGAATAATGCAAATGAAAACCATTATTAATTGTGGAATTGAATCTTGATGACATTATCAACCACATTCATGTTTTTTACATTGGAATATGCTATTATGCATGACTGATGATGAGATACAGAAACTGATAGTAGACTTCAGGAAAAAGATTAATAAATACCTAGGAGGCTAGGAACTGCTACTTCTACAATGGTTCAACTTGAAGTTGCCACATCATATCATCATTGAGATCATCGGATTCAATGCCATCAACTTCATAGATTCCTTGGTTCTTCAATATGTTTTCTTCACTCTGCATACCACTGCTTAACTGATGTTCACCGCTAGCAGTACCAGTACTAGTAGTACATGAGTCAATGACATCATTGTCTCTGGCATTCCCACTCCCAGTCCCACTTTGGTTTGAAATGTTGCCCATCCCTCTTCTCTGACATTTCTTCCTCCACAATTTTAGTGCCCTTTCATAAGGAAAAGTATTGACTTCATACTTGGATGTATAAACCCTCAAGCAATTTTCCAGATTCTTGTCTAGTTTGTTTCTTAGCTTTGACTTTAGGAATCCCAAAGCACTGAAAAATATCTCATCCTCCACCGACCCAATATCATGGTCAGACATAAATCAGCAAGCTTGAAATATTCTGATATTGAATCAGTCAACAATTCGCTCTTAGCTAGATTTTTCCAAAGCCTTGATACTGATCCATCTTCGCGAGGGTTCTACATAATATTATATTATTCCCTCATTGTTATTGAAAAATGACCTGATTGCTCTCTCAAATGATTTCCATCTAAAATTCCATTTAGAGTTACTCCATTTAACTCTTTGGTTTTGCAGAAATGATTTATCAAAGTTAGTAGCCTAGTTTTAAAATCTTTCAGATTGTTCATACTCCAATATCGAGGAAACACAAAAGCCATGGATTCAAGTAGTTTGACTGGAAGGAATCTTTCTCTAATTTGTGAGGAAAGATCATAGGCAATGTGCTTCACAGAAGCTATTACAGACTCAACAATCTTGGTAAAGTCTTCCCTTTTAATACTTGATACTCGCCGAGTCCTGGTGTTCTTTCCTGGTTCCTCGGACTCGATCTTAGAAAAGTAGTGCATTGGTATCTCAACTCCGTGAACTTCTGCACATAACTCCCTATTTGAACCTATTTTTAAAAAGTTATCAGGATTGTCCAAATCTATGACTTTTAGCCAACTAGCAAATTTTACATCATCTTCACATAATTGATAAAGACTATCAAGCGCCACGCATGTCAATTTACGCAGCGAAGCATATTATACAATATACATAGCTCTTTGCTGGGCCATTTTCATTAAATTTCTCATTTCCTCAAGCATGGGGAGAATACCTGCTAATGTTAATAGTGTCTCTACATTAGTTAACATTGTCAACAGTGCAAGAAATTTTGGTTGCCCGGCTTCATCACGACTTGAGTTCATTAGACCAAGCAACGATTAACATTCTTGAAAAACTCGATGTGTTGGTCCATCCAAAGAGATCAATCTGGTATCATTATCCTTAAGAAGCTTGTTCTCATCGGTTAGTCCTTCGGCAAAGTGTTAAAATTCCCTAAATCATTTTGGACTTCGACAAAAGTATTGGTAGAGCTCTTTGATTAAAGCTTCAATTTTTTGTACTGGAGCATGCTTGCTGACAACTCCAAAAGCTAGATTCATTCTGTGGGCCATGCAGTGAATGGGAGTAATGTAGGGTGTAGAAGAAGATTGTATCTTTGTGTAAAGACCACCCCTGTGGCCTTGCTTTACTGAAGCTCCATCTGCTCGAACACACACCAGTTTTTTGGCAATGGTCATGTCATTTATACCTCCATATTCAATTAGAGAACTCTTTACTAGTTCAAATAAATTTTCCGTTGTTGCATTATCCCTTATTTTAGCAACAGTTAGTAGATGAGGTTAGCGAACAAAATTCTGTACAGTATAAACATGCATGCATACCTAGGAAGTATTGTCTACTGCTATAACCTCGTCTAAAGACAATGCAATAAAATTTGACTCTTTAATTTTTTCCTTTAGATCCTCTTTTTCAATCTCGGCAAGACAACTTGCCCATTCTCATCCACTGTTTACTGACCAGTGACTGTTAGGATAGTTACGAACTTTCAGGAAGTGTAATAAAGCACTCAATGATGGGTAGTCAGTCATAGGATGCCCTCTACACAAAATATTAAACACAACACTTAACTGAACAACTTTTCCCATTAGTTCTACTTCCAATGCTTTTCCAAAACAAGCTTCAATAGAACCTTTAACTTCACCAAGCTTCATCTTTATATTATGCTGAAATTCATATAATTATGCATTCCTAACATGCTGAGATTCCTCCTTTTTTTTTTCCATCTTATCATTGATTTTTGAACTCCATCTATCATTTTCTTTTCGTAAACTTTACCCATATGCTTCTCTATGGTGTCAATTTTTAGCTGCAACCTCTTTTCCTTCTTATTTATCTCACTGCAAATCTTACATCTGTATTCTACAGGAGGCTCCCCTTCAATTGGATTATCCACTGGTTCAATGAATGGATACTTTGACACCTATTCTATTTGAAAATTCCTCGACAGATCCCACATTCTATCATTCTTTGATTTGTATTTTCTTTTCTTCCCTGCACCATCATCTTCTTTGACATTCTCAGTCTCATCCAAGTCGATTATATCATTATGGCTACTATGGGTATTTAACTAAAAATCTTCTTCAAGTTCATCATGATCTGAGATATCAGGTTCGCTGACTTCTTCAATATGTCACGTAGGTTCAGCCTCAGGTTGTGAATCTTGAAAATCTTCTTGTGATGAAGTAGCTTCCCGATTTTGGCCAGAAACATTTCCAACACCATGACCAAAGTATGATGATAAGGTTTTGTGTTTTGTTGGCCTCTCTTGGCTTTCCCCATATGCGGGAGCCTTACCCTTATTCTTGTTTGACATCTCAATTCTTCAACGAAATAAAGGCTACCAGCCTACCAGTGAAAAAAAAATGTTTACTTGTTGAAGAAGTGACAAATGACAATAGAACTATAATATACAATGTTTACATAGTCGTAGAATAATAATCACTTACCTTTGCCTCAAATTCAATCGCAGTTGCAACTCGCCAAAGCAGTCAAGACTCAATAGTTTGAACTTTGCTATCGATCAAATTGAAGTTGAACCGATCCAAATTGTGTATAATAACATTGATGTATGAATGTATTTATACTAATCTTTATTGGCGAATTGGGCGGGGGATATTAGGTTGGTGTCCAAATATTTGGCGAAGCCCGTGTAATTATAACATGTTTATGGGTCGTCCAATACCATGGTAATATTAATAAAGTTGGCGAAAATAATCGGTTTGAGACATGCGTCCATAAAATGGTTGGCGAAGTTGGGTCCACCTATATATATATATATAACTATTGGCGAATATAGGCTATCCATTTGGGGCCACTTTGAAATTATAGGTGAATGTTAAAAAAATATTGTGCCCAAAAATTATATGCCATTGGCAATGATCCTGACCATTGGACCCAATTTTCATAAACCAATTGGTGATGAGCCCGGGCATTGGACACAATTTTCATAATTGCAAGGCGATATGATCATTCCCAGGTGGCCAATATATTCTCCAAATTGGGGGTCGACGGTAATCGACATTCACCAATTGGCGAATAATCGCCACTAAAGTTTTTGCTGCTACTGAGAGTATAGTAATCCTTGTTAGAAGATATAGCCCTATTAGGAGCTTATTGAAGCATTACAGTACATAGTCCTTGTTAGAGGAAAAACCCTATTAGGAGTCAAGAACAATAGGGGGCTCACTGCCCAAAGAAGGTTAAATCCACCTTCATAATTCACTAGTTCTCAACAGGTGCATATGAAGAAATACACAATCTTTGAACTATTTACCAGCAACTGTCTTTTCTTGATCACTTCCAATGAAGTCCACAAGTAATCCTATGCTCTACATACAATAGACACAAGTTCACAACCTTCACAACTTCCTTAATTCATATATATATCATCCATATCTTTTTCGAAGAAAAGACCTTTCATTTATACCTCATTACATTTTACCAAGATTAGGTCAGGCCATGAGGCTTTCCTAATAACAAACAATTACATAAGACCTTGCTAAGATACACATGGTATCTAAAACAAGTTTACAATGATTACATTATAGTAATTAAGGACCGACATCCTTGGATTATGCTTGCCAAACAAGACACACACTACATTCCCTGAGTCAGCTTCAGAATAAGCCATCGCCAAAATACACACCATAGATGATGTCACCAATCATCCTATACCTTGTGTTGACCAATAAACATCCATCAGTGCCTCTTCCACCATCCTTCAAGATCACATACCTTGAATCCAATCCCTTTGAAATCTATATCAAAAACTTAGAGACTAATTCTGTCAATTCTCACTGTCACAATCCAGTGACCAATCTTCACCAAAACAACTATATCTTTCTTAATATGCAAAACTTAGTGATGCGATCTCAAATATAAGATCACGATATCCTTCTGAGCTCTCATCTAACTTTGCAGTACCTGAAACATCTGTACACCCATTGCGCACTATGATTACCAGTATGGTTCCTTCATAGAAGCATATGTTGACATTAGTGACAAAATACAAATGATAATAGTATGAGTGCCCATTCAGTAACATAGTGATTAAACATATTAAATGTCTCAATCACTACTCATGCATTAGCAATATCCAACACATGATGCCTACATTTATGTTTCTTAGCTATTATGTCCCATGACCCCTTATGACTCTTTACAACCCTTTACGATCCCTAAGAATACATCTTAGAGGTCTTAAAATGTTGTAAAGGGTCATAAGAGGCTCCTAGGAGGGGCTAGATGAGCTTCCACCTTCACGCGGTTGGCCCTGTTAAGTAGAGAATGTTAAACTATTCTCAAAACAAAGAGAAGCTCAATAATTTAAGGTCTCAGTCCACATAGATGCTGAAAAATTATGAGAATCAATGATGGAGAGTTTTTAGATACTGAGAAGACATATATGCAATGGAGGCCAGAAGGGATTTTTGTGGAGATTTTCTAGATGTGGAGATTTACTAGAGAGGGTTTCCAAATTGAGTACTAGTGTAGAGATGATGATTTAGTAACCTACGTCTATAAAATCTTCACAAATATCCCTTTTTTGGCCTCCACTCATACCTCTTCTCAGAATCTAGAAAATTTGGATACTATTTCTCATCCATGCATGAAATGTGCTAGTGGTCATATAAAATTACTTTTGCGAGACTGGGATCAATTATGAGAAAGTAAACAAGATAATATTATTCTATCTTTCATTTCTTTATCCATTCATATTTTCTACCTTCTCTTATATTGGATACTGTGTAGTGTACATAAAGGTAAGGCGGTGATTATTCTCGACAATCGACATGTATAAGTCTTCTAGGCCTTACCCAATAGCTAGGACTAAAGATAACAGAGCTCAAGAGACCATTATAGTTGGTCTTCATCTTTAGTCCATATTACTGACAAAATGTTTTACATTTTGTTAGCTCATCAGATGCGACGATTTGAAAGAATTTAATGGATGATATTTTCATGTATAACATACATTATTTTAGTTTGGCGTTAAATGAATTTATCTACTTTGCACACTTGTAAACTACGATGACATCCATAAACAAGCATCCCCTCATGTGGCTTGAGTAATGTAGGCCATGGGAGGAGGTGCTTCTTTATCGCTGTCCTCATAGTCTACAAGTGTGTGAAGTAGATAAATTTGTGCAATGTCAACTTAAATAATATACGTTATCATGAAAATATTCTATTAAATTCTTTCAAATCCCCTCATTTAATGAGCTAACGAAAGGTAAAACATTTTGTCAGTATATGGACCAAAGATGAAGACCAACTATGATGGTCTCTTGAGCTCTGCTATCTTTAATGTGAGTATCCGTCTCTTTTTTGACAAAACTTATATTTATTTCGACAACAATGCCATACGTTTGAAGGGCTTTCCTGTCGAAGATTCGATGCCTATCTGTCATACTTTAGACCATTATAATGTTGAAGAGGGTCCCTTTTCGACATATATTGGTGATGGGAATGCTATCTCTTCGACGATTTTAACTATCGGAGAATTGTTTCATATCTGTTGGCAATCCGACAAACTCTTTGACAGATGTTTGTTGGAGTTCTGATAGATATATCATATGAAATCCCATAGTAAAGTTGTTATTAATGCGGCAAGTTTTGATGGAAAAGGATGTCAAAATATTGACGGTATCACTTCCATTACAATTTGCAACACAAAATCACTGACGGACACGTCTGTCAAATTTTTGACGAATAGGCGTTGCAAATGCAACAAATGGCCATCAGAATATGGCCTCAAATGTACTAGTGTAATGAGATCAATAGCAGGGTTAAACCCCAGTTTCCATCTACATAAAGACAAAAAGTTCTCACCATAAGATCATGACCCTATTAGAACCTTAATCAGGCCCTCTTTTATCATAAATTTGAATAGAAATAGGTTTCTTGACATAGTGCTTGCAAAAACACTTCCTTTCACATTCCATCTGGTAGCCACCCATCTATATTTTTATGTATATATAATAGCATTTTTTTTTTTAAATGTTATTAAAATTACATAAATATTAATAGGAATGATCTAGATTAGATTTAATACAAATTAATATAAAATATTTATAATGATATATTTAAAGTAGATAAGAATATAAGATAACTAAGTTTAATCTTGGAGGAAACTTTATGGTTAAGTGTGCTTGAGCTAGAGTAGTATTGGGATGAGTAACCTCTTGGGAAATACTGGTGCTTCACCTATGTAAGCATCACCTAGATGCAGTGAATGCTAAGTGTTCTATTCATTCTTATGAGAGATGGGTTCTTATGAGCCACTACTCATGAAACATTGGTCAATGAGTTTAACTTAAAATACTATAGACTTAAATCTTGATAGCAATATCATAACTTGGCTTGTTGTGGAAAATATCTCCTACTTATCAATAAAATGGCTTATTAAATATATATTTATTTCAGAATTAAAAATAAAAATTAATTTTCCTTCTATTTTCTTTATTAAATCCTTAAACAACCCTATGACCTAATGCAAGTTGTCTCCTTAAATAATAGACATTTGTAGTGACATGCAATTCCACTATTGTAGTTAATTAAATATTGGGTTATATGACATTGAATTTCATTTTTATAATAAATGTTATTAAAAATTTATTTAAATTTTATAATTTTTTATTATATCATAATTAAACATCTTAATAAAGTGATAAGATAAGATAATTAAAAAAATCATTTTATCTTTGTTTTACTTTCTTATATAATTTGTAAATTAAGTTTTATTGTCAAGCAAGTGCTATTTTAATATTTATTTTATTTTTATTTTTATTTTTTTACACAAAGAAGAGATGGTTTCAATAATCCATTTCTAGATTTCAAATGATAATGCATATTCAACAATTCTCACCTAGATTTTTAAATGAAAAGGAATACATTTTGAAAACAAATATCAGATTTTTTTCAACAAGGAAAACTTGCATTTCAAATATTTTACTTAAAAATAAAGAGATTAAAATAATAAAAAAATAAGATTCGCAAAAGAAAATCCCTTATTTGTTGAATCAAGCTTCCACTTTAAGCTTACTTTCTCTTACAATTCTAATAGTAGTCTTTTTCCAAAATAAATATATCTATATTCTATTAATTTTTCATCAATGATTCGTAACTAATCTGATTTACAAAACTTCTTCAAAACTACGACTAATTCATAAAATGAAAACTACATAACATCTCCCAGAACTTGTTAAATGCATATAACATCCTTTCAATTTATAGATTTTGAGATTGTTAAAATAAGAGAGATTCTTCAATTAATGGTTGTAAGAGATTATGTCAAAAAGGGAATTGTAACTCCCTCCATTTAATCAAAATTATATTTTATAACTACTAAAAATAAAAATAACCAATCTGATCTATTCAAATAATTTCAATAACAATATCTACAATTTATAACACCATCCTATCTAATCTCTTCTTCATCGTACACCACCTATTCCACCTCAGTTTCTAAATTCATTTACTCCACCTCACCCTTCTTTGTTTTACCCTTTCCTACTCCTTTATTCCTTACACCTTAACCTTGTTATCCACCACCTTTTTCCCAACAATCACCTCCAATACATCTCAGACCTTCACCTTCTCCTCTCATGACCACCTCTTCCCATAAAGAAGATTAAATATTTTTAAACACACAAAATACTAAAATCGAAGTAAATGTAATTTAAAATTAATATTATTTAAAACAAAGTAAATCTTATAAGAAATCTTTTATGTTAACAATTGTTTAAATAGTTTAGTAAAACATTAAATAAATGTTAAAACATAAAACACAAGACCAAAAAGATGAAATTAATTCTCAAATTAATACACCAAAACTTTTTAAAAAAATATCTAAAATAAATATACATATAAATCAAATTTGAATTTAATTTTATAAACTATCAACCTTAATCCAAATATTTAAACAATGAAATACAATAGGCTCATTTAAAATATTACACAAATGATTCATAATATCAATTCATAAAAATAAATACTTTATTAATTAATTTAATAATTCATCAAATAATGTTTTAATTGACAACTCAGGTGATTAAATTTGTATCATGACACCTGTCATTAACTTAGTCTAGTAAAATATTGCACAACAAATAAAAAATAAAAATAAAAAGAATTTATCTAACATTTATTTCTTATACATCAAAATATATGGGAAAATATTCAAAATAAATATGAAAATCAAAATCCAAGTTCAAATTTCTAAAATTCTAAGTCATCAGATAAGTATTCATGCCATAAAATAAAATATTTCCTACTCAAAATTAATAATACTTTAAATCGATCAAATTGTAAAAGTATTTCTAAATGAGTATGCTTTAGGATCAAGCCAATACATACACTATGAGAAAAACAACCTATATTTTTTAATACCACTTGAGTGATTGGTAGGATACAATCCAAACTATTCTTAGATATCAAATATTTGTCCTCCTAAGGTAGTACCTTGGCCTTGCTCTCATAGTCAAAGAAGTTTCTCATAACTTCTGGAACTTTATTCTTGAGAGACTCCAAAGGAAGTTGGCTGGTTGGAAATGGAAAATTATAAGTAATGGGGGTAAACTTCAACTACTCGCCTTATCCCTACAATGAATTCTTCTACACTTCCTCTCTCTATTCAAGATTTTAGGTGTCATGGTTGATAAGATAGAAAGAATTCAAAGAACATTTTTATGGACTCATATGGAAGAAAATAAAAGAATGGCTTTAGTAAGCTAGAACACAATTTGTTGACCTAAGAAGGATGGTGACATTGGTTTGTAAGAGATTGTCCCTATGAACAAAGCCTTAATGGAAAAGGCAGGTTGGAAACTTACTCTACATAAGGTTGATTGGTGTGATAATATGTGTGCTAAAAAATTAAGTTTTGAATAATTTTTTTGTGAAAATATTCACAACCAAACCTTCAAAAAAGGGTCTAAATTTTGGGAATCTATCACTAAGGGGAGAAGCATCATTCAAGAAGGACTAAAATGGCAACTTGGAGATGGTAAAACTATTAGATTCTTGGAGATGGTAAATCTATTTCTCACATCTTAATTCATTGTAAGTTTCCTCAGGAGTTGTGGAATATGGTCCTCACTAAACTTGAGATATATTGGGTTGCTAATAGAAATATACACTAGATGTGCATGGAATGGAAGGCCAGCTTCTAACCCAAAAATTAGACAATTGTGGAAACTAATACCCCCACACTTGGCTTGGATCGGAAAGGAATAACAAGATATTTAGAGACTTGGATGATTCTATAGATAGATTATTTGATTCCTTCTACAACTTTATTCTTGAAAACATTAAGGTTATTAAATTAAAATGTGTAGCTCTCCCCCAACCCCCTGTGAAGAGAAAATTACAAGAAATTGGGGGATTCTTGGTGATTATATAGTCTACAACAATTCTAGGGTTCTTTAGAGGAAAAGTACAGTAAACATAATTTTTTTCCCTAAACACAAAGGATAATTCTCTAATTCCACCCTATGATTCAAATTTTGTGGCATTCTTTAAAGCAACGTATATTGTGCCATCTATTGGCACAATGAGCATTGTGGGAAGGGTTTTTTTCTTTCGAGACAAGTTCCTCACTCAAGCACCACATGTCCTTTAACAACTCGATACATTTATTTTGGGGATGGGCTCGGGTGTGACAAAGGATGAACAATGTTGGTCTTGTAGAAGAATAAGAGGAAGGAGGGAAGGTTGAAGCAAATCACTCATTGCGGCACCACATGTCCTTCCAAAAGCTAATCAACAACCCCTTTTGTCGGTAGGCTAAATTTTCCAAAGGCATGAAATGTGTGCATCTCGCAAAAGAATATGAGGATGCAATTTTAAAGTTTGAGAGCTTCCACGTGTCCTCCCTTTTGTAACAAATTTTTTTCATGTGACTGACATTCGTCAGCTTTTTTTGATCATTTTGGCACGGTTTCCAACTTTTATTTCAGTTCAGGCATATACCTCCAATGAACCACCACAATTATTGAAGAAAGGAGACTAATCACCAGTGTTGGGAGCCAACGATGGTGATTGTGCCTTCTAAGCCCTACAGATTATGACACATGGTATTGTCCCAAGATCCTTCCTGTTAAAGATGTCAAGATTGGCTTGGGAAAAATGGACATGGGTTTAATATAAAAGAAGAGTGGGAAGAAGATAAAAGAAACCCCTTTTTGCACTTTTCTAAAAAAGGGAGGAGAGAATTTTTTGCTTTTATGAAAAAGGCTATTCTAGCAAGCCTTAAGATTGTAATGAGCATTTTGAATCAATGAAATATACCAACCATGCTTGTAGCCCTTTGTCTTTAAAGGATGCATTTGTTTTTATGAATGTTTTATGTGTGTTTCATGACTTTAGTAGTTGTATTTCATTTTCTGCTATGCATATTATGCTCTAGGCTTCTCTGCATATGGTTATCATTATAAGTTTCTTGTTTTATGTCTCATCCTTAGATAGTTACTCATATATCTGTGAATGTTATTTTATCTAATCCATATATTTTCCTTTTTATCTCATTTCAGAGTTATCCTGTGCATTTTAAAGTGTTCCACAAGCTTTGGTAGATCGCCATAGTAGCAGTAGCTTTTCTTCCCCTTTTGCCTCAATACAAAATGAAGAGATGGCTTCTAACATCCCATAGGTAATTTAGTGAGAACACACAAGGTCCCACACTCACAAAAATTCCCATAAGGTTGTTACACCTAAGAGCAATTTTAGGTGTCAACAGTCCTTTTTCTATCATGCCTGGTGGAACAGGTTTCATAGTTCAGTTACATCAACCCACTGTTTAGCCAGTCAGTTATCATTCATTAAGAATTTGAGTGTTATTCTTATGCTATCATCCTTCAGATGCATTTTAATCAAAATACCATGGCGACTCTAGGTGTGAAATTTATTGGTTTCAAGTGTTACTAATGCTGGTATGTGCAAAATTATTCTTGGTTTTTTAATGCTCTAACAATGGACACATTTCATAAAAATGCCTATCACTTTCCCCCATATTATGAAAATGCATCTGCCCAACCTCCCTACTATCAATACCAACCTGAGCCACATTTTAATTATAGTCCAAGATTTCTTGTTGCACCACATACCCAATACACCCATCATTTCCCTTCCCTTGCTCCATCATTCCTAGTGTCGTCTAATAGCATTAGCGAACTTAAGGCTATGTTGATGGATTTTAGAAGCCAAATAAATGAAATAGATATGCATCAGAAGCAAAAAGTGTGTGAGGAAGAGGAGGTGGCTTATCAGGTGTATTCCCAATAGCAAGAGTGTCAGAGTACAAAGGAGATGTATCGGGCCTATCTTCAACCAAGAGAAGTGAAAGCCCATCAGCACAAATAGTTGCACGAAGAAATTGCAAGGAAAGTGGCTAAAAAGGAGTGACTGATGGAGCTTTTATTAGTCAAAATGCAAAAAATAAATGGTTAGGTAGTCTCTTCCCCTAAGTACGTCATCCTAGTTTTTAAGAAAACACCTCCATTACAAGGGCCTTCTAGTCATGATCTAGCACTAGATACAAAGCAAGAAGGATCTAAGGAGGAAGACATTGGAGGATTTTTGCAAAAGGAAGAAGTTGATCAACTATTATCTTAGGAGACCTCTTGTGGTATGAAGAATAATGAAGATATTCAAATGTCATGTCACCTTTTGAAAATGAATGATCCTTTATAGAGTAGGAACTTATTTTTGTAAGCATGTTGCATTTGATCCTTCTGAAAGAATAACTCTCAAATTTGTGCATAAGTAATTCGCCCATTTTCCAAATATTACTATATGTTTTCATGGACGACAATCCAATTTTTGTTATTCTTGATGCCATCAGAGAATTTATGCTCAAAATAAAATATTACATTTGATATCCTAACACATGCAAACTCATTTTTCGAACATTCGTGCATTAATTTCAGTCATTTCATGAAAGATGGTATTTTCTAGCCTAGATTTTGAATGTTTAAATATTTAATGCTCACACTAATTAGGATGAGATGTCATTTCCTCACTTGCTAGATGAAAAATTAGAGGCGTCCTAGTACCACCTTGACAACCAACTTGGAGGGACGATGTCATAACCAGCCACACATATTGAAGCCAAAAGGCATAAGAAATTTTTAATTGCAAAATAAAAAGAGAAGTATTACGATGCAAAATTCAGGTTTCATTAGCAACTCTACCGAGACTATGGATGCTCAGCTAGTAGTAGAGAAATGTTGATGGCTTTCAAGGTGATAACCTCATCAAGGCTATGGACGCATGACTGCAGTGAGGCACTATCCTATTGGCTCTAGGACAACACCTCACCTACATAGTCTAGCAAGCGTGTGAAAACCATTTCTTCCTCTTAGTAAAGGAAAGAATTAACTCATTTGCACACACAAACCCTTGTATGATCTACTTTCATTTTTTGACTAAATTAATCAGGAGTGTTATTCAGTTGTGTATTCTCTAAAGGGTATCAAATGTAAATTTTTATTATAAATTTGGAATCAAATGTGATTATCCATTTTTGTTCTCTTTGTATCCCTTTCCTCTAAGGGCATTGGTTAGTCACTTTGCTCTCTATTTTAAAAAGGAAGAAAAATTGGCATTTGTTGGGCTAATGTCATCTAGTGCTCTTCTATAAGTCTCTTCCATTCTTTCAGAATCCTTCTTCCTGCGATAGCGTTGGATTTTTTTTTCACTAGATTGACCTGTACTTTAAATAAATGGCATTTCTTTCTTTCTAGGAAGTGATTATGATCCTTTCCTTTCTACGCACAAGATTCATTTTCTTCGTATGTTACTAGAGCAGCTCATAGTGATAACCAATCAAAACATGTCAAAGGTCAAGTTGACTCCATGCCCCAATGGATAAGGCCCTGGTTTGTGAATCCAGTTTGGAGTTCTAATCCCATAGGCATGATTCCCCCCAAAGTCGCCAAGAGTTGTAAACATCATTTTTTGCCCCAAGCGCAAAGGAGCATTCACTAATTCTATCCTATGATTCATAATTTGCGGTGTTCTTTAAAATAGCAAGCATTGTTCCATATGTTGATATGGTGCACATTGTGGGGAGGCTTTCTTTCTTTCAAGCCAAGTTCCCCGCTAAAGCACCACATGTCCTTTAAGTGCTCATCGCATTTCTTTTGCGGATGGGCTCGGGTGTGACAAAGGCTAAAAATATGTTAGTCTCATAGAAGAATAAGAGGAAGGAAGGAAGGTTGAAGAAAATCATCCAATGCGGCACCACATATCCTTCCAAAAGCTAAGTCATAACCCCTTTTGTCAACAGCCAAATTTTTCAAAGGTATGACATGTGGGCATCTTGCAGAAGAATATGAGGATGTAATTTTAAAGTTTGAGATATTCCACACTTGTCTGCCACATGTCCTCCCTATCGCAACTGAATTCTTTCACATTCCTGACATCCACTAGCTTGTCATGATCATTATGTTGTGGTTTCCATCTTTCATTTCGGCTTAGGCGTGTGCCTCCAATGAACCATTGCGATTATTTTAGAAAGGAGGTTAATCAATGGCATAAGGAGCCAATAATGGAAAACATGCCTTCTAAGCCATGCAGATTATGACACATGGTACGGTCCCAAGATCCTTCTCATTAAAGATGTCAAGATTGGCCTAGGAAAAATGGGTGTGGCCTTGATATAAAAGCAAAGTGGGAAGAAGATAAAAGAAATCCCTTTTGTGCTTTTCTAAAAAAGGGAGGAGGAGAGAATTTTTTGCTTTTATGTGAAAAGATATTCTAGCAAGCCTTAAGATTATAATGAGCATTTTGAATCAATGAAATATACCAACTGTTCTTGTATCCCTTTGTCTTTCAAGGATTCATTTCTTTCATGAATTTTTTTTGTGTGTTTCATGACTTCAGTAGTTGCATTTCAGTTTTTGCTATGCAAATTATGCTTAAAGATTCTCTACATATGGTTATCATTATATGTTTCCCATTTTATGTCTCATGCTTAGATATTTACTCATATATCTATGATTTTTCTTTATCTAATCTAGAGGGTTGCCTTGATATCTTGTTTCAGAGTTATCTTGTGCATTTTAAATTATTCCAAAAGCTTTGGCAGATCACCATAGTAGGGGTAGCTTTTCTCCCTCTTTCCCCTTAGCACAAAACCAAGAGATGGCTTCTAAAATCCTAGAGGTCATTCAGTGAGAATGCACAAGGTTCCACACTCACTAAACTTCCCATAAGACCGTTACATCTGAGAGCGATTTTAGGTGTCAATAGGTACAAAATGAAAATCGTCAATCCATGGGTGGTTTAAATTAAACTTTGATGGTGTGGATCAAGATGAAAGGATAATTGTAGGAAGCATTGTAAGAGCGGGTGATGGTGGGATGGTTTTTGCATAGATTGGTAATTCAAAGGGATATACTAATAACCAAGTGGAAGGAATGGCTCTGCTTTGAGGAACTAAACTAGCCTTGTCTACAAAATGAAAATTTTAGAGGTTGAAGGTGATTCCAAGTACATTATTAAAGCAGTGAGTGGAGAAATTAATTCAAGTTGGTCAACATAAATAGTTATAATGGATATAAAGAGACTTATTTTGGGGCTGGATCATTTTGTCACTAAACACTCTTATAGGTGAGGGAATGGAATTGCAGATGCAATGGTTGTATTAGGCCTTGACATTGATGGTATAAGGTGTTGGCATAGAATCAATTGTATTCCTCCTGACACTAAGAACATGGTCACAGAGGAAGGAAAAATAAAAAATAACTCTTGTGGACCTTACAATATTTATAGCCTACTTGGATTGGACTCATAAGCCCTATAGGGATGGTTATTTTGATGGATAAAGGGTCGACCATCTAGGAGATAAAGGATTAAATTGGCCAATCATGAGACATGACACTTTACATGTTAATGCCTTGAGTACTATTGTTTAGAGGATATTTTATTGTTGGTCCCTTGTTAGTTTGGTGTTCTGCTAGGTGAGCATGGTAACTAGACCAATAAAATTTAGTACACACATAACTATTAGCAAGTACAGAGTATGTTATTTACATTGTGAATCAACGTAAAATCTTACCCAAAACAACTTCAAACTACACTCTACGACCCATAGTTTCAAAAAAAAGACGCGTTGAAGGAATATGTAACGATTATTCAACTGGTCTATTAGCAGAATTATAGGCAAGGAAAATGGTGGACTCGCAAGATGATGTTATGGGAGGTTGAGGAAAAGAATATGGTTATTGAGAAATTCTATCAGCATGTGTATAGGAGAAAATGATGGATTACTGATAAGGAGAAACTAGAAGACTTAGTAAGGAGGAAAATGACTATTCCTAGAAGACTTAGTAAGGAGGAAATAAACATTGACAAATGGGGGTCTCAAGGCACATGTAGGTAACAAAATGTGGACCTTAAGACACATGTTTTGGGTCTTGACCAATGTGTGGCTAATGTGATAAATCATGTTTTCCCAAGTCACACAAAAGACCCCAATGGAATTACTAGGGACTTCACAACTTAGACAAAGTAAAAAAAGGTGAAGGGAACACAATGATAAGGGGAAGCACTATAGATTCGAAACCAAACCATATCCAATCACCCAACAAGGCCTGTTGTCAATGCTCAGTTGAAGAAGGTCAGGTGGGTTGAGAAACTTGAACAATAGATTGACATAGACAACCTTTGTTGGCATTAAGTATGTTTGTCATTAGTGACAACACTTATTTAGACTCTATGTGCTTACCAAGCTCATCTAGCAGAACAGTGCTTACTAAGCAGACCGAGCTTCGCAGTGCTTACTGAGCAAATTGAGCAGATCGAGCTTCGCAGTGCTTACCGAGTTATCATTACCGAGTGATGAGATGAGCAGTGTTTACTGAGTGCCAACACGGTAAACAGGGAATTTAGTTTCTATCGAGTGACACTATATCTACCGAGTCTCTAGTATATACCGAGTTCAAAACTACAACTGAGTGGTTATTATGGACCGAGCCTCCACTCCTACCGAGAGCATTACGATGCCAAGTATTGTAGTGGATGTCGAGTATCAGAAAGTCACCGAGTTAGTTGCAGTAATCAAGTAACTATATTTGGGCCGACTCAGTAATATTTGTGTTAGCTTGTTTAAGAGTCAACTTTGTAATTATTTTGTAATTGTTTTGGATTGATATATAAACAATGTTTTGTATCATATCCAAGGTGTGTGAGAAAGCAAGAAGTGTAATGAAAAGAATATGTGCATATTCGAAGATGCAAGAAAGGCAGAGATAAGCGAATTACAAAGGGCTACAGCAGTATAAGGAGCAATAGAGATATATCTATCACAGAAGGTGATCAGTACATCAAGGAATCTCAATCAGTAAGTACAGCTACAAGTAAGAGATCTATTGTTTCATCCTAATAGGTGATTCAGCCCCCAAATCCTTTAACAGGGTAGACTTAACAGTCTTTTGTAAAATCTCTTAACCAAGTGCATACTTCATTGTATGTTTGTAAATCCTCTAACAAGGTGGACCTAGCAGTCCAAATTGCTCCTAACAGGGCAGATCAATAGAAGTGATCATTGTAAGCCTTAACTGGAAAACTTTATACTACAGTATTGAAGTTTTGTGGGTATCATTCCCACCCCGGTTTTACTTTCTATTTGGAAGGTTTCTAGGTCACCAAATCATTGTGTTCAAAGTGTTATGAATGTTTTATGTTTTCAGTTTCTCATGCATGCAATTAGATCAATGCACTAATGTTATTTGGAATATGGTTAAGATCTGAAATTGATATAAAAATTTTGAAGTTACTGATTCACCCCTCCCCTCTAAGTAACTTGGCTAGTCTTGAATATTTCCAACAATTGGTATCAGAGCTTTGTGGTTCTCAAGATAAAGTTTGACAGCTTGAGAAAAGATCCAGGACAATTGAGATATTCAGACTTAACAAAGTAATTGAAAATGAAAAGCTAGATCTAGAAATGGCCATAGCTCAACTCAAGGAAGCAAAAGAGCATCTTTCCCAATCCCTAAAAAGAAGGAAGGAACTTGCAAATCAGATGAATGACCATCAGTATGTTGAAGAAAAGGTTGAAGACTTTTTCCCTTCAAGCATCTCAGATGAAGTAAACAATGCAATCAAAGAACTTCTAGAAAAGAATGGATCTCTGCAAGAAGAAGTAAGAAAATTGAAAAGAGAACAGGAAATTAAGTCAACAAGATTTTGTGAAATATTGGAACAAAGAAACAAGATGAAAGATGAAATAGATGGAAAGAACAATGAAATCCAAAATCAAACTCTTCAGCTAGAAAACCTTATTGATCAAGTCTCCAATGCAAATGAAGAAATCTTGACTCTGAGATCAGAAAATGAAAGGATAAGAGAGGAGCTGAGATCTGAAAAGAAAATCACTCTAAGATTGGTGAATGACCTAAACACTGAAAGGAAAATCAAGGTACTCAAAAGAATTAGAAACCCACTTGTAATCACTGTGGCAAAATTGGTCATACTTCAAACAAATGTTGGAGCAACGAAAAAGCAAAATTCAATGGAAAATGCTACAATTGCAATCAGCATGGTCATAAAGAAAATGAATGCAAGGAGAAACCAAGATTTGAAGGCAAATGTCACAAATGTAACAAACAAGGTCACAAGGCATCAGAATGCAGATCTAAAACACCCAATCCAGCAGAACAAATTGTGAAAGCAATATTTGGTTGGGATTACAACACTTGGTGTAGGTGTCATTACTGTGGTGAATATGGACACATTGGCATAAATTGTGTAAGGCATCACTTGAGAAAAAGGGATACTACCATAAGATGTTATACATGCACTAAACTTGGTCATATAGCTAAAAATTGCATGAATATAGGCAAAGTTGAAGATGAAAAGAAAGCAAAAGAAGATAGCATCAGGAAGCAGATGAGACAACAGTGGATTCATAAATCTACCGAGCAAACCAATCCAAGTAATGAAGTCACTCATGAAGAGGGTGGTTCTATCAATTCCAACTAAGTCTCCAAGGAAGCATTGGAACTGTATCTTCATAGAAAAATTCCAAATAGTTCCTGAATTGAGAAGAAAGAAAGATCCAAATTAGTATGCAAGATACAGCAGGATCACAGGAACATTGGTATCAGTTACCACCGAGCAAGGTCGGGAGTAACCTAATTTCATATGGTTAACAAGTAAGGTCGGAGCAGTATGAATTTGTATGTTCGCCGAGTTGTGAAATCTTCACTGAGTAATTAATGCATAGTGGATGATAGTCTGTCTAGTTCAATGCCCTAATTCCTATGGAGCATTAATGACAAAATTTTAACAAAAAGCATGAAATCGAGTTCATTCTTCACCGTGAATATCAGCATATTGAGCAGAGAAATTTCTTAGTACGATCAAGCGATTCGAAGCAAAATTTGCAGCAGAAATTTTTCAAAGAATTTTCTGCCGAGCTACCATGGCATCATCCAACACTAAAGTGAAGAAAGGTTCGAAAATGTTAGTTCAAGGAGAATGGAAAGCGTCGGATTTCAAACTCGTGCCCGCGATTGCAGAAGCCCTAGACCTGAGTGGAGCACAATCACAGATTCCTCCAAAGGTACTTCTTGTAAATGACATTCACAGTCATTTTAAGTGTACAATTCAAGAGCTTGGAACCCTAGAGATAGATGTTGTTCGTGATGAACTGTGTGTTGATGGTGTTCTCAAACTGGAACATAAACATTTGGAAGATAAGGGTTTAGTTCACATCACCCACTTGCCTCGGAGTTTCCAGATAAAATGGATCAAATATATCCTAAGCCGAGTACATGAAGGTAAAATTTGGCTAGAGCAACCAGTAGAGATAACCAAGAAGATGATTCATCGAATCACTGGTCTTCCCATGCTTGCCAAGGCAAAATCTACAAAAACCCTAGGCCGGGTAGAGCTGGAAAAGAAAACCCTAGCCGAATGGGACGATAGAGGTATGAGAATAAACAGTATTAGCAATGCAAAACTAAAATTTGGCACATATGTCATAGCTCACAAGATATACAGTTCAAGTCGACAGAATAGTATTCTGTGTGAAGCAGTTGACCTAGCTTATAAAATTGTGAAGAACAATCTGTCATTTGACCTAGCAGATTTGTTGTTGAAGTAGTTCAACAAGAATATGGAGAGAATCCAAACCTCAAAGTTTGGCTCACTGTTGGTTTGTTTATTTTTCTATGCTCAAAAGTTTTTCCCATCAAAAGGCACGATAAAATGGAGAAAAGATGTGCTTGTTCTTTATCAGATAAATGAGTACATTGTAGAAATGGGTGAGAATTTTGTAAGCATAATGGATAAAATTTTTGAATCTTTTAAGGAAAAGATGAATAACAGATTCCAGATTCCACAAAAGTTGGTAGAAGATTATAAAGATGATATTTGTTTCATGGTTGATTGTGATAGAGTATACATACAGGTAGTAAGGCCTAGGATTGTATGGGTGAAACCTCTTCCTTATGAGGTAAACATTGATGAGACAAAGGATATAATTGAAGCCCTAGTAAATCAACCTATTGATCCAAAGGCTTCATACTTTGGAACATATGATGAAGCTAAGGTAAGAATTGAGCTAAGTATAAAACTCCCACAGGCGGTTAACAAAGGTAGAAAGAGGATGGCCAAGATGCAATCTTGCACACCTCTAATGTTAACCGAGGGAAAAGGAGAGGATATTGTAGAAGAAAAGGATAAGGATGAGAGTAAAGAAGAACAAGTGCCTGTAAAGAAGAAAGGAAAGGTGACTATCACCAAGACACCCGAGCAACCCACTACAGTATTCTCAAGGAAAAGATCAAGGGGTAAGGAAGGTAAAGTCAGTGATGATATAGTACTCAAAAGGCCTCCTCCCTCATTAAAAGAAAAGATTAAGGATTTGAGAGAAGGATCTGCAATTTCAAATTTCAAATCTCTCAAATATGAAATTAGATCAGAGGCAGAGTAGCAGGAAATTGAAGATGTTGTTATTGAGAAAATGGGAAAATGGAAGTACTCACCTGATGATATGGCTTCTCAAATTCTAGGTGTTCTATTGGATAAAGTTAAGATGAGATGGTCCAATGCAAAGCAAACTGTCAAGGACATATATGCTCAAACCTTAAGACAGTTGATGCCAAGTTTGAAAAATGCTGAAATAAATAAGGCATTGATAGAAAATGAGCGCAAGATGACACTAAGATTCAACAGTTGTTTGATTTTGATCAAGGATATAGAGTCGGTTGTGAAGAGTACAAATTCTACTTGGAAAAACATCTATCATCTTCACAAATCGAGTGTTGAAACCGTGATAATAAAAGATATTGAAGATGACAGTGATGAAGAAGAAGAAGAAGCAATTCAGATAGATAATGTTGAGGTAGAAGAAGCAGAGGAAGAAGCTACCGAGGAAGGAAAGTAGAATGAGGAGGAAGATGATCTAGTTCAGATAGCTACAGAGGTAATTGCCTCACTTCCTCACTCTCCAGCAAAAGTTGCTACATCTAGCCTGGAGATAGCCTCAAGTGTGATTGTGACAACACCTACAGATGCAGCAAATGTCCAATCATCACTAGCACAACTCAATGTATCAATGACAGAAGTGGCTACCACTTCATCCACCGAGCTTCAGCCTCCTTCTTCCACCAAGTTGCAGTCTCCAGCATCATCTTCAATACCTTCTTCAATTTTGAATTTTTCAGTAGCAAGTACTTCAGTTTTGGATACCTCAGTAAGTACTTCAGATTCTACAGTTGTAAATACTTCAGTTTTGGGTTTATCAAGTATTCCAGTTAGCATTCCATCAGTGGAAGTTTATCATTTTTCACCACAAGTCCTACTGTGTCTACAATAATTTCTACTACAAAGGCATTAAGTACAATGACAGTTGAACCTAAGGCTCAACCGAGTACAAGATTCTTGAGTAAGAGTGTAGAAGAGGATATAGATTTAGATGAGGAGATAGAGATTCCACAATTAGATTTTGCAAATCTTTCAGTAGACCAAATGCAAACAGTTGGTGAACTCCTCCAGAAGAAAGCAAAGCAGAAGAAACTAAAAGAAGAAAGAGATAGGGAATTTAAGATCATTGAGGATGCCAAGAATATTTTGACAGAAGCAATAGGTGTTGAGGTTGATTCCTCTCAACACATTTTGTTGCAGTTGGCAAAGGCAGTAAACAAGTTCAATGAGGATTCTTCTGGACTAGATAAGTTGCTTGAGAAGGCTGAGAAGAAGTTTGATAATAAAGTGCTTGAGTGTATTTCTCAGCAAATAGCTATCAATCAGGCAGGGTTATCTTCAGTTTTGACTAACATTGAGTCCTCCTATTCCAAGGTAACATCATTTTTTGTCAAAGTATGTAATGTTGTCGAGTTCTCAAAGGAAATTAAGGACAAAATAAATAAGATTGATGAGGATCTGAAGGTCAGTGCACAAAAGTTGCAACTTGAATCTAGTTCAAGCTCTGCACATCATATGACAATCAGATTCCTATCTGATAAGCAGTCAAAGTTACTGAAAGAGGATGCAAGGATCAGGACAACATTGTTAGATATTTAGAATATGATCCTTCCCATCATGGATACAATGTAGAAGCACATTGCTCACTCAAAAACATTGATCCATGACAATCAGTTTTCAATTGCAGATCATATGATTGAACTCTCTGCAAAAGTCTAAGTTGCACTCCATACATGCAAGATTCTGCAAGAGAATTGGGACAGTTTTCTAGCATTAATAAGTAAGGTACATTCTGATTTTCTCTCACATTTTGGTATCTCTATATAAAATATTTGTATATACACCTTTGGCATTATTGTCAAAAAGGGGGAGAAAGTATATAAGATAGGGGGAGATATATGGAAAGATATGAGAAATATGAAAGGGGGAGAAAATATATGAGAGAAATAGAAAATATGAGTATGAGGTGAAATAAGATATTTGTATATATGTATACTGTATGGGGAGTCATGAAATGTATATACAACAGATTGGCAAAGACAAATTTTGAAAAATCAAAAATAGATTCAGCATGATTTTTGTATATAAGTTTTGGGCAATAAGTGTTTTTGTCACTAATGCCAAAGGGGGAGATTGTTGGCATTAAGTATGTTTGTCATTAGTGACAACACTTATTCAAACTCTGTGTGCTTACCGAGCTCATTTAGCAGAACAGTGCTTACCAAGCAGACAGAGCTTCACAGTGCTTACCGACTTATCATTACCGAGTGATGAGATGAGCAGTGTTTACCGAGTGCCAGCACGGTAAATAGGGAATTCAGTTTCTACCGAGTGACACTATATCTATCGAGTCTCCAGTATATACCGAGTTTGAAACTACAACCAAGTGGTTAGTATGGACCGAGCCTCCACTCCTACCGAGAGCATGTCGATGCCAAGTATTGCAGTGGATGCCGAGTATCAGAAAGTCACCGAGTTAGTTTGCAATAACCGAGTAACTATATTTGGGCCGACTCAATAATATTTGTGTTAGCTTGTTTAAGAGCCGACTTTGTAATTATTTTGTAATTGTTTTGGATTGATATATAAACAATGTTTTGTATCATATCCAAGGTGTGTGAGAAAGCGAGAAGTGTAATGAAAAGAATATGTGCATATGTGAAGATGCAAGAAAGGCAGAGATAAGCGGATTACAAAGGGCTACAACAGTATAAAGAGCAGCAAAGATATATCTATCACAGAAGGTGATCAGTACATCAAGGAATCTCAATCAGCAAGTACAGTTGTAAGTAAGAGATCTATTGTTTCATCCTAACAGGTGATTCAGCCCCCAAATCCTTTAACAGGGTAGACTTAACAGTCTTTTGTAAAATCTCTTAACCGAGTGCATACTTCATTGTATGTTTGTAAATCCTCTAACAAGGTGGACCTAGGAGTCCAAATTGCTCCTAACAGGGCAGATCATCAGAAGTGATCATTGTAAGCCTTAACCGACAAACTTTATACTGCAGTATTGAAGTTTTGTGGGTATCATCCCCACCCCAATTTTACTTTTTATTTGGAAGGTTTCTGCGTCACCAAATCATTGTGTTCAAAGTGTTATGAATGTTTTATGTTTTCAATTTCTCATGCATGCAATTAGATCAATGAGCTAATGTTATTTGGAATATGGTTAAGATCTGAAATTGATATAAAAGTTTTGAAGTTACTGATTCACCCCTCCCCTCTCAATAACTTGGCTAGTCTTGAATATTTCCAACAACCTTGACTCCTTTGTTCCCGATAGCTACAAGGGTTAACTTGGTTAAGGGGATGAGGGGGTTGAGGTCTCCTCAGCTCACAATAGATGCTTATGTTTTTCATACCTAAGAGAGAGAGTCATACCCCTCAAGGTTTTAAAGTGGAATTCTTGATGAATCGATTCCCAGAGATGGATAAGGGGATGAAGAACTTTACCAATTTTGTAAGGTGAATTTTGTACACAGAAACCACAACCTTTTCTCTTCTTCATGAATATTTTTAGGATAATAAGCTCAAAAATAATAGGGATCTTATTGATTTCCTTTGGCAGGAGTGGCTTTTTATTCTTGGTTTGGGCAAAAGCAAGCCTCAAGCCTAGGTCTAGTCACTTTGTTTGTTGTTAACCCTTTGTCATTTAGTTTTTATCAGTTTGTTAACTGTTGTATTGCCATTAATGTTTTAAGTCTCTTGTATTGGATCTACCATTCAAACAACCTATTGAATGTTATTTTATGAGGGTCAACACCCTTATTTTTCTACTTTCATTAATCAAAGACAAAAAGAGTAATATTGAGAATTAATGAGAAAATAATAATCTAAGTTCAAATTTCTAAAATTCCAAGTCATAATATAAATATTTATAGCATGGGATAAAATAGTTCTTACTCAAAATTAATATTACTTTAAATTGATAAAAACATAAATAAAATATTTTTTAATGAATTGAACCAAGTAGAATATAATTTCAATTCATATTTGTTTAAATAATATAATCAAACATAGATCAAATGTTAAACATTAAATATAAATGTCAAAAAATGAATTAATCACTCTAATAAATTAAAATATTTACAAATAAAAGCAAGTAAATCAAACAAAGACATTGAAACCATGAATGAACAAAGATTTTGTACAAAATATTATACAAATCATTGTTGAATGTCGAATTGACTCATAACTAATTTACCAAATTAATACTATATAATTAATCTCAATTTATATTAACTAATGATATTAATTCTCTTAATTTCAACAACTAAAGTAATAGAAAAAAAGATAAAATTAACTAGGATAATTTAATAAAATATTCATATAACAATGTCCATAATCTATATCACTGTCCCTTACTCAATTTACACTTGTCATACCACCTATATTAACATCTTCTCTCCCAATTCATCTACTTTACCTTAACATTTTCTAGATCCTTTTCCACTCCTTGATACCTCACCTACACTATGGCATCCATAATCATTCCAACTATCACCTTAATGTCCTAAAGCACCATCTTTGCAAACCACATGATTACTCACTCTCCTAAACACCTCTCAAAACCTAAATTTCATAATAAAGAAAATATAATTCATAATGCATATTAGTTGATATAATCAAAGAATATATGACTTAATTTTGATTCATAGTTTTTTAAACAATATAATAAAAATAGATTAAATGTAAAAATTTAAATGATGGATTATTCTTTCTAATTAGTAAAATGTTTGTAAAATGATATATGAAATAAATGCATATAAATTAAATCTAAATTTAAATTTGTAAAATAATTCCAATGTATACAAAAGTTATCATAAAATATCAAATCAAATATTAATTAATCCACTAAACAAAGAACTATATTAGTTAATGTCATCATAATTGGACTACCATTGTTACTTTTAAAACTCTCATTTTTATATATGTGTCTTAAAATATATCTTCTTATTAGTTAGGTCAATAAAATATATCAGAAACAAAACAAAGGATTGAAAATAAATAAAATATTTTATACCACTTTCCAATCACAATATTTGCAATCTATATTGCTATTCAAACTCGATCTTTTCCATCATCTCCAACAACACTTGTATAAACAACTTTCTTATTTCTAATTCATCTACTCCATTTCAACCCTGACTTCTCTATTCCAACCTTCATGATTTCCTCCCCCACATCATTTTTCACTTCTCTATTCCTTACATCTAGTATGACATCTCCTACACCATACAACTCCACCTTATCCCCCATGACCACCTCAATCCACAAACATAATTGAAGATTAAAAAAACAAACACATAATTTCTAGCTAATATTGATTAAAATTATTCAAATCTTGTAGGTGTTAACCTAAATTTACAATGGTTTGAATAATTCAATATAATGTAGCTAAAATAACATCAAGATCAAGGGATAACATATTATTCACAATAAAATATCAAAATGTATAGTAAAAATACTTAAATACAAATTCATATAAAATAAAACTAGATTCAAATTTATAATAAAAAATTGATCTCCATTCAAACATTAAAACCATGAAATGTAATAGATATAAACTAAAATTAATATTCGATAGTAAATCTTGGCATTGCCTAAACTAACATTGTTGTGCGAAACTTACATGATAATCTTCTCCATACACCATTTCTCTTTTTATTATACAAACAAAATAAAACATTAAAAATAACTTAAAAATTTATTTAAAGCTTTCATATCATAATGTTTGTGATCTATATCATTGTCATCAACTCAAACTATATTGAATAAAACCATGTAATACCCTCCCACATGCTTTCTTTTCTACATATGTGACCGAACCCTTTTCATGATACTATTTACATTTGATGGAATACACACACACACACACACACACACACAGTTCTAGTGGTTTTAGGTGTTGATTGTGTCATTTTGATGTTTGTGCTTTTGATTGATACATGGATATTTTTATGATAATTATTCATTCATACTTTCTTTACATGATTATGATTATGATGTCATAATCTCTTTAATGGTTAATGTTTATGATTATTGGATTGACCCCGACTTTACGATAGTTATGTTGATGTATTATTTTTCTTTCATGATTATACTCTAACTCTTTATTATGTTTGCATTATTCATGATGACCAAGAAAAGTTAAATTTGATGTACATGTGTGTGATTGTTTATATCTATGACTTTCTTGTGTGAAAAGGGACAAAGTCGTAGTCACTACCTGATGAGATCTACACAATGTCTTGATCCATGTCATTGTATGTACTGTCTTCTTTGACACACACACACACATGTTCATTCTATGATGCAGACATGCAGGAACCAGGTATCGACTTCACCTGGCTCCACAGGTCTGAGTATTCCCTTGAAATCCTCGATGGTTGTTGACTAGAAATAGTGCCAAGGCCCACCCGAGTCATCCCTTGCCATTATTTTGATCGAAGAATGATGATGTTCTTGCATATTTGGCCAGATTGTCAGGATCCTTCGATTGTTAGGAGTAATTGCCTTTGATTTACTATATTGACTTTGGATGACTTTAATTGATTATGTGAATATTGTGATGTGTCTGATAATTAATTTTTATGACCTTAATGATTATTGGATTAATTAAGACATATGTGATTATATTATCCCATGGACATATGTGGCTAAAGTATTAATGCATTATTATTAAATATTGCTATAATGTTACTTTATTGTTATATTGGATTAATAATACTTTTTAGACATATATAGTGCACACATATATGTATACTTATGTGTGTAGTAAGTACAAGTTAAAGGTTTGTATGTATTAATTAATTAATGTGTCATTTATGGTAGTTTATTAATTAATAATTGCATAAATACGAGATGATTATAATATTATAAACTATGGTAATTAATTAGAGATATTAACCAATAGTTTATAATGTTGGTTAAGAAAGTGGTTGCTTCCCGTACAACTTCCAAAGGGAAATAATATGGAAAACTCAATCATTTTCCATATAGTTTTTTCGGAAGAGATGGGGGGGAGTTGGGAAGAATTTTTCAAAGAGTTGTTTGTGTATTTCCTTTATTTTCTTTGGGAGATTAGAGTGTTTTGATGTGAGATTGGAGAAAGATTTTGATTCTCATTATTTTCAAACAAGATTGGGAGAGTGATCTAAGATTTTGAAGGAGATTGTCTTGCCTAGATTAGATTGAGTTTGCCTCTAGATTGTTAGGAAGGATTGGAGGTTCATTGATGAGCGTGCATGGAATGGTTTTGGCTTCCTTTCTTTCTTTATTTTGTCTCGATTCTACATAGGACCAGAGGTACGGTTTGATCCAATGAAAGGAACTTTGCTTTCACCATGTATGAATGATTTAATGTCTATTTAATATTTTCAATGAATGAATTCATGTTTTACAATGTTTGTGTTTGTTCTAAAAGTCTATTTAATGTTTTCAATGACTGGTTATTATTCCTTGTATTTTTGGAAATAATGGAGTAATTAAAAGAAGTTTTTCTGTGTGTTTCTCCTTTAATTTTTACTAGACCTATTTATGTATTTTCAAAATTGCACTTTTTTTTATTAAGTGAAAATAGGTTTTGAAGGGGCCCTGAAACCCTGAACAAGGCAAGTTTTAGGAGGGACCTGAAACCCACAACTAAATATATTAAAAAATAGCCACAAAATGAATCAAAACGAAGACAAGGCAGAACAAGGCCAAGAAAAAGGGAGCAAACCTAGAGACCTCCCCCCACCAAAACAAAGGGTTGCATATCAAATAAGACCATAAAAAACCACTAGGCAACCCAACATAATCAACACCTCAAAAAAATTGCAGTCTAGAAAGAGTAGGCATACAAAGTTCCAACTGCCTAAGGGGAAAAAAACAAGGTCCCCCAACCAAAACCAAGCGTCCAACATTAAGATTTCCCTTTGGATCCCTTCTTATGGAATTGAAGGGTCATATAAAAAGGAGGAGGAGACCTCTTAGAATGTTTACCTTTGACCATAATCCATCCTTCTTCAACCTCAATGACCTCAACTTGCCAAACCATTGAATCCAACATAGAAAAACCAGCCCCTGAGAAAAGCTCAACGCAAAGCGAAGAGCCAACAGAGGCAATAGAACTAGCATATCTAGGACGAGACACATCACTAGAAGTAGGAATAAAGACATCACCAACAAACACATCAGTAAGGACCTTATCACAACCAACAATAGGGATAGATCAAGCAGAATGATCAGGTATCAAATTAGAACCAGCAACACAAAATTGCATTTGTTAAATCTCTGTGTGGAGGTTGATTAATTAGATTTCTATGAATAAAATTGGAAGTACTCAAATGGGTCTCTCTCATATTCCACTCCTAGGGTCCAATTAATGCCTAGATTTGTCCATATCTGTATTCTGGACTTGTAATTTTTTTACATTTGAAACAATCAATTGTGTTGCATGCTTATAGCACTTGCATAACATGCCTAGCAATTGCATAGCATGCTTATGTTAGATGCATAGATTCATAATTAGATGTGTTGCGTTCTTGTTTGGTCAAATTTGGTAAACATTTGCATATTTTAAGGTTTCGGGCCTAAACTAGAGGTATTAGGTTTTACGATTGCATGTTATATTTATCATGAATATTTGGTAAGACAATAATTCGATCATATTCTATGGATTATGTGCATTTTGGATTTCATGATATTCTTTTGACAGATTGGTTACTTGATTAGGCTTTAGGGTTCTCCAGCAGATAAGGGATAATAAATGCATTCCTAAACTTGTATTTATTTTTCTAATTTGATTATGGGATTCAATTTGTGCAATCATTATGATTTGTGATTCATATGTGGATTTACTTATGCTTTTATTGTATGGGTTAAAGAACCTAGGTACAGTAGGTGAGTGTCTCTTAATGGGGATCGAGGCTCACCCATTGATGAGTTATCTAATCAAGTGATAACTATAATAAATTAATTGGGAAAGGGGGGATTAAGGATTCACATTAATAAAGGTTAATTGATGTCTCGCTCATTCCACTAGTGCTAGTACATTATAGGGATGGGAGTGGGAGAAGGTGTCAATTGAGATGGCACAATCGAACAACCTTGTCCTCACAAAAGGTGTTTGGTTCCACATGTGCCTACTTGGGGGCCGAGGTCTAGAGAGACTACTAGGGTAACCCAAGGAGTGAGGGCTATGTGATGACACTCCCCCTACTTGTGACCTAGAGTCTTTATCTCCCTTTTGTATTTGCCTCTAGTAGTCTTGATTGTTTGATGCTCACTTGTTGCCTTCAAGCCTTGTTTGGGAATTGGCTATCACCTTGTTATTTGTTCGTGTTTGTTTGTGCTTGTATGGGGCCTTGGTGTCTATCTCCCAACTGGGGGGAGTGGGCCTACGAGTTCCACGTGGTTGGGTGGTTAATATTTTGTTATCGAGGTTCAATGATCTTGCACTTGTACCTTTTTTATTTGTTGCATTAAGGACTTCATCTTGTACTTATGATCATGAAGTATAGTACTCATGTATATTTCATTGATGTAATTGTATACTCCTAGAAGGAGATTGATGTATTTATGAGCATATTGATGTAATCATATTTGGGGACAATGTAATGGGTAGTTCTAGGTGAAAGGAAAATGGGAAAGGTAAATATTGTAATTCTGACTTTGTAATGTGATAAGTGAAAAAAAAAATTATTTATTTATGTAATGTGTTAAGTTATTGATGTATGCCTTGTTAATTGGTAGGAATGTTAAGTTCTTTAAATGTAAATAATGAACCTAGGAGAAAGAGTGCAAAATGATGTTTAAAAGGTTCATGTTGAAAGATTAGGAAATGAAAGGAATTAGATATGAGTGATCTATCTTTTGATTAAAATGTAATGGTTATAGAAGGATTCCTATTGATTGTTCATGTAGTAGTAAACCTAGGTAAATGGTTGGAATCAATAACCCATTTAGTAGATGAGTAATATGGAAATGATGTAATGCTAGATGTGAATGGTTAATGATATATTGTTATTAGTTAATGAGAAAAGAAATGATCTTAGGAACACTTACCTTGGTGCAATAAAATGAAAGTAGAATCAAGGAAATCCATATTGTAACGTTGTATTGATGCGTATCTTTATTGTCATAAATAAATGAAGAGATTAGATTATGTTATTGAAAGTAGCGATGTTAGGGAACCCAATGAGGATGTAGGTTTGGTAATAAACGTTGCATTCATGTAGTTTAGGAATTCATGTAATGTAATGATGAAATCTAAACCATGCATTTATGTCATGCAATGTAACAATGCCTATCAAGACTTCATGCAAGATTAGTGTAGTAATTATCCTTAAACAAAAAAAATGTTTCATTTATTGGTAAGTTAGTGTTGTCCTCTTGGATTCCCTAGCGAGGCATCACAAACCACATAGGACATAGTTTCACTTTACAAATTTTCAAATAATATAATAGAACATAGATTAAATTTCACATTAAAGCTACAAGCTAAATGATGAATTGATCACTCTAAAAAACTAAAATGTCTACAACATTGTTTATTTTCCACCATAACATCCTACAATATCTCTTCATCATCTCTTGGTCAAGACTAATGCACTTGGTTTACTGGTAAAGTCTATGTTGGAGGCACCTAATTAGTGCCAAGTTCAAATCTTCTAAAAAAAAAGAGAGACTAAGATTGTAATAGAAAACATTATCTATTTATTTGACCAACCAGAAACTAATGCAAAGGTAACAAAAATTTAAATATTACTTACTGAAAAGTGCTTGTAACATTACTAGTTTATTGTTGGAGGTCCATATGTCAAGATGGGTCTTTATTTTCTAGAGAAAAAGAATAATTTGTGTTTCACTATAGAAGAATCTTCCTTATTTAACAAATTCTAAAAGAATAATTTTAGTCATAGAAATAACGACTAAACATAATTTTCATTCAATTTAATATTAAGTAACCCAAAAAATCTCATTCTTTTTTGTAAAATTAATTAAAAAACAACATTGACCCCCATAAATCAGCATTAAATCCTAAACAGTATACCGTTATTTTATTTTAAAATTTAAAAGATCACATTTGTTTTTGGTATGAATTGGATTTCTTCCTTTAACAAGTTTTGGCGGCTCTCCTGAGCTTGACTTTTGCTGTTAGTATCTTCTGAGCTGCAACTCTCATTGTCATATTCCTCTTCTTCGTTTGAAGCCTTTGAGCTTCTGGAATCTGTCCTAAAAACTTCTTCGAAGTATTTCTTCTCGCTCTGTTTGAGACTTTGACTACTGCAATTATTTCCTTCCCCAGAATTAGTATTAGTAGAATTAGTGGCACCACTATCTTTGCTACTCTCATCGTTTCCATTGTGCTGCTGCTGCCGAGTATCTTATTCTTGCCTGCACCAATTTTAAATGACCAAGTTCAGAAAACTATTCTCCCCTTTTTTCTTACTTGACAAAACATACAGAGCCCTCATTCTAAATTCATATTCACCACCTAACTAACAAACACTAATAAAGCACTGAATCTTCATTCACAATGCATACCTTGAGACAACCATTGCTTGCAGCGGGCATCCAATTTCCATTGCTTGAACTTGGCCTGCCTGTTCACCTGGAAATCACAAGAAAACAACTCCATTCAAAGCAGAATTGCTATGTATTTGAACCGATAAAAACTATAAAGTTCCTCATCAAAGACAGAAAAATAAAGCTAGAAATTAGCATTGCGGTTCTCTATAAAATTGGAAAACAATGCCCACTACCTGGATTGATAAAACTATAAAATTCCTAAGAAATAAAATGCTGGAATTTTCTGGGGTTCTTATAAACTTGGGGGGAAATGTTGTTTATCTAAGCTAATTAAACTACAAAGTCCTTTCTCAAAAAAGGCTCGAATTTTGCTTTGAATTCTTAAAAATCAAGTATATCTGCTATTTTTAAAAAATTTAAGAAATGGGTGTGGAAGAGGGAAGTGGGTATGCCTCTTTCCATGTGAAATGGCACAATTACAAAAAAACCAATCCAAATCAACTTGAAACGTTGGATTCTAGCTAATAGTTATTGTTATCGAAGATGCATTGCAGTCTCAGCTTTCTATAAAATGGAACTAACTCAATGAGAAAAAATGGGTTTGCCTTGATACAACTACCAAATTCCTACTCAAATCAAAGTTGAAATTTTGCTGTTTGCATTGTCGATAACTGTCGATTCAGACTACATTTGTTGGTTTTTACAAAATGGGTATCGAAAAGGTGAAGTCAATATACTTTTGATGATACTAAAAAGTTACAAACCACATCAAAACTAGATTTTTGCTTTATCAATGATCAGGATTCTTCAAAATTCTGTCAAATTCATTCATTCTTTTCAAAATGGGTATTATGAACATAGGTTTGTTTCTACAATAAATGATGCAATTGTAAGATTCCTCATGAGAACAAAATAGAAATTGTGTCCACAAATCAATCATCTAACGTACTTAAAAAAAAGTTAAAAAACCTTTCCAATTTTTCCAAAAAGTGGGCATCTTGACAAATGAAATGGGTACACCTTTTTCTTCTTTGTAGCATAATCCCTAGCGGCCCCTGCCTTGGAAGTAAGAGAGGATGATTCTACTTTAGGATCCACCTCGCAAAGGACATTTCCACCACATTCCATAACCATCTATGAATCATAAAAACAACACTGTTGATGGGAGTTAATGCATTTGGAGATTTTTCGCATTCGATTCCATTCAACTTTTGTAATTTGCCCAGGTAGTTGAATAACAAAGTTGTTTCTGTAATGTTTTGAATAATGGCAAATTCAAAACATGCCATAGATATAGCAGTTTTGATGGGATTATTTTCCCGTTCATAGATATTTGTTTTTATGTGCTATAAAGAGGTTCAGAGATCTATTAAATAAGTTATATTCTATATTTTTGTCATTTTAAAAATGTTAGACAGGTTTTTCGGCTAATTGAAAAAAGTGAAGTCGACAATATAAAGCCTGTCAGCTAACTAAGGGATAACTATTTGATATTTGTAGAGAAGCAAAACTACCGACATGCAAGCCCAATTATGTTACCACAAACTACATGGGAGATTACCTATCAGATTTAAAAAACTTTAGACAAGCAAGCGATTTTGAGTTTGTGTGCTATCTTTTGTGTCAACTCAAATTAAAAGATCCCAAATATTTGCGACATACAAAATATTCTACGACGGTAAGGAGTAAATACCCATAGGAACAATTGAAAAATAAAAGTTGGCCCTACTGCAAGAGTAATACCAACTAATAGTAACATTACAATGAACACAAACTAAGAACTTACAATAAGCAGTAGCTAATCAGCCTTGAAAATGAGGAAAGGAGTTGAAGCCCTAATCACAACTTGCACAATACAGAAAAGATGAGACAATTGAATTAGTTATCTTATGGCCAATCCTAAGCAAAATATGGATGTAATCCCTAAAATTGTGTTATTCCTCATCCCATTTGCCAAAAAAAAACTCCAGGAGCCCTATCTAGCTGCACAAATATCTACTCATGTTGGGCATACTTCATTCTTAACCCCCTGTTACATGTAAGCATGACCTCTCTTCCTTAAACAATGTACTGGACAGAATTTTGTCCTTGCCCATCTTAATGCTGCTGCTGAAAATTGTCAACCCTGTTAATACTCAACGCTCATCCATTCAGGCATACAAAAATAATACTTACCCAAAGACTCACAGGAGCAGACAATGACAAGAACCCCAAGGTCTTTGAAACTCTAGATGGTGCTAGTCTGAACATGGAAGCAACAATAGAAAAGCCACTAATTGGTGTTTCCCAACTTACTGTCCAAGGAAGCAAATTTGACACACATGGGACGTACTTATCATCCAAAATGACCACAAAAGACTGACAATGGAATTGTGCATATTACAGATTGTTAGATACACATTCTTCACCAAATTTTGTTTTCCTAGGTCAATATACTAGGGGAGAGAGGACTCATTAGTTGGTAACATTCCAATAGCTATGATGGCACTTGTTGATTTAATGCCCACACTTGTTGATTTAAGCCCAATATTTTTGATAATGTTGCACCAATAATTGTGGCTTTAAGGTTGTTATTGCTGATGATGACTACCTATAATTGAATGTAATGTATCCCTTAGTTTCAAAGGGAATGAATCATGTGATGAAACATCAACGCACCAATAAAACATGCTAGTGCACAAGTATCGGTCTCACTTTTTTTGGACTGTTGTGGACACCTTAGCAAAAAGTATGGGATGTGGCAACATATTTGATGATGTGGCCCTGAAACCTTAGTTACGAGCAGGGGACTTGCCAAGTAAGCTGTTGTAAAAAATTGGGAATGATTTGAAATGTCCACATTGAATTTTGAGAAGCGTGAAGTTGGAGTGCTCAACTACTGGTTCCTCTCCCCCGATATTTCAAAAGATGAATTTATTAAGGGGTTGCGCTCTATGTAACTGCAAATTTGATCCACCTAAGCCTAGGAATTGTTGTTTGTACAACTACTATCTCAACTTTTTTGACCAGTCTAATCTTTAAGTTTGCTGATAGTTTCAAACTACTCTTTTAAGCCATTTGTATCAGTTTGTAACTATTTTCTTGTTCTAGTGATATATTTTAACAATATTGCAAATGATTTGTGTTGAAACTTCTAGTTGCTTATTAATGTGCTCCTTATAATGAGGGTTTTTGACCCCCAAAGGTTAATGGATGTTTGGCTTGAATTGAGCAAAGGCTAGTGCTGGTGATTCAACCAGAGACTATAGAAGAGGACGTTAATTACTTGTCTAATTGTGCCTTGATATGCAAGTTCATGGGGATTTGAGTTTCTTTAACTTTCTTGGAATCATGGGCTCAGCGTACATGGATTCCGGAGGGCGAAATGGAAGTAATGTTGATTGCAAACAACTACTTTTTGGTTATATTTTCTTGCATTTCAAAAAGAAATAGAGCTTTTAAAGGGGGCCCGCACTTCTACTACCAAGTGGGTTTGTTCATCAAACCATGGCATGTAAGTTTCAACCCTACAAAGGAGCTTCCATCTAGGGTTCTAGTTTGGGTAAGAATCCCATGGTTCCCACTTGAATTTTGGAAGCATGGCATTTTCCACTCAGTTGCCTTGTTGCTTGACAAACTAGTAGGCCTTTCAACACACATAATGGATAAAAAGGTAATCACTTATGCCCATCTTTGTATTGAGATGGATTTAAGTAAACCCTTACTAGATTCTATGAAGATTCATTTGGGATCCTCCTCTTGGATACAACAGATTGAGTATGAAACTCTTCCCTTTCATTGTAGGATTTGCCATGAATATGGTCATTTGCAGAGGATGTGCCCCAAGTCAAATTATGTTGGACCATCTAACAATGGACCGGTTCGCCCTACACCTAAGCAAGACAAAGTGAAAGCTCCTTTAGTGGAAGATAATGAAGGGTTTGTTCCGATTAAGGGCCATAGTAAGGGAAGAGGGCAGAAAAGAACGTTGAAGGATAGGTAGATTGACATGATTTTTTAATAGCTTTGAGGCTCTAAAAGAGCTTGATCAATTTGATGAAGCTCTTGTTGGACTTCCTATAGGTCAAAAACCTATGACTATAGAACAAGTTAGTGGGGAGGGGGGCATTCCACTTTTTGAACCTCAAGTTAGGAGTACAAATTCAAATATGGAAATAGATATCACCTTGATTTCTTTAGGTTCTCCAGAGTCAGTTGTAAGCAACATAGTAAAGGATGGTTTGGGTTTGGGTAGCTCTTTGGTTGGTGCACAAAAGGAATCTCAACAGGCTGGTAAAACTAAGGGTTCTCCTCTGGCATTGGGGGTATCACAAAAAATGCTTAAGAAGGGTTTTCCTGATTGACCTCCTAAAGTGGGAAGGAAGAAAGATCAAGAGAAAGTGAAAATGACGGGTGAGACTTTAGTTGAGTCTAGAGAGGTTAAGACCATTAATTCTCATTTTTCACCATCTCAAAAATGATTGTGCTCTCATGGAATGTAAGGGGTTTGAATAGCATCCCAAACAAAAGGCTATTTGAGAGTTGTTCGATTTCATTCTCCTAATGTTGTTTTTATCTAGGAGACTAAGTTGTCTATGGAAGGTAGGTTGGATTTGGCTTCTAAGGTGTGGGGCAAAGGACAATGTCATTTCATCGAGGCTCAAGGTAGTTCTAGTGGTGTGGCATGTCTTTGGGACCCATGCAAAATTGTTCCTAAGTGGTGCGTGTCTAGTACTGATTCTTTGTCTATGGGTGCTACAAGTTTGGACTCGGGAGAAGCCAACCTTTTCTCTAATGTTTATGCTCCAAACGACCTTCTTGGAAAGGCTAAACTTTGGCAGCATATTAGAATGGTAAGGTTCTTGGCCCCCTATCTTCCCTAGATTCTTGGGGTGGACTTTAAGGCTATTGTTAGTTTGAGTGAAAAAAGGGCAGTGTTAGAAGATTGGAGCATTCTTCTATGTAAGGAAGCAAAGGTGTGCAGAAACGCTTCCTACGCTAATCTTGAGAGGACGGTTATGCAAATTTCAACTTAAGTATTACAAAGATCTCAAGAAATGCACAATAAAGCATAAACAAAATAACAATGAACACATAACAAAGTGATTACCGTGGGGAAACCCTTCCGGGAGAAAATCCCCACCCTCCAAAACCCGCACAATGTATTATCAAATCAAGATGATTACAATACACTTGCAATGCAAGTTCTTACAGGAGCGCATCACCACAACTTGAACTCGGAGAGACTCCTTCTAGCACCCCGTCTTGCAAACAGAACTCAATGATCCAAACACGTCCCCAGGCCCTCCTTTTATAGTGATTTTAAAACGAGGAAACCACTTGTGGTTTCACAAAACCATGGGCTTAACCACCATGCCTCATGTTGCCCATTTTTGACATTTACATTTCCAAGATGGAAAATCAACCAAGTTAAAATAGTAATCCCATCCATAATTTTGTCCCATAGTTTAGACCCTCATAAAAGACATAAAACAAGCTAACTATGCTTTAAAAATGGCCCTCCTATATTCTACAGTGTAACACGGGTGCGTGCACTCCCCCCCAAAACCCCCAAGTTCCAGGTGCGGGGATGTCCCCGGGACGGGTATGCCACACACCCAAGCACCCCCACCGGTGGTGGAGCCTAGCCACACCCCAACCGCACCCGTCCCCACACCGATCGAGTGCTGGGGGTCTTGGGTGCGGGGGTTGGATGCTGCCCAACCGTCCCTCGACCGCACCCGGCATGGGACGGGGTGCGGTAGCCCCAAAATCAAAATTTAAAAAGTTTTTATAGTTTTTTTAATAAATAAAGGTTGTATAGCAACCCTAAAAGGGCGTGGGTCCCATAAAAAGCCCTCTAAGCCTTCATAAAGCTCATATGTTTCATTTGGCATCCACATTTTTTGCAATAGGTAAGAGGAAAGTGAGAAGAAGAGTTTGAAAGAGCTTGGAGACAAATTTTCCAAGTGATTGCAAGATCAAAAGGAGCAAGGAGATTCCATTTTGCAAGTGATTCATCAAGCACAAGGTAGGGTTTTTACTATTTTCTTTGTTTTACTTTCAGATGTTCATTTTTGAATGCATTGTTTGAGTTTTAGACTTTTAGTTTTATAATTTAAATTTATTGTTTTAGATTATTGTTGATAGGCTGAATATGTTGAATGTGCTTCAACATTGATTCTTTGAATGCATCGTGTCAAAGCATTATGTTAAATTTTTTATTTTATTTGTTATAAGTTAGGCTGAAAATTTCAATTTCAATTTCTAAACTAGGCTGAAACTAGTTAATTTTATTTTTTTAAATTACTAATAAGGTTGTTGTTTTAAATGCAGTGTCTAAATGGCCTCTAGCTAGTCAAAGTGGAGAAGAAATGGGATTGTATGAGGGAAGTGCTAGTATATCTGAGTATGAGCCTAATCATCAGGGAAGTGAGCATGGGGATGATCCAGAAGCTCAATCTGAACCACCTTATAGTGCACCAGGAGTATCTTCTATTGACTACCCCTCAAAGATATTGACACAATTTGCTAGGGGTCCTTTTGATCCAAAGTCCCCTCTAAAACAATTTGCAACCAAAATTTCACTCCCTACAGCTACAAGTGGTGGCACACGAAAATGGAAATGTAATTTATGTGGCACATAATGGTTTGGCAGCACTACTAGGGTCAATTCACACCTTCTCTTTTGGACTGGATTTGGTGGCTGTGGGGCATTCTTGATGATAGCACAGTTGTAGTGCCTAAATCTTTGACTGGTAGGCAACAGGTTTAGGCTATTCAGCAGTTACAGGGGCAGCAAGATACTTCTACACGTATCTTGCATCAGAGAGCAGGGACTTTGTCAGATTCAGCTTCCATTCCTTCATCCATTCAAAGTTCAGCAGGGGAGAGCATCAGGGAGAAACGGAAGGCAGGAAGTTCTACTTCTATCCCCATTGTTGATATTTAACATGCACGCGAAGGATCGGCTAGACGATGCCATTGGTACATTCTTATTTGCCAATGGCATCCCATTGCATGTTACTCAATCTCCTTATTATAGGGATATGATGTCCTTTGTGGCGAGAGATGGAGGGCCTTCATATGTGCCACCAGGTGAGCACAAATTGAGGACGACGGTCTTGGATAGGTAGTATAACAAGATCGCGGTTTTGATGGAGCAGATGAAGGCATGCTAGATGGAGTCGGGTTGCAGCATTATTATGGATGGGTGGACGGACATTAGACATCGTCCACTCATCAACATCATGGTCACATGCACTGAGGGCCCACACTTTCTGAGGGCAGTTGATTGTTTAGGGCATCATAAAGATGCTGATTTTCAGTTTCACGTCCTTAGGGATGCCATTGAGGAGGTTGTGCCACAAAATGTGGCCCAAGTAGTAACAGATGCAACACATGTGTGCAAAGCTGCAGGGAGGCTTGTTGAGGCAGCCTATAGGCATATTTGGTGGACTCCATGTTGTGTGCATGCCATGAACAATGCACTCAAGGACATGGGAAAAATTGGTTGGATAAAACAAGTGGTTCATGATGTGAGAGAGGTGTAGATGTTTATCTGCAATCACCATACTTCACATGCACTGTTCAGGAGCTTTGCGAAGGAGTTCCTGAAACCAGTTGAGACTAGATATGCATCATATTACATTCTCTTGGAGAGAATGGTTGAGTTGCAAGAGCCACTTCAACTCATGGTTATGACACAGGAATGGAATCGGTGGGCTGAGTCCAAAACAAAGCAAGGGAAGAGGATTAAGGAGATGGTGAAGAGTGATCAATTTTAGATTGATGCAAATACATAGTCTCCATCATTGCTCCAGTTTTCATGGTCATCAGATATGGTGATGAGGATGCACCTACCCTTGGAGAGGTTTATGAGTGCATTGATTCCATGCTTGGCCGGATGAGGGTTGTTGTGCGTGAGAGAGACCCCACTCTAGCATTCTATACTAAGCACATTCAACCTATCATTCACCGCAGGTGGGAGAAGCTGAACACTCCTTTGCACATGGTTGCCTATGCATTGAATCCTAAATGGTACATGTCTAGGCCTGGTAGAGTTACACCACTTCAGGATGATGAGGTGAAGGTTGGGTTCTTTCGGTGCATTGTTAAGATATTTGATGCTGAGACTGCTGGTCAAATTCGCTCTGAGTGGACGAAATTTGCCACTCTTACAGGTAATTGTTAATTCAATATTCGACGTTCGTTATTAATATTTAGTTTTACAGTTTTACTATCTTAGTATCTAGAGTTTGGTAACTTTACTTTTAGTTTTACTGTTTACATTATGTTACAACTATCAACTTATTATGTTCCAGGATACTCGGATTTGGCAAAGATGGACATTAGAACTATCGCACAGAAGCATCCAATATTGTGGTGGAAATGTCATGGAGCACAAAGGGCAAAGATTATCGCACTACCCATCCGATTTCTTTCTCAAGTTTGTAGTTCCTCATCTTTAGAATCTATTCAAGTTTTTAAATTTTTTTAAACTTAAGAGTTTTTAATTTTAGTTTTACTTTTCTGATTTTAATATTTATAAATTTGTTTTCTATCTCAGGTTTCTAGTTCCTCAGCTGCAGAGAGGAACTGGTCTACTTATAGCTTCATCCACTCTATTAAGAGGAATAGACTTACCTCTAAGAGAGCAGAGAAGCTAGTTGTTGTACATAGTGCCTTGTGTATCGTAGATCGCAAGACACACGGGTACAAAGAGAGCCCAGCAGCACAATGGGATGTAGAGCCAAAGGATCTAGCACAAATCGATGAGGACGAGGTTGCAGCAAAAGCCGACATAGGGCTAGTTGGTGTTCCTTTGGTAGACCTTGACCATGAGGACTCTGAGTCCAGTAGTTCTAGTGATGAGGACTTTGGCTTGGGGGATGATTAGAGGCCTCCCATTCTTGCATTTTGACATGATATCAAATCGACATTTTGATTTTGTACTCATTTTGATATTGATGATTGATTGTGATTCATTATATCATATCATGCTACTCTACTAATTGTAATCATGATCATCTTTATGATATATGACATATTTCATATTTCATATTACTATGTTTAAATGATTATGTTACTATGTTGAATGTTCAATAGTTCTAGTTCGTGTATTTTAACTTGGTATGTAACTTAGTAGTTCAATTTGGTATGGTAAATGAAACATCTTTTCATAATTAACATTTCAAGTTATATATGTATAGTTTGCAGTTCCCTCACTCCCCGCTGTCCCAAAATTGAGGCCTTTTTTTTCCTGCACCCGAAACTCGTCCCGGCGTCTCAACGTACCCCCGTACCCGTGTTTCACTGATATTCTACTATGGACAGGGCATCTTTTTAACAACTCATATACCTTTTTCCAAAGCATAAACATGTGGAAAACTGCCACAAACAAATTCTTGGAATTTTCTGAAAAAAGATTGCAAGGTTGAGACACATGTTGTCAACATTCTCTCACTTGTCGAACACCTTGCAAGAGTTAGGGGATCCAAAATATCACGGACTTAATTGCTAGGGGCTGAGAGGCCCATAGACTTTGAACACCATCTGAACTTCTATGTGCTCACAGGCTTAGTTAATGCATCAGCAACATTCACCAAAGTTTCTACCTTCTCCAGCTTCACCTTGCCATCCTCAACCATATCTCTCACAAAATGATATTGTACATCAATGTGCTTGGTCCTGGCATGAAAAGTAGCGTTCTTCGCTAGGCAGATTGCACTCTAACTGTCACTGCACCCTGTTTGAATTCTATATCTGAACACAATCTCTTTAGCCAGATGGCTTCCTTGCAGGCATGAGTAGCTGCCATATACTCTGCCTCTATAGTGGACAAAGCGACCACAGCCTGTCGCTTGCTCATCCAATTGATTGCACCACCAAATAATGTAAACACATATGCACTGGTGGATCTTCTTCTATCAATATCACCGGCCCAGTCTGAATCCACATAGCCTTGAATATCCAAGGAATGCTTGTTTCCCACTCCATGAAAACATATAGAGTACTCTAAGGTACCCCACAAGTATCTAAAAACTCTTTTTACTGCATCCCAATGTGCTCTTCCTAGATTAGACATGTAATGGGAAAGTACTCCCACTACTTGGGCAATGTCTGGTCTTGTACAAACCATAGCATACATCAAACTTCCAACAACACTCTGATATGGTACTCGACTCATCTCTTCCATCTCCAATGGGGATGTAGGACACTGTGAACTAGAAAGCTTTGTTCCCATTGTAACAGGAACACTCAATGGTCTGGAATCCTGCATATTGAATCTTCTCAAAATAGTACCAACATACTTACTTTGGCATAGCCAAAGCTTTCTGTTTTGTCTATCTCTTATAATCTCCATTCCCAAAATGTGCCTTGCTACACCAAGATCTTTCATTTCAAACTCTATTGAGAACTGGGATTTTAATTCTGCAATCAGACCTTTTCCTTTGCCAATAAACATGTCATCAACATATAAGGCAATAACCAGGAAATGATCACCATCAGACTTGAAACATATACAGTGATCAGATTTAGATCGCACAAATCCCAAACTCAACACATATGTATCAAAATTATGGTACCACATCCTAGGACTCTATTTTAAACCATACAAGGATTTCTTCAACTTACAAACCAAATGACTTTTACCTTTCACCACATAGTGCTCTGGCTGTGTCATATAAATTTCCTCCTCCAAATCTCCATGAAGGAAAGTTGTTTTCACATCCATTTGCTTGATCTCTTGATCATAAGGTGCTGCAATAGAAAGGAAAAATCTAATGGATCTCATTTTGGCTACAAGAGAAAAAATCTCACCATAATCTACTCCCTCAACCTGGCAGTAACCTTTTGCAACCAAACGTGCTTTATACTTCTCAGTGCTTCCATTTGAACCCATCTTCTTCTTGAACACCCATTACAACCAACAGTCTTCCGTCTTTCAGGCAATGGTACAAGGTCCCACGTTTCATTCCTCTTAAGAGCTGCCATTTCTACATCCATGGCTATTTTCCGAGACTCTGAATCATTCATACCAAGAGCCTCTTCTACAGATCTCGGTTCATCAATATTAGCATTCAATGCAAATATGCATCTCTAATCATCAAGAGAAAATCCATACCTGTCAGGTGGTTTCCTTTGTCTAGTAGACCTTCAAACAAGATCTGGTTCAAGTTCTACTTCAGCTTCAGGTACCTCTTCTTCATGTGATGATTCAAAACTCAAAGAGCCCTCCTCGATTTCTTGTCTCTCTAAGGGCCTCGATTCAACTTTCTCTGGTGTAGCATGTAGTTGAATCACATCTTTCTTTCCTTCTATTTGTTTTGGCTGCACTGTAACAAAAAAAGGCTTAGTTTCTCTAAAAATAATACTTCTTGAATAAAATACCTTTCGTTCAACAGGATCCCAAAGGTTGTATCCTTTCACACCATAACTGTATCCGATGAAAATACATTTAATAGCTTTGTTATCCAATTTTGTCCACTTCTCCTTTGGCACATGAGCATATGCTTCGCAACCGAACACTCTCAGATGTCTAAGTGAAGGCTTGTGGCCTGACCACGCTTCCATTGGCGTCTTATCAACAAGAGCTGATGTAGGAGACCTATTTATCAAGTAGCAGGCAATGGCTACAGCTTCAACCCAGAACTTTTGTTCTAGTCCAGCACCACTTAGCATACTCCTAGCCTTCTCCATCAAGGTCTTGTTCATTCTTTCTGCAACTCCATTTTGTTGTGGAGAATACGAAGTTGTCTTCTCTCTTTTAATACTACAATCTTTACAAAATGTGTCAAAATCATTGGAGCAAAATTCACCACCATTATCAGTTCTCAAACATTTTCTTTTCTTTCCAGTCTGCAACTCAACCATTGCTTTAAATTTTTTGAAACGACTAAAAACTTCAGCTTTACTCTTAAGAAAATAAACTCATGTTCTTCTACTGAAATCATCAATGAAAGAAACATAATAAACTGATCTACCAATAGAAGGAACATCAACTGGGCCAAATATATCTAAATGGATTAGATCCAAAATACATGAAGACTTATGAGAACTTGAGTAAAACTGAATGCGGTTTTGTTTTCCATAAATAAAATGCTCACAAAATTCAAATTCAAGATTGCAGTCATTCAACCCATCAACAAGCTTCTTATTTTTTAAGGTTTGTAGACCCTTCTCACCTATGTGGCCGAGTCTTTGGTGCCATAACATGGTCTTCTCTACAGGTAACTTTGATTCGGTAGACAAAGCACCCTTGGGTACCCAAAAACTACGACCATCTGTTAAAAGAGAAACCCTCTCCTTTTCCAACTAAGTAGTTTTTTTCACAATCTTATCAGAAGTACTATTGCACTCAACCGTGCATGCATCAAGCTGGTACAATGTACCCAATTTGCTTCCTCTTTCTATCACCATAGCACCTCTCACCATTTTCACACCTGCTTCAGAAAATTGTACATGCACACCCGCATCTATTAGCTTGCTAACAGATAACAAATTTCTTGCTAGTCCCGAGATATGCAAGACACCATCAAATCTTCTAATTCTACCATCAGAAAATTTCACACGAATACTTCCACGACCAACAATATCAAGAACTAAGTTATCACCCAAATACACCTTACCACCATCAAAATTTTCATACTTACAAAACCAATTTCTATTAGGAGTCATGTGGAAACATGCACCTGAGTCTATCAACCATGCATTGTCACTTACACGAGTGGCCAAGGCTGTGATGAAAGCATCTCCATCTTCCTTCTCGGACTTAGAATCAAAATCTTGCTTCTTCTTCTTCTTCTTCTTCTTCTCCTCCTCTTTGCAGTCCTTTCAGAAGTGTCCAGGTTTTCCACAATTCCAACAAATTACCTTGGACTTACCAGGGGACTTTGATCTCCCCTTATTCTTGGACTTAGAACAGCCATGCTACTTTTCATCCTTGCCTCTTTTTTTTGGTCTTCCTCGAACACTCAAAACCTCTTTGGGATTCAGAGACACCTTCCTTCTCATCTCTTCAGAAAGTAGAGAGCCAACAACATCCTCCATCTTCAAGACAACTGAAGTGCTCCCTATGGCCATGAAAAGGCTGTCCCATGAGTCTGGCAACGAACATAGCAAGATTTGGCACCTTTCTTCTTCATCCATTGACACCCCTACTGAGGTCAACTGAGTCACCAATATATTAAAGCTTTCCAGATGCTCAGAAATTCGTCCACCTTCTCCATTCTCAAGGAATATAATTTCTTCCTTAAGAAAATCTTGTTCACAAGCAATTTCGCTTGATAGATCTCACTTAGCTTCTTCGCAGTAGATTCTTCATGGACATTTATCAGAATAGAGTCTGCAAGACACAATCTGATGAGACCTTTATCTTTTTTGTCTGTCATATCATGCTGTGCGGCTAAAGTCAGATCTATGGGTCTCAACTTATTCTCATCGATTGCATCTTATAGATCCTGATCATTAACAGATCTTCCATCTTCAGCTTCCACATCTCAAAGTTTGTGCTAGAAAACTTCTCTACATCAATCCTCCCCGACATGCTTGCCATCTTTTTAATCATACAACACATAAATGAAATACTCTGCACAAGCTCCCACTCAAACCTTGATTAGCTCAAAAAACCCTATACCCAATAAATATAACCAAAACTGGCCAGGCTCTAATACCACTTGTAAGTAAGCAAAGGTGTACAGAAACACTTCCTACGCTAATCTGGAGAGTACGATTATGCAAATTTCAACTTAAGTATTACAAAGATCTCAAGAAATGTACAATAAAGCATAAACAAAATAACAATGAACACATAATAGAGTGATTACCGTGGGGAAACCCTTCCAGGAGAAAAACCCCACCCTCCAAAACCCGCACAATGTATTATCAAATCAAGATGATTACAATACACTTGCAATGCAAGTTCTTACAGGAGCGCATCACCACAAATCGAACTCGAAGAGACTCCTTCTAGCACCCAGTCTTGCAAACAGAACTCAATGATCCAAACACCTCCCCAAGCCCTCCTTTTATAGTGATTTTACAACCTCAAAACCACTTGTGGTTTCACAAAACCATGGGCATAACCACCATGCCAAATGTTGCCCATTTTTTACATTTACAGTTCCAAGATGGAAAATCAACCGGGTTAAAATAATAATCCCGTCCATAATTTTGTCCCCTAGTTTAGACCCTCATAAAAGACATAAAACAAGCTAACTACGCTCCAAAAATGGCCCTCCTATATTCTACTATGGACAGGGCATATTTTTAACAACTCATATACCTTTTTCCAAAGCATAAACATGTGGAAAACTACCACAAACAAATTCTTGGAATTTTCCAGAAGAAGATTGCAAGGTTGAGACACATGTTCTCAACATTTTAGTCTCTTGCGAGATAATATAGATTTTTTGAATTTGGTTGATATTAAGCCATCCAATGGTATGTTTACTTGGAATAACAAAATGTGGGGTGAAGATGCTAATTTGGAAAGGCTTGACAAATTTCTTGTCTCGTTAATGGGTGGGAGATAGCTGGAACACCAACTTTGAAATCTTTGATTAAACTTTCAGCCACCTCCTTCAGAACCACTTAAAACACTTCTTTCAATTCCAGCTTATGTGGCTTTGGGGTTCTTCTCCTCATGAGATTATTGTTGATTGTTGGATAAGAGGCAAGACAACATTTGGGACATCAATGTTCTCTTTTACAAAGAGGCTCCAATTTGTGAAGTATATGCTGAAGAGATGGAACAGACAATGCTTTGGTAATGTCTTCAGTGCTAAGGCAGCTGCTTAATCTCGCCTAGATGTTATCACTTGTAAGATCAAAGACCATGGGTTAACCAAAGAGTACTTTCAGTTGGAGGCAAAAGATGTCAAGGACCTTGCAGAATGGGAACTTTGGGAAGAATGTTTTTGGAAATAGAAATTATGCATTGACTAGTTACAAGAGGGACATAAGAACACTTCTTTTTTTCATAATTCAATTAAAGACAGGAGGCAAGGTAACTACATTACCTCTCTTAAATCCTCTGAAGGACATATTTTATCTTCTTTCAACTTGATATCTAGCGAGATTGTGCAATACTATTTGATTTTTTTACTGGGGTGTTGTCTTCAATTTTGACATCACAAAATTGTGGCAACCATACGGAATTTTTCTTATGAATTCGTGGGTGTATCCTCTATGATTTCGATGTTTTGGATAATGCGTTATAAGGACAATTCGTCATCCCTGAAATGCTCTTTATTTTGCACATTTCATGCATCCTTTTTAAGGGTTCCCATCAAGTTAATCACCTTATCGCTTGTCAGGACGAGTTTTCCTCTTCTAACTGCAAGCACTTGATTTTTGGTAACCTTTAAGTGCTTTTTTTTTTTTTCTCTTTCTTTCTAGCAATTTTTAATCTTGATTTTCCCTTGAGTCAATAGCCCTTTGAAATACGCTCGTTTTGAGCTAACTTAGATATCAAACGGAGTTGTACAACTCAAGTTATGATGTAAAAGGTGGGGTTTTTCAGGCTGACTGTATATTCTTTAAAAATCCTTAAAAGGTGGGTTTTTCAAAGTCAATTGCATGAGTTTGAATTATATTTAATATATTAAATGGACTTTAAAGTTCATTTTCAAATTTCAACTCATTTCAAGTTGATTTGACTATAGTTTTTAATATTTTTGTGAAATTAGCTTTAAAATAATCTAATTTCATGTTACTTTATTAAACACTTAGTTATATATTAAATTAATTTAAAATTAAAACACTTAAGCTCGAAAAGGTGTGGTTTTTATTCTTCATTGCATATCATCAACATGCAAAACACTTTTTAAAACCCACCTCTTGAAATTAAGTCTTTTATACATTAAATACGTTGTTTTTATATGCAATTACATATGTAAAACATATAAAAGTGGCTTTTTTAAGCCAAAAACATGTTTTATAAAAATATGCAGTTGTCCTCCAAAAGAGTGTATTTAATCCCCTTGTAGTGTGCTTTTCATATGCAATTGCATATACTTGAGTATAAAATAATGCATTTCAATGTTATGTTTTACAACTTAAGTAAAAAGGTGGCTTTTTCAAGCCTAATTACATGTGCAATTGATATGTAAAAGTACGTATGCACAAGTGAAAAGGTGGCTTTTTCAAAACCAATTGCATATGCAATTGATATTAAAAATCTCGTTTTATAACTTAAGTGGAAAAGTGGCTTTTTCCAAGTTAAATACATGTCTTTTGAAATATGTATTTGCACTCAAAAAGTGCGTATTTAATCACTTAAGTTATGAAGTGTTGTTTTTATATGCAAATGCAAATATAAAACAACGTTTTTAAAACCATTGAAGCTAAAATACATGTTATTGACTCCAAAAAGTGCATTTTTACTCATTTTTGCTTATATTTTCATTAAAAAGCAAGAAGTGGCGATTTTTGAGAGGAAAACATGTGTTTTTGACTTCAAAAAACCCACTTATTTTGGGGGTTTTTGAGAAAAACGGGATTTTGAAGACAAAAATCACAAGATTCATGGTCAAAACTCAATCATTTTTGCTTCTCATAGGGTCATTTTTGCACTAAATCTTCCAAGGATCATTCTTGGCTACTCAAAAATGAAGATTTGAAAGGATTTTGTTCACAAAAACAGCCCATTCAGGGCACGTTTTTGGGCATTTTTGCTAAAAAACGGCCCATTTTTTGCCATCTTTCTTCATCAAATCCATACGTTTTTCTTCTAAGGTGAGTTATTGGGTATTGTTTATCATTTGCAGTTTGTCTATCATTCTTTTTAAGTTGCATTTGATGCCCTAGATGCCATTTTTAATTGCCATTACATGTGCATTTGAAATAGTCAATTTTTGTTGCTATTCTCTTGTATTTTGTTTCTCTAACTTCCCATACTTGGCAAGCAATGGATCTTGACTCAAGAATGCATTCATTTTGCAAGGATTGAGTCAAGATTTGAAATCTATTTAACTTTTATTCATGCAATCATTCTAAATCCAAAAATCTCTTCATTTTATTTTCAGATTTTACATAAGAGACTAAAGAAACTTCTTCCTTTGTGGAAAATACGTAAAATTTCTTGTGAATTTCATAGGACAAAATTGTATATATGTGTTCTTTCATTTTTGTTTGCAAATCTCTTCATTTCATTTTCAGATTTGCATTTGTTTTGTATATAATTTGTGCTCCTTCTATCTTCCGTCTGAATTCTCCAAGTTGCATATGCAATCGGGATTAAAAACCTCGTTCTTAAATGAAATTATCAAAGAAAGTGAGCTCATTTATCATGTGCTTTTGCATCCAAAAACCCCACTTTCATGCTTACACGCACTCCATCCGCGCTTGTTAAATCGCTGCCATGTGACTTAAAATTCATGATGGTGGTTGCTTGCATATGCTTGCGCATTTACTTATAATGAAAACACAATATCTCATTATAAGTGGATGTCTTTCCATTCAATTTCATGCATTTTCCATATATTATCCTTGCTGTCCTCATATGTTTTCACATTCCAAAAACCCGTTTTTGGGTTTTTCACCATAAAAACACTTTTTTTTGAGCTCAAACATTTGCATCCATTCGTTGTCCCACAAATTTCCAGCTATCTCCATATGCTCACAATACCTCAGGCTCACTCCTTTGCATCAAAAAGCATGCAATGGATCTATCTCATGAAGATGTTCTCACCTTTTGGGAATTTCATGTCATATGCTACATGATTGGAGATTCAAAGAAGGATTTTTGGCTTCAAAAGTTTGTGATTGTATTGTTTCCAAAAACAATGCGAGTTCTACCCAAGAAGAAGGTGTCTCCTCGTCAAGAAAATGCAAGCTAAAAGCTCACCTCCAAACATTCACATACAGTTTTTTTCGCTTTCCCAAAAGCTGCAAATGGACCTCTAAACCCCGTTTGTGGATGACAAGTGCTCTCCAAAATGGCATGTAATGGGATTTAAAAACCCCATTTACAAGAGAGAAATCATCCCATGCTAAGTGCAAAGAGTTGAAGACTGGAATGATGCGGGCATCGAATGCTTTTGGGAAGAGATACTTTCCAACGAAATGACCATAATGAACACTCAACACAACAATCAAGGATCCATATTCTTGTTATAGATCAAGATGATTTCACCAAACCAGAGCATATCAAAAATCAGGCATCTTGTAGCAGCATGAAGACAAACGAAGGATGATGTAAAAGGTGTTGTGTCTTGTCAGGCACTTAGAATATTTTCATCACGTCTTTGTAATTTGTATTTGACATGTCATTGCATGTGATAATATCATGTGTAAAGTTGTAACATGTAATCAAGTTGCAAGTGCATTAGGCATGCAACTTTGAATAAGTCAAAATTAGTTAGTTAGTTAGGGAATAAGTCAAGGTGGTCAAGGGTTTTCCCCTTTTCTCTCCACCTTTCTCTCTCCTCTTTTCCTATATAAAGGACGGAGCTCATTGTAAATAATCATCTTTTGGCAAGGCAAGAAAATTCTGCCAATTTGTATCCACACTCTAAGACTTTGAGCTTGGATATAAATCAGATTGATTTCAATAAAAGAGGCAGATTGTTTTGAGACTTTGTGCCAATTCAAATTGTTATGCGACGACATTTTCTTGAGTTGATTGTGAGTTTTAATGCTTTGATTCAAGAGGGATTTGGATTCAATTGCGCAGACTTTGAGCTGCATGTTGGATTCAGAGCCAATTTGAACTTTTGAAGACTTTGTGTTGCAGAAGGACAAGTTGTGATAGATAGTAGTGGCTGCAATTACTTAGAGCTGAAGACTTTGGGCTTCAGTTGTAAGTGTTTTTATTAAATTTTGTTAGAATAACTGAGAGCGGGGTGAATCAGTTAATCACTGTCCCAATTCAAAATGTATAATCCAAAAACAAATACTTCAACTTCTGCTACTCAATAAACATAAAATACTTTCACTGTCTGTGCTTTTACCGATTATCAGTCTAAAACATATAGTAGTTACCGATCAAATCTAACATGTAATATGCAAAATATGATAACAAACAAATATCACAATCAACACATAACACAAGAGATTTAACATGGAAACCCTGTGAAGGGAAAAACCATTGGGACCGACAACCCAAAAATATTCACTCTTCTGAAGTGAGGTCGGTGAAGACCCAACCCTGTTAAAGGTTTACAAACACACTGTTAGATGTGACCTTGTTAGAGGATTTTAGACCAACCATTATCGTCTAACCAACATTCACTATGGGGTTGACAAGATAACAATGTTCATTCTATGAATGATACATAATAAGACTTTCTTAGTCCACTCGGTTAAGAGATTTGATTGTGTACAATGGTTAAATATGTAACAGTAGGTGATCTGATCTATTACAACTTCAATTGTAGATAAACAGATCAATATTCAGCTCATACAAATCTTTCTGATCAATGTAACACTTCTGATTCAACAATATATCAACTTACTGTCCGTCGGTAATTACTCTCTATCGCTCGGTAATGCTCTGCAGTTGGGTTCTCCTTAACCTGTATGATCAGAATGCATGAAAACTTGTTCACGCGATAATTCTGCAATTTTTTTTCTTCCGGTTTGTTTCATCGTGAAATCATCAGTCTCTTATATAGACATGTAAACCATTTTCTTCTTGTCCATCAGATTTTGCCGCTTTAACCTTCCTCGGCTGATGTGTCAATAACACGTTTCAATCTGCTCCATTAGACTTGAATTTTGTTAGCCGTCGATCATCATAACAAAACATTATCTATTACCATTGATTTCAAGGTACTTTCCAACTCATCAATTCTATCGGCTAAACTCATCATTTAATTCTTTTTGTTCTGCTCGGTTAACAAAGAAATGCATCGGTGAACACAAGCTCGGTTTACATTGTGCTTGGTATACATTACACTCCGTCGATGTATACTGAAATGCTTCATTAACCGACAACACTACTTTGTGTCTTTAGGCTCTTTTCTTCATCATAGATGAATGCAACATAATCAAGTCAATATCATAAGGTCATAGACCCATCAACAAGTTACTCAATGTATTCCTTATCCTCATCTGTCATATCCATCTTCCTCATGTAGATATTTTTGTTCTTCATCTCTTTCACTCCTTTCTCTAAATGTTTCGGTATAGTAACTTACAAGATAAGTGCTGTCAAACTAGTTGACATCAATGACAACATAATACTAATTTAATCATCTTACATATCTAATTAATCAACTCGGTGATCTTTAATCACAAATTCTTCAATTAGGTTCTAAATCAGTTGTAGTTCATCAAATTTGAGAGTACCCAGTAAGAGACTTTGTGCCTTACTGATTATTCTTCTTAAATCCTCACGAGACAAGCACAGGAGACTTTGGGTTTCTGTTTTTATTTCACAAAATATAAAAAGAAAGCTGCTGCCCCTGGTATTGTTCTTATGTCAACTCCAGGGTCACCAGTATTATTGTAGCAATAAGGCACTTTTTGTTAAGTTAGAAAGTAGTAGTTGTACGCAAATCATTCTTGAAAAAAGAGGAATTGATTGGGAGAACTGTCCTTTTTGTAATTTCAGTTAAGTTCCTGTTGAAGCCACCTACGGTAAGAAGGGAGCCTCCCCTATTGCTAAGAGGAGAGAGAAATCTCATGAGATGTTGCCTAAAGTTATAATTTTGTAAGGTGTAGTCTTAGCGGATTACAAAAATTTTAGCCAACATGGGGACAATCCTATGGTTACAGAGGAGGAGGATCTAGTCTTAGACTGCATTCCTTCTTTGGTCAGTAATGAAATGAATGACTTTCTCATCAAGCTCATTAGTTTAGAGCAACTGGAGGGGATTTCCTTCTAGATGAAGAAAGGAAAAGCTCTTGGACATGATGGCTTCCCTATAGAGTTTTATCAAGAATTTTGGGACATGGTCAAGATGGACCTCTTGGAGGTGGTATTGGAGTCTCAAAAAAATAAGCAGATGTTGAAAGCCTGAATGCTACATTCCTTTCCCTTATTCCAAAGAGTGAAGGAGCCAATTCTTTAAATTTATTTAGACCGATAGCTCTTTGTAATATTGCCTACAAAATCATTACCCAATTGATTGTAGAGAGACTCAAGCCTTGTCTCAGACCTTTAATTTCAAAAGAGACAGGGGGCTTTGTTGCTGGTAGGAAAAGTTTTGATGGGATTGTGTTTGCTACTGAAGCTATTCATTCTATGACTTTGTCTAAAGAAAAAGCTATGTTTATCAAGTTGGACATGGCTAAGGCATATGACCGAGTCAATTGGTCCTTCATGCAGAAGATTTTAAAAGCCTTTGGGTTTGGTAGTGAGTGGACTAAATGGGTTATGAGTTGTGTTACCTCTTCTTTTTTTCTTCTCATTAATAGTGAGCCTTCTAAGCTTTTGGGGGCATCTTAGGGTCTTTGGCATGGGGATCCTCTCTCGCCTTATCTCTTTATTTTCATGATTGAAGGCTTGGGGAGATTTATCAAGGCTCAAAAGTGGCAAGGGTTGATTTAGGGCTGGAACTGAGGAAATAGAATTCCTTCCCTCTCACTTACAATTTTTTGATGACACTACTTTGATGGGTCTTGCAAGAGTTGGTGAGGCAAATAACTTCAGAAGATCCTAGGACATTTATATGACAGCTTTTGGACAGAGAATTGACAAAGATAAGTTTGGGCAGAGAATTAACGAAGATAAGTCCTCCATCTTCTTCTTTAATGCTCCTAAGCTTATTCAGAATAGAATTGCTAGAATTTTGTGTTTCCAGATTGAGGCCCCACCTTTTGTGTATCTTGGTATTCACATTACAGTTAGCTCGTTACCAAGCAAGTTCTACCAAGATGTTTTAGATAAGTTTCACAAAAATGTTTCTCATTGGACTTACAGGTGGTTATCTTACCAGAGAGAGTGACTCTTTTGAAGTCTATAATTCAAGCTCTTCCTTTTATAGGTGTTTTGTGCAAGATGCTCCTAGCTTCATTCAAGAGTTTGATTCCATGTCCCGTCAATTCTTATGGGCTAGTAATTTTCTTTCAAACAAATGGAGTCTGAGTAAGTGGTATTCAGCTTGTAGAACAATAAAATAAGGGACCTTGGTATTAGACAAACTACAATAAATGGTCAAGCCTTCGCGGCTAAAATTTATTAGAGATGGTGTTGTCATCAAGATTAGGAATGGGCTAGAATCATCACTGCAAAGTATTTGGGTGGTGTTAAGAATAGGGATGTCCCTTGATATAGTCTTGATGGTTAAGGATCCATGATTTGGAACACCCTCAAAAGAGGTGCCAAGTTAATCAAATAGGGATTATTTTGGATCTGCAACAAAGGTTGTGAGGCTTTATTCTGGTTAGATTCTTGGGATGGGTCCCCACCACTTCTTTCTATGTATCCACATCTTCGAACTTTGAGTAATATTTTTCTTACGGTTGGTTGGACTAGGGTGGACTATAAAGCCTCTCGGTGTCTTGGACAAGTTGATTTCTACAATTGGAAAGAGCCTCATGAATGACCTTCTGGGGGCTATGAGGACGAACATCAAGCACTTGTGAAAATCCTTGCAAGAAGGGTTTGCTGTTCTTCAGAGGATAGGGACACACTTTCTTGGGGCCCTAACTTGAAAGGTAAATTATTTGTTGCCTCTGGATATTGGGTGCTTGTAAGGAAGCTCTATGGGGAAGCTCGGGTTCCTTGGTGGAAATAGGTTTGAAGTAATTTTTCTTGGCCTAAGTGTAATTTTTAATGTGGTTGGTTGTCCATAATAGATTTCTCACTTGGGATAAAAAATGCAAGCGAGGATTTTAAGGTCCCTCTATGTGTGTTCTATGTAAGGGCAACAAGGAAACCTCTCATATTTTCTTCTTAGGCCCATATTCAAAAGAACTCTGGCATTGTTGGCGGGGGCTTTGGAATAAGCCTTGTTTTCATGTTTCTACATTGGTGGAGTTTTGAGACCAGTTGAGATACCTCCCTTCTCATGTCTCTTTTCTGCATACTGGGAGGAATATTGGCCCTACATTTATTCTTTGGCAAATTTGGTTGGAAAGGAACAAAAGGATTTTTCAAGATAAGAGAATGACGAGTCATCAATGGATGTGAATTATTAGTGGGTTACAGGAAACCCTCTTAGCCAAGTGTGATACATCTAGCGGTGTGAATGCAGGGGACTTGCCTATTATTCAAAGGTTAGGTTTGGGGGGCTGTAGGACCCAGTGTACTCCATCTCATGTGGCTCATCATGGAAGGAATAAGGTTCAATGGGATGGTTGTTGGAAACCTCCCCCTGATGAGGTTTTGAAGATTAATACAGATGATTCCTCTAGGCAATCCTGGGCATGTTAGGATTGGGGGAGTTGGCAGAGATTCTTCCAAGGTGGTTCAATTTAATTGTTTACCAATAAGGGTCATCATATTAATAATTTATGGAAGCATTGGCTATTCTCTGTGCTCTGGAGATTTGTTGTGCTTTGGGATTGATGGAGCCTTGATTTTGTACAAATTAAAGCTTCCATTCGACTATCCTCTCTCATTTTCTCATTTAAATTTGTCATTGATAATTAGCTAGATTATCAGTATATCTGCATATGGCATATATCATGTGTATCCTCAAATTTTATATCTATTGTAAATGAATTTTCGAATTTCATATAGAGCATTATCTTCATTCATTAATCATAAAAGTGTCACCATATTATAATATTTAGGCTGTTCAATATTGACTTATTCTGGTCTTCATCTTGTAGATAATGATAATAGGAATTCATTTCTTGATCATTTGTCTAGGTACATCAACATATTGAGTGCTTGAAAATTGAGGCCCAATCAATAAAGCATCATCATGGAAGAGGGTCAAAGATAGTCAGTAGGGTGCTGCTTGGGTTCTAGCAAAAGTATGTGCGGTATCAACAAGTTCTGATAGGCATGTTAAAGATCGAGAGTTTAGAAGATATGCAATCATTGGAGACTATGTCCCCATCCTGGTAACTATTATCTATAGTGTTAGCAATTTAAGTTGTCATTAGTGTAAATTCACAAACACCATGAATCGGTAAAAGGTCACCAGTCACTCACGTTACTTAGAAGACACCGGTAGACTAGAAACAGTGTATGCATCGGAAGATGAGCAAAAAGGAATACACAAGTAGACCGATTCAAGTACACAGTACCAGTCTCAAGGTGGACACAGAGTTGAACCGGGTATAAGATATACCGGTCCAACTGCCTAAAGATCCGCACCGGATTCTGCGGAGAAGTTCAAGTTAAAACCCGATTATACGGGACATCCACCACTCTGAAGTGGAGTTAGCTTTATTTCTTTGGATGATCTCACGGTAAACTCAAAGTCACAATGCATAGCTTTTTGCTAGTTGCATGATTTATTGTTGAGTTTACAGCCTGGCAGTTCTATGAGTTAAGGCTCTCATTATAATGAACTCTTGTATAAATACAGGCCATAGGACGCAAGATAAAGTGTTGAGAACAGAGGAGAGGAGTGTGCACAGAGATCACAGTCACCAAAGGTGAAAGAGGATAAAGCCAAAAGAGATTCAACAGCCAGGCAACCGGGAAAGATCAACAAGTATGATCTGATCAGACAATCAGTGTCATAGAAGATCATTGCTTTTGTAGAGTGTAAAAGCAAGTTGAAATCCCTTGCATTAGGGTGGACCTAATAGGTTCATTGTAAAATCCCCTAACAGGGTAATATCATTGTTGATATTCAAAGTCCTTTAACCAGGCAACTCTTAACAGGGTTAAGATCTTAACCGATCTCTTGTAAAATCTCTTAACCAGGTAGCACCTTAACCAGTGCTTTGTAAGCTCTTAACAGGGCACCTTCATTCTGCAGTAGCGAAGTTGTGAGCTCTGTCTCACCGTGGTTTTTCCCTTCTAACCGAGGGTTTCCACGTATATATCTGGTGTTGATTTGTGTACTTCTTTTAAAGTCATGAATGCTTGTTTACCTTTCTGCTTAGATTAAAGAAGTATAGAACAAGATTGGAATTAGAGTGAAAAATAGTTCTTACTGATTCACCCCCCCCCCCTCTCAGTAACCAATTGATAATAACAATTGGTATCAAAGCCTAGTTCTCTACTTACAAAAGTCTAACAACTTGAGAGAAAGATCATGGAGGGTTACCGGTATCAGAAACAACTAGAAGAAGCCAATGAGATAATTGTCTTTCTGGAGAATAGGCTAAAAAGGTCTCTTGTAAAGAGGAAGGAGCTGGCTCTACAACTCAATGAAAGCAATGAGACAATAGATGAACTCTTAGGACAGAGTGGTTCTGATGAAGCCGAGGAAGCAATCTCCGAACTTATGGAGAAGAACTAGATCCTGACCAATCAGATCTCCAACCTTAAGAGGGAACAAGAGGATAATGCCCTAAGGATGACCGAACTAATCGAGAAAAAGAGAAAAGCTGAAGATGAAAGAAACACAGCAGTTAAATCCTTAACTGCCACGGAACTCAATGAAAGCAATGAGACAATAGATGAACTCTCAGGACAGAGTGGTTCTGATGAAGCCGAGGAAGCAGTCTCCGAACTTATGGAGAAGAACCAAATCCTGACCGATCACATCTCCAACCTTAAGAGGGAACAAGAGGATAATGCCCTAAGGATGACCGAACTAATCAAGAAAAAGAGAAAAGCTGAAGATGAAAGAAACACAATGGTTAAATCCTTAACTACCGCGGAAAAAGTAAGAAACCTGGCAATAGAAGCTGTTGGTGCAAATGAGCTTATGATTCTACAACTTCAAGAAGACATGCAGATTGTCACCCAAGAAAACGCCAACATGCAAAAGGGTTGGCATGACAGGGATGAAGCATGCAAAAGACTGGCACTAGAGTTGTATCAACTGAAGGAGCAAATGAAAGAGCTTGAAGAAAGCAATGAGACCCTGAAAAGATACAATGAGAGCTCGGTCAAGCTTGATGAGCAACTTAAAGCTCAAAGAAAGCATAAAGATCAAACTGGTCTTGGGTTCACTAGTGAAGTCACCAGAGAGACTGGTGAATCTTCTGGAGCTAATACAAGGAAGAAAACAAAGAAGAAGCCACTAGCACAAAAGGTAAGAAGATCTTTAACTCATCTTGCAATCATTCTATCTGTTATTTCTCTACTTCTACTACAACTTCTTCCCGAGAATCGGAGATGTTGTATGGAAAACCGATAGAATGATGATACAACAAATAAGTGAAATGGCTAATCAACTGGGTAATCGGTTAAGAGATGTGATGACCGAACACTTGGAGGCATTTCAATTGAAAATGCACGAAAGAGAGAGGGCGTCATCAAAGATTGTTGAGCAGTACAAGGACGATGTATGCTTTCTAGTTACCACCGATAACTGCATCATCCAAGCAGTGGAACCAAGAGACGTATATGCCCCTGAGCTGGGATACGAGATCACTTCCAAAATCGCTAAGGCATATGTTGATGCCCTAAGTGATGCAAATCTGGGTCTTGGTGCAAATCGGTTTGGCACCTATGCTGAGATTCAACAGAATCTGTCAAAGAGGGCACAAATAAAGAATGTCTACAAGAGAACTCCCCCACCGAAGAAGAAACCGGCCACTGAGCAACCCAAGGCTCGAAAGAAGAAAGCTAAACCGGTATCCAGTGCCCAGGCAGCAGAAGAAGAGGAGACAAACCCTGAAGATACAGTTCCTTTAATCAAAAGGAAGAAGGGTACAAACAAACCGGTAAAGGAGGATCCACCCAAAAAAAGGAAGCCCACAATTGATGAATTTGTGGCAGGATTGAAAGAATTTGGCGGAATGGGTGGTGTCCAAAGAAGGTACAATCTGTCCAATGAAGAAGATAAAAGGAAAATTGAAGATGCAGTAGTGTACTGCCTCTACAAGTTCAATCTTCACCCTGCGGAGCTTCACACGACCTTACCTGATGATCTTCTAGAAATTTTAGAATCCAGATGGAAAGCGTCTATGGACAAGGAAAAGGAGCTAAGGATTCGTGCTCTTCTGGAAATACAGAACCACCTTACTCTAGAAGAAGCCACAGAGAAAGCTGAATTACATCAGCAAACCTTCTCAACAAAAAGAAGGATCGATCTCATGCTTGTTGGAGAAGCTGAGACAGTGCACAAAGATGGAGTAGCAAAGTGGACCAAACTCCTTCAGACCCAGCAGCAAGCTGAACTAGATACAGCTCAAAGAGCAACAGTCCAACTGGTCCATGACACCGGCAAAGGAGTGCTTGGAGAAGAAGCATTGGTTAAAGGAAAGAGCTCCAGCATACCAGATGTCGTTGAGATCCCTGACGACAAAAACAGCGAGGCTACACGACCCTCTGTCCTCCTCTCACCGAGCAAAGGTAACACTAAACCGATGTGAGTTAATGATATTGTTGATGAAGTAATGGATTTCAGTATAGTAGACAATGTTTCCAAGTGGTACAGTGTGTTAGAAGAAGATAAACGGGCAATAATTACAGGAATAGTGGAAACCTTTTTGGATTTTCACAAGACTCCAAGGGACTACAGGCCAAAGTTTCCATCGGAAGTGAATTCCAGGGCTCAAGTCATATGGAGAGCCGGTCTAGGAACAAACACTAGAATAAGTAAAGAGACCTTGTCTCAAGTTAGACCTAGCATAAATGAAGAAAGGAACAAGCTTCTATTGGAAGAAGCATCAATGAATTTGCAACCTGGACTCAGAGTTGCCAAAATTATAAATGGACTTGAGAAAGAGGTCTATCAAGAGACCCTCGATTTCTAGCGAAAATATGACTTCAGTACTCTGGACAATTTAGGTCCTCAAGATCCAACTAAACAACTGCAAGCACCATCGGTCAAATTGACAACTGGTGAAGAATCTGCCACCGGAAAAGAAAAGGCTCAAATAGAGGAGTTCATAGCTAGTGAACACATAAGTGTTGAGCAAGAGGTAGAAATTGAAGTACTAATAGGTGAACTTCACACAGCTGCAAAGCAACCGGAAGGTGATGCTCAAAATGAAGAACCACTGGCAGAGGAAGAACCACCTGCAAAGCAAGTTCTACCTGAAGAAGAGGTCCCGCCGATAAACACAACTCAACAAGGAGCTGAAGAGAACAAGGGACAAGAGGAATAAATCCTAGTGCACACTAAGAAAGCTCAACCGGAACAAGAGCAAAGGCAACAGGAACAAGTAGACATACCAAGTTCCTCATCTAAGAGGAAGTTGTCATTTGCAGAGGAAAAGGATGCTAAAAAGAGCAAAGTAACCGATACAGTGGTGGACATTAGCAAGATGTCAACAAAGCAGCTCAAAGAGTTGACCAAGAGGAAACAGGACATGGTCCTAATTTCAGTAAAGAACATCTTGAGTAACTTTGTACCAGATGCCGATATTGATGAAGATGAACCGGTCATCAATCAGCTCAAAATTCTGGCACAAGAAATCGGTGAGGAACTAACTGATCCAGAAACAGTGGCCATTGACCACAATGAAAAGAGAAGAGTGGAGATTCTCCACAAACAAGTTGAAGAAATCAAGGTTAATGTGACAACCAACCTAAAAGTGTTGCAGCAGCAACTACAAGTGGCAAATAGTCTAATGACAAGAACATCAAATTTTGATACATTTTTGCAAGATCTGTCAGAGAATTCAGCAAAGGCCTCAGACGAGATTAGAGCCTTGTCTTCCCAATTTGATATAAAGAACAAATCTGCAACACATTACAACAGAGAAATGACCAGTCTGGCACTTGTCAAAAGGAAGACTGCAGAAGAGGAAAGCAAAAGAATTCAGGACATTGTTGGATTCCAGCTATTTCTAGCTCCAACATTTGACAACATGCAGCACATTGCCACTATAACAGAAGCCCTGATAAATGAACCGGACTATAAGACTGTTGAGGATATGGAAAACGTCATTGTTTCCCTTACAACAGCCCTAAAGAATATTGAGCATGTAACCAATCAATGGGCACCATTTCTTCACTCTGCCAAAACAATATACAAAGACATCTTCACAAAACTTCAAATGTGAAGAGATGTAACACCCTTTGTCCTCTGGAGGCAAAAAGGGGAAGAAGAACAAAACAGAGAGTAAACAGGAACAAAGGAAAGAAGAAGAGAAGAAGAGTAGAACAGGAAAGCTGAACCGCTCAATCACCGGAGCACTCAGATAGGGGAAGTCTGGAACAAGGGAAGTGGTCCACAGAGAACAAGGTAAATTTTGTTACAACTAAGTGAAAATGTGTTTTTGTATAGTTTTTCCACCAATGACAAAGGGGAAGATTGTTAGCAATTTAAGTTGTCATTAGTGTAAATTCACAAACACCATGAACCGATGAAAGGTCACCGGTCACTCATGTTACCTAGAAGACACCGGTAGACTAGAAACAGAGTGTATGCACCGAAAGATGAGCAAAAAGGAATACATAGGTAGACCGATTCAAGTACACAGTACCGGTCTCAAGGTGCACACAGAGTTGAACCGGGTATAAGATATACCGGTCCAACTGCCTAAAGATCCACACCAGATTTTGCAGAGAAGTTCAAGTTAAAACCGGATTATATGGGATATCCACCGCTCTGAAGTGGAGTTAGCTTCTTCACAGAAGTTAGTTTTATTTCTTTGGATGATCTCACGGTAAACTCTAAGTCACAACGCATAGCTTTTTGCTAGTTGCATGATTTATTGTTGAGTTTACAGCCTGGCAGTTCTATGAGTTAAGGATCTCATTACAATGAACTCTTGTATAAATACATGCCATAGGACGCAAGATAAAGTGTTGTTGAGAAGTGTTGAGAGCAGAGGAGAGGAGCCTGCACAAAGATCACAGTCACCAAAGGTGAAAGAGGATAAAGCCAAAAGAGATTCAACAGCCAGGCAACCAGGAAAGATCAACAAGTATGATCTGATCAGACAATTAGTGTCATAGAAGATCATTGCTTTTGTAGAGTGTGAAAGCAAGTTGAAATCCCTTGCATTAGGGTGGACCTAATCGGTTCATTGTAAAATCCCCTAACATGGTAATATCATTGTTGATATTCAAAGTCCTTTAACCAGGCAACTCTTAACAGGGTTAAGATCTTAACCGATCTCTTGTAAAATCCCTTAACCGGGTAGCACCTTAACCAGGTCTTTATAAGCTCTTAACAAGGCACCTTCATTCTGCAGTAGTGAAGTTGTGAGCTCTGTATCACCGTGGTTTTTTCCTTCTAACCGAGGGTTTCCACATATATATCTGGTGTTGATTTGTGTACTTCTTTTAAAGTCATGAATGCTTGTTTACCTTTCTGCTTAGATTAAATAAGTATAGAACAAGATTGGAATTAGAGTGAAAAATAGTTCTTACTGATTCACCCCCTTCCGCTTTCAGTAATCGGTTGATAATAACATACAAATGCCTTGTAGTTATCGCACAGCCATCTTCCTCCGCCAGACTATTCCCAGTATGCTTGCGCATCATATTTAGCAAGTGGATGATCATGTCTAGATAGCTTTAGCAATCTCAGTCTATAAATGGAGGAGTCGTTCGTTGCAAGGAATCTTAACGTCTAGAACCATTTCATCTATATCGCTGCAAACAGAGGAGTATGTTGAAACCATTGTCTTCGATGGTTAAGTATCGGGCGCCAAACTGGAGCATAGACTACAACGACTGAACTCCTGGAAGCACCATCAAAGATTTGAATTGTATCGGACTCTTCATAATATGGACGAATGTTTTAAAATATCAAGTCGTATGCAGTGAAGTTTCTGTATGGAACAAAGAAATATGCATCCGGACAAAGAAGAGGAGCACTGTTTGGACGTTTTTGGTTGGTCAATAGATTTGAATAAAGACAGCGAATTTCTTCAAATCTCCTATTTCCCGACAATTGCCATCCTTCCCAAGAATGGTCCAATCCGCAATATTCTTTTAAAATAAAAACATATATAAGGAAAAACGACAATCATAAACTCACCCGCTAAAGTTAAAATCGTTTTGTATAATTAATAATATATATTATACAAGGGGTATTAGTTATTTGTTATGAAACGGTGTGGTGCTTAAAAAAGAAACCGACATCCCTTCACCCTCATATAAATATTAAGTGTAAAATCAAACAAGGAAGAAGGGACGATTCTCTTACACTGGGATATTTTATACTGATTATTGATACTAAATTCTTCTATTTGCCAAGATTGAATTTTTGTACAAGTCTGCGGATGGTGAATCATTGAGAAAATTTTACATGCAATCTTTTGGAAAACAAATTGCAGTGGATCGATCATCAGTTATGAGTGTCTTCATTGCATTGCATTTTCTGGCATAACCAGTAAGCATATTTATTTTATTTGCATAAAGCATTAGAGTCAGAGATATTATTAAGTTTTGTCCTTTATAAATATTTTAAGATTTTGTAAGCAATTTCAATTTCAGACAAGTAGATAGGATCATTTGTAGCATTTTGAATCTGATTATCATAGATATAATGAAATACTTTATTGTTTTCGTATCTGTGTCTAGTTTGTCTCCATATTCTAGGAGTTAAAAGGCAATCTAGACTAATTTAAATTTTGCATATATATATTTGATCCTTTGTATCTAAATTATTAAATTGTTTATAATTGAAATGCATTAAACTTTACAAAGTTGTACATAATAAGCTTGTAATATTGACTCTATTTGCCTTTTTAATCTTGGCACTGGTCTTTATAGTGCTCATGATTCATAATCCGCTCGCTGACAATTATTCTGCATCTTTTGAAGAGATTAGTATATTCATATTTTATAATTATTCTTCATTTTAAATATTTTTAAATACATATAATCAGCTCATTTCCAATCGAGGATTCACAAGTTCGAAACATTTGTTTTTTGAAGCTATCTTTGAAGTCGCACAGATTGGCATCATTTCAACGATTTCCGTGTTATTGTGCAAATCGAAAGTCTTCCATTATCTTGCCATTTAGAATCTTTCGTTGCATTAATATTCTAATTTATTTGCTATAAACATCTTGGATCTAAGTGTTTTGGTTCAAGATTAGGTGCACCCGCCTTGGCCTTGCAAAGCCAAAAGCGCAGAAAGTCAAATTGATTGATTTTGTTACGTTGGCCATAACCAAATGGATATCCCAGCATCGAGTTGGCACAACTGTAGGATTTCAATCTGTGGTTTTGGGAACCAACAGATTGGAGACTCTGTTGGGGACAGTTGCAAATAAACTTTATAACTTTTTTGTTTTAGACCAGCATAGAGATTTATTTATTTAAGACATTGTAGTGAGTTTTAATAATTCAGATCTTGTTTAGAATTGATAATTTAGTTCAGCATTTAATTCTTTTCCTTTTTATTTAAGCATTTAAATAGTTGATGTTATTTAAATTTTGAAAGATTCTGATTTTGTATTTCCAACATAAAAGTTAATATATAAATAATATAATTTAAATACTTTTAAAATTTATACAATAAGGTTCCTAATTTCTATTAAAGTTTTGATTTTGTTTCAGATTCACATATACAAAAGAACTTAAAATCAAATTTTTTGTGGCATATACTCTGCTGGGGTAGAATTCAAATAAATATTTCTTATTTTCCTTCTATCAAGAAGGTGGCGACTCTACAAATTTGATTCAATTGTGTTTTGGCACTTCATTTTGTTGTGTTAAGTTTCTATGAACGGAAGATCCCTGCATAAAAAAGAAAACATCTACATGAGATTAAGTCCCAAAAGGAACTTCAGTAAGATTAAAAATATATCTAATATGAATCTCACCAGATATAAGAAGTTTCCTGATAGAGAGAACACTAATTACAATGAAAAAAACTATTTTGCAAATACAAACAGTTTGGAGGATAATAGAAACCCCTTTGGTTTTGAAGATATTGAAGATCAGAATCCAGTACTAGATGTAGAAGAGGAAGTAGAAGAGTATGATGAAGAAGATGAAGCAATATTTAAAATGTTGAATAAGTTATATGAATATGGAGATAAGAATCCCAAAGTAGCTAAAGCTTTGAAAAGGTTCCCTAACAAAAAGTTGGATATATTAGGGATAGAGAGAGATGATCTAAATTTATCACCTAATAAAAAGACTAATGGAGAAGGATCAAAGGAGAAGATTACACCAAAAAGGGAGGGGGTGCCAAAGTATAATCCTCCACATAGAAAGAGTGCAGATCTGATTTTCAACAACAATCATAATAATCCATTATTTGAGCAAGAAAATAAAGGAAGATGTGCGAGAAACAACAACAGCGATGAAACAGGTGATCCACAAAGACAACCAAATAATCGAGGGAACTATGACCGAAGGGATCAAAACGAGGGAAATCATTATAATGATGCTCAAAATTACCAAAGAGCAAATCACCAAAATATGCGAGGTCAAAATAGGAATTATCACAATACAGGCCAAAGAACAAGAGCTCCTATGGTAATAGAAAGATATAGACAACTTGTTTTGATGGGATAAGAGGATATCCCAATCCAATTTCTAATGATCTAAGAATGACTATTCCAAAATTTTCCGGTAATGGAGTTGAATTTGCGTAGCAACATGTTATTAACCTAAAGAACACAATTGAGGAGCTAGAAGAGGATCACGAAGATGTTTTCATTAAACTTTTTGTGCAATCTTTAACAAAAGACGCAGCGGAATGGTATAGGAGTCTTCCTAACAGATCTATAACTGGATGGTGTAATTTTGCCAATCAATTCATAGAGCAATTTGGAGACCACAATGATACATCTTTTGCTTCACATGAGTTAACAAGCGTTAAAAAGGATATGAATGAGTCAGTCTCTGAATTCAACAAAAGATTCAACAAGGTGTTAAACAGAATCCCGAGAGAAATTAGACCAGTGGATTCCTTTTTGATTGATTTTTATCTAAGTGCATTCGATAGTAAAACTCACTATGAGATAAGGTCTCATAGGCCTAGTTCTCTACCAAAAGCTATCAAAATAGCAACAACAATAGAAAATGACAAAAAGGTGGTAAGCAGAATAAACAAGAAGGATGATGCAAAGTTATATAATCCTAAGGCCCCAAGGAAGGATGAATTAAAAGAGATTATGGATATGTTACAAGACATAAAAATAAAGCAAAGCAAAAATGAAAGGCCACAATTTCAAAAAAACGATAGACCTAGATTACATGATATGCCATATAATACAAATTGGAAGGATGGAAAACCAGAGAGACCAAATCAAGTTAAGGACACTCCTGATCCGTTAAAGAAAGTCAACATAGTCGAGGATGGGCCACAGTGCGAATTTTGCAGATTACCTCATGTATCTGATCAATGTGTTGTTGCACAATATATTCTAGAAGAGGAAAGTCATGACATGGAAGAGCAACCCACCATAAATGCTTTGTTAGCAGATGCTTTTTGAGGTGGGGATGATGAAGATTATTCCGATGAAGAAAATATTCCAAATTCATACTCAAGGAGGACGGATCAACAACATCATGTGCAACAAGTATTTTCAGATGAAGAAGAAATGTCCACCTTGAGAAAGTTAACCAATACTGTTGCAGCAGTTGAACAAGCAAAACTCGCATATCAGAGAAGGAATAAGACTACAAATGCAAATCAGGGTAATCCTACAGAGATGTTTGCCAAAGTTCCACATCGGGAGGATGCATCAAGAAAAGCTATCAATCAAGGTAAATAGATGGATACGTCGCAGCCTCCTAAATTATCCAAGCCATCAAATAAGTTGAACTCTGGTAAGCAAGTTTCTAATTGTCATTCTTTTATGAATCATGCATTATCTCAAGTAAAAATTTATGTTCCACTAATGAAAATGATGAAATTTCCTGATTACAGGAAGGAGATTTAGAGATTTTATCTAGTGTAGAAGAATTAAAAGATGAAAAAGATGTAAAGGATAATAATGAACCTCCTATTGTGTATTTAGGAACTACATGGAATAAAAATCCCAATCAAGTTGATCTTTTCTATTTAACTTTGTTGATTAATAATAAATTGGTTAGAAATTGCATGATTGATTTAGGAGCAGCAGTTAATGTTGTGAAATCAAGATCGTCCTATAGAGAATATATTTGAGTGTGTGTTGTGTGTTTGCAGAGAGAAGACAATGCCGTATTGATTGATTGTCTTTCCCAACCCACACAACGGTTATTAATACCAATATGAATAGACACGACTGGCATCGTTTCATTATCGGTTGACTAGCATCGTTTCATTATCTTACACAGTGATACGAATAACCACTAGTTAGTGGTTATCGTAACACATTAACAATGTGTTACGATAACCATTAATTACTGGTTATCATGTGATCAAGCAATCAACTAAGTCGATCTTAACAGTGAAGGTATTATATATATAATGTGAGCTCCGATAATTCTCAGTCGACTATGATACATATTATCGATATTAAAATCATATATATATATATATAGATATATAGATATATATATAAAATACATAGTCAATTAACCATAACAATAATATAATCAATCAGATCAACACTATAAGTTAATGCTCCCTCTTAGTGTGAGATGATTGATAATCACAAGATGTGAGTGCTGATCAATCTGAATCAACATGCTGACATAACAAGTTTAATATGCTCAGCCAGATAGAAGAATTCCATCACAACACCCAACTGAACTCGAAACTAGATTTTAGTGATGGAAGTTAAAATATTCGGCACAATCCGAATCAAAACTAGGAACACTAGTTGTCATAATCCCCGACTAAATTCGGAATTGGATTAGTGATGGTTTCAAGATATTCGGCGCAATCCGAATCAAAACTTGAAACTCTAGTTATCAGAACCCCTTACTAATTCGGAACTAGATAAGTGATGGTTTCAAGATATTCGACGCAATCCAAATCAAAACTTGAAACACTAGTTATCATAACCCCCGAATAATTCGGAACTGGATTTTAGTGATAACTAACACATAACTTCATATCAAGATATCCGATACAGCTCCGAACATTATTATAATGTACTCATCCTGATAGAATAGTTATCGCAATCCCCGACCAATTCGGAACTAGATTTAGCGATAACAATCAAGATACCCAACACATTCCGGGACAACAACTTAATGTAGTCTAATCTTGATTCACATGTTATAATCTCCGACCAATTCGAAACTGGATTTAACAACTCCAAAATTCAGTGTCAGGAATAGTGACTACAATACATAGTCATACCTAACACTAGGTTAAGCTATTGTCTAAGTCGTCACCTAGCAATAGTAACCCAACACATATGAAAGATCGTCACCTTTCATAATATAACACAAAAAGAATGGGTCCATTAATTCACACATATGACATCCACCTTGACTATTCTCAGAGGGTGGATCCACCATAGCTCATCCCAGAGAGTGGAAACCAAGACTTCCACCTTAGACTTGTCTATCAAAGACAAGAATCATTTAAGATACAAAATGATGGATCACAGAGGCTGAAACCTTCTTTTTAGCTAAGGCTTTACTCCTCAACATACCAAGGTTATCTAAAAGTACACAATCTCCTTTCTAGCAAGGGGTTTGGTGAGAATATTCATCGTTTGTTCTCCACTGAATTGTATTTGTTTGTACTGTCTCATAGTCTTGGTGAATTCTGAGCTTACAAAGTATACACCATCTTGACATGGTACACTCCCTCTGAATTTGTATGACCAAGATCTGGGTGCCAACTTAATTTGATCTTCTAGCTTCTCCCTCTAACATATAGCCTTCTCACATGGTAATAATCATAATTCTCTGCCAAAATTTCTTGATTACTAGAGAACCAACAAAATATGGTCTACTCCCTTTGAATCAAGATCCTCGAATGTCTACTGATGCAGATCCTTTAACTTCTTCCTCTGTCACAAAGGCATACCCTGTTTATGTACTCAACGAGGTGTCACTGCAGGATGCCACTTCATACCTTCCTTCTTGAGAGAACCAATACGAATAATCTGAATAGTCATAAGGTTACATCGGCTAGCATAAGATGCATTTTGATCTTTTCCAAGGCCACAACATTAACACTCCCTCTTGGACTTGAGGGAAGATAATAAAGACCTCTAGTATGATGTTTAGCTCAATGAGTTGTAGTCTCAAGATGTACAGAATGCATTAATCAGAGATTCTATCCACGTGCATCTCATAGGCAATTCTATCTACGAGTTCCCACTACTATAATCTCAGAATTGTTTTACCTTCAATAGTGAACTCCCTCTCAATCAATATGATCGAGTTTGTCCAAGTTGACTGAATCATTTGTTTCCTTAGAGGCTGAATTTCGCCAACTTCTAGACCTTTCTAAAGATGCCAGATTCCCTTTGAATTTGGATTTCATATGCTTTCGTCCTGAAAGTATGTCATAGATAGATTACGAATAGTTCATAAGGCTAAACTATCCCGAACATAAAAAATGATGGAAGCATACAAAATTTATTATTTAATAAACTACAAATTCATAAGGATTAACAAGACATGAGATACTTATCTTTAAATATTTTCAAGTATTTCCTTTTGTAAGGTGAGCCCATTAATATGATACCCATACCCATCGTACTTGATATCAATGTATCTCACAAGAAATGAGGATGCGTCAACTTCTCTTCATACTTAAGTTAATACATCCTGCCAAATTCTTTCACATCCTTGTGATTGTAATCATATTATGAAACTCTCACAGATAAGAAGAAGTCATGGTTTGCAGATTCCATGCGAGGACCTTAATGCATATGCAAGCCTTTCTGAACTACTCACCCCAAGCAAGTCAAAAGCCCCATGGTAAGTAGGATGATCAGACCTTGACATGAAACTTTGTATTTTCATTTAGTCTACATAGCAATAGATAAGCCCTCCACAATTATATCCATGTTTAGCCCAAGCAATTACAGGAGTATTTGATCTCCTTGATTCTTGGAAAGATTGGAAACTTCTTCCTCAACAAATCACCTACAATGATCGCCCATCCTCAAGTTATTGGAATTTTCCTTTTCTCAAACTGATTATTCATGTTTCTCATCACCACATTGTGTATATATGATGAACATATATTACTCCTTTTTCAAAATCCTTTTCATTAAATTTGCACTCTCATATCTTCATTTTACTTCAAATCTCCTTGTGTATACACTCACACAAACATACTTTACATATCACTCTTACTTCATATATATATACTACTGTTTTATATCTTCTCCAAATCTGCCCCATTTTGTATAATGTTACATTGAAGAACATCCACTGTACACCACACACCTCACACTTCTTCCACTGTAATGCCCTCAACTGGGAGGAAATTTATATTTTTCTGACTGCAAATGGATGCAGTTATGAGTTTAATGTACTGCTTTGAACTGAGGTTTTTAGTTAGAGACCAATTAACATTACCAGCACTAGTCAAATATAATTGGGATTGATCATTAATAAACATAAGCTACAGAGTTGCCAAGGGATATCTCTGACCTTCAAGGTTGAGCTATGGACTTCTACTGATTGCTGTTTGTGCCAGCAGACATTCCAATTAGGATAAATAGCTAATAAGAAATAGTCCACGGTGTTATTGATACTTGAGGAGAAATAGTCCACAGTGTTATTGATACTTGAGGTTGAATATGGGGTGTTGTGTATCAAAAGCTCCGGATGGCACATCGGCTATTACACATATGGATTTGTACCTGTGTTTGCGTCATCTAGAATGAAGAAACTTAATCTTATTGCAATGTCCCCTTCCCAATGCTAGGATTATTACTCCACTGTTCCTACTAGCTATGTTAAGAGAATATGATTTTAAGCAAGCATAGAGATAAATATAGATTCTTCTCTATTAAATTGGACAATGCCTGATACTATTACGATGCTCAATGCATTTAACTCAAAATGCAGTGAATGTATAATGATAATGTCTAATACTGGAAATTGCAATATCTGATGTACACTTGTTTCACATACAATGGAAAATATCTTCTAACAATTGTGAAACAATCATTTATACAAATATGATTACTGCTGTGTCTGATGAGGCACTGAATATTTGCAAAGTCTGTTATTAAATAACAGCATACTGGTTGCTGTCTCTGATATGCACTGCGTACTTGCAATTTTTAATGATGGTTGTATCTGATGTAGCAATAATTATATGCTTTGAAACCTTTTGTTAACTAAATATGGCAATAGTGCCTACTGTGTCTGACATAACCAACAATTTATGCACTGGAGATGCCGTCTCTGAATAACCCTTTATGTTCTTACACCAAGAATGCCATGAGGCAATATGCTCTAAACAAAGCGACCCGTATAGGATAAGAAATAATGTATATAAAATTCCCTGCCTACTGTCGTCTTATGTTTTCTTCTTAATACCAAGGATGTGCTCTTCAACGTGACTCCTGATTAGAATCAATGGCACCCTTCCTTATCATTTATCAACAGCACCCTTATAATGCTGATGCTTGTTTGGATACGACAAAAGGCTTCCAGCATTCAATATAATTCCTTCATATGATTCCCGATGTTTCTTCTCCGTCTAGATGCTTTTGTCTGTAGACATTCCAAATTATCCCTGGTCTCCGTAACTCCTTTACTTGTTGTCTTCTCCCCCTCTATTGAATCATCTCCCTATTAATCCGTATCTACCCACTAGCCAAAATCCTCCATATTGGCTGAGTCTTCCTCTTACGCTCATTAAGAGATGTTGGCTTTGTCCTTCCTGCCCTCTGAACAAAAGGAATGTAAAGGGCTTTGTTCGACGAACAAAGGGTTGGGGGTATCCTGCTTCATATTGTCTCATATATTTTATTCTTTTTATAGGTTAGGCTCTGATACCATGTTGTGAAGTCAAGATCGTCCTATAGAGAATATATATGAGTGTGTGTTGTGTGTTTGCAGAGAGAAGACAATGACGTATTGATTGATTGTCTTTCCCGGCCCACACAACGGTTATTAATACCAATATGAATAGACACGACTGGCATCGTTTCATTATCTTACAGAGTGATACAAATAACCACTAGTTAGTGGTTATCGTAACATATTAACAATGTGTTACGATAACCATTAATTACCGGTTATTGTGTGATCAAGAAATCAACTAATTCGATCTTAACAGTGACTGCATAATATATATAATGTGAGCCCCGATAATTCTCAGTTGACTATGATACATATTATCGATATTAAATCATATATATATATATATATATATATATATATATATATATATATATTACATAGTCAATTAACCATAACAATAATATAATCAATCAGATCAACACTATAAGTTAACAATTAATAATATGTGTGCTGATGTAATGAAAGAAATTGGTTTAGTTGATACACCTTATGGAAAATGTTATGCAATGGATAACAGATCAATTCCTGTAGTTGGTATCATAAAAGATGTTGAATTTAGATTCCCTGCATATCCTAAAGTTGCATATAGAACTGACATTACTGCTGTAGAAATTCGTGCAAATTATGGTATCTTGTCTAGATAGTGATCAAATCTAGTCGGAGGACATGTTCAACTGGATTTATCCTATGCCACCATACCAGTTGGTGGGAAGGAAATCAAAATTGAGAGAGAGCCAAAATCTTCTTATTTGGTTGAAGATTTTAATCTTGATCCTGTAATAAAGATTTGTCAATCAGACATGGACAATTTTCAAGTAAGTATTTCTAAACCAGCATTAAAATTATTGATCCTATTGAAGTACATGTGCAGGAAAATCGTGAAGATATATGGCAAATGTATTTTGATGGGGCATGCAACAAAGATGGTAATGGGGCTGGTGTCATTTTAATATCACCATCTGGTAAAACTTTCAAATATTCCATTTTGCTGAATTTTGAATGTACAAACAAAATATGAAGCATTAGTCATTGGATTAAATATTGCAAAAATGTATGGAATTAAGATGTTTTCTGTTATAGGAGATTCTAATTTGATTATCTCTCAGATTAGAAGTAAATTCTCAACAAGGAATCCAAGGTTAAAACAATATAGGAATTATGTTTAGGATTTAATTGAATCATATGATGCATTTTCTATTAAGTGGGTAGAAAGATCAAACAATTTTTTTGCTGATTTAATGGCTAATTTAGCCATTAGGCAAAATGAATGTCCACTTGATGAGATTGTGCAGGTTGAAATGAAAAATAGACCATCAATACCTGATAATGTGCAGAACTGGCAGATTTTTGAAATGATAAGGATTTTCTCAAATTTTTAACTTGTGAAGAGAGTTATGAGGATCAGAATATAGACTTGAACTGTTATGTAGAAGTTCAAGATAGTAAAGAAGTTTTGTTTGATAAGGAAGTTGTTCAGCTCAAAACGAATAAGATACCTAAAGGCTCGGTAGCATTAGAAAGAATTTTTTATGAGCAAGAAAGTTTCAAACCTATCAAATCTACTAAAGTTCAAAATGATATTGAGAAAATAAATCTTGGAACTGAGAATGCTCCGAAGGATGTTTTCAAAAGTATTTCATGCTGAAACAGATCCTCTTTGTAAGATTTTAATTCATCATATCTCCAAGCAAAGACATGCCTATACTTTCTTAACAAAGAAATCAATTTATTATTTGAGGCATATGAAAAATAATGATAACCTAAACGATAACCAAAAGAGAACTATCAAGCTTCAAGCTACAAAATATGTCTTAATTCAGGGTGACCTATATTGGAAGAATAGAGATGGGGTTTTACTTTTCTGTTTGGACATGTATCAAGCTTAAACTGTTCTTAAGGAAATGCATGAAGGATCTTGTGGTGGTCATTTTTCAGCAAAAACTACAGCACAAAATCTTACATGCAGGGTACTATTGGCCACAATTTTTTAAGGATTGTCATACTTATGTGAGAAAGTGTGAAGCTTGTCAGAAGTTCTTTGGAAAGCTAAAATTCAATGGTGCCCTTCCCCTCAGGACTTTACAAACAGAAGAACCTTTCCAGATGTGGGGAATTGATTTTATTGGAGAAATCAATGATAAGTCAAGCGGGGGACAATTGGATCTTAGTGGCGACTGATTATTTCACAAAATGGGTGGAAGCCATACCTACCAGGCAATCCACAAGCAAAGTAGTGACTAAGTTCTTGATGGAAAATATTATAACCAGGTTTGAAGTCCCTATAAAGATTATTGCAGATAATGGTATGTGCTTTAGATCAAAAGAATTTTCAGATTTCTGTGGGAAATATGGCATAACAGTCTCTTATTCATCCCCTTATCACCCCCAGGGCAATGGACAGGCTGAGTCTAGCAACAAGAACATTTTGAAAATTATTAGAAGGATGTTGGATAATAACAAGCATGCTTGGGATTCGAAGTTAAATTTAGCCTTATGGGCTGACAAGATCACAGTGAAGAAGTCTATTGGTTTCTCACCTTTCAACTTGGTATATGGCAAGGAAGCGAGGTTACCTTTAAACAACTTACTTTCGGTTTATAAGTTCATCACTGAAGAACAGTTAGAGGACATCGACTTCATGGAAGAAAGGTTAAATGCATTGGTTGAGCCTGATGAAATCAGAAGATGCGTGCAAAAACATAACATTACCAAGCAAAAACAAGTTAAATTTCTCCATGACAAAAGAGCTCAAAACAGATCTTTCAAGGTAGGCGATTGAGTCTTAAAATGGAATGCAAAAAATCAAGATAAAGGTAAACATGGTAAATTTGAGGCCTTGTGGTTAGAGCCATTCATTATTTCAAGAAAAGCAGAAGAGCATTCTTATTTTCTGCAGGACACTGATGGATGAGTGCAGGATTTTCCAGTTCATGGACAATACTTAAAACCATTCTTCTCATAGGGATATTCAGGGAGTTTTCCTTTTCTCTTTCCTATCTTTTCATACTTTCATTCACGTTTTCTATTTCCATTGCATGGATTAATTGTTGTTTTTGTTTTATCTTTTTGTAGGTCTGCTTTATCCAGAAACAGCTGGGATTCTCATCATGCCCACAAAGGACATATGTCCTCAGCAAGAGCCACTGATGGAGCCTTGATTTTTTACAAATTAAAGCTTTCATTGGACTATCCTCTCTCATTTTCTCATTTAAATTTGTCATTGATAATTAGCTAGATTATTAGTGTATCTACATATGGCATAGATCATATGTATCCTCAAATTTTATATCTATTGTAAATGAATTTTCGAATTTCATATAGAGCATTATCTTCATTCATTAATCATAAAAGTCTCACCATATTTTAATATCTAGGCTGTTCAATATTGACTTATTCTAGTTTTCATCTTGTAAATAATGATAATAGGAATTCATTTCTTGATCATTTGTTCAGGTACATCAACATATTGAGTGCTTGAAAATTGAGGCCCAATCAATAAAGCATCATCATGGAAGAGGGTCAAAGATAGTCACCAAGGTGTTGCTTGGGTTCCAGCAAGAGTATGTACGGTATCAACAAGTTCTGGTAGGCATGTTAAAGATCGAGAGTTTAGAAGATATGCAATCATTGGAGACTATGCCCATCCTGGTAACTATTATCTACAGATGCCTTGTATTGATCGCACAGCCATCTTCCTCCGCCAGACTATTCCCAATATGCTTGCGCATCATATTCAGCAAGTGGATGATCACGTCTAGATAGCTTTAGCAATCTCAGTCTGGGTATGGAGGAGTCGTTCGTTGCAAGGAATCTTAACGTTTGGAACCATTTCATCTATATTGCCGCCAACAAAGGAGTATGTTGAAACCATTGTCTTTGATGGCTAAGTATCGGGCGCCAAACTAGAGCATAGACTACAACGACTGAACTCCTGGAAGCACCGTCAAAAATTTGGAATTGTATCGGACAAAGAAATATGCATTCGAACAAAGAAGAGGAGCATTGTTTGGACGTTTTTGGTTGGTCGACAGATTTGAATAAAGACAACAAACTTCTTCAAATCTCCTATTTCCTGACAATTGTCATCCTTCCCAAGAATGGTTCAATCAGCGATATTCTTTAAAACATATATAAGGAAAAATGACAATCATAAACTCATCTGCTAAAGTTAAAATCGTTATGTATAATTAATAATATATATTATACAAGGGGTATTAGTTATTTGTTATGAAACGGCATGGTGCTTGAAAAAGAAACCGACATCCCTTCAGCCTCATATAAATATTAAGTGTAAAATCAAACAAGTAAGAAGGGATGATTCTCTTACACTGGGATATTTTATACTAATTATTGATACTAAATTCTTCTATTTTCCAAGATTGAATTTTTGTACAAGTCTGCGGATGGTGAATCATTGAGAAAATTTTACATGTGATCTTTTGGAAAACAAATTGCAGTGGATCGATCATCAGATATGAGTGTCTTCATTGCATTGCATTTTCTGGCATAACCAGTAAGCATATTTATTTTATTTGCATAAAGCATTAGAGTCAGAGATATTATTAAGTTTTGTCCTTTATAAATATTTTAAGATTTTGTAAGCAATTTCAATTTCAGACAAGCAAATAGGATCATTTATAGCATTTTGAATCTGATTATCATAGATATAGTGAAATACTTTATTGTTTTTGTATCTGTGTCTAGTTTGTCTCCATATGCTAGGAGTTAAAGCGCAATCTAGACTAATTTAAATTTTGCATATATATATTTGATCCTTTGTATCTGAATTATTAAATTGTTTATAATTGAAATGCATTAAACTTTATAAAGTTGTACATAAAAAGCTTGTAATATTGACTCTATTTTCCTTTTTAATCTTGGCACTGGTCTTTCTAGTGCTCGTGATTCATAATCCGCTCGCTGGCAATTATTCTGCATCTTTTGAAGAAATTAGTATATTCATATTTTATAATTAATCTTCATTTTAAATATTATTACATACATATAATCATCTAGTTTCCAATCCAGGATTCACAAGTTTGAAACATTTGTTTTCTGAAGCTATCTTTGAAGTCACACAGATTGGCATCATTTCAATGATTTTCGTGTTATTGTGCAAATCGAAAGTCTTTCGTTATCTTGTCATTTAGGAATCTTTTGTTGCATTAATATTCTAATTTATCTGCTATAAACATCTTGGATCTAAGTGTTTTGGTTCAGGATCAGGTGCACCCGCCTTGGCCTTGCAGAACCAAAAGCGCAGAAGGTCAAATTGATTGATCTTGTTACGTTGGCCATAACCGATTGGATATCCCAGCATCGAGTTGGCAAGACTCGTAGGATTTCAATTTGTGGTTTTGGGAACCAACAGGGATGGCGGAAGATCATTTGTGAATTTGATTTGCAAGTGGTAGTTGATGTGCTGAATAAACGTGAGACAAAGGGAAAGAAATAACAATTAGTTGGTGTGCTCAACTAAATTGCCAAACTAGGTAGATCTTTAGATTGTGTTACCTTTTTTCATATCCCTTAGGAATGGAATAGGGTAGCAGACTGTTTGACTTAATGGGCTTGTGAGCACATGGGGACGTGGCATGTCAAGGATTGGAGTCATTATCCTTTTGAGTATTTCAATTGGCTGGAAGATCTTGTTATGGAGGACATGAGAGAATATTTGGGAGGTTTAGGTTATCATTGATTGTTGTTTTGGCGTTTAGCCAATTGTTTTGTGTTGAACAGGCCAAGTAACTAAGAGCGGGGGTGAATAAGTTATTCACAAACACTTTTCAAAACTTTTACTGAACCGGTAAATACATAAAGCAACCAGAAATTTATAACAGATGTAAACATAAAAGCACAAAACCATCAATACAATTAACACTAGAATTTACATGAAAACCCCAACTGGGAAAAACCACAGACAAGCTAATTCTCGTGAAATGAACACCAGTTAAGATGATTTTTACAAGAATTCACTGTTGGTTTGCTCACTGCAGATGGCTCACTGTCAGTCGGGCTAACTGCCAATACAATAAGGCTCACTACCAATACGATTAGACTCACTGCCAGAATATAGGAAATGAAAATTGAATCCACTACTGAAGTCACTATCACGGACACACTGCAATACAAAAACAATATATCAATCTGCTACCAAATTGCACTCACATGAACATCAACACAGATCTTTCCTTGTAGGATCCGTATTCACTTCACATATACTCACATACAAGCATCACCACGAACCACTGAGATTATTGCTCTTCTTATACAGCTTGATGCTAGCAAACATGTCGGCCAAAAATAATTTAAAATAGGTCACACCGAAGCATTCCCATGGTGGTAAGGAATGAAACATGGACCACCTCACACAATACAACATGCCTCACGCACATCAACACACTACACCTTCTCCAAGACTTTTGGTACCAACAGATTTGAACAATGCATTACACGATAACTACTGGAACCGAAACAAAACGAACACACTCCAAATAGGACCAAACCCAAATAATCGTTCAACCATATATTGCACACTGAAAGGAACCATCGCCGAAACAGATAAGGATAAACATTTAAAGAACATCCTTCCATGAACACTTCTACCAATACACCAACACCAATTACCGATACACCAAAGATATCAGTACACACATCAACTGAAACAACTAAACAACCAAATCATAAATGAATCACATCTACACATCAAATATGTTGACATCACATACAACCATTAATGAAAACATCATGAATAGAATCAACCTCACATTCTAACAATCTCCCCCTTTTTCATTGATGACAACATTCATCAATAACAAAGCAAACAACTCACTATCAAAAGATATCAGCATCAAAGTTCTTTGTTCTTCTCCACTTTTCTCCCCCTTTGACAACAATGACAAAGGGTCAAAAACTCCACCTTACTAACTCAATCTGCTCCCCCTTAGAGGAAGCCGCCAAGCATTGATTCAGAAAAGAATCAGCATGTAATTCACTAGATCAATGCACACGTAAGTGCACTTAGTGAACACTAGGAAGGGGCAAAATGCCCAACTTCCCCACGAAATGCTCAAAAGTATCCTTAGACAAAGGTTTTGTAAATATGTTTGCTATCTGCTCGTTTGTAGGCACACACTAAAGCTTCATTTCCTTCTCCAATACCTTCTCTCTCAAAAAATGATAACTGGTAGGTATATGTTTCATTATGGAATGCTGCTCTGGATTATTTGAAATGTTTATAGCACTTGTATTATCACACATAATTGAAATCGACTCATCAAAAGTTATATCTATATCCTTCAAAGTTTGTTTCATCCATAATACCTAAGTAAAACATGAGGATACTGCAATGTATTCTGATCCGACAGTTGATAATGTTATAGAATCTTGCTTCTTCCTTGACCAAGCAACCAACCACGAGCTAAGAAAGTAAGCTCCACCACTAGTACTTCTCCAGTTATCCAAACAACCTGTCCAATCTACATCAATTAAGCTATTAGCGTGAAATATGAACTTTTTGGATACCATAATCCAAACTCTTTTGTTCCCTTCAAGTATCTGAAATGCTCTTTACTGTCGTAAAATTTGACTCCTTCGGTTCTTACTGAAATTTGGCTGCCAAACATACTGCATACATAATACCTATACACCATTGAGGCTGCCAATGACTATCACTTCTTGACTTTCTTTTGCACGATATGTCCATTTGTGTTCACAAAAATTCACTCTCTTTTAACAAAAATGCATTGTCTCTTTTCACAAAAAATCAATTTTTGATCCATGATTTATGCTCATAGACTGTAGCATGACAACATCACAATCTTACATATGCTTCTTAGTGTTTCCCTCACCACAAACTACCTAACAACCAATTCTTGTAAGCTCCATAGCCTGCACAACTCTTGTAGTATTTGACAATCAAATAATCTTTCACAACCCCTTGCATTCAAAACATTCCAGTTAGGGTTCCTGCTAGTGAATATTGCCTAATCCTGCTCCAACACCAGTGTCCCATGCTCCAAGGTTATCCAATAAAGTATTATTAAAAACATAAATTGGTTCATCACCAAGGTTTGCTATTGTTAGATACAACACATGCCTTATTTACCTTGGAAGCCTTAGTGGCATAGCCACATTATTTGTACTCAGCATTCATTCCCCTTACAAATTACCTATTTGATGACTTCATGACTATTCTAACTTGCTTGATTACTATCCTCTATCTTTGGATGGCATTGTGTCATGAAATACAATACCTTTTGTCATTTGCTACTTATCATCGTTCACATGCTGCTTGTTTGTGTAAAAAAAATGTCGTCAACTGCTCTAAGGCATAAAAATCATATGTAAACGTAAGCTGGTACCTTCTACTTTAATCATGCAACTGTCCATTGGTTTATGGTTGTCCTTTCCTACCATTTGCATGATAGGCCTGCATAATGAAATCTAGAAGCCCCCTTTTTCTGTTCAAATAATGCCCCTATTCTTGTTATCAATAGACTTCCATTATGATATTTTATAGGGTTTTTTAGAAGGTTTTAACAGTGAAAGTTGTATAAGCCCCCATTTTTGCTCCAATACCTGCTCCAAAACTCTCCTTACTGATCTTAAGGCTGTCACAAATATATTTTGTCACAAATATATGCAAAGACTTTACCAAAATGTGTGCACTAGTGATGAAGATATCAAAATACTGATAAGGTTTCAAAAAGAAACACGTAGACCTGTTCTTTATACGTCAAAGAGAACATGTACTTTCGATCAACAAGCATCCTCAATGTTGTCTTTAATATCTTTACCTATATCACGATGAGCTATGTGTTGGGATTACAATTAGAGACCCCTCAAACACATGGGTATGAGTTGTTTTCCTGGAATACCTCTTCTTGCATGCGACGTGGTGTGAACTCCATGACAACTCTCATGAATGCAACATGTTTCTTGAAAACTCTATCAACTTCCTATGTTACCAAATTCATCCCTAGCAACCCCAAAGTCTAGTCTAGTTCTTGCAAAAGTCTGGTCCTTATCATATTCTTGCAAAAGTCTGCTACAGACCTTCAAAGTCTGCCCAAAGTCTATCAGACGAACCCAGCATGAATTTTGCCATTTTTAAGGCCAATTTGCAAATCTGTTGCGGGACCCAGGCCAAATTTGGCCAAAAAAATGGATTTTGACTTTTTAAAAGTTGTTTTGTCATCTATTTTAGTCAATCCAACCCTACAACTCTAAAATAGACCATTAAAAAGGCCAAAAAGGTAAAACATAAGTCATTTGGACTAAAACGTTAATATATATGGTGGTGTATTTTACTATGTTGCTTTACTACTAGCATAGTGGTGTATGAACTTATTTGTTGATGCATATATATATATATATATATATATATATATATGTTTTTGTACCAACGAACCCAAAACGAATTCGAACCCGCCCCAAAAGTATTTTGAACGACTTTCGAACACAAATCTCAAACCCGCATCTAAACTCGAATCCGAACCGGTAACTTAGTCAAATTCCCCTGCATGCCGGAAATATCTTTGGGGCTCTATCTTGCTTCAAAAATGGTGCCTTGGAGCTGAGTGTTAAAGAGAAGTGAAATTTGTTGAGCTACTTCCAATATGGTGTTGTAAGAGAGCTTTTGCAACCCTAAAACCTTGCAAAACTATCGTGGAAGACTTCCCTCCAAAAGCATGTGGTTTTGGAATACAAAGGAAATTATGAATATTCCTTTTCTATGCAATAAACCTTTTCACAATGATCCCCAAGAAAGAAAATCATACAATCAGCGTAAGACCCAAAATAAAATACTTAAACATTATCACCATATGCTGAAAGACCATTTTGACAAAGTGCCAAAATTCGCTAATAGAATTGAATCCCACCAATCTTGATGCTGCTTAATTTAGGAAGGATGAGCTATTTTATGAAAGTATTAAACCAAAGTTCATATATTATGAGAACTATAAGGTTAGGTTATTTGTAGTTATTCTAGTTCATGTTATGCTAAATGTAGACAAACAGTGAAACATGAATGTAACTAATAGCTGTATTACTTATGACACTACTACTCGTGTATATGACATAAACATTTTCCAAAGGGATTCAAATATGCAAACGAGAACGTATATCCATTCGATGCTAGTCAAAATACTATTATTCACTTTATATTATGTTCTGAGTCTATTTTTGGGACCCTTATACTTGTGCCTAGTTTAAATCAGTTACTAGTCTTGGTATGATTCTTTAATGAAACAACACAAGTTTCTTTGATTTTCCATGCCCTGCCCAAATACATGCTCTGTTTCTCTCATTTGGGAAAAACATGAGACATACCTAGCCTAGAGCATCTTGTGCCTTGTTCGAACTTTGTATGCCAATTGTATCTTGACTGAATGTCAGGTGAATCCATGCCCTAAGTGGCTTAAAATACAGTGTGAGCTATACATGATGACATCATGACTTGGTTGAGCTATCCCAAGAAGGCACATAATTTGGAATCAACTAAGGTTCATAATTTTTCATTACTTTTACACTTTATAACATTGTACCTACAATTTCGTACTATCGAATTACTTGAGCCTGACATAACAAAAGGAAAGTTAAAGTTCTAATAATATTGTTTAGATTAGCTTTACTATCATGCTGCCAAACAACCTTTAGGGTTATGTTATCTTTTAATTTTCTCATCTTTTCCACATCTTTCATGACAAGATACACAAGGAAACTGCAAAAAAGGTCTTGCCTCAGCTTTAACCACCTTCTAGTTGTAATATTATCTCTGGTTATACTGCAACTTGCCCCAATATTGAGTCTTGATTTCCTTTCTTCACACAATCTACTAGAAATCTAGCTACCAATGTCAAAGACTGCAATCTATTTCATGTTAATTACCTAACCCCGAACCTCTTGATAAGATATATAAGCGTTTTCAACCAAGTCAAGGCACAGTCAATCTTGTTGAAGCCCTTAAATCCATCATAGATCTTGATATGCAAAAAATATTTGCTTGCAAGTAACTGAGGAATAACCAAACACATAATCCCAATGAAACTGACAACAAGAATACAATGTCCACACCCAAACAAATGTGATTACAAAACTAGGAACAAATGAAAATATTTCCTTCTAGACAAAAGTGGTTAAAGCTGAAATAGGCATAAGAAGTCCAACTCCCTAAAATGCTCTTCTAGGTCTTGCATCTCAAATTTGTTTGTCAACTTCCTATAATATTCTTCATGTGGTGATAATGTTATGGTCTTCAGTGACTAGCCTTTCATAACTCTTTCAAGATGAAGCATTGCAAATATAATTGCTTCCTCCTTGCACATACGACTCAGTGAGAAGTCGGTGTGGACATCAAATTTGAGCTAAAATGATTCCGCTAGATGAACAAACAAGCAATGAAGCTCAAACTCAAACAAGAAATACACCTTCAATTTGAACAAAAAAGGAAGCAAAATTACAATGTAAACATAACAAAACAAGAAAATTATACCTCCATTTGACCTTATTGATGTGCTCCAATGTTGAATGATTCTGTCGTGATGCAAGGTGGATGCTCCTTGCTTGACATTATTCAATCTGAAAGTATATAAGTACAAGGACTGATGGATGATAAAGTCCTTTGGGTAAGCCTTCTAAGATAGGCTTTCCAAGTTGGACATGGAGGGTGGAGATTGAAACACAAAATCAAGGGCTAGGATTGATTTGCATAGATATGCATCCTAGCCTCTTGACAATTGACAAGAAGAGATGTGTGATGCCCACTTCTACTGTAATTCTATGAAGTCTCTAGTGAGATGTAATTACAATAATGAACCCGAAGAACACAAAGAAATCAAATATGGTTGAGGAGCATGAGGAGAGGAATAAACATCGTTTGAGCATGTTGTTAGCATAGATTACTGTTTAGTAAGCATCATCGATTAATTCTGCCCAACAAATGAATCAAAGGAAGCATTTTTTATATTGAGAGGATTCGATCAAGGTAATAGCAATTAGTAGCCAACATTTCTAACCAATGATTAGATGTTTGGTGTCAATGATTATGTATATGCGTTATGAAAAGGCATGATTTTAAGAGGCACGTCACCTCCCTCCCTATCAAGTAATTATATAAATGCAAAGAAAAACATAACCAAAGGCATCATCAACAAAAAATAAAAAGAATATTGAAGGGAAAGGTAAAGAATAATTTTAAACTATCTATATTTTGCTAGGAGTATAATTCAATACACATTAGATAATAAGTATTGTGGGTGATTATTATTGTTTGGACTTTGTACATTGTAAAGATCTAAACTATAGTAACTAATTATATATATATAGATATTTTTATATGCATTTATATTTATTAATTATTTAATGTGAATTTTATAATTATTTTAACTAATGATAGGTATATTGTTGTCGTAATGACTTAATAAAGAAAGTATGTATAAGACACTGTATATTTGTTAACTTTTGTAATTAATCATCGTAAGGGAAGTGTAGTAGTCATTATTGGCAGAATGACGAGGAGGTCACCTTCTAAGTATTTCACCTCATGGTTGTGATAGGGGAATCCCCATGCCAAAGGGGGACAAAGAGGACTGCCTTTAGACTTAGAAAGGATAGGCTTTTCGGGCACCTTATTGTGAATACTCCTCATGGTCCCTACCATGGAAAATGGGTGTTCAATCAATAGAAGCAAGTTAGGAATGGAAAGATGAAGGAGAATGTCTATAGGACCTTGCACTAGGTAACCCACCTCATATGTATGGAAAGGGCCACACGAGGCCAAGAGGGAACAATGTATCTGCTCTTGGGCCTAGTGTAGGAGCTTTCTTGGAATTATAAGATCAAATAAATCCTATATATGGTAAACCTTAACCCTAATCTTGTGCAATTGTGATTTAGGGCAAAATAGAAAGGGGACATTACAAGTGGTATCAGAGCGTCTTTACTACCATCCTATGAGAGGTAGTTGATGCATTAGTCACACATAAAGGAGTTGATATAGTATTGATGATGTTGAAAGATAGCTTCGTTCTGGTTTAAGTATGTAAATTGGCATATTAAAGAAACCGAGCAAATGCATGTTACCACAGGCCTGTTCTTATATGCACTGCATTACAAACATAATATATATCGTGTACTGTAATGTGAGAACAATGACACAATAAGTATCGTGGCACTGTAAACACATTATAGTGCACGATAAATATTGTGGACAGTAATATTGTTACAACCACGATAATTATCGTGCGTCTGTAACAATATTACAGTACATGATATTATCGTGTAGTCTAATTTAATTCTTGGTTATGAAACGTCACTAACGTTTAATACACTATTTTGTAATTACATTGGTTGATTATAATTTAATGTAGTCATGACCCTACATGGCAACCGCCATTTATGGTCATGACCTTACATATTATATATATATGAAAATATATTTGTAGAGTCAATCAATCACCAAGGCAATTGTATTCTACAACATCATATATTAAAAGTAATATATATTAATCTTCTGATCTAATATTCCTTAACATGGTATCAGAGCAAGGTTATTAAAGAAGATATATTATATTATTCATTAATTATATTTTTGATATTTCATATAAACATAATAAAATTTTATTTGTTTATACAATTTCAAAAGGAAATGGCCCACAGTATGAGAATGGAAGATAGACTTGAGGGAGCATCAAATTTTCTATCTTGGAAAACCAGAATTACTTCCCTACTTCTAGAACTTGAATTAGAGGATTACATAGAGAAAGAACCTACCATACCTGAAGATGAAGCAGAAAAATCTACTTGGAAAAGACGTAACAACAAAGCCAGGAAATTGATCATTAACTCTGTCAAAGATTCTATACTTCCAAACATTTCTAGATTAACAACTACATTTGAAATATTCAAAACAATTCAAAACACATTTGAAATCAATAATGCTAGTAGATTATTGACCCTAAAACAACAACTTATGAATTTGAAAATGAACAAGGGTGAAACAATCACCTCCTATTTCCTAAGAATATCAAAATTAAGAGATCAACTCTTTACTATTGGAAATAAGATGGACGATCTTGAACTATCCTTAATTGCTCTAAGAGGACTACCTATATCCTGGGAATCTTTCATTCAGTGCATAAGTGCAAGACCTCCATTACCAAAATTTGAACAACTAAAAAATGATTGCACTCAAGAAGAATCGAGATTAATATCAAAAGGTATGGTACCTAGCAAAGAAAAAGAAGTTCTGGCACTACACACAACAAACAAAAAGAAAAAGTTTTCAAAAAGGAAAAGAAGTACTAAAATCTTCAATAAAAGAGACCTTTCAAAGGTACAATGCCACAAATGTGAGAAATATGGACATATTCACAAATATTGTCCTGAAAGAAAGAAAATACAAGCATCACTAGCTGAAGTCAAAGAAGTAGAAAATCCTCTATTCTTCTTAGCCTTGTCTAGTGAACTAAACTCAAACAAGAGTACATGGATAATTTATGTGGAGCTTCAAGACATATCACTGGATTCAGGGATCAGTTTGAAACATTCAAAGGAGACTCCTCAGAAGAAGTTACTATAGGTGACAACTCTACTTATCTCGTGAAAGGAATTGGGACTTGTTCAATCAAGATAAGAGGAGTGATCCTACAGTTAAAAGAAGTACTATACATACCTAGAATAAAAAGGAACTTAATCTCCATTTCTAGACTAGAAGATCAAGGATATAGAGTCACTTTTAATGAAGATAAAGTTCTTCTCTGGACTAAAAACTCAAATATCAAAAATGCTATAAATATAGGGTCTAGGGAAGGAAGTCTATATAAATTATGTGGTGAACAAAAAATTGCCTTAAGCCATGAAGTTCAAAACAATAATGAGATACGGCATAAAAGGCTAGGCCATATTAGATATAGTGCTCTTCCAACCCTAAGAAAAGTTACACTAGGGATACCTCATCTTAAATTTGAACACTCAAGTATCTGCAAAGGATGTGCCTTAGGAAAGAACACAAAAGGATCTTTTCCAACAAGTGAACACAAATCAAAAAATGTATTAGAACTTATACACAGATCTATGTGGTCCTATGTCCACACACTCTTTGTTAGGTGCGCTATACTATGTAATCTTTGTTGATGACTACTCTAGAATAACTTCAATATACTTTTTAAAACTAAAAGAATCAAATGAAGTCTTATCTAAGTTCAAAGAATACAAAGCACTTGTTGAAAATCAAACCAACAAGAAAATTAAAACTCTAAGGTCTGACAATGGAGGTGAATATACCTCTGACAGTTTCAAAGAATTCTGCAAATCTGTTGGGATTAAGAGGGATTATACTGTACCATATAATCCTCAACAGAACGGGGTAGCAGAAAGAAAGAACAGAACCATCATCGAAGCAGTAAAAGCCATGACGCATGATCAAAATATTCACATCTCCTTTTGGGCCGAAGCAGCAAACACAACAGTATACATACAAAACAGATGTCCTCATGCCAGTCTAGAAAATACCACACCAAAAGAAGTGTTTATAGGGAACAAACCAGACCTAAGTCATCTAAGAGTGTTTGGTTGTCCTGTTTACATACATGTTCCAAAAGAAAAGAGAACTAAATTAGAACCTTCTGGGAAGAAAGATATATTCATAGGATATAGTGAAGATACTAAGGGATATCGAATTTACATTTCTGGCCAGAGATCAGCAGAGATGTAAAGTTTGAAGAAAATTGCACATCCACAACTACTGAGGATAATTCCTTAATAGAGCTAGATAAAGACCTTACAACTGAGAATGAGGGGGAGAATCAAACAATAGAGACTGAACCTACATTTTCAAATGTTGAGCCTACATCCTTAAATATGGAACCTACAATCCAAAATGATGAAAATAATGCAACATCAAAAAGCATCAAAAGACCTTTATGGGCAAGGAAGATGTTTGAAGAAAATAATATAGAGCCAGATCAAATATCCAGGGAGAACAAGAAAACAAGAACACAAAAAAGTTATGCTGCCCTTCTAATTGAGCTCGCAGAATCCGAACCTGAAAATGTTGAAAAAGCCTTATCAAAACAAGCTTGGAGAGAAGCCATGATTGAAGACTATCAGTCTATTATGAAAAATGATGTTTGGGACATTGTACCCAGACCCAAAAACAAATCAGTAGTCTCCTCAAAATGGTTATTCAAGATAAAATATGCTTCAAATGGGAGTATCGAAATACATAAAGCCCAGTTTGTTGCCAGAGGATTCTCACAAAAGGCTGAAATTGACTAAGGAAACCTTTGCTCCTGTAGCCCGTTACACTTCTTTAAGAACCATCCTTGCAATTGCAGCATCTAAAGGATGGAAAGTACACCAAATGGATGTCAAGACAACTTTTCTAAATGGGAAAATTGAGGAAGAAGTCTACATAGAGCAACCAGAAGGATTTATTACACATGACAAAAATCACTATGTATGTAAGTTAAAGAAAGCTCTTTATGGTCTTAAACAAGCCCCTAGAGCTTGGTTTGAAAGAATAGACAGTTATCTCTCCAAACTAGGGTACGCCAAAAACATAGCAGACCCTAACATTTACTTCAAGGTAGTAAATAATGAGATGATAATTCTAGTTCTATATGTTGATGACTTGCTTATAATAGGAGAAGATCACCTTATTACAAAATGCAAACAAGACCTAGTAGCTGAGTTTGATATGAAGGATATGGGCCTACTACACTACTTCCTAGGTCTAGAAATTTGGCAAAAGGAAGATCACATTTTCTTGAATCAAGGAAAGTACACTACTGACATCCTTACTAGATTTGGAATGATGGATTGTAAACCATTGGCTACCCCAATGGAAACAAATCTACACAAGCTAAAAAGCGAAGTTGAAGATTCTGAACCTACAGATCCATCACCCTACAGACAAATTGTTGGATCCCTTTTGTATCTAGTAAACACACGTCCTGACATCTGCTATGCAACAAATCTGCTAAGTCACTTCATGTGCGAACCTAAGCAAATACATATGATGGCCGCTAAGCATATTCTAAGATATTTACGAGGGACCATTGGACTTGGCTTGAAATATGAAAAAGTTGAGATCAAACTTCAATGCTATTCCAATTCAGATTAGACAAGCAGTTCAACAGATCGCAAAACTACTATTTGATCTATTCAAAAAACCACTGGCACCTACCATTATCCATTGTGATAACCAAAGTTGCATAAAGCTCTCTGTAAATCCAGTTTTCCATAATAGATCAAAACATATAGAGATTCCAAGTACCATTACATTAGAGATATGGTCGACAGGAATATCATCAAACTAGTATATATCAGCACCGAGGAACAGAATGCTAACATTTTACCAAACCTCTTGCAAAACTGAAGATAGATTACTTCAGGAGTAAAATTGGCATGACTATACTATAAACTTATTAGGATGAGATCCTTACTCTTATTCTTTGTATTCATGAATATATAAATAAATAAAGTCATTTTTGAAATATTTCATTGTGTTCAAGAAGATGACGATCTTCTATTGAGGTTACTATTACAAGGTGATGATCTTGACAATAGTTGACCAAATTTAAAGATTGAGACCTTAACGGGTTGTCCTGGATTGTGCCAGATATCTTGATTCCGAGATGTTATTACTGTATTTTTCAAGATTGACACCTTAACAGGTTGTCTTGGATTGTGCAGGATATATTGATGATGTAATAACTTATATATCATGATTGACACCTTAATTGGTAGTCCTGGCTTGTGTCGGATATCATGATATTGGAATGTCTAAGTATAAATGATTAAGACTTCTATATGTTGTCCCAAATTGTGTCGGTAATCATTAAATACTACGACCTTCCTCAACACATCTTAAACCCTCCCTAACTAAGAGGGAGTGTTGAAAGATAGCTTCATTCTGGTTTAAGTATGTAAATTGGATATTAAAGAAATCGAGCGAATACATGTTACTGCAGGCCTGTTCGTATATGCACTGCATACAGACATGATATATATCATTTACTGTAATATGAGTACAGTGACACGATAAGTATCGTGGCACTGTAAACACATTATAGTGCACGATAAATATTGTGGACTGTAATATTGTTACAGCCACGATAATTATCGTACGTCTGTAACAATATTACAGTACAAGATATTATCGTGTAGTCTAATTTAATTCTTAGTTATGAAACGTCACTAATGTTTAATACACTGTTTCGTAATTACATTGGTTGATTATAATTTAATGTAGAGTCATGACCCTACATGGCAACTGCCATGTATGGTCATGACCTTACATATTATATATATATGAAAATGTATTTGTAGAATCAATCAATCACCAAGGCAATTGTATTCTACAGCATCATATATTAAAAGTAATATATATTAATCTTCTGATCTAATATTCCTTAACAGATGATGGTTTATATCAATTATGGTATAGGCCAATGAATAAAGCAGTTCTATGGTTTACTTAAATTCATATATGACTTGTATAATCCTTACTGAGATAAGTCAATAATGTCAAGAAGACATTAATATGGATTCAAAAATGTTAATAGCAATTAATTGCAACTGTTATTCTATCGAAAGAGAATACACACAATAGCAATGATGATATCAAATATCAAAGGTTTAATATTGATAGAAAGATAGCAAAGAGATGATTCATGATTAAGTGAAACGAAAAGAGTTGTAAACAAGACTTAACCAAGAATACGATAAATTGTGATTATATAAACGTGTCAACTAGAGGATAACCAATCAATTGATTATGCTAATTGATATCGTGGGCAATGGGAGTGATTAAGAAAGGAATGATAATAATTAAATTACCTCAACATGTAGAAGCATTAGGAAAAGCTGCGATTATTAGAGGAGTTTGACTAAGAGTATAAGTCTCAACACTAACCCAAGTAGTGGAATAATCAATTGTTATGAAGAGAGACAAGGGAGAGGGGACATGTCTTTTGCGAAATGACTTATCATTCCCAATACACTGTATAAGAAGAAGACTCCATCATTCAATTGAGGATCATCAGAAAGATAAAAAATTATTATTTTTTCATAATGGAGTAAGAGATTATAAAATATATTTTATAATTTTCATAAGGAAGAGATGAGAAAGGAAATGAATCATATGTATAGTTGGCAAGCATCAATGAGTTAATATTGATTACAGAAAAGTATCTCTGAATTCTACTACGGATAAAGAACCATTAAATATAATGATGAAATCAGAATTATATATCTGTTATGTTATATTTTATATATGTTTATATATTCGTAGTATTTAAGATAATAACATATATATAGCCTATTCCTTAATCACTCACTAACACCGTTAAGAGGATAGGTTGGTTTTGTCAGGGAGAGATAGAGTAGAAACCTCACAATGTAGGAGGAAAGTCCCAAGATGGGCAAGGACATGCATTTCCAATGCCTTGAGGGAAAAGCCCCAAGATGGGTACGAACATACAATCCCAATCCCAATGACATGACCTACAACTTGTATGAATTATATTTATCTCTGCATAAGGCGTTGAAAAATGAGACATAATTAAAAGATTTGAATGAAATTACAAGAAGTGTCAAGCATTCATTGTTACACACAAAGAAACAGATTAGAGAAGGCAAATGCTTGCTTTATTCATCAAATGGTGTTTACAAAACAGTCGTACAAGTTCTGAAAATTGACTTAGAATGAGACCAAAAAGAGCCTTCTTTCAAGTTACAATGCATGGTTTGAATAGCAAGAATTGACTGAAAAGAAAAGAAAAGTTACTTTATAAGTACAACAATTTGTTACAATAAAAGAAGGTATATGGAGAAAAAAGAAAAATGTCTTGCCTTGTTGCTGGGTCAAAATTGCCACCTACAACTCCTCAACTTTTTGAAAAAGTCCCCAACCTCTTCCTAGATACCCTCCTTTATTGTTGCAACTCTTTCAAATTTCTGTCCACCATCATAGGGCATGTGTTCTATGCTTCACTTTGGGTTGAAAGGATCTTGGGTCGGATGTAAATGAAATTGGTCATTTAAGACCTCTACAACTGCTCAAAAAATGACTCATAATGGCCTCAAACTACCTTATGAAAGCATACCTATCCATTGAGAACACTCCTACATGCCACAATGACAGCTATAAAATTGCCTCTTTTGCTCATTCTTACACACTTGTCTTCCACTGTCCCCAAACTGCTCCTTCATGTTTCTGCTATACAATGTCTTTCATGACACTCTACTTAGCATCATAATAGTGCTGTTCTTCAAACTTTAAGACACCACTACTCTCCATTTGTTGCTTGCTAGATACTATCTGACATCTCTTTTTTACTGCCCCATTTGGATTTTAAAGAACCGTGTGCTGTCCTCCTTTCATCTTATTCTCCCAACCCTTAGTAGCATTCTAAAGTTTAAAACCTCACACCCAAATTTACTCAACTATGGAGCTCACCTCAGAGTCACAACATTCAGAACCTCTGTGCTCTTCATTTGCAGGTCTTTAGACAAGTGAATTCCAATGATTTACATGACTTTGACACTATGTTGTTCTCTCATTCAATAACCAAGAACAAGAGCCTCCTTATCATTCATGCATTTTGACCATCCTTATCCCTCCATTCATGACTCCTTTGAAGATAAAATCTGCTACGATTGATATTTATTCATTTTCATAAGAAAACTTCAAGTGGTCACAGTCCATTATGACTGTCATGACTAGTGCTTTAAAATTACATTGATTGTAGAATGTTACTTGTCTGCTTTGAGGACCTTTCTTCTAGATCAATGGCTGTTCATTAGCATTTTGGCTCACTGCCATGATGATGACAGCATCTTCCATGTAGCCTATACTTGCTTGTTCTTATGTGATCTTGGATTTCTATGCAATCTACTGCTGGTTTGCAAACTGTCATGCTGCTGCTTTCTATGCATACTTTTGATCCTCATGAGATCATTATCATGACTGTTCCTTTTATGCTGCACTGTCCCTTCATTGTTGCACCGTTTGCATCCTCATAACAGTCACTGCTCATCAAAGAATTGCTCCTTTATTGCTGTCCATGGGTCAGTTCATCAAAGAATTTTTTACTGTTTTCTCATGACAGTGAAACCACTGAAGATCTTTTTCATACCTCAGCCTCCATCTTTAATGTCTTTCCATCTCTTCATTCACTGACTTTTGCGTCGATGTACCTCCAAAACTCTGCATGGTGTATATATTTCACTTGACATACAGTTATAGATTCCACTTCATGAGTTTTCTTAAGCTTTCATTCTCTATGATGTCAGTCTCAACGGTTTTAAAACTTTATACTCAACAATGTGCTTCGGGTGTGTGGATCATTATGCATTTGATGACAGTCCCTTTGACTAGCTCAAGCCATTATCCTCATATACAAGACTGTTATCTCACATCCTCTTGGGTTACTTGATTGTCATTCCATCATCCTTCATACTTCAGTATCATCAAGCTTCAACATGCTTTTAAATGTCTTCCATGCCTTTGAATTGAGAATATGACTGTCATTTATAAACTATTTTCTCATTAATCATCTTCTAACTTTAGGACTCGTAGCATCCACTATTCAGCCATCTACTTGACAACCTTCAAACATTCTCTAGCACTATGTTCACACAATATGATACTCATAAGCTGCTCTTAGGTTCACACAATATGATACCATTGAGGCTGCCAATGACTATCACTTCTTGACTTTCTTTCCTACAATATGTCCATTTGTGTTCACTGTAGCTTCATTTATTGCACTGTCTCTTTACACAAAAATTCAATTTTTGATCCATGATTTCTGCTCACAGACTGGAGCATGACAACATCACAGTCTTACATATGCTTCTAGTGTTGCCCTCACCACAAACTAACTAACAACCAATTCTTGTAAGCTCAATAGCCTGCCCAACTCTTGTAGTAATTGACAATCAGATAACCTTTCACAACCCCTTGCATTCAAAACATGCCAGTTAGGGTTCCTGCTAGTGAATATTGCCTAATCCTGCTCCAACACCAGTGTCTCATGCTCCAACCTTATCCAATGAAGTGTTATTAAAAACATAAATTGGTTCGTCACCAAGGTTTGCTATTGTTAGATACAACACATGCCTTATTTACCTTGGAAGCCTTAGTGGCATAGCCACATTCTTTGTACTCAGCATTCATTCCCCTTACAAATTACCTATTTGATGACTTCATGACTATTCTAACTTGCTTGATTGCTACCCTCTGTCTTTGGACTGCATTGTGTCATGAAATACTCTACCTTCCGTCATTTGCTACTTCTCATCGTTCACATGCTGCTTGTTTGTGTAAAAAAAATCTCATCAACTGGTCCAAGGCATAAAAATCATATGTAAACACAAGTTGGTACCTGTTACTTTAATCATGCAACTGTTCATTGGTTTATGGTTGTCCTTTCTTAACATTTGCATGATAGGCCCACATAATGAAATCTAAAAACCCCCTTTTTCTGTTCAAGTAATGCCCCTATTCTTGTTATCAATAGACTTCCATTATGATATTTTATAGGGTTTTTTAAAAGGTTTTAACAATGAAATTTGTATAAGCCCTCATTTTTGCTCTAATATCTGTTCCAAAACTCTCCTTATTGATCTTAAGGTTGTCACAAATACATTTTGTAACAAATATATGCAAAGACTTTACCAAAATGTGTGCACTACTGATGGAGATATCAAAATACTGATAAGGTTTCAAAAAGAAACAAGCAGACCTGTTCTTTATATGTCAAAGAAAACATGTACTTTCGATCAACAAGCATCCTCAATGTTGTCTTTAATATCTTTACCTTTATCACGATGAGCTCCATGCTGGGATTGCAGTTAGAGACCCCTCAGGCACATGGGTATGAGCTGTTTCTGTATTCTTGGAATCCCTCTTCTTGCATGCAATGTGGTGTGAACTCCATGACATCTCTCATGAATGCAACATGTTTCTTGAAAACTCTGTCAACTTCCAATGTTACCAAATTCTTCCTAAGCAACCACAAAGTCTGGTCCGGTTTTGCAAAAGTCTGCCCAAATTTTCTCATACGAACCCGGCATGAATTTTGCCATTTTTATGGCGAATTTGCAAATCTGTGGCAGGACCTAGGCCAAATTTGGCCAAAAAATAGATTTTTTTGCTTTTTAAAAGTTTTTTTGTGTTCTATTTAAGTCAATCCAACCCTCCAACTATAAAATAGACCATTAAAAAGGCCAAAAAGGTAAACCATATGTCATTTGGACTAAAACATTAATATATATGATGGTGTAATTTGATATGTTGCTTTACTATTAGCATAGTGGTGTATGAACTTATTTGTTGCTGCATCTATATATATATATATATATATATATATATATATATATATATATATATATATATATATATGTTTTTGTATGAACGAACTGAAAAGGAATTCGAACCCGACCCCCAAAAATTCTGAACGAATTTCGAACCTGCATCTGATCTCGAATCGGAACCGGTAACTTAGTCAACTTCCCCTGCATGCTGGAAATATCTTTGCAGCTCTATCCTCATTCAAAAATGGTGCTTTGTAACAACCCAAGCTACATTGTGCACCCATTGTCTTGGAGTTGAGTGTTAAAGAGAAGTGAAATTTGTTGAGCTCCTTCCAATACAGTGTTGTAAGAGAGCTTTTGCAACCCTAAAACCTTGCAAAACTATCGAGGAAGACTTCCCTCCAAAAGCATGTGCTTTTGGAGAATAAAGGAAATGCTGAGTATTCCTTTTCTATGTGATAAACCTTTTCACAAGGATCCTCAAGAAAGAAAATCATACAATCAGCCTAAGACCCGAAATAAAAAAAATTAAACATTATCACCATATGCTGAAAGAGCATTTTGACAAAGTGCCAAAATTGGCTAATAGATTTCTTTCTACTTTCTCATCTTTTTCACCTCTTTCATGACATGGTAAACAAAGGAACTACATAAAAGATCTTGCCTTAGCATCAACCACCTTCTAGAGGTAATATAAATTGTGGTTATATTGGAACATGCACAAATATTCACTCCTTATTTCCTAGTACCTAAATCCTCTTGAACAATTAATAATTTAATCCTCTCTTACTGCACATTCTTCCTGATTTCAAATCTTCCAGTTCCCATATGCTAGGCACATCCTACATGTATATATAAGAGAGGTTGAAATGTAACTGAAGCTTTGCAATTCAAACATGCTAAGGAGTTATTGCTTTTTGGTGTGTGAGACTTTGTCTACGAAAGCGTTGGCCTACAATTTGTTTCCCATCTTTGTTTCCATAATTGATGAAAATGGCTAGTATACTTATCATTGATATTGATAATAATCAAGCATTTTATCATACTTTTTCTATTAACAGTGCATTCAACAAGCCACATTCTTTTGTAAAGATTCATCTATGTGTAATGATCTTTAGCATTGCAAGAACTTATTTTCTTGTCTGTCTTCTGCTGTTATGAGTGCATTATATATATATATAGACACACACACACATTTTGTTCTATCTTAGTTGTTTAAGTGCCAAATGATTCTTCTCATGGAGGCTTTTTGATCTCATCTCTACCAATTATTTAAATTTTTGGTAGATATCAAATATTATGTCAGGCATTTAGTAATTTGTATTCTGTAAGATTAGCTGTGTTTTGAGTCCTAGCCCTCTAAACACGAGAGGAAACTCTAACTTGTTTCTATGATAGAAGGGATGTCTACTTTTTTTACCACTTACCATCTCCAACAAGCAATTTCTTTCCGAATAAATCGATCCAAGTTTTGGTAACTATATTTAGGATTAGGAATTCTATTTCTTAAAACAATGGATCAGATCATGTGGTTCTCTAATACCATTGGATCATACCGATTTTGATTCTGCTTAATCTAGGAAGGATGAGTTGTTTCATGAAAGTATGAGGACCAAAATTCATATATTATGACAACTATAAGGTTAGGTTACTTGTAGTTATTCTAGTTCATTACTATGCTAAATGTAGACAAAATATCAAACATAAATGCCACTATCGCTTATGTATACTATAATTAAAAACATTTTTCAGAGGAATTCAAATATCCAGATGAGAACATATATCCATTCAATGCTTGACAAAATAGCATTATTGCTTCCTCCACTACTTAATACTTATTTATTCACTTTAATTTGTGTTTCAAGTCTACTCTTGGGACCTTTGTACTTGTATTTGGTTTAAATTGGTTACTAGTCCTGGTCTGATCATATAATTAAACAGCCCAGGTTTTTATGATTATCCATGCCCTGCCCAAGTATATATTGTGTTCCTCTCATTTGGGACAAACCTGGGACATACCTGGCCAGAGCATCTTGTACCTTGTTCAAACTCTATATGTCAACTGTACGTTGACTGAATACTGTGTGAATCCATGTCCCAAGTGGCGAAAAGAACATTATGAGCTATACATGATGACATTATGACTTAGTTGAGCTATCCCAAAATGCTACATAATTTGAGACAACTAAGGTTCACTCTCATTTTGGTTGCTTCTTATATTCCATGTTTTACTTTTAAAATTCCTCAGTCATATGCAATTCCCATTAGTTGACTGAGAAATTTTAAAAGTAAAACATGGAATATAAGAAGCAACAAAAATGAGAGTGAACCTTAGTTGCCTCAAATTATGTACCATTTTGGGATAGCTCAACTAAGTCATAATGTCATCATATGTATAGCTCATAATGTTCTTTTTGCCACTTGGGACATGGATTCACACAGTATTCAGTCAACGTACAGTTGACATATAGAGTTTGAACAAGGAACAAGATGCTCTGGCCAGGTATGTCCCAGGTTTGTCCCAAATGAGAGGAACGCAATATATACTTGGGCAGGGCATGGATAATCATAAAAACCTGGGTTGTTTAATTATATGATCAGACCAGGACTAGTAACCAATTTAAACCAGATACAAGTACAAAGGTCCCAATAGTAGACTTGAAACACAAATTAAAGTGAATAAATAAGTCTTAAGTAGTGGAGGAAGCAATAATGCTATTTTGTCAAGCATTGAATGGATATATGTTCTCATCTGGATATTTGAATTCCTCTAAAAAATGTTTTTAATTATAGTATACATAAGCGATAGTAGCATTTATGTTTGATATTTTGTCTACATTTAGCATAGTAATGAACTAGAATAACTACAAGTAACCTAACCTTATAGTTGTCATAATATATGAATTTTGGTCCTCGTACTTTCATGAAACAACTCATCCTTCCTAGATTAAGCAGAATCAAAATCGGTATGATCCAATGGTATTAGAAAACCACACGATCTGATCCATTGTTTTATGAAATAGAATTCCTAATCCTAAAGATAGTTACCAAAACTTGGATCGATTTATTCGGAAAGAAATTGCTTGTTGGAGATGGTAAGTGGTAAAAAAAGTAGACATCCCTTCTATCATAGAAACAAGTCAGAGTTTCCTCTCGTGTTTAGAGGGCTAGGACTCAAAACACAGCTAATCTTACAGAAGACAAATTACTAAATGCCTGACATAATATTTGATATCTACCAAAAATTTAAATAATTGGTAGAGATGAGATCAAAAAGCCTCCATGAGAAGCATCATTTGGCACTTAAACAACTAAGATAGAACAAAATGTGGGTGTCTATATATATATATATATATATATATATATATAAGGCACTCATAACAGCAGAAGAAAGATAAGAAAATAAGTTCTTGCAATGCTAAAGATCATTACACATAGATGAATCTTTACAAAAGAATGCGGCTTGTTGAATGCACTGTTAACAGAAAAAGTATGATAAAATGTCTGATTATTATCAATATCAACGATAAGTATACTAGCCATTTTCATCAATTATGGAAACAAAGATGGGAAACAAATTGTAGGCCAATGCTTTCCTAGACAAATCACACCAAAAAGCAATAACTCCTTAGCATGTTTGAATTGCAAAGCTTCAGTTACATTTCAAACTCTCTTATATATACATGCAGGATGTGCCTAGCATATGGGAACTGGAAGACTTGAAATCAGAAAGAATGTGCAGTAAGATAGGATTAATTTATTAATTGTTCAAGCGGATTCAGGTAACCAATTTATACTAGGAGATAAGGAGTGAATATTTGGGCATGTTCCAATATAACCACAATTTATATTACCTCTAGAAGGTGGTTGATGCTGAGGCAAGATCTTTTATGCAGTTCCTTTGTTTACCATGTCATGAAAGATGTGAAAAAGATGAGAAAGTAGAAAGAAACCAATTAGCCAATTTTGGCACTTTGTGAAAATGCTCTTTCAGCATATGATGATAATGATTAATTTTTTTATTTCGAGTCTTAGGCTGATTGTATGATTTTCTTTCTTGGGGATCATTGTGAAAAGGTTTATTACATAGAAAAGGAATATTCAGAATTTCCTTTGTTCTCCAAAAGCACATTCTTTTGGAGGGAAATCTTCCTCGATAGCTTTGCAAGGTTTTAGGGTTGCAAAAGCTCTCTTACAGCACCGTATTGGAAGGAACTCAACAAATTTCACTTCTCTTTAACACTTAGCTCCAAGACAATGGGCACACAATGTAGTTTGGGTTGTTACAAAGAACCATTTTTTAAGGAGGATAGAGCCACAAAGATATTTCCAGCATGCAAGGGAAGTTGACTAAGTTACCGCTTCCGATTCGAGTTCAAATGCAGGTTCGAGATTCGGGTTCGAAATTCGTTCAAAATTTTGAGGGCGGGTTCGAATTTGTTTTGGGTTCGTCCGTACAAAAAAATATGTTTTTATATATATATATATATATATATACAGCAACAAATAAGTTCATACACCACTATGCTAATAGTAAAGCAACATAGCAAAATACATCACCATATATATTAATGTTTTAGTCCAAATGACATATGTTTTACCTTTTTGGCCTTTTTAATGGTCTATTTTATAGTTGGAGGGTTGATTGACTAAAATAGACCACAAAAAAACTTTTAAAAAGTCAAAAAAATCCATTTTTTGGCAAAATTTGGCCTGGGTACCGCTGTAGATTTGAAAATTCGCAATAAAAATGGCAAAATTCATGCCGGGTTCACCTGACAGAATTTGGGCAGACTTTGGGGTTGCCCGGGAAGAATTTGGTAACATGGGAAATTGATAGAATTTTCAAGAAACATGTTGCATTCATGAGAGCTGTCATGGAGTTCACACCACGTCGCATGCAAGAAGAGGCATTCCAGGAATATAGAAACAGCTCATACCCATTTGCCTGAGGGGTCTCTAACAGCAATCCCAGCATGGAGCTCATCGTGATAAAGGTAAAGATATTAAAGACAACATTGAGGATGCTTGTTGATCGAAAGTACATGTTCTCTCTGACGTATAAAGAACATGTCTGCATGTTTCTTTTTGAAACCTTGTCAGTATTTTGATATCTCCATCAGTAGTGCACACATTTTGGTAAAGTCTTTGCATATATTTGTTACAAAATGTATTTGTGACAGCCTTAAAATCAGTAAGGAGAGTTTTGGAACAGATATTAGAGCAAAAATGGGGGCTTATACAAATTTCACTGTTAAAACCTTTTAAAAAACCCTATAAAATATCATAATGGAAGTCTATTGATAACATGAATAGGGGCATTATTTGAACAGAAAAAAGGGGGGTTTTAGATTTGATTATGGAGGCCTATCATGCAAATGGTAAGAAAGGACAACCATAAACCAATGAACAGTTGCATGATTAAAGTAGAAGTCACCAGCTTACGTCTACGTATGATTTTTATGCCTTGGAGCAGTTGATGAGATTTTTTTTACACAAACAAGCAGCATGTGAACGATGAGAAGTAGCAAATGACAGAAGGTAGAGTATTTCATGACACAATGCAGTCCAAAGACAGAGGATAGCAATCAAGCAAGTTAGAATAGTCATGAAGTCATCAAATAGGTAATTTGTAAGGGGAATGAATGCTGAGTACAAAGAATGTGGCTACGCTACTAAGGCTTCCAAGGTAAATGAGGCATGTGTTGTATCTAACAATAGCAAACCTTGGTGATGAACCAATTTATGTTTTTAATAAAACTTCATTGGATAAGCTTGGAGCATGGGACACTGGTGTTGGAGCAGGATTAGGCAATATTCACTAGCAGGAACCCTAACTGGCATGTTTTGAATGCAAGGGGTTGTGAAAGATTATCTGATTGTCAATTACTACAAGAGTTGGGCAGGCTATGGAGCTTACAAGAATTGGTTGTTAGGTAGTTTGTGGTGAGGGCAGCAATAAGAAGCATATGTAAGACTGTGATGTTGTCATGCTACAGTCTATGAGCAGAAATCATGGATCAAAAATCGAATTTTTGTGAAAAGAGACAGTGCAATCAATGAAGCTACAGTGAACACAAATGGACATATTGTGCGAAAGAAAGTCAAGAAGTGATAGTCATTGGCAGCCTCAATGGTCTATAGATATGACAGACCTATGGGAAAGAAAAATGACAATTCAATGAACCTAAGAGCAGCTAATGAGTATCATATTCTGTGATAGTGCCAGAAAATGTTTCAAGGTTGTCAAGTAGATGGATGAACAGTGGCTGCTATGAGTCCTAAAGTTAGAAGACTATTAATGATAAAATAGTATATAAATGACAGTCATATTCTCAAGTCATAAGGCATGGAAGACAATTAAAAGCATGTTGAAGCTTGATGATACTTAAGTATGAAGGATGATGGAATGACAGTCAAGTAACCCAAGAGCATGTGAGATAACAATTGCGTATATGAGGATAATGGCTTGAGCTAGTCAAAGGGACTGTCATCAAATGCATAATGATCCACACACCCAAAGCACATTGTTGAGTATAAAGTTTTAAAACCCTTGAGACTGACATCATAGAGATTGAAAGTTTAAGAAAACTCATGAAGAGGAATCTATAACAGTATGTCAAGTGAGATATGTACACCATGCAGAGTTTTGGAGGTACATCGATGCAAAAGACAGTGAATGAAGAGATGGAAAGACATTAAAGATGGAGGCTGAGGTATGAAAAAGATCTTCAGTGGTTTCACTGTCATGAGAAAACAGTAAAAAATTCTTTGATGAACTGACCCATGGACAGCAATAAAGGAGCAATTCTTTGATGAGCAGTGACTGTTATGAGGATGCAAACAGTGCAACAATGAAGGGACAGTGCAGCATAAAAGGAACAGTCATGATAATGATCTCATGAGGATCAAAAGTATGCATACAAAGCAGCAGCATGACAGTCTGCAAAACAGCAAGATTGCATAGAAAGCCAAGATCACATAAGAAAAAGCAAGTATAGGCTACATGGAAGATGCTTTCATCATCATGACAGTGAACCAAAATGCTAATGAACAGCCATTGATCTAGAAGAAAGGTCCACAAAGCAGACAAGTAACATTCTACAGTCAATGTTATTTTAAAGCACTAGTCATGAAGGTAATAATGGACTGTGACCACTTGATGTTTTCTTATGGAAATGAATAAATATCAATCGTAGCAGATTTTATCTTCAAAGGAGTCATGAATGGGGGGATAAGGATGGTCAAAATGCATGAATGATAAGAAGGCTCTTGTTCTTGGTTATTGAATGAGAGAACAACATAGTGTCAAGGTCACTGTAAATCATTGTAATTCACTTGTCTAAAGACCTGCAAATGAAGAGCACAGAGAATCTGAACGTTGTGACTCTGAGGTGAGCTCCATAGTTGAGTAGATTTGTGTTTAAGGTTTTAGACTTTAGAATGCTACTAAGGCTTGGGAGAACAAGACGAAAGGAGGACAAGTACACGGTTCTTTAAGATCCAATTGGGGCTGTAAAAAAGAGATGTCAGATAGTATCTAGCAAGCAGCAAATGGAGAGCAGTGGTGTCTTAAAGGTTGAAGGACAGCACTATTATGATGCTAAGTAGAGTGTCATGAGAAGACATTGTATAGCAGAAACATGAAGGAGCAGTTTGGGGACAGTAGAAGACAAGTGTGTAAGAATGAGCAAAAGAGGCAATTTCATAGTTGTCATTGTGGCATGTCGGAGTGTTGTCAATGGATAGATATGCTTTCAAAAGGTAGTTTGAGGCCATTATGAGTCATTTTTTGAGCAGTTACAGAGGTCCTAAATGACCAATTTCATTTACATCCGACCCAAGATCTTTTCAACCCAAAGTAAAGCATAGAACACATGCCCTATGATGGTGGACAGAAGTTTGAAAGAGTTGCAACAGTAAAGGAGGGTATCTAGGAAGTGGTTGGGGACTTTTTCAAAAGGTTGAGGAGTTGTAGGTGGCAATTTTGACCCAGCAACAAGGCAAGACATTTGTCTTTTTTCTCCATATACCTTCCTTTGTTGTAACAAATTATTTTACTCTACAAAGTAACCCTTTTTTTTTCTTTTCAGTCAATTCTTGCTATTAAGAGCACGCATTGTAACCTGAAAGAAGGCTCTTTTTGGTCTGATTATGTATTCTAAATCAATTTTCAGAACTTGTACAACTGTTTTGTAAACACCTTTTGATGAATAAAGCAAGCATTTGCCTTCTCTAATCTGTTTCTTTGTGTGTAACAATGAATGCTTGACATACTTCTTGTAATTTCATTCAAATCCTTTAAGTATGTCTCATTTTTCAACACCTTATACAGAGATACATATAATTCATGCAGGTTGTAGGTCATGTCATTGGGATTGGGACTGCATGTTCATACCCATCTCGGGACTTTTCCCTCAAGGTATTGGAAATGCATGTCCTTGCCCATCTTGGGACTTTCCTCCTACATTGTGAGGTTTTTACTCTATCTCTCCCTGACAAAACCAACCTATCCTCTTAACAGTGTCAGTGAGTGATTAAGGAATAGGCTATATATATGTTATTATCTTATATATTACGAATATATAAACATATATAAAATATAACATAACAGATATATAATTCTGATTTCATCATTATATATAATGGTTCTTTATCCCTAGTAGAATTCAGAGATAATTTTCTGTAATCAATAGTAACTCATTGATGCTTGCCAATAATACATATGATTCATTTCCTTTCTGATCTCTTCCTTATGAAAATTATAAAATATATTTTATAATCTCTTACTCATTTATGAAAAAATAATAATTTTTTATCTTTCTGATGATCCTCAATTGAATGATGGAGTCTTCTTCTTATACAGTGTATTGGGAATGATAAGTCATTTCGCAAAAGACATGTCCCCTGTCCCTTGTCTCTCTTCTTAACAATTGTTTATCGCACTACTTGGGTTAGCCTTGAGACTTATACTCTTAGTAAAACTCCTCTAATAATTGCAGCTTTTCCTAATGCTTCTACATGTTGAGGTAATTAAATTATTATCATTCCTTTCTTAATCACTCCCATTGCCCACAATATCAGTTAGCATAATCAATTGATTGGTTATGCTCTAGTCGACACCTTGTTATAATCACAATTTATCATATTCTTGGTTAAGTCTTGTTTACGACTCTTTTTGTTTCACTTATTCATGAATCATCTCTCTGCTATCTTTCTATCAATATTAAACCTTTGATATTTTATATCATCGTTTGTTATTGTGTCTTTTCTCTTTAGATAGAATAACAGTTGCAATTAATTGCTATTAACACTTTTTAATCCACATTAATGTCTTCTTGACATTATTGGATCATCTATTTTGACTTATCTCAATAAGGATTATACAAGTCATATATGAATTTAAGTAAACCATAGAACTGCTCTATTCATTGGCCTATACCATAATTGATATAAACTATCATCAATACTATATCAACTCCTTTATGTATGACTGATGCATCAACTACCTCTCATAGGATGGTAGGAAAGATGATCTAATACCACTTGTAATGTCCCCTTTCTATTTTGCCCTTAATCAAAATTGCACAAGATTAGGGTTAGGGTTTACCATATATAGGATTTCTTTGATTCTGTAATTCCAACAAAGCTCCTACACTAGGCCCAAGAGTGGATACATTGTTCCCTCTTGGCCTCGTGTGGCCCTTGCCATACATATGAGGTGGGCTACCTAGTGCAAGGTCCTATCGACGTTCTTCTTCATCTTTCCATTCCTAACTTGCTTCTAATGATTGAACACCCATCTGTCATGGTAGGGACCATGAGGAGTATTCACAATAAGGTTCCTCAAAAGCCTATTCTTCCTAAGTCCAAAGGCAGTCCTCTTTGTCCCCCTTTGGCATGGGGATTCCCCTATCACAACCATGAGGTGGCGTACTTAGAAGGTGGCCTCATCGTCATTCTCCCAATAATGACTACTACACTTCCCTTACCATGATTAATTACAAAAGTTAACAAATATACAGTGTCTTATACATACTTTCTTTATTAAATCATTATGACAAACATATACCTATCATTAGATAAAATAATTAAAAAATTCACATTAAATAATTAATATATATAAATGCATATAAAAATGTCTATATATATATATATATATATATATATATATATATATATATAATTAATTACTATAGTTTAGATCTTTACAATGTACAAAGTTCAAACAATAATAATCACCCACAATACTTGTTATCTAATATATGTATTGAATTATACTCCTACCAAAATATGGATATTTTGAAATTATTCTTTATCTTTCCCTTCAATATTCTTTTTATTTTTTGTTGATGATGCCTTTGGATATGTTTTCTTTTCCATTTATATAATTGCTTGATAGGGAGAGAGGTGACGTGCCTCTTAAAATCATGCCTTTTCATAACAAATATACATAATTGTTGACACCAAACATCTAATCATTGGTTAGAAATGTTGGCCACTAATTGCTATTGCCTTGATTGAATCCTCTCAATGTCCAAATTGCTTCCTTTGATTCATTTGTTGGGCAAAATTAATTAATGACCCTTACTAAACAGTAATCTATGCTAACAGCATGCTCAAACGATGTTTATTCCTCTCCTCATGCTCCTCAGCCACGCAAGGTTGTTGATTCTATGGATATTGATTTGATATTTGTTTGTATCTACAAGAAGCACCTCCCTCAAAGAGCCATCTATATCTACATGAAGCACCTCCCACAAAGAGTCATTTCATTTTGATTAATAGAATGTTTGTTTGTGTTACCTACTTACTGACGGTTGTTGATACTTCGTAAACAGACCATACATGAATCTCGTTACCTTCAACCTTATGAAGATTGCTAGTTATCTAACATATTTGATTTCTTCGTGTTCTTCGGGTTCATTATTGTAATTATATCTCACTAGAGACTTAATAGAATTAGAGTAGAAGAGGGGGGCATCACACATCTCTTCTTGTCGATTGTCAAGAGGCTAGGATGCATATCTATGCAAATCAATCCTAGCCCTTGATTTCGTGTTTCAATCTCCACCCTCCATGTCCAACTTAGAAAGCCTATCTTAGAAGTCTTACCCAAAGGACTTTATCATCCATCAGTCCTTGTACTTATATGCTTTCAGATTGAATAATTTCAAGCAAGGAGCATCCACCTTGCATCACAACACAATCATTCAACATTGGAGCACATCAATAAGGTCAAATGGAGGTATAATTTTCTTGTTTTGTTACGTTTACATTGTTATTTTGCTTCCTTTTTTGTTTAAATTGAAGGTGTATTTCCCTTTTGAGGTTGAGTTTCATTGCTTGTTTGTTCATCTAACTGAATCATTTTAGCTCAAATTTGATGTCCACGCCTACTTCTCTCTAAGCCCTATGTGCAAGGAGGAAGCAATTATATTTGCAATGCTTCATCTTGAAAGAGTTATGAAAGTCTAGTCACTGAAGACCATAGCATTATCACCACATGAAGAATATTATAGGAAGTTGACAAACAAATTTGAGAGGCAAGACCTAGAAGAGTATTTTAGGGAGTTGGACTTGTTATGCCTATTTCAGCTTTAACCACTTTTGTCTAGAAAGAATGTTTTCATTTGTTCCTTGTTTTGTAATCACATTTGTTTGGGTTTGGACATTGTATTCTTGTTGTCAGTTCCATCAGGATTATGTGTTTGGTTATTCTCAATTACTTGCAAGCAAATATTTTTTGCATATCAAGATCTATGATGGATTTGCTGCTTTCAGCAAGATTGACTGAACCTTGACCTGGTTGAAAACCCTTATATATCTTATTAAGAGGTTCGGGGTCAGGTAATTAACATGAAATGGATTGCAGTCTTTGACATTGGTAGCTAGATTTCTAGTAGATTATGTGAAGAAAGGAAATCAGGACTCAATATTTGGGCATGTTGCAGTATAACCACAGATAATATTACAACTAGAAGGTGGTTAAAGCTGAGGCAAGACCTTTTTTGCAGTTTCCTTGTGTACCTTGTCATGAAAGATGTGGAAAAGATGAGAAAATGAAAAGATAACATAACCCTAAAGGTTGTTTGGCAGCATGATAGTAAAGCTATTCTAAACAATATTATTAGAACTTTAACTTTCCTTTTGTTATGTTAGGCTCAAGTAATTCGATAGTATGAAATTGTAGGTACAATGTTATAAAGTGAAAAAGTCATGAAAAATTATGAACCTTAGTTGCTTCCAAATTATGTGCCTTCTTGGGATAGCTCAACCAAGTCATAATGTCATCATGTATAGCTCACACTGTATTTTAAGCCACTTAGGGCATGGATTCACCCGACATTCAGTCAAGATCTATGTTGCCAGAAACACAACGTTTGACTGCTGTTGCGCATTTCAACGGAGACGAAACGTTTCAACACAGAAACATGCGTTTCAGCTGGTGAAAATCCTTTTCTCTCCGTTGCCTAAACATTGAATTTCATGCAGGGGATTTTGCTGAGTGTTTATCTCAGTTGCTAAAATTTTGAATATCATGCCTGCGATTTTGGCTGGGATCCCGCCTCAAACTAGGGCTTGCAAGCGTATTCGGTGATAACTAAGAAGAATTGACTGGAGAATATCTAATACATTCTGTGATAACTAAGAAGATTTGGCTGGAGAATATCTAATACATTAAAAAAATTCGGTGACAGAATGCATTCTAATGCATTAAAAAAATTATTTAAAGATGGCTAAACTAGGGTAAACAAAGAGTTACTGCTAGAAAAATTAGGTGACATCTAATGCATTTTAATGCATTAAAAAAATTATTTTTAATTTGACATCTATAAATTTTAATGTCATCCACTTTTATTTTAATTTCCACATATATGTCATTATTAAATATGTAATTTTATTTTCACTTGTATGTATATGTCATGAATTTTATTTTAGCTTGCATATATTTTTAACAAGTTTCCATGTATATATCATGATATATATATATATATATATATATCCGTTTCTTATACGCAACTTTTAAATATTCCGTTTTTTGTCACGTTGCCTTTGCCGTTGCCGTCTCATTTCTTGTTTCTTGTTTCTGGCAACATAGGTCAAGATACAATTGGCATACAAAGTTCAAACAAGGCACAAGATGCTCTAGGCTGGGTATGTCTCACGTTTGTCCCAAATGATAGAAACAGAGTATGTATTTGGGCAGGGCATGGAAAATCAAAGAAACCTGGTTGTTTCATTAAAGAATCACGCCAAGACTAGTAACCGATTTAAACTAGGCACACATATAAGGGTCCCAAAAGTAGACTCGGAACATAATATAAAGTGAATAATAGTATTTTTACAAGCATCGAATGGATCTACGTTCTCGTCTAGATATTTGGATTCCTCTGGAAAATGTTTATGTCATATACATGAGTAATATTGTCATAAGTAATACAGCTATTAGTTACATTCATGTTTTACTGTTTGTCTATATTTAGCATAACATGAACTAGAATAACTACAAATAACCTAACCTTATAGTTCTCATAATATATGAACTTTGGTTCTAATACTTTCATAAAATGGCTCATCCTTCCTAAATTAAGCAGCATCAAGATTGGTAGGATTCAATTCTATTAGAAAACTAAAATATATCATATCCGTTGTTTAAAGAAAAAGAATTCCCCATCCAAAAATTGTTACCAAAACTCTGGATATATTTCTTTGGAAACAAATTGCTAGCTGGAGATAAGTAATAGATAAAGTAGACATCCCTTCAATCAGTTTCCTCTCGTGTTCAAGGGCTGGGACTCAAAAACACAGCTAATCTTACAGAATATGAATTGCTAAACGCGTAACATAACAATTGCTATGTATCAAAAATTTAACCAACTGATCAAAAGGCCTTCTTGAGAAGAAACATTTGTGTATATGTATATGTACATATTTATTTATATACCTGCATAAACATACATACATACATGTATATATATAGATATATGTATATATGTATATGTATATACAGATATATACATATGTATATGTTTAATGTATATATATACATATGTGCACGCATACATATATATGTAATCCTCAGAAAATATATTCTTACAGTATTAAAGATCATTGTAAATGAAGCTTAAAAATACAAAGCGTCTTGTTGAATGATGAAGTGCCCAACTATCATCAACATCAATGGTAGCATATTAGCCATTATTATGGTAGTATACTAGCCATTATTAGTCCTTGCAATTTAGGCATGAGACTAATGTTTAATCCCTATTTTCTGATTGGCTGTTTCGATTTTCACTAGTGGTTTGGCAATTTTTCCGTAGGAAAAAAATTGACATAATTTACGGCATCTTGTTAGCAAATTTTACAAAGTTCTTTGTTTATTGGGTGCAGGCACGTGGTCTGCATGACAAAGGACATGGATGGTTTTCATTAAAGTAAGTGTCAGCATCCAGGATTGATTTAAAACGGTTTTGTTCAAAATGAATGTTTTTGATTGTTCTAGTTCTATATCATTATTTTGGTGCAGGTCATGGATGTTCCTTGTGGCATATGGGGAAGCTGAAGAGCTTGGGCCTTTTCATATCAATTCTGATGGGAAAGCATTCTCAATTCATATTCATGGAATAAATGTAAGAGATTTGTGAAACTGTTCAGGTTTAAAGATTGGGTTGTGTAATACCCCGACTTTTTTAAATTAAAAAGAAAAAATATTGGAATGCATGCTTTCTCAAGAAGATTTTTTATGTATCTGATATTTGGGCTGTCTTGTAGTGGCCAATATCCTATTTCTGGATTCCCTGCTGGAGCTGGCTTTTCTTACACCAACACTTCTTCAGACATTAAGAAATCTGGAGACAGACGAACGGGTACTATGTTTTTACTACCTTGTTTACTTCTGATTTTATACCCCTTTGTTTCTTTCCTTCACCAAAATACGAATAGACTCGTATGAATAAATCGTGCCCCTGGAATTGCAGCTGAAGATTCATTTACTTTCCTGACCAACTGGTTGGAAAAGTTTCCTCACTATAAGAATAGAGACTTCTACATCACCAGAGAGAGTTATGGAGGTACCAGAACTTCCTAGCTTGCAAATTGACTTTAGCAACTCTGACTTGTGGACTTGGTTGTATCTTAAAATTCTCTATCATTTTTAGCGTGCGCAGATACACTTGTGTAATGATCCCTTTTTGGACCATTACTTGATTTGTTCTCATATTCTCAATTAGGGTTTGAATTGTCCTTGGGAATGGCAATTTGTAATGTTTCATACTAGGAGGATGCCAATTCCCAATTCCCTTAAGGTTCTACCTATCTTGAAACTTCTCCAACATGTGAGGATTTACCCGCCTCTTCCTACACACACTCCCTATCTCCTTACTAGTGATTAAAGAGTTATTAAGGAACTGGTCAAGTATATGTTAATATTTTATAATATATCTAAATATTAGATCATTCAAATAAAATATACCATTATATGCATTAGAGCATTTAGATACATACTTAAGATATATTCTTCGTATATATATAATTTATTTTTTTCCTTGTATTCTCTTTGTCAAGAATATTAACCATAATTGTTTCATCTAATTGTAATCAATATATATATTTAGATAATTTCCAATCCTGTAATTCTCTTAATTTCCTTTCCAAATAGTTTTACTTTTCCATAACTATTCATCTTTTCTGATCTGGTTATATATATTTATTTCCTTCGATATCTCAAGGAATGGATTTGACATTCAATATATATCTTCCAAATTAAATGGATGGCACCTTTTGACAGTGATTAGTCGCGCCCTTTCTTGATTGGTTTTCTTCTCAAGCAATTTGTATTACTTATCACCGGCTTTCATATATCCCTATATCGATTAGTTATGGATTTGACATTCATTATATATCTTCCAAAATAAATGGATGGCACCTTTTGACAGTGATTAGTCGCACACTTTCTTGATTGGTTTTCTTCTCAAGTAATTTGTATTACTTATCACCGGCTTTCATATATCCCTATATCGATTAGTTATTCTCTTAATTGATAGTGTTTAACTGTTCATAGCTCCTATCTCAAATAGTATATGTGGTTCCTTATCGAATAATATGAGTTGGGAATTTATGAGGAACATTTCTCCTATCATTGCAATATACGGGTGAGGACTATCGTCTCCCAACTTCATTTCATGTTTGCCCGTCTCAATCATTTTATGGGGTATAAATATTTATAAGTTAATAAGTCTGACTTATAATAGATAAGAGACCCTTCTATTTGTCATCTGCCTGAACCATTAGATAGAAGAATATAATTGTTGTTATAGAAGAATGAATTACATACAGATTTATTGCTGTCGTAGACTATGGTCTTTCCTTCCTATTTCGATAATGATTGGCTCTTATCCTAGTCAATCCATATGCTTGACCGCTTGTACTTCTCTATGTTCTGCGATAATTACTTATGTATGTAATTCGATCTCTGTATTTATTCTGATTTCCTATGCCTCCGTCTTCATTCTCAATCCACTCTTTATATCTCATGAATCGAGTATGGGCGCAGCATGCCCCTTTATTCATTGGTCGTGACCCATGGAGACTTCCAGCATGGGTGCCGTTCGACGGCTTGTCAGTTTTGAATTGATTCGATTTATTAATGTTAATAATATTATGAATGTTGATTGATATCAGTATTATTGATTGATGGATTAAATATATATTGATTTATATTAATTTTACATGAATTAATAATTTTATTTATATATTGATTAATCAATATATTGGTTATTATTATTAATATTATATTGATTATTGTTTAGTCATTGATATATTATTTGTACATTTACTTTTAATATTGATATAATTATTTATCTATAATATTGGTATGATGGATATAAGTAATGTAAGCGTATTTATATTAAATAGATGATATTGTACATATATCGATTAAGGATCATGACAACTTGTATGGTGGCATAAATCTCGTTGAAAAGTAAGTTTATACATGGCAACATGAATATGCTTATATGAATATTTATGGAGAGAGAATTCAACATTTGTGAGCACAGATGTACAAAGGCACAATCTTTGTGCAGATTTGCATCATATGGAAAGAACTAGTCAACAGCAAGATAAATAATTTTTCCCACCCCTTTTTAATTACACGTGGAAAGTTTCAGTCCTGATATCATATTTCTCATTTTTTCTGCATTCAAGACATTAGGCTATCTTCTGATTTTAGCTGTAGAATGTATGTTGATTTAATATGGTTGAGCTATACTTCCACTCATAAATGTTGCAGCCTTTGATCCTACTATACTGAGATTTAGTGGAAGGATAAATGCACTTAAGGATATGAAGTTTCTCTGGACTTGAATGTGGAATTTAGATGAGATGTCTTTTATTGGAAACCATATTGTGCATATTTTTATAAACGGAGAAGAAAATAGGATCTAATATTTTCTTTTAATGCTAATTTCTTCAGGGCATTATGTTCCTCAACTAGCTCACGTTATCTACAGATGCAACAAGGTCCTCAAAAATCCAGTTATTAACCTGAAGGGGTACATGGTAAGGTCCTAACTTGAGTCATCAAATATATATGCACTTGCATGAACATTGAAAATTAAATGACCTCTTTAACAGAAATTACATGACTGTTGCAGGTTGGGAACGAAGTTACGGACGATTTCCATGACAATGCAGGGATTTATGAGTACAAGGGGTTGCATGGGATGATATCTGACAACACCTACTGAAAGCTTAACATTTTCTGTGACTTTTCATCTCTTGTGCATCCATAACATCTTTGTGAGAAGGCATTAGATTCTGCTGATGCGAAAATGGGACAGATAAATCCGTACAGCATGTACACCCCTCCTTGCTCAAACATTAATGGAACTACTGGGAAACAAATTGTGAAGAAGAGTGTAAGTTTCATGGTTACATTGGGAGTTCATTGATGTTGTAAAATAAGATTGGGCTTAGTTTAAAACTTTAAAGTGCAATGTTGCCCTAACTTCCATTTTGTATCAATTAAATAGAACACTCTCGTAAACTGAGCACATTTACAAATAGCTCTGGATTGCAATTTTATGGTGATTGAACTAATCTTTTCTGGAAAAGAAAAATCAAGAGAAGCACTAACTTAAACCATTTGTCTAACAGCCCTTTTGTTGGCAGCCATGGAGGCGCCTGTTTGGGGAGTATGATCCTTGCACTGAAAAGTATTCTGAAATTTACTTCAATCTGCCTGAGGTGCAGAAGGCTCTTCATGCCAATGTTACAGGAATTCCTTATAGATGGACAACTTGTAGGTTTGTATCAATGAAATCACTGCTCTGGCAGAATCTTTCGTTTCTTGAGAAGTGTCAATAAAATATAATTTGTGAATATTTCCATTATTCCTGGTCTTTTGTCTTTTTCCATTATTTGTGGAATGGTGATTATTGACTAATCTGATCTCTTTTGGCTGCAATATACAGTGATGCAGTCTCTGAAAACTGGAATGACTCTCCTAGGTTTGTGCTGCCAATTTACCGGGAACTTATAAAGCTAAACTACGTATTTGGATGTTCAGGTGACCATCAAAATTACTCAGTTTAACCACAGTTTTGTGTTTCTTTGTTACTACAATGTGCTAAAGATGTTTTTGGTATTTTAATGTTCAGTAGAGATACAAATGCAGTAAATCCGGTAACATCAACCGGACATTCTGTAAATGCACTGAAGCTTCATACTGTTACTCAGTGGCATCCTTGGTATGATGATGGACAGGTGGATCTCATCTTTCTCTTATTTTTATTTCCACAAAATTTCCATGGGGGGGTTACCAGGTTTTAGACATAAATTACCTATGGCACTTGACAGTGACCTGTTTAAGCTATTGCAATCATAAATGGTAAACTCCTAAACTATATAACTTACTGTGCACTAATGACAAGGAACATTTACTTCTGAGTTTTGAATTTTCTTTGGAAATTCCAATAGCATCTATATGAATGATGGTAATTGTTTTTAATTTTACAGGTAGGAGGATGGACTCAAGAGTATGAAGAGTTGACAATTGTAACAATCAGAGGGGCGGGTCATGAGGTACCACTGCATAAACCTAAAACAGCTTTTATGCTCTTCAAATCCTTTTTATAGGGTAAGTCAATGCCAGCCCCTTCAGAGCTTCTGGCTACTTCATAACCCTCACAAAGAAAGATGTGACTGTAATGAGGTCATGAGGTATACCACTGCATAAACCCGGAAAAGCTTTTATACTCTTCAAAACCCTCTAAGGGGATAAGTCAAAGTCGGCTTCCCCAGAGCTTGTGGCTTCTTTGTAACCTCATCAAAGCAAGATGTGACATTAGTGTCACTTGTAATAAATTATAATGAATAGAATCTAGATAGAAAAATCAATTGGTCTCTTCACTTGTCTGAAGATGGTTGCAGGTTCCCATAGCTAGGAGACATGTAGATCAAAAATGTGTAAAACAGATTTATTATTATGTTTGCATTATGCAAATTTAGACTCTCAGCAAACAAGAAATCTCTGGATGGATTATGCAAATCATGAATCTTTAATTAACACATTTTAAATATCTAGTTATATGCATCTTAATGCCTTTGCTTCTGTATTCGATTAAATATCTAGTTATATGAATCTTGTACAAATACACAGATCTTAAACTATAAGGAATAATCCATTGTGGAGAACTGCAGATTCAGTACACTTCCAATAATTTTATGATGATGTGCCCTAAGTTCTTAATTGTTTTCTGCTTTTCGTGACTATACATCACTAAAATGTTATCTTTAGATTTCCATTTGAAACTTGGCATTATGAAATAAATTGATATATTTTAATAATGCCCACAACACGCACAGGTCTAGGGGAATCTCCTGCAATATTAAAGACAATATATAAAATTTGAAATAAAAATAAAGATTATATAAATTTTTCACATGAAAATTTCTTTCAGATAAATAAACCTAGCTCAATAAAATCTGATGCAAACCAATTTACATTTTTACTGGCCTTTTCTACTATTAACGGATAGCTATCCCCTTCAGTCTCCTATATTTGATAGGCATCTCTGATTACTTGGACGTGGAATACTGATTCCTGGCTGACAGTGCTTAATATTAGTGCTGAATTGTTTTCAAGGAGGTTGTGGGTTCTACAGCAATGGTACCTTGCTGGGCGCTGGCATTCTCTATTTAATCAGCCAAATATGTCTGATAATAAAACAGAGGAGAGAACAAGTAAGGAAGAGGGACAGGGGAGTGCAGTACTACAACACTGCAATATATTCCTCAGTTGAGGATTGTAAAATGTATAGAAATGGTAGGATAGTAGAAGTTGCGATGCTTTCTCCCTGGCTGCTTGAAACAGATAGAGAGGCGTGAGATCTACAATATTTTTCAGTGGCTTGCCTGATATTTACCCCTTTCAAAAATAGATTTTCAATTAATTAAGAAACAGTTTTAATTAATTAAAAAACAGAGCAAGTGGGTAGCCCTGTTAACTGCTGACCATATTTCTATTCAAAAGTTCTTCAGCAATTGATTGCGCAGTCGTTCTATTTTCTAAAAATGTAACTGTTATGCCATTAAATTTCATGTGGGAGAAGGTGTTGGGAGTGCATAAATCACACATCTGACCAGAGTGATTGCAAGGCTGCCGGTAGCAATTCTATTGTGGTTTCTGGCACTGTTATTTCCATTCTTTGGGCCACCCAATAGCGTTATACACTCAATTTATCATGAATTTCTCCACTTATATAATTCCCTACCTTGCCTATCTCATTATCTACAGAACAAGCGCTTCCACACAGGTTTGATAACTATTCATCCTCTCTCTTTGCTTGCATTTTCTATAGTGCACCCTGCAATGCAGATGCATTAAGCAGGGGCTCCAGCTGCATCATCGCAGCTATTGTTTATGGCAACAAACATGGGAAACAATTGTAGGCCAACGCTTTCTTAGGCAATGCCATACACAACAAACAAGAAGCATAAAGATTAACCCCTTAGCATGTGTGAATTGCAAAGTTTCAGTTACATTTCACACTCTCTTATACCTCCTTTGCATTTGGGAAGAAGAATATTTAAAATCATAAAGAACGTATAGTAAGGGAAGATTGTATTACAAATTCAAGAGGACTGGGATAATGGATTTATAGTACTAAATATCCCTGAACATCATCTTCTAGGGTATGCGGCAAAGAATAAGAACGCAATCACGTCTAGAAACAAACAATTGTCACCCTTAAATCCCCTGTAATTTTTTGTATACAAAACAAGATTTCTCTACTAGCAATTGAAAATAAGAAAATCCAAGAAAAATACATGTGAAAACCCAAACGAATGTGATAATCAAACCACAACTAAATTGAAACATATATTTTCAAAATAGAAATGCAACAACTAAAAGTAAAACAGCTGCAAGGATTCTAAACAGCTGTAATCTCGCACCTGTAAACTGCCATAGCCGCTCTCTGTCGTCTGCCTGCATCTTCATTATCGTTCTTGCAGATGCCTGAAACCTTCTCCAATGTAATTAAATGAAATGTTAGAAAATACATGTCGAAACCCAAACGGCTGTCGAAAATAATGAAGACGGGGAAAATGAATTGTCAAAAGTACATGTCAAAACTCAAACGAATGCGATGATCAAACCACAAATAAATGGAAACATTTTTTTCAAATTGAAATTAAACAAATAAAAGTAAAAAAGCTGCGAACATTCAAAATAACTGTGGTAACCAATCTCACACCTGTAAACTGCCATTGCGGAATCTTTATTATGTCATTGAAGCTGTGGTAGCTGCGAGGTAAATAGCTGTGGTAGCCAATCTCACACCTGTAAAACCTGTAAACTGCCATTGGAGCTGCCTGGTAGGTATTTAAATGAAGACGAGAAAATGAAATGTCGAAAAAAGCAAACCTGATGTCTACATTTATAAACCGGGAAATTTGAGATTGAAAAAAGCAAACCTGGACGCGGATTTAAAAATGGCTTAGTTGGACATTGGGAACGGAACAAAAATCCAGCCTGGAAAAAGCATGCCCACGTGGAAAAATAGTTTGAACTCGGTTCATTCTAACGGTCAAAAAAAAGGTTTAAAAATCAAATAAAACAAAACATAGAGGAAAGATTGTGAAATTTTAGAACAATGTTCGTGCATATTATTAGAATGTTTAGGAATAAGTGTAACATGGTAGTTAGGAATAGGTACCTAGAACAATAAAATTAGAATGTGTTGTAAAAAAAAAGTGAGTGGGACCCTGGGAGGGAAGTAATATATTATGTATGGTTTTGTTTTGTTTTTTCATTTTGTTTGTTTTTTTTGGTTTTTTTGGTTTTTTTTTTAATTGCATAATATTTGGTACATTTATTTTCTTTAAAGGATTTCTTGTGTGGGTGTTTTCAAAATAAAATAAAATAGATATGAAATTGTTGATATGATAATAGATATGTTTTCTTAATTTGGTATATGAATGAGTTTGTATTTTTTATTGTTTTATGTTTCAATTATTAGATTAGAGATCGTTCTTAAATAGACTCGATGTGTCCAAAAAATAATTGAATGTGTTTTTTTACTAAAGCTCTCCGTACTCAAGTCATGAAAAATAGAAGTACCTAATGGGAGAAATTACTTTTTGGATAGGATAGTAGATATACAAGAATATGTTAGCAATTTTTTAAGAAGGGAGAGTAGTCTCTAATGGAGAATTATTATTTGTATAATTTGTTAGCTTGCAAAAATTAAATTTTAAAGTTTTGTTGATAGGTATATTCTTTCATGAATTTGCAAAGTGTGAAATGTGTTTAAAATAAGAAAAATGGTGGGGCATGAGTCAAATTATTATTTTATTTCAATATAATAAAAAAATTAATCATAGTGCTCTAAAATTTTAGCAATAAAATAAGAAGTAAACCATGAAACATAAACTTCACGTCTAGAATAAATACCATAGGTAACTAGTGAAAGCACATACCTATAGCCATGATTTATCCATATTTGAGTTATGAATATATTTATGAGGTTGGAGTGTAATATAGACATGTCCAAAACTTTTAAAAGAGACAATAGAGAGTAGAATGAGGTGGCAAATAAATAGAGAAGCTCATAGACAACATTAATGAATGTCAGCATTTCTAATGAAGATTTTGTATGTAGTTATAAATATCAAGTCCAAACTTAGATTATTCTCAAGATTGTGCTTTCACAAGGGAAAATTTATATGCACTCATTGCCTATAGGTGATTTGTAATCACTACATGCACACTTCTCACAATAATCTTATTTGTGTGTACATCAAGTGTGGAAGTTTGATGGATGCCCATAAACAAGGAGATCTCCAACTTGATAACTCTACATTTGACAACACACTATGAGCCTATGCCAAAATAGAAGCTTTTGAGTAGTATATGAATATTTATTGAAGCATAAAGGATAGAAGAATCTTTCATATATTATAGTTGTAACTATCCTACTAGACATGTTTAAATAAATCTATTCACTTCTAAATTTGTCATTGTGGGGTGGTTTTCCTATTGCAAATTATCAAGCAAATGGTTGTAACAAGATTTGTCACTAATGTATCTTAATGCATTTGAAATTACCCATGATTATTATCTGTATAGAGACTAACTCCTAAAAGGTTAAATTCCTTATGTTTAATTTCTTGATCTTCACATGGGACTTCAAAGTTCCTAGTAATGATAATTTGTCTTATTAATATACGTATCATGTGAATATTATAATACTTGAACTATACTCTTATAGTACTCTTAGACTAATTATAATTATTATATTATAATATAAATAATATAATTATATTGATCAAACACTAAGACTATATAATTAATAAGATTTGGGACTTTAGACTAATTTGTTAGACAATAAGATTATTTTGATCATTAATTAGTGAATATAGATGTAGAGATTAGTTTTTGTTTTTTTTGGATTGGTAATGGGTTGGAGCCGATATCAACATGGGGCTCGAGTAGACTCAAACCAAAGGCCTCATAAATGAGAGGCCCGCAACTTACCGTTACGCTACAGGGTGTTCCCCGATGTAGAGATTATTTTATTAAAATAAATAGATTTATTTAATTATTTTAATGTTGGATGAAATTAAAATACTAATCCTAGTTATTTCTCTAGTTAACTAATGTTAAAATGAATTTGGTAAGGTGAGCTTGGGGTCATGTTGAAGTCGAAAGTTTATAACGATCAATGTATTGTTAGGATATTAAATTTTAAGTGATTTCATATCCTCCTTTTTAAAATGATTATGTGACTAGAAGCATCTATATTTGTTTAACACTTCTAGATTTTTGGGGGGGTGAATCATCATATATTATATAAACTTAACCAATTATGACTCTTTTAATCCATTCATCACATGTGTAGAAGTAAATAATGAAAATGGAATTGTGAGGCCTCACCCCGACCCGTCATAGCATCTTTTCTTTTCTGCATTTGGATACATTGATACACTTGTTGACCTATTTTGATAGAGACTTGAGATACGATATTTTGATGGTGATTATTATATTATGTATGTGTGGATGTGAATCTAGAGTACATCATGATTTTGATTATGCAGGGTTGATAAAGTAAATTATTCATTCTAGATTTGATTACTGCACATGACGATTATGTACGTATGATGTTTGAATATTATTGAATGGAAAATTGTGATTTGAATTTAGCTATACATATTGAGTTATGATACTAAATAGGAAATTGAATATGTATATTTCATGTAATGTAATCATCTTGAACTACTGATGCTCGATGTGAAGTGTGCAGGTATGAGAACCATGGAAATTATCGGAGAACCAAGGTTGAACACATGTGAACTGAGTAAGCCAAGGCTTCATCCAATATGGGATTACAAAGCCTCGTTGTAATGTGAACTTGTCGTAAAAGTGAATTTTTATGTGCATTAGTAGTTAGCTTCATGTTGTCGTTCATGGCATTGTATGTGTTGTGCAATCGTTGGTGTCACTTGACACTTGTAATGTGCTCATTTAGATTCATTTTATTCCAGTCACTTCTAGAGGCCAATAAGAGGTTCTAGGGGTCATTTTTGGCATTATTTAAGTAACTTAATGTTAGGGGTATGGGTTAGGAAGGTTTTTAGCATATCCTAAATCCCCTAGAGACTTTGACAACCCCTTTTTGGACCCATTTACCCTTAGCCATGAGATTGTATGGATCTTGACCTTTAACCAACTTCACCTTTCCTTCCAATCAAGCATTAATCATGGGGGGGACAAGGAAAATCAAGGAGACCTTAGAGTCAAATCTGCAATTATGATTGGTGGGTGGGTAGAATTTGGAGCCCTTTTTAGAGGCCTTGGATAGAATTAAAGGGTGTTCACCCACTCTCTAATTTTAGAGACTTTAGGGTTTTGGAGGAGGAAGAAAAAGTGGATAGCTCATCTCAACTATCGATTGCCATCACACTTGTGAAGGTTGGTCTCTCATTTCCATGGAGGTTTTCTTGTTTATGCTCAATAGATTAGTTGTGTTCATGCTCTTTCATGTGTTTGAAGTGTATACTTGTTGTGTTATTGCATTGTATGGGAAGGGAATTTGATGTTGAAATTTATGTGCTTTCCTTTATTTTGCTTGAATGAGGGTGTTCATGTGTATGGGAGTAAGACATTACTCACCTCTTTGGGAAGAGGAAGAAGTGGCCTTGGGTGAAGGGGTTAGTTGGGCTCTCCATGAGGTGAGAGTCTCTTCTCTTGGAGAAGAGGGAAAAAATTCATGGTGTATGGGCACCATGAAGCCATTTGCAATCTTTGTATCATGAAGATGTTGATAAACATTATTGAGTATGTGAGATGGAATTGTAGCCTTGAAGAGGCAATGAGATCTTCTTGTAGAGGAAATTGTGAAAGCAATGGCAATCTCCCCTTGGAAAAGCCCACCTTCACCCTTCTTCAATGAGCTTGCAAAGTTCATTTGTGCAGCCTTGGAGGGAGTAACTTGTTGTTATTGCATGTGTGAGGAATTGTAAGCATCTTGTTGTTTGTTGTATCCCGTTTATCCTTGGTTCTCCAAGCTTGGGGGTGGTCTCATAAGAGACCTAGGTTGGGTGGTGAGCACCCATGGTTCTCTCTTCTCTATTGCAGGTTTGGAAGCCAAAGATTCATGTGGAAAAAGCTTGAAGAAATCCCCTCCTTGATATTCTTGTAGCAAACCTTCATGTGTTGTTGCATTGGTGATCTTGAAGAAGATCCCTCTCTCAATTTACATTGTGAAGTATTCCCATTATTGAGTCCATGGTGAAGTGGAGGATGTATGTGAAATGGCATATGTATTGTGATGAAGTGAAATTTGTAATCTTTATGTTTGTTCTCTCATTGAACATCTTCTTCAATTGTATCATGTAAAGGAAAAGTGAAGCTCCTTCATCATAGAGATTTTGTAATAAATTTGATAAGAGGACTATAATGAAAATACCATGCATTTCTATTATGTTTATTGGAATTGATTTCTTAAATAATGGAGTGGTTTTTTTTATGAAATGATATTCAAGATTATGGAAAGGAAATGTGAAATTTTTCAATGTCTTTTAAAGTTTAACTTATGCATGGTTATGATAGGTTCTCTATTATAGTTTGAAGAATTGTCATAGTTATATTAACAAATTCAAATGAACCTAATTCTATGCTCATATCTCATCAAATGCAATAGGGAAATAGAGTGCAATAACATAATTGATATTATTGAAAACCTCTACAATAACACTCTAATTCATCAACCTCAATGGTCTATTAATTCTCATATAGTTGCCCTCAATAACTCAAATGAAACAAATGTGAAAGGATGAAGGAAACTATGGTTTTATTAAAATAGACACTTTCAAAATTTTAGAGAGCATTTTGCTCTCTGGAAATTGTATGAAGACATCAATATTCTCATATTACACAAAGAATATTCCATTCTAACCAATTAGACATTAATTAAAATTAACTTCATCTAAAACATCTCCTAAAACAACTTTTAACCTAAAGTCTTTGGTAATATAATGTTTATAAACTAACATGCCTTAAAGGTCTCTTAATATCACCTCCCACTTGCTAGTGGACCCCACCTAAGCCTTCTCCATGCGCAGGTGATGGGGAGGGAAATAAAATAAGTTAAATTTTCCATCTTATAAGACCCCCTGCGTAGGTAGAAGGGCCACTTAGAAAAAAGCACCAACTTATAATTGATTGCTTAGTCCTTGAGCTGACATGGCTTACTTTCTCATTCACTTTTCAAACTGCTCCTCTTTCCAAGCGCACCTATCTCTGACATGGGGATTTAAACATATTTCCTCTTGTCAAAAAGTACCTCCTTCCTTGGCAGGTGCACCCTCCACTTGGCTTGTCCTTGGGAAAACAAAACACCTTTTTGGAGCCTTGCTTTGACTTGCAAATCAATCTTAACTTATGTTTCCCTTTTGTACTCCTTGGTAGCTGCGAAAATTGCTTCATGATGGGAGTGGGACCCAATTAAATCTTGTCCCCCTTGTTCTCTCCTTGGGATGCGCCCCCTTTTGACTTGAGTCTTCTTGTCTGAGGGGGCACTTAATAGGTTGGTAGGTTGGCTAGATAGTAGTAGATTAGTCTTTGGTGTTTTTTTTTTAATTGTTTTTTTTATGATGATATTATATGTATAATGGTAATTACTTATTGTTTTAGGTAAATAGTTTAGTAGAATTTTATTATATAAATATGTATTGGAACTTTCCTATTAATTTAGGAGATTAAGTTTGTAGGGAGAGTGTGATAGGATATTAGGTTAGTTAGGGATTTAGTAGCTAGTAAGGGTTACTTGATATTTGTAAATTATGGGTGAGATTAACTATTTTCTTTGACATAATTCCTTAGGTAATAATTTTAGTTAATTAGTCAATATACTAGTCTATAGTCTTGGATTATGGTTGATAGAATATTTTGATAATTGAATAATCATTGTAATTTGTTAAATGTATCCTAGTAGAGTTACATTATAGGTTAAGGGAGTAATGTGTTTCACTCTAGTCAGTCATGATATAATTTGTTAATTCGATAGATTATTCTATTAAGTGAAATAAGAACTTGATAGTAGAACAATTACTCTAGGATAAGTTGATAAATCTTTTGGCTATTAGAATTGTATACTAATGTATGATTTAGGACCTCTAATCTTACCTTACTTGAGTAACTTTAACATGTATTAATCTTGAATGACATAAACAAAGATCTTTGGTCAGTAACGAACCAAATCAAACCCTGTCGGTATGAAATAAATTATTAACATGATAGCATCCTTGTTTTAACTAATATTTTGATACGTGAATTTACTCCAACTTCTGATCCTAGAAAGGAATGAACACACGACATTTGAACATAATGACCTAGGTATACTTCACTGTGTTAGTGGTTAGACATTGACATTGATTAGGGAGTAGACCGATGCCCTAGACATTCCGATTGCACCCGGAGCATGAGCTCTTTTGGATGTTATGAACTCTAGGGTCCCCACCTTTTGAGGTCTGACTCTTACTACATCAGTTAATAACTTGAACCTGGATTGCACCTGGCATAGCCGATGTTTAGTCTCCTTTTAACCTTTCACCCCCCTTTTTCCTTTATAAAAAAAAAATTAGTTACATTTTTTTTGTTGTTTATTTTGGCCATGACAGGAATATGAAACACACAAGAACAATATGATTTTTTACATGGAAAACCCAAGGACAAAAAAAGCACAGTGAGATACAACTCACACTATATGAAAAACTTATTTACAATGACCTAGTTTTAGACTCCTAGCAAAGGAAGCATGTTATTCTTGAGACTTGCATGCTAAGGAAAATTATCTTAGGACAAGGGCAGGATACAAGGACTTGTAGACTAAAGAACTATTATCACTCAAGCTTGCACCCTACTAATCTCACATTTTAACTACCTTGTGACAAATGAGAACACCTCTAGGTTTTCAGTAACCAATAATGGAGATGGACCTCTGAAGGTTGACCTCTTTTTATCAAACCCCGCATTTGAGAGGTCTTCCAATGTGTCACAAGGCTACTAAGTTAATAGCTCAATAAAGGGTGTGAACTTGTGTGGTAGTAGTTTTTGGCATGCCTATGGGTCAGTTTGAACTATTTCAGTTCAAAACATTTCCAATTCTTGTTGATAATTGGTGTGTATGTCAACAACTTCAGCCTTTGAAGGTGATATTTTCACACACCCGGTGACTCTAAGCTAAAATTTATTAGTTTCAATAGTACTAATGTTGGTATGTTTCTAAATTTATTGAAAGTAAATCTAATTTCCTAACTTTCTAACTTCTTGAATGAAAAGATGTCTTCATTTCATGGAAGTATGTCATATCACCCTCTATTTCATGAAAATCATGTTCACATATCTTCTTATTTGCCATATCAAATTTAACAAGTTGATTCCCTTAACCACAATAAATCACTAACAATGAACTATCAGCAATCCTAGTATGCTTGTCACCCACCCACCCCTTATCAAACTTTATGGTGGCCTTTGAATGCTCAAGATCATCCTCAAGTGACTAATTTTATTCCAAATTAGAATATAGTCAGCATGAGCATAAAAGATATGGCATTGTCCTTTCAAGAGAAACTTGAGATTGTTGAGAAAGAGCAAGAGTTTAACTTGCAGTAGGAGATGGAGTTGCAAAGAAAGTAGTATGAAGAATCTCTTGCAAGTTATTTGGATACAAAAGAAGAGAAAATAAGATCATTTCTTACTCGAGCTCAAAATCTAGAAGCTCGGTCAACTCCTTGTGTTGGACTAGTTTTAAATGAATATCTTTTGAGGCAATGAATCAGCCTATGGAATTGTTGACCTATTATAATATCTTTGATTAAAATAATCATTTAAGAGTCTTCGAAAAAAAATTAGCTTGATTACAAAACAATATCAAGGTCCTAGATCAAGTGTACAAGACCTTGGGAACCAAAAAGATGAAAATAAATCAAAATATTTTTCTATGTTATTCATGTGAAAAGCAAAAAATGAAAAAATAAGACTATTGTTTTAGGTGCCAAAGAAAATTGAAAAGGAAAATGAAAGAAAAATTAAGATTAAAGGCATTTTGTTTTCACTAAACTTCATGGTGAGTTTCATTTAGAGCATGTTGAAATGAAGAGGGTAAATGTATCCTATTGTTTAGTGTTGCAAGAAAACCAAACAAACTTATGGTATGGTGTGAAATCAGTAATTAGTAGTTCCAATATATATACATGTTAAAAGGCTTCAACATGCTACATAAATGGAATATTCATTTTGAAGAAAAGAGAAATTTTTTTTGGCACCTTTCAAAATAGGGACTCCTAGATTGGGCACAATGAAGAGGTATAGGAGAACAAAGCATCGTGTTGGGATCAAGTAGAGTTTCAAGGAATTCATTAATTTATTTTCTTATTGCATACCATACGTGTTGATCTTCATATTCACCAGCCTTTGAAAGGGCTTTGTATATTGTATTGTAGAGATAATATGGGGGAAACTTCAAGGTTTAAATTTTTAGTATTTTAAGTTGTACTCAACATCTAAACAATATATTGGCTTTGGGAAAATATTAAGTATGCAAGTTGTTGGTAAAATATCTAGAAATAAGTGAATCTAAGGAAAAGTCCATGAAGTGTTTGACAAAAATGTCAAATAGAAGCAAGGCTGGAAGTTCCAAGGGTAGAATGATAAAGATAGTTTTTCAATCATGTTTATAGGAGCTATAGTCAAGTGATCAACAAAGAAAAGAAAGGGCATGGGGAAGGAAGGATTTTGTCAAGGTTGACAATTATAAGGTGAAAGAGTTGAAAGGTCGAGCAATGAATCCTCATGGATCAGATATGTAGGAAATGCATCTTTTGGATAGTCTAAAGAAAGAAATAAATAATCATTTCATGTTTAGTCTACCTCATAGAAGGATAGTGTAAGAAGAATAAGGGTTCTTATTTTATTTCAATCCTCTTAGAGGAACCTATCATTTGGAAAAAGTTTTGGTTTGATGACCAAGAAAAGGTGGAGCTTGAAGGGGATGAGGAAGAAACAATTGTTGAAGAGTGCTCTTATATTTTAAAATCTCACAAATCAAACTTGTTACAAGAACAAGATAAACATATAAAGTTGGGTCAACAATACATGAATAACAAGAAGAGGTTGGTGAAAAAGAGGAATCTACAGTTTGGTCTCATGAGCTGGCTTCTTTTATTTAGCATGATGGAGAAAACATAACAATATTAATGTCAACAAGAAAATTGAAAAAGCAAGAGGGTGTCAAGCAATGTGGGGTATTGTTTGTTAATGAAAATCAGTATGAAAATGAATCTTTTACTCATGATGAAGACCTCAAATATGATCATATTTTAGAGTCTATATATTTTAGAGTCTATAAGACCTAAGGAAAACTTTCATGAGGATAAGAATAGTCCTTTTAGGCAAAAAACTAAAGATGATTTTGAAGAGCATATATTATGGGATGAGATGAAAACATTTTGTTCAAGATTATATGATAAACCAACATCTCACAAGTTATAAAATCATGGGCAACTAGAACCACCTAAGTTAACTCTTTCTAATCAACAGGATGTTGTCAAAGAAGAAGCTCATAAGCTAGAAGCCAACAAGGAGGGTTTGAATTTTGTTATATCGAGAGGGTGTCCAATCATACACTTAGCATATTTGGAGGCAAGAAAAAGGATACCAGTCATGCTAGCACCTAAGCATGAAGTTGTAGTTGAAGAAGAACAAATACAACTTGCTTATCCACTTTAGAGTAGCATTATTTCTTACCAACATGATGAAGTAAGTGAGGTTGTTTTTATTCTTCAAAAGGCATTGCAAGAGTTGGGTAATCACCCATAATTCTTTCATCTCTTATTTTTTGTTTACAAATATGAGGGGTATGATAAGTTGATCAGAATAGGAAGCTACTTTCTAGAACCAATAAAAGGATTTGTTTAAGGTTGTGTCTCTATGGTTAGCATTGGTTTGGGTAGGTTTTAATTCTAATAAGTGGTGTAGCATATTGTTACAATCATGTTTTTCCTCCAAGTGTGAAGGCACAACAATTATTGTAGTAGTAGTTTCAGTCAGTTTCTTAGCCCATTCAAAGTGTTACAACAATGTGTGCAAGTCTAATTTTGGGTTTACTTAATGTTTCTTATAACTCTTGTGCCCAATAGATATGAAAGGCTATTAGTCTTTTATTTTTAGCAACTAAACACCCTAAGAAGTCTCCAAAGTGTTGACCTATTTTAATATCTTTGATTCAAAATAGTCATTTAAGAGTTCGAAAAAAAAAATCATCTTGAGTCCAAAACAATGTTAAGGTCCTAGGTCAAGTGAAATAGAGCTTGGGAACCAAAAAGATGAAAATAAATCAAAATATTTTTCTATTTTATTTATGTGAAAAGAAAAAAATGAAAAAAACAAGACCAACTTTTAAGGTGCCAAAGCAAATAAAAAGGGGAAATGAAGGAAAATATAAGATTAAAGGGGTTTTGTTTTCACTAAACTTCATAGTGGGTTTCATTTAGGGCTTGTTGAAATGAAGAGGGTAATTTTTTCCTATTATTTAGTGTTGCAAGAAATCCAAAGAATCTTATGGTATGTCATGATATCAATAATTAGTTGCTCCAATTGATACTCATGTTGAAAGTCTTCACCACATTGCATGAAGGGAACATTCATTTTGTAGAAGAGAGAAAGAGTTTTGGCACATTTCAGAATAGGGAATCATGGATTGGACATGTTAAAGAGCTCTAAAAGAACAAAGCACCACATTGAGATCAAGCAGAGTTTGAAGAAATTCATTACTATATTTTCTTATTACAGACCCCATGTGTTGATCTCCACAATCATTAGCCTTTAAAAGGGATTTATATACGATATTGTAGAGATGATATAAGGGAAAATTCAAGGTTTAAAGTTTTACTATTTGAATTTATACTCAACATCAAAGCAATATATTGGGCTTTGGGAAGAAAATTATGTATGCAAGTTGCTAGTGAAATATCTAGAAATGTGTGAAGTTGTAGGAAAATTCCATGACGTGTTTGAAAAAATACCAAATAGAAGCAATGTTGGAAGTGCAGAGGGTAGAATGATAAAGATAACTATCCAATAAAGGTTTGAAAAAGATATAATCAAGTGATCAACAAAGAAAGAAAGGACATGGGAAAGATAAATTTTTGTAAGGGTTGACAGCTAGAAGATGAAAGAGTTGAAAGGTTGAGCAATGAATCCTCATTGATCAAATCTATAAGAAATACATCTTTTGGATAGTCTAATGAAAGAAAGGAAAAATAATTTCTTGTTCATTTTACCTCTTCGAAGGAAAATGCAAGAAGAATAAGGGTTCAATCCCCAAAATCAATCAAAATGATGCAAGATCCATGGGGAATAGTAGGGAAAATCAGACCCATTTTAGAGGAAATACGTGACAGTCATGAGACCAATTTTTGACAATGGGTATAGGAAAGAAAATTTTGAAAATGACCTTTTATATGGTGAAAAAGGATAAGTATTATTTATTTTGTAAAAGAACAATGTAATGGAAGTGGTAGATTTAGAGATAGGCCATGGTCATCCATCAAAGCATGAATGACATTTGAACCCCAAAAGGCGTAAAATAATAGTCATTAGATAGTATGAGCTCTATAGAGGTATAAACATAAAGAAAATAAGCATGGATGCCCCTGTTTGAGATGAAAACATTAGATTTTGGAGCATGGAACATAAAATATGTTGTAAGTAATGTATTTTAAGGGACACATTCAATATTAGTTGAAAGTAATTCATGGATAATATTTTTTTATTTGGAGAGATGATAATGGTGAATGTTGCAAAGGGCACTCCATAGACTAAAGGAATACAATCTTTGCAAAAAATTAAAACTCTATCATAAAGGTTGTAAGAAAGGTTATCTTGCATCCTTTTATGTCATTGTGCAAGGTATAATGAGAAAGGTCTTGTAAGGTATGACAACTTCAATCAAGGACATAACTAACATATAGGATAGTCACCAAGGATAGAGTATTCCCAAGGTTATGGACATAATTCAAGGTGTGAGCAGCAAAAGAATTTATAACAAAGACCGTGGTTTGGAACATGAAATAGTTTAGAATTTGAAAGAATAAAAAATATCGGTTAGAATTCAAGAAAATATATAAAGGGATAGAAAATCAAGAATAAAAAACAATAGTAAGAGTGAAAGAGATCTTCTTGTCCCTTTTCCATATGTTTTATTCAGTTTGGATTGTTATAATTTTCATTGTGTTAGCCTATGTTCAAAAAGTGGAAAGACTTTATCATAGAGCATAGAGATACATGGTAGACTATTATAAAAGTACAGAGTGGATAATATTGTAGTTGATGAGTAAACAACCCATAGCTCTGAAGAACACCTGCATGCAAACATTTGTCACAGAAAGAGAGAGAAGAAGCAAGAAGCTATGGAGGCTTGCACGCATTGATCCACGAGAGAGAAGAAATCATTCTTGATGTGAAAAAACAAAAGTTGCAATTCAATAATAAATAATTTGTTTTACAATTTGTTATGAAAATGAAGGAGATCAATCCTTATAAAAGGAGATCAAAACCCTAAAAAGGTAAAACCTAGGTTGCACAATAATTATTAATAAAGCAAGTAATTATTATATGCCTAAAGTTTAGCTTAAGTAGAAAGACATAATAAGTGACTTAGTAATTAAATCAAACATGATTTAATTAATCGGTAAACACTTTATTACTCTAACACCCCCCCTTAAGATGAACTTTGGGAGAAGCTAAAAACCTAGAAAGAACTACTAAAAGCAAATGGGTATCAGCAATGAAAGGCTTGATCAGGTACCCAAGTACAAAAGAGATTCTCTAAAAAGTGGAGGAATAGAGAAAACCACATGGGAAAAACTCTACTCCAAAAAGAGACAAAGACTAGTCTGAAGGACTGAAGAAGCCTCCAAAACTAGGAATGTTCTAGAAAATAGGAACAAGGATGAACATGTACAACATCACTGAAGCAAGAAGCTACAAACTTTGTCAAGAAGTAACTGATGATCTGAAGATCCTCCACTAAAATATGACTAGGTAGAGAAGATTGTAATCTGCATGAGTGCCCTCAAATGACACTACTCGAATCAAGAGGCAAACAAAGGCAAACTTGACTGAAGTTGAAGATACAAAATACTGTAATCTGCATGAGTGCCCTCAAATGACACTACTCAAATCAGGAGGCAAACAAAGGCAAACAACTGAACTCAAAAATATAGATGGCATAAAACACCAAAAGTATCAAGAGCCGATCAATCAAAGCTAGAAGAGTGCATCCAAAAAATAGGAAAGAAAGAGTGTCCATATGGTAAATGATCCATCTCACTGAAATGCATAGGTACCCAACCACTACATCCGCCTAGTACATAGAATCAAATACTGAATACATAGCTCATACTATCAAACCAAGGAAGTAGTAGAACCAACAGTAGAAACCCCCCCATAATGTTGACAAGGGAGTAATGATAGGTACACTAAAAAGATCATCCTATATGAACTGCATGATACCAAAAACATCAAAGGTCCAGAGAGAGTACAAACACAAGTAAAGATACCTGAGGCTAATGTCATTAGAGGAATGCTCATATGAAAAAATTAGATGGCAAACAAAGGTAAACATCAAACCCCTTGGCACATTATAATGAAGTGCGAGTACATAGAGCATGAACATGTGCTAGATCTCATACATGCAATAGAATAACACTTTATCTCAGTGTATGTACATAAAAGAATGCTATAAAAGTGAAGTATACACTACTCAAAGAAGAGAGAAGGCTACTGAAACAAAAGAACATCCTAAGATGAGTCATTCGTCAAAAGGAAGAGATCTCAGGACCTGAAACATCCAAGATATCCACCAGATTGCAAAAATGCAAAAATTTGAATAAAATATACCTGGAGTAGAATCTGGAAAAATGACTCATAGCACTAGAAATCTCTCAAAACAAGCTTTCCAATGATATATCATTTTCCCAAAATGAAGTCTGGATGCGCAAGATAGAGCTCCCGAAGTGCAAAATTGAACATCTAGCTTTGACAATAAAAAACACCATAAAAAATGCAAAATAAAAAATTCAAACCTCTAGATCTACATAGATCTTGGAACCAGATTTTTGACGATATCTTGTTTGCCCAATTTTGACACCATATGCTCAAGATATGCGCAAAAAACCAACAGTTGTGCCAGAGGGCCCAAAAGGGTGTCTGAAAGTGCTGATGCAGTGCTGATGTCAGCACTTCATAGGCCTAAATTTGATGGCCATATGGTCATCATAGAAAAAATAATAATAGGACCTAGGGGCCCAAAAATATGAGCCCCTGGTCATGTGGGTGACCAAGGGCTGGCACCTAAGTCTTGGCGGCTGGGCCCTGCATGTGACCGTGGCGGTTGCGAAAAAGGGGCTAGCCAACTGGTGAGTAACTGCTAGCAAATAACTACTGACGACCCCACTAGTAGGTAACCACTAGTGGCCCCTCTAGTGGGTAAATGTTGGCGGTCCCATCAGAATTTTGTTTTGCCTCAGATCATGTGCCCAGGTTATACAACCTGATATGCAAAATAAATTTGCGTCTTTGTACAATGTTGTCCAAAATTGATAAGTTTTATATGGATTTTGGGTTTCTCGAATGTTGCAAATACAATCGTGAGGTCCATTTGGGCCATAAATGCTCCAAAAAATAGTGACTGCCTTGGGATCCATGTCGGGGCTAATTGCAAAAAATTTTTTGCTACAAATTCCAACTTTGTCCAAATTGGACAAATTTTATATGGATCTGGAGGTTCTTGGGTGCTTTGAACACAATAATGAGGTCTGTTTGAGTCCAAGGTGACCACAAAAAGAGGTCCCCCCAAATCTAACAGACAACCCTCTGAAATTGTAGATCTGACGAACATGATCGAATCTCTCAGGAAGAGGACAGGGGAAAACATATCTGAAGCTTTGATACCATACTCAGTACAGAAATCTCTAAAATTTTGATTCACATATTCCCCTCCATTGTCAGTGCTTATACGCCTGATTGTTTCTCCACAAATGTCTTAAAGATTCGAAAGGAATCAAAGACATCAGACTTGTACTTCAAGAAGTACACCCATGTGCATCTAGAGAAATTATCTATGAAGGTGAGTACATATCAGGCACCAGAAAAAAATGGAGTGGGAAATGACATAAGATCACTATGTATCAACTCCAAAGGTGCAATAGCATGTGTGGCTCTACCTGATGAAAAAGGATCTCTGTGATGTTTTCTAAGGGCACAACCGTGACAAACACCATTAGTACAATAATTATGAGGTAGTCCAATCACTATCTCCTATGTACTCATTTGTAGTAGATATTTGTAGTTGACATGGCCAAAACACTCATGCCAAAGTTTTCTCACTATTTCTGCATGAGCAACAAGAGAAACACCTATAGAATCAAAGATCTTGAAGCAATTAAACCTCTATAAGTGAGACTTTAAATCAACACTCCCAGTAGCAACAACCAAATTAAGATCATGGAGGTCTCAAATAACCACATCATGTGATGAGAACTCAATTATTTTACCAGATCCAGAATGACAGATCTAGTAAACAAACAAGAGGTTTGTAGAGATGGCTGGAACCAAGAGAACATCCTATAGAGAACCACCATCCAATCAAACAGTTCCAGAACCTGTAACTGGAAGTTGTGCTAAATCACCAACTATAATCTATGTAATGGCACTCTGAGAAAGTGAGGTAATCAATCCTGGTGAGTGTGACATATGGTACAAAGTACTTGATTCAATGATCCAAGGAGAATCTATAGGTATAGCTCATGTAGAAAGAGCATGACCTTTGTCGGTGGAAGAGGAACGAGGACGAGGAGAGGTGATATTATGTTGTTGCATGGATGCCTCTAAAGCCTCTAGTCATGTCCAACACCTAGAAACTAGGTGTCCTTCCTTGCCACAAAAGCTATAAAATTCTTTTGATTTCTTCTTTGTCTTGTTGGAAGACTCACCAGACTTTGAAGAATTTCCCTATTTGAAACTGGGATATGTTTTGGAATCTGATTTGGAATATGATTTCTAAGATGGATTGGACAGTAAAAAAACAACATCAAAAAATAAATTAGAAATTCAAACCCCCAGATCTAGATAGAGCTCAAAACCAGCTTTCTGACGATATCTTGTTTGCTTGATTTTGACACCATATGCTCAAGTTATGAGCAAAATACCAACAACTCAACTAGAGGGCCCAAAAATGGTGCAAATGATGATGATGCATGCTGACATCATCAAATGACAGGCTTAAATTTGATGGCCAAATGACCGTCATCATCCCAAAAAATTTTATTTTTTTTCTTTTTCAAAATCACAATCGCACCTCGGGGTGTTTGCCAGGACATACGGATTTTGCCTCGATTTGCGAGTATAAATTTTTTACCTTGATTTGCATGTCAAGCAATAAAATTTTCCCTTGATTTATGTGCTAGGGCAATACAATTTTTTCCTTGATTTGCATGCCAGAGCGGTACAATTTTGCAGGTGTGGTTTCCTGATTTCTCCATTTCGCTACATTTTTTTGCTATCAAAGACAAAGGTTTCTCTATTCTCTTTGGTTTCAGACTGCCTACACTCTAGGATCGATAACTTTTGCATTCAGACTCTGTTTTCTTCAAACAAAATATCATCGAAAAGCTCATTCAAAGAGTTATTCAGATTTTAAGGTTTGCATTTATTATTTCATCATTTTTTTGCTCATTAATTCTGTCAAAGCCTGCTATACCTCTATGCACTCTGGGAGCCATAACTTTTGCATCCAAGCTCCATTTTTTTAATACAAAATATTGTCGAAAAGATCATTCAAAGATCTTTTTAGATTTGGCATTTATTTTTGCAAAATTTCTTAGGTACATAGATATTTTTCTACAACATTACATTCTTTCTTTCTTTCATTAAGATTGTACCAGGGTTTGGGTTCTCTATTTGTGGGGGGGTGTATTTTATCTTGCTTTCTATCATTTATTTCAGAAAACCAAAACACCAAAAACACAAACCCTTCTACATCTTTTGTCTAGCTCTTAAAGAAAACCTTTAATAATAATTTAAAAAAATAGGTGCTTAGATCAGTTATTAGGATGGCAGATTCAGCTTCAGTTGAGCTTCTCACTCTGTAAAATTATCACATCTAGAAAACTTGCATGATGAGGCTTCTCAGATCACATGGTTTATGGTCTTGTCTGGATGAGGAATAACCTCATCTCACTCATCCCTATGAGATTATGCAACATAGGAATAAAATGGATGAGGCTATGGGTGTGTTGTCTATGCATGTTTTAGACAACCTTCTTTTCCATCTTGATGATTATCCTACTCCTAGGGCTATGTGGACACAGTTTCAGACACTCTTTGGCATAGTTAATGAATTTAGAGCACTTCAGATTGATGCAGAATTGACCTCCATGGTACTTGATTCCTTTCTTTCTATTGAGGATTACTTGATGAAATTCAAATCCATTAGATCTTTTTTACAAGGTTGTGGTAAGATCAGCTCTGATACCATATTGGAGTTGATGAGTAAATAACCCACAACTCCCAAGAACACCTGCATGCAAACACCTATCATAGAAAGAGAGATAAGAAGCAAGAAGCTATGGAGGCTTGAACACATTGGTCCATGAGAGAGGAGAAATCATTCTTGATGTGCAAAAACAAAAGTTGCAATTCAATAATGAATAATTTGTTTTACAATCTGTTATGAAAACAAAGGAGATCAATCCTTATAAAAGGAGATCAAAACACTAAAAAGGTAAAATCTAGGCTGCACAATAATAATTAATAAAGCAATTAATTATTCTACACCTAAAGTTTAGCTTAAGTAGAAAGAGATAATAAGTGACTTAGTTATTAAATCAAACATGATTTAATTAATCAGTAAATATTTTATTACTCTAACAGAAGACATTATTGTCTTAAAGAGAAAAAGTGATACATCAAAAGAACAAATGAGGAGAGAAGAACTAATGAAAATTCAAGGAGGGCAATAATAAATCTAATTTGAGCATATGTAGAGCTTACAATTATTGTTCCCATTGAAAATTAGATGATATTTCGGTGTGTAATGTGTAAAATATGTGGATAAGGTTTAGAACAATGGGAGTTTGCACATCAAAGAGACCCTGAACCAATATTTAACACAAACATGAAATTCTAATGATATGGAATATAAATATGGAAATGTTTGCAAAGAATAATGAAATGAAATACATACCTCATAACATAGCAGATCTAGAAATACCTTTTTATGGGTCCCTATATCATGTTTCTAGAAATTTTGTGACCAAATTTGGAACAGTAACGCAGAGATGGAGAAAACCCAAAAATCTTTTTCTTTTCTAAGCCAAGTCAACCTTAACCCAAATGTAGGTCGACCTTGACCCCTTTATGTTGACCTTGACCTGCACTACTTCGACGAACACTCTATTCATGGATCTTGAAAGTTTTTCGAAAAGGGTATCTGAATCTACTCTGTAATTCATTATTTCATACCTGTACCTACAAGAAAAATGGTTTTGTTTGTTGGGGGAGGGGTTTTCCTTAGTTAAACCCTAATTTAGGAATTAACCTTGGAATCGAAACTAAAATGGAGAATGCTAGCAAGTAGTAGAAGTAGATCTAACAACGAAGCTATGATATTCAATATATATGCAATTGTATTTGAAATGTAAAAAAGTATGTTAATGTGAAAGCTTAGACTCAACATCAAAAACCATAAATGTAAATAAAAAACTCCATTATTTTATGCTTGGAATCCACCCCGAAGGAAGAATGAATGAATCTTGAGGATGCACGAAGGATCTTGAAGGAAGATCACACCACCATGATGGATAGATCTAGGGTTTGAATGATGAATCTTGAATGCTTGAACCAAATCCCTTCAAAGGCTTGAATGCTTGAATCCTTGATCTTTAATGGAGAACTTGAATGCTTAAGAGTAATTGATGCTTGAAAGTAGAACAATGGATGTTGATGATCCTCCTTATATTTCTTGATTTCCTTCTCTTGCTTGCCTCTTTCTTGCCTGCCAAAATGAGAGGAGAAGGCTTCCTTATATACAAGTCTAGGGCATAAAATTCTAGAGAGGTCGACATATGAGAAATAAATTCTCATTAAGCCCATACCCTTAGAGTGGACCTATATTAAATGTCCTTTAAGAGTCACCGCTTTGAAACCCGAAACAGCTGACCCAGAAGAAGGAAAAAGAACTTTTGAGTTTCCCCCCGCATCCGACACATTTTTTGATGAAAAAGGGGGACATGGGTCAAGGTCAAGGTCAATCTTGACCTAGGTTAGGGTTGAGGTCGACCTTGACCCAGGGGTTTAAGACCCCTATAAAATATGCTAGGTGGGGAAAATAGTGCCCAAATAGGCCCAATCAGGGTCCTAAACAGGCACAAAAGATGGAAAAGGGACATAAATTAGAGGACAACATGATAATGGCCCAAAAAACCCCCTAGGGAGGGCTAAAGATTCTTAACATGGAAGTGCTTCCATTTTAAGATGATACATTAAGCCCCCACTTTAGCGGGAGTATGGAAATCAAACATACTCACGGTAAAGTTAGAAGAAAGACTCCAGTGGATCGCAACGAGGTAGAACATAACTTAGGTGAGGACATGAGCCCCTGGGCCAAGGATTCTAACTCAACATATACGCACAAAGGCATAAAAACAAAGATAAAATAAAGGCAAATCTAAAAGACACAAAAAAGAGGGGGTTAGTACAAAAATAAACCCAAATCAACTAGAAAAGGAAACCTTGCTAAGAAATGCTTCCTATACTAATATCATATTTGGAAAGCTATCATAAAATCATAAATGACTACATAAGAAAGATAAGAGCAACACTATAAATAACATAGCTTCGTGATCTAATCCTACTAGCACGAAAGTGAAAGAGAGAAAAAGAGAGAGTGATTACCTTGCCCAGTAAGATGCCCACCTTAATATGAATCACCAAGGAGGGAGAGCCCAATAGATAACCAAATCTGATAGTTCACCCATAAACTATACTTTGTAGTTGTAATGCATCTTCTAATGGCTTTTGAAATACCCATAGATCTACATCCTTGTATCACTATGGAATATAAAATGTGTGTCTCTTTAGGATTTATCAACTTATGTGTGTTACCTTCTAAGGATTTAGCATATTTGAAATTTAAAATGTGTGTCTCTTCAGGATTTAGCAACTTATGTGCATTACCTTTTGAGGATTTAGCATATTGAAATTTAAAAATGCGTGTCTCTTCAGGATTTAGCAACTTATGTGTGTTACCTTCCGAGGATTTAGCATATTGCAAAACTATAGTATAAGGAAGACCCTATATATGCCCCCCTCCTTATCGTGGCTACCTAATAGATAGGACAAGGAAGAGAAATGAGGATACCTACTTCAAAAAGTAAGGAGATATCATGTTAACAACAATGTACACTATATTCGTAGCAAAGAGTATTGACCCTTACATCAAAGAACATAGATAATCATGAAAAAACATATGTCACTCATGGAAAAAGGATCCTCAAAGAGAAAGAGATCTTATCAAGAAGAACCCCCACTGTAGAGGAGTGCTTTGGATAAAATATCATCTTTCAAAGAAAAGAAAAGAGGGATCAAAGATTCAATCATCAAGCCCCTTGCAATCAAGAGGAAGAGGAATCTTGGAATGAAGGAATCAAACTCTAACCCCAAAGCAAGGGCAAGAGTTTATGTAATGTCCCTATTCAAAAAGATTCCAAAATCAAGGGACAATTGCCCTAACCTTCTCTCTCTCCATCTATTAAGTGCTTATAGTGGTATCAGAGCATGATCTTTCCATCCTGTAGGGTGAAGATTAAAGTAGGGATCTGCATAAAAGTACAAAGATTGATCAAGTAAAGAATCAAGGAACATGTACTCACCATTGAATATGACGATTAAGATAATCTCTCTTCTATCCATTATTTGAATAACTTATCAATCAATACACAATAGATATGTGAATGATTAATGCTAATAAGATTGACATAATTTATGAGTGTTATCTTAACCCCACAATGAAGTATCAATTTGACCCCATCATAGTTGGAAGGAGGACTAGGTAGGTAAGAGGGTAGGGCTGATGGCTAAGGTGAGAGGGATAGATTCCACTCTTGGGCTTAGATCAATCGAGTCAAGAGACCCCACTACAACATCCTGACATTCCTTTGTGATGATAAAATATAATAATAAATTTACCCCTATAGTAGGAGGAAGGAGAGTGGGTAAGAGGGTAGGCTAGAGAGCCCAAACTCCACCATGTCTGCCTTAACACTCCAATGTGGTGAAGGTGTGAATTCCATAAACTTTCAAATTCTGAAATTCCTAGATACCACCCTTCATAGCGGGAGGGAGGAGACTAGGTAATAGGTTAGGTTGGGAGTAGAGACTCACAAAGCCAAGAACCCACTATGTCTGCCTTTAGCTTCCTTATGATATAGGGTATAGGGAAAGAAGTAAGTCAATAACAAGATAACAATAATTTGTGGACATCTTTAAGACTAATAAATTTAACTAGACCATTATACGTTTATATATTAATCAATTACAAGTTATTAACAAATATGATTGCATGTATAATGAACCCAAATTAACTCAGGACATTACATCCAATAGTATACACACATTTTTGGAATTTATATATACTAATTTGTGTTCCTTAATGCAGGATTTATGAGTCAAGAGCATAGTGGTGAGATACATCTTCCCTAACACTAGCCTATTATAGGGTTGGTCAATAATTGTAACAATACTTGCATTATGTGTATGCATCATGTATGCTTCGTGTTTTCATGCATTAATGTGTCTACTTTGTGTATGCTTCGTGTCTTCATACATTCATATGTATACTTGGTGTTCAAATGCATACTTCATATGTGACTCTATTTTTTGATAAATAAACTAGAGTAATAGATTCATTACAAGTAGAAATTTGAATTCGTCAAGCCTTATTGGATCTAGTAGTCATCATAACTTACATATGAAATAAAGAAATATCTTGGTTATACGGGAGTGTTCATTGCTTGAGGACAAGCAAATTTGGGAGGGAAGGATTGTCATGTCCCTCTATTTGAGGACCCTTGGCAATATCCTCATCTTGTTTTGTAGAATCCCTAAAAGACGAAATGAAAATAATAAAATTCAAGAAAATAATATAATTTATAATAATATATTATTAAAATAATAATATATTAATTGATATAAAAATTAAAATACTATAATATCTAATACAATAATAATATTGAATATATAATCAAAATATAAAAGATGATATATCCAATATTAATATTATTATAATATAATATAATAATATAATATATTATATTTTGTAATATATGTAATAATAAATTGTTACTATATGGTAATGATCTATTATCTACAATAGATAATAATAATAATAATCTATGGTTATAATAATAATAAGCTACAGTTATAAGAATAGCATAGTCATAAACCAATAACTCTGATTAAAGGTCGTGACCCATAATCCCAAATCTCTGTATAAATGGAGTATAGAAACTAAGGAAAATGGGGGCATGCAGAATAGAGTCAGCTTTTGATATATACTCAAAATCTATCAAAAGACTCAACAAACAAAATAGCGCACAATCGACCACTCAATCAACATGTTAACACCTACTCAACCATTGATACAATCAGAGGCAACATACAGAGACAATAGTCAATTCAATATTGAGGACAACTCTAACCATAGTGAGAATCATTAACGAAAATTATGAAGACATATTAAGGAGGTTGCAGTTACATGATACGTAGTCTATTCCACTTGGGTAGGCTTACACGAGATAAATAGATAGGGGAATAGATAGAGAAAAGAGAATGAAATGGAGATAAATCTGCATAGGAGGATATAATATGGAAAAAGCTTCGACCAGTAGCAGTAGGGACTTGAGTGTCTATATGTTTAATCATGGGAAGGAGCAGAGTAAGTAGAGATAAAAAGAGAGCATATATGTCAAAGGACTATACAATGGAATAGGAATATATCTATCACCAAGCACTTGCACAGTTTGTATTGGACATCGTGAGGATTGTACATTGCCAGGAAAGAGTTAATTGATTCTTATAGATAGTGTATAATTACAAAAATTGAAATAAAATTGTGGTGTTAGTGAAGTTGTGGTTAATTGATATCATAAACATGCACAGGTTATAAGTAAGACTTCACATGGGCCAACCTTACAAGCTGACTCACTTATAGTAATGATTTCCATCCAGGGAATTAAAAAGGATATAACATACAGACTTAGTAAGAGGGATATATATTTGAAACAACATAACTTAAAGTTACAATAATACTAGTCTTGATATGAGACAACAACATATCATGTCTGAGAGTAAGCGCTTGATAGATGGAGAGAGAGAAAGTTAGGGCAATTGTCCCTTGAAATTGGAATCTTTTTGAATGGGGACATTACAGTTTATAAAGAACATAATTTGCAAAATAAAGAAGAGGTGATGACCTGGGACAACAACCTCTCACAAAAAAGGATATCCATAGCCAAAACATCAATCAGTATAAGGAAATAATGTTGCAGAATAAACAAATGCCACTAAGCTAAGGAAAGCAGATCCCTAGACATAGAGAAAGAAGAGAAACATTTCCCCCTAGGGATGAAAGCAAGGGATATACCAAGGTATACCATAAAAAAGATATATCTTTGCAAATCAAATGTCTTTAGAAAAGATATCATGATTACCAGAAGAGAGCTATGGATGATTATGAGCAAAGAAAATATATCATAATACAAAACCATAGGGATAAAATATAGAAAGAATAACCAATTAAGCTCAAAACAAAATATATGCTAAGAGCATAATGGATCCTATAAAAATGGAAGAAATACCTCTTGCCCCCCTATCAAGAGACAAGAGGGGGAAAGAGATATATTATATAAGAATGAGGGGTAAAATTATGAAGAAATTGTAATACCACACGAGAGTGAGATATAATTCCTAATGCAGCTCTTTCTCTAACATATATTTTGAAATGCACACAATCAGCAAGTAAATGCGTATTACTATAGTGAAGAGGATATTTGTACTTGGAGAGACCATCTTTCAGCATAGGTTTAAAGATTTTCTTCTTAGAATCCATTAACTAAACATACACCTTCTTAGCCACATCTTGAGGGTTATCATGGTGATCTAAGGAAGATGTTGGAAGAAGAACATGAAGAGGAGGAGGATGATCAAAATCAACCACCTTAAATTGAGATATTGGAAAACATAGACCATGCATATCTTGTTTAGGTGATAGATGAATCGGATATTTAATACCTTGTTCATTAACATCAAGCCCTAAACCCTTATAACCTTGTTTAGCCATCATATTATATCCTGTAGTGTACATATCTGGTAAAGCTTCTGCAGGAGATAATTGTTCACGGTGATCCTGAGAAAAGGTTGTGTAAGGTGGAATGATAGGTTTAGAAGAAGTTTATTTTCTCTTCCCTTTAATATCATCATGGATCAAATAAGAAGGGAAAGGCAAATCAAAGAATTCTTGCACATCTGAATCATGAACCATAGTTTGAGCCTCATCATAAGTATGGGAAGAAATAGGAATAACAGATGGAGAAATGGGAATGGGAATATTAGGAATTGGATTAGGAAGGATAGGATTAGGATTAGGAAGATTAGGAACTAGATTAGGAAGGATAGGATTAGGATTAGGAAGATGAGGAAATGGTGTATCATCTACTAAATTCTTCACATAATCCAAAAGAGTAATAAGTCCACCACACAAATTCTTAATGGAAGTTTTGAAAGTAGGAAAGCTAGTATTAGTCAATCTCATAATAGCATAGTTGCTACAAAGGATTTGAAATGTTTTAACATGAGTGATAGAATGTCCCTTACCATTGTAATTCTCAAGATGAGGCATATCGGCTTGCTGAGGAATAAGAGTATGAATAATGTCTAGGGATAAAGGACTACCCATGTCACATGTAGGAATATTAATCTTGGATTGAGTTAAGGATGAAAGTTCTTGTAAAGAGGACACAGTTTGAGCCAGACTAATGATTGTGGAATCATTAGAAGAAATAGGAGGCATAGAAACATTAGGAACACTAGAAAAAGTGTAGGAAGTGACAAGAATGGAAGACCCACAACCAGAGGAACACTCATAGGAAGAGATGGAGTAGATGTAGTCACCAAAGGAGGAGTATAAGTAGGAATTCTATGTAAAGGAATGGAAGAAGGTTCCACACTAGTGACAAGAGGAGTGAATCCTAAATCTTGATCTTCTTGAGCTAAAGATTTGATATTTAAATGCACCAAATGAGTAATACGACATAGGAGATTAACACCTTGATCACTATCACGAAGGACTTTCTTAAAGGCCTCTATAGATTGAATAGAATATTTAGGATATAACATTCTAGGTGCATCAACGTTGTAAATAGTGGAACATGAAGGTAACCATGCACACACCCTATGGCAAAGGTCAATTAAAGAGGTTGTAGAGGAGGATGAAATAGGAATAGGATCAATGGAGATCTTATTCAAACAATTTTCATCCTCACTTACTTGTACCTCATTAGGGGATCTATCCTCTTTTGCAATAAAAGCCTCATCAAAGTATTCGGAACAAAAATCATACATGCTGAACACAAAGTAGCATACAAGCATGAAAAATGTAAATGTTTTTCTATTTTTAAAGAAATTTTGTGATTTATTTATTTATTTTTGAAATATAAATGCAAGAGCATAAAATAAATATACTTTTATATGCATTTAAGATCTAACATAAAATGCAAATCTAACACCAAAAAGAAAGAGTTGTTGTAAATGGGTTCACCAAAATGTAATGTGTAAAATATGTGGATAGGGTTTAGAACAATGGGAGTTTGCACATAAAAGAGACCCTAAACCAATATTTAACACAAACATGAAATTCTAATGATATGGAATCTAAATCTAGAAATGTTTGCAAAGAATAATGAAATGAAATGCATACCTCATAACATAGCAGATCTGGAAATACCTATTTTATGGTGCCTATATCATGTTTCTAGAAATTCTACGACCACATTTGGAACAGAAACACAGAGATGGAGAAAACCTAGAAATCTTTTTCTTTTCCTAGCTAGGTTGACCTTGACCCCTTTATGTCGACCTTGATCTGCACTACTCCAACGAAAATTCTGTTCGCAAATCCTGAAAGTTTGTTGAAAAGGGTATCTGAATCTGCTCTGTAATTTTCTATTTTGTACTTGTACCTATAAGAAAAATGGTTTTTTTTTTGGGGGGAGGGGTTTTCCTTAGTCAAACCCTGATTTAGGAATTAACCTTGAAATCAAAACTAAAATGGAGAATGCTAGCAAGTAGTAGAAGTAGATCTAACAACAAAGCTATGATATTCAATAGATATGTAATTGTATTTGAAATGTAAATAAGTATGTTAATATGAAAGCTTAGACTCAACATCAAAAACCATAATTGTAAATCAAAACCTCCATGATTGTATGCTTGGAATCCACCCTGAAGGAAGAATGAATGAATCTTGAGGATGCACGAAGGATCTTGAAGGAAGATCACACCACCATGATGAATAGATCTAGGGTTTGAATGATGAATCTTGAATGCTTGAACCAAATCCCTTCAAAGGCTTGAATGCTTGAATCCTTGACCTTCAATGGAGAACTTGAAATCTTGAGAACAATGGATGCTTGAAAGTAGAACAATGGATGTTGATGATCCTCTTTAGATTTCTTGATTTCCTTCTCTTGCTTGCCAAAATGAGAGGAGAAGGCTTCCTTATATACAAGTCTAGGGCACAAACTTCTAGAGAGGCTGACATATGAGAAATAAATTCTCATTAATCCCATACCCTTAGAAGTGCACCTATATTAAATTTCCTTTAAGATTCACTACTTTGAAACCCGAAACAGCTGACCCAGAAGTGGGAAAAATAACTTTTGAGTTTCCCCCCGCATTTGGCACACTTTCTGATGAAAAAGGGGGACCTGGGTCAAGGTTGAGGTTGGCCCTGACCTAGGTTAGGGTTGAGGTCAACCTTGACCTAGATCAAGGTCGAGGTCAACCTTGACCCAGGGGTTTAAGACCCCTAGAAAATATGCCAGGTGGGGAAAACAATGCCCAAAGAGGTCCAATCAGGGTCCTAAACAGGTACACAAGATGGAAAAGGGACAAAAATTAGAGGACAACATGATAATGGCCTAAAAAACCCCCTAAGGAGTTCTAAACATTCTTAACATGGAAGTGCTTCCATTTTAAGACGATACAAGGTGACAAGTGTTGTAAGATCCATCCTTAAATTCACCCAAATTATGGTCAAAGGAAGAAAGAGAAGCCATTTAGAAAAGGAAAGCATATTTATTACCAAGTAATATAAAAGGAGCAACCTCTTTTAATAAGTCTACAACACAAAACAAATAGAAGAGATGAGAAAGGGCGTCATGATTGTCATGACAGTAGCATCAATGATAGTATTAAGATTAAAAGTAAGAAACAATCAATATAATGTTTCAAATCCATAGTGACAAGAGGCATAAAGTTTAGAAGAAGAAATACTTTTGAAGTCTCATGAGTATCATTTTTCCATGTGTAAAGTGTCATTTTTGGGAAACTATGGATATGTGTAGCACTAAGTCTAAAGAGAATTCCATAATAGAGGACAACAACTTTGTAATCCAAAGGGAATGACAATAACTACAAATAAGAGACAATTAAAATGTGGACAACAAATGAGTAAGGTATAGACATGAAGTATGATGGGAAGAGTTCCTTGAAAAAAAGTGCAATAATTATTGATTAAGACATAGTTATACTATGATTGTGTTATTGTGAAAGCTTGTTGAAGACAAATCATTAGTAATCCACAATGAGTAGATGATAGTAAAAAAGGTGAATGTTCATACTGGATAATAGTTACAAGAGATAGAAAGAGGGGATTTATAGCACTCTAAGTTGTCATATTAAAATTTGTGAATGTCCTTTATGGATATAGTTACATAAAGACAATAATTTCAAGTAGTAAAGACATAATTTTAAGTGCTTTTGAGGGTCTTAAATGACCTTTTTCTATTGCATCTAACCCTAAATCCACTTCAAACTTCAAAAAGAAAGGAAAAATCACATGTCCTACTATTTTGGATAGTTAGTTAGTTAATTGTGAATTTAAAGTATAAAAAATGAAGACCAAAAGAGTATACATAGGGAAAATGGTTGAGTTGTTCAGTTGGTTGAGATAAATTTAGGGAGTAGTTTTGACCTCATTCAAGACATTTTAAAAGCATCTAGGGGCTCCTTAACAACTCTCAAGGGTATGGGCATGGTCAAGGAGAATTTGCAATCCAATATGACACCTTTTTGGAGTAGTTATGAAGGCCCTAAATGGCTAAAGTTAGTTAAATCTGACCCAAGTAGTTGGTTGAATGATTTATCCACTCTTTATGGCACATAATTCATATTTGTAGCAAGTTGATTATACATTTTAAAGCTCAACCTTAAAGTATTCATTTCTAGTTTTAGTTCTTACTTTCTTTTGCCTAGTATTGTAGCTTTGGAGGTTCTTGCAATCAAAATTTTGTTTTGTAACTCAAATTATAGGTCATTTTCAATTTATTTTTCAAAAAGTATTTTCAGAATGTATATTGTTGCTACAACACCTTTTTATCAATAAAAAATATTGTTTTACCTTCAATAGACTTGTTATATTGTGTGCAAGTTTGGTAGTAAATATTATTTTATGTGATTTTATTTTCATAAAATCCTTAATATTTTTGCATTATGAGCACCTTTGAATAGAATAAGCATGATTTATGTAGGTTGTGGTTTTTGTGAATTCAAAAGTAACCTTGGTTTGCGAGGGAAGTCCTTCATTTTCTTCCTTATAAGGTTGTTTAAAATAGCTTTCCATGAAACACTTGTACATGGACATGTTTGTCTCTTAAGTTGTGTAAGCATAATTGAGAGAAGAATGATACTTTGTGTGTATTAAGAAACAACAATATAGTTTTAAAGTTAAGTTTGGTATATCACCCTATAGTAGTCATAGGTTTCATTTCAAGCACCTCTTCCCCTTTTCCTTTGAAAGAGATTATCTTTAGAATTAGTATAGGTAAGTACTAAGATAAATTAAGCCTTCTTTAGAGGTACATCTCCATTACTAGTTACCCAATACATGGAGGTGTTCCCATATGCCATAAGGAAGCTAATTTGTGAGCACCTTAGGGTGCAAGCTTGATTGGTAACAAGAATACTTATTAAGATAAAGGTACAATGGAATATATTAGATTAATTATGGTACAAACAAAATCCTCTAAAATGCTAATTATAGTTCTCTATTTTCATACATTGAAAATTGACTTCATCATTATGTTTTATAATATTCACTTATCATTGGATCTATATTTGCACTTGCACACCATCCTACTTAGTCCATACACCATATACACACTAATTCATCCTAAAAAAAGATTTTAAATATTCTATATTATATCATTATAAATTGTAAGCACCTGAGTGGTGTGTAATTTCATGATTGACACCTACCTTAGTATGTTTTCATTATAGCATGTATAATAGGACTTCATAATTGCACTTACTGAACACCTAAATTCAAATATGGGTTCTATATCAATTTAATTTGTTTAAAATTGAAGCAAGCCCTTATTTCTAAGTGTGATCCTTTATTTATCCTCCAACCTAATAATTTATTTTGTCACCTAGGCCCAATTTTACCATTTATGGCATTTGTGTTTTGTCCTTAACCTCAAAATTGGCTATTTTTTCTAATCCTAGATGCCCTAATTGCTAAAGACTCATGGTCTTGATTCGGGCCTTGATTGGGTGGTACATAATGTTAAAATTTCATGCACCTAGGTACATAATGTTTCAAATGTTATGTAACCTAAGGATTGGGCTCAAATTCAAATTGGGTCTCCATCTCAGTGATTTAGCCAGGGATTAAGATTTACATTCAACTGTCTTAATTCTACCATCCTATATAGTATAAAACTAATCCTCACACTTCATTTTAGATAGATGAAATAAATTGCAAGGTTGGAGCCCCAATTTGAAGACACCCTATGAAGTGAGGACTTTCAAATCAAGGTTACATCCTTCTATCAAGCATTTCAACATAAACATGAAGCTTAAAAAGGATTATGACAATGACTAGGAGATCACCAACTGATCATTGGCTTCTACTCTTCCTCCTTAAGATTTGGGTATGGTTTCTTGTTATCTTAGATCTACATGTTTGTGCTTCATATCTATATTTTTTTACATGCATCCAATCACACATTGATTGTATTTTCATATAGGGTTTACTCTATCACACTAGGGTAGATCTTTACATTGTATTTATGCACTTTATCTCATAGCAATTTAGACATACTCTAGATTCATGAGAACTACAAAGTTTATCTATTATATTGGCTATTTGTGGAGGTGGAAATCACCAAAAAGGGAGTTGGCCAATGCAAGCCTCTATATAGCCAACCACACACACAATTATCATATTTGCAAGTGCAAAATACATCAAAATTAGTTGTCAAAGTTTTTATATACTCTTTTCCCTAAGACAACCACTCTACAATTTATCCTAGTTGAAAGCCCTAGGTACAAATGATTTCAGACATTATGCTCCTAGCAGAATCAAGTGAAATTGAGTTTGCAGATAGGTACTGATCTTGGGATCTCAAATTTGCAGTTACAAGTATTTTCAAGATTTTGTTAGTCAGGAATTCAAGTCTGGGTCTTCATATCTCCTATTTTGATTCTAGGTGCATTCAAATCCTCTTTAATTTCTCTCTACATTTACTTTTTAGTTCATTTAACTCATTTCATGTCTTGATTAATTGTCTTATCTACCTCCTCAATTTTAAGTAACAAAGGAATTAAAACCTCAAAAGAAAAAATATTGCATTAACACCCCCCTTTTCAAGTGGTGTTGATCTTATTTGTCTTGAGGCGGTTTCATATTCCAACGTGCCTTGTGAATTGGGGAAATTAGACCTTTTAGATGATCCCCATTTCATAATAATTTTTTTGGTGAACCTAACTCATAACATTTCCACTTTTGATTTGGTGTTTAGATCTATTTTGTATGCAATGTATTATTACATTCCATGCATTTAGTTTGATTTTTAGTCTTGTTTTTTGTATTCATTGATAAAAAAACATACACGAAAATTACATAATGGTTTCATAGGTCTAGTTCATGTGTCCATTTCATTTGCAAGTTTAAAAAAAAAAATTCCAAAAATATTTTATTTTCATGCATTTTTATGTGTGCATAGCTTAGTTCCATTTTATGCTTTATTTCATTTCATTAGCTTGTTGCATTGCAAAATATTTTATTTCCTTGTACAAAGATTTACTACCTTTGATGATCCATTTAGTAGTGAATTTTTTGATATGATGGATGAAGTCCTTAATGAATTCTTCTCTACTACATCTTCCTCTACACCTCCTAAACTATTTTTTTTTTCCAAAAGTTGACTAATGTAATAGAAGAATTTAGGGTATACACCAATACCCTTTATGAACATCTCACTTATTCCTATCCCAAATTTTATCTCCCTCATGAGGACATATTGATGCAAGAACATTATTTTAACACTTCTCTCAATGATCTCCCTCTTTGGGATGAACCATTGGAGGATGATGATGATTATTCTCTTGATATGAGTCTTCCTCATGAGAGTAATTTGATCCAAGAGGATGATATTGTGGAGGAATAGGGTGATATATTTCCTAATTCCCTAAATGGAACTTCCCCTCCTATCTATTTTATAATCTTCCCTCTAGACATGAAGCATTAGTGAGTTGTGTTTGTCCCTCTTGTATAGTTTTGTGTGAAAATACCTTTAAAGCAGATGATGATATCCTAAATTATCTCTCTTTTCTAAATGAATCTTTTAAGGATAGAGAACCTAATACCATTTAAGATACCACTCAAAATAAACCATTGATTATTGTAAAAGGTGATATGCAACCCACTTATCATGTACTACCACACACATATAATGTAGGGGATAATATACTTGATGTCCTCTCTTCTACAAATACAAACTTAGAACACAAGAATCCTAATCAGGTCAACACTATTCAATCTCCACTTCCTTCTTCGTAAACTCTTCAATATGATGATTAGGGAACTTTATATTTCACATTGACCTTCTGTAGTACAAACAAAATCCTTGAATTTGAGAATCAAACACCTTATTTCTATACATGTTTAGATATTGATTGGGCTTCTTTTTAATTTTAATCCAATTCCACCTAAAATAGACCCTTATCTTTTTTATATTCCAAGCCTTTATAATGGACATGGTATAGTATGAGTGCAACAAAGCATTGAAATCAATAAGAAATCTACATCACATTTTTCCAAAGAAGCTCTAGGTTTTCAACCTTCTAATATGTCCAAGAAATCTATAAATTCTTCTCTAATTTCTCATGACAACAAGAGAATGTTTTGTTTTGAGCTTTTTAATGCCAACTTAATTACTCCTTTAAGAAATAAATGAAAAAATAATAAACACAAGCAAGAAAATTATTCCATTTGTATATATCATCAAATTTCTAGCCATAAGACTAATGAATATTATGATTTGAAGTGTAAAATTCAAGAATTAATTGATTTTGGTATGATTAAAATGACACGTAAAAATTAATGGAACATTTTTAATGATCATTCTAAGTAACATCTAAGTTCCTATTACGTTGCTTCTCATTATGTGACATTTCTAGCCTGTACTATGGGGGCTCATTTCCATTTATGGTTGTGCAATTTTAGGTTCAATCATACTCTATGAGAGACATAATAGTTTCATTATTCCTTATCTCCACATTTTGGGGGAAAGGGTACTATTTCATTCTCCTATCCCAAGGACCCATTTCCATCCCTTGTTGATGTGTGTCTTTTATAAAATGATGTCCTTTCTTGCATGGATTTGTTTGTTTACATAAGGATCTTCTCTTTTTCAAGAGATATACATCCTTAGTTTATAATCTTTCTCTTTTCTTCAAAATGAATGTCTCTTATAAGCAACCTTCCACTTGGGGTACATAATGTGTTGTCATTTTCCAAGTATTCCTTTACCTAGCAATAGGGAAGGTGTGTATACTTAATTGTCCTTCCTCATTTTCTCTTCCGTTACAAAAGATCCAATATCCCTTTGTTGACTTGTTTCTTTTATAATATTATGTCCTTCCTTTCATGGATTTATTCATTTTACATAATTATCTTCTCTTTTTTAGCACATTTACATCTCAAGTTTGCAACCTTATACTTGCTTGAAAGTGCATGTCTATTATAAAAGATCTATCAGCTAGGGTGTATATAACAGGTTATCTTTTTCCTTGAATTCACCCTTGGGGGGAAAGGTTTCATTCATAAATATCTCTAATTATTCACTTTATCTTAGTTATGTGGTATTTTTTTGTCCCATGATATCCTTGTTGAACCTACAACTGATTTACAACTGATTGGAGAGATTGTTGAAATAGTGATTGAAGATCACATGAAAAGTAGTTGTATAGATATACAATATGTTAAATCAGTATTATGTTGTCATTGATGTCAACTAGTTTCTTATTAGTTTGACAGTACTTATCTTGTAAGTTATCATTACCGAGACATTTGAAGAATGGTGAAAGAAGGTCACAACAGATAAGGATAAGGAATGCATTGGATAAATTATTGTGGATAACTTATTGATGAGTCTTTGATCTCATTATATTGACTTTAGTATGTTGTATTCATCTATTATGAAGAAAGGAACTAAAAGACACAAAGCAGTGTTGGTCAGTAAAAGAGAACAGTTTAATGTTTACCGAGATCCTCAGTGTAAACACCGATGACAATATACACCGATGCAGTGTGTTGTATACCGAGCACAAGTTTAACTGATGAAGGTTTACCAACGCATTTCTTTGTTAACCGAGGAGAACAGAAAAGCATTTAATGATATTGTCAACTAGACAATTTGATGACAAATCTGATGAGCTGGATTCGCATGATTTCAAGGTGAAAAGTCAAAGTTTGTTACAAGGATCTACGACTAACAAAATTCAAGGAAGATCTGACAACGGAGATTGAAACGTGTTAATGACACATTAGCTGAGGAAGTTTAAAGTGGAAAAATTAGTGGATATGATTAAGTAGCAAAATCTGATGGATGAAAATAAAATGACTTACATGTTTATTTAAACAAAAAAATTAGAAAAAAAAAGGGAAGGAGATACTGCAGAAGTTGAGCGTGAACTAGCATTCATGCATTTCTGATCAAATAGGTTACTGAACCGAGCTACAAAAACCGAGCTGCATGATGAACAAACCGAGCTACACAAAGCACAAAACTGATTGTTTGTAAGTGATATTGATATTAGATCTGAAGTGATATATTGGTCAGAAAACATTGTTGAGCATAACATTGATCTGCAACTGCAATTTGTTGTATTAAGGCAAATCAACCTACTGTTACTTTCTAATAATTGTAAACAGTGAAAATCTCTTAATCGAGTGGACTTTTAAGTCTTATTTGTGTTTCATTCTGACAAGTGAAACATTGTTATCCTGTAAATCAACACAGTGAGTAACATAAGATTGAAAGATAACTTATAGTGCAAAATCCTCTAACCAGGTCACACCTAACAGTGTGTATTGTAACCTTTAATAGGGTTGGGTCCTCATAGGCCTCACTTCAGAAGAGTGAAATTTTTGGGTTGCTGGTTCCCAGGTGGTTTTTCCCTTAACAGGCTTTCCACGTTAAATCATTGTGTTATGTGTTTATTGTGATGATTGTTTATTATCATACTTTACATTTTAGCTATTTTGATTTGATCGACAACTACTAAAGAGCTTTAACTGAAGATCGGTAAAAACACTGATAGTGAATCATATATATGTTTACCGACTGATAGAAATTAGAGAAATAATATTTTTGGATTACTCATTTTTGTTTTGGGACTTGGATAACTGATTCACCCCCCCTCTTAGTTATTCTAACAATTGGTATCAAAGCTATTTGGTTGCTTGAAACAAAGTTTTAAGGACTTGAGCATAAAGATCACAAAATGAGTAAGAGGGAAGTGCCTAGACTGAACAAAGACAACTTCTTAGTATGGCAATAGAGAATGAAATTGCATATAGCTGGAATTGGTGGAGATGCACTACATTTTATGAAAACTGGCTACAGTGAACCAAATGGTCCTCCGACTGTGGAACAACTAAAAGACAAGCATGATCGCAACGTAGCAATGATGGAACTTGCTACTGCCTGTATCGATGTTGAATTTGAAGAAATCAAAGGATTGACTACTGCTAAGGCAATGTGGGATAGATTAGAGCAAGTATATAGTGGTAACACATCTGTTAAAAGAGCTAGAGTAGAAAGCTTAAGAGGTAAATTCGATGAAATGAGAATGAAAGAAGGAGAAAATATTGTTGAATATTCAAACAGAATTAAAGAGGTTGTTTATGCTATATGAGCTTCTGATGGATTAATTGAAGAAGAGACTATAATCAGCAAAATCCTCAGAACCTTGCTACCTGTCTATGCAATCAGAGTATCGACAATTCATGAGAACCGAGACACATCCAATCTTACACTTGATACTTTGGTCGGTAAGCTTACTACTTTTGAGTTGAACAATTTTGATAATAGTGTTGTACCTTCTGTTGAGTCTGCTTTCATGTATTCTCTGAAGATTGGGAAATCTAGCAAGAAAAATAGAAATAATAATGACAGTGATACTGATGATGACCTTGATGAGCTTGAAGCATTAATGGCTAGAAGATTACCAAAAGGTAAAGGGAGATATAAAGGTAAGTTACCCTTGGCATGCTTTAATTGTAAGGAAGTAGGTCATATTACTGCTAGATGTCCTCAGAAAATAAATGATGATGATGAACCAAGAGATAAATCTAAAGGAAGTTATGGGAGGAGAGTTAACAGAAGCTACCGACATAGTAATAGAAATGATTGAAAGGACAAAGGTAAAAAGGCTTGTTATATAGATGAAAATACTAACTCTGAGTCTGATTCTGATGATGAAGAGGTAGTGTTTGTTGCAATGAAGGAAGATTCAGAAGAAGATGAAAACCAAGATGAATCTACCCTGATCTCACGGATAAGCAGGAATGAAACATGGATCATTGACAGTGGCTGCACACATCATATGATAGGTGATGTAGATAAATTTGATGAATTAGTTGAATATAATGGTGAATCTGTAAGAATGGGAAATGATGCCCCATGCACTGTGAAAGGTAAATGTACCCTTGTAATTAATGATAGAATAAAATGTGAGAATGCTTATTGGGTATATGGACTGAATTACAATCTGTTGAGTGTGGCACAGCTAAATAATTCAGGCCACAAACTAGTGTTTGAAAATAAAAAGGTGAAAATCTATGAAAATGATGGAAGACTTGTTGGGACTAGTACTCAAACCAAAGGTAATCTTTTTCAACTTGATATTGACGAGTCTTCTTGCCTACTTATGAAAGATGAAGATGCTTGGCTATGGCACAAGAGATTATGTCATGTAAACTTTGATAATATGATCAAAATCAATAAAAAGAAGAGAGTTAGAGGTTTACCTAACTTATCTAAGCCTGATCATACTTTATGCCATGAATGTCAGAAAGGGAAAATGACCAAATCTAGTTTTAAGAGTAAGGACTTCTCAACAAAGAATATTCTTGAGTTGGTTCATACCGACTTATGTGGACCTATGAGAACTCAAAGCTATTATGGTGATAGATACTTTATTCTCTTTGTTGATGATTACACTAGATTGATGACTGTGATGTATTCGAAGGAAAATTCTGAAGCTTTCAAACTGTTTAAATGGTATAAGGCTAAAGTTGAAAAGGAAACTAGAAAGGAAATCAAATGTCTTAGATCAGATAGAGGTGGTGAATTTATATCTTGTGAATTTACTAACTTCTATAATGAGCATGGAATCCAAAGGTAGGTGTCAGCACCGAGAACCCCACAACAAAATGGTATTGCTAAGAGAAGAAATAGATCAATAATTGATTGTGCTAGGACACTAATGATACAAAAGAATGTCACTTAAATTCTAGAGAGAAGCTATAAGCACTGTAGTCTATGTGCTTAACCGAGTACAGTTGAAGAAAGACACCAACCAAACACCATATGAACTTTGGTTTGGACACAAGCCCAATGTAAGTTACTTTAGAATCTTTGGAAGTAAGTGTTTTATTTTGAAAAATGATAGGAATGGTAAGTTTGATTCCAAAGGAGATGAAGGAATATTTTTAGGATATTCTGCCCAAAGCAAAGCTTAAAAATTTCTGAACAAGGTGACTAATAAAATTGTTGAAAGTGTGAATGTTCATGTTGATGAATATGATGATAAGATCATAGATGAGCAGATGAAGGAACCAGAAGATTATAGACAATTTACTTATTATGAGTTTCCTAAGTTTCAACCGAGGACACCACAGACTGTTGCAACTGGCCAATAGATAAACAATGTACCACAACCAACAGAATCGACTGAACATACTGATGATCAAGGAGAAGCTCTCGAGCAAGCTAATGAACCAGAATAGAATGCACAACAGAATACACAACAGGATGCACAAGATAGAAGATCTAGGATACTGGCAAGATTTGGCAGAAGACATCATCCTGAAGGTTAGATTATTGGAAACAAAGATGCTGAAATGCAAACAAGAAGCAAAACAAGACAAGGTACTTGCTTAGTTTGTGAATTTGAACCTAAGAATGTACAAGTTGCTTTGGATAATGAAGAATGGGTCAAAGCAATGACTGAAGAGATTGAGAAAATAGAAAAGAATAAGACTTGGACCTTAGTGCCCTGACCTAAAGATAAAAATGTTATTGGTACTAAATGGATTTTTAGAAATAAGCTGAATGAAAATGGAGAAGTGACAAGAAATAAAGCAAGACTTGTATGTAAAGGATATGTGCAAGAAGAAGGAATTGACTATGGTGAAACATTTGCACCTGTTGCAAGACTTGAGGGTGTCAGAATGTTACTGGCATATGCTACACATAAGAAATTTAAGGTATACCAAATGGATGTCAAGTCTGCTTTCCTGAATGGAATACTTGAAGAGGAGGTCTACATTGAACAACCTGGAGGATTTGAAGATCCAAACAACTGAGATATGGTTTGTAGACTGCACAAAGCACTGTATGGACTGAAATAAGCACTGAGAGCATGGTATGAAAGGTTGCACACCTATCTGTTAAGTATTGGCTTTATCAGAACAAGTGATAATAGTAATTTATATATGAAAGGTAACACTAATGATACTATTATCATAGCTGAAATATTTGTTGATGATATAATTTTTGGAGGTAGAGATATTGTATGTAAAGCATTTGCTGATGAGATGCAAAAGGAATTTGAAATGTCTATGTTCGGAGAGATTAAGTTCTTTCTAGGACTACAGGTGATTCAACATAGTGATGGAATCTTCATCACTCAATCAAAATACATAAAGGAGGTATTGAATACATTCGACATGGAAGATGCAAAACTAGTGGGAACACCAATGGCTACTGGATGTAAGTTGACAAAGGAAGATGAGACTACCGAGGTAAATCAGACACTTTACCGATCCATGATTGGTAAGCTGATGTATGTAGTTCACAGTAGACTGGATATAGCTCATGTTGTTGGAATAGTTGCAAGATTTTTTGCAAATCCCAGAGAATCACATATGATAGCAACAAAAAGGATATTGAGATATCTTAAGAAGACATAAGATTATGGTTTATGGTATTCAAGAGATGGAAAGTTTGAACTGAAAGTGTATATCGATGTTGACTGGGTTGGTAATGTGGATGATAGAAAAAGTACAACTGGAGGAGCATTTTTCTTTGGAGACAGACTTGTAACTTGGATAAGCAAGAAGCATAGTTGTATTTCTCAGCCAACAGCTGAAGTTGAATATGTTGTTGCTACAATAAACTGCTCCAATATAGCCTATATCAAGAAAGTGTTGGAAGGTATGAATGAGGTGATCACTGATCTAGTGACTATATATTGTGACAACACTAGTGCTATAAACATATCAAAGAATCTGGTAATGCACTAAAAAACAAAGCATATATCAATTAAGTACCATTACTTAAGGGAACAAGTCCAGGAAAAGCAAGTTAAACTGGAGTTTGTTACATCAAAAGAACAACTTGCAGACATTTTTACAAAGCCTCTACTGAAAGACACTTTTGAATACTTGAGGAATAGACTTAGGGTTCGTCCCCTATCTATTGGTCACTAAGGTGATCTGGAATGCTGCATCAACCTATTATATTAGAAGATCACTCATGTTGATGCTAGCATAGATCGCACTTTGATTAAGTTCAAGGTTGTGATTAAGTTTGAAGAATAGATGGAGATATTAGTATACTGAGATACAATGAAGAGGTTTGGACAAGACTGATGTTTGTTTATTTTGTTCATTTGGCATTGTTGTCAAAGGGAGAGAATAGGCAAATATGAATGAGTGAAAGGAAGAGAATCTGTACTGTAAAGACAAAGGGTGAGAATACTGAATAGGAAGAGTTAAGGATGAACTATCTAAGGGAGAGCTTATGACATACAGAGTTGTAGAGTATATGTTTGGTACATTCATATTATTTGAGTTGCCATCAATGCCAAAGGGAGAGATTGTTGAACCTACAACTAATTTACAACTGATTGGAGAGATTGTTGAAATAGTGATTGAAGATCACATGAAAAGTAGTTGTATAGATATACAATATGTTAAATCAGTATTATGTTGTCATTGATGTCAACTAGTTTCTTATTAGTTTGATAGTACTTATCTTGTAAGTTATCATTACCGAGACATCTAAAGAATGGTGAAAGAAGGTCACAGCAGATAAGGATAAGGAATGCATTGGATAACTAATTGTGGACAACTTATTGATGAGTCTTTGATCTCATTATATTGACTTTAGTATGTTTTATTCATCTATTATGAAGAAAAGAACTAAAAGACATAAAGCAATGTTGGTCGGTAAAAGAGAACAGTTTAATGTTTACCGAGATCCTCAGTGTAAACATCAATGATAGTATACACCGATGCAATGTGTTGTATACCGAGAAAAAGTTTAACCGATGAAGGTTTACCGACACATTTCTTTGTTAACCAAGGAGAATAGAAAAACATTTAATGATATTGTCGACTAGACAATTTGATGACAAAACTGATGAGCTAGATTCGCATGATTTCAAGGTGAAAAGTCAAAGTTTGTTACAAGGATCTACAACTAACAAAATTCAAGGAAGATCTGACGAAGGAGATTGAAACGTTTTAATGACACATCAGCCGAGGAAGTTTAAAGTGGCAAAATCAGTGGATATGATTAAGCGGCAAAATCTAATGGATGAAAATAAAATGGCTTACATGTTTATTTAAACAAAAAAATTAGAAAAAAAAGGGAAGGAGATACTGGAGAAGCTAAGCGTGAACTAGCATTCATGCATTTTTGATCAAATAGGTTATTGAATCGAGCTGCATAATGAACAAACTGAGCTACACAAAGCACAGAACTGATTGTTTGTAAGTGATATTGATATTAGATCTGAAGTGATATATTGGTCAGAAAACATTGTTGAGCATAACACTGATCTGCAACTGCAATTTGTTGTATTAAGGTAGATCAACCTACTGTTACTTTCTAATAATTGTAAACAGTGAAAATCTCTTAACCAAGTGGACTTTTAAGTCTTATTTGTGTTTCATTTTGACAAGTGAAACATTTTTATCCTGTAAATCAGCACAGTGAGTGACATAAGATTGAAATATAACTTCTAGTGCAAAATCCTCTAACCAGGTCACACCTAACAGTGTGTATTGTAACCTTTAACAGGGTTGGGTCCTCACAGGCCTCACTTCATAAGAGTGAAATTTTTGGGTTGTCGATTCCCAGGTGGTTTTTCCCTTAACAAGATTTCCACATTAAATCATTGTGTTATGTGTTTATTGTGATGATTGTTTATTATCATACTTTACATTTTAGCTATTTTGATTTGATCGAAAACTACTAAAGAGCTTTAACTGAAGATTGGTAAAAACACTGACAGTGAATCATATATATGTTTACCGATTGACAGAAATTAGAGAAATAATATTTTTGGATTACTCATTTTTGTTTTGGGACTTGGATAACTGATTCACCCCCCCTCTCAATTATTCTAACAATTTCTTGCAAGGAGATTGTTTGTTTATGTAAGGATCTTCTCTTTTTCAGGAGATTCACATCCCAAGTTACAACCTTTTCCTTTCCTAGAAGTGCATGTTCATCCTAGATAAATAACCTTACTTGGTGGCTTAAAGTGTGTTATCGTTCATCGAGAATCCCTTTTTCACCTTGCAATAGGGGGCTAAAAGGGTTCATTATTTTTCTCTTCTCCTCTTTGTCTTGAAGATGTTGTCTTTGTTCAAGAACACCTCTTTAAGTTATTTGTATTCTAGTCAAGATCTCTTCCTTTCAGGGGTCTCTTCCCACTTGTAGATAGCCTTTCTCAATTATCTATTCCTTTGATAACAATTTTTTTCACTCCTTGCCAAGGTTTTGGCATATATTTAAGGATATTTTCATGATTCAAATCCCTATCAATCCAAATATTCTGTAGGATGTCCCGAGTTCATCTTGAACCCTATTTATAGTATTTGTCAACAAATTCACATTCACAATTCATTATGGTAAATATGATTTCCTTTTTCACCTTCCTGATTAGCAAGCTGAAATAGGGGGCATATAGATAGAAAAAAAAAATCATTCTTTTAGTGAGCCTTAGGTGGTTTATGGTTTTCAATAGAAAAGTGGTTTTACAGAATGTGGTCCCTACTATTTTGTTGCAAGAATTGTACATTGGGGGATTCTCATTCAACAATTTTAGAATAACCTTTTTATTTACTAATTCTTTTACTTTTGCTTCATATGGACATAATGTCATATACAACTAAAGTGGGGGCTAAATGTACCACCATAAATTGTAAGCACCTAAGTGGTGTACAATTTCATAATTGTTTAGTGCCTACCTTGGTGTGTATTCATTATAGCATGTATAATAGGACTTCATTAATATTTAAATATGGGTCCTCTATCATTTTAATTTCTTTTAAAAATAAGGCAATCCCTTATTTATAACTGTGCTCCTCTACTTATCCTCAAATCCAATAATTCATTTCATCACCTAGGCCCTGTGTTACCATTGACACCTTGGTGTTTTCTCAAAACCTTGAAACTAGTCATCTACTCTAATCTTACATCCCCTAATTGCATGAGACTTATGGTCCTAAATTGGGCCCTAATTGGGTGGTGCATAACATTTGAAAAATTATGTGTTTGGGTACATAATGTTTCAAATGTTATGTACCACAAAGATTGAGCCCAAATTTAAATTGGGTCCCTGTCTCAGTGATTCATTGGGGGATTAATATTTACAATCAACTCTCTCAATTCTACCTCCCAATTTAGTATAAAATCAAGCCACACACTTAATTTTTGAAAGATGAAATTAATTTCAAGGTTGGAGCCCCAACTGGAAGACATCCCATGAAGTTATGACTTGTGAATCAAGGCTATATCAATATTCTATCGAGAATTCAAGAATTTCAACATAAAAAAAAAGATTCAAAAGGATTATGATGATGACTATGAGATCAACAACCAATTATTGTCTTGTACTCTTCCTCCTTAGGGTTTGGGTATGGTTTCTTGTTATCTTCATATCTAAATGTTTGTGCTTCAAATCTATATTTGTTAGATGTTTTTAATCACACATTGATTGCATTTTCATATAGAGTTTATTATATAACATAAGGTTAGATCTTTACATTTTATTTATGCACTTTATCTCATAGCAATTTGGACATACTATAGATTTACGAGTACTACGTTCTTTATTTCTATTATACTGGTTATTTGTGGAGGTGGAAATTGTCAAAATAAGGGGTTGACCAATGAAAATCCCTATATACCCACCCACACACATAATTCTCACATTTGTAGGTGTAGAAGACCTCAAAATCATTTGTCAAAGATTTTATATACTCTCTACCCTGAGACAACCACTCTATGACTTGTCATAGTTGAAAACCCCATGCATAGAATGTTTTAAACACTATATTCCCAACATAATTAGGTGAAGTTAAATTTTTAGATAGGCACCAGTCTTAGGATATCACATTTGCAATTACAAGTGTTTTCAAGATTTCTTCAGTTGAGCTTTTAGATCTGAGTCTTCATATCTCCTATTTTGATTCTAGGTGCATTAAAATCCTATTTAATTTCTCTCTACATTTACTTTTCAATTTAATCAATTCACTTCCTATATTTATTAATTTTCATATCTACCTCATTCTCAATTCTAAGTAACATAGGAATAAAAGCCTTGAAAGCAAAAAAAATTGCATTAAAACCCTCCTTTCCAAGTGGTGTTGATCATATTTGTCTTGAGGTGGTTTCGTATTCCAATGCACCTTTTAAATTGGGGAAATTATACTATTTAGATGATCCCCTTTTCATATTTCACATGTATGTATGTATGTATGTGTCATCTATAACATACAACTATATCAATTAGGTCAGCCTAATAAGTTGAAACATGTATTATTCAATATGTCGGCCAAGAACACTATCTTTGATCCCTTGGGGAAGTAAAATAAGGTGTGTACACCATCAAACCATGTCAACATAATTTCCAAGCACTCCCAAAACTTTTCATCAAACACTGCATGCTACTATATTGTCTCAAAATACTTAGGTTGGCTCTAGAATATGAAATAAGTGAATAAAACCAACTAATCAAGCACAATTCACCATGCAGATGGCCAAAATAATAGTAATATACAACATATCATCATGCGACATAAAAAAAAAAACATATCTAAAATCCATAACACAAAACCATCACCAACAAAGGAATGCAAATCATTCCATCAATTAATATCCTCTCTATTTAGATTGATACTTAGAACTTCACCAATTCATCCGAGAAAGGTATAGGCACATGAAAATTGGAATATAATGTCCTTGTAGTTCCATCACACACATATTGAAACTAAAAACCAAGATGTTATAATTTAGAGTAATGTAGACCAAAATACTCATACTTTGTTAGTCAATTTGTCACTGAAATAATCACACTTAGCCAAAAAATCATACAAGCACTTAGAAATCACCTCAAATTTCTAGAATGGACTTAAAATATCATAATACCATGTCTCAAATGCAGGTTGACATAAATGAAAATATTATATAACTTATGCATATTACCAACAATCTCCCCCTTTTCATAAATCACAAGATAAACCTTTGATACACTAGGGCTGATAGAAGGACAATGGGGGTTGAGAGTGGGAACACTAGCATTGGCGGGAACTATGGCAATGGTGGGAATCATGTTGGTTCTACTACTTTGTAGCAGAAGGGTCACTTTGGGGAGAATTCAATGGAGGGCGTGGATGGAGAGAAATATTTGGATAGTGGGGACATATGGGGTGGTGGGCCTCACATTAACCCAGGTGGGCCAAGGTTTTCACCTAAGGGAAATACTTGCAATGACCTTAATGACCAAATAAAGGAAATTATTTATTTGGGGAATCACCAGTGGTCTTCCTTGTTTGGGGTCAAGCTGATTGCTAAATTAGTGTTTCCTAAGGTAAACAACTCATTAGACCCTTCAAAGGGTGTGTATGCAATCTTTTTCCTTGATCCTTTGATAGATCACTCTATCTCTTCTATGGATTTAACTCTGGTTGGAAAATTTGTGGGGTTGAGGCAAAACATAGATATGGTTTGATCCTTTATAAAGAGAAAATGGAAGCTTAAAAGACAAGTTAATATTGTAGTTATGCCAAGAGGATTTTTTTTGTTTGAGTTTTCAAATTGGGAGGATCTCTCAAATACTCTTTGTGGGGGTCCTTGGATTTTTGGTAAGTCATCCTTGGCTCTCTAAAAATGGTTGCCAACCTTGGATCTCAATGATAGTTTTTTTGGTTTTACACTAGTTTGGGTGAGTTTTCTTGGTCTTCCACTGGAATATTGGAATGAGGATGTTTTCAAGGGTTTGGTTGGTTCTTTTGGGGAACTTCTTTCCAATAACCCCATGATGGTGGCTAGGACTAGACTGGTTTATGCTAGGATTTGTGTGAACACTCATTAGTTTTCTAAGCTTCCTGAAATGATAGACATCATTTGTAAAATTGGTAAATGGCCACAACATATTGAGTTTGAATCTCTTCCATTTGATTTATATGTTTGTAAAAATCCTGGCCACTGGGTTAAAAAAATACCCTCAGAGAGTCCAAAAAGAGAAGAGGGTTAATAATCCTAAGTAGAAAAGAGAAATGAAAAAAGTATGGAAAGAAAAAAAAACCTAAAGTTGGAGGGAAGAATAGTGAAGATGCATCTGCATTAAACCAACCCTTAACAGAAGATGGGGAGAATCCTCAGACATAGAAAGTTTCTAAAGAGAGTAATGATCCTAAATTTACTGATCAAGAACTTGATTATGGGCCTAGTCTAGATCAATAGATGATTTTTTTAGATGAAGGTGATATGAACTCTGATAATGCTCAAGATATCCCATTAGAGGAAGGAGAAATAAATGAAAGTGTAGGTTAACCATATAATATAGGAATGGATAATGTTCTTATCTCAAGGGTTGAGGATTCCCAAAAGGAAGAAGTGGGATCTCATACCTAGGGGGTTTTAGAGTAGGCCCAAGGATGTAATATATTGGAGGGAGGAAAATCTCAAATTTTCCTAAATAATGAATCTCAAGAGGGTGAATTTTCTTATGTCCCTAAAACCTGGTCTTATCTAGGTTGATGATATATTGGAACAAGAGAAGCAATTAGATGAATTAGGTGAGGATTAGTGGATTAGAGATGGTCACAAAAAAGGGAAGAAAAATGGTGAATTTTTTTTTTTACAAAAAAGGGTGATAGCTATAACTCCATCCCTACCTATTAGGGAGGTGTTGTTACAAGAAGGATGAAAGTTGATATGGGTACACCAAAACAATCTCAAGGAAGGAAATTAATGAAATATTTAAGAGAACAAGAAAGTAAGCATAATATTGGGGATGGTAAGAAATTGACCATTCAATATGTATGCTCACCTGCTAAGAAATGAAGATAGTCTCTTTGAATATTAGGGGGCTTGATGGCCCTCACAAGAAGGATATTTTTTGAAACATTTTTAGGGATAACAAAATGAATATTATCCTCATTTAGGAAACAAAGATGATGAAGGAAAAAGTGGAAAGAATTAAAGTGTTTAATAATTGTTGTGTAGTTGGTAGTAGCTCTGAAGGGGCTTTGGGGGGGTACTGTTATCTACTAAACCAAAATTATATTAAAGGAGATATTTTGTTAACTGAAGACAACTTAGTGACATTTAAATTTCACCATATTAGGGATGAATTTTCCTAGGTTATCTCTAATATATATTCACCTAATACTAGGACTGGTAGGGCCAATTACTGGAAGAGGCTAGTAGGATGCATGAAGTTATTTGATAGGGAGGTCTTTTGCTAACTAGTCCTATTCCTCTTAGGACTTACTCTAGGCCTTCTCTTGACCTATTCTAGGGCTCCCTTGGACCCTATTCACTAAGGTATTCTTGACAATATCCTCCTCTCCACTAGACCTCACTACCAAGAAGTATTTCCCTTCCTTGTCCTTATTCTCCTTCACATGAACTTAACCAAGGAGTTCATCCTCTTACCAAAAAATTTCTCTAGCTTTGAAAATATGTTAGAAGGATCCCCTTTTTGTTTGTTTGACTAATTTTGAGGTGCTCCACCATCCAACTATCTTCCCTCATAATTCAATCTCCAAAAGCTAGACCTAAAGCCTATTAGGTCCTTGTAGGTCTCCCAACTCATTTTTTAGGGTATAACTCCACAACTTCCCAAAAAAGTTGCTAAACTAATCACATATTCTGACACCCTTTTTTAATTTCCCATGGATTCTCAACTCCTTGGGTCTTCAAGGCATTCATACTGTACCTTCCTACAATCAAGCCTATGTTTAAGCCTAATTAGGTCTCACTAGTTTTCAGTAAGGGTTTGATGTTTACACCTCTTGTTGGATTGGTCATAGGCTCTCCTTCTTAGGATTGAGTCTCTTATCACTAAAATTTACTATTATGCACTTGGATTGACTTCATCAATCCCTGAGCCTTCTCTCATTTGCTGGATCAATGTCAAGCTCACTAACTGGGAATGCTCTGGCTCACCTAGGGCTTGAATCCAAAATTATTTCCACTAAAAACCTTGTCATAAGAATACATATTTACAAGGTATTTACAATACCCTATCATATCCCAAATATTTGCATAGTTCCTTCCATGGGATTTCATGCTAGGGCCATTTTATTTACCTCTACTCTGAACACACCAGTAAACTGGTCACAGAGGAGGATTTTATTAACACACTAAAAGAAAACCTAGATAAGAAAACTAGAACACAAAATTAACTTAGCAAAGCATAAAGAGATAATGCATGCAAAGGAAATACTCTAGTCTAATCCATTGATGAGGATAGCCGAGCTTTTATTCTCTGTCACGTTGTTACAGTCACACCATTCTATTACAAATAAAAAACCAAACTTATTTCTGAGATCCAAACCTATGTTTTGGTTAGAAAATGTCATATATAGGCTTCAGAAAACTAAGCTAGGCTGGTTAGAAACCCCTAACTACCCCTGGTTCCTGGACAACCACTTTGACAAAATGTTGTCATGACAACTTTTACATCTTTTATGACAACTTTTACTAAGTCATCCCAATAGGTCTCAAATGACCTCTAAGGCTAAATTTTGACTCCTAGGACCTTTACTTCACTCATTTCTCCATTTTCCATAGTCAAACCTATGCTTTGACTGACTGGCATATACAAATAGCATACAAGCCAAACTCCTTAGGTCCACTCAAACCTAGTAAATCCTTAACTAAAACTATTAGTAACCATTCTAAACACCTTGGATCTCTACACACACACACACACACACTAGGGAGTAAACTAAGTCCTTATTGGATAGTAAATTACCTAAGGTCACTACAAGCCAAAACTAGGAGTTAGGTTGGCCTAGAACCTAGGTGCTCTTGCACCATACTCCCCCTGCAAAAAGAAGCTAAGCTCAATTAGGAGACAAGAGTGCCAAATAAATTCCTAGCTTCTTGAAACTATTCTCTTCAATCCATTGAGCCTCTGATTCAGGTAGAGACTTCCACTTCAAAAGGTGCTCCATGTAGACCCCATGCCTAGTTTGTTTCTTCACCCTTGAGTCTAGTATCTTCTCAGCTTGGGGATTCATTTGGACTAGTATTTTAAGGTCTTTGACATCAGCATGGACATATGGAATGTGTTCTTCTTCTTTCACATTAGGTCCTTTGTATCTAACCAAGTCTTGGACATTGAACACCAGAGATATAAATAGGTCACTAGGTAAGCCTATTTTGTATGCATTTGAGCCATACTTGGCTAGAACTTTACATGCTATAACTCTTCTCATTTGGAGCTTATTGGGTATGCCTTTCTAAAGCCTTGTTTTATTGAGGTGTGTCATCACCCAATCACCTACCTCAAACTACAAATCCTTTCTCCTTCCATCAACTCTAGCCTTCACTTTTTGATTAGCTTCTACCAATGTCCTCCTTACCTGTTCATGTACCTCTTGCATAGATTGAGCAAAGTCATCATCATGACCACTCACCCCCCCTTGATTACCTATTTCTCTAAGTTCACACACACCTCTTTGGTGCATACCTTACACCACTTCAAATGGGCTCTTGCCGGTAGATCTATTTATACTATCATTGTAAGAAAATTTATCTTGTGGTAACACCTAGTCCCACACTTGTCCATACTCCTTTTTAAGACATCTTAAGAGGTTTCCCAAAACTTTATTTATCACCTTAGTTTTGCCATCCATATGAGGCTGATAGGATGACTCAGATGTAAGGTTGGTTCCTAGTCTCGTCCACAAAGTCTTCCAAAAGTGTCCCATAAACTTGACATCCCTATCTGACACAATAATTGTTAGGCCATGAATCCTTACAACTTCCTTGAAGAGTAGATGCGCTATATAGCTGGCATCATGTGTGGTCTTACATGGTATGAAATGGCTCATTTTACTAAACCTATCAACCACCATAAAGACACTATCAAAACCAGTAGTAGTCTAAGGAAAGCCTACTATAAAATCCATACTTAGACACTCCCATGGCCTATTAGGGATTGGTAAAGGCTGATATAACCCTACATTGGTAGATGTGCCTTTAGATTTTTGGAAAAAAATACATTTCTCTACATACCTCCTAACATCTCTTGGCATCTTGGGCCAATAGTAAAACCTTTGCACTAGGTCCAATGTCTTATTCAAGCTAAAGTGTCCACTAAGGCTCCCATTGTGATTTTATCATATAAGGTTCTCCCTCATTGAACCTTTGGGTGCACATAACTAGTTACCCTTGAATAAAAAACCATTCTTCAATGTGTAGTTAGAAAACTCACTATGAAAGTGTTTCTCAAAGTCATTACATACCTTATATGCCTTGGAGAAGTCCTCATCCTCCTTGTAAAGTTCCTTAAATCCTTCCACACCAATGGTTTGAAGCTAGATTTCTTGGATAGTCATAAATCTTCAGCTTAATGCATCAGATACCTTATTGTCAAGACCCTTCTTATGTTTAATGGTAAGTGTGTAGGCTTGGAGAAACTCCATCCACTTGATGTGCCTATAACTTAGCTTGTCTTGATGTTGATTTAGCTTAATGCTTGATTATCTATATAGACTACAAACTCCTTAGGAAATAGGTAGTTCCTCCACTTCTTAAGTGCTTGGATCAATGCATAGAGCTCCAAATCATATGAGGAATACCTTGACTTAGCCTCATTCAATCTCTCACTAAAAAATGAAACCGGTCTTCCTTCTTGGTTCAAGACTGCTCCCACTACTATGTTGCTTGCATCACATTCAAATATAAATAGCTTGTCAAAGCTTGGTAGTACTAGGATAGGCTAAGTTTCCACTCTTTGCTTCAATTTTTCAAATCCTTCTTGAACTGCTTTGGTCCACACAAACTTGTTCTTATCTCCTCCTTTGATAGTATTGAGCATAGGTGCACTTATCTCACTAAATCCTCTTATGAAATTCCTATATAATTGAGCTAATCCATGTAAGATCCTCACTTCTATCCCTATTTTAGGAGTGGGCCAACTTAGTATGGCTTCCACTTTACTTGGATCCATCTTAAGGTTACCTTGAGACACCACAAAGCCTAGGTAGACTAGTTATTATTTGAGGAATTCACTCTTCTCTAGATTGATGGCTAGTTTCTCCTCATGTAACCTTCTTAGGACAACCTCTAGGTGTTGTGTATGTTCCTCCTTGGCCTTGCTAAAGATGAGAATTTCATCTAGGTACACCACAACAAACCTACCTATGTAATCCTTTAGGACCTCATTCATTAACCTCATGAATGTACTAGGTGCATTTGTAAGCCCAAAGGACATAACTAACCTTTCATAAAGACCCTCATTGGTTTTGAAGGCTGAATTCCATTCATCCCCTTCCTTCATCCTAATTTGGTGATACCCACTTTTAAGGTCAATTTTGGTGAAGTATTGAGACCCCCCAAGACAATCCATAAGGTCTTCTATTCTAGGGATAGGAAACCTATATCTAATGGTGATCCTATTGATTGCCCTAGAATCAGTACATAATATCCACTTACCTCCCTTCTTTGGTGCCAAAACCACTGGGAAAGCACATGGGCTAATGCTCTTTCTTATCAACCCTTGATCAAGAAGTTCTTGAATCTTCCTTACAATCTCTTTGTTCTGGTCCAGGGTCACTTTAAAGGCTACTTTGTTTGGAAAAGATGCTCCAAGTAAAAATTCAATTTGATGACTAATTACACTTTGAGGAGGAAGAGTAGCTGGTGTCCCATCACTTATTATGTCTTTAAACTAATCCAATAGGTGTTGCACTTCTTTTGGCAATGTAGGGTGTAGTACCTTGGTCTCTTCCTTGGGTTTTAGGACTATGGCTGGTCCAACTCCTTTGTCTTCCTTGAGTTCATGCAAGAACTCCTTCCCACTCACCATAAGTACATTAGTACCACTTGAACTTGTAGCTCCTTCCTCCACAAGTGACTATATTTTATAGGTCACTCCATCCTTCTTGAAGTTATACATATTCTTCTTCCCATGGTAGACTGCATCCCGGTCATACTGCCATGGCCTTCCTAATAGAAAATGGAAAGCATCCATTGGTAGGATGTCACATAAAATATTGTCTTGATAACCACCTATCATGAACTTCACCCGCACTTATTCATTCACTAGAGTATTCTACCCCTTGTTTAACCAAGTCACCTTGTTAGGATGTGTATGAGGTATCCTTTCAAGTTTTAGCTTTTGGACTACTTCCTCTGAGATTATGTTATCAGTTGAACTTGAATCAATGATAACTTTACAAAATTTTCCAATGATCTTGCATTTGATCCTAAAGAGATCCATCCTATGCTTAGGTTCCTACTTGACTGGTTCTTTGAGTAGAAACCTCCTAAACATGAGGTTCTCACCATGTTCCAAATCCAAACTAATTTTAGGTGACTTCACACTAATCACTTCCTCTTGTGCATAAGCTATTTTCTTCTTCCCTTGTGAGCTAGAAGCTTTGTCAGGGTACCTATAGGTAGGGTGGCCTAGTTGTCCACAATTGTAGCACTTCATGCTGTAAAGTGTGACCCTCTACTAAAACCACTTGATCTGCCTCTTCCACTTTGGAATCCTCTACCTCAGCCATAATTTCCTCTTCCACTTGGCTCACTAATTTTCACAACTACCTTAGAGTCTCCTCGACTTCTTGGTTCATTACTCCTGCCACCATAGAAACCTCTATGTCCTATAGAGTCTCTCCCCCTACCTTTATCTCTTAGGTTAGAGTCTTGCTTCTTCTTGTTCTTCTCTTCTACCTTAAGTGCTAATTTAAAGGACTTGTGGATAGTAGTAGGAGTACACAAACTAATCTCCTCTTGGATACTCCACCTTAATCCACCCAAATACCTAGCAACCCGAATACTCTCCTCTTCTTGAACTTTGGACCTCAAATAGAGTTTTTGAAAATCCTCGGTGTAAGAGGCCACATTCATCTCCTTTTGTCTGAGATTTTGCCTCTTCTTATGCATTTGGATCTCATGATCCTCTGGTAGATAATTATCTTTGATCTTTGTTACCACATCTCTCCAATTGGCTATAGGTCTTTTTTCCTTCTCTTTCCCTCTCTTCTTGAAGGAAATTCTACCATGTTAGAGCTGGTCCCCTGAGTCCTAACTTGGAAACCTTCATTCTTTGTGCCTTTGAGACACCTTCACACTCAAAATGATTCTCCATCCCTTCAATCCACTCCATGACTAACTCTGAATCCATCTTGCTAGTGAACAGGGGTATCCCCTTAAGTGCTTTGCCTCCCAATGCCTTGATGGTTTTTAGAAAAGGTTCCTCTTGTATGGGTGGGTCTGGTTTAGGGATGTAATCATCCTCAGCTATTGTCTTACCTTTTTCATCTTCAACTTCCAACTTCTCCTTCATTTTACCAACCATCTCTTCCACTTCATCAAGCTTATCTTTCAAATCTTCAACAGTCTCCTCTAGGATCCCGTTTCTTTCTTTTTGTTCAACCAATTCTCTAGCCAATTTAGCATTGGTCACCATAGTGTTATCTCCAATGGATTCACTTCTTTTTGACATACACTTTCCACTTCCCAAGCCTTTCAATTGACTTTGATACCAATTTGATAGGGAGGTCTTTTGCTAACTAGTCCTACTCCTCTTTGGACTTACTCTAGGCCTTCTCTTGACCTATTCTAGGGTTCCCTTAGACCCTATTCATTGAGGGATTCTTGACAATCTCCTCCTCTCCACTAGACCTCACTACCAAGAAGTATTTCCCTTCCTTGTCCTTATTCTCCTTCACATGAACTCAACCAAGGAGTTCATCCTCTTACAAAAAAATTTCTCTATCTTTGAAAATATGTTAGAAGGCTCCTATTTCTATTTTTTTGAATAATTTTGAGGTGCTCCACCATCCAACTATCTTCCCTCACAAGTCAATCTCCAAAAACTAGACCTAAAGCCTATTAGGTCCTTGTAGGTCTCCCAACTCACTTTTCAGGGTATACCTCCACAACTTCCTAAATAAGTTTCTAAACTAATCACATATTTTGACACCCATTTTGAATTTCTCATGGATTCTCAACTCCTTGGGTCTTCAAGGCATCCATTTTGTACTTTCCTACAATCAAGCCTATGTTCTACACTTAATTAGGTCTCACTGGTTTTCAATGAGGGTTTGATGTTTACACCTCTTGTTGGATTGGTCAAAGACTCTCCTTCTTAGGATTGAGTCTTTGATCACTAAAATCAACTATTCTATCCTTGGATTGACTTCATCAATCCTCGAGCCTTCTCTCATTTGCTGGATCAATGTCGAGCTCAGTAACTGGGCATGCTCTGTCTCGCCTAGGGCTTGACTCCAAAATTATTTCCACTGTAAACCTAGTCATAAGAATACATATTTATAAGGTATTTTACAATAACCTATCATATCCCAAAGATCCATATAGTTTCTTCCATGGGATTTCATGCTAGGGCCATTTTATTGACCTCTACTCTGAATACACCAGTAAACTGGTCACAGAGGAGGATTTTATCAACACACTAAAAGAAAACCTAGCTAAGCAAACTAGAACACAAAATGAACTTAGAAAAGATAAAGAACTAATGCATGCAAAGGAAATTCTCTAGTCTAATCCATTGATGAGGATAACTAAGCTTCTATTCTTTGTCACACTGTTACAGTCACACCAGTCTATTGTAAATAAAAAACCAAACTTATTTATGAGATCCAACCCTATGTTTTGGTCAAAAAATGTCATATATAAGCTTTAGAAAACTAAGCTAGGTTGGTAAGAAACCCCTAACTACCCCTAGCTCTCAGATAACCACTTTGACAAAATGTTGTCGTGACAACTTTGCAAAATTGCAAAGTTGTCATTGACAACTTTTACATCTTTTATGACAACTTTTACTAAGTCATTCCAATAGGTCTCAAATGACCTCTAAGGCTAAATTATGACTCCTAGGACCTTTAATTCACTCATTTCTCCATTTTCCATAGTCAAACCTATGCTTTGACTGACTGGCATATACAAATGGCATATAAGCCAAACTCCTTAAGTCCACTCAAACCAAGTAAAGCCTTAACTAAGACTATTAGTAACCATCCTAAAAACCTTGGATATCTACACACACACACACACATTAGGGACTAGCCTAAATCCTTATTGGACAATGACTCAGCTAAGGTCACTACAAGCCAAAAATAGGAGTTAGGTTGGCCAAGAACCTAGGTGTTCCTGCACCATTATTCTTGGACTCTAGCTAGCTTATCATGGGAGATTTCAATAATCCCCTTAAGGAAAATAAAAAATATGGAATCTCTCTTTCTCAAACAAATGGGAGAGTGGATTTAATGGAGTTCATTAATTAACAGGCCCTTATGGATGTTGAATTGAAAGGTATCAAATATACTTGGACTAATAGAAGACTTGGGAATGACCTTATTCAAGTCTGGTTAGATAAGGTCCTCATATCTAATGATTGGTTAGAAAAATATTTGTGTTCTCTCACTTCCATCTCTAGAATAGGATCAAACCATTATCCCATTTCTTTTGTTGTTGATCCTTTCTATAGCAAGAGAAACTTTCCTTTTAGATTTGAAAAAATGTGGTTGTCCCACCCAACTTTGGAGGACAAAATTAAAGACTGGTGGAATACAAAAATTTGTGGTACTGCGATGTTCATAGAATCTAAAAAACTTAGAATTGTTAAGGACAATGTTCGAAAGTGGAACAAATAATTCCTTGGTGACATCTTTTCTTTTAAGTCGGTCACTCAACTGGAACTTAAAGAAGTTCAAGATCAAATCCAGATGGAAGGTTATTCCAAGGATCTCATGGCTAAAGATAATATAGTCTTAGTTAAATACCATGATATTATATCCAAAGAAGAGGTCTTCTGGAGGCACATATCTCATTTCCTTTAGTTGAAGATATGAGATAAAAATATGAGATTCTTCCATATGACAACTTTGAAACATAGGGAAGGAAATTGAATCACTCATATTCAATTTGATATAGGTAAGATCAATAATGAAGATGAAATTAGGAGTCAAATGGTCATATATTTCTCTTCTCTTCTTTCCTCTGATCTAGAGTTAAACTTATTGGATCAAGATTTTCTCATTTCAGTTATCCCTTCTATTCTTGATGATAATCACAATAAGTTTCTTTTAGTCATTCCTTTTCTTAAGGAGATTAAAGATGCAGTCTTCTCTTTTGAGGGGGAAAAATCCTCTGGCCCAGATGGTTTCCCCATGTTTTTCTTTAAAAATTATAGCATTTTGTGGAAAAGGACATTTCTAATGTTATCAAGGAGTCTTTTGGTTCTAAATATCTTCTTAAGGAAATTAATACTATGTTCCTTGTCCTAATCCCTAAGAAACTTGGAGCAGATACTATGGATTGCTTCAGACCCATCAGCTTGTGCAATTCTTTCTATAAGATCTTCTCTAAGGTTACCTCTAGATTATTATCTTTTCTCTCTTTTATCATTTACCCTCAACATAATGACTTTGTTCTGAGGAGACAAATTCTTGACTCTATTATCTTGGTTCATGAGAATATTCATTCTCTTGAAAAGTCTAAAAAGAAAGGATTTCTCATTAATATAGATCTTTTTAAAGCCCATGATTGGGTGGACTGGTGTTTTTTGTGTAAGGTCCTTAAAGCCTTTGGCTTTGGTGAGCGGGTGGTGCAACTAATTATACAACTCATCTCTACTCCCTCTTTCATTGTCATTGTTAATGGGGCCTCTTCGAATTTTTTCAAACCTTCCTAAGGGCTCAAACAGGAAGGCCCTATCTCCCCCATCCTTTTCGCTATCTTAGATAAATTTTTTGGAAGATATATTCATAAACTAGTTTTGGATGGGAGAATACAAGGTCTTAATCCTTCCTCTACTAACATCACTTGTTCTCATGAATAGTTTTTGGAAGACACCATCATGATGGGAAAATCTTCAGTTAAAGAAGCTACATATATAAAAGAGGATTTAAATAATTATAATAAGGCAACTGAATAGTTGGTCAACTAGAACAAAATCCCCATCTTCTTCAACAACGCTCTAGCTAAAAGGTAGTGTAAGATATCTACCATTCTGGGTTTTAATATTGTTGACCTCCCTTTGACCTATCTTGGGCTTCCATTGGGTCTAAAACCTTCAAAAATATTTTTTGAATTCCCTTATTGATAGGTTTAATAAGAAAATTTCTAGTTGGAAAGGATCCCTATTGAGTCAGGTTGAAAAATTTCAACTTTTGAAAGCTACTCTTCAAAATCTTCCTATTTATGTCCTAAGTCTTTTTAAAATCCCCTCAAAGTTTGTTGATACTATAGAAATAATTTAGAAGAGGTTTCTTTGGTTAGGGGTCAAAGAGAAAAATGTTTTTCCCCTTTTAGCTTGGGACAATGTCTACAAACCCAATAAATTGGGAGGGCTGGGAATGAGGACTATCATAACTACTAACAAGGCTCTGCTGGCTGAACAGATTTGGAGGCTTTATACAGAAGTGATGGAATTGAATATGATTTGGAAGAGAAAATATATTTTCTATACTCCTACCCTTGAATAATTTTTCACTACTCCCCTTATCATAAATGGTTCCAACATTTGAAATAGTGTGTAAAAGGTTACAAATTTTGTTGCTCAGGACAAAAACTGGAAACTGGGAGATGGCAACAAAATTCAGTCTGGGAAGATTCCTGGCTACTGGAAAAACCTTTGGTTCATCTTCCATCTTTTAATCACTTTGTGGATATGTGCAAGAATTCTTTTGGTACTAAGGTTAGTGACTATTGGAGGAACCAGTCTTGGGTAAACCTAGCATCCATCGATCCAACCCTTGGCTATCAATGTGTTTCTCCAAGATTGGTTTATCAAAATAGGTACTGTTGACTCTCTTATATGGTCTTTCAACCCCAATAGAAAGTAATCTATTTCCTCTACTCTATCTCTATCACATAATGATATTGACCGCCCTCCTTTCTGGGCCCGTGCTTGGGTGAAATCCCTTATTCCTAAGATTAATATCTTTTATTGGATTTTCCTTCAAAACAAGGTCCTTACTACTAAAAACCTATGCAAAAGATATTTTTGTCTTCCTAAAAGATGCTACCTTTACTTTATGGAAGAATAATCTACTTCCCATCTTCTTCTCCACTATTCCTTATCTTGGGAGGTTTGGTCAATGGTTTTTTAGAAATGGAACCATTGCTAGATCCTTCCTAGATCTTTACAGGATTTCTGTCTTCAAAGGAGTTGTCCAATTTTTCACAAGGCTTTCAAAAATCTCTGATCTCTTTCAACACCTCATATCATTTGGAATATCTGGAAGGAACACAATAATAGAATATTCAAAGATAAATCTTCTTCTCCTATGGTTATTGCTAGAAAAAATTTCAAAGGTTTGAATGAGAATCTCTTTATTTCTATCAAGAATTCCCCATATACAATCTCTTTGGATGAGGAGCTAAAATATCTTGAAGATTGGAATATTTCCAACTTGAAAAGAAAAAGGATAAGAAAAGGGAAGGCCTTGTTTGGACCTCACCTCCTCAAGGTTGGGTGAAAATAAACTTTGGTGGGGCTGCTAAAGTTAACCCTAGTCCTGCAGGTTATAGAGGTGTTTTTAGATATGAATATGGTAATTGTATTGGTATCATAGCCTTCCCTTTAGGTACTCAATAGAATCATGTTGTTGAAGCCATGAGATCCCTCCATTCTCAAACTTCTACTAGAGATCTCCATAGTAAGAAGGTTTGGTTGGGAGGTGATTCAAACAATATTATTAAATACATAAAAGGGGACTATAAAGCATCATGGATGATAGATCATAAAATAGAGGAGACTAAAAGAATAATACAAACCTTTGATAGATTTTATTTATCACATGCCTATTGGGAAACCAATCAGGTTGCCGATAGTCTGGAAAATTACACTGTCAAATATAATGAAATCATTTCTTGGAAAGTAGAAAAAGGCCTTAATGAGGATATTTTAAATCTCATTAGATTTTATAAGACTAATAGTAAGGTTGGCATGATGTTAAGTAATGATGGAATTGACACATAGCCTTATTCATTACAGCAATAGTTTGTGTAATCATTCGAAGCAATGAAGAATAATTAAGAGGATTTATTTCCTACATGTTTTATGGGTTATTTATTTCATTTGGCTCTCATTGACTGGACATGATGAGTATATTTTTCTCTCTTTTCAATGCTTGTGTGCCATTGTCAAAATGGGAGGAGAACTTAAGAGGGAAGAGCATGTAACATGTGAATAGAAGGAGGAAAAAGTTTGGAAAAAGCTCAAAAAAGGAGGGGTTACTCCTTATTTGGAAAGGCTGCATGGATTTGACAAAGAGATTACAAATATTTTTGCCAAAGATTGGGAGAATGGAATCATCTCTCTATGTGGTAAGAAAATTAATCTCACAGTTAATATTATTGCGGAGATTACTAGTCTTCCACTAACTGGAATGAATTTATTTAAGGATAGGAAGGTGTATAGTAGGGCTATTAGAAATTTCCTTAAGATTGAAGAGGAAAGGAATATCCTTATGAAGAGAAATTCTAGTTTTTTTTATGTTGATCAAATTAAACCCATCTGGAGGAAGGTTCTTATGGTTGTTAAGGAGTATTTTACTATTGGCGGATACTTCACTAGAGTTATCACTTTATTTTTTAAATCATTTCAAGCATAAAATTTTGGTCTCATTTCCCTTCTTTCTCCTTAGTTCTCTTAATTTTAATGTTAAGGAGAACATGAAAAACCCTAGGAAGGTTGTGCTTCACAAGGGTCCGATCTATCTTATTTATGAGTATTGTAGGGACAAAGCCCCTAATTCCATGCATAAAAATATTGAGCCAAAGGAGGAGAAAGGAAAATGAAAAATGAAAGGGTTGAATGAGGAAAGATCCAAGTTGCATTCCCCTCCTTTCATGAAAAAAGCAAGAGGCAATCCAAGTTCCTTGGCTAAAAAGTTTGATGAGAAAAAGGGAATGGAAATGGAAGAAGAAGATGATGATTTTTTCCCTATTGAAGACCCCCATTCTATTAAGAAGTCAAAGAAAGGTGAGGGCTTGGAAATGGACAAGGAAGAAGAGGGTACTAGGGCTTCTCTTACTGGTGGGAAGAGTGCAAGGAGGTATGTGGAAGGGCAGGAGATGGAAAGTGAGGAAGACAAGGAATATGATGTTGGTCCTGACCTAATTGAGGATTTTTTCTCACATGATGTGGGTGTGGATATTATTGGCCCTGATATATTGAAAACTAAGGAAGGGTTCAAGGAGGATAGTGAGAACCCTCATTTTGAGGGAGAGAAGAAAGATACTAGAAAAGTTCCAATTCTAGTGGAATATGAAGATTTTGTGGACCATGATATGTCGATCTCCCTGTCTAAGTCAATGAATTCTGAAGTTGGATCTAAAGAAGAGCTTCTTGATGAGGAGGAGAAAGGTGTTAAAGAAGCTTCTATGTAGTTGAGCCCTAATGAATTTAATGATATAAGGGAATTCACTAAAGGTGCTCTTTAAACTACTAAATTCAAGTTTGTGTATTCTTTCTGCATAGATAAGTGGACTTTTCATGAGATTAAGAGTCTTAATCTCAAATATCAGGCCCTCACTACTAAATTAGAGTTCCTCCATCATAGTGTTGAAAATAGAAAATATAATGTCATGCCCTTGGCTGATAATATGTGGAATAATGAGGAAAAAATAATGGTGTTGGATTGTGTTTCTGTTGAGAACAACACCAAGACTATGCTGGATGAAAAACTTAAGGAATTGAGTTCCAAAGTGGACAAGATGGATATAAATCTAAAGAAAAATCTCCAACATAACCATGATAGCATGAAGGCATTGACAGATAATATCAAGGCTCAGTATGCTATGCTTTAAGGATGTTTTTAGGAGAAGACCATTGTTAATGTGGATTAGGATACTGAGGAGACTACTCATCAAAGGACCGATATTGGTAAAATAACTAGGGTGAGCCTCAAAAATAAATATTCTATTGCACCCAAGGATCTCATGGACCTAAAATCTTTTGTCCAGAAGATGTCTTCTCTAGAAGAAGAGATTGTGAAGTCCCTTAAGGACCTTGCCTAGTCTTGCCTAGTGGGGCTTTCCTATTTTGTTTTATGTCAGTTGTTCCTTTTTTATTTGTGGGTTGTTAGTTGGTTGTTGGGTGTTTTGGTATTTTTCCATCATTTTTGGTCTGAGAGACTTCTATTGATGTATCTTAAGTATTTTTGGGGTATGCCATTTTCCTAGCAATGTTTTGTTTATTCTGGGTTTATAATGCTCTATCCTTTCTCTGACATGTAAAGGGTTTCAGGTCCCTTTAAAACCTATTTTTGTATTAATAAAAAATAATCTCCCCATTTTTATTGATGACAACACTTATACCATCTCTACAACAAAATCAAGGGCATTAAAGGGTACTATATCTACAACAATCCTCCTATATAACATAATTTACTAGATGCTCCACCTATATAACATAATTTACTAGATTATCCCCTGATATAACATAATTTACTAGATGTCCCCCTATATATATTATATCTCCCTTATAATGTACTAAAAAAATGTAGCGTTACAAAATACCAAAAATGTACCTCAACAATATACTCTTCTTTCAGCATATGTACAAGAGAAAAAAATTGTCTTACCAGAAAAAGTGAATAGCTCATTTTGATGGAGGAAATTTTTTCTAATAAGTAACCTTGAGTTGTGAACAAGTGGTCTTCCATTCATCTCTTGCAAAGGCTACTTTTTTGTATTGAGATTCAATCTTCAATATATTATCTTTGACCACTTTTGTAGTGTTTGGAGCCTTTTATCTATTGACTTAAATTTTATAATTCTTCAAGTAGATTTACCAGTTTTTTGAGCTTTAAATTTATAATATCAATGGATTGAAATGCTTCTTTATTTTCTCATTTGACCTACCGGTTGGGACATCTATAGGAAGGGATTTTATATGTGTACCCTTCCGATACCATCCTTATCCTTTTTCAAATCAATAGATCTAGACATCTATACAATTTGAAATTCAATAAATTCTTTCAAATCTTTTATACTTTTAGTGGATACATGCCATTTATGACAAAATTGGTAAACTACAATTACCTCATCCACAAATTTCTTAAACTCTTTTACGTTTTCCTACAATTTTTTATGTGTAATTGGACATCTGTTCACACTATCTTGCAATCTATTTTCTTATAATGTCTTCTTTTCATCCTTCTATATATTTGTTTCCAATTTATAAGAACGATCTTTGAAATAATCAACTAACATTTACAACTGTTACACACTTGGAAAAGAGAATTAACTATAACTTCTAAAAGATCTTCATGTAAGCCCTTGATTGCATCCTCAACTAGTTTAGTACTTTGCATGTGTGATTTGTTAAACTCTTTTTGATTAGAGTGTTTAAGTATATCACCAATATGTAACTTATGAAGTGAGTAAGTTTGGATAGGTCCATTTGATATTGTTACATTGACACTTATGAAAAAACTTTGGTGGTCACCACTCACTCAAACTACATTTGTAGACTCAAAATATATGATAATGAATTATAGGAGGGTCTAGAGGACTCACCAACTTGCATATCCCCTTTATTTTCTTCTTCCTTATTAGATCTCTTCTTTGTATCCATCTTCTCAAATGTGTCCTCTAAAACCTTCTCTACATCTAGCATATTGCCAACATCTCCTTTATTATTGTTCTCTAAAGAAATCTTATTTGTCTCTAAATTCATTGTAATATCTAGAAGATATGTATCTGTTCGAGCATATTCCATGTAATGCTTTACTAGAGAAGCACTCACATCCTTCTTCAAATCTTTCAAGACTTCAAATTTGTCTATTCTTTTGTATACTTGATTATTCTTTAGATATATTTTGAATATTTTCCCATGAGGGTAGAACACTTTCCTTTGTTATAAATCTCTATCCAAGAGCCTAAAATATCTTCACCTTAAATCTTCATGTGACAGAGAGGCACATACTTTAGATTTTTTTTTTTCTAGATCTTTTCTTTAGTCTTGACACTACTTCCTATCATTGTGCACTCAATCAATCTCTAAGTCCTTTTGGAACATTATCTAAGATATTATCTAAATGTGCATCAAAATCCATCACACACATAATGATTTCCTTCACAATCGTAGCTTTTTCTATTAGAGAAGCATCTTCATACAAAATTGTAGTCATTCAAGATAATTGTGCCTAGTAATGGTATTTACCAAAATTTAAAGATCTAGGGATCAATAAGTAGTTGCAATTGGAGGAGTATCCTTAGGTTTCTTCTTATTTTTCCTTCCATTTTTTCTTTTTTTTGTAGTAGTCTCTACTAGAGAAATTTTAGACTTATTTTTCCTCACAAGAGGTTTTCCATCTTCTTCTTCTTCTTCTTCATTTATCCTCTTTCCTCTTTTCTTTATAATAATTTTTTCTTTTTCTTCTTCTTCATCTTCGTAACTATTGCTATCATCATCTTCAATTACTATTTGTTCCAATTTTGACTTATCTCTTTTTCCTTTGGCTTGGGGCCTTTGGAACTTCTTCTCAATAGAATTTTCTTTAATTGGATTTTAAAAGGAACCCATCTTCATGATAGGCAGAGGGACATAAGTAGACCTAATAGATCTTTCTAGAGGGGCCACTCCAAAATCTTCTAAAACCTAGGATAAGCCCATCTTCTTGAAAAAATTATCCATTCTTTTTTCATGTCCCTTTTCAACCTTCATCTTAATAATATTTCTCATCATCTCTTCTATAATACTAAATCTCTCTTCATTTGGATCTTCTGGCATTTGTAGAAAAATGTTGATGCTTTTTTTATCACATCTTGAGTTTTAACTTCATACAAAAGTCTAGGTCACCAACAATTCCTTTCTATAGTCAAAATATAGAAGTGGTCCTTGTCCACCAAAAATCTAATTTCATCTTTGTATTTTGGGACCAAATCCCAAGGGAAAATTTCCCTTTCTTGCATTTCCACTTGTAAATTCTTAAAGAAACAACAATACAAGGTGTCATATATAGTTGCACCATCCTTAAAATTCCTTATATATACTTTTATTTGTGACACAACAAGAGAATATTTATTAAATACCTTATCTTTAATCCTTGGTAACTGATTAAAAAACATAAAGCCAAACATATAATAAGGGACCCAAACCTAAACAAATATTTTGATATCTTGGTCCTCTCCACATTGTCTAATAGTTTCTCCCTTGGTAACTCACACATATAATATTTTTCACCCTCTATCACCATCTGGTATATTGTATGAATGACGATAATAGTCACAGTACCCTCATGATTATGGAAATAGATTTTATAACCAATTCCTTTTGTTCATATTAGATATTGGGATCCTTGATGTCTTCAAGAATCATAGTCTAGTAGTCAAACTATGTATTGGTTAGCATAGTTACTATGTCATTCTTCACCAACTTTAGAACATGAATATTTTTGAAAGCGCACAATCCAATTATTGCTCTAATGTAATCCTTAGTAATCTTATGCAAAAAGTACCTATACATCATATTATCATTAATTCTACTTGATATAATCTTGATCCATTCATTCTCATAGTTAAAATCCATAAAATAATTCTAAATATTTAAAACCTTATTTGGATGTAGTTGTATTTAGGTTTGAATGTCCCCATATTTATTTCAACTAGCTTTGACCGCATATTAGTGAACATCATATGACTTATCTTTGTCAATGACACATGGGTGTGTGCCCTAATGTCTCCAACATACACTACATCCACCAAAACCCACAAAAATACACCATCTTTATCTTTATCCATGAACCAAAAGGGATATGACATAAATTTTGGTTGAGACATCATTGAAGCATCAACACCAATCAGTGTGGTCATCTCAACTTCAATACTTAAAAATAGATTGCTAGGAAATGACAAATTACCTAAGAGCGTCATTTCTAGGGTTTGTACACATTTCATTGAAAGAGAGATCTTCAATTTCACAACACAAATCTTCAAATTTCTCGATTAAAAGTGATGAAGTAATGCCAAAAATATAGTATGTCATGTCTCCCAAAAACCCTAAGTGATTCACATTGAATTCATTTGATTTGGTACAAATGAGCATACAAAAAGTTGATCCTCTATATACACAACAACCTTGAAAACTTCTACAAGTCTCTAAAAACACTTGCAATGATTTTCCAATTCCTCTAATATCTTTTTTATACTTAAAACTATCTAGCATGCCAACCTTAAGGGAGTTCACAAACTTTTTAGTTGAAACTCCCCCTCAGACAATGATCTTTATTTAGTTATCAAAAGAAACATCTACACCACCATGATGTGAAGACTCATGTTTCGTCATAATTTATTCCTTATCATCTATCTTCTTGACCCATGTATTTTTCATCTTCTCTCTTCCTTTTTTTACATCCATCTTCATCACTGAATATTAATAACTCTCATTGTTTCCTCTTCAAAATCTAGCAATGTGTCCCTATTTATTGAAATTGCAAGTAGAACCATGTTGAGACCATTCCTACTCCTTCTAGCATTTAATTTGTGCTCAATAGACTTGTGCATATATTTTTTTGCATGTATAACTGTACAATAAGAAAAAGGAAGCAATGCAAAGAGGTAGATCACTTCTCCTTTTCTAAGTTGCACATTCAGAAGGAAGATGTCCCAATAGGCTAGGACAGTCTTGAGAGGTAAATGGTTCAATGATCATTCATTAAATATATAAAATTGAAATGGGAAATGATAATGAGATAAGAAATACAAATTAGGAAAGATGTATATGCACCTAGAATCAAAATAGGAAATACACTACTTTAGATATGAATATCAAATAGACAGAATCCCAAAAATACTTGTAACTATTGTTTTGAGCTCCTAAAGTTGTAACCTATCTTTTGGTTAAATCTAAGTTGGATTTGGGAGGTAAAAAGCATATTGAACCTTATATACCTAGGTACATGGTGTTTGAAATGTTTTGTACCTTGGGTTTCTGCCTAAAACTTGCAAGGATGCTCCAACTATTTTTGATCTACCTAGAAAAGTTTTGATAGCTTTGTAACATGTTCTTGCACACAAAAAATGTGGAAAAGGTTGAGTAAAAGGGGTTTTCCTTGTTAAAACCTCTATTTAGTAATCAAACTTGAAAATGAAAGGAAATTATATAAAGGAAAGTATTTAAAAAGGTAAATGTTTGGTTCATCTTGCATAAACCCTCATGGATGGATGTAGGAATAGTTCATACCCATGAATATGTTTGAATGTACTTAGAATCAAGGAGTTTACCTTGAAATTTAGGATAGGAATCAAGGATTCCATTATAAATGCATCAATCTATGAATGCCACTCCTAGATCTTCAATGTACACATGCTTGATAATCACTCACAATAAAGGAGAGATGAATGTGAATAGAAGGAATGATCTTCTTGCTTGATTGATAATTCCTCTACTTGGAAATCATACAAGGGAAAAATACTTCAATGGAGAATATTTCCTTTTAATTTAATTGAATAAATTGAAGAAACTAGATTTTGGATGCTTGCTTTCAAATCTTGAATCCAATTGCTCAATTGATCTCGATTGCCTGAATTCCTTCTTGATAGATTTAGTGTAGTTGTGATATGAAAAATGAGGAGAGATAGAGTGTTTATACAATTCATCCATCATTTTGAGATTCAAGAATAATCTAGGCCTACCATGGGATCTAATTTCCCACTAACACCTTGACATAGGGATTCAGGTTGAATTTGGGCCAAAAAGTTTAGGTACAAAATATTTGAAACATTATATACCTAGTAAAATAAACCCAAACTCAAACTAGTTGTCGGGATAGTGGAAAAGATGTAGGAAAAGAGGAATCGTATTGCTAGGATCAATCATAAAAAACATGAGATATCAAAATCACCAAAATGGGGCCTAATAGAGCATCTAACTATGGGTGTTAAATTTTTGGGATAATACATTTAGCCCACACTTTAGTGAGAGTATAAGACAAAGTCATGCTTACAATAAATTATATCAACGCATGAGAATGATCTTATCAACTTCAAGGAGACAAAGAAACATCAAGCCCCCAGGTGACTTCAATCTTCAACAAATCCAAAACCAAGATATAAGAGGCATCACTCGAAAGAGAGAAAGAATGCAGGAGAAAGAGGGAGAGGCATGACCACTAGGCTAGTAAGGTATTGCCTTACTATCACTAGTAAATTTTAGCCTATTTTTCGACAAGGATTAGTCAAATTTTTGACCCCAATTGGTCGACCAAATGACCAAAAATATTGCCAAAATTTTTATCATTGCTTATACGATGATAAAAATAATCATCAAAATTTTGACATCCATAGTAGTCAAAATATTGACCGAATCGTCGTCGAAGCGATTGCTTCAACCTGGATCATACCTTTTATCTATGCGGCCAAATCCCGTCGAACTTTCAACGACATGTGGTTGGAAAAAATGTCAAATACATAGCGTCCTCATCAAAACGCCAAAGAGAGTTGGTCGAAATATCGACATACAATTTATTTTTTTAAAATATATATATATATATATATATATATATATATATATATATATATATATATATATATATATATATATATATATATATATATATATATATATATATATATATATATATATATATATATATATATATATATATTTTAATTTCACTATTTTTATTATTTATCTAATAATTATTCATCATATGTAATTATAATAATCATAACTTATGTCGATATTAAGTATCGACCAGATATCTTATTATTGTATATATTTTTCGTACATTGATTGAGATCTTAAATTATTGAGCTTCTCTTTGTTTGAATAATAGTTTAACATTCTCTACTTAACAAGGCCAACCGCGTGAAGGTGGAAGCTCATCTGGCCCCTCCTAGGATCCTCTTATGACCCTTTATGACACTTTAAGACCTCTAAGATGTATTCTTAGGGATTGTAAAGGGTCATAAAGGGTCATAAGGGGTCCTGGGACACAATAGCTGAGAAACATAAATGTACGCATCATGGTCACAATTGTTTGGAGATACAACATAATTGAATGCTATACCTAGATGATGAAACACAACCACTACTCCTGTAGTTCTAAGTTGACACTGAGGGATCCAAAAACCAAAGATAAGGAATCTATATATGGTTTTTGGATCCCATAGTGTTAACTTCGAATTGTAGGAGTAGTGGTTGTGTTGCATTTTATGGGTATAGCATTCAATTATGTTGTGTCTCCAAACAATTGGGACCATGACACCTACATTTATGTTTCTCATTTGTTGTGATACCTACATTTATGTTTCTTTGATGAAAAATTCCAAATTCAATGTTTGGTATTCCTTCATCTCTCCTCAACTCCATCACTTATGTGTATGGCTTCTCTCCCTCGCATCAAAAATAAGATTTTTTCCACTCTGAATCGAGAATGCATGTGCAACACAAGCAGAATATGCACGGATAGCAGGTGGAGTTGAAAAAACACAACACGTTTACATTTTTTTAATAGGTCAAAATTACAATGTTCACGATGGTCTACAACTTAAAATACGCAATTAAAGACCTCTATAAAAAATGCAACCCTGTTGTGTTTTTCAACTCCACCTGATATCCTATGTATATGAATTGAGATTGCATATTGAACTAGGCTTCTCCTTCTGCATTGATTGAAACCAAGAGACTGTCATAGTTAACATCTAAATGGTGCGTCTCATCATCACAACTAATCCACCTTAAACAATTTAATACGTTTTCTTGTATTAGATATTCATTAATCAAAATTCAAATAGAAAATGTATACCTTGAGTACTACAATTCACATTAATCGATGCCTCCATCGTGCTCGGCCGGTGCAGTATCAATATTGGCAGGCTGCATTCCAATGTAAATAATTAGTGTATTTATCGACAATATATACATATAAATACAAGACAAATACTGAGAAAAAAAACAATGACAACAAAACTTGCTACTTTAGAAAATTGCATCAATACTTAACTTAAACATTACAGTCATGAAGGGTGTAACAAAATCTGATATGCTAATAGACAAACTCATTTTGCACAAAATGACATTAAGCATGGATTTTGGTTTACATGTGGTACATCAATTCCTTCATCGAAGACATTATCTATTACATTTATAATTGTTTATTTAGGTTCCATAGCACTAGCATATACACAAAAAGAATCTGTATTAAAAAAAAACATGGACACTACATATATATAAAAATACTTGTTAAAAAAAAAAGAGGTCACTGAGGAAAATTGCATAGGTCTCTAGAAACAACATTACTCAACTCTTTCTCTCAAGCCAAAGACTCAGTGTGTTCAATTGCCCAAACTAGCAGTCAATTCTATGTTGAGTATATCTGTCAGGCCCTCCTACAGTTTGAACGAATTAAGAATAGAATATAGGAATTGATTTAACACTTCACCTACTCAAAAACACAAACCAATGAAATAATCCACATTAGGCCAAGACAGGTTGACACATTCAATACGAGAATACTTACACAAAATGAAGCCGAATCATGCCAGACAATGACAATGAGAAGTTTTCTATTGGCCCTTCTAGTTTTTTATTTGATAGTTGCCCGACAATGACACATTCAAAATGAACTTATGAGCAAAGACCTAGAATGAATGAAATTGATTAAATAATGAAGGTATGTTAGTTTGAGCTTCACTTGGTTTTGAGAATACTTTAATATTCTCTACTTAACAAGGCCAATCACATGAAGGTGGAAGCTCATTTGGCCTCACCCCCCCTCCCCCTAACATCAATCTAAATTCCCCATTAACACATAACAATATTCATTAACATGACATATAATTCAATATTAATACACAAAATTCATAGATAATTACTTAAAACAATGTTCATGGAGTTATTATGATAGTTTTACTGATATTTTTGTCATAATTTGATGTTCAGGATAGGGGAAAAGCACCTACAACAATAGAGGCAATAGCTATGGATACAGATGATGATATCCCAGAAATCCCTAATATAAGAAATCCCAAAAATCCTCTTCAGCATCTCCTCGGTTGGATTTGCATCTTCCAAAATAGTAATAATTTCTGCATTACTCTTTTTCTTCACCATATTTATTATATTAGGGATTTGGGATATCCTCATTTGTATCTACAACTATTGCCTCTGTTGTTGCAGGTGCTTTTCCCCTATTTGATATTTATCTTTAGGTGTCCACACTCATTATGTTGGTTGTTGCCAACGGGTCACAGTCAGTGATTGGGAGAGCCTTATTTTGGCACTAGTCATGTAGTACAAGCACTAGAATTGAGTTTTTCGGCATGACTGGGAAATTTTTGTATATCAACATGCGATAGAGTTTTTTGCCCAAATTCTATCGCATGTTGATATACAAAAAAATTTCCTAGCCCGTGCCAAAAAACTCAATTCTAGTGCTTGTACTGAGACCTTAAATTATTGAGCTTCTCTTTGTTTCGAGAATAGTTTAACATTCTCTGAGAAACATAATTGTAGGCATCATGGCCACATTTTTTTGGAGACAATGTAATTGAGTGGTATACCCAGATGATGGAGAGCAACTTCTTCACCTTCAGTTCCAAGTTGTTCTCCATCCCACAATGTCAACTTGGAATCAGAGGTGTAGAAGTTACACTCTGTCTAGGTATACAACTCAATTATGTTGTCTCCAAAAAAATGTGACCATGATGCACCCTACAATTATGTTTCGAGAATAGTTTTATTAACATTCTCTTTGTTTTGAGAATAGTTTAATTAACATTCTCTACTTAACAGGGTCAACCACGTGAAGGTGGAAGCTCATCTGGCCCCTCCTAGGAGCCTCTTATGACCCTTTATAGTATTTTAAGACCTCTAAGATGTATTCTTCGAGGTCGTAAATGGTCGTAAAGGGTCATAAGGGGTCCTGGGACACAACAACTGAGAAACATAATTATAGGCATCATGGTCACATCTTTTTGGAAACAATGTAATTGAGTTGTATACCCAAGCGATGGAGTGCAACTTCTGCACCTCTGATTCCAAATTGACACTACGGGATTCAAAGACCATAGCTAAGCAATAAATTTAGAGAGCGGAGGAGGGCCATTACGACAAAAATAATGCAGGAAAAACCTCAAGTTAAATGAGGCAACTGCAAACATTTTAATAGATTTTTATTATTAAATAATGAAATTTGCATATACTAGTGTTCTAAGCCCCCTCATTACATGATTTATTATTGTAAGCCCCCTCTAACTTACACATCTAGAAAATGAAACTACAACCTATTGGGATTGAGACAAACCTTATAGAACAACAACAGCTAGGAAGGATCGCTTTCCAACATCTGTTGAATACATCTATTGGAGGACCTTGTATTCATGAGCTACACCTTGTATTCATGAGCTACATATGTATTCAAAAGATGCATTCAACAGATGTTGGAAATCAATCATTCCTAGCTGCTATTGTTCTATAAGGTTTGTCTCAATCCCAATAGGTTGTAGTTTCATTTTATAGATGCGTAAGTTAGAGGGGGCTTACAATAACAAATCATGTAATGAGGGAGCTTAGAACACTAGTATATGTAAATTTCATTATTTAATAATAAAAATCTATTAAAATGTTTGCAATTGCCTCATTTAACTTGAGGTTCATCCTGTATTATTTTGGTCATTATGGACCTCCTTCGCTCTCTAATTTATTCCTTATCTATGGTTTTTGTATCCCGTAGTGTCAACTTGGAATCAGAGGTGCAAAAGTTGCACTCCATCACTTGGGTATACAACTCAATTAGGTTGTCTCCAAAAAATTGTGACTGTGATGCCTACAATTATGTTTCTCAGCTGTTGTGAAATTTGCATTTATGTTTCTCAGCTGTTGTGTTTATACCTTCCCTCATTTGCTGGTGTAATTCCTCTTTGAGTATCCCCATCCTCCTTTGCATCCAAAATGAACTCATTCCAATCCCTCACTGGAATAATGGGAAACTTCATACCACACTGCGCTCAAACTTCAGCGAGACTTCATACCATGAAGCATTCGTAGATTACATTCAATATGTTATTTACGCTTGTATTGGTGGGAAAACTCTTGAAAACACACAAAAGAGATTGCATTCAACCATGTTGTTTACATGACACGTAGTTTACCTCCAACATAAATTAGCATTGTGTAAAATCTACGGACGCTACGTGGTATGAAGCCTCGCTCAAGCTTGAAAATGATAGTCAATCCATAGTCAAGGTCAAGGAAAAAATGGAACAACCAAGAAAACACTATACGTTAAATCATGTGATTGATAGTAGATTGGGGCTCACCTGAGCCATAAACATGAAAAATTATTCTAAAAAAAGATGTAAACCATATATATGCGCACTTGAGGCAAAGAGAAGTTATGTCATATCAATATTAAAATATTAGTTACAATATGAAAATACTAAACTAACTAATTCCTGAGTTCATATTTGCATATGGTCGCAACAAAGATATGCAATTACAATACAGAGAAGGCATCATAAAAATATAATTTCAGAAATTGCCCTATCCTGACACATTTTGCACTCAAATCCTTCATCGCGGATAAGTGGAGATGGGCGGATAGATGTAGATGAGTTGTCATCGACCCAACTAAAGTATCCACAACCATTATTTCTCTATGATACCTAGTCTACATTAGTTCTTATATTATAATGAATAGTATTTACATTAGAAACTTTAAATATATACACATTAGCAACCTTTTTTCTATTTGGGCAGCACCAAAATTGTCATCCAGGGTTGTTTGGTGTCCGTGAAGTCTTCAACACACACTGGCCACCACCACATTGACAGTTTGGCACATTGACAAGAGTCATCGAGCCTATATCAATAATGCACCGCACCATCGTTACTACATTTATTATTTTTATATGAAATACACCAAGGAGTAGCATCATAAATATTAACCATTTACAATAATGAAAAGTAAACCTAAATCAAATAGCTTATTTTTTAATTAGCATGTGTAGTCTCTGTGTATATGAAAAATGAAAGAAATATGAAGCTGAAATAAAATAGTGAACAAAATAGTATTTCACATAGAGTGAATGAAATATAGCATCAAAAGAAGGTGATAAAATCCTGTCACGAAGCACAGACATAGGAAATAAAAAAGGGACAAAAGACAAGAAATAAGAAAAATCATTACGACTATAGAAAAATCATTTACACTATAATAAAAAAAAGAAACACTCTTTGTCAACAATTTTCAAAATCATTAGGACTATAGAAAAATAATTAAGACTATACAAAATCAAATTTTAGAAATGGATGGTTCTGATGCTTTGCCATTACAACAATTGAGCATTCATCATTTGGTATTGTGTATTCCATTTAAGTATGTCAACAATGTTCAAAATCCTGTCACCAAGCACAGACAAGAAATAAGAAAAATCATTAGGACTATAGAAAAATTATGTTCTAGAAATGGACGGTTCTAATATTGCTTTGCCATTACAACAATTGAGCATTCATCATTTGGTACTTCTTGGTGTATTCCATTTAAGTTTTTTAGTTGCCATGTTTATGTGCATGTTCTTCATGTGTTTGGCTTCTCTCCCTCGCAAGGGATACGTCGATAAGTAATTGATTTGAAAGCATAATGATTTGACAATCTTTTTTCAGGATAGGCATAATCATCCCGCCAACCTTAATTAGCAACATTGGTGTCCTATCATTCCACAAGTGCAAGATGGTAAGGGTCTATTCAAGGAGGGAAGAAAAAAAGGTCATTTTAACCTTACAAGGCAAGAGGAGAGAATCCAAATAATTCTATGGTGACTATCCCAAACAACAGACAAATGATGGAATTGCTAACATGTTTTCTTTTAATGTTTCTAACAAGTTTGTTGCAAATAGAACCATCATTACAATAGAACCACTCTTTGAAGATATTCTTGGCCAAATCAACCTAGATAAAGAAAGAAGATTGATCATGGAAGATAAATAATTATGAATGATAATAGAAGATAAATAATTTAATAATGATAGATGTTGATGAATATTATTATGGATCAAATAATAACATATTGATAGATGAAAGAATAATTATTTAAGTGTCTACAAGCTCCATTAGCTAAAATGATGACCAACCAAATATGGTTGTGGCAGTTGTAATAGGATTATATATACACCAAACAAGGAATGTACGGGCAGGTTCCTTGGTATGTACGGATGAGAAAAAGAAATAAAAGATAAAAACCAGTTTGTGTGCAATTTGTGATTTTGGAAAGGTCTTAAGAGCCTTGTTTTGGATTCCATTTTCTTTATGCAATAAGGGCCCATTTGGTGCATGGAATACCAAATGTTAGATATAGTCAATTCTGGAAGATGCTACAATTCTGGAAGATACAAATTCTGAAAATAATTTCTGGAATATGAGATGACTTGTTTGGTTCACTGGGAAGATGACTAAGAAGATGCATAAGGAATTTTAATTCTATAATTTAATTTCTTTAAATTCATGTGTATACGTATGTATATATACATACATACATGTGTGTATATATACATATATGCACACGTGTATATATACACATACACACGTGGGTATATGTGTATACATGTGTATGTATGCACACATATATACACATATGCACACATATATATACACACATATACACAAGTGCATTTATATATACACACATGTGTATATATACAAACATGTGCATTTATATATACATACGTATGTATATATACACACATACATGTGTGTGTATATACACACATACACATATATATACACATACATGTGTGTATATACATATACACACATATGTGTATATACATATACACACATATGTGTATATACATATACACACATATGTGTATATACATATACACACATATGTGTATATACATATACACACATATGTGTATATACATATACACACATATGTGTATATACATACACACACACATATACACATGTGTGTGTGTATACACATATGTATATATGCACACACACACACATATATATATATATACATCCTTATATATATACATAAATACAGACATGTGTGTATATACATATACACACATTTGTGTATATATACACACTATGTGTATATACACATATGTATATACACACTATGTGTATATACACATATTTATCTACACACATGTATATATACATCCTTATAGAAATATAATATACATCCTTATAGTCACGGATCCCACGAAATATTAAATTTGCTTTTAGAAAAATTGGAATTAGAAATTGGAATTTGCAATTCCACCTATTTGAGTGGAAGATGAAAATCCCATTTTGGGGGCAAAATTGGAATTTTGAAATTCCAATTCCAATTTTTTGGACGAACACAAACATGGAATTGAAGGTCACATAGTAAGATTTGAAATGTTTTGAGAGTCACCTAATTATGTGACTGTACCCACACAACAACGGCATATACTGACTTGTACAGTTTTGTTTCTCTATTTTGTTACTACAGTAGGACTTTAAGAAGAATGGGGCTCATTCCATGAACATAGAGGCATAATCTTCATGGAGTGACACTTTTTAACTTGTATTATAAATTCCTAACATTGCATATGCAGAATCGAGCAGGGTTAAAGGTGATCACAACATTGAACAATGAGAAAATACATTGAAAATGAATGCCAAAGTATAACAGTGGCTAATTTGTCCAAACAAGGGGTGAGTTTTATGTTTGGAAATGTTCTAACATGTTGAGTAGATGGTGAATCAGTCACCAATTTGATGCAAAAGTGCATGGAAATAGGACATTGAGAAAGCCCTAAAAATAAGGGTTTGGAGACACAAAATTGGGGTTTTCAGTGTTGCAGTGGGACTGTGTTTAATTGCTTGGAGATTTGGACATTTTGAATCATTGTAAGAGACTACTAAAGGTTTGGGGTCTTAGAAGTACAATAGTGTGATTCCCAAACCCCGAAGAGTTGAACCCATGGATAGTCAGTATATCAAGTGGAGTGTCATCAGTATAGCTTTACATCTTGAAATGATAAAATGAAAGTCATGCCGACAAAATGAAAGTCACTCAGAGATGATTAATTTCATAAACATTTTTTATTATTCAAAAGAAAAAATTGTGTTTCCTTGTGGGATAGGTATAGGACTTCACTGATTCATTCATATAAGTTGTGAAAACTATTCTCCCTTTAGGTCTCTAAAGCCAAAAAAAGAATTCCACACTTATGAACAATTTAGATAGCCACTTGTGAGGCAAAAATTTGAAACTACAAAAGCTTGGTGAAGGTCTGTCCTAAAATAGTATATGTGTGTGTATAGTATATTGTTGACTTAAATATGGAAAAACAAAAAACAAAAAAATTTAAAGCAGAGCAATATCTACCTAATAAATTTCATTCCTTTTAGATTATATTCACATTATTTTAACTTCAAACTTTTACATAATTCTACTTCAAATGCATGGATTTCATTAGCATTGGAACTCGTACACTTTATAATAAGAATTGAAGACAAGTCACATAAAGAAAACATTCATTTAAACATTGACAATGACTAAGTATTGTGGCCTCTCAAATAAAGATTGAAGATTTAAACAAAGTTATGACATTTTTCTTACGACAGACAACCCTAGGAACATATTCTGGCAAGTTTTAGTAAATTTGTCATAAATTTCCATATACTCAATAAAAAGGCACCAAACCAGTTCCAAAACAAATTTAACTCTCCCTTCAAAATCTTCCAATATACTTCTAGATTCATTCAAATAAAACTCCAACACAAATGTGTCTTGGAACAACATAAAAATGTGTTGCTAGATTCATAAAGACGTTCATGAAAATAAGATGAAAACTAGTTCCAAATCCAACTATATTATAATTGGATTTTTATATGAAGTCAAGCTAAAGGACTTGGGGAAGACACCTATACTGGTGTTAATGTCAAAAAAAGTCATGTATAAAGGAAAATTGAAGCCATGATGAAGTATCAATTCTCCTTACTAGAAAATAAAATCCATGTATAAAAGTTATACAGTGCGAACCAAGTTGTGGCACCTTGTTTTCAAACATACAATGATGACTACAACTTGTACAAGATGTATAGATTCTCGTATATTCCAAATGAAACTCAAGTCATTGAATAATTTTATTTGTATAGATCACTATAAAAGTAACACTTGTGAATTCCATTTAAGCTAGATGTTTTTGAATAACAGATCTGCTCATTCTAAATTAAACATTTTGCAATAATTCTAGATTTATATTTCTCTACTTGTTCATCTAAATAAAACTTGGTCGCATAGATCACCCATTTGCAAGAAGCTACATTTTTTTTTAATCTAGGAAGAGGTTTCAACATCCAAATTTGATTTATCACCAATAAAGGATTAAGAGGATGTTAGCATATTGAGTTAGTATTCACTATTTCAAATGATCAAGGTTTGCTCAAGTATTTCAAAACTGAAAGTGACATCTTCTAAACACTACAAGCTATGTTCCAGCTACATTTTTATATTTAGGAGATTTTCAACTTCAAAGTTTGATTTTTCATCAAGAGGGTGTTAGAAGACATTAGCATATCAAATTAGTATACATTATTAAACTGTTGGAGAATGGATAAAGTACTTCAAAATAAAAAATGACATCTTCTATAATTTGTAAGCTATTCACCCACCATAAAATAGATCAAAATTGCATCTCATCAGAAAGATGCATTACTCCAGAATATATAGTCACTTTGATTGAATGAAAGCATGCACAAATAAAATAGTTAATTTTATCTGTAAATTAGCTTGTTTAAATTGATGTCTAAGTCATGTAATGTTGTACACAAAGATACCATGTTTTCCCTATTATCATATTCATGTATATAATTGTACTATATATATGGACTTATGTTCAAAAGAGTTGGCATATCACATTGAGTTACTTGAAATTAAAGGAAGTTAAATAAATAATAGAAAGGAAATTGATATAATCACTCACGGTGATGTAAAACAAATTGATTTTCCCTTAAGAACTAGTGGAAAGACAAAAATAAAAGGTGTTGTGCCTCCAATTCACTATCACCGAGAAATTAAATGTCATAAGCTCACAAAGAAATGGTATATAATCGAGCACTATCTTTCATGTTCTATATATACAATGCTCTATCCTTTTATGCCTTCTCCTCCTCTGTTCAAAGTGCACGTCCGTTGTTTTACCAGTAAATGAAACACTCACTGAAGTGACTATTTCTTCAAACCAGTGACAAGGTGTGTAACAAGTTTTTAAATCTTCTAAGAGTGTCTCTGCACTTAGACCACTCAACTAGTCAAATTTATATTTCCCTTTTAGAATTCAATTCCTTCAAATCCACTAAATGAGGAATTTGAATCTTTGTTGTTCCTAACTCATTCATGAAGTCAGGATGCACTAAAGGCAATCCAACTTCACCTCTTTCAAATAATCCCAATACTGATTTGTGGAACTAGACCTCTGACTTCCTTTAGGTATGACTATTGTCTTTGCCCCCAAATAGGTGTCACTGATGGAATTCTATCAAACTAAAATGGGTTCATTCTCTTTACCCTACTTCCCTTCGCATTTCTCAAAATTGGTCCCTAACTCCACTCTAGCACTCTGTTATTCTACACCAGGCTCTCTAGGCCAAATGGCCAGTTCAGACTAGGGCTTAGTGCATGGAATAAAAAGTGGGGTCATGTAGTCAGGATCGTGCCTTGAGCCTTTCCTCCTAAATTCAATAGACTATAATCCATCACCATTTCAATTCCATTACCCTATTGAGGGCTCTGCTATCATTTTCCCTACTCGTTGGCTAAATCTGTATCTGGAAATTAGCCCAAGGCATCAATTTGTGATGTGCGAGCGCACAGACACCGGTTTGAAATACCGACTTCAAAATGCATGACTGACTCTTACATTCCCCATAGTGTTGTTCAAAGTTATTGGTGGGAATGTAAGTCATATGCCATTCTGGAGGATCGATCATACAATGTGAAGTTTGACTGGTGACAACAAAAGAAAAGTTTCCAATGATAGTGCGGTAACCCTTCAAACAATTTTAGACTACCCACATTTGGTTAATGATTCAATCATCTACCGGCACATTAATGATAAAGATGTCTTGTAAATAATGACAGTCTACGCAATGTTCAAAGGAAGAACACAGAAAATACCTCAGCCTCCAAGTTTATTGCAGAAACTTCCACACAACCCGTGCCTTAGCTAATCAATACAAAGAATAAAACATGAAGAACATGTCGATCAGTTTATTAATCCAGACAACGCAGAGATACTCCAAAACTTCCAATTTTTATTGATGTGAATCCCACGCCCCAAAATTATAGGGCCTTAAACACATTGACCTAATATAAAACACTCATTCTCCAGAAAATAATTAAGAAAACTTCTGATTTTAGTGTCGACCCTGAACAATAGCATACCTATAATGTCATGTCCTCTAGAATGTAATGCTCATGAAGCCTTTCCAGTATTTAGATGATGCACAATGATCATGTATTTAGATGATTCACAATGCTCATGAAGCCCTTCCTCCCGCCCGTGATCCAGCTAAGACCAAATGAAGTGAGTTTGATCACTTTTCTTCTTTCTTTTTTTTTTTGTTTATATCCCGATTTGGTCAAAATTTCTACAATAAACTTAACTAAAGTCAAAATTTTGACCTTTTTGGGACATAAACAAAAAAAAAAGTGAACATCACAAGCCAAAATGGCCTTTGGTAAAAAATAAAGGTCGAAAATGAGGCCCAAATGTACTAGTGTATGGATCATGCAAAGGGAAAGAACTACTACAAAATATGGCACTGATTGTCCATCAAGTTGTGTTATGCTAGTCAACCCATCAAAATAAAGGGATTAATCCTTAAGGAAAGCATTAAATCCGGATCCTAAAAAGGTGACTATTCCTAAGGAAAAAATTGTATCCAAAGGGATCTAGAAAAAGGAGGATCGGTTCTTAAGGAAAGCATTGTCTTCATTAAGTGATCCGTTGAATAATGCACATGGGCATGATAATAAAAATACAAATGTAAGGAAAGAATTGTCTCCTTAGCCACATTCATAAGAGATATTGCATTAAATCATAGTGTGTGTGTGTAAAAAATAAGAAACAAGGAGCAGATTGTATGCCCCCATGTTAAAACTATTGCAAATATCTTAATAGGAGCAATAACTTTAATGGATCATACATGCACCCACAAGAGATGTTTATACTATGATATGCCCCCAAAAAAGGACACAATAAGGGAAATAAACACATGATAGAAGAGATCACCAAAGAGATTTACTAACTCAGGGGTCAGTATGATCATATGACAACTCATGTATATCAGAATTATATCAAATATCATTCCCCAAAGGTAGTATAACTACAAGCACAATGGAATAATTCCATGTAAGAGTTATGAAGAAGAGTATTTTTGGGATGAAATCATGGAGATAAAAAATAATAGGTAGCTACTATTTTGCATCATCCCCAATCAGACAACGCAAAGGCACATTTATCAACTGTGGCACATGCATGACATAACATGTAACATCATATAGAAGAAATGAGATAAAAATAGAGGAATGTTAGTAGATTGATTCCTTTATCACCTTTTACCAATAAAAAAAATGGTCATCCAAAGAAATCTAAAAAAACTTATAACACACATCACATCATGGGGGAAGCACATTAAAATAAGCAAACACAAAGAATCCACCATACAAGAGGAGCTAGTCAAACATATTGTATGCCACCCATCCGAGTCTTTAGTATTTAGGGAAGGTGAGAGACATGCAAGAGGAGAAACATAAAAGTATTAAAAATGGAACAATACCTAGTTCCAAACAAGGACCATGTTGTAAAGATGGGTCACTTTGTTCGTCACTAGGACTAAGAGATAATTATTTTAAAAATCTAGCTAGTAAATCATAATTAACATCAATAAGCTCATACATATAATCAAAATAACTAGCATGAATATCATCATTTACATTAGAAACATTGAAATCATCATAATCATCATCAAGAGGATCTTCTTTATCCAAATTAATTGTAATATGGTTATCATGTTTGTTCAATTTCATCTTTTCAAATTAACTTCCTCTCTTGGGCTATGCATAGATTGGTAAAATAGAATCAAAGCATTAGTAGGTATCTTAGGGGAGGAAATATTTTGGGAAGCACACTTAGGGGCTCTAGCATAATGTCTATAGCGGCAGTCATGAGCATAATGGTTACATTTAGCTTTGCTTGAGATTTTGTTTGGTTTAGGATGAATCAACATCGGGTCCTTTTATTCTTTAGGAGAAAGAACAAAAGACACCACATTAGGTTGAGAGATAACATCAAAAAAACATTTATAGGTTATAGGAGGAACTAAAGCATATAGAGGAGGTGTGGAAGGTATAGGAAGAATTCCAGGTCTAGGGAAAAGAGATGGAACATCCTTAGGATCGCTAAGCTTGCAAATATTTTGGATTTTGAATTTTTGATAGGATAAAAAAGATTGTCTTTGCAAGGTTGAAGTGGTTGTGGCATAGAAGGAAAAAATATGTCAAGGTAAAAGTTCCCTCAAGGCACTAAAGGTTGATATAGACTATGATTAATCATGATTATTTCTCCATCATAGGGAAATTTCAAACACTAATTAACAGGAGAGGCTACATCTTTCATGTAGTGAGCCAAGGAAGATCAAGTCTAACTTGAAACTAATCAAAGATTGAGATGACAACAAAGGTGACATCTAGTGTTTTACCACCAAATTCTATGAGAAAAGTAATGGAACCATGGGTAAGATAAGTGAAAGCATTGAAATTTTGGATCATCACATCAGATTTACCATAGAGATATCACTATATTTGTCTAGTGTAAATATGTTCTTCAGCTATAAAATTTACTATGAGAAAGAAGAGCATTAACCTTTTCTACAATGTAAAGATGACCATCAAGTTCTTTAATTGAATCTCTTTAGGATCAAATGTAATGAAAATATCAAGTTTAGGTTTGGATTGATCAATAAGATTGACAACAATTTTAGCTTCAATGCACTCAACATCATAAGAAACAACATAGGTGGAAGAATAAGATAAATATTAAGTAGACTCAACGATATTGGTTGAATGAGAACATAAAGGATTGGTATAAGTTTTCAAGTTTTGATTGGGAGGTGCTACAGACTTGTTTCCTTGATCATTTACACCCTAAAAAAATATAGTGTTGGAATCAATGAGGTCTTGAATAAAATATTTCAAATTGAAACAATTTGCAGTACCATGGCTAGGTTGATGATGGTATTGAAGAATTTTTTTTTATCAAAGGATTTAGGCAAAGGTTTGGACGTGTCAATTGTTTTAATGGGTGGAAGTTGTAAAACATTAGAATTAATCAAATTCAACATAGCATTATGCAAAGATTTACAAAGAGGTGTAAAATTACAAGAGGTCTAAAAATAGATGACAAAGGAACCACACCTTTGGATACTACTGCCACTTTCTCATCAACATGGTTTGATGAATTATTGATTTTGATGAAGCTCTTAGGTTTCTAAAATTTTTGATAGGAATGAAATGTGATATCACTTTTATCAAACAAGGTCATTGGAGGAGTTCTTTCAAATTGACTCACTTGAAGATGATAATTATGAAGCACTGCACACAATTGAGTAAAAGAGGAGAATTTAGACAACAATATCGTATCCCTAATTTTATTTTTAAAATTAGAAATGAAAATATGTTGAATATCAATATTAGACACAAAATAAGAAATATAAACATGCAAATTATTGAATCTACCAATGAAATCAATCACTTTTTCTTTGACAGGTTGTTTACAATGTATCAAATCAATCAAAGAAATATTAGGACCAATGTTTTTTTGAAACTACTCGATGAAAACATTAGAAAGTTTTTGAAACGAATCAATGGAAGAAGAAGCCAAATAATAATACCATCGCAATGATTTATCTTTAAAGGTTATAGTAAATAGTTTAATAATGAACCTATGATCATGAGAGAAATAACTAAACAATGTTTGAAAGGTTTTAACATGAGTCAAAGGATCACCCTTACTATTGTAATTCTCTAAATGAGGGACTTCCATGTATTGAGGAATAATGACATAGATGATGTCTAAGGACAAAGGACTAGACATCTCACAAGTAGGAATCTTAAATTTGGATTGCTTCATACACACAATTTGTTGTTGCAAAGATGAAAATAGTTTGATCCAAGCTATTAATAGTAGATTTAGTAAAAAGAGTGGTAGGAGATACATGTGAACTATTTGGACCATTATGGGAAATGGAAGGAATGGTAAAATATGAAAATGGAATACTATTGTAAGTGGGCATAGGTGAAGGTAGGGAAACACATGGAACACTTGAAGAAGGAGAAACAATAGAATTAGGAATGTTTGTGTAGGATTGATGTTTTGAATGGAAATGGCTATGTGAGGTGTAACATAAATAGACACACTAGGTATTGAGGTAGGAATAGGAATGGAGGTCTCAACACTAGTGGTAGGTGGAATGAAACCTATTTCTTGGGCACAATATCTAATAGGATGGACATTGTTATCAATGAGATGAGAAATTATATGCAATATGTTAACACCATGTTCATCAATATGAATTATATTCCTCAAACCATCTACTACAGATATGACCTCGGGAGTGGAGTTTTCTTGTTCTAACCATTGCTAAAAAATTTTAAAATCATGATAAAGTTTTTTGAGGATAAGGTCTCATCTTCATCATGAGAAAAGTGGAAAGATTTGTTCTCAATAGGAGGAATGTCATTAGTAGGTATGTTGGTTTCATCAAGATTCCAAGGAAACAAGGAGGATTTGGAATCAAAGGAGCCCATAAGTATATGACTTCTCCTAACTATAATGATATAAGAAGGACTCTATGTAATAACACTCATGAACAAGAAGACAAAAAATATAAATCTAATGTAAATATGAATGTTGAAAGATATATGCAAACATTCATCAACTAAGTACAATAGTACATTAATGAAAAGCATACCTAACAATCAAATCAAACATAAAGATTTAATGCATACAATATAGTAAATGTAATGCATAAAAAAGGAGATATAGACACAAAATAAAAAGGAAATGTCACGCGCCAGGTTCACCAAGATGTACAATAGGAAAAGGAAAGCAATGCAAAGAGGTAGATCACTTCTCCTTTTCAAAGTTTCACATTCAGAAGGAAGATGTCCCAATAGGTTAGGAAGATATCAAGTTTTAAATGAGTTAATGATCCTTTGCTAAATATGTAAAATTGAAATGGGAAATGATAACGAGATAATAAATGTAAATTAGGAAAGATTTATATGCACCTAGAATCAAAATAGAAAATATGCTACTTTATATTTGAATATTAGATAGACATAATCTCAAAAATACTTGTAATTGTTGTTCTCAAATCTTGAAGTTTTAACCTATCTTCCAGACAAATATGAGCTGGATCTGGGAGGTATAGGGTATATAAGATGTTTTATACCTAGGTATAGGGCATTTGAAACATCTTGTACCTTGGTTTTTTTCTTGAAACTTACAGGGGTGTTTTGATTGTTCCTGATTTGCTCAAAAATGTTCTAACAACTTTGAAACCTATTCGTACACACAAAAAAATGGAGAAAAGGTTGGGTAAAAGGGTTTTTACTTGGGAAATCCCTTATTTAGGAATCAACCTTGAAAACTAAAGGAAATTGCATAAAGGAAAGTATATAAAAGAGTAAATGTTTGATTCACCTTACATAAACCCTCATGGACGGATGTAGGAATCACTCATACCCATGAAGATGTTTGAATGTAATTGGAATCAAGGAGTTGAACTTGAAATTTAGGATAGGAATAAAAAATTCCCTCACAAACACATGGATATATGATTATCACTCCTAGATCTTTAATGTAGATATTCTTGATAATCACTTGCAATGCAGGAGACATGAATGTGGATGGAAGGAAGTATCTTCTTGATTGATTTATAATTCCTCTAGTTGGCCATCATGAGAGAGAAATATTATTCAATGGAGAATATTTCCTTGTAATTCACTTCAATGAATTGAAGAAACTAGATCTTGGATTCTTGCCTTCAAATCTTGAATCTAATTGCTCAATTTTTCTTGATTTCTTGAATGCCTTCTTAATAGATTGAGTGTAGTTGTGATATGAAAAATTAGGAGAGATAGGGTATTTATATACTTCATCCATCATTTCAAGATTCAAAAATAAGCTAGGCTGACTATGGGGTCTAATTTCCCACTAACACCCTGACATAGGGCTCTGAGCCAAATTTGGGCCAAAAAGTATAGGTATAAAACATTTGAAATGTTTTGTACTAATTATAAAATGTTTGAAATGTTCTATACTTAGGAAAATCAACCCAAATTCAAAGTGGGTATTGGGATGGTGGAAAAGATGTGAGAAAAGAGGAATCAAGTTGTTAGTATCAAGCATAACAAATATTAGATCATGAAATCATCAAAATGGGGCCTAATAGAGCATCCAATTATGGGTGACAAATTCTTAGGATGGTACAATAACAATAACTATTAAAGGGTTGAGAATTCCTACCATTGTTTATATTTATGAAACTATTTCTCATCATCCTACTTCTATACTCATTAGATTTATGTCCAAATTTATTACAAGCATAACATTGACCATTAAATTGTTGAGATTTGATATTTCTTCTACACTCACTAGTTCTATGTCCAAACTTGTTGTGAGAAAAATAATTACCATTGATAGATTAAGAATACTTGGTTTAAGCAGGATCAAAGTTCTTGAAATTCATCTTATTGTGGACTAGAGAAGAGTTGTTCTAATCTTCTTTTGTCTTCTTGGACTCATCCTTGACCTTTTCTTTTTCTTTTTCATATTTTCTAAAAGTTTTATAACTTTCTCCTTTATCAAATCCAAGACCACTTTTTCGCTTAGGTGGTTTTTAAAAGTTAAGCATTTCATCAAGAAAATAACTACCACTCTTGAGTTTCAATCCTTTGTCAAATTGTTATTTTACATCCTTCAATTCCTCCCTTAAGGTAAAAACCTCTTCCTCAAGCTTAGAGAATTCATTGAAATTTTCATGGAGCTTGGTTTCCAAACAATCAACAACCTTCTTTTGTTCTTCAACTTGAAACTTCAGATGGACTATATTATCTTTTTATTTTCCCAAGCTTTTCATGATATTCTTTGCATAGAGCTCTGGAATCTTTTAGATCATCAAGAGAAAATGTAAGCTCTCCTTAAATATATACTATTCCATGTGTTAGGAATAGTCCCAAGAGATAACTAAGAGGATGGGGGGGAGGGGGGGTGAATCAATTATCTACAAGTTTCAATTCTTTATCCAATTAAGTATACTTAAACATAAAGCATAAAAATAATGAAAAAATACTTGAACACAACACCAATATTTTGGTTACGGAGAAACCCAAATAGGTAAAAACCCTGGTAGGAATTGACACCCACTAATAATCTACACTAGTGTATTATGATCCTTGTTAGAAGATCCTTAACCTTGTTAAGAGTTGTCTTTACAAGGCATTTAGTATAGTGACCTAGTCAAGGTTCAGAACCTATTAGGAGTCTTTTACAATTATCCCTATTAGGGGTGAGGACGCACTATCTGTGAGCACACTATTCAAATGAGTGAAGGCTACAACCTTCTGAATAACAAATACACACTATATCTAGATTTTTGTGAATTGCACTTTGACCTTATGTCTAGATTAGTTCCAATGTATAGCACAAATACTTTACTTGGTCACATAGACCTTCTGCTGATGGCTCAACACTTCACACACTCTGCTATGCTCTTCACAATTAACACTGAACCACACCTTAGCAATCACAAATAAATACCTATAAACATCTTTCCTCTAAATGATATGATCAAGTTGGCCTATTAGAACCACCTTGAAATCATATTAGAGAAACCATAACATACTCCAACAATAATTTAGTCAGCTCTACTAAGCACACAACACATTCTGGGACCTGTCCAATAGTAATAAATGTAGACACACGCTACACACTGTTAGCTCTACCAAAGTAACTAAAAATTTCTCCTCAAGCTGAATTACATCATGCAATCTTAACAAAACATTACTAACTCTTCTCCAAGAACTAATCTAAGGGTGCATACCAAAATGATAGGCACAACTCTTGAACCAATATAATCTCCGTCGTCGCTTCTGAATAAACACAAGAAACTGCTACTGGTGAATAGCGACTGCATAACTTCACTTCTAATGATCATCAGACTCTACGTCCATGAATGTAACATTAATAACATGTCTCCATCACATATATAAATGCACAAGGCTCCATGATAATTGTATGAACAATCATTCATAGAACACTGCTCGTAACTCTGTCAGGAACATTGCTGACACAAGATGCTATATAACTATCTGTACTAACAGTTAACCTCTGCGTCCATGATATCATGATGATAACATATCCATGTTGAATATACTAGAATCTTACTACATAAGTCTTCCACACATGCTACTTACCATATGTTGTCATCAAAGACAAACATACAGTCAGCATTGGCTTGCTGGCAAATCTCCAACAATCTCCCTCTTTGGCATTGATAGTAACATATGGAATGAAAAACTCCACCAATCCAAATGATCATTTATTTTATAACATTCTCCATTTCCTATTCAAAACTCCCCCAAGGATGAATCCTCCATCTACTGCAATATTCTCCAAAATTCTCCATTTCCTTAGCTGAACTGCTTCCATAACTAAATGCTACTCCCCCTTAGTATATTACTCCTTCTTTTACTTATGTTTTTCATGACTCTATATTACTCCCCCTTTGACATCAATGGCAAAGGGCACCAATCAATTTAAGCACTGGTACTACTCCTGAAGTAGAGTAGTCAACCATCCATTAGTCCTCAAGGATTGATGCTCTTTCTTCTTTCTTCTAAGAAAAATCAAGAAAGGGAATTACTCCCAACCTCTCCTTGAGATACTCAAAAGTATCTTTTGGTAAGGGATTTGTGAATATGTCTGCTAACTGCTCTTTAGTGCTCACATAGTCCACCTTGACTTATTTCTCTACCACTTTCTCTCTTAGGAAGTGATACTTGATCTCAACATGTTTTGTCTTTGCATGCATCATAGGGTTCTTTGACATGTTGATAGTACTACTATTATCACATTGAATAACAATAGGATAATCAATCTAAATTCCAAAATCCTTTATCATCTGTTTGATCCAAACAATTTTAGAACAATTCAGGGCTACTACAACATACTTCACTTCTGCTATTGACTGAGAGATACAATTTTTATTCTTGCTTGTCCAAGTGATAAGCCTGTCACCAAGAAACACTGCTCCTCCTGATGTACTCTTTCTATCATAAATGCATCCTACCCAATCTGCATCAATATACACATGAAGCTCAACATTTTCTGAATAAGGATACCATAGACCATAGTCTATAGTGCCTTGCAAGTATTTGAATATCCTTTTTATTGCCATGAGGTGACTTTGTTTAGGCTCTGCTACAAATCTTACAACTATGCCAATTGCATTGGAAATATCAGGTCTAGTTTGAGTAAGATAAATGAGTTTTCCAATCATAGACTTATATAATGTTATATCTACTGATGGTGAGTCATCTTCCTTTGTAAGCTTGTATCTAGTTATCATAGGTGTCCCTACTGGCTTGCAATCATCCATCTTGAATTTTTTCAATATCTCTTTCACATACTTGGACTGATTAATGAAAATTCCTTTGTCTGTCTACTGCACATTCAATCCCAAAAAGTATTTGATAGGTCTAATCATGCTCATCTCAAATTTGCTTTGCATCTCCTTAGCAAATCCAACACTTAGTTTGTCATTACCTCCAAAGATAATGTCATAAAAAAATATAGCTACAATTAGTAAACCTTCAAATGTCTCTCTTATTTATAGATTACAATCTGCTGCTCCTTTCTTGAATCCAATTTTTATTAGATATCCATTAAGTCTTTCATACCAAGCTCTAGGGGCTTGCTTAAGTCCATAGAGGGCTTTCTTCAATCTGCATACCATATCAAGTCTATTTGATAGGGTGAATCCTTCTGGCTGCTCAATGTATACTTCTTTTAGCTCTCCATTCAAGAATGCTGACTTAACATCCATCTGATAAACTTTAAAGTTTTTGAATGTAGCATAAGCTAAAAACAATTTAATGGCTTCTAATATTCTCACTAGTGCAAATATGTCTGAATAATCAATACCTTCTCTTTGCGCACATCCCTTACATACCAATCTTGCTTTATTTCTTACTATTGTACCATATTCGTTCATCTTATTTTTGAATATCCATTTTGTTGCAATCACATTCTTATCACTAGGTCTTGGGACTAGTTCCCAAGTATCATTCTTGATAATCTGATGTAGTTCTTCTTTCACAACATCATGCCAATCTGAATCATTGCATGCATCTTCAAAACTTAAAGGTTCAATCTAAGATAGTAAACATACCACCTCATTGCTTGCATAACTCTTTGCTTTTGATCTTGTTGTGACTTTTCCGCTCTGATCTCCAATTATATCATCCTTAGAATGATATCTAGATGTAAACTTTGGAGCTTTAGGTGATACTGTCTCATCTTCCTTAGGAGTTTCTTCTTTACTTGTCTTAGGGTCATTGAATAACACATCAATACTGTCAAACATTTCTTTAATAACTGTCCCACTAGTGGAGGGTCTGGGTTCTTCTTCAGTCATGGGTGAGTAATCATGATATTTTTCTTGAGCCATAAAATTTTCATCAATCTTAACATGAGAACTTTCAATGATCTTCTTTAGTCTTAAATTGAAACATCTATAAGCTTTGCTTTTAGTAGAGTAACCAAGGAAAATACCTTCACCGCTTCTTGCATCAAACTTGCCTACTACTTCATCCCTCTTGATGTAGCACTTGCTTCCAAAGATTTTGAAGTATTTTACTATGGGAACATTACCAAACTGTAGCTCATAAGGTGTCTTGTCCGCGCTAGGATTTAATTGAATTCTATTGATGGTATAGACTGCTATATTGACTGCATCTCTCTAAAAGGTGTGTGCAACTTTTCCTTCAATCATGATGGTGCGTGATGTATCAAGGATGATCCTATTCCTTCTCTCTGCAATCCCATTCTTCTAAGGGGTTCTAGGTGCACTTAACTGTCTTCTTATGCCATGTTCTTCACAATACTCATAGAATTTGTCAGAGGTGAATTCTCCTCCTTTATTTGATCTTAGACACTTTATCTTTAGTCTAGATTCATTCTCAACCTTATCTTTGAATATTTTGAATTTCTCAAATGCTTCTGACTTATCTTTCAAGAATGCAACCCACATCATTCTAGAATAATCATCTACAAACAAAATGAAATACCTTTCATCATAGTATGATCTAGTTTGAGTTGGTCCACATAGGTCTGTATGAATAAGATCCAATTTGTTCTCTACTGAGTTGTGTTTGCTTCTAAATGAGTTTATTACATGCTTTCCCATCACACATTCCCTGCAAATAGTATCAACTAGCTTTGCTATACTAGGTAGGTCTCTAACTACCTTCACATTACTTATCTTTACTATGTTATCAAAATTGATATGACATAGTCTTTTATGCCACAACCAACTGTCATCAACTTTAGCAACAAAACAACTTGCTTCTAAATTAAGTTGAAAAACATTACCTTTAGTCTTTGAGCCTGATGCAATCATAACACCATCCTTATTATTAATGATGCACTTGTTGTCTTTGAACTCCAATTGATAGCCTTTTTCAAGTAGCTGTCCAACACTAAGAAGGTTATTGATGAAGGGTGCTCCCCTTAATACCACAAGCACATAACAGAAATAGAGAAACAACAACAATAATATGCAAGAACAAAAAATTGGCTTCTTATTATCTCCACAAATGTGGAATTACAAACTTTAAGAATTACAATATGCAAAGCCACATGGGCATTCCCTTACAATATTCTGTAGGACAAAGCCTCAAATCAATACCCAGATCTACTACCCAGAACTATTCTGAACTACCTAAGACAATAATACAGCCTTCCTTATATAGGCAATTTTCCACCGCTTGAGAAGGTTCCAGAATTTTAGCCAATAAGGGCGACCAAACTTAGAATTATTTTATTTTACATTTTATTACATCATAGTCGGCTCAAGATAACCTTTGAAACCTGAACAAAAATTTTGAAGAAAATTACTTTCCGCCATTTCGGGTGGCCCAACTTTCGAAGACCATAAGTCATCACCAGTTGACCCGATCAGCTATTATAACCTCATTTTGGAAATGCCACGAAGCGCTCTACAGGCTTGACTGGCGCAAGCGCCTGTCACCTAAATTTTTGACCTCATCCGGGGCCTCTAAAGCTTTCAAAACTGAGCTCAAAGTTTCTGTACCCTGCTGCCAATACCGAAAATCTTCAATATCTTCCAATATACACTTGATCTGGCAATGAAACTTTACTGGCAGACTTATATGACCAAAATGAACCTCCAAGAAAGAAATCCGATCATTCTGAGAACATACAAAAATTACCAGAAATAGTAACTTTCCATAAATACCAGCTCTGCACAAAATAGCCCTTATTGAATATAAAAATAGAAATATTTTTGGGTGATGCAAGATTGTTCTTACACCCAAGATGCTCTTGCATCAAACACCCAGGGTAATTTGAGAAGTGACCCTGTCACGACTCAGGTGTGTAGAGGAAAACCAAGATGGCTAACCTCCTCCTTTGTCAGCCATGATGAATCTTCAACAGGTCATCCTTTCCACTTGACCAGATATTCTTCATATGTCCTGTTCCTTGTGCTTCTGCCAACATGACTGTCCAGTATATCTTCGATCTCCTTAGTGTCTGAACTAGTTGCTAGAATACTCCACTGTGCTGCTGTGATCTCATCTTCAACACCTCCTTCATGATACTCTGTCAGATGTGAAATATTAAAAACTGGTGAAATATTTAGCTCAGTAGGCAATTCTACCTCATATGCGTTTCCTGAATCATGTTTCTTCAGTATCCTACATGGTCCAAACTTCTTCATTTTCAGCTTGTTATATGTACCAACTGGAAATCGCTCCTTCCGCAAATGAACCATGACTTTATCGCCAACCTGAAATTCCTTATGCCTCCTTTTCTCAAATGCCTTAGCCTTATACTGCGCATTCATCTTGGTAATATGCTTCCTCACCTCCCCATGGATGTTCTTCAAGTGTTTTGAAAAATCTTCAGCTTCAGCACTACTTATTTCTCCTTTATCTATCTTCCTTAATTCAGATGCATTTTTTAGACTACTTCCATATACAATCTGGAATGGTGATTTACCAGTGCTCCTGTTGACAGAATTATTGCATGCAAATTCCACCTGTGGTAAAATCAAATCCCATCCTGTTGGCTTATCTCCAACCAAACATCTCAGCAAATTTCTCAAACTTCTATTCACCACCTCTGTCTGTCCATCAGTTTGGGGATGATATGATGAACTAAACTTTAAATCTATCTTCAACTTCTTCCACAATGTACGCTAGAAATATTCAACAAACTTAGTGTCCCGATCTGAAACTATGGTCTTTGGCAAACCATGAAGTCTCACTACTTCTCTGAAAAATAATTCTGCTACATGAACAACATCATTAGTCTTCTTGTGGGGAATGAAATGTGCCATCTTTGAAAATCTATCAACCACCACAAAAATTGAATCATGTCCCCGTTGAGTCCTCGGTAAACCAAGAATAAAGTCCATGCCGATATCCTCCCAAAGCTTCTCTGGTACAGGTAATGGTTGATACAACCCTGTATTCTGCTTCACTCCTTTCGCCATCTGACATACTCTACAACTCTGTACAAACTTCTTCACATCTTGCTGCAACTGTGGCCAATAATAATTCTCACTAACCAAAGAAAGGGTTTTGTCACGACCAAAATGTCCAGCCAATCCTTCGCTATGCTTCTCCTTGATGAGATTCTCCCTCATAGAACTTCGTGGAATGGACAATTGACTCCCTCTGAATAGCATATCATCTTGGATGATAAAATCTAGCCATTTCATCCTGTCTAGAGTAACAGGTTCTGTACAAGCTTTCCAAGCTTCACCAAAATCAGGATCCTCTGGATACAAATTTTTGAGTTCCTTGAACCCAACCACTTCAATCTGCATCTCTGTTAGCAATAGTTTCCTTCTGCTAAGAGCATCTGCAACCTTGTTAGACTTTCCACTTTTGTGTTTCAAAACAAATGTATAACTCTGCAAAAACTCAACCCATTTCAAATGCCTCTCATTCAACTTTGCTTGACTATTCAAATATTGCAAAGCTTGATGATCAGTATACAAAACAAACTCCTTAGGAAGCAGATAGTGTCTCCACTTCTTCAATGCTTGAACTATAGCATAAAATTTTTGATCATAAACAAAATATTTTCTCTTGGCATCATTTAACTTCTCACTGAAATAAGCAATAGGTTTAACTTCTTGGCTCATAACAGCTCCTATTGCAGTACCACTAGCATCACAATCTACTTGAAACACCTTATTAAAATCTGGAAGTGCTAAAACAAGTTGTTCTATAACTTTTTATTTCAACAATTGAAAGCTCTTTTCTGCCCCATTAGTCCACTTAAACTCTTTTCTATCCCCTCTCATTGTTTCAGTCAAGGGACCACAAATACTGCTAAATTTTTTGATAAACTTTCTGTAAAAGCTAGCTAGACCATGAAAAGATCTTATCTCAGTAGCATTCCTTGGAGTAGGTCATTCAAGGATAGCTTGTACCTTCTCTAGGTCCATTTTTAGACCTTCTGCTGAAACTACAAATCCCAAATACACTAATTCTTTCTTCACAAAACTACACTTCTTTAAATTAATCAATAATTTCTCTTCTCTCAACTTCTCAAATACCATACGAATATGCATCATATGCTCCTCCAATGTCTTACTAAAGATCAAAATATCATCTAAGTAAACAATGACAAACTTACCCATAAATTCTTTCAGAACCTCGTTCATGAGCCGCATGAAAGTGCTCGGTGCATTGGTTAGCCCAAAAGGCATGACTAACCACTTATACAGTCCTTCCTTTGTCTTGAAGGCAGTCTTCCATTCATCTCCTTCTCTGATCTGAATCTGGTGATATCCACTCTTCAGATCTATCTTTGAGAAATACACAGCTCCACTCAAACAATCCATAATATCATCCATTCGTGGCAATGGAAACCTATACTTGATTGTGATATTGTTTATTGCTTTGAAATCTATACACATCCTCTACTCTCCATTCTTCTTTGGTGCTAATACCGTTGGTACAGCACAAGGACTCAGACTCTCATGGATCAATCCTTTATGTAATAGTTCATGTACTTATCTGTTCAACTTCTCACTTTTTGCAGGTGTCATTCTGTGTGCTACGTTATTCGGCAAACTCGCTCTTGGGATCAAGTCCATTTGATGACTGATCTTCCTGACTGGTGGTAATCCATCAGGCACATTATCAGATACAATATCTTGAAACTCATTCAACAAATCTGCAACTTCTACAGGGACATCTTCTACTTCCTCTTTACCAGCTTTTGGAATTAAAGAAAAACATACATGCTCATGCCTCATACCATCTAGAAAATTTCTTCCATCAACAAAATTTATCCTTGCATTACCACATACCTTTTCTTCAGTCTCCTTCAATAGTTTTAGCTTATGTCGCACTCCATCCTTTGTCAGGGAATAGGTATTCGCACGACCATCATGTACAACACATCTGTCAAACTGCCATGGTCTACCCAACAACATGTGACATGCATCCATAGATATGATATCACACAATACCTCATCTTGGTATCTGCCAACCTTGAACTTCACTAGGCATTGTTCATTGACCATGACCTTGTGGTCATCCTATACCCAGGCAATCCGATATGGATGTGGGTGTTTCTGTCTTTTGAGCTTCAATTTTGTCACCATCTCTTCTGACACTAAATTGTCAGTGCTTCCACTATCAATAATCACATCACAACATTTACCTTCACACTTGCACCTGGTGCGAAACAGGCTCCTACTTTGCTTAGGTTCATTATCACCACTCAACAGGACTCTTCTGTTAATCAACGTTTCTCCTTTTTCAGCATCTTTAGAATTTGATGATCTAGCATCTTCATCTACATGTGCAACTGTGGCCTGGCCTTCATTTCTCCTGTCTATTCTTCCTTGGCGCTGAGGACATTCAAATGCCCTATGACCTTTTTCTCCATAGTGAAAACATGTTCCACGGAAGCCTCCTCTTCCAGATCCTTGTCCTCTTCCTCTTCCTCTCTGATCTCTATTATTCTGATCTTGGAAGCGACTGAAATTATTTTCTTACTGATTTTGACTGCTACTGGCCTCATCCTTCTTTTTCGGATCTTCATTTCGGCCACCATATGACCGTCCACCGTGACCTCTTCCGTTTTGTCTGCTCTTGAACTTTTTGTTCAACTTTTCCTCTACTTTTAGGGCAAACTGGTATGCCTCTTCAATACTGTTCATTCGGACCAGATTCAGCTCTTCTTGAATGCTTGGCCTTAACCCATTAAGGTATCAGGCAACTTTCTCTTTATCAGCTTCTGCATGGCCTGTTCTAATGAGAAGTCGATAGAACTCCTCTGTATACTCCTGAACAGATCTTCCCGCTTGCTTCAAACTCTACATTTTCTTCAGTAGGTCAAGCTCATAATCAACAGGAATGAACTGTCGCTTCAATTTATCCACCATCCGATCCCATCTTGTGATTTTCTCCTTTCCCATTCTATTTCGCTCCAACTGAATCTCTTGCCACCATATCTTCGCATGACCTTTCATTCTGGCCTTCGCAAATTTGACCCTATCAGGAAACTCAACATCTTCATACTCAAAATATTCCTCACATTCATTGATCCAGTCGATCAATTCTCCTGGGTTAAGATTTCAAAAAAATGTAGGAACCTCAATTTTAGGTCTTTTCCCAATCTTAGAAATGGCTCGAAAAAGTCTTTCTTCCTCCTGGTTCACAATTTTGACTTCTCCTTCTTGATATTCTTCTTCGGCTTCATCCTCGCTTTCATCTCTGACAGTAAGATTCATTCTTCTGCGAATCTCTTCTTGCAATGCTCGCACTTGTCTTTGCAGCTCTCTAACCTCAAGTGTCTCAACACGAGCTCTTCGGCCGCGTTCTTTTCGAGGAGGCATTTTCATGATGCACGCTGAAACCCTAGCCACGGTCCATGTGCAAACTGCCTCATAGTCGGTGATCTATTTACACAATCAAGAATTCCTGCTTTGATACCACTTGATGAAGGGTGCTCCCCTTAATACCACAAGCACATAACAGAAATAGAGAAACAACAATAATAATATGCAAGAATAGAAAATTGGCTTCTTATTATCTCCACAAATGTGGAATTACAAACTTTAAGAATTACAATATGCAAAGGCACATGGGCATTCCCTTACAATATTCTGTAAGACAAAGCCTCGAATCAATACCCAGATCTACTACCCAGAACTATTCTGAACTCCCTAAGACAATAATACAACCTTCCTTATATAGGCAATTTTTCACCGCCTGAGAAGGTTCTAGAATTTTAGCCAATAAGGCCGACCAAACTTATGATTATTTTATTTTACATTTTATTACATCATAGTCGGCTCAAGATAACCTTTGAAACCCGAACAGAAATTTTGAAGAAAATTACTTTCCGCCATTTCGGGTGGCCCAACTTTCGAAGATCATAAGTCATCACCAATTGACCCGATCGGCTATTATAACCCCATTTCAAAAATGCCACGAAGCGCTCTACAGGCCTGACCATTGCAAACGCCCGTTACCCAAATTTTTGACCTCATCCGGGGCCTCTAAAGCCTTCAAAATTGAGCTCAAAGTTTTTGTACCTTGTTGCAAATACCGAAAATCTTCAATATCTTCCAATATACACTTGATCTGGCAATGAAACTTTACTGGCAGATTTATATGACCAAAATGAACCTCCAAGAAAGAAATCAGATCATTCTGAGCACATATAAAAATTACCAAAAATAGTAACTTTTCATAAATAGCAGCTCTGCACAAAATAGCCCTTATTGAATATAAAAACAAAAATATTTTTGGGTGATGCAAGATTGTTCTTACACCCAGGATGCTCCTGCATCAGACACCCAGGGTAATTTGAGAAGTGACCCTGTCACGACTCAGGTGTGCAGAGGAAAACCAAGATGGCTAACCTTCTCTTTTGTCAGCCATGATGAATCTTCAACAGGTCGTCCTTTCCACTTGACCAGATATTCTTCATATGTCTTGTTCCTTATGCTTCTGCCAAAATGACTGTCCAGTATATCTTCGATCTCCTTAGTGTCTGAACTAGTTGCTGGAATACTCCACTGTGCTGCTGTGATCTCATCTTCAACACCTCCTTCATGATACTCTGTCAGATCTGAAATGTTAAAAACTGGTGAAATATTTAGCTCAGTAGGCAATTCTACCTCATATGCATTTCTTGAATCATGTTTCTTCAGTATCCTACATGGTCCAAACTTCTTCATTTTCAGCTTGTTATATGTACCAACTGGAAATCGCTCCTTCCGCAAATGAACCATGACTTCATCGCCAACTTGAAAATTTTTTATGCCTCCTTTTCTCAGATGCCTTAGCCTTATACTGTGCATTCATCTTGGTAATATGCTTCCTCACCTCCCCATGGATGTTCTTCAAGTGTTCTGCAAAATCTTCAGCTTCAGCACTACTTATTTCTCCTTTATCTATCTTCCTCAATTCAGATGCATTTCTCGGACTACTTCCATATACAATCTGGAATGGTGATTTACCAGTGCTCCTGTTGACAGAATTATTGTATGCAAATTCTGCCTGTGGTAAAATCAAATCCCATCCTGTTGGCTTATCTCCAACCAAACATCTCAGCAAATTTTTCAAACTTCTATTCACCACCTCTGTCTGTCCATCAGTCTGAAGATGATATGATGAACTGAACTTCAAATCTGTCTTCAATTTCTTCCACAATGTATGCCAGAAATATCTAACAAACTTAGTGTCTCGATCTGAAACTATGGTGTTTGGCAAACCATGAAGTGTCACTACTTCTCTAAAAAATAATTCTGCTACATGAACAGCATCATTAGTCTTCTTGCAGGGAATGAAATGTGCCATCTTTAAAAATCTATCAACCACCACAAAAATTGAATCATGTCCCCGCTGAGTCCTTGGTAAACCAAAAACAAAGTCCATGCTGATATCCTCCCAAAGCTTCTCTGGTACAGGTAATGGCTGATACAACCCTGTATTCTGCGTCACTCGTTTCGCCATCTGACATACTCTACAACTCTGTACAAACTTCTTCACATCTTGCTGCAACTGTGGCCAATAATAATTCTCACTAACCAAAGAAAGAGTTTTATCAGGACCAAAATATCCAGCCAATCCTCCGCTATGCTTCTCCTTGATGAGATTCTCCCTCATAGAACTTCGTGGAATGCACAATTGACTCCCTCTGAATATCATATCATCTTGGATGATAAAATCTAGCCATTTCATCCTGTCTAGAGTAACAGGTTCTGTACAAGCTTTCCAAACTTCACCAAAATCAGGATCCTCTGGATACAAATTTTTGAGTTCCTTGAACCCAACCACTTCAATCTGCATCTCTGTTAGCAATAGTTGCCTTCTGCTAAGAATATCTACAACCTTGTTAGACTTTCCACTTCTGTGTTTCAAAATAAATGTATAACTCTGCAAAAACTCAACCCATTTCAAATGCCTCTGATTCAACTTTGCTTGACTATTCAAATATTGCAAAGCTTGATGATCAATATATAAAACAAACTCCTTAGGAAGCAGATAGTGTCTCCACTTCTTCAATGCTTGAACTATAGCATAAAATTCTTGATCATAAATAGAATATTTTATGTTGGCATCATTTAACTTCTCACTGAAATAAGCAACAGGTTTACCTTCTTGGCTCATAACAGCTCCTATTGCAGTACCACTAGCATCACAATCTACTTGAAACACCTTATTAAAATTTGGAAGTGCTAAAGCAAGTTGTTTTGTAACTTTTTCTTTCAACAATTGAAAGCTCTTTTCTGCCCCATTAGTCTACTTAAACTCTTTTCTATCCCCTCTCATTGTTTCAGTCAAGGGACCACAAATACTGCTAAAATTTTTGATAAACTTTCTGTAAAAGCTAGCTAGACCATGAAAAGATCTTATCTCAGTAGCATTCCTTGGAGTAGGCCATTCAAGGATAGCCTGTACCTTCTCTGGGTCTATTTTTAGACCTTCTGCTGAAACTACAAATCCCAAATACACTAACTCTTTCTTCACAAAACTGCACTTCTTCAAATTAATCAACAATTTCTCTTCTCTCAACTTCTCAAATACCATACGAATATGCATCATATGCTCCTCCAATGTCTTACTAAAGATCAAAATATCATCTAGATAAATAATGACAAATTTACACAGAAATTTTTTTAGAACCTCGTTCATGAGCCGCATGAAAGTGCTCGGTGCATTGGTTAGCCCAAAAGGCATGACTAACCACTTATACAATCCTTCCTTTCTTGAAGGCAGTCTTCCATTCATCTCCTTCTCTGATCCGAATCTGGTGATATCCACTCTTCAGATCTATCTTTGAGAAATAGACAGCTCCACTCAAACAATATATAATATCATCCATTCGTGGCAATGAAAACCTATACTTGATTGTGATCTTGTTTATTGCTCTAGAATCTGCACACATCCTCCACTCTCCATTCTTCTTTGGTGCTAATACTGCTGGTACAGCACAGGAACTCAGACTCTCACGGATCAATCCTTTATGTAACAGTTCATGTACTTGTCTATTCAACTCCTCACTTTTTACAGGTGTCATTCTGTGTGCTGCCTTATTCAAAAAACTTGCTCTTAGGATCAAGTCCATCTGATGACTAATCTTCCTGACTGGTGGTAATCCATTAGGCACATTATCAGATACAATATCCTGAAACTCATTCAACAAATCTGCAACTTCTACAAGGACATCTTCTACTTCCTCTTTACTAGCTTTTGAAATTAAAGAAAAACATACATGCTCATGCCTCATACCATCTAGAAAATTTTTTCCATCAACAAAAGTTATCCTTGCATTACCACATACCTTTTCTTCAGTCTCTTTCAATGGTTTTCGCACTCCATCCTTTGTCAGGGAATAGGTATTCGCACGACCATCATGTACAACACATCTGTCAAACTGCCATGGTCTACCTAAGAACATGTGACATGCATCCATAGATATGATATCACACAATACCTCATCTTGGTATCCGCCAACCTTGAACTTCACTAGGCATTGTTCATTGACCATGACCTTGTGGTCATCCTGTACCCAGGTAATTCGATATGGATGTGGGTGTTTCTATCTTTTGAGCTTCAACTTTGTCACCATCTCTTCTGACACTAAATTGTCAGTGCTTCCACTATCAATAATCACATCACAACATTTACCTTCACACTTGCACATGGTGCAAAACAGGCTCCTCCTTTGCTCAGGTTCATTCTCACCACTCAACAGGACTCTTCTGTTAATCAACGTTTCTCCTCTTTCAGCATCTTTAGAATTTGATGATCTAGCATCTTCATCTACATGTGCAACTCTGGCCTGACTTTCATTTCTTCTGTCTGTTCTTCCTTGGCACTGAGGACATTCAAATGCCCTATGACCTTCTTCTCCACAGTGAAAACATGTTCCACGGAAGCCTCCTCTTCCAGATCCTTATCTTCTTCCTCTTCCTCTTTGATCTCTATTATTCTGATCCTGGAAGCGACTGAAATTATTTCCTCCCTGATTCTGACTGCTACTAGCCTCATCGTTCTTTTTCGAATGTTCATTTTGGCCACCATATGACCGTCTACCGCGACCTCTTCCATTTTGTCTGCTCTCGAACTTCTTGTTCAACTTTTCCTCTACTTTTATGGCAAACTAGTATGCCTCTTCAATACTGTTCATTCAGACCAGATTCAGCTCCTCCTGAATGCTTGGCCTTAACCCATTAAGGTATCAGGCAACTTTCTCTTTATCAGCTTCTGCATGGCCTGTTCTGATGAGAAGTCGATAAAACTCATTTGTATACTCCTGAACAGATCTTCCCGCTTGCTTCAAACTCTACATTTTCTTCAGTATGTCAAGCTCATAATCAACAGGAATGAACTATCGCTTCAATTTATCCACCATCCCAACCCATCTTGTGATTTTCTCCTTTCCCCTTCTATTTCGCTCCAACTAAATCTCTTGCCACCATATCTTTGCATGACCTTTCAGTCTGGCCTTCGCAAATTTGACCCTATCAGGATCCTCAACATCTTCATACTCAAAATATTCCTCACATTCATTGATCCAGTCGATCAATTCTTCTGTGTTAAGATGTCGAGAAAATGTAGGAACTTCAATCTTAGGTCTTTTTCCAATCTTAGAAATAGCCCGAAAAAGTCTTTCTTCCTCCTGGTTCACAATTTTGACTTCTCCTTCTTGATATTCTTCTTCGGCTTCATCCTCGCTTTCATCTCTGACATTAAGATTCATTCCTCTTCGAATATCTTCTTGCAATGCTCGCACTTGTCTCTGCAGCTCTCTAACCTCAGGTGTCACAACACGAGCTCTTCCGCCGTGTTCTCTTCGTGGAGGCATTTTCGTGATGCGCGCTGAAACCCTAGCCATGGTCCTGGTGCAAACTGCCTCACAGTCGGTGATCTATTTACACACTCAAGAACTCCTGCTCTGATACCACACTATGAAGGGTGCTCCCCTTAATACCACAAGCACATAACAGAAATAGAGAAACAACAACAATAATATGCAAAAATAGAAAATTGGCTTCTTATTATCTCCACAAATGTGGAATTACAAACTTTAAGAATTACAATATGCAAAGCCATATGGGCATTCCCTTACAATATTCTGTAGGACAAAGCCTCGAATCAATACCCAGATTTACTACCCAGAACTATTCTGAACTGCCTAAGACAATAATACAGCCTTCCTTATACAGGCAATTTTCCAATGCTTGAGAAGGTTCTAGAATTTTAGCCAATAAGGCTGACCAAACTTATAATTATTTTATTTTACATTTTATTACATCATAGTCAGCTCAAGATAACCTTTGAAACCCGAACAGAAATTTTGAAGAAAATTAATTTCCGCCATTTCGGGTGGCCCAACTTTCGAAGACCATAAGTCATCACCAGTTGACCTGATCGGCTATTATAACCCCATTTGGGAAATGCCACGAAGCGCTCTACAGGCTTGACCGGCGCAAGCGCGTGTCACCCAAATTTTTGACCTCATCCGGGGCCTCTAAAGCCTTTAAAACTGAGCTCAAATTTTCTGTACCCTATTGCCAATACCAAAAATCTTCATTATCTTCCAATATACACTTGATCTGGCAATGAAACTTTACTGACAGACTTATATGACTAAAATGAACCTCCAAGAAATAAATCAGATCATTCTGAGCACATACAAAAATTACCAAAAATAGTAACTTTTCATAAATAGCAACTCTGCACAAAATAGCCCTTATTGAATATAAAAACAAAAATATTTTTGGGTGATGCAAGATTGTTCTTACACCCAAGATGCTCCTGCATCAGACACCCAGGGTAATTTGAGAAGTGACCCTGTCACAACTCATGTATGCAAAGGAAAACCAAGATGGCTAACCTCCTCCTTTGTCAGCCATGATGAATCTTCAATAAGTCATCCTTTCCACTTGACCAGATATTCTTCATATGTCCTATTCCTTGTGCTTCTGCCAACACGACTATCCAGTATATCTTTGATCTCCTTAGTGTCTGAATTAGTTGCTGGAATACTCCACTGTGCTGCTGTGATCTCATCTTCAACACCTCCTTCATGATACTCTGTCAGATCTGAAATGTTAAAAACTGGTGAAATATTTAGCTCAGTAGGCAATTCTACCTCATATGCATTTCCTGAATCATGTTTCTTTAGTATCCTACATGGTCCAAACTTCTTCATTTTCAGCTTGTTATATGTACCAACTGGAAACCACTCCTTCCGCAAATGAACCATGACTTCATCACCAACATGAAATTCCTTATGCCTCCTTTTCTTAGCTGCCTTAACCTTATACTGCGCATTCATCTTGGTAATATGCTTCCTCACCTCCCCATAGATATTCTTCAAGTGTTTTGCAAAATCTTCAGCTTCAGCACTACTTATTTCTCCTTTATCTATCTTCCTCAATTTAGATGCATTTCTCAGACTACTTCCATATACAATCTGGAATGGTGATTTACCATTGCTCCTGTTGACAAAATTATTGTATGCAAATTCCCCCTGTGGTAAAATCAAATCCCATCCTATTGGCTTAACTCCAACCAAACATCTCAGCAAATTTCTCAAACTTCTATTCACCACCTCTGTCTGTCCATCAGTATGGGGATGATATGATGAACTGAATTTTAAATCTATCTTCAACTTCTTCCACAATGTACGCTAGAAATATCCAACAAACTTAGTGTCCCGATCTGAAACTATGGTCTTTGGCAAACCATGAAGTCTCACTACTTCTTTGAAAAATAATTCTGCTACATGAACAACATCGTTAGTCTTCTTGCAGGGAATGAAATGTGCCATCTTTGAAAATCTATCAACCACCACAAACATTGAATCATGTCCACACTGAGTCCTCGGTAAACCAAGAACAAAGTCCATGCGGATATCATCCCAAGGCTTCTCTGGTACAGGTAATGGCTGATACAACCCTGTATTCTACTTCACTCCTTTCGCCATTTGACATACTCTACAACTTTGTATAAACTTCTTCACATCTTGCTGCAACTGTGGCCAATAATAATTCTCACTAACCAAAGAAAGGGTTTTATCATGACCAAAATGTCCAGCCAATCCTCCGCTATGATTCTCCTTGATGAGATTCTCCCTCATAGAACTTTTTAGAATGCACAATTGACTCCCTCTGAATAGCATATCATCTTGGATGATAAAATCTAGCCATTTCATCCTGTCTAGAGTAACAGGTTCTGTACAAGTTTTCCAAGCTTCACCAAAATCAGGATCTTCTGGATACAAATTCTTGAGTTCTTTGAATCCAACCACTTCAATCTGCATCTCTGTTAGCAATAGTTGCCTTCTGCTAAGAGCATCTGCAACCTTGTTAGACTTTCCACTTCTGTGTTTTAAAATAAATGTATAACTGTACAAAAACTCAATCCATTTCAAATGCCTCTGATTGAACTTTGCTTGACTATTCAAATATTGCAAAGCTTGATGATCAGTATACAAAACAAACTCCTTAGGAAGCAGATAGTGTCTCCACTTCTTCAATGCTTGAACTATAGCATAAAATTTTTGATCATAAACAGAATATTTTCTCTTGGCATCATTTAACTTCTCACTGAAATAAGCAACAGGTTTACCTTCTTGGCTCATAACAGCTCCTATTGCAGTACCACTAGCATCACAATCTATTTGAAACACCTTATTAAAATTTAGAAGTGCTAAAATAGGTTGTTCTGTAACTTTTTGTTTCAACAATTGAAAGCTCTTTTTTTCCCCATTAGTCCACTTAAACTATTTTCTATCCCCTCTCATTGTTTCAGTCAAGGGACCACAAATACTGCTAAAATTTTTGATAAACTTTCTATAAAAGCTAGCTAGACCATGAAAAAATCTTATCTCAGTAGCATTCCTTGGAGTAGGCCATTCAAAGATATCCTGTACCTTCTCTGGGTCCATTTTTAGACCTTCTGCTGAAACTACAAATCCCAAATACACTAACTCTTTCTTCACAAAACTGCACTTCTTCAAATTAATCAACAATTTCTCTTCTCTCAACTTCTCAAATACCATACGAATATGCATCATATGCTCCTCCAATGTCTTACTAAAGATCAAAATATCATCTAGGTAAACAATGACAAACTTACCCAAAAATTCTTTCAGAACCTCGTTCATGAGCCGCATGAAAGTGCTCGATGCATTGGTTAGCCCAAAAGGCATGACTAACCACTCATACAGTCCTTCCTTTGTCTTGAAGGCAGTCTTCCATTCATCTCCTTCTCTGATCCGAATATGGTGATATCCACTCTTCAGATCTATCTTTGAGAAATACACAGCTCCACTCAAACAATCCATAATATCATCCATTCGTGGCAATGGAAACCTATACTTGATTGTGATCTTGTTTATTGCTCTGAAATCTATATACATCCTCCACTCTCCATTCTTCTTTGGTGCTAATACCGCTGGTACAGCACAGGGAGTCAGACTCTCAGGGATCAATTCTTTATGTAATAGTTCATGTACTTGTCTGTTCAACTCTTCACTTTCTGCAGGTGTCATTCTGTGTGCTGCCTTATTCAGAAAACTCACTCCTGGGATCAAGTCCATCTGATGACTAATCTTCCTGACTGGTGGTAATCCATCAGGCATGTTATCGGATACAATATCCTGAAACTCATTCAACAAATCTGCAACTTCTACAGGGACATCTTCTACTTCCTCTTTACCAGCTTTTGGAATTAAAGCAAAACATACATGCTCATGCCTCGTACCATCTAGAAAATTTATTCCATCAACAAAAGTTATCCTTACATTACCACATATCTTTTCTTCAGTCTCCTTCAATGGTTTTAGCTTATGTCGCACTCCATCCTTTGTCAGGGAATAGGTATTCGCACGACCATCATGTACAACACATCTGTCAAACTGCCATGGTCTACCCAACAACATGTGACATGCATCCATAGATATGATATCACACAATACCTCATCTTGGTATCCGCCAACCTTGAACTTCACTAGGCATTGTTCATTGACCATGACCTTGTGGTCATCCTGTACCCAGGCAATCTGATATGGATGTGGGTGTTTCTGTCTCTTGAGCTTCAATTTTGTCACCATCTCTTCTGACACCAAATTGTCAGTGCTTCCACTATCAATAATCACATCACAACATTTACCTTCACACTTGCACCTGGTGCGAAATAGGCTCCTCTTTTGCTCAGGTTCATTCTCACCACTCAACAGGACTCTTCTGTTAATCAACGTTTCTCCTTTTTCAGCATCTTCAGAATTTGATGATCTAGCATCTTCATCTACATGTGCAACTCTGGCCTGGCCTTCATTTCTCCTGTCTGTTCTTTCTTGGCACTGAGGACATTCAAATGTCCTATGACCTTCTTCTCCACAGTGAAAACATGTTCCACGGAAGCCTCCTCTTCCAGATCCTTGTCCTCTTCCTCTTCCTCTCTGATCTCTATTATTCTGATCTTGAAAGCGACTGGAATTATTTTTTCGCTGATTCTGACTGCTACTAGCCTCATTTTTCTTTTTCGGATCTTCATTTCAGCCACCATATGACCGTCCACCGTGACCTCTTTCATTTTATCTGCTCTCGAACTTCTTGTTCAACTTTTCCTCTACTTTTAGGGCAAACTGGTATGCCTCTTCAATACTGTTCATTCAGACCAGATTCAGCTCCTCCTGAATGCTTGGCCTTAACCCATTAAGGTATCGGGCAACTTTCTCTTTATCATCTTCTGCATGGCCTGTTCTGATGAGAAGTCGATAGAACTCCTCTGTATACTCCTGAACAGATCTTCCCGCTTGCTTCAAACTCTGCATTTTCTTCAGTAGGTCAAGCTCATAATCAACAGGAATGAACTATCGCTTCAATTTATCCACCATCCGATCTCATCTTGTGATTTTCTCCTTTCCCATTCTATTTCGCTCCAATTGAATCTCTTGCCACCATATCTTTGGATGACCTTTCAGTCTGGCCTTCACAAATTTGACCCTATGAGGATCCTCAACATCTTCATACTCAAAATATTCCTCACATTCATTGATCCAGTCGATCAATTCTTCTGGGTTAAGATTTCCAAAAAATGTAAGAACCTCAATCTTAGGTCTTTTCCCAATCTTAGAAATGACTCGAAAAAGTCTTTCTTCCTCCTGGTTCACAATTTTGACTTCTCCTTCTTGATATTCTTCTTCGGCTTCATCCTCGCTTTCATCTCTGACAGTAAGATTCATTCCTCTGTGAATCTCTTCTTGCAATGCTCGCACTTATCTCTGTAGCTCTCTAACTTCAAGTGTCACAACATGAGCTCTTCGGCCGCGTTCTCTTCGTGGAGGCATTTTCGCGATGTGCGCTGAAACCCTAGCCACGATCCTGGTGTAAACTGCCTCACAGTCGGCGATCTGTTTACACACTCAAGAATTCTTGCTTTGATACCACTTGATGAAGGGTGCTCCCCTTAATACCATAAGCACATAAGAGAAATAGAGAAACAACAACAATAATATGCAAAAATAGAAAATTAGCTTCTTATTATCTCCACAAATGTAGAATTACAAACTTTAAAAATTACAATATGTAAAGCCACATGGGCATTCCCTTACAATATTCTGTAGGACAAAGCCTCGAATCAATACCCAGATCTACTACCCAGAACTATTCTGAACTGCCTAAGACAATAATACAACCTTCCTTATATAGGCAATTTTCCACCGCCTGAGAAGGTTCTAGAATTTTAGCCAATAAGGGCAACCAAACTTAGGATTATTTTATTTTACATTTTATTACATCATAGTCGGCTCAAGATAACCTTTGAAACCCGAACAGAAATTTTGAAGAAAATTACTTTCCGCAATTTCGGGTGGCCCAACTTCCGAAGACCATAAGTCATCACCAGTTGACCCGATTGGCTATTATAACCCCAATTCAGAAACACCACGAAGCGTTCTACAGGCTTGACCGGCGCAAGCGCCTGTCACCTAAATTTTTGACCTCATCCGGGGCCTCTAAAGCCTTCAAAACTGAGCTCAAAGTTTCTGTACCTTGCTGCCAATACCGAAAATCTTCAATATCTTCCAATATACACTTGATCTGGCAATAAAACTTTACTAACAGACTTATATGACCAAAATGAACCTCCAAGAAAGAAATCAGATCATTTTGAGCACATACAAAAATTACCAAAAATAGTAACTTTTCATAAATAGCAGCTCTGCACAAAATAGCCCTTATTGAATATAAAAATAAAAATATTTTTGGGTGATGCAAGATTGTTCTTACACCCAGGATGCTCCTGCATCAGTTATGCTTCAAACCATCTACATAGAGAACGTTATCAATGTTGTTCTTTCCATCCAAGGTGATGGATCCTCTACGAATGATGGGTTTAGGAGTGTTATCTCCAAATCTAACCATGCCACCATTATATTTGTCTAGATGAACAAACCTATCTTTATCACCTGTCATGTGATGTGAACAACCACTATCTATGATCCAATCTCTCCTTATGTTTGCTTGTGAAATCAATGCTAACTTTTCTTCTTCTTTATCATTTACATGATCCATTTCATTATTCATTTTCTCTATAATAGCAATGAATCCAATTTCATCTTCAGCTGAATCATCATCTGATACTCCATCTCCAGCATAGTAACATTCTTTTGAATACTTAGGCTTGTAGTCATTTTTGAACTTTTTAGCTCTTGTAGGACACTTGGATGCAAAGTGACCAATCTTATTACAAGGGAAACATTTAAATGGTAATTGACTTTCATATTTCCCTTTTCCTTTCTTTTTTCTTTTAGCAATCATAGCAATGAAATCATCTAATGTTTTCTCTTCATCATCATCATCAAAATTACCAGAAGTGCTTGCAAATTTTTTACCATGGACTGATGCTTTGAAGGTTGTTTCACTTTTAGGTTTTGTCTTCAATATTGAAATCTCAAAAGCTAAAATTTTGCTGATCAAGGTCTCTCTTTTAAAATTTGATGTAAGCTGCATGGTCTCATCAAGGATGTTGATCTTGTTTTCATACTCTACTGTGAGAGTGGTCATCAATTTATCCATAATGTCTTCTTCTGAGATCTCTCCACCATTTTTCTTGATTCCTACAACTGCTTCATTAATCCTTTGGTTGTAAGCTCTGATGTTCTCTTCAGGTAGCATCTCTAATGCATTGTATATTTTCTTCCAAATTTTTTTGTGTGCATCTTTGCTTGTTTGTCTCCTTCAAATATGTCTTCTAGGTGCTTCCATACCTTGTGGGCTGTATCTACTTTCTTTATTTTTGAAAACTCACTATCAGATAGGACGCTAATAAAGGCTTCTTTGGCTATTGCATCCTGATGAAATAATTCCTTATGCTTTCCAATAGCATCATCTTTTGCAAGGTCTGCTAAAGTAGGGATCTTAACTTCTTTGATAGTCACATCAAAAACTTCAAAAGCAATGCATTGTAAATGTGTCACCATCTTGTTCTTCCAATCAAGATAATTCTGTCCATCAAACTTATGACTTTCTTTTCTGAAGAATGCCATCTGATCAACCTCAAGCTATTAAACTTTCTCTCCGAGGCACTTGGCTCTGATACCAATTTTTAGGAATAGTCCCAAGAGATAACTGAGAGGGGGGGGGGGGGGGTGAATCAATTATCTACAAGTTTCAATTATTTATCCAATTAAGTATACTTAAACATAAAGCATAAACACAATGAAAGAACACTTGAACACAACACCAATATTTTGGTTATGGGGAAACCCAAACAGGTAAAAACTCCGGTGGGAATTGACACCCACTAATAATCTGCACTAGTGTATTATGATCCTATAATACCCCAAAAATGGGCTATAAGTTCATTAACCTCCTACATCTTCAAATCAAACGAAATCGACATCAAAGTCCTAACCTAAGGCACATCTATACATCATCGAATCCTAATTGATTTTATCCTTAATTCTGCATCGAAGAATATTCCTAGCAATATTCCTTTTTATCCTAATTATCTTTAATTTAATTATTATTTGGTAATAAATTTTACTTATCCTAAAGTTTGATTAATTGAATATTCTAAATATTTAATTAATCAGATTGAATACTGCCACTTGATTATTTAATTGAATTTAATTAAATTATTCCTAAATTGTATTATTTAATTTTGACAATAAATCTAAAATCTTATGACTAATTGATTAAATTCTTATTTAATTAATTAAAGTCAATTGTCAATTTTTAATAATATAGTTTTTGAATAAAAGTTTGATTTAATAATTGATTAACCCATAAATCAATTGTTTTAATTTCAAAAATTAGTTAAGTTGAGGATAAATCACTTTATTTATTTAATTAATTCATAAATTAATTATGCACATTCAAAAAGCAGTTAAATTCAAAATCAGGAAATCAATGCAAGTTGTTAACTTTTGGAAACTCAACATCTATTTTGAGTTCAAAGCTGATCTAAACTTCTGATTTGAGTTAAAAAGCTGTTCTTGCATGCTTTTGTATAATTTTGTGAGTTAATTATTTCTTATTTCCTAATAACTCAAAAATCAATATGAGTTTATCAAGAGTGATTTATGGCTTTTCTCTTGCACCTCCAAAGCCCTGGATTTCTATAAAAATAAAGCTCATCTCTTCATAATGGGATCCACAAAATTGCATCCTCACGCTAGCGAATTGGTTATCGAAGAATCCCTCTTTGCGAATCAAAGCTGTTGTGAGATCTTCATTATTTTTGAGCATTCATATCATTTAACATATCAATTCTTAGATTAATTGCATATCATATCAATTTTTCATATATAATAGATTCATATCAGTTTCTTTCATCTTATTGCACAGAAAATCCAAAAATATAGATTAATTTGCATTCATATAGTTTTCATTCTTTGCATTCAAATCCTTCATTTAGGTGTTGCATTGTCATCGGTCTTGGTCTAATCTGAGAGTATCATACTCGCACCTTCTAGAAGGCGGTAAATTGCCTAGTTAGTTTAGTTTCCATTTCACTACATGATTTTGGTTTTTGGCTAACTTCTAATGTTTTACTGAAGTGTTGTGTCTATAGCTAGGTACAAAATTCACACACACATTTTTGGCACCCACCGTGGGGCCTTGAAATGGGTTTCCATCATCTTTCTATCCATTTCTGTCATTTCTGGGTTAAAACTATGATTTTTATTTTTTGTCCGTACATTTTCATATGACTTTTGTCAGAAAGCCATTTCGTAAGGTACCCACTATTGTACGACAGGTTCAGATTTCAAAGCTTGTATTAGAGAGTACACATTATCATTTGGGAGACCTATTGTCGTATGAGCAGATACCCACAATCGTACGAGTTTCTAGACTGTCGTGTGGAAGGTAACCCACTGTCGTACGAGTTTTCACTCTAGAATTCAATTGTCATTTCAATTTTTTTAATAGTTTTCCAAATTTGATTTTTAGATTTGGACTGACAGCTAACCTTAACAATTGAAGTCTTCTATTTTTGACTGATACTTGTTAAATCTGATTGGGAAAAGCACAACTAAATTGCTAAAAAAGGTAAAAATATACTAAGCGCGTTACGAGGAATTCAGGTATTCTTCTCAAGCTGATAACATTTTGATTTGGATTAAAATGAACTCTCATGTGTCAAGCTTGTGTGATTTTCTTACTTTCATATCACAGACTTCATTTTGGGCTATAAAACGAACATAAATTTACTTTTTGCATATCTGTTACACATAGTAAATAGGCCCTATGAACACTATTTATGGATGATCTTGAGAGACTGAGCTTCTTCTGCTTGTTTATTCATGTGAAGCTCCTCTTAATGAAGGATCCCCTTGTAGGTAGGGAAGGTACTGAGAGAGTCTCACATTCTACTAGATTCATGTGTCTTCAACTTTTGATTGATACATTCTCTCTCCGGAGAGGTTGATAGATCATAAGTGGTTGACATCATAGATCTTTGTAAGATAATCTTGGTCTTAGCATGTCAGATTAATCTATCTACTTTGTCTAGGTGAAGTGAAGAGGTTAGGGGATTATGCTCTACTTCCTTTTTGGATAGTACCAAAAACTCAGATCCTTGAATCTGATCTAGTCCCCCTGTGGTATCTTTTGTGAGTCACCTTTAGAGAGGGTTAACTATAGTGGACACTCCCTTAATTGGGTCAACCACATGGATGGAACCTCAAGCGGTAATAGCCATTTTCACTGTGGTAGTAGAAACCACTATATAAATGTCCTTGTGGAGGAAATATTCACAGGTGTGGTCTCTTGTTGGGCTGGTAGATCTCCCTAGCAACTCTTGATTGATTAATTTCTCAGACTGTGTCAAAACCTCAGTGTGCCTGGATTGGAGTTCGCCCTCTTGAGATCACAAAAGTTGCAGAGTCAGACCATTACTACAAACCCTAGTGAGGCCAAATTTTTATTTTCTAGGAATATGTGCGTTATTGAAAAACTTTTTGGAACATTCATAATTAGCACTCCTAGGAATTAGCACATTCAGTCACTTGATTGTTCATGTGCACAGTTGCTTTTTCCCCTGTTCATTTTTTTCAGACATGCTTGGAATCACTTGCTTGCTGTTTTGCATGCTTATTTACCTATTTTACTATTGAAAATGAACGATCTCAAAATAATCTTTAAACCTGGACATCAAAATTTGTGAACAATCTGAACTTGAAAACCAAAATTTTGCAAAATCTAAAGTAAAAATCCTTTATGGAGTCAAAAGTCATCCCATCATTGTCAGAAAGTCGTACGAGTTTTGGCAAGTGTCATTTCAGAACCCCTATATTGTCATATGATAGCTTGTATAGTGTTGTACAAGTTTTTCCACCAGTAAAAAATAAAAGTAAAAAATCTGCTATCAATTGTCATGCAAGTTTTGCAACTGTTGTATGAGTTTTTCAATTGTCATTTCATAGCACACCCACTGTCGTACGAACCTGTAGAAAGTCATTTGAGAAAAATTGCCAGAGAGTGGTCAGAATTGTCAGAAACTCAGTTTTTACAGCCTATTTCTAGAATCTGTTGAACCAATCACTATGTCAGGAATAAAGCAGAAACTAGAATGAATCCATTCATTTTCCTAAAGTGAGCCTTTGAGTCTAATCTTGCCTTCTAGGTTATCGATTTGAGTCTTTTTCATCTTGTGTCAAATCCTTGTCAAAATTATCTTCAAAATTCAATCTTTTCGCTTAAACGGCTAAGTGTTGTGAGCTCGTGCCCACCATCTGTTGGGCATCTACCCACACTACTATGGCATAGTATCCTTCATTTACATCTGATCTATTCTTTAATCACTTTAATCTTGACAAGGTTGCATCATTCGATCTTCTTGAATCAATTCATTCTTCAGTTATCTTCATCTTATTCTTTGGCTTCACTCAAGGTTAATGGTGGAAACTAGAGCTTCGTCACACAAGAAATCTGGAGAAGCATTTAGCATCACACCTTTGACTATTCAAAAGGGTTCCACTCTTGAGTAACTCTACAATTCTGGTCTTTATGAAGACGATGGTCTTGGCAATTTTTGATTGAAAACTGGTTACGTACCCCCTCGATCAACTCACAGAGGTAATCAACAAACCCATCCTCAATCTAATCTAGGGAACTCCTAACATGTCTCATGGAGGGACACATCATGGGTCTCAAGGACACCAATCTCAACACAGTATGGATCAAGAACCTACCCCTTCTAAAATTATTCGATATCAAAATGATGATGACTTCAAAAGAATGATGAAACATTTCTTGAAGGAAGATCGAGAAGCATATTTTCTAGAATTAGCTCATCAAGGAGCTAAACTTCCTCCAAAATTTAATGTGGAAGATATCATTACACATGAGGAAGAAACTCCTATCATGGCTATGATGAAACAGATGCATGCCATGCAAGTCAAACTTAACAAACTTGAGAAAGAAAAGGAACCTAAGGAGTTCTCCATGGAAGCTCTATGCCCTTTTCCATTCGATAAAGACTTGAACATGCCACCATTCCCTAAAAGAGTGGAGATGCCAAAATATGATAAGTATGATGGAAACTCTGACCCTTAGGATCATGTCAGAGAATTCTGTACTCAATCTATGGAGTTTATGCATGAACCAACCTACTTGATGCGTCCTTTCCCTTGATCTCTAGGAGGCACAACCATTCATTGGTTCTCTAGAATGCCTCCTACTATCGAAACTTTTGACGAGTTAATCAAACTGTTCTATCAATAATACTCCTACAATATTCAACATCCGGTCACCATGATTGACATCTGTAATCTGAAACAATATCTAGGAGAACTATTCCTGACATTTCTCAAGCGATGGAGGAATAAATTTTCTCTATATGCTAGACCTATTCCCAAAACTGAGAAGTTGAAAATCTTCATCAAAAATTTTGTTCCAAAAATTAACTACCCTTTACAAATGCAAAATCATTCATCTTTTGACACGATGGTAGATAATGCGATCAAAATTGAAAAAGTACTTGTGAAAAAGGGAGACATCACACTTCAAAAAGCCAAGTATGAATTTGAATCTAGTTCTAAGGACAAGAACAAAAACTGGAACAAGAATAAAGGCATTGTCACAGATGGTGTTGTTGATAATATCCATGCCTTGTCTAAGGCACCTGCTTTCAATCTTACTATTGGTACCCAAGCCATCAAAGCTTCTGAAGCCAAAGCTATAGAATCCAATAAAAAGTCATCCGATTACAAATCTTGGGCTATAGATCCTAATCGCAAATTCACTCCTCTTGGAGAATCCTTGGAATCCACCATGAAAACTCTATTGGCAAAAAAAATCATCTATTTTCCTAAAATGAAAGTCTTTGATCTAGAACCTAAATTGAAATGGTGGAGAGAGAATGATTTCTGTGAATTCCATCGCAACAAAGGTCATAAGATGAATAACTGCATTCTCTTGAAGCACATTATACAAGACAAAATTGATAATGGTGATATCATGATTGACAATCATAAGAGTAATAAAAATCATACAACATTCACAGAATCATTTCCTAAACATGGTAAAGAAGATTCTTCTTCTCAGCCTAATATGGGTGCTAAAGTCAATTATGCATACTTTGGAAATAATGCTGTTATCAATATGGTTGAGCCATGTCTATCTGAGTGTTGCAATGTCATCACAATTGTAAGATGAGATAGAGAAAATCAATTAGCTAATGCAATTACTCGATCACAAGCTCAGGCACACCTACAAGGAAAAATACCAGATTCATCCAATGTCCCTAAGGTGCCTTTCAATCTTTCATCTGCTTCTAAATAGAAGGCTACATCTAAATCTTCAAATCCTAAAGACACGAGGTCTACTTCAAACAGTATTGTCCAACAACTCCAGCACACAAATGCTAAAATCTCCATGTTTGAGTTGCTTCGGATATCTCTAGCTCATAGAGCCATTCTAGATAAACCTCTACTCAGATCCAATGTTCCTAATGACCTTGATTTAGATAGATTCCAAACTATGGTTGGTCATCTTACATCTCCACATTACATTTCCTTTTCAGTGGAAGATGATAATTCCTTGAGTCATCCACATAACTAGCCCTTGAATATTTAAGTATTGATCCAAAACTGTCGTGTCAAACATGTGTTGATAGATGGGGACGCTGGTCTAAACATTTGTTCTTTTAGCTTGATTACACAATTGGGATTTTTAGAAATGGCCATTGATCCTCGAAAGAAGATAACTATCAAAGCATATGATGAGCAAGAAAGATCTTCCCAAGGAACTATTGTCTTACCTATCAGAACAGGTCCTGTCATCAGAGATACTATATGTCAAGTTCTTGATCTACCTTTGGGTTACAATATCCTTCTAGGAAGACCCTAGATACATTAAATGAAAGCCATACCCTCTACATTCCATCAATGTTTGAAGTTTCCTTATGAAGGAGTAGAGGTGACAATTCCAGCTGAGCTGTATACAACTTGCAATACATTGAAAGAGAGTGCTGATAAACTTGTTCTCAATAATAGAGAATCTTCCACTAAGCAACCATATGTTGCTTCAACATCTAAGATGGAAGACATTGCTAAAGAGGTTGAGATCAAAGAAAATGGTATGGGAGAATATGATATAGCACCAATCTTATCTTTGACATCTCTCCCTATCTCTCCTAAGTCTTATGGGCAAACTTTGAAACACTCTAAAATAGAGTCTAAAGAGCCTCTTGAAGCATATAAAGGAAATTTTTTTGTAGAACAAGTATCTAAACAAGAGTTTGAAGAGGATGAAGCTATGCTCGCATGGCTATACAAAGATGAACCTAAGTCTCAAGTTGTTAAAAAATGTGATGCTAAAATCCCTTCTAAGTCATATGGCCTAGGGGATAAATTGATCACAAAAATGGGATATAAAGGAAAAGGACCTCTAGGACAATAGGGTAAAGGTATTCTGTCACCTCTTGATCATCATGGCCAAGCAAACAAGAATACAACAGGTCTAGGATACATGAAGAAGCCTTTCTATCTTAGTAAGAACTCCCCACATGTATTAGAACAAATTGAGCCTTCTGTAGCAAATCAACTAAAGGGGGAAATAACTAAACAATCTGATAGTGATGATTCAGACACCACTGATGAACTCATTCCTTATGAGCATTTGCTTAAAGAAATAAAAGACCTCCTTGAAGCTGAAAATGATCCAATAAAAAGAATTAATATAATAGAAACACAAGAACCTTCTATAGAGCAAGAGATAGTTGCAACACAAGAACCAGCTAATCTCAAAAGCAATCAGAAAGAGGAAGGTGGTAGTTATTTTGAGATAGATTCCCATGAGTATGAATTCAAATTAGAATCTGAGGGTAACCCTTTTTGGGGTATCCATCCTGACTTTACTCATGTTCTTAGTTTTCCTAGAGGTCTAGATGAAGAAACAGAAGATGAATCAAATGACTATGAATGGGGAGTCATTCTAGAACTAGATGAGCTTATTATAGAAAAGCATGTTGATGTTATTCACCAATATGCACCTAAACCCAATGTAAGTCTAGAGTGAAATGATGCACTTATCAAGTCTAATCCACCGATGGCTGAAGTGGATTTCCATAATGACATTGAGCCTATTCATGAACTGAACGTCTTAAGTTGTAATATCACCTTTGAACTCGAGCGTCGAGTTAGGACCAATGATGACAGACCCATATCTGTAAACACTATTTCCCAATCTTTCACCCCTTTGACTATGCAACGCCCTGACCTTCTTGACATAACTTCCACAAATCTAAGCTATGGTATTTATACCTTTCCCAATGACTATGCCCTTGCTTGCTACCTAAATGCAGTTGAACCTATGAGGACTTCCATCAGTGGACCGAGCGTTAGCATGACAGAGTCGGACATCAAGTATCTTAGTCAGAAAAATAAGAATAAGAATAAAAAGAAAAGGAGTTCTGAGGGTGAAAACCACTTTGTGGTAGTCTTAGAACCTACAAAAGTAAAAATAAAAGATGTATCTGAAGGTGAAAACCTCTCTGAGGTGCCTAAGGATGAGATATTTGATGTCCTTCCGAGTCATTTACAAGACAGATCTGTAGTTCTAATTGAGCCCACTCAATCTATCAACTTGGGAACAATAGAAGAACCACAGTTGATCCATGTAGCACAATCCTTATCAGAAGAAGAAAAGCAAAAATTTACAACATTCTTGACATAAAAGAAGATCAACTCTGCATGAAAATATTCAGATATGCCAGGATTGGATCTTAATCTTATAATGCACCATTTATCTATAGATCCAAATGTTAAACTTGTTAAGCAAAATTGAGAAAGATGCATCCACATGTTGCACTCTTGGTAAAGGCTGAATTAGAGAAGCTACTTAAAGCCAGATTCATTCGTGTTATTGACTATGCTGAATCGATCTCTAATATTGTACCTATTTCAAAACTAGACAAATCAATAAGAGTATGCACAGATTTTAGAGATGTAAACAAGGCATGCCCTACAGATGATTTTCCATTACCTAACATTGATATGATAGTGGACATGAATACCGGCTTTGAGATGTATTCTTTAATGGATGGTTTTTTTGGATATAATCAAATAAAAATTTCTCCAGAGGATCAAGAGAAAATTGCTTTCACATGTGCATGGGGCACCTTCTATTGGAATGTCATGCCATTTGAGCTTAATAATGCTGGTGCTACATATCAGAGAGCTATGACTTCTATTTTTCATGACATGATGCATCAAACTATGGAGATTTATGTTGATGATACTTTAGCAAAATCTATGATTAGGGCTGAATATTTAAATGACTTGAGCAAGATACTAGACAGAATGGAAAAATTTAGTCTCAGACTAAATCCTAAGAAGTGTGCTTTTGGTGTCACTTCTGGAAAGCTCTTAGGATACATAGTTTCAAAGAAAGGAATTGAAGTTGATCTAGCTAAAGTAAAGGCTATAATGGAGATGCAACCTCCTAAGAATATCAGTCAAATGAGAACATTGGAAGGGAGAGTTCAATCTATCAGATGCTTCATATCTCAGCTAGCAGACATATCACAACCTTTTACAAAGACATTACATAAAGGTGTGACCTTTGCATGGAATGAGGAAAGTGAAAAGAATTTTAATCATATCAAGAAATATCTATCAAATCCTCTTATCTTGATGCCTCCTATTCAAGGGAAGCCATTGATCTTATATGTCTTCGCTACAGATACATCGCTGGGGGCATTACTAGCACATCATGATGAGAATAAGAAAGAAAGAGCTATAAACTATATCAGTAGAACATTGGTGGCATATGAAAAGAACTATTCAATGATTGAGAAAGCTTGTCTAGCTGTGATCTTTGCATCATAGAAATTGAGACATTATATGTTGGCTCATACTACACATTTAGTAGCTAAAATTGATCCACTAAAGTACCTACTAAGCAAAGCTGCCCTCACAGGTAGATTAGCCAAATGGGTCACGCTCTTAAGTGAATTTGACATTGAATATGTTGAAAGAAAAGCTATTAAAGGCCAAGTTATTGTTGATCAATTAGCAGATGCACCTTTGTTTGATGACACACCAATGCAAATGGAATTTCCAGATTCCTCTATCATGAATATTTCTTCTAGAGAATGGCAATTATTCTTTGACAACTCCTATACACAAAATGGATCTGGAGCAGGCATATTGTTCATAACTCCTCAAGGATACTCAATCCCAAAAGCATTCAGATTAAAGTTCCCTTGTACAAACAATATTGTTGAATATGAAGCCCTTTTGAATGGTATGAAGATAGCAATTGAGTGGAGAGTAACATAATTACACATTCATGGAGACTCACAACTTGTAATACATCAAGTCAATGATGTGTACCAAAAAAAGGATGAAAAGCTCATTCCATACAAGAGAATGGTAGATGATCTAAAGAAATACTTCATATTTATCACCTTTGAGCAAATACCTAGAACAAAGAATAAGGTTGCCGATGCAATGGCAATGCTATCTACTTTATTACAGCAACTTGAACATGAGCTACGCTACGAGTTCTTGGTGGAAGCACTATCTTATCCTTCATATGACTCCCCTGAAACCCACATGATTTGCACTGTTATAGGTCATGATTCATCTAGATATAAAAACTTATTCTCCTATCTCAAGGACCAAATCATTCCCGACACCTTTAACCATCATGAAAAGAGATATCTTATCCGTAATGCCTCCTGATATGTCATCATTGGTCATGATCTGTACAAACGAGGTCTAGATGGTACACTACTTAGATGTTTAGAATAGGAAGAGTCTCAATGTGCATTATAGAAAGTCCATGATGGTATTTGTGGGTCACACTCGAACAGTTTAACACTAACCTGAAAGGTTATTAGGGTTGGGTACTATTGGCCGAAAATGGAGAAAGAGTCTATCAAGTTTGCTAAGAACTGTCAAAAGTGCCAAGTGCATGGAAACTCAATTCATGCTCCAGGGAGAGATCTAATTCCCTTCACTATTCAATGGCCTTTTCATCAATGGGCATTTGATCATATAGGATCCATACATCTTCATTCTTCTAATGGGCATACCCACATTATAACAGCTACATATTATTTTACAAAATGGGTAGAAGCATTCCCTTTGACACAAGCAACTAGAAAACAAATATCTATGTTCATCTTGAACTACATCATATGCCGGTATGGTATTCCACATTCTATAGTCACAGATAATGGTGGACAATTTAAGAATAAAGACTTGGATGATTTATGTGCCAAATTCAAGATTACACAACATTGGTCATCTATCTACTATCCTCAAGGGAATGGACAAGCAGATGCTTAAAATAAGAATCTATTGAAAATCTTGCACTGTACAGTTAATAAAATAGGAAGAGACTAGCATCTCATGATCAATCCAACTCTCTGGGCCTACAGAACAAGTATTAGAACGCCCACTGGGGCTACACCATTCACTTTAGTTTATGGGTCTGAAGTGGTATTGCCTATTGAGGTTGAAATACCATCACTAAGAATTAGAATACATGGTCTAGTAGCTGATGATGACTACAGAGTGTCTAGGTTGCAAGAACTTGAAATACTAGATGAGCATAGGCAAGCAGCATATGACCATCTTAGAGTGTATCAGAAAAGAATGTCTAGAGGCTACAACAAGAAAGTTAAACATAGAGAATTTTAGGTTGGCGATCTAGTCTTGAGAGAGAATCCTAAAAATCAATCACATAAAGAGCGCAAGGGGAAGTTTGAACCCAACTAGCTAGGTCCCTTTGTTATCACTGCTACTTTTGTCTCTAGAGCCTATCAACTCTCAACGAATGAAGGAGAAAAGCTCCAAGAACCAATCAACGTTCTCCATCTGAAGAAATTCTATGCCTAAGGCATTCAGTATTAAAAAATGTCCTTAAAAAAAAAATCTTAAAAATATAAAAAAGTCCTGAAAAAATGAACATCTTGGTGAAAACCTAGCAATGGGCACCTTGATGATTCACAAAAAAATAAAAAAAATATCAGAAGTACAAAAAAAATTGGAAAAAGGAAAAATACAAAAAAAAAAAGAGAAAAAGAAAAAGTGCCTTGGTGAAAACCTAGAAATAGGCGCCACTTGTTTCAAAATGCTCCATCTATCAACGCAATCTTGGTCTTTCCCAGCTTTCAGTCTTGCTTTAGTTTGTACATATATCCCGATTTGTTTTTGCATTCATGTTGTCAATAAATCGATCTGTACACCAATTAGTTCAAGTGTCTATATCCTATCAATGTTCCAAACTTGGGGGCAATTGATGTCATATCCTATGGCCTCCAATGTATCTTAGACATGTCATATCTAGTCAGAGTCCTTTGAAGCTTCATTTGAGTCAGTCAGTCAGTCTTGTCTCCAGAAAGGATTTTGCATCTACAACAACACAATCAAACATCAAACTGAAAACAATCTATGCTTTTTACATGCTTTTATCTCCTTGTATGCTTACTGATTCACATTGAGATTTTTGCATATTGTGTCCCTTCGAGCTCTTTGATGATGTCCTTTACAGGATTTAGAGAGTGATGACTGGGGGCATAATATTTTCTTTGATCTCTACTTGTATGTGAAAATCTAACAACTTTGGAAATTCTGGATTGAAATGGTGTCCGTCTGTAAGAGCTTCTATCTCAAATTGGATGGCCATGAGTACCTCGACCATTGATACCCAAAAAATTCAAGGAAGTTTGATCTAACTATTGTATTTTTGAGTGAGTTCTTTTTCCTATTGTGAAACACGACCTTACCTAAGGATGTGAATGATAAAGGGTCACTACGGATAATTCACATTGGATTTAGGATGATCTCTTGACTGCTTGATGTGTTTGTTCCGCAAGGCGTATTTTGGTCATCACGACATTTATGTTTTGATGCTTATACAAATTGCTATATCAAAATGGACATGATATTTAGGTCATCTTGACATTTGTTCCTTGGTGCTTATATCTAATCTGACATTATGAAAATACAATCAATATTCATATGTACATGGTTGCGTAACTAGTGGGCATTGTATTGATTCTTGCGCATACAAATCAGTATTCATATGTCTATGGTTTTTATAAACTAGTGGGCATTGTATTGATTTATTTGGTTACCTAAAAAAAACAAAACTCAATGATGACAAATGACTGACACATGATCAGTGACTAGGTCCTAGATCTTAGGTTGCATTTCATTTTGCATATCATTTTGCACTTTGCATGATTGCATGATCTCACAACTTGCTTGACAATCTTTAATAATTCTCCTAAAACTATACTTGAACTGCAAATTGAAGAGCTGAATCTCATATGAAGGTTTTCTCATAGAAACACAAGTAGTCACCATCCTAGGTTAAACATCTTTTTTTGACATAAGACTGAGTACTTGTCTTCATCAATACTTGCAAAACATATCATGTGTATCGTTGCATTTTCATTACATATTCATAATCATTCATTCCATCTATTGCATTACATACATTTCCATACATACACTTTCCATAATAAAAAACATTTGCATAACATTCATACATATGAAAGAAAATCATTGCATTACATGAATCCATACATACATCCTACTCTACTCATAGCATTTACATCACATGATATCATCATATATAAAAAACATGACAAGTACAAATGAAGTCAACCAAAAGTCTCAATCTCATATATCATAAAACTCAAAATAGTCAGGGGTGCACTATTGGCACAATGTACAAAAGAATGAGCTAATGTGAGCTATCAGAATAGTATCAATATCAAGAGAGTGACAAAAATATTAGAATATCAAGACAGATCCACTGTCAGCCTGATCCTCTCCATTTGGTGGAGGTGGTGGTGGTGCATCTGGTACTGCCTCAGCTCTAGGTGCTCTCGCTCCCTGTGATGCTATCATATATTGAGAGTATGAAGGAACTCTCTGAGCAAGTGGAACTGCAGTGTAGTATGCTAAAACATAATATGCAGATCTAGAGGTCTGATGGAAAACCTCTTCTTATAATCTCTGAACCTCACCATGAAGCTTAGTGCACTGTCTATCTGCCTCTAAATATCTCTCCTCCCATCGAGCACTGTGCACCTTTAGGTCCCAAACCTGTAATTTGAGCCTCCTCATGATCTCTTATGTGGATAATGGGACACTGGGATCAACATCTACCATCGACATGTCAGTATCCTCAGCAAGCTGCTCTGTGGTCTCTACTCTCTGCACCTTATGATGTCTAACCTCTGCACCCAGATCAAAATTGGTATCCTCCTGTATAGGATCAGTGTCACCACCTACAACCTGCTCAATTGTAAGTACCTCCTCAGCACTACCAACACTCCCTAAAGTACCGCCCTCTCCCCTAGTCCATCTCTATGAACCTGTAGATCTACCTACTGTAGAACTAGTGGGATAAGGGGGCCTCATCTATCCTAATGGTCTCTGTGGAGGAGCCATCACTCTTTGTCTCAGAGGAGTGGGATGTACTATCAGAACCTATGTAGGTCTCGGACCCTATCCCATCAGAGCACCTGTAACATCCATCGCCTCCTCCATGGAGGGTATCAACTCATTAGGGTCAAAAAATTTGTACACAGGATGATCAACAAGCCATGCAATGAATCCATCTATAACACTTGCATTAGTGACCTATAGCCTGTACTCCCAATCTCTACCAATGATTGCACTGTACTCCTATGAACACAAGGCATAAGAAAGCCTCGGGGTCCATCCAAGTCCCAGCTCACGAGCTATCTGTGCATAATTGGAATAATCCTATGGTGCATCTTGCACTCATCCATACTGACACCATACCCTAGTGATAAGAAATCTCTCTAGTATAGAGGATGACCATCCTATCAGCACCCAGCTCTAAAAGAAACTAAACTGCTCCTGTGCTGTAGGCCAAGGTTCAATATCTACATAGGGTCTCCATTGTACAAAGGTCATATCATTGAGACATCATCTCCAATACTCTACATGGCCCATACGCCCTTGTATAACATATCCAGCATATATATATATAATGGGCTCTTGTGGCTGCCTCTGTGAGGTACACATTGGTCTCAAAATAGGGATATGCTCCCACTCCTAGATCTATAAAATAAGAGCTCCGATAGCAAAAGTCTTGCTCTCATGATACACTACCTCATGCATCTCAGAGAACATGTGAACCAAAAGACATTGACCCCAGGCTAACTTGGAAGGAGTCACCATCAAAAGTGCAATCATAGGGGCCTAGCCCATCAGAAGACCGTTCTGCTGACGGTCAGACATGATGATACCACCGATCATCCTGACTATAATACACTCCAGTCTATGAGACTGTCCATACCACTGCACTAATGTCTCCCATGAAATGGAGCCAGTCAACTGAGTATCATCTTTGAAAAGATGTCTGAAAGCTAATAATCCAGAGTTCCCCGAACTCACATATGTTGGACGCTGACTACTATGAAATGGAATACAAAGAATCCTATACACATCCTTTGGAGTCACAGTGAGCTCTTTAGTAGGTAGATGGAATGTCTGTGTCTCAAAATGGAATCTCTTTATCAGTGTCATCAAAAGCCCATGGTTAACCCTAATATCAGGTAAATAGATCAAATACTCAAAACCACAAGTAGCAAGATGCACTCTCATCAGATCCGGTAAAGAAACACAGAGCCTCTAAGTGGCTGGATGTGAGATATAGATGTGCACATCAGGATATATGACCTACATAGCACAGAAATAGGGAACCCTATCAGTATTTTAGTTGGAAAATAGGTTACACATACAGGAATGGAACAATTTTCTATTTCAGAAGGTAGGTCAAAGACTCAGGAATCATGCTCAAAGTGCAGAAAATTCAAAATTTGGCCCTAGAAATGAGTTTTGGACTCACTATTTTTCATATGACAAAGCAGACTGGCAGAAAAACTTGTACGAGTTTTCCCTAGTTACCATACGACAAAGCATGATGATACGACACTGCATCTCTCCTCGTACAAGTTATGAGGGACCCGATGAAACGTCGTACGACTCTTGGGTCCCTTTGATACGAGTCTCGAGGGTTAATGAGATGAAAATCTAACTAGGGTTGAAAAGTCGTACGACTCTAGACGAATAGTCATATGAGTTTCCGTGCATGCAAAAATTAAAAAGTTGAAAACGTACGAAACAAAAGTTAAAAATGCTATAAACAAAGAAAAATTGACTTTTCTAAGAAGCAAAGAGGTCCACCTACTAGATGTCCATACTATCGAGGTCTCTGATGCCTCTGACTGCTCTCAAAATGGTGAGAAGACACAGGTACCTTCATTTCTGCTATTTTCTTGCTTAGTGGGCTCCAAAAGGTTTTCAAAAGTCGACGGTGAAAATGATTTGAAAATGACCCTTTTGGCCTTTATATAGCTTTTGACCTAATTTTCAAAAGTGCTCTATTTTTCATGAAAATTGCACCCCTGCCTAATTTTGACATTTTGAACCTATTTTTGGGATCAAAATCAAAATTTGAGATCATTTACTATGTCAAAATCATGATTTAAAATTTTTGGACCTAGGATGTCTAACTACTTGCACAATCAACCTTCAATCATCACAGAAATCTAGAATTCAACTTAATTGATTACCTTACATCAAACTATCAAAATTTCAACTTGGTCAACTATGGTCAACTCATGGTCAAACCTAGTCAAACTTGGTCTTCTAGACCTCTACACTATGCAGAATGTGTTCTCGAACATGTATAACCACTTCTCAAATCAATTAACATGCTTCTAAACAATAAACACTGACTTTTCTTGTCAGATTTCAATTTTCATCCCGAAGGGGCATAGTATTGCACATCATTCAAAGTCTGTAACTCAATTCTATCAATCAAATCTTTCCTTAGTAATCAAGACAACAACCACGTCTAGTTTCTGATTCATCTAAAGTCCTCATCACTTGGGGAAAATCTATCATCTCTTAGGGCATATCAGATTCATCTAGTATCTTAAATCTATCTTGTAAACTGTATCATCTTTTTGTAACCATCGGTTCATTAGTGTTATTTCCTTGTTTCTTCGTAACTGATGGGTTCAGGATGTGATACCAATATGATTCATACAAGGACATTGAGGTCTGGAATTGGTCACTCACTTCTTCGCAATCATAAGGTTCAGAATCAGGCCTCTTGACATTTTTTCGTAATCACCGGTTCATTGTTGATATAGCTAGCATCATCTCGATTCCTGGTCATTCTGGGCCCGGGTCAATATCTCTCTTTCAAATCTTTCAAATCTTTTCAATTTCATACGTATATCAAACACAGACTATTCTTTGAACCACTACGCTTTGCACAGTGATTCAAAGAGGGGCAAAATGTAATACCCCAAAAATGGCCTATATGTTCATTAACCTCCTACATCTTCAAATCAAACAAAATTGACATCAAAGTCCTAACCTAAGGCACATCTACACATCATCGAATCCTAATTGATTTTATCCTAAATTTTGCATCAGGGAATATTCCTAGCAATATTCCTCTTTATCCTAATTATCTTTAATTTAATTATTATTTGGTGATAAATCTTACTTATCCTAAAGTTTGATTAATTGAATATTCTGAATATTTAATTAATCAGATTGAATACTGCCACTTGAGTATTTAATTGAATTTAATTAAATTATTCATAAATTGTATTATTTAATTTTGACAATAAATCTAAAATCTTATGACTAATTGATTAAATTCTTATTTAATTAATTAAAGTCAATTGTCAATTTTTAATAATATAGTTTTTGAATAAAAGTTTGATTTAATAATTGATTAACCCATAAATCAATTGTTTTAATTTCAAAAATCAATTAAGTTGAGGATAAATCACTTTATTTATTTAATTAATTCATAAATTAATTATGCACATTCAAAAAGCAGTTAAACTCAAAATTAGGAAATCAATGCAAGTTGTTAACTTTTGGAAACTCAACATCTATTTTGAGTTCAAAGCTAATCTAAACTTTTGATTTGAGTTAAAAAGTTGTTCTCGCATGCTTTTGCATAATTTTGTGAGTTAATTATTTCTTATTTCCTAATAACTCAAAAATCAATCTGAGTTTATCAAGAGTGATTTATGGCTTTTCTCTTGCACCTCCAAAGCCCTGGATTTCTATAAAAACAAGGCTCATCTCTTCATAATGGGATCCACGAAATTGCATCCTCGCGCTGGCGAATTGGTTATCGAAGAATCCATCTTTGCGAATCAAAGCTGTTGTGAGATCTTCATTATTTTTGAGCATTCATATCATTTAGCATATCAATTCTTAGATTAATTGCATATCATATCAGTTTTTCATATAGAATAGATTCATATCAGTTTCTTTCATCTTATTGCACAGAAAATCCAAAAATATAGATTAATCTGCATTCATATAGTTTTCATTCTTTGCATTCAAATCCTTCGTTTAGGTGTTGCATTGTCATTAGTCTCGGTCTAATATGAGAGTATCATACTCGCACCTTCTAGAAGGCAGTAAATCGCTTGGTTAGTTTAGTTTCTATTTCACTGCATGATTTTGGTTTTTGGCTAACCTCTAATGTTTTATTGAAGTGTTGTGTCTATAGCTAGGTACAAAATTCACACACACAGATCCTTGTTAGAAGATCATTAACCTTATTAGGAGTTGTCTTTACAATGCATTTAGTATAGTGAACTGGTCAAGGGTCAGACCCTGTTAGGAGTCTTTTATAATTAACCCTGTTAGGGGCGAGGATGCACTACCTGAGAGCACATTGCTCAAATGAGTGAAGGCTACAACCTTTTAAATAAAAGATACACACTATATTTGGATTTTGGTGAACTATGCTTTGACCTACTGTATGGATCAGTTCCAATGTATAACACAAATACTTTACTTGGTCACATAGACCTTCTGCTGATGGCTCAACACTTCACACACTCTGCTCTGCTCTTCACAATTAACTCTAAACCACACCTTAGCAATCACAAATGACTACCTATAAATATCTTTCCTCTAAATGATATGATCAAGTCAGCCTGTTAGAACCATCTTGAAATCATATTAGAGAAACCATAACATACTTCAACAATAATTCAGTTGGCTCTACTAAGCACACAACACATTCTGGGACCTGTCCGATAATAATAAATGTAGACACACGCTACACACTGTTGGCTCTACCAAACTAACTGAAACTTTCTCCTTAAGCTATATTACATCATGCGCTCTTAACTAAACATTACTAACTCTTCTCCAAGAACTAATCTAAGGGCGCATACTGAAATGATAGGTGCAACTCCCGACCCAATATAATTTATGTCGGCTCTTTTGAATAAACATAAGAAATTGCTACTGGTGAATAGCGATTGCATAACTTCACTACTGCTACTCATCAAACTCTGCATCCATGAATGTAAAATTACTAACATGTCTCCATCACATATCCAAATGCGCAAGGCTCCATGATAACTATACGAACAATCATTCACAGAACACTTCATGTAACTTTGTTAGGAACACTGATGACACAAGTTGCTATATAACTGTTTGTACTAACAGTTAATTTCTACATCCATGATATCATGTTGATAACATGTCCATGCTGAATATACTAGAATCTTACTGCATAAGTCTTCCACACATGCTACTTACCATATGTTTTCATCAATGACAAATATATAGTCAGCACTGGCTTGCTGGCAAATCTCCAACACCATGAACATCCCATTTCCTTGATGTTCAATGGCTTCTAAGTCTTTCGATAAATCAAACACTGTGTTTAAATGTAGGATCTACCTCAATTATTAAATTGTTGCTTTATAAACCTCGCTTTGATACCAATTGTTGAACACTTCTAGATGTTGAGAGTGGGTGGGGGGAGGGGTGAATCAACTTAACCACTTATTAATATTTTAATCCATTCATTATATGTGGATAAGTAAATAACAAAAATATAACATGAAACATAAAAGAACATTAAGATTTTTTCATGGAAAATCTAAGGAGGAAAAGACCATGGTGAGGTCCAACTTGCTCTATATGAAAAAATAATTTATAATGATAGTTTTAGGCTCATGGCCAAAGAAGCACATTTCTCCTAATATTTAAAAGATAAGGCACATTCCCATAGGGCAAGATACAAGGAATTTTTGATTGAAGAAAACTTATTTAGAGCAAGATACAATGAAATATCATTACAATGGAATATATTTGATCAATTGGGTACAAAAGGCATCCTTTAAAATTTTGACTATAGTTCTTATTTTTCAAATATAAAAAATTAACTTATCATTATGTTTCACAACATTCACTGATCATATAATTTTTATTTTCACTTGTGTGCCTTCACACTTATTTCATACACCATACACACACTCATACATCCTACATATCCTCTACAACATAAAATTATATCAAATAGATTTGATTAACTAGATGAAACATGCAATATGAAATATGATAATAATACTATCTCCAATGCCTTTACAAAGGAAAAGAAGGTTTGTATACCATCAAACCAAGTCATAAAAGTCTTTGAGCACTCCCAAAACTTCACATCATTCACTACATTCGACTACACGGTCTTTGTTAAAGTTTAGGATCAGATTATGTGACTTTTAATTTTCTTTTCTTCTTTTCAGATATGCAACACAATATGAGATTGACTTTCACAAATGATACTTTAATTTTACTTGATAATATACACAATGAGAATATGAAAGTACTATAAGATAAATTCTGATAGAAATATTTCCTAAAATACTTGCTGATCGAATATGTATTAGACTTGCATTCAATTGTTGTATATGCTTGCCTTTGATCAATCAAAAAATTATTATAAATATGGGAGACATGACACTATAGAGACATGTCTCCATGGCTCTATAATGTCATGTCTCTTTATAATACAATTTGAAGTTAGCAACCGATAAAGCTAATTGGTATTTTGTAACTCAATGCATATTGAACATGCACCGATAACATAAGACACTTGATCTCATAGGCACCCAATAACATATCATAACACTCGATAACATTTTATTAATCATAACACTTGATAACATATTGTTCCATTGGTATTTAGTTAAGTGCTTGATTGGTGATAATAAAGATGTCCTGATCGATATTTGTTATATGTTAGATATGTTAATAAATCAGTATGAATGTTATTTTATTTTTGTTTGATTCTCTCATGAATCGATATTAATATATTTGTGATGTTAATTTGATCAAGGCATTATTATTATGAGGAAATATCAAAACATAATTTTTAAAATATAAATGTATGTGTATATTAATGCATATATAATAATATATAATTATATATATATATATATATATATATATATATATATATATATATATATATATATATATATATATATATATATATATATATATATATATATATATATATATATATATATATATATATATATATATATATATATATATATATATATATCATAATTGATCTATTCTCATAATATTAATGTATGCTATATTTTTATCTGATCGAAGCTACAAACATCAACACTCCCTCTTAGCTAGAGAAGATAAAATCCATCAATCCAAGAGAGCAACACAAAGTTAATTGTGAAAGTTTATTTTGATATCACATTACTCTGATATCAGAGTATGATTTGACCAGGAATATCAAGTCTCATGATATTCACCATAACTCATAGATTCATAAAAATATCATCTTATGATATTGGGAATATTGGTCACAGAATATCAAGTCGCATGATATTCTCCAAATATTTAGAGTAATGGCCTACCAACATCAAGTCTCATGATGTCCACCAAGTACTCAAAATTGTATAAAGATATCTTCTCATGATATCAAGAGCATTGGCGTATAGAATATCAAGTCTCGTGATATTCACCAAGTGCTTAGAGTAATGGCCTACCAACATCAAGTCTCATGAAGTCCACCAAGTACTCAACACATGTCCATAGGTAATGTGCACTTACTATAGTAATATTCATACCTATTAAGATCTATTTTATCTATCATAAGATGTCTATCACAATAGAAGATCATGGTTTGTTTAAGGAACTCAATCCACCATGCAAGATATCATCTATCATGATTTGTTTCAGCCATCATAAGATGTCTATCATGATAGAAGATAAAGTTACTATAAGATTGTCACCTTCCAATAACTTTAACAAATACAAGTGATAATCATTTGGAAGTCGTCACTTCCTCATGATTTACACATGGCCCATACAGTAATGAAATAACATTAGTACAATAATCAATTTTACAATCATATCAAGTTTACCTTAGAAGTGTTCCATCTTTATTAGTTAAATCCCTCTTGATCACAAGATGTATTGAAGTTATTTAGAATACAAGTTTCTCTAAATAAAAATCTAATTTACTGACTTCAACAAGGGAAGCTTGAATTTTAAGTCTATCAGAACATTTTAATGTAGTGTGACCATATTTTTCGCATCTATAACATTATATTGTAGAGAGGTTTCTATGTTTCTTGAATGATTGTTTACCATTTGAGTTCTTTCCCTATTTCCTTTTCAATTTAGCAATGCGAATTTAAATATCTTCATTTGTGGATTCCACATTGATTCCTCTAGATATTAGATTACACTCTTCTTAAAAGTAGTCAACTTTTAGTCGATTGAATTTGGAAAGTTTGGAGTGAGCACTTATTCCTTGTTTGAAGTTTTCCCATGACATAGGGAGTCCATTTAAAGTTTCCATAGTTAAATCTTTATTATCATAGATATGACCAATTGTTGAGAGTTGGTTTCTTAATTATGTTATCCTCATGAAGTATGAGGTGATGGTTTCTCCTTTATTTATTTTAATATTAGAGAGTTGATTTTTAAGAGTAAGAATCCTACTAGTGTTGTTGATCTCATACATGTTTTCCAGGGCTTTGAACATTTCATATGAAGAATCCAGCTTTGTGATAATAGGTAGTAGATGATCTTTTACTCCATCGACTAATAGTTCCATTTCTTTGGTGTTTTCCTTTTCCTGTTGGCTTTTCTCGTCATTCTCACTAGATTTAGGAGGATTTTCTATGACTATTTTTAACCCATTCATTCTTAGTATTAGAATCATTTGTAGTTTCCAAGATTCAAAATTTGAAGCACCTTCAAGTCTATCCTCAAGTATAATTCTATTCACCATTCTGTATGTACAAGATTTCCAAAATAATCTGATCTTGATCTTCCTTCAATCTAATTGAATCTTCCTTCAAGCAATTATACTTTAACGAATGAACCTGACTCTGATACCATATTAAAGTTCAGGATCAAATTATGTGACTTTTAATTTTCTTTTCTTATTTTCAGATATGAAACACAATATGAGATTGACTTTCACAAATGATACTTTGATTTTACTTGATAATACACAATGCTAATATGAAAGTATTATAAGATAAATGTTGATAGAAATATTTCCTGAAATGCTTGTTGATTGAATATGTATTAGACTTGCATTCAATTGTTGTATATGCTTCCTATGATCAATCAAAAAATGATTATAAATATGGGATACATGACACTATAGAGACATGCCTCCTTAAGGAGACATGGCTCTATAATGCCATGTCTCTTCATAACACAATCTGCAGTTATCAACCAATAAAGCTAATTGGTATTTTGTAACTCAATGCATATTGACCAAGCATCGATAACATAAGACACCCAATCTCATAAGGAACTCGATAACATATCATAACACTCAATAAGTATATTTTATTAATCATAACACCTGATAACATACTGTTTGATAGGTATTTAGTTAAATGCCTGATCAATGATAATAAATATATCCTGATCAAATTTTTTTATCTGTTAGACATGTTATAAAATCAGTATAATACAAGGGTATAACCAATGCAGTAAATTGGTATGAGTATTATTTTCTTTTTGTTCGATTCTCTCATGAATCGATATTAATATATTTGTGATGTTAATTCGATTAAGACATTATTATTATGAGGAAAGATCAAAACATAATTTTCAAAATATATTTTATATGTATATATAATAATAATATCTATTATTATTATTAAATATATATTAATATATCATAATTGATCTATTCTCATAATACTAATGTCTACTATATTTTTATCTGATTGAAGCTACAAATATCAACAGTCTCAAAATACTTAGGTTGACTCTGGAATATGAAACAAGTAAAGAAAGCTAATTGATCATCCTCAAATTACCATGCAAACCACAAAATAATTTATGATACACAAAATATCATCATAGATGACCTGAACAAATAATATCTAAAATCCATAGCACAAAACCATCACTTGTGGAGGAATGCAATATATTCTATCATAAAATACTTTGTCTCTATTCAAATTGATACTCAAAACTTCACCTATTAATTTGTGGAAGGAAAGAGAACATGAAACTCATAATATACCTTCCTTGTAGATCTATCATACACATATCAATCCAAGATTTTATAATGTGGAGCAATGTGGACCAAAATATTGATACTTTATCAGCCACTCTATCACTGGAACAATCACACCTAGCCAAAAACTCATTCAAGAACTTGGACATCACTTCAAAGTTCTAGAATATACTTCAATCTTGATACTATGTCTCCAATATAGGTTGACATAAATGGCATTATTATATAACTTACGTATATTGTCAACAATATTGTTTTAAATAAAATAGATATAAACACTTATTGGGATGACGCTGGTGATAATATAGCCCAAGTAAATATTTTAATTTAAAGGATTGGTTGATGGTTTTGATTATATTGAAATTAATTGGTTAAGATTGATTAAATTTTGATTTGATACTTCAATACTTGGATGAACTATCAATTTTAATTTTACATAATTTAATATAGGCATGCACCATTAACAAGATGGGTGGCTTCAAATAACATAGATGTTCTCTCAAAATTGACAAAATGTATGCTTATAAAATATATTAGGGACAAATGAAAAAGATAGATTGGAATGGATGGTAACAAGGGATTAGTGATGATACATGGATTTTGTGGGAGGGATGAAAATGAAAATAAATAGATGGAGGTGGGAGAGATACATAAAGGAAAAATGAACGGTGAACAATAATGATGTAGGAATAGATGTTATAATTCATGGATGGTGATGCATAATGCATACTGAAAGGAAAGATATGGTGATGGACTGAGTATAATAGGTATGATTGAGCAGGAATGAAAAATATTTTAAGGTACATGTTATGTATCTTTCACAAGATGTAACCTATTTTGAGCATATTGGGGTTTAATTTGGCATATGCCAAGATGAACTATGATATAATAAACCATGATAACATGAATCTCAAATGTTATGGTACTAACTGAAAAGAAAATTTTTGATGCAATGCAACACAGAAGAATCCAAGAATGGATAGTCCAAACCTACACTAGCAACAAAAATATAGAAACACAACAAGAGAATACTCAAATATAATTTCATTCAACATTACCGCCTATAAGGCCTTTCGGGTTAGTTCCAAATACAATCAATTACAACAACAATTATGCAATCCTCTAACTAGTCCAACTTTGTAACACATCAACAACTAGTAGAAACACTAAGGCAGATCTAAACTTGAGCTCACAAGCTACCAAGAAATCTCCTTGTCTCCAAGCATGCAAACCACTAGCTTTGCTATTACAAATATTAGACAAACAATCTGATCTTCAAAATCTCACAGGATCCAATTACTATCTCTTCACAAATCCTCCTCCCTCTCTAAAAAAATGTCCAAACCTTCCTTAAATACATTTCTTCAACCACAAGTCGGTTAGAAGAAAGAAAGAATTCCTAAGCCCAAGTTAGCTCCTAAACAGACAAATACTAAATGCAACACAAGTCAGCTCTCAAATGGCCTCACAAATAATTAATTATCCATGTTGGCCTCTAGATATACATAGGAGAATATAACATAAGCTACCCACACTAAATACATCAAGTCAGCCCACCAAATCTCCAAGAACTCTAGTCAGTAAGCTAAACTACCAAGCATAAGAAAAACAACTGAGCTAGCTAGGTATCACCGAGAAAGTACATCGACTGAGCACCCCAAGTATCACCAAGCACAGGTTCTATCAAGTGCCAAAAGTTTACCGAGTTCCCTTCAGTGACCGAGCCCTTCAATGACTGAGCCCCTTAGTCAAAGATGTAATTGAGTAACATAGAAACACACCAACATGCAGGATTTCCAACTACCCTAGGATGCTCTTGCATCAGACACCTCAGGTGCGAAAAGATGTTCTCAAAGGCTGGAAGAACATCTTCTAGGATTCAACACATAAACCCTGAACTGGTTCTTCACATACAAGTCTTCACCTTCCATAATCTTCAACTTATGCTTTCTCTACCTTTTCAAGTCTTTCCTTGACAATCCACAGGTTTGTTCTCCATACTGATCATTAATCCGTTCAGGATCCTTCATCTCATCTCAGCTCTCAAATCTCAGGTTCCTCCTACCGAGTATTTTATCTAGCAAAGGCATCAGGGAAAACTTCCTACCATCCTTCTCAACAGTAAACACATTCTTGACATAGTCATGCACAATCCTACAATCATACTGCCAAGGTATACCGAGCAATATGTGACAACTACCCATGTCCACAATATCACACAACACTTGATCCTTATAATGACCAATATGAAAATAAACAAGACATTTCTCCCTTACTTCCAAAGCATGAACATCTTGCAGCCAACCAATCCTATAAGGATAAGGATGTCTTACTCTCTTCAAACCAAGTTTCTAAACCATCTCCTCAGCTACAAGGTTATCAGTACTACCACTATCCACAATCACATTACAAAGTTTACCTCCTAAATTGCACCGAGTTCTGAACAAATTACTCCTCTAACAAAGTTCCACCTTAGTACCAAGCAATGTTCTTTGAACCAATAAGTTTTGTGATTCTACCTCAGGTTCATTCAGTATGTTCTCATTCACCACAATAGTTCTTCGATCACCAATCTTCTGGGAACATTCAAATGATCGATGTCCTTCTTTGCCACAATTATAAAAAGTACCCTTAAAGGAAACCTTACTTGTCCTCTTCCCTGGTTTAATAGGTTTCAGTTCAACTTCAGCAGTAGGTTTATCCTTCATCGAGTGATCCTACTTCTCCTTCCCTCGAGAATTACCATGTTGTCTCCTCTTCAACTTATCTTCTTCCTTCAGGGTATACTGATAAGCATCCTCAACTGAATCAATCTTCATCATACCAAGCTCATCTTGGATATTGAATCTCAAGCTATTCACATACCTTGCTACCTTTTCCTTACCGAGTTCTCTATGTCCAGACTGAATAGTCAACTTATAAAACTCCTTGGTATAGTATTCAACAGTCAAATCTTTCTGCTTCAAATTCTACAACTTCTTAAATAACTCAAGTTCATAATCAGAAGGTATGAACTTAGCTTTTAGTTTAGCCACTATCAACCTCCACCGATTGATCTTCATTTCACCTTCATCTTCTCTATCTCTCTGCAATTCTTTCCACCAAAGAGCAACATGTCCTTCAACTTAGTCTATGCCAACCTCACCCTAAGAGGATCTTCAATTTCTTCAAGCTCAAAGAAGTCTTCTAAGTCACCAATCCAATCAATCAAGTCCTTGGGTCTCAAAGTACCAGAGACGTTAGAAACTTCCATTCGATAACTAGTACTTAACCGAGCTCCAGATCTCTGCAACCGACCAGTTTTGTCTTGACCAGATTTGTTTCTCTGATTGGTTCTATCATCTCCACTAGATCTAGCACCTTCAAAGTCTTCAATAGCTTCCTCATAGATATCATCAGTACCAAGATTCCTTTACATACCAACAATAGCCCTCATGATCTCATCAATCATGTCATTATTCATCAATTCCATCTCAGATCTAAAATCTTCTTTAACCTTCTCTATAATCTTTGATTCTTCAGCATCACAGAGATCTGCAATCGCTCTAGGGTCCAATCTTCTCAGAGGCATCCTCAAGATCTTTGCAAACCCAAGGTAATAAATCACCAACCTAAGGTCCAAGTGCAAACTGCCTCAACTCGGCCATCTATCCACACACTCAAGAACTTCAAGCTCTAATACGACCTGATGCAATGCAACATGAAAGAATCTAAGAATGGATAGTCCAAACCTACACTAGCAACAACAATACAATGGAGACACAACAAGATAATACTCAAATAGAATTTCATTCAACATGCCTGGCTGTAAGGCCTTCTGAGTTAGGGCCAAATACAATCAATTACAACAATAATTATGCAATCCTCTAGCTAGTCCAACTTTGTAACACATCAACAACTGGTAGAAATACTAAGGCAGATCTAAACTTGAGCTCACAAGCCACCAAGCAATCTCCTTATCTCCATGCATGCAAACCACTAGCTCTGCTATTACAAATATCAGATAAACAATCTGATCTTCAAGATCTCGTAGGATCCAATTATTATCTCTTCACAAATCCATCTCCCTCTCTAAACAACTAGCCAAACCTTCTATAAATACATTTCTTCAACCACAAGTTGGCTGGAAGAAAGAAATAATTCCTAATCCCAAGTCAATTCCTAAATAGAGAAATATTAAATGCAACACAAGTCAGCTCTCAAATAGCCTTACAAATAATTAATTCTCCATGTCGGCCTCTAGATCTACATAGAAGAATACAACATAAGCTACCCACACTAAATCCATCAAGTCGTCCCACCAAATCTCCAAGAACTCCAATTGATAAGCTAAACTAACGAGCATCAGTAAAACAACCGAGCTAGCTAGGCATCGCCGAGAAAGCATGTCGACCGAGCATCCCAAGCATCATCGAGCACAGGTTTTGTCGAGCACCATAAGTTTACTGAGTTCCCTTCAGGGACTGAGCCCTTCAATGATCGAGCCCCTCAGTCAAAGCTGCAATCGAGTAACACAGAAACACACCAACATGCATGATTGCCAACTACCCCAAGATGCTCCTGCATCAAATTCATAAGTAGTCATACGATATATTGAACCATAATATGAAAGACCATACTTTTCTAGCCATAAGATGCACCAAGAACCACCACAAATATAAAGCCAAACAAAAGACATGCAAACAAGAAAGTAGACAATAAGATAGAGAACAAGTAAGATCTTTCCTATCTGGAAGCTAAAAATAAAATATAGATTCATGGTGATGATAACATTATTGATTTGAAAATTATATATCTTGATCTAACAACATAAGGATTAACAATTCAATATATTCATTTATCATTCTAAAAATTTGTTGAGAACTAAACAACTCTTATAGAAAGGCTAGGAATAAAACCTATTAATGCATTTTAGGTGTGTAATGGGTTAGGTAAATACATTTGACTAGATATTTCCACTTTACTATAATGTATATATATTTAGGAGTGTATTGGATGGAAGCATTGGCACCCCATTTTTTGTCTCATCATTCGCTTATTCTATAATAAAGGTCTACATTTTACCCTTTTAAACCTATTGCTGATAACAAAATTAAGAAATTTTATATTAGTTTTTGATGTGAATGTGCAAGAGAGTCAAGAAATATTAAAAAAGTTTATCAAAATAAGTTCATACCAAGAAGAAAATTTCTTGCAATTGTTTCCCATCCATATGAACTATATTTGGTTCCTTTAGTGGAACTCTCCATAAGGTCATTCTCATATGACAATCCTTGCAAAATAAATAAAATGAATGAAAATAGGATAAGTTATTCTTTTGTGAAGAACCTCATTTCTTAGTGAACTTCCCCTCCTAAAAGTGACCGATTTTGGTTCATTAGGTTTCTCCCATATGGTCCACTCTATCAAAATTTTCCGCATGCTTAAAGCATTGGTGAGATCGTAATGTCCATCTAGACCTCCCCATTCAAAAATAAATAATCATATTAACCAAAATATGTGATTAACCAAAAATAAATATCTACATTAGTTAATTTTTCTTGCACTCTACAACTCATTAATCATATTAATTATGTTAGAAAAATTTGAGATGCATATGAACTTGAGCATTTCTATATGAATTCAAGTTTTGTGTAATTGGATCTCCTTATGCTCAATAATCCATAAGTCAAAATTAAATGTTTGTGGAATTTTAGTGCTTTTCTAAACCAGTTGATATCCACTTTACTTTTAGCTAGTTCATTTTGCCTTTTTTGCATTTGAATCCCTTTCAAGATAATTTGAAGTCTTTGTGAAAGTATGAGGTCCATCTGAACTGGATCAATAACCTTTTGTATTTTCCTACTTCACTTCAAAAATTTGCAAGTTTTCCCCTAGTGACATCATCATCTCCTCTTGCGATAATTCTTTTCTCTTCTAAACCAAATATTTTCAAAGCTATTTATCAAAACAGGTCTATTTATTTTTGCTCAAAAGTCAACCATCAATGGCATTATGTTTATGTCATCATTTAATCATTTTCTCTTTATAAGGATTCCATAGCCATGTGAACTAAACTATTTACACCAAATGATAACACCCCCCCCCCCCCCGCCACCTTTTATCCAATTTGAAATTAAACCTATGAAAAATATGAATCTAAATGATCATTTAGACCCATATCCACTAGATGTTCACATAAGATTGGGGTTCCAAAATAACACACACAATGATATCTAGAGTAAATCATGAAATAAATTAATAGAAAATCACACTCATATCGAGTATGATGAGTAAGAAAAGATGAGTAACAACAATTGTACCATTTTTGAATAGGCATCATCAGAGAATAATTCAAACCTATGAAGCCAAGTGGGATAATTATATGTACTTGTAACTACTCAATGTACATTAAGTGTACCTGTACATTTACATAATAACTAAAACACATATAATCCTTGAATGAGGTACACCATCATAATCAAGAAAACAATCATTCAAGCATACATTTTCATAATCAATGGAAATACAACAACATAGTCCATCATAATAAAATAACAGGTATCTAGTCAAGTGCACCTAATACTAGTGCAAATACAAAAAGAATAGTGATACAAAGAACTCTAAATAAAGTATACATGTATCAACATATGGATTAATCCAAAATATGATTAACAAAAGGCAAACATGAGAGGAATTACAATGCACACAAATCAAGATGGGGTAAATTATCTACAAACTCTATTTTCTATTTTCGCACATTCCTATAACTTGATGCACATAGTGGGGTTCAAATACAAAGGTAAACAATGCATACCTAACACTATAGTCCCCTTCTTAGTTTATGCTACTTCAAGTTGATGTCATGGATGTGTGATCTTAGTACAAAATTCAACCATTTGGTGCACTCACTAACCGATGACCTAATCATCATTTTTAATACGTGAGAGTATTTTGTTGATAACTTGTCTCACTAAAGTCTTAACATTTTATTCACCATGCACAAAATCATAACCATAATTGTGCACCCACTTGTCAAATTTGAATTCCCACATTACAAGGTTGGCATTCATGTGATCAACCATTCCTTGTCACTATGAGAACTATAAATTCAAAACGATGTGTATAGGCTTATGTATTTAGTGGTGTCATTCAAGGACATTATAGCATCACCACATCATTAAATAATTATGAATTAGAAATCACAAAATCATCAAAATCATTCCTTTTCATGCATGTATACATTATTTATCACTCATTCTTAGTTAATGTCAAGAACAAGTGATATTTATTGGCAAAACACACTTCAAAAAAATATCTAATACATACAATCACTCATTGGGTTGTATCAACAATCAATGATTGACTCAAGGACATTCATTGTCATCCACTAAATCTTAATCTTATTAATCTGCATTAATCATATTTTTTATATTAATCAACAACAAAACAAGGGTGTTGACCCTTACAAAACCACAACCACAACACACTAACATCAGATAAACATTATCATGTTATCAAATTGAAATCCAATAGTTATTATGTCATTTACTTTTACTTATTTTTACTATTTTTAATACTTCAAATATTTGTAAAGTTGAATTATTTTTTACATTATTCATTTTTATGAGAAACACGATATCCTAAAGCCACCCCATCAGTTTGATGGTGATGCATAACTATAAAAAATTGAATGCCAAACATAAATGGTGGAGTTAGAATCAAGTAAGATGCATAACTATAAAAAATTGAATGCCAAACATAAATGGTGGACTTAGAATCAAGTAAGTATATAATTAAAAAATAAAGCTAGTAGAAAGGTTAGTGGACTGTCTCATCCATAGCTAATGTTTTACATTGAAATCCTCCTCCGTGTAAATATTTGTTGCACTACTCAAACTCAAGTTGCTTCTTTTAAGATGCATATTTTGAAAGACATCTCTATTGTGCATTCTTTCTTTTATTTATATATGCATTTAAAAAAAAGAAAAAGTGACTACTAATTAACCATAACAATCAAATGTATATCTTGAAAGACATCTCTATTGTGCATTCTTTCTTTTATTTATATATGCATTTTTTCAAAAAAAAAAAGTGACTACTAATTAACCATAACAATCATGTTGATATATTTCAATTAAGATTTATAAATTTCAATTCCTCCATAAAATATTCACACCTTATTATAGAACAATATATTTGTTCTATAATAAGATCAACACCCTAATTTTACAATTTATCAATTTATCATATCAATAATTCTAGAAAATACACAATTTACACATGAATGTAAAAGAATTTCAATATTATTGTACACAACACTCTGTACTTGTGAAAATAAAACGTAAAAATATAACAAGCCAAAAGAAAACACATCAGCGTTGAATCATCATCAACAATGGAAGAAGTACACAATCAGAGGAACCCAATGTTACAACAAGTGAAAATCAATGAGAAGGGGTGATCTGGGTGAGCATGAGCAACTTCCCATAAAACAACTCATTCCAAATGTCAGGCAATCCTGGCAAACACCAATGGCTGCAATCACCAAACCTATCTGGATTCTTCTGCTGCTCTACCGTCAACTTCTTTCCTTCTCTCATTGTGTAAACAGATGGATGTGCATCTTTACGAAAATCTGATAGCCTTGTTATGTTAATCAGAGTTACAGGAAATTTCATCTTTCCTAGCACCTCCTCCACTATTTTCATTCTTGCAGGATATGGATTTATATATGACTCCTCAAGAATTGGGTCCCTTTCAAAGTTACACTTGTGACCTTTTGGCTTCTTCCATTGTGCTGAGCTGCAACTCAAACAATGCCAACACTCAATAACTTCTTCACACAAATCACTGTAATCAATACTCATTGAATCTTATCTGGAATGGGATGAGAAATCTTCTGTTATTTTACCTGAAATGCATGGGAGAATATCCTCTGAAAAACACTTTGGTTTTAGCTGGGTCAACGTTTTGATCTATCCAATTGGCCCATGTAGCCAATCCTCTTTTGAAGGCAACCAGTGGATCCAATTGGGGGTGAAGGTAATTGCCCTCCATATAAAAATCTCTCCTGTTACATATGTTGTAAGTGAATCACTTTCTTTAAGTATAGTTTAATAATCTTAATTGATGTTTACAGAATAGATCACTATTTATAAAATCTAAGTTTAAAATCTTACTTTTTCATTGAATTCTTTTTATTTCGAGGATGAATTTTGGAATGTGATTTGAAACTTGATGATAAATTTTTTATACATAATCTAATCCAAAAGTTAATCAAACAAAACCAAGAAATATTCACATCCCTCATCATCTTCTTAGATATATGATCAGTTGAAACATGAACTTACAATTGCACTTTATTTCCATGTGTCCACCAGTGAGCTGAATTGAAGATCAGAATATCCACATCTCTCCAATAAGCTCCATGATTTTCAATGGCATCCAGCTTCAGTATCTCCTTGCTGCTATTCCCACTGTCAATGATGCCTTGTTCGATCAAAAAGGGTGCCCAGAAAAATTCAAACGAACAGTTATAATCCTGCACAGATTAACCGTCATGACTGCTTTAGGAATCTTCAATCAAGGCAATGGGAGGAACAGACTTAAAAAGCTTCTTTTATGTAAGCCATACACAAATTCAATTTCTTGAAGAAACTGAAAAACCCACTTGCCTGAGCTACAAAAGAAGTGAAACCGCCATGTTTGGAACGGCCGAAGGATTTTCTGTTTTGAGGCACCACAGTGCTGAGAATGCAGAGCATGGATTCCCACTGGTTTCGATTGATGGAATCCCCAATGAACATCATTCTCTTTCCCCTCATTCTCTCCAGCAAGTCAGTGGCATTCAACCTAATTCAGCCCAAATATTAACAAGATTAAACCAAACTACCCAGTACTGAAATCAAAACAATTCATATCAAATATCAAACCTGGGAAGATCACAGTGTGAAGGCTGCCATCTCCATTTTGTATACTCTGTGTCCTGACGCCCATTACCTTGACAGTTAAAAGACCCGCTCATATATGGGCATTCTCCAGCAGGGTAAAGAGGGTACGATTCATCATACACCCAATTGCCTGAGAACAAGTCACATTGGGAAAATTCTGCAATTTGTGCCCTTTTCCATTCTGTATCTGCCAATTCATCCCCTGTTTCTTCCTTTGGAAGATCATTTCCCAGAGCAGCTGCTTCTTCCTTTAGCTGTATCACTGGTGGAGATGAATTTTGTGGGGCATTGACAATTTCTGTCACTTTTTTAAACTCTGGGGAAGTGCTTTCATTTTTGGATCCATCAGTTCCATTATTAACATTCCCTGAATTGTTCCTGTCACTTTTGCAGCTCTCCCCTGTTAATTCACAGCAATTTGGGGTCAAATTATCCAGCTGGTGAGAGGCAGGGGACAAGCTCAAGTCAAAATTGACTCTGGAATTCCGTCCATCATCATCATGATCATCAGAGGAGGGCAAATAAGAGCAGAAAATGATGAGAGACAGAGCAGTGACTACTACCACAAGAGATGCAATTCTGTTATTTGCTGTAACCTGCTGCACCTTCTTGAATTCAAACATTGACATGCCCATTACATTTCTCAAACTAAAATCTTTTGCTAGAAGATGTGAATGCTTTTCTGTGCAATTAAGATATGCATAATTTGCAGCAAGTGAATCATCATTTTCAATTGGATGGCAAACTGCAATCCAACTGGTTTGGAATCTCTGAAATATGAAATGACTGATGAAAGTTTCATTTTTCATGCAGCTCTGCTAATATATTTATATGTAACCGCCATTGCCGCCTCCAAGAACACGGGTGAGGGAGCAGTTGGGTAGTTCTGGCATGCTCCTCAACGGCAAAACATGGCAAAAATTGTGATTTAATGGAGAAAAAGTTTCCTGATTGTTATTTTGCTGCTTCCCCAAATCATAACAAATACTATATGTTATCAGGCGTGGAAAATTGTATGTTTTCGTTATATGAGCAGAGAGTGGGTAAACTGCTCCCTGGTAAGTGCAGCATCTTGGCAAGGTAGAACAAGTAAAGACGACACAAAAACCAGTCGTAAGCTCAACTGCTAACGGAAACCTGCCAAATGCATAGCCTAAAGGTCTAACAACTCCATTATAAATTCCTGAGCTATTTTCGACTTATGTCGGCCAAACATTAAGCACTTGTCGACTACAAGTGGTGTTATCTTTCTTTTTTTAACATTTTAGAACAAATCCCTAGTAATTTTTTAACATGATTTGTGTGAAATGTCTTCTAGGGATTGCTTTTGTTCTAGAACTATGAACTAGCGAGGTCACAAACATGGGATCTTGTTTCCAATCACTATGAACTAGCGAGGTCAGAAACATGAGACCTCGTTTCTAATTATCTACGAGGAAGCTCAAATCCACAAGTGCGTTGAATTAGCGAGGGTAGAAGCCTTCAGTCACAATGGTCTAGGGGTTTGAAACTGTAAGGAAGCAAAGGTATGCAAAAACGCTTCCTACGCTAATCTTGAGAGGAAGATTATGCAAATTTCAACTTAAATATCACAAAGATCTCAAGAAATGCACAATAAAGCATAATCAAAATAACAGTGAATACATAACACAATGATTACCGTGGGGAAACCCTTCCGGGAGAAAAACCCCACCCTCCAAAACCTGCACAATGTATTATCAAATCAAGATGATTACAATACACTTGCAATGCAATTTCTTACAGGAGCGCATCACCACAATTTGAACTCGGAGAGACTCCTTCTAGCACTTAGCCTTGTAAACAGAACTCAATAATACAATCACCTCCCCAAGCCCTCCTTTTATAGTGATTTTACAATTTGGAAACCACTTGTGGTTTTACAAAACCACGGGCTTAACCACCATGCCACATGTTGCCCATTTTGACATTTACATTTCCAAGATGGAAAATCAACCAGGTTAAAATAGTAATCCCGTCCATAATTTTGTCCCCTAGTTTAGACCTCCATAAAAGACATAAAACAAGCTAACTATGCTCTAAAAATGGCCCTCCTATATTCTACTATGGACATGACACCTTTTTAACAACTCATATACCTTTTTCCAATACATAAACATGTGGAAAACTACCATAAACAAATTCTTGAAATTTTTTGAAAAAAAGATTGCAAGGTTGAGACACATGTTCTCAACATTCTCCCACTTGTCGAACACCTTGCAAGAGTTAGGGGATCTAAAATATCATGGACTTAATTGCTAGGGGCCGAGAGACTGATAGACTCTGAACACCATCTGAACTTCTTTGTGCTCATGGGCTTAGTTAATGCATCAGCAACATTCACCAAAGTTTCTACCTTCTCCAGCTTCACCTTGCCATCCTCAACCATATCTCTCACAAAATGATATTGTACATCAATGTGCTTGGTTCTGGCATGAAAAGTTAGGTTCTTCGCTAGGCAGATTGCACTATGACTTTCACTATAAATTGTCACTGCACCCTATTTGAACTCTATATCTGAACACAATCTCTTAAGCCAAATGGCTTCCTTACAGGCATGAGTAGATGTCATATACTCTACCTCAGTAGTAAACAAAGTGACCACAACTCGTTGCTTGCTCATCCAACTGATTGCACCACCGAATAATCTAAACACATGCACTGGTAGATCTTCTTCTATCAACATCACCGACCCAGTCTAAATCCACATAGCCTTGAATATCCAAGGAATGCTCGTTTCCTATTCCATGAAAACATATAGAGTACTTTGAGATACCCCACAAGTATCTGAAAACTCTTTTTACTGCATTTGTTGGCTCCTGAAAATTTAGGCCCTCAATATGCAAAATATTAGGGTCCAAGTATAGTATTTATTTTCATTTCATATTATTTTCCTATTTTAAAAAATTAAACAATAAAAAAAGCCTCAATAATTGTCATTATTCTATTTTCATATTTATGGGATAAGCTTTTAATTATTTTATTTCAATGGATTAAATGCATGTATATTTTTGAAATAAAAATAATTATAAAAGAATAATTAGGTTGTTGCGCAAAAGGGTGGCGATCAGGAGTTGAACATTGAACCTCTCAAGCCAACTCTTTTTCCTACCTACCAACCCTTTCCCCCCTCTAACCAATTAGCCTATATGTTTTCTTAAAAGTGGTTATTAAAGAAAATCATATTATCTCATTTCTTTTATCTTATGTGCTTTTTAAAGATTTTACATTATGACGAGATTCATATTTTCACTAACATAATTATTTTTAGGTTTTATTTTAATTTACCCTAAATTACTAAAGTGAAAAATTTATGATGCACAAAATATCATCATCTGACTTGAACAAAAAATATCTAAAATCCGTAACATAAAACTATTGCTTGTGGAGGAATGCAATATATTATATCTGAAAATACTTCGTCTCTATTCAAATTGATACTCAAAACTTCACTAATTAATTTTTGGAAGGAAAGAGAACATGAAGATCATAATATATACCTTCCTTGTAGATCTATCATACACATATCAATCCAAGATTTTATAATGTGGAGCAATGTGGACCAAAATAGTGATACTTTATCAATCACTCTATCAATGGAACAATCACACTTAGCCAAAAAATCATTCAAGCACTTGGACATCACCTCAAAGTTATAGAATATACTTCAATTATCTTGATACTATGTCTCCAATATAGGTTGACATCAATGGCATTATTAGATAACTTATGTATATTGTCAACAATATTGTTTCAAATAAAATAGATATAGACACTTATTGGGATGATGTTGGTGATAATATAACCCAAGTAAATATTTTAATTTAAAGGATTGATTGATGGTTTTGATTATGTTGAAATTAATTGGTTAAGATTGATTAAATTTTGATTTGATATTTCAATACTTGGATGAGCTATCAATTTTAATTTTAAATAATTTAATATAGGCATGCAACTTTAACAATATGGGTGGCTTCAAATAATGTGGATGTTCCCTCAATATTGACAAAGTGTATGCTTATATGATATCTTAGGGGCAAATAAAAAAGAGAGATTGGAATGGATGGTAACAAGAGATGATGGGATTAGTAATGATACATGGATTTTGTGGGAGGGGTGAAAGTGCAAATAAATAGATGGAGGTGGGAGAGATACATAAAGGAAAGATGAATGATGAACAATAATGATGTAGGGATAGATGTTATAATGCATGGATGGTGATGCATGATGCATAACGCAAGGAGGGATATGGTGAGGGGCTAAGTAGAATAGGTATGATGGAGTGGGAATGAAAAACATTTTAAGGTACATGTTATGTATCTTTCACAAGATGCAAACTATTTTGAGCATCCTGGGGTTTAATTTAGCATATGACAAGATGAAATATGATATAATAAACCATGATAACATGAATCTCAGATGTTATGATACTAAATGAAAAGAAAAATTCATAAGTAGTCATATGATATATTATATTGCACCATAATATGAAAGACCATAATTTTCTAGCCATAAGATGCACCAAGAACCAACACAAATATAAAGCCAAACAAAAGACATGCAAGCAAGAAAGTAGACAATAAAATAAAGAACAAGTAAGATCTTTCCTATTTGCAAGATAGAAATAAAAGATAGATTCATGGTGATGATAACATTATTGATTTGAAAATGATATATCTTGATAACTACATAAGGATTAACAATTCAATATATTTGTTTATCATTCTAAAAATTTGTTGAGAACTAAACAAATCTTACAAAAAGGCTAGGAATAAAACCTATTAATGCATTTTAGGTTTGTAATGGGTTAGCTAAATACATTTGATTAAATATTTCTACTTTACTATTATGTTTATATTTTTAGGAGTGTTTTGGATGAAAGTGTTGGCACCCGATTTTTTGTCTCAATTTTGGCTTATTCTACAATAAAGATCTAAATTTTACCTTTTTTGACCTATTGTTGATAACAAAATTAAGAGAATTTATATTGTTTTTTGATGTAGATGTGCAAGAGAGTAAATAAATATTTAAAAAGTTTATCAAAATAAGTTCATACCAAGAAGAAATTTTCTTACAATTTTTGCCCATCCATATGAACTGTATTTGGTTCCTTAGTAGAACTCTTTGTAATGTCATTTTCATATCAAAATCCTTGCAAAATAAATAAAATGAATGAAAATAGGATAATTTATTCTTTTGTGAAGAACTTCATTTCTTAGTGAACTTCCCCTCCTAAAAGTGACCAATTTCGGTTCATTAGGTTTCTCCCATATGGTCTACTCTATCAAACTTTTCCACATGCTTAAAGAATTGTTGAGATTGTAATGTGCATCTAGACCTCCCCATTCAAAAATAAATATTGACTTTAGTTAATTTTTTGTGCACTCTACCACTCATTAATCATATTTAATTATGTTACAAAAAATTTAGATGCTTATGAACTTGAGCATTTCCATATGAATTCAAGTTTTGTGTAATTTGATTTCCTTATGCTCAATAATCCATAAGTCAAAATTAAAGTTTGTGGAATTTTAGTGCTTTTCTGAACTAGTTGATATCCACTTTACTTTTAGCTAGTTCATTTTTCTTTTTAGCATTTTAATCCCTTTCAAGATAATTTGAAGTCTTTGTGAAAGTATGAGGTCCATCTGAACAAGATCCATAACCTTTTGTATTTTCCTACTTCACTTCAAAAATTTGCAAGTTTTCCCCTAGTGACATCATCATCTCCTCTTAAGATAATTCCCATATCTTCTAAACCAAATATTTTCAAAGCTATATATCAAAATAGGTTTATTTATTTTTTCTCAAAAGTCACCCATCAATGACATTATGTTTATGTCATCATTTAATCATTTTCTCTTTATAAGGATTCCATATATAGCCATGTGAACTAAACTATTTATTCCAAATGAATAATCCTCCCCCCATCTTTTATCCAATTTTCAATCCCACTTTAAAAATAATAAAAATAATCCTTTTATTTTTCCAATTGATTACATTTAACCCTACTTCCACCTAAAAATAAAATAAACATTTAAGTATATGCATATTTAATATTTATCATTAAATATAGGATTTAAAGCCATCCAAGCATATTTCAAAATTAAACTTATAAAAAATATGAATTTAAATAAAGCATTTACACACATTTCCACTATATGTTCACATAAGATCTAGATTCCAAAATAACACACACAATGATATCTAGAGTAAATCATGAAATAAAATAATAGAAAATCATACTCATATCAAGTGTGATGAGTAAGAAAAGACGAGTAACAAAAATTGTGACATTTTCGAATAAGCATCATCTGAGAATAATTCAAATCTATGAAGCCAAGTGGAATAATTCTCTGTACTTGTAACCACTCAATGTATGTCAAGCGTACTTGTGCATTTACATAATAACTAAAACACATACAATCCTTGAATGAGGTACACCATCATAATCAAGAAAATAGTCATCCAAGCATGCATTTTTATAATAAATGGAAATACAACATAGTCCACCATAATAAAATAATAAGTATCTAGTCAAGTGCACCTAATAATAGTGTAAATACAAAAAGAACAGTGATACAAAGAACCCTAAATAAAATATACAGGTATCAATATATGGATTAATAAAAAATATGATTAACAAAAGACAAACATGGGAGGAATTGCAATGCACACAAATCAAGATGGGGTAAATTATCTACAAACTCTATTTTCTATTTTTGCACATTCCTATAACTTGATGCACATAGTGGGGTTAAAATATAGAGGTAAACAATGCATACCTAACACTAAAGTTCCCTTCTTAGTATATGCTACTTCAAGTTGATGTCATGGATGTGTGATCTTAATACAAAATTGAGCTATTTGTTGCACTCATTAACCGATGACCTAATCATCATTTTTAATATGCGAGAGTATTTTGTTGATAACTCGTCTCACTAAATTCTTAACATTTTATTCACCATGCACAAAATCATAACCATAATTGTGTACCCACTTATCGAATTTGAATTTCCACATTACAAGGTTGACATTCATGGGATCAATCATTGCTTGCTACTATGAGAACTAGAAATTCAAAATGATGTGTATAGGCTTATGTATTTAGTGGCATCATTCAAGGACATTCTAGCATCATCACATCATTAAATAATTATCAATTAGAAATCACAAAAGCATCAAAATCATTCATTTTCATGCACGTATACATTATTTATCACTCATTTGTAGTTAACATCAAGAACAAGTGATAGTTATTGGCAAAACACACTTCAAAAAAAAATCCAATACAATCACTCATTGGGTTGTATCAACAATCAATGATTGACTCAAGGACATGCATTGTCATCCTCTAGATTTTAATCTTATTAATTTGCATTAATCATATTTTTTTTTAATAGTAATCAACAACAAACAAGGGTGTTGACCCTTAGAAAACCACAACCACAACACACTAACATTAGATAAACATTATCATGTTATCAAATTGAAATCCAATAGTTATTATTGTTACCATAACTGATAATGATGTTGAAGATTGATTATCTGATAGAGTTGATGATGAAGACCGACCAAGATTAGAAGAATAAATGATGATATTAGAAAGGTTAAATCAGTTATTGTCTTGTCATTGATGTCAAGCAATTGAGTTATGATTTTTATTATGTTGTCATATCATTCGGTAATGATATACGAGGAATGCGTTAAGGAGAAAAAGAAATGAGAAGTTGAGAAGTTGTAGAACTTAAATAGGCAACTGATACAGATTAGACAATGATTAGATTATGTTGATATAATTATTTTCTACCTAACATATGATTATATTAAGTCGGTGAAGTATGAAGATGAAGACTTGACAACTCGGTAAGTTAAGTTGTTTTGGCTACTGAGAAAGTAAAGTCACTCGGTAAGGTAAAGGTAAAAAGATAGGTCACTCGATAAAGGGAAAGGAACTCAAGACACCGAACAACAAGGAAAGGTTTAGGCACCGAGCAAGTTAACCAAAATTTTAAAGAACACCGAGCAAGGAACAATTATTAAATATATATTGAATTGACATTTAATGATTAGCTATGCTAAGCTGGATGATCATGATGATGAGAAAATTTAGTTACAAGAGATCTACAATTATGAAAAATCGAGGTGAAGATCTATGGAAAGATCTAAGTGGCAAAAAGAGATGAAACAAGTTTCAAGAAAAGTTCAAGTCCCTAGGTGAAAAGAAAATGTGTTACCGAGATCCAGATTCAAGGTATAATGAAATGAACGATTAAGATTGATTAATGAAAAATGTAATAGATAAGATTACAAGGCAAAAATTATCTATATAAAGGATGATCTTGTATGGACAAATAGCTGGCAAACTGAATAGTTGAAGGGTTACCGACTATTGCAGAGAAGAAGGAACAACGAGATTCTGTGGAAAAAAATTGAGATTTGATGAAGTGTTGATGTCAATGAATGATGAAGAATTAAAGTGAAGATTGAAGAGTGGACAAATGATCTGATATGCAATGCTAGTTGCACATCTGCAAGTCCAATTTATTATTGTTGCTTATTAACATATGTAACAGAGAACAAGGCATTCTAATGAGTGTTTAAAACCCTCTAACAAGGCCACTCCTAATAGGTTGAAGATCCTAACAAATCTGAGGTAAATCCCTTAACCAGGTCACACCTAACAGTGTGTATTGTAATCTTTAATGAGATTGGTTCTTAACTGGAAGTACTTTAGAAGAGTATTTTTTTAGTGGGTGACAATTTCCATAGTGGTTTTTCCCAAAGTTGGGTTTTCACGTTAAATATTGGTGTTACATGTTGTGAATAATTTGTGTGAATGATTTACTGATTATTATAGTTTATTCACTGTTGTCGGTAAATAGTGAATTGTGTTTCTACCAAGCTACCACTGAGTTAATCAGTGAATTTTTTTTTAAAGATATTTGGGATCAGGGATTACTAATTCACCCCCTCTCCGTAATCCAACAATTATGTCATTTACTTTTACTTATTTTTACTATTTTTAATACTTCAAATATTTGTAAAGTTGAATTTTTGATGGAGATGCATAACTATTAAAAATTGAATGCCAAACATAAATGGTGGAGTTAGAATCAAGTAAGCATATAATTAAAAAGTAAAGTTAGTAGAAGGTTAGTGGACTCTCTCATCCATAGCTAATATTTTACATTGAAATACTCCTCCATGTAAATATTTGTTGGAGTAGTCAAACTTAGTTGCTTCTTTTAAGGTGCACATCTTGAAAGACATCTCTATTGCGCATTCTTTCTTTTATTTATATATGCATTTTTCAACAAAAAAAAAAGTGATTACTAATTAACCATAACAATCGTGTTGAAATCTTTCATTTAAGATTTATAAATTTCAATTCTTCGAATAAAATGTTCACATCTTATTACATAACAGTACATAACAAGTGCCACGTAGTGACCAAGTACTTGCTTTTAGTTTTATAAATAAATTTTATTTTAATTTTGATTTATATGTAAAGTGAATTTTTAATTATAATAATTTATAACTAAGTTTAATTTTAATTTTAATTTATATGTAAAGTAATTATTTAATTATAAAAAATTATAAAATTACTATAATTATAGTTCTAATAATATTGTTAATTTTATAAATATTTATAAAATATCATTTATAATTAATTTAAATTGTAAAATAGTTCTACTTATAATTAATTTTAATATTAATTATTTAGTCCAAATAACTCTTTTTCAACAATATTATAATGTTATTCTATTAAATCTAAATTTATATAATATATATTAAAATAAATTCAAAAAATTCAATATTTTATAATACAACAAAAATAGAAATATTATTTTAATATAAGGAAAAACTTATCAATCTCTTAATAGGTATCTAAAAAGTTGTAAACCATAAACCAAATTTTATAAATAATTATAAAATATCATTTATAATTAATTTAAATTGTAAAATAGTTCTACTTATAATTAATTTTAATATTAATTATTTAGTCCAAATAACTCTTTTTCAACAATATTATAATGTTATTCTATTAAATCTAAATTTATATAATATATATTAAAATAAATCCAAAAAATTCAATATTTTATAATACAACAAAAATAGAAATAAAATAAACCAAAAACCAAATAAAATCAAATAATATATAAATTAGATTGTATTATTTGAATGCACGATTTTCATGTACAATAACTAACAAAGGTGGTACATTTTAATTGGTTCACTCCGGTAATAAGAGCTCAAATGTATTAGCCAATCATATCATCAAAAAATAATTTTTACAAATTATAAACTTAAAAAATTAACATTTAAACTATAGAATATGTGTTATTTTTAACAAAATAAAAAAATACTAAATTATAATTGGTGCAAAAAATTGGTTTTAATCACTACTTAATGGAAGAAATGCAAAAAGTGATGCAATAGTACTTACTAGCCTATCGGCAAGTACTAATAAGATCAACACCCTAATTTTACTACTTATCATATATCAATAACTATACACAATTTACACATGAATGTAAAAGAATTTCAATATTATTGTACACAACACTTTGTACTTGTGAAAATAAAACCTAACAATATTACAAACCAAAAGAAAACATATCAGCGTTGAATCATCATCAACAATGGAAGAAGTACACAATCAGAGGAACCCAATGTTACAACAAGTGAAAATCAATGAGAAGGGGTGATCTGGGTGAGCATGAGCAACTTCCCATAAAACAACTCATTCCAAATGTCAGGCAATCCTGGCAAACACCAATGGCTGCAATCACCAAACCTATCTGGATTCTTCTGCTGCTCTACTGTCAACTTCTTACCTTCTCTCATTGTGTACACAGATGGATGTGCATCTTTACGAAATTCTGATAGCCTTGTTATGTTAATCAGAGTTACAGGAAATTTCATCTTTCCTAGCACCTCCTCCACTATTTTCATTCTTGCAGGATATGGATTTATATATGACTCCTCAAGAATTGGGTCCCTTTCAAAGTTACACTTGTGACCTTTTGGCTTCTTCCATTGTGCTGAGCTGCAACTCAAACAATGCCAACACTCAATAACTTCTTCACACAAATCACTGTAATCAATACTCATTAAATCTTATCTGGAATGGGATGAGAAATCTTCTGTTATTTTACCTGAAATGCATGGGAGAATATCCTCTGAAAAACACTTTGGTTTTAGCTGGGTCAATGTTTTGATCTATCCAATTGGCCCATGTAGCCAATCCTCTTTTGAAGGCAACCAGTGGATCCAATTGGGGATGAAGGTATTTGCCCTCCATATAAAAATCTCTCCTGTTACATATGTTGTAAGTGAATCACTTTCTTTAAGTATAGTTTAATAATTTTAATTGACGTTTACAGAATAGATCACTATTTATAAAATCTAAGTTTAAAATCTTAATAGAAAAAAAATAAAATGGGATTATCTGATTTACCCCATACATCACCAAGAAATATTCACATTCCTCATCATCTTCTTGATATATGATCAGTTGAAACATGAACTTACAATTGCACTTTATTTCCATGTGTCCACCAGTGAGCTGAATTGAAGACCAGAATATCCACATCTCTCCAATAAGCTCCATGATTTTCAATGGCATCCAGCTTCAGTATCTCCTTGCTGCTATTCCCCCTGTCGATGATGCCTTGTTCGATCAAAAAGGGTGCCCAGAAAAATTCAAACGAACAGTTATAATCCTGCACAGATTAACCGTCATGACTGCTTTAGGAATCTTCAATCAAGGCAATGGGAGGGACAAACTTAAAAAGCTTGTTTTATGTAAGCCATGTACAAATTCAATTTACTGAAGAAACTGAAAAACCCACTTGCCTGAGCTACAAAAGAAGTGAAACCGCCATGTTTGGAACGGCCGAAGGATTTTCTGTTTTGAGGCACCACAGTGCTGAGAATGCAGAGCATGGATTCCCACTGGTTTCGATTGATGGAATCCCCAATGAACATCATTCTCTTTCCCCTCATTCTCTCCAGCAAGTCAGTGGCATTCAACCTAATTCAGCCCACATATTAACAAGATTAATCCAAACTACCCAGTACTGAAATCAAAACATTCATATCAAATATGAAACCTGGGAAGATCACAGTGTGAAGGTTGCCATCTCCATTTTGTATACTCTGTGTCCTGACGCCCATTGCCTTGACAGTTAAAAGACCCGCTCATATATGGGCATTCTCCAGCAGGGTAAAGAGGGTAAGATTCATCATACACCCAATTGCCTGAAAACAAGTCACATTGGGAAAATTCTGCAATTTGTGCCCTTTTCCATTCTGTATCTGCCAATTCATCCCCTGTTTCTTCCTTTGGAAGATTACTTTCCAGAGCAGCTGCTTCTTCCTTTAGCTGTATCACTGGTGGAGATGAATTTTTTGGGGCATTGACAATCTCTGTCACTTTCTTCAACTTTGGGGAAGAGCTTTCATTTTTGGATCCATCAGTTCCATTATTAACATTCACTGAAGTGTTCCTGTCACTTTTGCTGCTCTCCCCTGTTAATTCACAGCAATTTGGGGTCAAATTATCCAGCTGGTGGGAGGCAGGGGACAAGCTCAAGTCAAAATTGACTCTGGAGTTCTGTCCATCATCATCATGATCATCGGAGGAGGGCAAATAAGAGCAGAAAATGATGAGAGACAGAGCAGTGACTACTACCACAAGAGATGCAATTCTGTTATTTGCTGCAACCTGCTGCACCTTCTTGAATTCAAACATTGACATGCCCATTACATTTCTCAAACTAAAATCTTTTGCTAGAAAATGTGAATGCTTTTCTGTGCAATTAAGATAAGCATAATTTGCAGCAAGTGAATCATCATTTTCAATTGAATGGCAAATTGCAATCCAACTGGTTTGGAATCTCTGAAATATGAAAAAAGTTTCATTTTTCATGTAGCTCTGCTAATATATTTATATGTAACCGCCATTGCCGCCGCCAAGAACACGGGCGAGGGAACAGTTGGGTAGTTCTGGTAGGCTCCTCAACGGCAAAACATGGCAAAAATTGTGATTTAATGGAGAAAAAGTTTTCTGATTGTTGGTTTGCTGCTTCCCCAAATCATAACAAATATTATATGTTATCAGGCGTGGAAAATTGTATGTTTTCGTTGTATGAGCAGAGAGTGGGTAAACTGCTCCCTGGTAAGTGCAACATATTGGGCAAGATAGAACAAGTAAAGACGACACTAAAACCAGTCGTAAGATCAACTGCTAACGGAAACCTGCCAAATGCATAGCCTAAAGGTCTAACTACTCCATTATAAATTACTCAGTTATTTTCATCAACAACTTATGTCGGCCAAACATTAAGCACTTGTCAACTACAAGTGGTGTTATCTTTCTTTTTTTAATGTTTTAGATCAAATCCACAATCAAATTTTTAATATGATTTGTGTAAAAGTCTTCTAGCCTGTTTGTTTGCTGGAAGATGGCTGGAATTTGAAAACGGGAAGATGCATTTTTGTACGGCCATCTTCCCATTTTGGTCCAAAATGAGAATTTGGCAAATTCCACCTTTTTTTGTGGAATTTGCCAAATTCTCATTTTGGACCAAAATGGGAAGATGGCTGTACAAAAATGCATCTTCCCATTTTCAAATTCCAGCCATCTTCCAGCAAACAAACGGGCCCCTAGGGATTGTTTTTGTTTTAGAATTATGAACTAGCGAGGTCACAAACGTGGGACCTCATTTCTAATTACTATGAACTAGTGAGGTCACAAACATGAGATCTCGTTTCCAATTATCTACGAGGGAGCTTAAATCTATTGAATTAGCGAAGGTAGAAGCCTTTAGTCACAATGGTCCAGGGGTTTGAAACTGTAAGGAAGCAAAAGTATGCGGAAATGCTTTCTACGCTAATCTTGAGAGAACGATTATGCAAATTTCAACTTAAATATCACAAAGATCTAAAAAAATGCACAATAAAGCATAATCAAAATAACAGTGAACACATAACACAATGATTACAATGGGGAAACCCTTCCGGGAGAAAAACCTCACCCTCCAAAACCCGCACAATGTATTATCAAATCAAGATGATTACAATACACTTGCAATGCGAGTTCTTACAGGAGCGCATTACCACAACTCGAATTCAGAGAGACTCCTAGCACCCAGCGTAGTAAACAGAACTCAATAATACAAACACCTCCCCAAGCCCTCTTTTTATAGTGATTTTACAACCTGGAAACCATTTGTGGTTTTACAAAACCACGGGCTTAACCACCATGCCACATGTTGCCCATTTTGACATTTACATTTTCAAGATGGAAAATCAACTAGGTTAAAATAGTAATCCCGTCCATAATTTTGTCCTCTAGTTTAGACCCCCATAAAAAGACATAAAACAAACTAACTATGCTCTAAAAATGGCCCTCGTATATTCTACTATGGACAGGGCACCTTTTTAACAACTCATATACCTTTTTCCAATACATAAACATGTGAAAAACTACCACAAACAAATTCTTAAAATTTTTTGAAAAAAAGATTGCAAGGTTGAGACACATGTTCTCAACATTCTCCCACTTGTCGAACACCTTGCAAGAGTTAGGGGATCTAAAATATCATGGACTTAATTGCTAGGGTCTGAGAGGCCCATATACTTTGAACACCATTTGAACTTCTCTATGCTCACGAGCTTAGTTAATGCATCAACAACATTCACCGAAGATTCTACCTTCTCTAGCTTCACCTTGCCATCCTCAACCATATCTCTCACAAAATGATATTGTACAACAATGTGCTTGGTCCTGACATGAAAAGTTGGGTTCTTTGCTAGGCAGATTGCACTATAAATTTCACTATAAATTGTCACTGCACCCTGTTTGAACTCTATATCTAAACACAATCTCTTAAGCCAAATGACTTCCTTGCAGGCATGAGTAGATGTCATATACTCTACCTCAGTACTGGACAAAGAGACCACAACCCGTCGCTTGCTTATCCAACTGATTGCACCACCGAATAATGTAAACACATATGCATTGGTGGATCTTCTTTTATCAACATCATCGATCCAGTCTGAATCCACATAGCCTTGAATATCCAAGGAATGCTCGTTTCCTACTCCATGAAAACATATCGAGTACTTTGAGGTACCCCGCAAGTATTTGAAAACTTTTTTTACTACATCCCAATGTGCTCTTCTTGGATTAGACATGTAACGGGAAGTACTCCCACTGCTTGAGCAATGTCTGGTCTTGTACAGACCATAACATACATCAAACTTCCAACAACACTCTGATATGGTACTCGAGTCATCTCTTTCATCTCCAATGGGGATGTAGGACACTGTGAACTAGAAAGCTTTGTTCCCATTGTAACAAGTGTTAGGATTAACAAGGTAGAAATAACAATTATGTGCAAATATAACTAATATCAGAAAAATAATAAACCACACAGAATAGAACACAAGACACACAGATTTAACGTGGTTCACCTAATCCCTGGGCTACGTCCACCAACAGCGAGTCCAATATTATTATTATCCAGTGATTACAACCTGATTACAATCCGTAATCCCTTACAGCCCAATTCTGCCGCAAGTACTAAAATCATACATCATGAAAATCCCTAACCCTAAGTCATATTATACAATATTTTTCCGCTTTAGGGTTAGAATGAGTTATAAGTAGTCGGCCCAAATAACCGAAAAAGTAGTTGGCCTCAAAAAAAATTTCCTCGGGGGCTGCGCCCCCGAACCCTTGCTCTTGGGGGCTGCCGCCCCCAAACCCCCGCTCGGGGCCCGGCCCAGCCCCGAACCCCGGCGAGGTCGGGAGGAAAAGTGTACAGTACTTTCCTGGATAGTACTTTCTTGATTAGTCACCACAAGCTAACAACAAGAACACTCAATGGTCTAGAATCCTGCATATTGAATCTTCTCAGAATAGTACCAACATACTTACTCTGGCCTAGCCAAAGCTTTCTGTTTTGTCTATCTCTTATAATTTCCATTCCTAGAATGTGCTTTTCTGCACCAAGATCTTTCATTTCAAACTTTATCGAGAGTTGTGATTTTAACTCTACAATCAAACTTTTTCCTTTGCTAATAAATAACATGTCATCGACATACAAGGCAATAACTAGGAAACAATCACTATCATATTTGAAATATATACAGTGATCAGATTTAGATCGCACAAACTCCAAACTCAACAGATATGTATCAAACTTCTGGTACCACATCCTAGGACTTTGTTTTAAACCATACAAGGATTTCTTCAACTTATAGACCAAATAACTTTTACCTTTCACCACATAGTGCTCTGACTGTGTCATGTAAATTTTTTCCTCCAAATCTCCATGAAGGAAATTTGTTTTCACATCCATTTGCTCGATCTCTAGATCATAAGTTGCTGCAATAGAAAGAAAAAATCTAATAGATGTCATTTTGGCTACAGGAGAAAAAATCTCACCATAATTTACTCCCTCAACCTGAGAGTAATCTTTTGCAACTAAACGTGCTTTATACTTCTCAATGCTTCCATACGAACCCATCTTCTTCTTGAGCATCCATTTACAACCAATAGGCTTCTATCCTTCAGGCAATGGTACAAGGTCCCACGTTTCATTCCTTTTAAGATCTGCCATTTCTTCATCCATGGCTATTTTCCAAGACTCTAAATCATTCATACCAAGAGCCTCTTCTACAGATATCGATTCATCAATATTAGAATTCAATGCAAATATGCATATCCAATCATCAGGAGAATACCCATACCTTTCAGGTGGTTTCCTTTGTCTAGTAGACCTTTGAACAGGATCTGGTTCAAGTTCTACTTCAGATTCAAGTACCTCTTCTTCCTCTGATGATTCAAAACTCGTAGAGCTCTCATCGACTTCTTATCTCTCTAAGGGCTTCGATTCAACTTTCTCCGGTGTAGCAGATAGTTGAATCACATCTTTCTTTCCTTCTGTTTGTTCTGGCTGCACTGTAGCATAAGAAGGCTTAGTTTGTTTAAAAATAACACTTCTTGAATAAAATACCTTTTGTTCAACAAGATCCCAAAGCTTGTATCATTTCACACCATAATTGTATCTAATGAAAATGCATTTAACAACTTTGTTATCCAATTTTGTTCGCTTCTCCTTTGGCACATGAGCATATGCTTCACAACTGAACACTCTTAGATGTCTAAGTAAAGGATTTTGTCCCGATCATGCTTCCATTGGCGTCTTATCAACAAGAGCTGATGTAGGAGACATGTTTATCAGGTAGCAGGCAGTGGCTACATCTTCAGCCCAAAATTTTTGTTCTAGTCTAGCACCATTCAGCATACTCCTAGCCTTCTCCATCAAGGTCATGTTCATTCTTTCTGCAACTCCATTCTGTTATGGAAAATGCATAGTTGTCTTCTCTCTTTTAATACCATAATCTTTACAAAATGTGTCAAAATCATTGGAGAAAAATTCACCACCATTATCAGTTCTTAAACATTTTATTTTCTTTTCAGTCTGCAACTCAACCATTTCTTTAAATTCTTTGAAAAGACTGAAAAATTTAGCTTTACTCTTAAGAAAATAAACCCATGTTCTTCTATTGAAATCATCAATGAAAGAAAGATAATAAACTGATCTACCAATAGAAGGAACATCAACTGGACCAAATACATATGAATGGATTGGATCCAAAATACATGAAGACTTATGAGAACTCGAGTAAAACTGAATGCGGTTTTGCTTTCCATAAATATAATGCTCACAAAAATCAAATTCAAGATTGTAGTCATTCAACCCATCAACAAGGTTCTTATTTTTCAAGGTCCATAGACCCTTCTCACCTATGTGGCCAAGTCTCTAGTGCCATAACATGGTCTTCTCTGTAGGCAATTTTGATTCGATAGACAAAGCACCCTTGGGTACCCAAAAACTACGACCATTTATTGAAAGAGAAACCCTCTCCTTTTCCAACTGAGTAGTCTTTTTCACAATCTTATCAAAAGTACTATTGCACTCAACTGTGCATGCATCAATCTGGTATAGTGTACCCAATCTACTTCCTCTTGCTATTACCATAGCACCTCTCACCATTTTCACACCTACTTAAGAAAAATGTACATGCACACTCGCATCTATTAGCTTGCTAATAGATAACAAATTCCTTGTTAGTCTTGGGATATGCAAGACACCATCAAATCTTCTAATTCTACCATCAGAAAATTTCACACAAATACTTCCATGACCAACAATATCAAGAACTGAGTTATCACCCAACTACACCTTACCACCATCAAAATTTTCATACTTACTAAACCAATTTCTATTAGGAGTCATGTGGAAAGATGCACCCGCGTCTATCAACCATGCATTGTCACCTGCTTGAGTGGCCAAGGATACGATGAAAGCATCTCCATCTTCCTTCTCAGACTCATAATCATAATCTTGCTTCTTCTTCTTTTTCTCCTCTTTGCAGTCCTTTTAGAAGTGTCCAGGTTTGCCACAATTCTAGCAGAGTACCTTGGACTTACCAGAAGATTTTGATCTCCCCTTATTCTTGGACTTAGAATGACCATGCTGCTTTTTGTTCTTGCCTCTTTCTTTTGGTCTTCCTCGAACACTCAAAACCTCTTTGACATTCAGAGAGACCTTCCTTCTTATCTCCTCAGAACGTAAAGAACCAACAACATCCTCTATCTTCAAGATGACTAAAGTGTTCTTTATGGCCATGACAAGGCCATCCCATGAGTCCGACAACAAACATAGAAAGATTTGGCACCTTTTTTCTTCATCCATTGGCACCCCTTTGAGGTCAACTGAGTCACCAACATATTAAAGCTTTCTAGATGCTCAAAAATTCGTCCACCTTCTTCCATTCTCAAGGAATATAATTTCTTCCTCAAGAAAATTTTGTTCACAAGTGATTTGACTTGATAGATCTCACTTAGCTTCTTCCAAAGCTTCTTCGCAGTAGATTCTTCATGGACATTTATCTAAATAGAGTCTGCAAGACACAATCTGATGAGACCTTTAGCTTTTCTATCTATCACATCATACTGTGCGGCTAAAGTTAGATCCATGGGTCTCAACTTATTCTCATTGATCACATCCCATAGATCCCGATCAATCAACATATCTTCCATCTTTAGCTTCCACATCTCAAAGTTTATGCCAAAAAACTTCTCTACATCAATCCTCCCCGACATGCTTGTCATCTTAACAATCCTGCAATATATAAATGAAATACTCTGCACAAGCTCCCACTCAAATCTTGATTAGCTCAAAAAACCATGTACCCAACAAATAGATCCAAAACTATCCAGGCTTTGATACCACTTGTAAGGAAGCAAAGGTATGCAGAAACACTTCCTACACTAATCTTGAGAGGACGATTATGCAAATTTCAACTTAAATATCACAAAGTTCTCAAGAAATGCACAATAAGACATAATCAAAATAACAATGAACACATAAACACAATGATTACAGTGGGGAAACCCTTCCGGGAGAAAAACCCCACCCTCCAAAACCCACACAATGTATTATCAAATCAAGATGATTACAATACACTTGTAATGCAAGTTCTTATAGGAGCGCATCACCACAACTCAAACTCAGAGAGACTCCTTCTAGCCCCAGCCTTGCAAACAGAACTCAATAATACACACACCTCCCCAAGCCATCCTTTTATAGTGATTTTACAACCTGAAAACCACTTGTGGTTTTACAAAACCATGGGCTTAACCACCATGCCACATGTTGCCCATTTTGACATTTACATTTCCAAGATGAAAATCAACCAGGTTAAAATAGTAATCATGTCCATAATTTTGTCCCCTAGTTTAGACCTCCATAAAAAATATAAAACAAGCTAACTATACTTTAAAAATTGCCCTCCTATATTCTACTATGGGCGGGGCACCTTTTTAACAACTCATACCTTTTTCCAATACATAAACATGTGGAAAATTACCACAAACTATTCTATAATCATACCTTTTTAACCACTTAACTACCACGCTATAGAATGAACCCATCAAATTCATAATCATTTAGCTAATTTAAATATTTGTAATAATTTTTAATTAATTATAAGAAGTAACAAGTATTTCCATCTCTACAAAATTTGTATTAAAGTTCACATCAACATTAAATAAAAGAAATAATAAGATTCTTCCTTTACAAAGTATTATTTGTTATTTTATGATTTCTTAAATTGTAATTAAGTTAATTCTAAATAAATTATTACTTATATTTTTTAAGTTTATTTAGATAATTCTTATCTAATTACTCAAGGATAACGTTGCATATTCATGATATTTTTTTCTCCCTAATTTGCATGGATTTCAAAAATTAGATAAACTATACATCTCCTTTTAGAGATTTACCTTATCTTTACTTGGTTTGAGAACTATAAATTATATGACTTAACCCTCCTTCCATCTTTTAAACATAATCAATATAATAAAAAAATTTATTTATGAAATTTCGTTGATTTAATTTTTGTTAAGCTAGTTCTTTTTTTTTATGTACTAGATTCGAAAAATATTTTATATTTAAATCCTTAATGAATTCCCTTAACATATTTAATAATGAGAAAGGTTCACACGATAATATCAAAGATATTAGTAGTATCATATGTTTCTTCCACTAAAAAGATATGTGTCTTAATCCAAATCTATGGTAGTTAATTTTAATTGTAAGTAGTTTAAGAGGACCTTGTTTATGTAACTTCCCAATCTTTTTTCTTTGTAGCTCACATTCTTTCTTATTCTAAGTGATTTGAGATATGTTTCTTACAAAAATGGTGTATATGCTTCATATTCGCATAAATAGGGATTGATGTTATTATATATAATCTTGTAATTGAGAAAACCATCTTGATTTAAGCTAACAATACCACATTCGATAAACTAAAGATCTTTCTACATATATGGAGATTTTATATAGATCATGGAGAAAGAGAGAGATGGGAGATGACCCCCACATAACATAATGTGTAGTCCATATTCCCCACACCCCTTGCCTATAATCTTGACCTTGATTTACAAGAAATATTGATGTTTATGCCAAGTGAGGTACAATGTATGATAAAGCTGGTAATAATGGAGAAATAGTGGTGGAATCCACACTAGCAAAATTATGGTATTTGTTGTAAGCAACATCCAACATTTTGTACTATTGAAAGAGATTAGGATTGACTAGGACTATGCTTTCTATACTATTGTGAAGGAATTTAATACATTGATAATTTGTGGATGGGAAAGTTTACATGACATGAATCCATAGGAAATTTAAGGATGTTGTAATGAAATTAATTGCACAAATGAGGAAGATAATATGAAACATGTTGCAAATGATTTATAATAGTTGAAATTAATAAGCCACTTTAAGGGGGTAAGCCTCCACATTTACTCTAATAAGAACATACTTCACCATATGATGATAAAATAAGATTCACTACCTCCTATGTATACCCTAATTGTGCCTAAGATATCATACAAACCAACCTACATATGTCTATATAGGTCCAAGGTTGACCTAACTAATCAGATAACAATGTAATAATGATAATATGAATTAATTGGGGCTTGAGGTAGCTACAAGTTGATCACTCATAACCATGTATATACTCTAGGATTATGGGTGAAGCATGCTCCCTTCTTCAAAGAAGCATTGTCCTTAATGCTAGCTAAGTATGGATTCTTCTAAATGAACTCTCCATCTTCCCATGTGGCATCTTCAACTGGTAGATTATTCCATTGAATGAAATATTCATTATGTGTTCTAGTCCTCAAATTCTTAGTACATGTTTGGAGAATGACCTCAGTTATAATATGATTCATCCTTATCCATAAAGCTATAGTTGATAGCCATATAATGTCATAAATGGAGACATTTTTTATAAGCTATAGAAGGAAGTGTTATACCAACAATCTGCTAGTGGTAGCCAATCTACCCAACAAATCTACCCATGGTGATTGCTTATCTAAAGTGAGCCAATGTAGATATCCTTCCAAACATTTATTAGAAACTTCACTTTGTCCATCAATTTGAGCATGATGTGAAAAACTATGAGCCAATTGAGTTCCCAAACATGAGAATCAATATGTCTAAAAGTTACTAGTAAAGATAGGATCATGGTTACTAACAATAACCTTAGGTGTACCATGTAGCTCTTATATATTCTTTGAAAATGCTTTTTCCACTACACTCGTTGTAAAAGGACGTCACAATGCAAAAAAAAAATGGAATATATAGTGAGGTGATCCCCCACTACCATGATGACATTCTTACATTTAGATCTTGGGAGATCTATGATGAAATCCATAAAGACCTCTTCCCAACATTGGCGAATATTAACTAATGACTACAAGAGACCCAATTTCTTGATTATCTCATTTTAATTTCTTTGAGAAACCATACATTCAACTGCAAATTTTTTAACACCCTCTTCTAGTCCTTCCCAAAATAATTCTTTCTTGAATCAATGATATGTCTTCAAAAATCTTGAATGACCAACTTTTGGAGTCTTGTGAAGATATGTAAAAATATTTTGTTTGAGAGTGGAATTTTTGCATATGTATAATTTCTCTTTCTACCAAAATTATCTCCCTTCAAACAAAACTTATTTAAACCATTTATATCACTTTGTAATTGTTTAATCAGATTACTTGTAGCTTCCACTCTTCTTTAGCTCTTCTACCCAATCTTTTTTCAATATGCAAATGACACACAATAGAGCTTCATCTTTTTCATCCTACCTAGATAATGCATCTACCATAATATTTTTATTTCCTTTCTTGTATATGATCTCAAAGTCATACCTCAACATCTTTGTGACCTATTTTTATTTATTTTTAAAAGATAATATTTTTGATATTGCTATCAAGATTAAACTATTAGTTTTTTTAGTCAAACTTACTGACCCAGAAAACTGTGAGTTTGACTCAAAAAAATACATAGTTGAATCCTGATAGAAATATCACAGTTTGACTTGCAGTGGAAAATATCTCCTACTTATCAGATAATATTTGGTCCAAAAAATATTTTAGTTTATCATGATCTATCTTAACTTAGAAGTATCTTCCTATTAGTGGTGGAGGCAATCCACCTCCACCTCCCATGCCTCATAATTGTGTCCTTAATACCATGTTGTGAAATATGGATCAATTGCAAAAATAACTTGATTTAATCTATACACTACAACTAATGAGAGTTCCCTTACTCCATATTGTTGTCACAATGCACTTTCCATGTAGGTGTCTAATACTCCATTGCCATAGGGCATCGAGTCTCTGAAGTTTTATAGGTATAGTAATGATGGGGATCTACATCTCTACACTGATTTATTTCTCACATTGTGTAGTGATTACCAAACTCTAGACTATGTATTTCTCAAGCTATTTTCTTGGTCCCTCAAAGGAACCACAATGGAGTGGTAGAGCTCCCTGCAAGACTATTCTATCATCACTTTTGATCGGTTGTTGGACTCTTTTCTTATTTGTTTCCAAGCTAACATAGGCAAAAAGGTCACTATGACTAACATCTTTCATTGTAACTAAAAGCCGAATGAAAAGATAAATAATTTTATCTCAAGGTACCAATCTATCTCCACAAAAGTACCCTATGCCTTTCCTAATGGCAATATCCAAAGGATGTTCATTGGGAATTTACAACCAACATTAAATGAAAAATATTTCCTTGAATCGACACCCTAAGTACTTCACAAGTCTTTGCAGTTCTTTGATAGATTATTAGCATACCATGACCCAATTTAGGGACTCTTTTTTAGATGCCTATGGAGGTACATCTTCCTTGGGTAGGAGCCAAAATAATAAGGTTGTGGCTACTATAATTAGACTCCCACGGACCTCAGAGAGAAACTACTTTTCTACTGAACCACAAAAAAACCAAGTCTTTGCCAGGCTATTTGATTATTACATGAGTATTCTATAGAAGTTGTTGAAAGACAACCTAGTGACTCTCCTTAACATTTGGCCTCTCCTTAATAATCACCCATATGCTCATTGGTATGATGGATCAATTTTTTTCCAATACCATCATGTGCTTGGTCATGACACTAAGCATTGTGTATGTCTCTAACATCTATTCCAAGACCACATAGACAACAGTGCCATCAAGGTGAATGAAAGGAAACAAAAGATAAATAAATTGGTGGACAAAGTGAAAAATTAACTTCAAATTTACATTGATGCTTTTTTTTCGCATTCTACAAATTTTATCTTTTCATCATCATCATTATCTCCACCTTCCTTGGGTGATATCCCTTTTGCTAATATACTGGCGTTCACTCCCATATCACTACCTGATCAGAGGGAAGGTAATATGAATATGATGTTCACCTCTCTCGACACCCCTAATAGAGGATAACCTTATCTTCTTTATATCCCAATTTTGGTCAACAAGAACACCATTAGTGGCGTAATGGTTGACTCTGTGTGCTGAGTGGATATCATCATAAAGGAGGTACTCTTTGTGAACATGCTACATTGTATGTGGTATGATGAGTGATCAAATACCATTAGAACTCATGATGAGCTATCAATTCTCACTTTGGGGTCGACTACTTTGATGCTATAGGTGGGACCCAAGGCTATTTTTATAACTTTATTTATCATCCCTAAGTCGGACCTCTTTGAAGTTAAGCTAGGTATCCCTGCCTTGTATACATGGGATTTGTCCCCTCAATGGTGCATAAGAGCCTTAAGTTCTCCCATGAGAGTACCATACATATGATCTAGGACACTAGTTATTGACCCTTGGTATCTTGTGGGGGACTTTTATTGAATCACTTTTGGCCTACTTTGGTAGGGTCCCTACATCCTCGACATGATGTATCATTTCCTTGCTTATAATAAGTACAAGGTCAGGGAACTATCTTTCAAATTTGTTGCACCTATCTTCCCTCCTGCATTAGTTCCTTCCTTTAGTCCATCTCATGCAACTCAACATGATTTTTCTTTTGTCCCCTCTTTGTTGGGGCCATAGGACAAGCACGTGTCCAACAATGTCTTATGTTCCCACATTTATGCCTAGTGTGAATAAAGGAAAGGAACCCATATTGTCCATGTGTAATATCTTCTAATCTCTATCCTTACAGACATTCCTTACCCTGTCTCTTATGGTAAGGAGGTACGTGCAGGATCATAGTGGGCCAAACTAGGCCCTTAAGTGGTGACGAGATTTCAAAAAGATACAGTTAGACATCTTGATGTAAAAATTTCAATAAGTTATCAATATTAATTCAAAAATATGTAAGAATAGAATCTATATAAAGTTGAATGTAGGTTTTAAGCTACTAGTTGTTTTCTAAAAAATAATTTATCTATTTGGTGAAAATTTGAAATTGCAATGCAATAGCACTAGAATTTCAGGAAAAAGATAAGAAGCAGATGTATGTCTGACCACCCTAACTAAAATCAAATGATAATATTATTTTTATAAGATTCTAGATATAAGTAGAAGAATCATGTCTAGATGTGACACATATTTTTATAATTTTTTTCTAAGTAAATAATTAATTAAGATTTTTTACTACAACTTTTTTAAAATAGAAAAGCTCATATATCTGATCACCATAACTTGGTCAAAACTTTATAAAATCATTATTTGTAATCCTATAGTGTGTGAAGCGTAGAATGTGATGCATATTTTTATTCAAAAATTATGATATCGTTTCAAAGTTATAGATGTTTTAAAATCATCCTATCAATCATGACTTTAGACATAATTCAAATAGAAATGAATAATAATTATTAATTAAACTCAAAATAAGGCATCATTTATATTGGTGGAAAGTTGAGAGTCGTCATAAGAAACTATTTTATTTTCATCAATTTCGGGTGAAAAAGTCATCAACTACATGGTCGAAGTCTAGAAATGAAAGAAGACTCCTAAACACATCTTTGTGTTAACTTTCCAGGTTTGGCATGTCCTAGCCAAATCCCAAGGCAAATCCCAAGGCCACTGATTTGTGTCAAAGGTATTGGATATTTGATTTTATTAGATATCTAATATTTTGCAGTTTATTCCAATAAATATAATACACAGTATATACAATATATCATACTATATATATAATATTTTAATATATAATATATTATATTATAATATATAATATTTTATAATATCTTATGCAATTATGTATAGTACTTAAACTATTATGTTACATATTTTATTTAATATATACATATTTATATTTATTATTAATAAATATAATATGATATAATTAATGATATTAATATATATATTAGAATATATATACTATATTTTTTTTATCCCTCCTTAGTGTGCTCCTTATATTAGGACCTCTCATTGCACTTAATTGCAAACATTTATTTAAGTCAAGGTCCTCTTTTCTTCTTCAATCTTTCTCAAAGCTCTAAGTTGGCTCTATTTTTATGCACAATCTCCCATTTACCCATCCATTTATCCAATTCACTTTCCCTCTTGGCCCCATTTTAGCCTTTACACTTGATTTTATCGCTTATCCTTCTGTTAATCCTCTGAAATTCCACATATTTCTTGAACCCCACACAATTAACCTTGAAATTAACCCTTCTAGGTATAGGTCACACTTGGGGTGACCTATACCAGTATAGGTCACACTTGTGGTGAACTATAGCCAAAAGCATTAATTTTGGTAAGTTTTGGGGCCCGGTGCAAGAATTTTGTTTTCACACAATGAGGTCGGCCTTCACGAAAGTTGATCCTGAAATCACTATAAAAGGAGACTTCTTCCCCTCATTTTCATGTCCATTATTCATACAACCAATCCATCTAAAATAAATATATTGTGCATTGAAGGAGTTCAAGTAAGCATTCATTGAAGGCATTCACCCATCATCCATCAAGCATTCACACATTCCCTTCCATAGATCTATCTTCTTTCTTCATTAGAGACAAAGGAGTTGTCCATCAAGGAAGGAGATATACATTCATTCACTCATTCAAGTCTTCCTCTTCTTATCAACATTAAGGTGAATTACAAGCATCTACAACATGAGGTTTTGTCTTACATGATTTCCTTTTGGTTTTTGTGTTGAGTCAAGGCTATTGCACCAACATATTTGATCACATACTAAGTTCAATTGCATTTACATGGTATGATATTCTTTATTATTGTTTAATCTCTTCTACATGATAGAATTTCCATTGTTTCAATTCAAGGTTAATTCCTAAACGGGGGCTTGACAAAGGAAAGTCCCTTCCCCCCAATATTTTCCCCTTCTCTTTGGTGTATAGGTGCGGATTCATGAAGTTTTGAAATTGTAATCACAGATCTGAAGATGTAGTATTGATCACAGTCCTGTGATCTTTAGATTTGGCCCTTCTGGGTACAGGTTGCCTCAATTTCAACCTATACCGGTGCATGTTGAGTCAAGTTTGACATGTTCCTGGAGAAGGACAAAGAAATACCCATTTCAAATTTGTAGGTTACAAACTACCAGGTTCAAAGATCAGACCTTTCCAGGGCTCAAATAGTCAAAAGATGTTAGGATTAACAAGGCAGAAATAACAATTATGTGCAAATATAACTAATATCAGAAAATAATAAACCACACAGAATAGAACACAAGACACACAGATTTAACATGGTTCACCCAATCCCTGGGCTACGTCCACCAACAGCGAGTCCAATATTATTATTATCTAGTGATTACAACCTGATTACAATTCATAATCCCTTACAGCCCAATTTTGCCGCAAGTACTAAAATCATACATAATAAAAATCCCTAACCCTAAGCCATATTATACAATATTTTCCCACTTTAGGGTTCGAATGAGTTATAAGTAGTAGGGTGAGGTTGGGAGGAAAAGTGTACAGTACTTTCCTGGATAGTACTTTCCTGATTAGTCACCACAAGCTAACAATCTCCCACTTGGTGACTGATCAGTATCCACACTATACTAAAAAACCTCCCACTTGGAGACTGATCCTGTAGCAATACCACTACCCACATGAGGCCCCCACTGAATTGAACCACCTTGGACTCAGCTGTTCCTTTATTTTGTTCAGTCTAGAAGACCAACTGAAGCTGAACATGAGTTCAACTTCTCCCTTGTTACTACCTTTGTAAACATATCTGCTGGATTATCATCAGTATGAATCTTTTCCAGCCTTAACTGTCCATCATCCAAAACTGATCGATTGAAATGGTACCGCAACTGTATGTGTTTTGTCTTTGAGTGCAAAGCAGAATTCTTTGCAAGATGAATGGCACTTTGGCTATCTGTATGTAGAAAATTATCCTTTTGTGGATGTCCCAATTCTTCCATGAAGAATTGAAGCCATATCATCTCCTTGGCTGCCTCTGTAGCAGCAACATACTCTGCCTCTGTAGTGGATAAAGCAACCACCTTTTGTAGTCGAGAAATCCAACTCACTGCTGTCCCACCAACAGTAAATATATAACCTGTAGTACTCCGCCTGCTATCTATATCTCCTGCCAAATCTGAGTCAACATAGCCTTGTACAGTAGTAATAGAACCTCCAAAGTGTAAACACTTACTGGATGTGCCTCTCAAATATCTGAGAATCCATTTGACTGCATTCCAATGCTCAATACCAGAGTTACTCATATAACGGCTAACGACTCCCACTGCGTGTGCAATATCTGGCCTAGTACATACCATAGCATACATTAAGCTCCCTACAGATGAAGCATAAGGTACCTTAGACATTTTAGTCTCTTCTTCTGGTGTCTTGGGACACATATCCTTAGTCAATTTCAAATGACCAGGTAAAGGTGTGCTGACAGCTTTGGCATTTTCCATAGAGAAACGTTGCAACACCTTCTCAATATAATCAGCCTGAGATAGAGACAATTTCCTATTTTTCCTATCTCTACAAATTTTCATACCAAGGATTTGTTTTGTGCCCCCAAATCCTTCATAGCAAAATATTTTGCTAACTGTTGTTTCAACCCCTTAATGTGATCCATGTTAGACCCAACTACAAGCATATTATCAACATATAAACATAAAATAATGTAGCTGTCATCATCCAACCTCTTAAAATAAACACAATGGTCAGAATGACACCGACTATATCCATGCCCATTCATAAAAGTGTCAAATTTAATATACCATTGCCGAGGTGCTTGCTTCAAGCCATATAAACTTTTCTGCAATCTGCACACCAAATTCTCCTTACCCTTGACCTCAAATCCTTGTGGCTGAACCATATATATTTCTTCATCCAAATCACCATGAAGAAAGGCTATTTTAACATCAAGCTGCTCTAAATGCAAATCTTCAGTAGCCACAATACTTAAAACAGTACGAATAGAAGTCATTTTAACAACTGGAGAAAATATCTCATCAAAATCAATACCATGTTTCTGTGCAAATCCTTTTACGACTAATCTGGCTTTAAATCTTTTCGTACCTCCATCCTCTTCTTTGATCCTGTAAACCCATTTATTCTGTAAAGCCCTTTTACCTGCAGGTAACTTACATAAATCCCATGTCTGATTTTTCAGCAAAGAGTCCATTTCATCTGTCATTGCAGACTCCCACTGAAGCTTTGTATCCACCTGCACAACTTCATTATAACATTCAGGTTCACCAGCATCTGTTAACAGAATAGAATACAAAGATGGAGAAAATCTTTCTGGAGGTCTACTTAGCCTTGTTGACCGTCTAACACTTACTGGGGTGTGTGGTATTTGTTGTTGCTATTGTTGCGGAGCATAAGGAACTACTGGAACATGAACTTGTGGAGTATCATCCAGTACTACATAGTCATTTTCTTTCTTCTCATGCTGCAGCAACAGATCTTTGTACAATACTTTCTCATTGAATATGACATCCCTGCTTCTTACAATTTTATGATTTTCAAAATCCCAAAGCCTATAACCAAATTCATCAATGCCATACCCAACAAATACACATTTCTTTGACTTAGCTTCCAGCTTGGTTCTATTTTCAGAATCTATAAGTGCAAAAGCTTCACAACCAAAGGTTTTGAGAAAATAATAACTCACCTTCTTACCACTCCATGCTTCCTCTAGAATACCACAGTCCAAAGGAGTAGAGGGGTCTCTATTGATTAAATAAATAGCAGTGTTCACTGCCTCTGCCCACATATTTTTGGGCAGCCTAGCATGCAACCTCATACTCCTTGCACGCTCCATTATTGTCCTGTTCATGCGTTCAGCCACTCCATTTTCTTGTGGAGTCCTTGGTATAGTTTTTTGCCTACGAATACCATTAGAGGAACAATATTCTTCAAATTCTGTGCTGCAATACTCACCACCATTATCAGATCTGAGACATTTTAACTTTTTACTAGTCTCATTCTCAACCAAGCATTTCCATTTCTTAAAAGTTTGAAATACATCAGATTTTTGTCTAAGGAAATAAATCCATACTTTTCTTGTTGCATCATCTATAAATGTAACATAATACAGAGAGCCACCAAGGGAAGATACCTGAGCTGGTCCCCATACATCTGTATGCACAAGCTCTAATCTCTCATTTTTCTTTTCCTTCCCACTCTTCACAAAACTAACTCTCTTTTGTTTTCCATAAACACAACTTTCACAGAAATCCATATTGACACATTTTAGACCAGGTAAAACTTTCTTTGAATGAAGTAATTTCATACCTTTTTCACTCATGTGCCCGAGTCTGTTGTGCCACAGTGCTGTGTCAGAATCTACAGCAATAGTTTGATGTTCTTCCTGCTCAACTGGAACCACTGTTCCTGAACATTCATTATCTTCTAAAACAATTAAAGTAGAAGGAACAGTATGACCTGTACAAAGATATAAGGTGCCTTCTTTCACACCTTTTGCTACTACTAAGGAACCTTTTGAAACCTTCCAATTTTTATCATTAAAAGTAACTGTGCAACCCTCATCACCCAGTTGCCCTGCTGAAATTAAATTCCTACTCAACCTTGGAACATGTCTTACCTCTTGTAGTAGCCAATGATTCCCATTCTGCAACTTAATCTTAATTTTTCCCTTTCCAACAATCTGACAGGGTTCATTATCTCCCAAATAAACTAGCCCAAAATCCCCTTGGACATAATCAACAAAATAACTTCTATGGGGTGTAGCATGAAATGAAGCCCCAGAATCTAAAACCCATGAATCATCAATACTTTCTAAGGACAAGAGCAAAGCATCCTCCTCGGATTTTTTACTTACCACATTTGCCTCCTTGTTTCCATCATTTTTGTCTCCTTGATCTTTCTTCCGAGACCAACAATCTTTCTTCTTATGACCTGGTTTTCCATAGTACCAGCAATCATTTGGCCCTTTAGATTCGGACCTCTTTCCCTTTGATTTTCCTCTTGATTTCCCACGATTTCCAGAGTTGTTTCCTCTATCTCTTGTTCTACCTCTGCTTTCTGTGTTCAATACACTACCCGATGTGGATGCCCCTGAGCTTTTCCTACGAATTTCCTTACTCAATATAACACCAATAACATCATCATACTTTAGGGTATTAGAACCAGAAACAGAATTACTAACAGCTATTACCAAGCCATTCCAGCTTTCTGGCAAAGAACACAAAATCAAGAGAGCCCTAACCTCTTCATCAAAAGTAATTTTAACTGAGGTTAATTGACTTGTAACTGTATTAAACTCATTCAAATGATCAGTAACTGATCCACCTTCTACCATTTTCATATTAAATAAACGCTTCATAAGAAATACCTTGTTTGAAGCTGAAGGGTTTTCATACAACTTCGCTAGGGTTTCCATCAAATCTTTAGCTGTCTTTGCTTCAGTAATATTGAATGCCACCGATTGTGCCAGGCATAGACGAATACTCCCCAGTGCCTTCCTATCCAAAATATCCCAATCCTCCTGAGACATTGATTGCTCTTTCTTGGCTACTCCCTCTAATGGCCGCCATAGATCCTTCTGATAGAGATAATCCTCCATTTGCATCTTCCATAACTGGAAGTTCTGCCCATTAAACTTATCAACCTTCAGCCTACCCTCGTCTGCCATTTCTCCCACTTAACCGAGAGACTCTCCCACTAACTCGTGAGACCTGTTTCAGAGAATAGATGAAAGAACGAATGAAATAACCTGGCTCTGATACCACTTGTTAGGATTAACAAGGCAGAAATAACAATTATGTGCAAATATAACTAATATCAGAAAATAATAAACCACACAGAATAGAACACAAGACACACAGATTTAACGTGGTTCACCCAATCCCTGGGCTACGTCCACCAACAACGAGTCCAATATTATTATTATCCAGTGATTACAACCTGATTACAATCCGTAATCCCTTACAGCCCAATTCTGCTGCAAGTACTAAAATCATACATAATAAAAATCCCTAACCCTAAGCCATATTATATAATATTTTCCCGCTTTAGGGTTAGAATGAGTTATAAGTAGTCAGCCCAAATGGCCGAAAAAGTAGTCGGCCTCAAAAAATTTTCCTCGGGGGCTGCGCCCTCGAACCCCTGCTCTTGGGGGCTGCCGCCCCCAAACCCCCGCTCGGGGCCCAGCCCGGCCCCGAACCCCAGCGAGGTCGGGAGGAAAAGTGTACAGTACTTTCCTGGATAGTACTTTCCTGATTAGTCACCACAAGCTAACAAAAGATTGGTCTTCTTCCTCTTCCATTTTCAGGTTCACACATTCATATCTCTCTTACTTGCATCTACTTTGATATATTAGTTCAGATATTCTATTGTGTCTTGTTATCCTTTCCTTAGTCATTGGCATAGATATCTTGCAATCTTCTTTTCCCTATCCACATAAGGAATACCCTAAATCCTGACTACTCAATACAACAATCTTTTAGACCGTGTTCTAAGACATCGTGATGCAATTGTATCACACCTCAACTGGGTATATTTTCTTTAGCTAGATATATTATTTGTATCCCTTCTTCCTTTTAGGTTGTACAAATCAGATTTGACCAAAGGTTCATATTTTAGTATTCCAATGTATGTATAAAGTGGTTGTCTACCATTGATCACCATTTTATATTATACATTTTCGTGAACACACTGCTTTCATGTTTCATACTTTTTGATTTGGTAGTTAGATATCCCTTGCATGCATTGGTTCATATTATACTTTTTGGTGAACCCGACTCATAACATTTTCACTTTTTATTTTGGTGTTAGATCTCTTTTTGCATTTAGATATAATTTGTGTTGATCACTACTTTGTCACATTGTATGCATCTAATCTATAGGTTCTAATTTTTATTTAGATTTCTTTTTCATCAATTTCATTGTTACCTTCAATATATTTTCTTTGTGAAAAAAATGAGAAAATTGCATCCTAGATCTATTTCATTGTTAGATTGCATTGCATTTTGTCTAAAAACATTTCGAAAACACAAAATACTTCATTTGTAGTTATTGCATTTCATTTTCAATAGAGTTTTTATCTTCACTTGTTAGTTTAATTTCAAGTTTTCTTCAAGATCTCAAGGATGATTTAGTTCTTTCGTCCCATAATGTTCACCCTCCAAAAATAAATCCCAACCATGAAAACATTTTAGCACAAGAAGAGTCCATTTGTTCAAAGCATCTCCCTCCAAAGAGTGAGCTCTTGAAAGATGATGTTGATCCTTCTACTAAAATGTATTTACCTCATAAAGACATTTTGGCGCAAGAGATGAATACTTTCTCCCATTTTCTTACTCATCCCCTTACCTATAGGGATCAAGCCATTTTGAGTCATGATTATTCATCTCCTAAAGTGCACCTTCTTCAACACAATATTCCTTCCCTTGATGATTCTCCTATTTGGGATGAACCCTTGGATAAGGACATAGGTTACTCTCTTCCTCATGAAGCCACTTTGATACAAGTGAATGATAATATGACTATTTTTCCTCATGATAAACCAATTTTTATTAATTTAATTGATATTCCATCTATAGATGAGGCCTTGATGAGTTATGTTTGTCCTTCTCCTAAGAAAACCTTAGAAGTAGTGGATAAAATCCTTGATTCTCTTTCTTTTCCTAAGGAATCCTTTGAGCCTAATGAACCCAATCAATCCAATACTATTCAAGATAAATCTCACCCAAAATATGGGATTGTTGTAAATGGTAATCATGCATTAATATACATTGATGACCTTTTCACAAATCTAACCTTAGAGAATTTTGAATCTATTCAAACTCTACTTCCTTCTTCCATTCTTTCTTCAATACCAATAGGTGGCCCATCCACTCTTCAAGATGTTGCTTGGGGAACCTTAGATTTCACATCAAGATTCCATGGAAAGACCAAAATCCTTGAATCTAAGAGTCAAACAACTCCATTTGATGAATAGATGGATTGGTCCTCTTTGAATTTCAATCCCCTCCCTCCTAAAGGAGAATCTTATCTTATTGATACATCAAACCTTCTTAATGAGCAATATGTTTAAAAAGGAACTTTAGGTGTCCCACCTTCTCATTTTCTTAATCACTATATGTAATGCCCCACCAGGGAACCCCAAAGAACTTAACCTAATGTCATGCAACTAAGTTTGCAAAATAATTTTTTTTAAAAAGTTAACATACAAGATAAACATCAATGCGGAAGCAATTACCATTAACTCACATAACATAAATATCCAACACAGGTTACGACTCTCAAGGGTTCCTTAACGATGATTACTTTAACATTAATTAATAAAATTAGATTAGGTACAATTACAAATTTCATATAAACCAATAAAAGATAAAATCAACATCACCTAGAAGATAACATAAATACATCTGGTACCATAAGGCATCCCTAATAACCTACATCCGCTACACATGTCATAGGGTATGTAGTACAATAACCGAAATGAAGAACACAAGACATCTCTGAAGAACTGATACAAGGATGCAAGATCACAAGAAGAAGAGAAAGAGAAAGAAGAACACAACTCCATCAATGACGATCAGATGGAACAACTGCCATAGGGATCATCTAGCACTGGTACACGAACGTCAGAATCTCAAATGGTAAAAGAACCACTACCACCCGACCTCGTGAACCTAAATGGTCCACTCCCACCATGCTGAGGAGATAACAACAGATCCCACTCAGATAACAAACATCAAAAAAATCAAGCTAGGAAAGGATCCTGAAAGCTCTCTACATCAAGGAAAATAAGCATAATGAAATGGAAGACCCACTAATCCAGAGGCAACCGACACATGTAGGATAACTAGACTATGCATAGGAAGGTGTCATCATGTATGTCTAACCCTTGAGTCTCATCCTGGTAATCTTGCTGGATCCCGACACCCAAGTGACCATACATGGCATCAATGACCTCTCGTACAGATGAAGTCATCAACTATGCCAACTCATCCCTTAAAAGGGGGCTAGTCATCTTCTCCATTCCCACCTTAGTCTGTACTAGCACTAAGCCAGGGTGAGGAAACCATATCTTATTAGGTTCATTTTTAAATCTCTCAATGTTATATTTAGTTATCACTTGATTAAGATACTTAACAATAAGTGATCCTAGTAACCACTTGTGGGCCCCGACGCTTATTGCAAGCCACCTCCTACTACATATCCAGGTAAACTACCCTAGGTTCACAGATCTCTCCTAGATCTAATTAGGTATACAACTACGTAACCTCATATCCATTTCACACAAAAGAACTAGATATGGTTACAGAGATACCACAAACAAGTACAATATATCATGAGCCCAATGGTCAACATGAGTAATAACAAGATTAAATATACACACATCAAAACATAGTTGAGATAGAACATCTGACACATACCCCAGCCTCTGTATCCTCCTAGGTCTTCTAGTACCCAATAACCCAATACGCACAAGAAGACAGTATTCCAGGCACGAAGAAGACAACACACACACCATAAAGAATTTGAAATAAATCCATAAGCATTTGAATTCCATTTCAGTGTAAAATTGAATCTAAGCATATAATAATTAAATCACCAAGGAAAAAGGAACATAAATGTTACGACAACGTTAGAAATATAGAATATTCCCTAAAGATTCTCTATGGAACTAATAGAATAAAAAAAACCCAATTTCAGCATAAAACTAAACACTTGTTAAGCTCATTTTCCAATATGATTCATAATTAGATATATCATAATCCGCAAAATATATGTACCCATCTAACTAACCAACTATCAAACAAGATCAATAAATAATTACTAAATCATCTAGTTCTAATCAAATTTTAGATTTATATAAAAAATCTAACTTATGAGTTTTCAATTCAAATAACTAAACCCAAAAACTTTTTTTTTATAACTAAATTAATTATCAAAATGACTATATGAACCAAGATATTATATAATACATTATAAAATTAAAATCATACACAAGTTTCAAATCTAAATACATATTAAACTAATAATAAATAAAAATTACATTAATAAAATAAATCAAATTAAACTAAGGTAATAAATCATCATAAAAATTACTAAATTTATTAATAATAAAAAATAAATAAATAAAACAAATTATATACATCCAAATGAAAAGAAATTAATAAAGTTTAAAATTAAAACTTTAGGTGTGGAGGGGCCCACGGCTCCCACCCATCACCTCGGTAGTACTTGGTACTGCCGACGCAGTCCTCTAGGGACTGCACACGACAGTGCCCAGGCTACCGTGCCAGTCCTCTCAAAGCTGCGCACGGTACTTGGATGTCATGCAGGGGGGTTGGGGTAAGGGGGATTCGGTGGCCCCCGCCCCCCCGCCCCCCCCTCTTTAAATATATATATATATATATATATATATATATATATATATATATTAATTTTCTTTAAAACAATGCATTCCCTTATACCTTGTATTAATTTTTTTAAAAGAAACATGCATTTTATTAAACAATAATATATATATTTTTAAAAATTAAAGAATTTTGGAAGACAAGAAAGAAAGAAAGAAAGAAAGAAATATATATATATATATATATATATATATATATATATATATATATATATATATATATATATATATATATATATATATATATAACAAGTCTACACATAAATTCTGATTCTAATTTTTAGGAATATATTCTTTCCTCATATTCAAATCTTTGACTTTATCATTTGCCTTTTTTCTTAAGCTTTTAATTGATGTGTATAAATTATGTCTACACATAATATATATATATATATTTTACCAGAATTAGATTTTCCATCCAAATTGGATTTTTATTATCCAGATTGATTTTCTAACAAGCACTATAGTCAAACTATATAACAGAATTGATTTTTCAATTTACAAGCAAACCATAAGCAACCTTAAGATGAAATTTGGCCAGCATAACAATACAGTGCCAACTAATCATAAAAACATAAAATATCAAATCTGGGGTTTCTCCAATACCCAAAATTCAAGAAAACATACAAATTTAATGAGATAAAACTAGATCTACTCAAACACAAAATTTAACTAGATAAATTAACAAAGAACACACAACAAGAATTCCAGATCCTACCTTAAATCCAATGCTAGAACTGTAATGAAACCCTTGTTGAAGATCTGAGAGAGATTTCTTCCAAAACCAATCCTGCCTGCAGATCTGAAAACTATGCTGAAAACAGGAACTAGATCCAGATGCACAATCAAGCCAATTCAACAAGTAATCACAACAACCCACAAATCTTCAAAAATTCCAAGCACAAAAGCTCTTCCAAAAATCCTCTCCCAAAACCTGTCTCCTCTCAAATGAATGCAATAATTTCCCTAATAGGAATTCCATTCCCAAATTCATGCAATCCCTAAGGACAACTCAAAAGCTAACTCCCAGATCAACTCCAAATCCAAAAATGACTCATAAGAAGACTCCTGATCAGACTCTAACTCCAAAATTGAAAGTAAATATTAATTAATTAATTAAAATATCTTTTAAATGCACAACACAACTTGACATTTGAAAACTAGTTGTTCACTTTTTGACAACAACTCACTTTTCAATTATGCACATGTTAATAATTTAAAATATATATTAAATAAATAAAATACTTAATGCATCCTAAAATATGCAATTAAATATTTAATTTATTTAATAATACACACAAACATAATAAAACTCAATTATTAATAAAATAATCATTTAAATCCAAATAATCAATTATTTGATTTTAATTAAATTTCAGCAAAATAAACTTAGGACATAATCAATATTAATTTCCAAATACTCAAATAATTAACTTTAAATTAATTTCCTCAATTAATCATAGGAGCATATTTAATCATAAAATTCAACTATGCACCCAACATTGATAATCACTTAAAATAATCTATATAACATAAATCAACTATAATCAATAAATGAATAATCACCCACATAACCACAAATCAACTGAAATTATACGACATAAAATCAAATGAAACCAAAACCAAGCAACACCAGAAAGGGATCCACGAACTTTGCCAACCTGACAAATTCAGATAGGGTAGTCAATAGATACTTATCCAACAACTAGGATAAATGGGTTTGGGTTAGGGTTTTGGATCCGTGTTATCTCCCCTCTCTTACCATCTGAGATATTGTGATAGGGAACACTCATCCTGACAATTCAGGGAAGTTGATGCTTGGTACCTGCGAACCTACATACAAAACCCACATGTACATACATATACAACTATATAACAAACAATGGTGGGGATCAGTCGATCGTGTGGATCTCGCAAGCGAGTAATTACGACTCCATCCCTCAACCACATCAGGTATGTCAAATAGAAATGTAAAACAAATAAATCAACCATACACATGCAAGTATGGGGTCAGTGAAATCATAAGCATTGATGATTTTCTAACATATAATCTAACATCCTAGAGTAATCATAACATTAGTAAAATCGGACTAGGGGTAGGGGTACTACACTATATACAATCTCCTTCTAAGTTTTCCTCACAACAAGAGTCTATTTTGTTTGATCTTACTAAGGCTGTCTTAATTACACTTCTCTTTTAAAAAAAAGTGCAAAAATAACAAACATAAACAAGACAATTCTCCAATTTGTATGTTTCATCAAATTCATGGCCATATGACTAATGAATATTATGATTTGAAGGGTAAGATTCAAGAATTTATTGATTGTGGTATGATTCAAATGACTTGAAAATATGAATGACACCTTTTTCATGATCATTCTACTTAATATATCTACATTCCTATTATGTTGCTCCTCACTATGTGACATTGCCAGCCTATCCTTTGTGGTCTCATTTTCCTACTTTGTGAGCAACATAATAGTTATTTTTCCTTGTCTCCTCACTTAAGGGGAAAGGGTCTTATCTCGCTGTCCTCACTATCTCAAAGGATCTATTTTCTCTCTTTTTTGACATGTTTCTTTTATAAGATGACATTCTTTATTGCATGCATTTGTTGTTTTACATAAGGATATTTTATTTTTCAGGAGATAGACATCATGTGTTGCAACCTTATGCTTTCTTGAAAACAAATGTCTATTATAAATAGAAACCACTTAGGCAATGTAATGTTCCATTCCTCTTTTTATCTCTCAATACATCAAATATCCTTTGTGAACTTGTATATTTTATTATATGACTTTCTTTCTTGCAATAATTTGTTTTTTTAGACAAGGATTTTCATCCCGAGTTGTGACCTTATTCTTACTTGAAAGTGCATGTTTATTACAAAATATCTATCACTTTGGGCATATATCGAGTGGTTCTTTCTTTCTCCCCTTCTCAAGGATCCATTATCTCTTTGTTTTTCATCTCTTTTATACTATGATGTCCTCTCTACTTGGAAGTGTCTATCTTGTATAATTGGGGTATCCACTAAGTAGGTATAATGTGTCATCCTTATTTCTTCCTTTCATCTCTATTAGATTTTGCATTATTTTATGAAACAATCCTTTTGGTATGAGATATTTTTTTTCACGCAAGATATGATTGTCTCTTCTTAACAATAATTTTCATATCTTAAAGGGTATGTCTATCATTCAATAATCATTCATATCATTTTTTCCTTTCTTTCCTTGATGATTTTTTTACTTTAAATGTGATGTCTTTCCTAGAATATATGTATGTTTTAAGAGTTTTCTCTAGTTTACAACTTATTTTTTCTTGGAATTGTGTATCTATTCTAAAGTAGCTATCGCTCAAGGTGTATTATATACTTTATCTTTCCTTCGCACTTCAGGGGAAATATTGCAAGTACATTCTTTCTCTCTTTTGTCTAAGGATATACTTTCCTTAGTATAGTGGAATTTATTTATCATGTGACATTATTTTCCTATAAAGAATTGATTATTTTGATTAGGATTATCTCTTATGAAAGAGGTGTGAATACTTTATCCTCACCTCTTTTTTCTTTGCAAAACTATGTTCATAATTGTAAGAATTTGCCTAAAGCAAAGAATAAAATGCCAAGATCTAGAAGCTCAAGAGATAGCACAAGAGAGACAAGATGATCAAATGATAATGGATAAATACAAAGTAGGAGTGCCTGAATATATAGGCAATGCGATAAGACTACATGATATGGAGATGATAAGCTATCAACCACACTAGGTGGAATCACATGTCCACCAAAGGTGGATCATCATCCATTGTACATCAAAGTATGTGCAACAATGAAGGGATGATAATGTGATAAGAGAAATAAAGGTGGATCTCATACACAAAGAGGTATGAGATGACAACTATCACCATGTAAAGTGGAATTTCTCCTAACCATGTGCTAAAATGAAATGCAAACTCCTAGGTGTCACAATGACACCTAATATGCAAATGCATTATCCTAAGTAAATTTAAGTAAAGTTTAATTAGTAAATACTTAATTACACCAATACCCCCCCTTAAGTGCAACTTAGGGGAATGCACTTAAGCTCACAATGCAAGATGGGTCCCAACTACTAGGTGATGTTAGGTACCCATGTACAATATGGAAAAACAAAAGATAATGCAATCTCTCATAAAACAAAGAAAGAGGGAAAACCCTCCCCCCAAAAGAGAGATGAATACAATAATAGAATATGAGAGAGAAGACATCATGTGAAAAAGATATCCCCCTCACAAGAGAGAAGAAGAGGAAGAGAGAACAAGTAGCCTCCCCTCAAAGTAGAATGAACATCAATAGTAGATGCTCCAAGCTCGATGTAGAAACTACTCCATGAGTGTAGAACAACATTACTCCCCTTAGGAAGAAACAAGACCAACGGTGCAGGAATGAAGCCTCCTCCCCAAGTTATAGGAAGAAACCTCAAAATGCATGGAATCTCAAAAATGTTCTCAAGTGTCCCCATGTTAATGCTAAAAGGTGCCTCCTAAAAATCATGTGTATTGTTAGCCCATTTTCCTGTCAATGCCAAAAATCCAAAGAAAATGGTCCTATCTTGTAAAACCCTGGAGATTGTCTTGCCCTGGCTGTAACTTGTTTTTATCTGTGAAGAAAATCTATCAAGTTTCATGGCTTGCGCCCTAGGTTAGGGGTAGTTTATGATGTCATCAAGCTCCAGTCAAGAGCACATGTGTTGAAATGTAAAAACCAGTGAGATCCAGTCATTTCAAGGTCTAAGGAACTAGGGTTTATCCATGCAAAGGGTTTTGAAAAATTGTCTAAGTCCAAGAAACCCTAGATTCATTCTATCTCCTCATTACCTTTTTCTTGGTCTCTTAAATCCTTTTCTTGCACATGCTTTATTCCATTTAGTGACTTCGTGATTGAGGAATTCGCTAGTTCTCTAGGTTCCTGGGTAGTTTGTCATTCTATTATGTGATCCAACAAATATAGTCAGTCACGTATTCTCATGATATTGGTGGCTAAGCTCTTAGCATTTAGCGACCTGGCGAGTGGTTAACTTTTCCTTCAGCCACTGAATCTCCAAACATCTGGTCAAGGCAAGAAGAATTCAAAGACTAAATAAGAATCGTTGATGTAGATCTAGATCGGTGGCTGGCGTTGATTCTCCAGATGTAACCCATGGTTAGTAAATGATTCAACGATCACACAAAGTCCTTTGTCCACATGATCTCCAGATGGCCTAGCTTAAGTCAAAGGTTAGGTCATAGGAGGTCAAAGTTTCTATTCAGCAAACACGCGACTGAAGGCTTTTCGTGTATTCTCATGATTTAACCAGGGTCAAGCTAAACATCAAGTGATCACGAGAATGCTTTGTTTGCGTGTTCGCCAGGTTGAGGATGAGTTAAGGAAAAGACTTGGAGATTAGATCTAGGTCATTTATGAGAGTTGATCAGGTGGTGGTCGCTTGTTCACTTGATGGAGCCTTGGGTCAAAGAAATGTTCAATGATCACGCGCATTCCTTTGTTCATGTGATCTCTAGACCAAACTCCAGTTAAGTAAAATGTACCGTGATCTAGTGACTTCCTTCAGTCGTGTGTTTACTAGATGACTAAAGGTTAAGGAGGCTTACCGAGGTCAAAGTAGGCCCGCTGCCAGGTGTTGCTAAAGTGCTCAATTCTGATTGGTTGCTTGGATTGGTGACGTGGCCGGATAATTTTTAAAAGGTTTAAATGATTGTGGTCATTTAATAAGAACCACCTGATCTGCAGAGAAAAGATAAGATCTACGACTGTGTTTTAAACTTGGATCAGTTAACCATTGCGGTTGGGATTTAAACTGATTAAGGCGTTCTGCAGGGTTTTTGAACGCTGAACTGGATGCGACAAGGCCAGATCTGATTTTTTTTCTCCAAGGACCATTGCAGGTGAAAATTGATGAGTAAGATGCAGGTAGCCACCGTGATCTAATTTTAGTTCCTAATGTGCCATGTCGAGTTAATGTAGAACTAGTATTTTAACAGGGCGGCTAAGGTTTGATGGATGTTAGATAATTCCATGCCTTGATTCACGCAAGTTGCAGTTGGTTTTGGCATTTACGGTTGTTTTGTCTACAACAAGAAATTGGTGAATTATAATTGTGGTTAGCCTATTGGTATGAAACCCAAATATTTGTACCTCAGATTTGATATGATTTTCCCAGGTTTCCATGTTTTCCTGATGGCTTTCATTTCTTATCGTACGAGGTGGTTATGGGCCTAATTTTGACCTAAATGATCCCAAGCTTGTTGCAATACTTTATAAGGATTTCCAAGATCATTTAGTATGGGTTCCAATTTCTCTGTAATTTTCAGGGTTGGTTCCATGAATGGTTCCTTCTATAAATATTTCCTTCTTCTCTTCAGATAGGGTGTTTCTTGTATCCTTCTTGGTTTTCAAATAAGAATGTAAATTGTAACAAGTCTATCTTATATATAAGATTTAAGCATATTCATACTACTATCAAATTTTCTCCATTTGGTCTTGATCTTATTGATTAGAGCATCAAGGGTGTTTTAGCTTTTCTATTGTATGTTTGAAGATGTATGCAATAGACTTGCTTTCGCAGGAGTAACTGAGTTTAGGACTGGTTTTTAGATATGTACGAGTTGGGATATCAAGGGTATCCTATACTTGTCTTTCAGTGGATGTTGATTAATGTATTACTTGTTTCTAGGTCTCTTCTAAGGGGAGGGTTCAAATCCTTTGAATAGGTGATTGCATATCTGAGTACACAGGTGGATTCTTAAGTATGGTCTGATCAATGGTGTATGATTGGTGTAAGGCATCAACATATTAGAATCTGTTGTTTTCTTGTTTCATAGCTCTTTGTTGCAATGTTTATTTGACTCTGTTGCCCATTGGATAAGGCACTGGTCTGTGATAGATTTGGGGTATTTCAGAGATCCTTTCCACCCAAAACTAAAATCAAATCAAATTCCAAATCTTTAAGTTAGTAAGTTGTGGACTTAATAGCAATAGCCCCTACTTTATTTGTGAGTAACTTGATAGTATGCTTAGATTCACATCATATCCTTTTATGTCACAGATAACAAGAAGTATTATGGGCACATATCTGATTTGTGAGGATTAGTGAAAAGATGAAATTAAGTGATCCTAATCCTAGGTGCACCCGCCTGAGTTTTGTAGAGTTCAAAGTGTAGAAAGCCTTAGTGCTTTGTTCATTGGTCCTTGTTCTTGTATGAATGTGCTGATTGTTGGAAGTAAGCTACCCCATAGGTATATCTCTGCATTAATAAAGGTAGTTAAAATCTTGTTAAATCAAGATCCAACAAAATAGTGACTTTACTAGGGAAGAGAGATGATATAGTCATGCTAAATCCAGTTTGATAGCTCTAGTGTTATAAACAAGCTATAGATAATGCGAGTACAAGTTGAGCTAGACTCCTGGCCAGCTTATATACCATATCCAATGGTTACCATTGAAAGTATAGAGCCAGATTTTAAAAATTGCTAAATCTTCTCACCAAGTGTGGGTGGCGACTCTAAGTTCTCTGTTTGATTAGTGCGGTCCCGATAAATAGTTTTTAAGATCCTGGTGAAGTTTTAGTTGATTGGAAGGAGATATAAAGAATAAGTAAAATATTTTCCTCTACGAGGAGGTGGCAACTCTACAATCAAAGAACCTGATGGAGCTACAAAGAAGGCTCTAGATCTTCCCTGCTTCTCAGTCAACAAGTTAAATTTCAACTGCAGTACTACCAGGTATTTTCCATTTAATGTTTTGTATTTGCATGGTCCTTATTGGGTGAAGAATTCACCATAGGAGGGAATTTTGGATTGTGGGTATACATATCTCTCCAGATTTTTTGAAAAAATCTAGGTTGCTTTCTTTGGAGACATATGTGTGATTTAGGTGTCCTTATGGCTGCATAAGTTATTCATGATAAAACTTGAGAATTTCATTAACTAAGGGTGCAGTCCATAATAGATTCATGCATAATTTTTTGTGTACAAAGGTATGATCCATTGTGTTTTGATGGCATTCATGGTTTCCCAAATGAGATTCCTAGTGAAGTTAGGAAGCATTTACAAGAGTTTAAGGGGAAACAATTAGATTTAGCATATAAACATTTGCAAGATTTTGTTGATCTGATTGGAGACTTTGATGTTTGTCATGAAGATATCTTCATGAAGTTGCTGGTCCAAACTTTGAAAGATGATGCTAGAGTTTGGTTTCATTCTTTACTAGCAAATTCTATTTCTTCATGGGAAGAATGAGTTCAGCTTTCATGGAGCAGTTTGCTGAAAGAATGGATGCAAGCAGTGTGTTGAATAAATTGATGGACATTGAAATTCAAGAAGATGAGTTAGTCCCATCATTCAACATCAGATTTGTAAAGGCATTGCATGATATTCCAAAAGGCTATAGGCCCGATGATCAGGTTTTTTTGGTAATTTATTTGGGTGCTTTTGGAAGAAAGATGAGCTTCTTGTTGAGAGATAAGGAGCCATAGACTTTACATCAGGATTTCACTATAGCGATGTATATTGAAAATAACCTGAAATATGGGATTACCAGAGGATTTTTGTCTACTGGAGTTCGTTGTCATAGTACATCAGATAAAATAGATAGGTGTGTATCAAGAAGTGAGATTCAATGTCAAAGTGTTTCTATCCCTGCCGATCCTAATAACCATAATTCATATTGTGTTTCTGAACAAAATGTAAATGAGGGTTGTTTTCAGCAAGCCATAGTTACCCCTTGTATAGGAGTTAACATGGTTAGTAAAGAATTGCAAAGTTTCCTTGATGTAGAGATAGATATATACAGGGGTTACACACCAAGTAATTTTGTAACTAGTCTTTCTAGTTGTGAGGTTGTAGAAATAGGTTGTTTGCAGTCAAGTATTAAAAATAAAGGGGGGCAGATCTTTCATCAGATGATGATAAAGCCCCAAATGATGATATTCTATCAGACTTCAGTGGTGCTAATAGTGAGAGGTTGTTTGCAGTCAAGTATTAAAAATAAAAGGGGGGGGGGGGGGCAGATCTTTCATCAGATGATGATAAATCCCCAAATGATGATATTCTATCAGACTTCGGTGGTGCTAATAGTGAGAGAGAGGTTTCTTGGAGCCAAAGTGACCCTGATCTTCTTGAAGATAAGGAAATGGTTTATAGGTAGCTTAGTGAGGAATCTGTTTCAATTTCACATGTTTCAACTAATAATGATGACAAAGTTGATTTTTCAGTTTGTATGCTTTCATCCTTTGATTCATCATATGAATCTATTGATCCTAGGATAGATGAAAGTTCATATGAGCCTAAATATGAAACCATGTTGGCTCATTTCACTCTTGAACCAGAAATGGAGGTCAGCTTGTTTGATCTATACATTGGAGGTTTTAATATTATTAATCATGTGGGATCAATGTCCTATCAAGGGGAAGTTGATAGTGCTAATAGTGTGCCTTGCAGTAGTGATTCATGTCAAGGAAACATATGCCAAAATGTTGGTATGTGTAATGGACTTCTTACTGATTTGTTCATGCCAGAATTTGACACATTTTATGTAGAGCTAAAAGAGGTTTCAAGTCCTACATCAGATTATTTACTTCAGCCAGAGGTATGTTCATTTCTCTAGGAATGGGATATAGAAAGTGTTGATTCCTTTTTTTCAAAATATTTTGAAATTAATCAGTTGGGATATATCAGTTATCAGGCAGAACATGAGTCTTTTACTTTCCCATTCTAGCATGATGATGTTGTCAATATGATTTAGAATAACATAGAGGGGGGGTGAATCAGTTGTTCTCAGGTCTAGATGTATAAAATAAACTTTCAAACTCTTCAACAACTTAGATCTAACAACCAATAGCTACTCGGTCATTACTGAATGCATAACAAAAACATATAATAGTGCAGTCCACTATCCAATAGTATTTAACTTGCAAAACATAGAAATGTTCAAACCAAAACATTCACACAAGCATTAACACCAGGATTTATAATGGAAACCCAATTTGAGAAAAACCACTTTGTAACATGTTACTGATATTTTTGCTCTTCTGAAGTGAGCTCTGTGAAAAGCCAACCTTGTCAAAGGTTTACAAACACACTATCAGGTGTGACTAGGTTAAAGTATTTCAACCACCCTGATTAAGAGTGCACCTTGTTAAAGGACTTACATACATTTCATTAGAATGAAACCTTGTTCAAAGGATTTATACAAATGATTGTTAGGTCAACCTTGATTAAAGGATTTCAAATTGATACAATGGTTAGAAAGTAACAACAGTGTTTGATCTGAAAACATACAACTCACTTTGAAAATAACAGATCCAATTCTATACACATATGCTGGCTTACTGACTATGATCCATTTCCATCTCCATCACTGATCTACTCAGAAATCCCTTCAAGCAATCACAACTCCTTCTCCTTTAGCCTTTTATCTTATATAGTCAATAACAACAACTCCAACATCCTCTCTCTTCAACCTCACACTTAGGTTTCATTAATACCTCTTTGTTTAGGTCGATCCAACTTTTTTTGCTTAATCTCCTATGTAGATCTTAGGGTTAGGTCAGATTCATCAAATCATTCCAACTTTATGTTCTTCATCCATCCTTCTAGAAATATCTCAAATCTCTTTATGGAATCACAATAAAATAGTTTACAGTGCATTAAATTCTTCCATACAATCGATAAATAAAGTCAACACATTTTACATAATCCCAGAATTCAACTATGTTGGCTAGGAATCTGAATTCTTCCTCAAATGTAAATTACTGACGCTTGGTCAATACTGTGTTCAACTCCTCGGTCATCACTGGGTAGCCCGGTCACCACTGAAACTATTTCCTCGGCTAATACTGTCTTCCTCGGCAATTAATTAATGTTCGGTCAACATTGAATTTACTCAGCATATACTAGCTTAGTCGACACTAACATCACTCGGCTTAAACTAGATTTCTTCACTTTTGCTTAGTTAAGCCTACTTGTTTAGTCTTACTTCTTACTTAGATAAGAAATACATTATCTTATCATTGTGCCACATAATCAAGTACCCATTAAAGTATCAAGATAACTCAAACTTTCCTTAGGTGCTATTGTTATCAACCTTGCCCTAATCCTTCTCAAAAATCATATAGATATAGTACTTTCTTAGATAGAAACAATCTTACCAGTTAAGGTTTGACATCAATGCCAATACAACAATTGCTTCAATTGCAGTTTCCAACAATCTCCCTCTTTGGCATTGATGGCAACACCATATGAATAACACATGAATCACCAACCAATCCAACACTTATCTGTACATCAAAAATGTTTATAATATCCTTAGCTTCATTCTGATTCAGAATCAATTAGCCTCGCTTACATGACCATCCATACAGTAACTTCCACTTGATCTCTTCTTGTTCCTTTCCTTTGAATTTCTCCCTCTTACTTGATCTTCCATGAAATCTCACCATGTGTTTTCATCTTAATCATCTCCCTCTTTGACAATAATGCCAAAGAAACAACAAAAACATACATCCTTTAGATGTAGATGTCATCTTGTCTGTTCAGTAACAATATTTCTCCCTCTGTCATCTTTGCTTATGACTGATTATCAACTTTGATGTTCTTTTCACAACTCTAGGCTGCTCCTAAAGTGTGACCTTTCTCTGCATCAATTTTTCAGATACTCTTTGCAACCCATTTGATGTAGTGCTCCTAGCTTGACTAGGCAGCCTCAGTTAGGGGAAGAACCCTTAATTTTCCTCTTAGATATTCATGAGCTTCTTTAGGTAAAGCTTTAGTGAATATGTCTGCTAGTTGTTCCTTTGTATTCACATATTCCATTCTGACCTCTTTATCCTATACCAATTCCCTCAAGTAATGATACTTGATGGTGATGTTTTTGGTCTTTGTGGGTATCACTGGGTTCTATGATATGTTGATAGCACTTGCATTGTCATAGTAAATGACAACTAGTTCAATGATCTCTTCTTTCATGCCTACCAACAATTTCTTTATCCATACCAAGTTTGAAAAGTTCACTGCTACAGCTACATACTTGGCTTCAGCTGTAGATTGGGAAATGTAATTTTATTTCTTGCTTGTCCAGGAAACTAATCTTTGTCGAAGAAAGAAAGCTCCACCACTAGTGTTTTTTTATGTCATCCACATTTCCTACCCAATCAGCATCAGTATAGACTCTCAGTTCAAATCTTTCATGCTTCTTATAGTACAATCCATAATCTGCAGTCCCTTTCAAATATCTCAGTATCCTTTTTACAACCATCATGTGAGTTTCCTTAGGATTGACAAAGAATCTTACCACAATCCCAACTGCTAGAGCAATATCTGGTCTATTGTGAACAACATACTGTAGTTTTCCAATCATGGACCTATACAAAGTCTGGTTTACTTCAACAACATCATCATTTTTAGACAATTTTTGTCCACTAGCCATGGGAGTACTTACTGGCCTTGAATCCTCCATACCAAAGGTTTTCAGTATCTCATGAACATTTTAGACTGGGTAATGAAAATACCTTTCTCCATCTGATATACTTGTAAACCAACAAAGAATTTGATCTCCCCAAACATACTCATTTCAAATTTAGTTTATATTTCATTTGAAAATTTCTTACACAGGGCATCTTGTCCACCAAATATAATATCATCTACAAAAATCTTAGCTAACAAGATTCCTTTACCTTCTTCATCTTTCATGTATAGATTGCTGGTGTCATTTGTCCTTGAGAATCCAATCTGTATCAAGTAGTTGTGCAGCCTCTCATACCATGCTCTGGGGGCTTGGTTTAGTCCATACATCACCTTATTTAGTTTGCAAACCATGTGTCTCTTATTTGGATCAAAAAATTCTTCAGGTTGTTCAATGTACACTTCTTCTAATATACCATTTAAAAATGCAGACTTGACATCCATTTGGTATACCTTGAAATCTTTGTAGGCAACATATGCAAGTAGAGTTCTTACTTCTTCCAATCTTGCTACAAGGGAAAATGTCTCCCCATAATCTATTCCTTCTTCTTGTGTGTAGCCTTTGCATACCAGCCTTGCTTTGTTCCTTGTGATTTGTCCATGTTCATTCAGCTTATTTATGAACACCCATTTTGTTCCAATGGCATTTTTGTTTTCTAGTCTCAGCACCAGATTCTAGGTATCATTCTTCTCTATTTGGTCTATCTCCTCATTCATGGCTAGGATCCAGTCTTCATTTTCTAATGCCTCCCTTGTTGTCTTAGGCTCGAATTCACACAGTAAATATGTAGGATCTCTTAACTTGCTTCTGGTTAGAACTCTAGTTTCTTTGTCTCCAATGATTTGTTTAGGCTTGTGATGTCTCCTTACATATTGTGCCAAAATAGGTTCTACTCTCTTTTCTTCTTTCTCTTCAGGTTCTCCAATAAGATTGTCAAATTTAGCTTCTGAATGCTCGACAACCTCTTCCTGATACTCGACAGCTTCCTCTTGTCACTCGACATGTTCTTCTTGTCGCTCGACATTGTTTCCCTGATGCTCAACATTGCTTACCTGAGACTTTGCATTAGATGCAAGTTTGTCACTTGCCTCTCCTTCTTCTATATATACAAAAGATTTATAATCTTTTGGTCCTCTCTTGCTTTCCTATTCATTTTTCTCTGTATATTCATCAACCTTGACATTTACACTTTCTACAATATTATTAGTGTTAGATTTCAAACACTTGTAAGCTTTGCTAATAACCTAGGAATATGCCCTCATCACTTTTAGCATCAAACTTTCCATTTCTATTGTCTTTTAGTATATAGCATTTGCTCCCAAAAATTCTAAAGTACTTTACATTAGGTGCATACCCATGCCATAACTCATAAGGTGTAATATTTGTACCTTTTTTTATATGTACTCAGTTTAGGGTATAAACAGATGTACTTATAGCTTCTCTCTAGTAATTTTGTGCAACATTCTTCTTGATCATTAGTGTTCTTACACAATCCATGATAGATCTGTTCCTTCTCTTTGCTATACCATTCTATGGAGGTGTTCTAGGTGCAGACATCTGTCTCTTGATTCCTTTATCATTGCAGAACAGATTGAACTCATTTGATATGAATTCTCCACCTTGGTTAGATCTTAGACACTTCAAGTTCCTACCTGTCTCCTTCTCAACCTTAGCCAGATACCACTTAAAATTTTGAAAAGCATCAGGTTTTTCTTTTAGAAACATTACAGTCATCATTCTAGTGTAATCATCAACAAACAGAATAAAATATCTAGCACCACAATAGCTTTGTACACCCATAGGTCCACAAAGGTCAATATGAACCAAATCTAAAGCATTTTCAAAATTAAAAGTCTTTCTCTTGAAACTAGACTTTTCCATCTTACCCAACTGACATTGTTTGCACATTACATTATCAAGTTTCTTCAATCTCTTGACAGTCCTCTCACTTTCTTCTTTTTACTAATTTCTACCAGATTATCAAAGTTAACATGACATAGCCGCTTATGACATAACCATATATCATCAAGTTGTGCAATCATACATGTCTCTTTAGATAGGTCTAGATAGAACAAATTACCTCTTGTCTATTCTCCACTTCCAATCAGTTCACCAGTGGCATCAAATATTTTAGCCTTCCTATGATGAAATTCCACTCGGTAGCCAGTGCTATTAAGTTGTGCAACACTTAGCAGATTATAGTTAAGACCCTCAACCCAATAAGCATTTTCAAAAGTGATCTTATCAGTCATCTTAATCAATCCTTTACCCCTAATAGGACATGGTGCATCATTACCAAATTTAACACTTCTACCTTTGTAATGATTTAGGGTATCAAAATTACTTTTATCACCAATCATGTGGTGTGAGCAACCACTATCAATAATCCACTTATCATTTTTGTTCACATATGATATCAGTGCATTTTTCTCATCCCCATCAGACTCATCTTTCATAGCAACATAGACTACTTCAATTTCAAAATCATCACTATCAGTGTCAGTTTCTTCTTCAACAATATAGAAAGATTTCTTACCTTTTCCTTTGTAGTCCTTGTACCTTTGGTAACCTCTGTCTTCTCTTTTGTCTTTGTGCTTTCTATCTCTTTCCTCATCCTTGTCATCCCTATCAGGACATCTTGCAGCTATATGACCAACTTTATTACATGAGAAACATATGACAGGGAGTTTACCTTTATACTTTCCTTTTCCCCTTTTCAATCTTTTGTCCATAAGAGCTTCAAGATCCTCTAGTTCTTCATCAGAAGTGTCACTTTCACTTTCACTCTCACTGATGCATCTTTCTTTTCCTTTCTTAGACTTACTCAGAACCATTTGTGACTTGAATGCAGATTCAACATTAGCAACATGGAAGTTATCAAAATTAGAAATCTCAAAAGCAATAAGCTTACCAACAAGACTTTCCAAAGTAAGAGCATTGCCAGGGTTACATCTAGATTCTTGAATTGCTGAAATTTTGATGGCATAAATAGGACACAAAGTTCTCAAAACTTTTCCAATAACAGTCTCATCATCAATAGTTTCATTAGCTCCTCTAATATCATTTACAACTTCTTTTATTCTACCACAATATTGAGCAATATTCTCACCTTCTTGCATTTTCATTTCATCAAATTTACCTCTCAGGATTTCAGCTTTTGCCCTTAGTACATTTATGTCACCACCATAGATGTTTGAAAGAGTGTCCCACATTTTCTTTGCATTTTTGCAATCTTTGATGTCTTCAAATTCCGGATAGCTTAAGGTAGATGCAATCTCCAACATTGCTTGATTGTGTTCTTATTTAGCTCTCATCTCCTCGACAGTCAGAGGTGCAACAGGTGTAACATAGTCATGCTCAATGTAATACTTTGACGAGTCACCAATACCAGCTAGATGCAGTTTCATCAGACTCTACCATGCAGGGAAGTTCTCCTTATTTAGCTTCGGTACCTCCTTATTCATTTTGATCATTTACTTCAAGTGCCTTTAAAATTTTTCTCTGTAGGCATGAATAGCTCTGATACCAATTGTTAATATGATTTAGAACAACAGAGAGTGGGGTTGAATCAGTTGTTCTCAGGTCCATATGTATAAAATAAAATTTCAAACTCTTCAACAACTCAGATCTAACAACCAACAACTACTCGGTGAATGCATAATAGAAACATATAACAGTGCAGTCCACTATCCAATAGTATTTACCTTACAAAACATAGAAATGTTCAAACCAAAACATTCACACAAGCATTAACACCAGGATTTATAGTAGAAACCCAATTTGGGTAAAACCACTTTGTAACATGTTACTGATATTTTTACTCTTCTGAAGTGAGCTCTGTGAAAAGCCAACCCTGTCAAAGGTTTACAAACACACTATCAGGTGTGACCCAGTTAAAGGATTTCAACCACCCTGATTAAGAGTGCACCTTGTTAAAGGACTTACATACATTCCATTAAAATGCAACATTGTTCAAAGGATTTATACAAATGACTGTTAGGTCAACCTTGATTAAAGGAATTCAAACTAATACAATGGTTAGAAAGTAACAATAATGTTTGATATGAAAACATACAACTCACTTTGCAAATAACAGATCCAATTTCGTACACATATGCTGGCTTACTGATTGTGATCCATTTCCATCTCCATCACTGATCTGATTGAAAATCCCTTCAAGCAATCACAACTCCTTTTCCTTCAGCCTTTTCTGCTTATACAATCAATAACAACAACTCCAACATCCTCTATCTTCAACCTCACACTTAGGTTTCCTTAATACCTCTTCGTTTAGGTCGATCCAACTTTTGTCACTTAATCTCCTTAGTAGATCTTAGGGTTAGGTCAGATTCATCGAATCCTTCCAAATTTATGTTCTTCATCTATCCTTCTAGAAACATCTCAAATCTCTTTATGGAATCACAATAAAATAGTTTATAGTGCATTAAATGCTTCTATACAATCAATAAATAAAGTTAACACATTTTACATAATCCAAGAATTCAACTATGTCGTCTAGGAATATGAATTCTTCCTCAAATGTAAATTACTGACGCTCGGTCAATATTGTGTTCAACTCCTCAGTCGTCACTGGGTAGCTCAGTCACCACTAAAACTGTTTCCTCAACTAATATAGTCTTCCTCGACAATTAATTGATGTTCGGTCAACACTAAATTTACTCAACATATATTGGCTCGATCAACACTAACATCACTCAGCTTAAACTAGATTTCTTTTGCTCGGTTAAGCCTACTTGTTTAGTATTACTTCTTACTTAGATAAATAATACATTATCTTATCATTGTGCCACATAATCAAGTACCCATTGAAGTATCAAGATAACTTGACCTTTCCTTAGGTGCTATTGTTATCAACCTTGCCCTAATCCTTCTCAACAATCAAATAGATATAGTACTTTCTCAGATAGCAACAGTCTTACCAGTTAAGGTTTGACATCAATGACAATACAACAATTGCTTCAATTGCAGTTTCCAACAAATGTTTCCCAGGATAATTTGAGTCTAAAGCCACAAGTTGCAGTTCAAAGAAATCTTCTTGAGCACTTGTGTGATGTACAAAGGCTTGAATTAAAAAAATTTCTTTTTTGATATTCAAGTATTTTTTGAAAGAGGCCAGCATGTTTCCAACTATGATGAGGAGTCAGGATATTTTCCTCCTCAGTTGGATAAATTCTTTAAAGAGTGTGATAGTTTTATGTCATATAATGATCAGTACCTTCAGTGTTTCAGTAATTTCCAAATTCCTTTTGATAGTGAGGGTACTGGTTATATTCCATATGATATGTTGAAGATTCATGGAGGCATGTTTGGTCATATTGGCAAGGATAATAGTTTCAGTTTACCTCTGATGCATGGAGATGAGAATTGTATCTTTGATAGAGGTAAGTACTGATTTTCATTATTAGAACTTAAGGTTGTTTGTAAATATTTGTACATCTTGAACATATTTTCCTTTTTGTTGTGTGTTTCCCTTCCTGTTTCCCTGGTTCGTTTGCTAGTTTTTGAGAAGGTTCCCTCTAAGTTTTTGTCCAGTGGGTGGTCTGCTTCCTCTACAAATTTTGAATCCTTTTCATGCCTACAAGAGGCATGCATCCCCAAACAGAGCCACTGTTAGCCAATTTTCCTGTCAATGCCAAAAATCCAAAGAAAATAGTCTTATCTTGTAAAACTCTGGAGATTGTCTTGCCCTGGCTGCAACTTGTTTTTATCTACAAAGAAAATCTATCAGGTTTCATGGCTTGCACCCTGATTCAAGGGTATTTTAAGATGTCATCAAGCTCCAGTCAAGAGCATATGTGTTGAAATGCAAAAACTAGTGAGATCCAGTCATTTCAAGGTCTAAGGAACTAGGGGTTTTCCATGCAAAGGGTTTTGAAAATTTTTCAAAGTCCAATAAACCCTAGCTTCATTATATTTTCTCATTACCTTTTTCCCAGTCTCTTAAGTCTTTTTCTTGCACATGCTTTATTCCATTCAATGACTCTATGATTGAGGCATTCACCAGTTCTCCAGGTTCCTGGGTAGTTTGTCATTCTATTCGGTGATCCAACGAATACAGTCAGTCACATATTCTCATGATCTTGGTAGCTAAGCTCTTAGCATTCAAGAACCTGGTGCGTGATTAACTTTTCCTTCAGTCGCTGAATCTCTAGATATCTGATCAAGGTAAGAAGCATTCAAAGACTAAATATGAACTGTTGATGTAGATCTAGATCGGTGGCTGGCGTTGATTCTCCAGATGTAACCCATGGTTAGTAAATGATTCAACATTCACGTGAAGTCCTTTGTTCACATGATCTCTAGATGGCTTGGGTTAAGTTAAAGGTTAGGTCCTGGGTGGTCAAAGTCTCTATTCAGTGAACATGTGACTGAAGGCTTTTAGCATATTCTCATGATTTAACCAGGGTCAAGCTAAACACCAAGAGATCATGAGAATTCTTTGGTCGTGTGTTCACCAGGTCAAGGATGAGTTAAGGTAAAGAATTGGAGATTAGATATGGGTCGTTGATGAGATTTGATCAGGCGGTGGTTGCTTGTTCACTTGATGGAGCCCAGGGTCAAAGAAACATTCAACAATCACGTGAATGACTTTGTTCATGTTTTCTCTAGACTAAAGCCTAGTTAAGTAAAATGTACTGCAACCTAGCGACTTCCTTCAGTCGTGTGTTTGCTGGATGACTAAGGGTTAAGGAGGCTTGCTGAGGTCAAAGTGGGCCCACTACCAGGTGTTGCTGAGGTGCTCAATTTTGATTGGTTTCTTGGATTGGTGATGTGGCCAGATAATTTTTAAAAGGTTTAAATTATTGTGGTCATTTAATAAGAACCGCCCGATCTGCCAAGAAAAGATAAGATCTATAGCCGTGTTTTAAACTTGGATCAGTTAACCATTATGGCCAGAATTTAAATTGATTAAGGGTTTCTACAGGGGTTTTGAATGCTAAACCAAATGCGACAAGGCCATATCTAATTTGTTTTCTCCAAGGACGGTTGCAGGTGAAAATTGATGAGTAAGATGCAGGTAGCCAACATGATCTAATTTTAGTTCCTGATGTGCCATGCTGAGTTGATGTAGAACTTGTATTTTAATAGGGCAGCTAGGGTTTGATAGATGTCAGAGAATTCCATGCCCTAATTCATGCAAGTTGCAATTGGTTCTAGCATTTAAGGTTATTTTGTCTACAACAAGAAATCGGTGAATTATAATTGCAGTTAGATTGTTGGTATGAAACCGAAATATTTGTACCTCAGATTTGATATGATTTTCCCAAGTTTCCACATTTTCCTGATGGCTTTCATTTTTTGTTGTACGAGGTGGTTGTAGACCTAATTTTGACCTAAATGATCCCAAGCTTGTTGCAATCCTTTATAAGGATTTCCCAGATCATTTAGTATGGGTTCCAATTTCTTTGTAATTTTCAAAGTTGGTTCCATGAATGGTTCCTTCTATAAATATTTCCTTCTTCTCTTCATATAGGGTGTTTCTTATATCCTTTCTGATTTTCAAATAAGAATGTAAATTGTAACAAGTCTGTTTTATGTATAAGATTTCAACATATTCATATTACTATCAGATTGTCTCCATTTGGTCTTGATCTTATTGATTAGAGCATCAAGGGTGTTTAGTTTTTCTATTGTATGTCTGAATATGTCTACAATAGAGTTACTTTCATAGAAGTAACTGAGTTTAGGACTGGTTTTTAGATATGTATGATTTGGGATATCAAGGGTATCCTATACTTGTCTTTTAGTGGATGTTGATTAATGTATTACTTGTTTCTAGGTCTCTTCTATGGGGAGGGTTAAAATCCTTTGAATAGGTGATTTCATATCTGAGTACACAGGTAGATCCTTAAGTATGGTCTGATCAATGGTGTATGATTGGTGTAAGGCATCAATATATTAGAATATGTTGTTTTCTTGTTTCATAGCTCTCTATTGCAATGTTCATTTGACTCTGTTGCCCATTGGATAAGGCACTAGTCTGTGATAGATTTGGGGTATTTCAGAGATCCATTCCACCCAAAAATTAAATCAAATCAAATTCCAAATCTTTAAGTCAGTAAGTTGTGGACTTAATAGCAATAGCCCCTGCTTTATTTGTGAGTAACTTGATAGTATGATTAGCTTCACATCCTATCCATTTATGTCATAGATAACAAGAAGTATTATGGGCACATATATGCTTTGTGAGGATTAGTGAAAAGGTGAAATTAAGTGATCCTAATCCTAGGCGCACCCTCCTACATTTTGTAGAGTTCAAAGTGTAGAAAGCATTAGTGCTTTGTTCATTGGTCCCTTTTCTTATATGAATGTTTTGATTGTGGGAAGTAAGCTACCCCATAGGTATATCTCTGCATTGATAAAGGTAGTTAAAATCTTGTTAAATCAAGAGCCAACATGTACTAAACCACTCCGGTGAAAAAGACAAATCAGGATCAACTGAGGATGTATGTATAACATGTACCAAAGACCCAAGTGTCTCCTCTAAAGATAAAGTGACCTCCTCAAACTATTGTATCAAAGTATCCATAATCATGTCACTCTCCAAAGAATGATCAAGTATAGAATGAAGATGAGGGTCAACATGCTCCCTCACAACAACTGAAGAAGGATCATCTTCACCAAATAGAATATGAATATCAACAATAAAGTCTCCCAAATCTAAAATGTATGACTCCACAAAAAAACCTGCAATGTCTGTCAAGTAGTCATCCCATGGAACCAATTCTAGAAGATAATGAATATCCTGTTGTATTGAAACACCTAAACCCATGGCTGTGTGAATGCAAGCATCATCAGGAGAAAGAGTAGTAGTTTCAATAGGAGGAGATGAAATGGAAGGGTCAAGAACTTGATCATGAGTGAGAATACCCAAGTTCAAGTAACCAAAACTCTCCTCAAAGTCTGAATCATCACTGTAAGCGTGATCATATGCTGAAGAATCACTATCATCAAGAGGAACAAAATTTGAAAAGGAGTACAACTGAGAAGAGTGATCCACCATCCTAGTAGCAATAACTACTCCACTCTCCAAGTCCTTGATGAGAGTTGAATCAGGTGTAAATTCCACAGTCTTCTTTGTAGAACCATTTGTGATTTGATAGATAGATAGAAGGGTATTGGTCAAGTGTGGAACACACAACACATCATTGAAGTGTCCCTCCCTAACATCAATACTTCCTTTCCCAATCACTTTCATGTAAGTGTGATTTCCCATTAAAATAGGTGGACCTTTGCAAGGCTCAAATGATGAAAACATGGACAGTGAAGAGCCATATGATGAGAAGCCCCTGAATCTAGAATTCATCTACCTAAATCAAGACTTGAAGAAGCATATAAAGCTTGTCCTTTTTAAGTGACAAATGCATGACCCTTCCTTTATCTTTTTCTAAATTTTGTGAAGAAGAAGTTGAGGTAGACATCCTAGAAGGCAAATTGATCTTGTTCTTGACAAGAATATTCTTCAATTCATCAATGTCCTTATAACAAAAGTGTTCTTCATGTTCATCCTTTTTGCAATATTGCACAAAACTGCTTCTCCTTCTTTGAAAATTAATCCTTTTGAGGTGATGTAGAAGTGTCATGTTGTGTGGAATTTGATTTTGGACCTTCTTGTTGAGACTTAGAATTCCAATTCTTCTTCTTCTTTTGACTTTGATTTCCTTGAATCTCATGATTAGCCACCAATGCCTTGGAAGTTGAAGACTTGAGAATCCCCATATTGATCAATTTTTCTTGTTCTAAGACTAACATTTCTGAAAATGACTCAAATGAAGGTTTAATGAAGGCACTACCCATGGTCAACTTGTGAGTATTATAACTTGAAACAAAAGATGCATATTCAGGAGGAAGATGTTTCAACAAGTGACTAACCAACTTCGCATCGTTCATGGGACTACCACAATCCTCAAGTTGTGGTCTATAATCATTGAATTTATTGAGATAATCTTTGGATTGTGTCAAAATTCCTAGGCTCTAATTTGAGGAGATCAGTCTCAATTGTGAATCTCATTTCTTCATCCACTTTACCAAACAATTTTGCAAGTTTATCCCAAGTGTCTCTAGCATTGTTTATGGTTTTGATGTGATACATGACAAATTTAGAAACATTCTCTCTCAAGACTCCTAAAGCCATAAAATTTTTGCATGATCAATTAGCTACTGCAACAACATCATCATTAGCAGTTTTTTTTAATTGTACCATCCACATAAGGATTTAAACCTTTTACCATTAACTTGCTCCATACATTATCTTTCCATGTAGCATAGTTATGTGGAGTTAATTTTTCAATAGAACCCATGATGCAAAATAAAAGAGCACAAGTAAGAGAGAGACAACAACACACAAGACACCCCCTAATTCACTCAATAAAAGAACCCCCCCCCCTGCAAAAAAAAATAAAAAATAAAAAATAAAAAATAAATGATGATTTTGGCACTTTATAGCTAGTGCGTGTACAATTGCCACTTGTCAAAATGGATCAAAGTGAACTTCTGATTTTGATGTTTACAATAGAAAATATGAAGCTATAGCAGACTCAATAAGATAATACACAAGATCCCTCAAAGATCTAATCAATTACAAGTACCAAAATAGGCCATATTTTGAAAGTACTATGTTGAATCAAAATTTCTCTAAACTAATAAAAAACTTGGAAAGTAGATAAAAAATCATGCACTTTCAAAAAAAATTGTACATGAAAATGTGTCCGTATGAGCCCGAACGAAGCCTCTGAAGTTGCAAAAATAGGGATCAGATAGGTATAGTCATCAAAAACTATAGTTTTTGCAAAATATTTGCACCAAAACCAGAAAATAGCTGCACCACTGAAAAGTTCAGGAAATTCTATACCCCCCCCCAAAAAAAAAATAAAAAAAAATGCACTCAATTTGGAGCCCGGATGACCAAGTTAGGGCCTCCCAAAGTCGGACTGCAAAACTGAAACTACAAATGGTGAGGGCGTCAAAATTTTCAAACATCACTGATGTCAACAAACCATGAGGTTAAAGTTGAAGTCCAAATGACTGTCACATCAATACAAATTTGCCCAGAAATGATGGTCAAACGATTGTCAATTTTATTGGCACAAAATGATGATGAAAATAGTATGTTAAATTTGACATCTTGGAGACCATCAATAGCATTAAAAAATTGACCTCATTGATGGCTAAATGACTGTCAAATTTAACATAGCAAAATTCTACAAAAATGGACTTTTTTTTTTGAAAAATTACCCATTTTCAGGCCTACCACGTGGCATATGGTGATTTGCTGACTGTTGCACATACGTGCATCTGCATGGTGATTACTGGACTTTTGCGCTAGGGTGATGAGTAGGCAGCTCTTGGTTGAGGTGGTTGATGAAGCAAAGGGGCCGAGCAGAGCGAAGGGGCCAAGCGATTTGGGTATGGGGGATTTCAGTCCCACATTTACCTAGGAATAGAATTTTTGGGCTTTATTATGCCCGATACCCGCTACAATAAGTAAATTACTCAACTTGATGTTGAGCACTAGCTCGCTTAGCCAAGGTTAGGCTTGACATGGTATATGAGCTACTGTCGAAGTCGTTGATCTGACGTGGTAGCCCAAGCTGCAGCCGGATCTAGCTTGGTCGGTTATGTCAACTCGGTAGCTGTAGGTTCATTTGGTGATCGTGACTTTTGTTCTTTGTCTGCAGCTTAGTCCCACATGCATGGGAATGAAGAAAATACCATAATGTATATAGAAACTTGCACACTTCAGAGGTAAAGATAGAGCTGGGCTCTTCTTGTGATATTGGCTTGACTTCCAACTTGCCTGTCAAACCGAGCTTGGGTCCCCGATGCAACTTGTTGTGTTGAGCTGTGCTGCAGATTTGAATAGATGTCAAACTCTCTTATTGAGCTTGGGTTCCTGACTTCCCTTGTTTGACCTATACGCTCTGTCCAACACACACGCCTAATAGGCCACATTTTTTGTCGAAAAATAGATCCAAAAATTGACAATATTACAAATTCGAAAGAATAAATGACAGAAATGGAAATAAAATCAGATCTAAATAAAAATTGCCAAAGAAATGTTACCCAAGTGCAGATCGGGTCTTAGAGGTCCGATTTACAAAATTCTTTTGCCTCAAATTTGATTTTTGCCCAAAATAGGCAAATTTATTGTCAAAATTTATGTAAACAGCCACCCAGATGCAATGGTGAGGTCTGATCTTTCTCAAAATGCTCCCACAAAATGATGATCTCAGATTTAGTTCGTGGCCCTCCAAAAGTTAAAGCAACAATGGCTCTCCAATGGCTATGCAATGAAGATTCCTATGGTTCTGATACCATGTAAGAATTTTCCTAAAACAAAGAATAAAATGCCAAGATCTAAAAGCTCAAGAGATAGCACAAGAGAGACAAGATGATCAAATGATAATGGATAAATACAAAGTAGGAGTGCCTGGATATATAGGCAATGCGATAAGACTACATGATAAGGAGATGATAAGATATCAACCACACTAGGTGGAATCACATGTCCACCAAAGGTGGATCATCCTCCATTGTACATCAAAGTATGTGCAACAATGAGAGGATGATAATGTGATAAGAGCACTAAAGGTGGATCTCACACACAAAGAGGTATGAGATGACAACTATCACCATATAAAGTGGAATTTCTCCTAACCATGTGCTAAAATGAAATGCAAACTCCTAGGTGTCACAAAGACAACTAATATGCAAATGCATTATCCTAAGTAAACTTAAGTAAAGTGTAATTAGTAAATACTTAATTACACCAACAATAAAAAATGACTTCCCTTACTATGTGATTCAAAGTTTGTTATCCTTCATAAAAAACCCCTATTTCACCTAGTGATAGGGGGCTAAATGGGTGTATTCTTGTTATCTTTCCCCTCTTTGTCTTGAATATGTTATCTTTTTTCAAGAGCTCCTCTTGAAGGTATATGTCTCGTAAACATGATCTCTTCCTTTCAAGGGTCTCTTCTCACAAGTGAAATATCGTTTCATGATTATCTATTTTCTTAGCTCATAAGAGTTAATGCTCTTAGTTGAGTTTGTGGCATACATTGTTGATTGAGGATATCTCCTTGTTGTTGGATATTTTTTTCATAATTTTTTTAGAATTTATTATTTTAGTTAATTTTTGAAGTTAGAGTAATTGTAATTTGGACATAGGTGTATTTTGTTGTGCATAACATTTTTTTAATGTATTCGAATTGACTTCTTTTTGTGTTAACACGAGGATACGAATACCTAGAGAAAAAAATACTTTTTACAAATTTTTTCTTCTTTTTTTCAAAATTTTCACATTTGTGAAACAGACTTAAATATTTGATGAAAAAATTACATTCATAAGAAATAAGAAATAAATATATTAAAAATTATACTTTTTGGAAAGCTAATAATAAGTACTTAATACTTATAAAATGAAACTTCCAAATCAATTCATTTGACCCCCCAAAAGCTAATGTCAAAGTGATTTTTTGTTAGCATTTCGATAAGTGCAAAGGGGACCCCATTGTAGGTAAGATTTAAGAGTAGAGAGGTTCTTTCAAAGAGAGCTTGATCTATGAGGCTTTGATCTAAGCCTCTTCAATTAATTCCTTCAAATGAGACCTCTCAAGACTTAAAACATTATATTTTCTTAAAGATGTTCAACTTTAGCAAAAATTAGGATGTGCAAAAAAGTGTAACCCACTATTGTAGGATCACCTTGTAGTTCTGCAACAATTCAGAGCTTTATCCAAGGGGTAACCTCATGGATATGAAAGACCCTTAGTTAAGTTTTCACTACTTTAGCTCACATATTTGATTATGGCATGCTCGCTAAAGTGGGAGCAAAATGTAGTGTCATAAAACTGCACCTATGTAATTTACCATTACTTTGATGATCCTACCTTAGCTGAAAAAATTCCATGTAAGCTTCCATGTCCCTCCATTTTCCTCATCTATTTCCATCCATATTCTTGACCACATGGCCTGATCGACACAAGATGTGCACATTGTGAAGATGTCCATGTGGTGTGCACTCATCCTACAAATTGACAAATGTGTAGTAAGTTCTTGAGATGTTACCATTGCCACCCCTATTATGTAACATCTCCTACCACTGCCCACCAACATTTAGAATTGTTCAAATACATTAAAACTTCATTTTTGAGCTTCAATTTCTCTATTCTTGGATAATCTAGATAGTTTCAACTCTACAAACTCTCACCATTTCTTCATACTCTCTTGATCTTATTCTTGCATTTGGGTAGCTTCCACATAACATCTTGGCATTCACAATATCGTAGCTTTGTCACTCTTGTCACCTTGCCTTCACTCCATTGAGCTCTAGCTTTGTGGCCTTGAAGGGGAGTTTCTGACTTCACTCCATTTCATTGTGTTTAGCATATCATATTCTATTTATCATAATCTCATCATTTTTCTCATTATTTATCATTAGCTATTTTATTTCAGTTATCTATCACTGATTTTAGTCTATCTATCTAGTTGTTGTGGAGGTTTGTCTAATTAAGGTTCAAGAAAATTATTATGCTCTTGCCTATTTCATCTCTAGTGTTTCAGATTTTCATTGAGTAAGAAGGTCCACCTATTACAAAACATATGGTAATCCAAAACCTTGGATGTGAAAATAACTCAACAAGTAAATCAAGATAGTTTCTTAGGGACGTGGCTCCTGCTAGACATTCCAAAATAGAGACGATGAAAGAAAATAAGACATAAATTGATGAATGAAATGATAACAAAAGATTTACCTTGTCTTGTACCTTCTCATATCATAGATTGAGATAAAGTAGAGGCCCCCTTCTCCTCCTGATTTTCTCCTTTTGATTGTTGTTGCTAGGAGGAATGTGGCTGCTCAAACTAGTACCTTGAAGTTAAGATAAGGATTGATAGAAAAAATACAACATAAGTATATGAAGAAGGTAGATTATCAAAATGAGACCAGATACTTCAATTTATAGTTTTTTTATGAGAAAAATTAATGACCAAGATTTAATAATGGCTAGGATTGATTAAAGGAGATGACATGGATTGAGGGCTTAGCCTTGTGACATGTATTACAAGGAGAGTGTATATGTAAGAGCTAGGTGTGCTAAAAAATGTGTGAGCACACATTGGGAAGAATATGAAAGATACATGTCTATGATGTGTAAGAAAGTATGAGCTAATTAATTTATTTAACTAGAAGTTATGTGGGATAAGGTTTAGAAGTAACTAAATAAAAATAAATTTATTTAGTTAAAGGCGAGGAATAAAGGTGAAGGTTACTTTTTTAAAAAAAAGTGTCTGGTAAAATTTTTAACGTGACCATCAATGCTCGTATGATGTCCCCTCTGGATCCATGTAAAATACTTTTGACATGGATCTATGAACTAGTAAGGCCATAAATGGGGGCCCTCATCCCCTTATTACAGAGCTGAGGCACAAACCTACAAGCACATTGGATAAAAAATGACACAAGCCCGTGATCACAATGGCCCACTGAGAGTTTGAACTTGGGTGGGGACAACAACAACATCACCACTTAATTAACAAACTAAGTGGTGAACCCTAAAAGTGAAGGTTAAATTAAATAAATAATAAATATTTATTAATTTTTTTGTAATGAGCTAAAATCAAGCGTGGTCAAGGATGGACACATTTGTGTGCTTTTAGTGATGTCTCACCATCTATCTCTATCAATATGTTGCTTATGTTCAAACTTGTTACTGTATCATCTTAAAATGGAAGCACTTCCATGATAAGAATGTTTAGCCCTCTGAGTAAGTGGTCTAGGGTCATGTCAAGTGCCTTGATTAGGTCTTTGAATGGATTTGGCTTTTTTCCCCTATTCTGCTTCTCTCCCCACCTATTTCCAACTTTTCCTGGCACTTGGTCCTAAGAACTTAAGGTCTGAGACCTCAAGGTCCAAGTTGACCTCCTGGGTCAAGGTCGACCTTGACCCTAACCTAGGTTAGAGTCGACCTTGACCTTGACCTAGGTCAGAGTCGACCTCAACCCTGACCCTAGGTCCAGTTTTCAAGTTCCGGAGGTTTCAGGATATCAAGCTTCGGAAAGTTTTATTTTCCCGCTTCCGGGTCGGCTGTTTTGGATTTTGGAATGGTAAACTCTTAAATTGCATTTAATATAGGTCCATTTCTAGGGGTTAAGATTAATTGGGATTTAATTCCCCAATATTAGCCTCTCTAGAAGTCTGTGCCCTAGATCACTATAAAAGGAAGCCTTCCTCTCTCATTTTCACATCCATAATCAAGCAATTGCATCCACTTTTCATGATCAAGACATCAAGCTCTCAAGTGTAAGAAAGAAAGAAGGAGAAGGAAAGTAAGAAAGAATTCATTCATCTTCAATCATTCAAGCATTCAAACATTCAAGTATTCATCGAGGAGATCCATTGTTAGCCATTGAAGGTTTCAATCTCTATGGAGCCCTCTTGTTGAAGATTTCTCCATCCACATTCATCCAAGCCTCTTCCTATGCTAAGATCCATTAAAGAATGGTGTTTAAGATCTAATGCCATTGATTTGAGACATCCTACATACATTTCTACATTCATTTGGAGCATCCATACTTGTGGATTCAAGGATTCGAATCCTCCACAAGGATTTCAACATAAGTAAGGTGAATAGTCCCATTTACTTTGTTTATACATATTACAATTTCAATTACATTTCAAGGTTGATTCCAAATTGGGGTTTGACCAAGGCAAACCCCCCATCCAAATAATAAAAACCATTTTTCTTCCAGATACAAGTACATGACAATGAATTACAATTTTGATCTGGATACCCTTTTTGGCGAACTTCCAAGATTCGCAAACAGAATTTCCATCAGAGCTGTTTCAGGTCAGGGAAAACCTTCAATGAGGGGTAAGATTGTGCCCTGGGGTAAGATTGTGCCCCGCTATCTAGGTCAAAGTCAACCTGACCTCAAAAGGACACAAGTTTTCTGGGTTTTCTCCATCTCAGTATTTCCAGTCCGGAGCAGGTTGTAGAATTCCCTGAAACTATGCACAGGCATCAGAAATCAGCATTTTCTAGATTTGCCTTGTATTTTCCTTTTATTCATTTAAGATTTCAAGCACATAGTTTCTATAGAAAATTATAGGATTTCCTCCTTTCTTCATATTCTCCATTGTTTGATTCATATGTGCATTGATCACTTCTTTGTGATTAATCAATTTGGATCTCTATTTTGAGAATTTGGATTACGGATAGGTCCTATTTCCCCTTGCATAGACACAACAATATAATGTAATAAGGGTAAAGATAGATCCCCTACATCTTTATCCACCATTACATTTTGGTGAACCCGACACACTTACCCACTTTTCTTTTGTGGAATTAGATGCCCTATAGTGTTTGTGGTGTTAGATTTCCCTTTATATCTTTTTGGTGTTAGATTTTCATTTTATGTTAAATCTTGCATTAGATTTCTTGCATTTATATTTCAAAAATACAAAAAAATTGCAAAATCTCTTTAAAATACAAAAAGATTCATTTGTTTATATTTTGTGTGTTCTTAGTTTAGTTCATTTGCATTGCATTGGTATATGAGCTTTACTACCACTAGTCCTACTTATAACATTCTAGTTAGAAGAAGTTGTAGAATCATGGGTGCCTTTGATCCTGAATCTTCCTCTCCTTTCCTTAGGTTCTTGGATGACAATTTGATTATTCATGATTCCAATCCTATTATGGAGAAAAACTCTTCTCATTCATCTCATGATGAGGATGAGGCTTTAAGATTTCCTCCTGAACAAGTCCAAAAAATTTCAACTGAACTTGATAAAATGGGTAATTGGCTTATTCAAGAAAACCATAATCAATATTCCATTCAAGCTATAGAGGCTCTTAATAAAGTTCTTCATGATAGTGATCAAGGTGTTAATCTCTTGCGTGGTATTACTCATCTTGTGCATTCAAATGTTAAACCTTTAGCTCAAGAAGCTCAAGATTGAGGGTTGATTCCTCCGGTTACTAGTATAGAACCTTCTTTTGTTCCTTTATCTAGTATTCCTACCTATACTCCTTCTTTGGTGACTGTGACGGTTCCCTCTGTTCATATGAGTGTTCCTCCTATGTCCCTTCCTACATCACAACCTTCTTATCACAATGTTCCTTTTACTTATTCCAATCCTCTTCCAACTGTAGTTCCAAGTGTTCCTCCACTTGTGTCTTCCATTTTTGCAGCTTCATACACTTTACCTAGTGTTTCTAATGTTGCTATTCCTCCTATTTCTTCTAATGATTCAACAATCATTAGTTTGGCTCAAACTATGTCATCCTTACAACAACAACTTGCATCCTTGACTCAAAACAAGTTTAGTATTCTTACATGTGACATGGGAAGTCCTTTGTCCCGAGACACCATTCTTACTCCTGTTCCTCAGTAAGTTGAAATGCCTCATCTTGAGAATTACAACAGAAAAGGAGACCATGTTCATCATATTAAAACATTTCAAATCCTTTGTAGTGATTATGCTCATGACCATAGGATTTTAGCCAAGCTGTTTGCTAGAAATTTTCATGACAAGGCCTTACAATGGTATTGTTCCTTGCCTCCTTATTCTATTGATTCATTTACACTACTTGCCAATGCTTTTATTCAACAATTTCAAAATAACATTGGTCCACAAGTGTCCTTGACTGATTTGATGTATTGTAAAAAAAGTGCTAAGGAAAAATTGACTAAATTTATTGGTAGATTTAAGCATTTACATGCTCAAGTTTCCTATCTTGTTCCTGATATTGATATTCAACGTATGTTTATTTCAAATTTGCAAAAGGATATTAGAGATAAGATTATGCTTACTAAATTTACCTCTTTTCAAATACTTTGTGCAACGCTTCATCATTATCAATTACAAGTGAGTCAATTTGAGAGAAACACTCCAATGGCTCTTTATCCAGTTGATAAAAGTGATGCTGCTCCTAATCCAAACAAATTTCAAAAATTCAATAACTATGTCAAGATAAACAAACAAGTGAATGCAGTTGCTGATCAAGTTGTTGTTGCATCTCATAATGCCACTTTTGCATCCATTGCTTTTCGATTAAATCGTACGTTTGTCCTCTTTCTGAATCTTTACATTCTATTATGAATAGGTTGTTAACTGCTAATATGATTAATTTACCTCCTATTCAACCTCTTTTACCTGCTACAATTGCATCTAAATCCTTTGATCCTAAATCTTTTTGTCAATATCATCGTCAGAATGGTCATGATACTAAGAAATGTTATTCTTTAAAACATAAGGTTCAAGACTTAATTGACTCTAATGCCTTATTTGTTGATAATCTTGATGGTAGTGGGAACAAATCTATCTCTCCTAATCAAAATCTTCAAATCTATACGAATCCTATACCTACACATGATACTAATACCATTGCTCAACCATCTTCTATGGATATTGTGTATGATTCAAAGATGGATGATCTTAATCACATTGTTAACCAAGTGGAGCATGTTGTTCAATTTGTATCTCCACCTCAACCTCAACCTTAGCTTCAATCTCAAGTTCAATCTCAACCTATACCAAAACCTAAGCCTAAATTGAAAACTCAACCTAAACCTCGAAAACAACATAAGAATAAAAGACCTCGGGAACTTTTGATTACCTTTGATGATTCTGAGACTATTAAAGCTCCTGATGATCCCCTTTACATTTATGCTAGGATTTCTCAGATACCTACTCGTGGTTGTCTTGTTGATCCTACATCCTTAGTCAATGTTATTATTGAAGAAAATCTTTCTATGAAAAACTTGCAATGCGATTCTTATGATACATCTGATGTGTGGATTGAAAATTTTAATGGTTTTCTTTATCCATCATTTGGTTCTATTAACTTGTCGGTTGAACTTTGTGGTAAAATTGTGAACACTACCTTTGTTGTTGTTCCTACTTCTAATCAGTTTCAAGTTAAGCTTGGGTTTCCTTGGTTGAATGCCATGCATGTTGTTTCTTCACCTATCCATAAATGTCTTAAATTTGTTCATGATGAAGAAGTGAAGATGGTTAATCATAGTTTATATCAACCTTCTAGGCCTAGTGATTATGCTACTCCTGAATTATTTTGGCGTTCATTACCTAATTCATGTCCTTCTTGACTTGATAATATTTTCTGCTCATATCAAACCTATAAGCATTGTAAGATTCTTGAGTTAAGCATACCTCCTATGGATCATAATCGTGGTCTTTTTCCTACACCTTCCATACCTCCTTTAACTATGACTTCTACATCTATTAATCAAGCTCCTACTATTGCTTCTCAGTCTATTAATCCTCCTATAGAACCTATGAAGGATCTTGTAATTGTTCCTCCTAGTTCTCAACATATTTCAAGTAAAGAAAAATGTAATCGATCTGCTAATGAACATCGTAAAAATCATCGTGCTCAAGCTAAAGCTCATAATTTTTCTCTTAAAAAATCTTTACCTTCTTTTGATAAGCCTATGCATGATGTGTTAGAATAAGTTACTGCTAATAATGATGTTAAAATGCAAAATTATGATGATTCTATTTGTATCTTAGATCCTATTTTGATTAATCTAGATGAAGAAGATACTCTTGATGATGTTAATGATGAATATGAAACTATTGACATTGACATTGATTTACCTAATATGCTTTCATCAAAATTGACAATTACACCAACTATTGCACATTATGATTCTCAAGAGGATCCTTGTTTGGAACTGGCTATCATTCCTACTGTGTTGGATATAGTCCCTCTTGCAAGTTATCCACCTTCCCTAAATGATATAGAATGAGATGGGGAGAGTAGGTGGCACGATTGATTGACTTGTCCTTTATGGTAGCTTTGTTGTGTGTTTGCCTATTGTACTGTGCTTCTCCCATGATGTGTTTGCTAAATGTTGTTAGATTCTTTTATACGACCCTTGTTACTTTGTTGGTACAAGGTGATAAAGGAATCAAACCTATTGTACAATTCCTCTATATGTATCTCTATTATTCTATATGTTGTTTCATGCTATGTTGTACATGTGCTATTGTTTGTAAATGTTTCCTTGTATAGTCTGCTTGGATCTGCGACTTGGTAGCAATGATTCTTTTTGGTCTCCAGGTGATCATGGCCCAAAAAGATTCTTCTTCGTATCTCTTATGTGATCTTTCCTCCTTTGTGACTATAGTTCTACTTTCTTTGGGGAATGATGTCAATTCAATTGAATAATATCATATATATTATCTTATGATCATACTGACCCCACGGCAAGTAGATCCCTTATGTGTTCTCTGTATGTTTATGTGGTATTTCCCTTGATTTGTCTTCGTTTGGGGGCATCTCGTAGTGGAAACGTAATCAGTGGAGTTGTTTATGTTTCCATTAAAGCCATTACTCTTGTTAAAGTGTTAGCAATGCCTTTAACATGGGGGCATATTCTCTGCTCACCTATTGCACACACACACTTTTCGATATACATATATTATTTTTCAAGATACTTTTCTCCCTTTATGGATTAGTAACTAATCCTTAAAGCATGGATTTTTATTTAGGATCTCTTGATCCCTCCAATTTCAAATTTTGATCCCTTAAGGTTGAAGGTGTCCTTAAGACTAGATCTCTTTTGTTTTGGTTTTACTGTTGTGGAATAGAATATTCCTGAGGGTGAATCTTTGATAGGTTGACTAGTGATTAGCCACATTCACTAGGTGGTTCAATTCCATCTTTCCAGCTACATTGTTTCCTTGTGTGGTTCATAATGGGACATTAGTTCTCATTGGGAGAGATAATCACACCCGCTTCTTTCTCTTTTCTAGAGATGTCTCTCTTATTGTGATCTTGGAGTTGATGAAGACTTGAGTCCCTAGGGGCTTGAGGATTTCTTTATCTCTTTGATTTCAATAAGATTATCTTTTCATTATGATCTCTTTTACCAAGAGTTTGCATCGAGTCCATACTCTTGCTAAAGTGGGGGCTTAATGTATCATCTTAAAAAGGAAGCACTTCCATGATAAAAATATTTATCCCTTCGAGTAAGTGGTATGGGGTCATGTCAAGCACCTTGATTAGGTCTTTGCATGGATCTGGCTTTTTTCCCCTGTTCTGCTTCTCTCTCCACCTATTTCCAACTTTTCTTGGCACCTGGTCCTGAGAACTTAAGATCTAAGACCTCAGGGTCCAAGTCGACCTCTTGGGTCAAGGTCGACCTTGAACTTGACCTAGGTCAGAGTTGACCTCAACCCTGATCTTGGGTCCAGTTTTCAAGTTCTAGAGGTTTCAGGATATTGGGCTTTGGAAAGTTTTATTTTCCCACTTTCGGGTCGACTGTTTCAGATTTTGAAATGGTAAACTTTTAAATTACATTTAATCTAGGTCCATTTCTAGGGGTTAATATTAATTGAGATTTAATTCCCCAATGTCGGCCTCTCTAGAAGTTTGTGCCCTAGATCACTATAAAAGGAAGCCTTCCTCTCTCATTTTCACATCCACAATCAAGCAATTGCATCCACTTTTCATGATCAAGACATCAAGCTCTCAAGTGAAAGCTAGCAAGAAGGAGAAGGAAAGCAAGAAAGAATTCATTCATCTTCAAACATTCAAGCGCTCAAGAATTCAAGCATTCAAGTACTCATCAAGGAGATCCATTGTTAGCCATTGAAGGATTCAATCTCTATGGAGCCCTCTTGTTGAAGATTTCTCCATCCACATTCATCCAAGCCTCTTCCTATGATAAGATCCATTCAAGATTGGTGTTGAAGATCTAATGCCATTAATTTGAGACATCCTACATACATTTCTACATTCATTTGGAGCATCCATACTTGTGGATTCAAGGATTCGAATCCTCCACAAGGATTTCAACATAAGCAAGGTGAATAGTTCCATTTACTTTGTTTATACATATTACAATTTCAATTACATTTCAAAGTTGATTCCAAAATGGGGTTTGACCAATGCAAACCCCCCATCCAAACAACAAAAACCATTTTTGTTGTAGGTACAGGTACAAGACAGTGAATTGCAGTTCATATCTGGATACCCTTTTCGGCGAACTTCCAAGATCCACGAATAGAATTTCTATCGAAGATGTTTTAGGTTAGGGATGACCTTCAGTGAGGGGTAAAATTATGCCCCGCTATCTGGGTCAAAATCGACCTGACCTCAGAAGGACAAAATTTTTCTAGGTTTTCTTTGTCTCGGTATTTCCAGTCCAGAGCAGGTTGCAGAATTCCCTGAAACTGTGCACAAACATCAGAAATCAACATTTTCCAGATTTGCCCTATTTTGAGGTTAGTATTTGCCTTCTATTCATTTAAAATTTCAAGCACATAGTTTCTATAGAAAATTATAGGATTTCCTCCTTTCTTCACATTCTCCATTGTTTGATTCATATGTGCATTGATCACTTCTTTGTGATTAATCAATTTGGATCTCTATTTTGGGAATTTGGATTAGGGATAGGTCCTATATTCCCCTTGCATAGACACAACAATATAATGTAATAAGGGTAAAGATAGGTCCCCTACATCTTTATCCACCATTACAGTTACACATCATTTCCACATGTCACTCTTTAATTTATTTTGCACGAGCTCAATATATCACTAGTTATGTGAAGATGTAATTTGTTTTCCCTTTATTTAGAATTTTCATGCTCAATTTTTTAATAGATTAGATAGTCTATCACCATTAGTTTATTATTATTGTATTAAAAACCTAGATTGCTTGTCGCTAATCACTTTAATTTGCATGTAATTATATGTTATTTTTGTAGTGATCTAGAATCATAGGATTATACTCTATCATTTTGCTATTAACCATATTTTTTTGGTTTTATCTACCAATATGGCATGATTGGAATTTGTATATAATCATTATCTACTAGTTTGACATTGATTGACCATATTGCTGGTAATTTGGCTAACAATCAACTAATATGTTGCTTATTATATTAATTGTCTTCATTATAATCTCTTTATACTCCCACCTTACCCACATCAAGATCTTGATGATTATAAAGAGAATATAAATTGATTATAAATATTTGTTGGATTTAAACTACTCACCCTACTAGAAATATCATATAAAATACTACCGTTATGATTAGTAATTATTTTATACGATACATTATTATTATATTTTAGTAATAATCATTGTTAAATAAATTATTTTTATTTAATGTTTCACCACTTAGTTTGTTTCTTAAGTGGTGTTGTTGTCCCAACCTAGGTTCAAACCCCCACTGGACCGTTGTGATCGCGGGCTTATGGATGAAGATCACATTAAAAAGTTTTACTACACACTTATTTAAAAATACTAATAATTATTATAATTTTTTAAGTAATTAACAACAAACTTGTTTAAAATAGTAAATGTCTTCAATCTTTAAAAAACATTGAAATAATTTGTTGATTAAGAATTATATTTATATTTTATAAAATTTAAAATATAATTTAATTAATTAAAACTATTTATTTTAGCATAACTTTGTATTAGCTTGAGACCATATTTCCATGTATAAACAAAGTAAAAATATATAAAATAAATAAAATAATTTTCTCTTTAGCTTAATTATATTTTAAAATAAAATATCAAAATGACTCTCTATATCATATAAGAATTTATTGTAACTTAATTTTATATATCTCAATTGACTCAATTTCATATAAGCATTTAATATAATTAAATTTAGTTTATTCTTAAGAATATTTGTTTGATAACATTTTTTAACTAAACTTTTTTATTATTTAACCTACAATTCAAACATTAAACTAAATTATATTGAATGTATTTTTACCTAGTATGATAAACTGCTAGCAATGATTCCCCACTTTTTTGCTACTGCTCTTATGATAAACTATAAGCCAATATGATAAAATGCTAGCATAGATCCCCCATTTTTTTGTTGCCACTCTTATGGAGTAGGAATTATCTTTGACACCTTGAATAGTATGATCCATATCCTCTTTTGTCCACTGATTGCTATTACACCTTTTGTTATTGCTATGATGTTGAAAAGGTTTTAGAGCAACATCTGTTCTTTTTGTATTGTTAGCACTAGGATTGCAATTTGTGTGATCAGGAGTTGGGTTGTTTGAATGGTCACCATCATCAGAGTCAACCATATGCAATTTAAAACTTCGTGGATGATGGGTCCTTAATTTTTTGGGCCATTCTTTTGCTTCTTCTCTTTCATGCTATCATAATGCCTAAACAAAAAATTATCAAATATTAACTTGCATAAAATCAATTAGGGGAAATGCAGCAATAAACTAATATTTCATATGAACCTTCACCAGATATAGAACAAAAGACAAGCGTGTAGGCTGAAATCACATTTTTAGTTTAAAGCTATATAAAATGCGATAAAATAAAATCACATATGGCTCAAAGATAAAGCAAGTAGACTTAGTCTACCACTCGATTTTCAAAACTATCACCAAGTGTTGTATTATTACTTCAATTTCACATGAGAAAATATCAAAATATGACTTACACAATTCAAAAGAATAAAACCAACCATTAATAAAACTATTGCAAACACAAAATTGATCCTACAAAGCCTTCTATCTTAGAATCTAATACATTGAATAGTTTATAAATGATATTTTTAACAATTTTGTGCTAAAATGGACTTTGGAAACATGCAATCTCTCAATGAACTTTTAATGAAAGATTTAATGTTTCTACATTCCATAAAAATAATGTTTTGAGAAGCTCTATGCTAAGATCTTTAAGCATCTATAAGATTTTGAATAAGAGATTTTATGTTTCCATACTTCATAATAATGATAAATGATATTTCTAAAAAAAAGTTGTGTATATAACATTATTGCCCACTTGAATGCCCCATTAGATATACACATAGCCTGATGTGCCATTTGAATGATTAGAAATTTGATGTTACAATATTCTCATAAACACTTTTTACTTAAAATCATTCATCATATTGTAGATTATGTGGAATCATTAAATCTATTATGAACAACTTTTTCCCCTTTTTATCTAGCCCCATGACATGCCATTTGAATGATCAAAAAGTTAGTGCTACAACATTCTCACATACACTCTTTACTTAAAAATCATTCATCATGTTGTAGAATGTGGAAACATTAAATCTATTATTGAACAACATTTTTTTGTCCTTTCTTAAAATATTATTGCATTGTTTGTGCACATGATGTGCATAACTTGTGACACAAATTTACAAATTCAATTGTGTTATAACTTTCTTTTCAAGATCTTGAGCTAATAGGGAATTTTTTTTCTTTTAAGCCTTATTGGATTCAACCAGGTGATTTTCTTTCCAAAATAGTAACTGAAATATCTTGACTAAAATTTCATGTTTTAGTACACTTTTTACAACTCTACATCTTGGAAGCTGAGGTGAGATGGTTAAAACATATGTTAAGCATTATTATCCAAGTTTGCAAAAATAAAATGCTACACCTAAATATTCAAGTTTTCTAAACTCATCTTCTAGCCCTAACGTGGAAAGAACTAATTAGCAGATTTTATTTTCAACTTTCCATAGTGAAGAATGGTTCCATCTTATGTTCCATCCATCTTAAAAATAAGAAGGGTTAGAACTCAAAACAAAGTTGATCTTTTGAACTCAAGATTCATTTGTTAATTAACAACCCATGAGATGTCTTTGTACCCTAAAGCTTAATTATGGAACTAATAGAAGGTGACTTAAAGAGTGCTCTCTTAGCTTGATATTTTCTTTGAAAATTGAAAGTCCCCTCCCTTATTTGAATGCTTGGGTAAAATCTCTTTTGATCATCTTTAGATAAACATTTCCACTAGAATATCTTTCATACATCAAGTTAAGAAGTCGTACATTTCTAGTAGAATATGGGGAATACAAGGGATAGACAATATACTTGACTAGATGACAAACTTGCATATTAATTTGAAATATGAGGAATACGAGGGGTAGGCAATATAAGACTAGATGAAAAACTTGCATATTAATTTGAACAAAAGTAGAGATAGAATATGAAAAACTACAACATTTGAAATTCTTAGATATATTTGCATGGATTTACAAGGACATTAAAGAAGTACCACCAAAATAATAGACAAAGTAACAATTCCAAGCTAATCTTTTAACAGATTTTGAGATAAAAAGAATAATCTGCCATAAAAGTTTAATATTCTACTACTAATTTGCATAAGAGTATCATAATATAAGTGTTATAGTATAATGAATATTTGTACAAAATACCTAGATGGGAAATAACTGAGCCCTTTGATATTTTGTGGAGTTTGATATTCTATTCAAAACCCTCTGATATTCGACGCAGTCTGTTATTCTATGCAAAATGAACTACGATATTTTGTGCACTCAGAGAATGTAAATACAAATGTAAAAGAATTCTTCCATCGTATGCACTATTAATAGATTTCTTCCCCTTCAATTTGAATTTGAACTTGAATTTGGCAATTTGCTTGATATTTGGCTTTGCTTGATCCTTGTCTTTCAAAATCTGCATTTTGATTGGTTGATAGTTGAGTGGATTCAAAGAGGAAATTTTGAATTTTTTTGCATTAATTATTTGATTTGAATAGAATGGTGAGCCTCACATCTACCATATTTTATGATGCGGGTACTCAAAATTTGGTGACCAAGTCTCCAATTTGAACATTTATGTTTAAAAATGATGAGAGATACCTGATGAGTGACATAAATAAAGCTTTGTTATTTACATTTGTAAAAGGATTGAAAGTTGAATAGTTGTACATTAGTCATTACTTAGGAAGCAAGTAACGAATTTACTATCTTGTCAATGTATTTGAACAACTATCATGCAAAAGTGTACAATTTCATTTATAATAATTTATACTTATTTTTATACATTGTGTATAGAATAATTTGAATTATGAAAATTAACATTTTATATTGTTTGATATGAAATATACTATGAAAATACCGTATCTAATATTTGTATCAATTTTAATAAAGCGATAAAATATACAATATAAATTTTTAATAATTTATTATATTGTAATTATCAATAAATAAATATATAAAAATCAATATCTTTATCTTCAATCAATACTATATTGATATTACACCTGAATAAAAAATATATCAACAACCCTCAAAACAATCTATATGCATTCAAGCACTCCGTCCTCTCTACTTACTAAAACAGCTAAAATAAATATGGGAACTATCAAAGGTCGATAGACTTACTCTCATTTTCAATGCTACATTAATATCTTTTCCGTATCATTGCTTAGATCAAAAGGAAAATGTACTATTCAAGTAAGATTTCGGTGGAAAGTATAGTTGGGTACTTCAAAAGTAAAATTTTAATAGCTTTGTTTGCAAAGAAGGGAACTGTACGTAGATTATTTGAAGAAAATTTATAATAAGCTAAGAAATTTATCAGAAACCAGTCAAGTAAAAAGAAACAGTCAGAAACATATTATGATAACAGTTGGACATATTGAGCAGAAAATTTATGGACTGTCAAGAAATAGAAGAAACAGTCAGACAAAAGAAATATATGGTGTCGGCTAATCTTCCTATAAAATGTACTAAAGATAAAAAAAAAATTCAAACTTTGTTTTACAGATTTGTTAAAACATATTGATTTTTTTACAATTTTTTTTTGTGGTTTTTTACCACAAAATATACAGATCATGAAGAACACATGCTAAAATTTTCGCAAAAATCTGTTGTGTTTTTTGATTTCTGAAATTAGGTCAATAGTACATTTTGTAGGGAGCTTAGCTGCCAAAATATACCACAAAATTTATGATCTAACAATTCTATTTATAAATTCCTTATTTATTTTCATGTAAGAAAGAAATCTATATCAGACTAATTATTAAAGAATCATTTATTGTTAGTAATTATTATGCAGTTCAACTCTCCCTTCTTATAACTGTCTGGTAGTTTTTATTTCTTGGTGAGGTCACAAATAATGACATCATCTCTAAAATAAACACACAACAATTATACTCATAGAATCTGAACCTCGATGATAAGAACAACACATCAGAGTCATTTTTTCTTTTTAAGCTTACTCAATCTGATGATAAATAATGAAACATTATCCCAAACATTGATGAAAAAATTGATCATACAGTCAAATTCAGAAACTATCAAAACAATTTATGATAAACTATAAAAAATTTATACATTCAACAACACAATGAAACCATCACACTATATTAATACGAACATTATAACACCGAACTTGACAAAAACAATATTGTAATATATTGTGTAGATTAAAGATTAGAATGACAAATAGCACATAATAATGAATTTGATGAAATTTAAGTGACAATAGTATAATTCTCACAATGAGAAGGGACGATCTAAGTGAGCATGATATGTTTTCCATAGAATAATTCATTCCAAATGTCAGGCAATCCTGACAAACACCAAAATTGTCTGGATTCATTTTCTGCCCTGCTGTGAGCTTCTTCCCAGCTCTTAACCTGTATATAGCTGGATGTGCATCTTTCCGAAAATCTGACAACCTTGTTATGTTAATCAGAGTTACAGGAAATTTCATCTTTTCCACCACCTCGTCCACTATTTTCATTCTTTCAGGATATGGATTTATATATGACTCTTCAAGAATTGGGTCCATTTCAAAATTATACTTGTAATTTTGTTCACATTATTTCATATTTAATAATCATTTTTTTGTTTTAATACATCTTAATTTTTTTTTTTCAATATTTAGTAACATATTCCATGATTATCTTCCGTGGTCATTTTCTTCCCTGACTCTTACACATCTTGAATATTTTTTATCAATATTTAGTAACATATTTAATGATCGAATTCAGTGGTCATTCTCCTCCCTCACTCTAACACATCTTGGATATTTTTTTTAATCAATTTTTAGTAACATATTCAATGATCATATTCGGTGGTCATTTTCTTCCTTGACTCTAACACATCTTGAATATTTTTCAATAATATTTAAGATTGTATATAATCAATATCATGTCTTATTCTAATATATTTTATTAAAATATTATTTAACATAATTTGAAACATTAATGAAATTTTTTATACACAATTAAAATCCAAAACATTGTTACTCAATTACTTCTTGTCATAAACAATTGTAATCTTTTAAAAAAAAAGAAAAAGGAATTTTTGAAATGCCTTCTCCTGCTGCGCGCTCGAATGCAACGGTTAGGGCTTCCGCTGCCATTGGCGGCACCCCTTCTGCTGCGGGATTGTCTGTTGCTCCCTCTGATTTGACTGACTGTGTCCCCTGTGATGAACCCTATGTGCGCCTCAAGCTGGTTATCCTGCTGCGACGAGGTTTTCCATTCCATGCGGGTTGCATTCCGGTGCTGTGGGGGTGGGGCCTGCCCTTCGGCCTCCTGCCCTTGTTACCCCCGCTTCTCCTGCTGCTATGGCCGCCTCTGCTGGAGGCTTGGTTCTGTCTCCGACCGTGGATAAGGGTGCGGTTGAGCAGGGGTTTCCTGTTTCCCGCCCAGGAAAATTTAAAAAGCATGCGAAGGGGAGTGCTAGCTCGGTGCCTGCTGTGCCCGCTAGGGGGCTTGCTTCTGAGGGTGTTTCTTCAGGTCTGCTTTTTCATTCTTCTGCAAATAACTCAAATGTTTCCTCAGTTAATCCTTCTTCTAGTCCAGTTGCTGCAGCTAAAGACAGTGTTGGTGTGGCATCCTATGCTAATGTTGTCTCTAAGTCATTGCATGGGACGGGGGCTCTTCTAGTGGCATGCCTTCTTTTGTCCCAACTTTTGCTGGTGGCTCCTTTTCAGTTAAGCTCTCTGTTGTTGCTGAAGGTGAGCTGGACAGTTGCTCCGAGATCCTTACAGATCAAGCTCTGATTTGTCATTTTTGGGGGTTCTGGTCGAGTCTTCCCCAACTTCATTACTGGATTTCTTGTAACTGGGAACCAATAATCTCATAGGATGTTCACATCTTTCCCTTAGTTAAAGGTTTCTTTGTAGCTAAGTTTGATACGTGTAAAGATAGAAATTTGATATTGTGTGATAACGATTTCAGCTGGGAGGATGATAAATTTTTGCTTATGTTATTTTACCATGGCACCCGGATTTTAATCCCTCCTCTGAAGTTTTTAACAATTTCCTTATTTGGGTCAGACTCCTCAATCTCCCTCTCCATCTTTGGCAAGGAGCTGTCTTGAAGGAGCTGGGGGAGGCTTTGGGGGAGTTTCTCCTTATTGATGACGATTTGTCTAATATGTTCCATTCTACCTTCGCCCACATTCTAACAGATATTTGATATTTCTACCTTCGCCCGCATTTTGGTAGAATATTTAAGACATAAATTGATGAATGAAATGAAAACACAAGATTTACCTTGTCTTGTACCTTCTCATCTCATAGATTGAGATGAAGGCACCCTTCTCTTGATTTTCTCCTTTTGATTGTTGTTGCTGGGAGGAATGTGGTTTCTCAAACTAGTACCATGAAGTTAAGATAAGGATTGATAGAAAAAATGACAACATAAGTATATGAAGAAGGTAGATTATCAAAATGAGACCAGATACTTCAATTTATATTTTCTTTTGTGAGAAAAATCAATGACCAAGATTTAATAATGGCTAGGATTGATTGAAGGAGATGGCATGGATTGAGGGCTTAGCCTTGTGATATGTATCACAAGGAGAGTGTATATGTAAGAGCTAAGCATTATAAAAAAATGTGTGAGCACAGATTGGGAAGAATATGAAAGAGACATGTCTATGACATGTAAGATATGAGGTGGCTCGAGAAAGTGACATATATATGACATGTGTAAGAGACAGGATGGCTATAATGTTATTTTTCATGCTCACACATGTATGAATACGAGGAGGGTAGAGAAACTTTTCATATGATAAAAAGTTAAGATCTTGATCCATGTAAATGGATTCAAGGGCTAGGATTGAGTGAACAAAGATTGAGGGTGATGATGAATTAAATAAAAAGGAAAATAGTAATGAGGGTTAATTAGGACAATTCAAGTAATTAAGTATGAGTTAATTAATTTATTTAACTAGAAGGTATGTGGAATAAGGTTTAGAAGTAACTAAATAAAAAAAAAATTATTTAATTAAAGGTGAGGGATAAAGGTGAAGGTTACTTTTTTTAAAAAAAAGTGTCTAGTAAACTTTTTAATGTGACTAACGATGCTCAAATGATGCCCCCTTCGGATCCATGTAAAACACTTCTGACATGGATCTAGGAACTAGTAAGGCCACAAATGGGGGACCTCATCCCCTTATTACAGAGCCGAGGCACAAACCTACGAGCAATTGGATAAAAAAAAGAACAAGCCCGTAATCACAATGGCCCAATGAGAGTTTAAACCTGGGTGGGGACAACAACAACATCACCACTTAATCAACAAACTAAGCAGTGAACCCCAAAGGTGAAGGTTAAATTAAATAAATAATAAATATTTATTATTTTTTTTGCAATGAGCTAAAATCAAGTGTGGTCAAGGATGGACACATCCATGTGTTTTTAGTGATGTCTCACCATCTATCTCTATCAATATGTTTCTTATGTTGAAACTTGTTACACATCATTTCCACATGCTACTCTTTTATTAGTTTTGCACGAGCTCAATATATCACTAGTTATGTGAAGATGCAATTGTTTTCCCTTTATTTAGAATTTTCATGCTTAATTTTTTAATATATTAGATAGTCTATCACCATTAGTTTGTTATTATTGTATTAAGAACCTAGATTGCTCGTCTCTAAATCACTTTAATTTGCATGTAATTATATGTTATTTTTGCATTGATCTAGTATCATAGGATTATACTCTATCGTTTTTCTATTAACCATATTTTTTCAAGGTTTCATCTACCAATTTGGCATGATTTGAATTTGTATACAATCATTATCTACTAGTTTGACATTGATTGACCATATTGCTGGTAATTTGGCCAACAATCAACTAATATGTTACTTATTATATTAATTGTCTTCATTATAATCTCTTTATACTCTCACCTTACCCACATCAAGATCTTGATGATTATATAGTGTGGAATATAAATTGATTATAAATATTTGTTGGATTTAAACTACTCACCCTACTAGAAATATCATATAAAATATTATTGTTTTGATTAATAATTATTTTATACGATACATTATTATTATATTTTGTAATAATCATTTCTAAATGAATTATTTTCATTTAAGGGTTCACCACTTAGTTTGTTGCATAAGTGTTGTTGTTGTTGTTGTTGCAACCTAGGTTCAAACCCCCACAGGACCATTGTGATTGCGGGTTTATAGATGATGATCACATTAAAAAGTTTTACTACACACTTATTTAAAAATACTAATAATTATTATAAATTTTTAAGTAATTAACAACAAACTTGTTTAAATTAGTACAAATATCTTTAATCTTTAAAAAAATTGAAATAATTTGTTGATTAAGAATTATATTTATATTTTATAAAATTTAAAATATAATTTAATTAATTAAAACTATTTATTTTAGCATAACTTTATATTAGCTCAAGACCATATTTTCACATATAAACAAAGTAAAAATATATAAAATAAATAAAATAATTCTCTTTATCTTAATTATATTTTATAAAACAAAATATGAAAGGACTTTCTATATCATATAAGAATTTATTGTAGCTTAATTTTATATATCTCAATTGACTCAATTTCATATAGAATTTAATATAATTTAATTTAATTTATTCTTGAGAATATTTGTTTGATAACATTTTTAACTAAACTTTTTTATTATTGAACCTACAGTTCAAACATTAACTAAATTATGTTGAATGTATTTTTTACCTAGTATGATAAACTACTAGTAGTGATTCCCCACTTTTTTGCTACTGCTCTTATGATAAACTGTAAGCCAATATGATAAAATGCTAGCATAGATTCCCCAATTTTTCGCCACTGCTCTTATGGAATAGGAATTATCTTTGACATCTTGAATAGTATGATCCATATCCTCTTTTGTCTACTGATTACTATTACACCTTTTTTTTTTAATGATGTTGAAAATATTTTAGAGAAACATATGTTCTTTTTGTATTGTTAGCACTAGGATTGCAGTTTGTGTTATTAGGAGTTGGGTTGGTTGAATGGTCACCATCATCAAAGTCAACCATGTGCAATTTAACAGTTTGTGGATGATGGGTCCTTAATTTTTGGGACATTATTTTCTTCTCTTTCATGCTATCATAATGCCTAAACAAAAAATTATCAAATATTAACCTGCGTAAGATCAATTAGGGGAAATGTAGCAATAGACCAACATTTCGTATGAACCTTCACCAAATACAGAACACAAGACAAGCATGTAGGAAAAATTACATTTATAGTTTAAAGTTATATAAAATGCGATAAAATAAAATCACATATAGCTCAAAGATAGAGAAAGTAGACTTAGTCTGCTACTTGATTTTCAAAATTGTCACCAAATGTTGTATTATGACTTCAATTTCACATGAGAAAACATCAAAATATGACTTACACAATTCAAAAGAACAAAAACAATCATTAATAAAACTATTGCAAACACAAAATTGATCCTACAAAGCCTGCTATCTCATAATCTAATACATTGAACAATTTATAAATGATATTTTAAACAATTTTATGCTAAAATGGACTCTGGAAACATGCAATCTCTCAATGAACTCTTAATGAAGGATTTAATGTTTCCACATTCCATAAAAATTAAATAATGTTTTGAGAAGCTCTATGCTAAGATCTTTAAGCATCTATAAGATGTTGAATGAAAGATTTTATGTTTGCACAGTTCATAATAATGATAAATGATATTTCTAAATAAAAGTTGTGTATAACATTATTGACCACTTGAATGCCCCATTAGATATACATCTAGCCTGGTGATGTGCCATTTGAATTATTAGAAAGTTGATGTTACAATATTCTCACAAACACTTTTTACTTAAAAATAATTCGTCATATTGTAGATTACATGGAATCATTAAATCTATTATTGAACAACTTTTTCCCCTTTTATTTAGCCCAATGACATGCCATTTGAATTATCAGAAAGTTGATGTTACAACATTATCACATACACTCTTTACTTAAAAATCATTCATCATGTTGTAGAATGTGGAAACATTAAATCTATTATTGAACAACTTTTTTGTCTTTTCTTAAACTATTATTGCATTGTTTGTGCACAGGATGCATAACTTGTGACACAAATTTCCAAATTTAATTGTGCTATAACTTTCTTTTCAAGAGCTTGAGCTAATAGTGATTTTTTTTTTCTTTTAAGCTTTATTAGATTCAACCATGTTGTGATTTTGTTTCCAAAATAACAACTGAAATGTCTTGATTAAAATTTTATTTTTTAGTACACTTTTTACAACTCTACATCTTGGAAGCTAAGGTGAGATGGTTAAAACATATGTTAAGAATTATTATCCAAGTTTTCTAAAATTAAATGCTACATCTAAATATTCAAGTTTGCTAAACTTATCTTAGCCCAAATGTGGAAATAAAAAAATTAGCAGATTTTATTTTCAACTTTCCATAGTGAAGAATGTTTCATCCACCTTAAAAACAAGAAGGGTTAGAACTCAAAACAAAGTTGATTTTTTGAACTCAAGATTCATTTGTTAATTAACAACCCATGAGATGTCCTTGTACCCTAAATCTTAATTATGGAACTGATAGAAGGTGACTCAAAAAGTGCTCTCTTAGCTTGATATTTTCCTTGAAAATGGAAAGTCCCCTCCTTGATTCGAACACTTGGGTAAAATCTCTTTTGATCATCTTTAAAAATAAACATTTCCACTAGAATATATTTCCTACAACACCAAGAAGTCATACATTTCCACTAGAATATGGGGAATACAAGGGGTAGACAATTTATAAGACTAGATGACAAACCTGTATATTAATTTGAAATATGGGGAATACAAGGGGTAGGCAATATAAGAAGTTAGATGACAAACTTACATATTAATTTGAACAAAAGTAGAGATAGAATATGAAAAACTACAACATTTTAAATTTCCTAGATGCCTTTGCATGGACTTACAAGGACATTAAAGAAGTAGCACCAAAATAATAGACTGAGTAACAATTCAAAGCTAATCTCTTACCAAATTTTGAGATAAAAAGAATAATCGACCATACAAGTTTAATATTCTACTACTAATTTGTAGAAGAGTATCAAAATATAAGTGTTATAATATAATGAATAGTATATTTGTACAAAATACCTAGATGGGAAATAACTAAGCCCTTTGATATTCTGTGCAATTTGATATTCTATTCAAAACCCTTTGATATTTGATGCAGTCTCTTATTCTACGCAAAAGGAACTATGATATTATGTGCATTCAGAGAATGTAAATACAAATGTAAAAGAATTATTCCGCTGTATGCACTATTAATAGATTTTTCTCCTTCAATTTGAATTTGACAATTTGCTTGATATGTGGCTTTGTTTGATCTGTGTCTTTCAAAATCTGCATTTTGATTGGTTGATAGTTGATGAAGTGAATTCAAAGAGGAAGTTTTAAATTTTGTTGCATTAATTGTTCGATTTGAATGGAATGGTGAGCCTCACATTTTCCATATTTATGATGCACGTATTTAAAACTTGGTGGTCAAGTCTCCAATTTGAACATTTATGTTTAAAAGTTATGAGAGATAGGATGAGTGATATAAAGAAAGCTTTTTTATTTATATATGTAATGGGATTGAAAGTTGAGCAGTTGTACATTAGTCATTACTTGGGAAGCAAGTAATGAGTTGACTATCTTGCCAATGTATTTAGACAACTATCTCCAAAATTGTACAATTTCATTTATAATAATTTATACCTATTTTTATACATTGTGTATATCTAATAATTTGAATTATAAAAATTAATATTTTATATTGTTTGATATGAAATAACTACGAATATACCTTATCTAATATTTGTATCAATTTCAATAAATCGATAAAATATACAATGTAAATTTTAAATGATTTATTGTATTGTAATTATCAATATATATATATATATATATATATATATATATATATATATATATATATATATATATATATATATATATAAAGATTAATATCTTTATCTTCAATCAATACTACATTGATATTACACCTGAATAAAAAATATATCAACCAACCCTCAAAACAATCTATATGCATTCAAGCACTCCGTCCTCTCTACTTACTAAAATAGCTAAAATAAATATGGGAGCTATAAAAGGTAGCTAGACTTACTCTCATTTTCAATGCTACATTAATATCTTTTTTGTGTCATTGCTTAGATCAAAAGGAAAATGTACCATTCAATTAAGATTTCGGTGGAAAGTATAGTTGGGTACTTTAAAAGTAAAATTTTAATAGCTTTGTTTGCAAAGAAGGGGACTGTACGTAGATTATTTGAAGAAAATTTATAATAACCTAAGAAAATCTATCAGAAAATTTACGACCAGTCAAGTAAAAAGAAACAGTTAGAAACATATTATGATAACAGTTTGACATAATATTTATGAACTGTCAAGAAATAAGAAATAGTTAGACAAAAGTCAGAAATATATGGCCTCCACTAATCTTTCTATAAAATGTACTAAAGATTAAAAAAAAAAATTCAAACTTTTTCTTACATATTTGTTAAAATATAGTGATTTTTTTATAAAAAAATTTTGGTTTTCAATCACAAAATATATAGATCGTGAAGAACGGATGCTAAAATTTTCGCAAAAATCTGTTGTGTTTTCTGATTTTTGAAATTAGGTCAATAGTACATTTTGTAGGGAGCTTAGCTACCAAAATATACCACAAAATTTATGATCTAACAATTCTATTTATAAATTCCTTATTTATTTTCATGTAAGAAAGAAATCTATATCAGACTAATTATTAAATAATCATTTATTGTTAGTAGTTATTATGCGGTTCAACTCTCCCTTCTTATAAATGCCTGGTAGTTTTTATTTCTTGGTGAGGTCACAAATAATGAACTCATCCCTAAAACAAACACACAACAATTATACCTAATGGAATCTGAACTTTGATGATAAGAACAACACCATCAGTCATTTTCTCTTTTTAAGCTTACTCATTCTGATGATAGATCATGAAACATTATCCCAAACGTTGATGAAAAAATTGATCATACAATCAAATTCAGAAATTATCAAAACAATTTATGATAAATGAGAGAAATTTTATACATTCAACAACACAATGAAACCATATTAATACGAACATTATAACAACCAAACTTGACAAAAACAATATTGTAATATATTTTGTAGATGAAAGATTAGAATGAATAAGAAAAAATTATACACAATTAAAATCTAAAACATTGTTACTCAATTACTTCTTGTCACAAACAATTGTAATCTTTATTCAATAAATCTTATTTAAAGTGAACAACACAAAAGCTTTTGTTGGTTTCCCTGAAATGCATGGGAGAAAATTCTCTAAAGAACAGTTTGATTTTAACTAGGTCAATATTTTGAATAGTCAACCTTTTAAAAGACAACCATTAGATCCCATTCCTCATGAAGATAGTTGTTCTCCATATATATATATTTTAATTATTTAGATTTAATTGTTTGTTATATAATCAAATATATAAATCATTTATATACATTTGACATGACATAAGTAAGTGATGTGTTCATTATAACTATCAAGAAATCATTTATATACAATTGACATGACATAAATAATTGATGTATTCATTATAACTAACAAGTTATATAGACCTTTCAATTTAAAACTTAGAGCTTACATAAATTATTTATATGAAATAGACATTACATAAATAATTGATATGTTTTTTTTATAAAAAGTAGCAGCAAGAGGGTGTTGGCCCGTGGTACACAATCACAACACAAAGTAGAAACCTTTTCCAATTTCACCTTTCCATCTTCCACCATATCACGAACAAAATGATAATGTACATCAATATGCTTTGTTCTAGCATGGAAAGTAGAATTCTTTGCTACACAAATAACACTTTGGTTGTCACAACAGATAGTAATATGTCCTACATCAAAACTAATATCAGAACACAATCTCTTAAGACAAATGGCCTCTTTAGAAGCATGAGTAGCTTCGATATACTCTACTTCTATAGTGGACAAAGTGGCTAAAGCCTATCACTTACTCATCTGATGCAGGAGCATCCTGGGTGTAAGAGCAATCTTGCATCACCCAAAAATATTTCCGTTTTTATATTCAGTAAGGGCTATTTTGTGCAGAGCTGCTATTTATGGAAAGTTACTATTTTTGGTAATTTTTGTATGTGCTCAGAATGATATGATTTCTTTCTTGGAGGTTCATTTTGGTCATATAAGTCTGCCAGTAAAGTTTCATTGCCAGATCAAGTGTATATTGGAAGATATTGAAGATTTTCGGTATTGGCAGCAAGGTATAGAAACTTTGAACTCAGTTTTGAAGGCTTTAGAAGCCCCGGATGAGGTCAAAAATTTGGGTGACAAGTGCTTACGTTGGTCAAGCCTGTAGAGCGCTTCGTGGCGTTTCCGAAATGGGGTTATAATAGCCGAGCGGGTCAACGGGTGATGACTTATGGTCTTCGGAAGTTGGACCACCTGAAATGGCAGAAAATAATTTTCTTCAAAATTTTTGTTCGGGTTTCAAAGGTTATCTTGAGCCGACTATGATATAATAAAATGTAAAATAAAATAATGCTAAGTTTGGTCGGCCTTATTGGCTAAAATTCTGGAACCTTCCCAGGCGGTGGAAAATTGCCTATATAAGGAAGGCTGTATTATTGTCTTAGGCAGTTCAGAATAGTTCTGGGTAGTAGATCTGGGTATTGATTTGAGGCTTTGTCCTACAGAATATTGTAAGGAATGCCCATGTGGCTTTGCATATTGTAATTCTGAAAGTTTGTAATTCCACATTTGTGGAGATAATAAGAAGCCAATTTTCTGTTCTTGCATATTATTGTTGTTGTTTCTCTATTTCTGTTATGTGTTTGTGGTATTAAGGGGAGCACCCTTCATCATCATCCAACTAATTGCACCATCAAACATCATGAAAACATATCCATTGGTGGATCTTCTTCTGTCAATGTCACCTACCCAATCAAAATCTACTTATCCACGAATGCAAAAGGGTAAAAGCACAATAAGTTGTCACCCTTTTACAAAGGAAAAGGATAACAAAATCAAAGTTGTTCAACTTCAACAGTATAAAAATGACATTTATGTTTGGAATTTGAAGATGATGTAAACTAATTAAATGTGATGAAATGGATGAAGTTTATGAGTAATATTTTTAATAATTTTTTTGAATAAGAATTTATATATTTTTTTAATTTTTAAAGATGATTTTTCAATTGCTGAAAAATCTTTAAAATTAGGGGTCTAGTTCCCACCAAATAATTATATGTAAATAAACATTTTTTCCCCTAACTTTAAAATATGTCATAAATGACATATATAGCTAGTGCATGAAGAAATAAAAATTGGTTTGTGACCTATCTTTTCTTTTGTATAACAATTCAAATTCCAACTCACTGAAATCGACAGTTTTCATCTTACAACATATTTTTCATAATAAATCTATCCCACTCAAAAAAAGAAATATATATTCTTGAAGAGGACTCTCTCCTCTAGTGCACCATATTTTTTCAATTTTTTAAAATATGATTTACTATTTTTTTCATTCTCCGAATCAAAATCTCCTTGACTTTTAAAATACCTACTTGCAATATTTTTTAATTACAATAAACTACGTCTAATTAAAACACTATAAAATCTATATGAGGATATTCTTGACTCTGATCTCTACAAAGGGGTATTTTTTGGTTTTTTTAAAAAATATCATTAAAAATATTAGGAGTTATTGAAACATCGCTTTTCTGAAATAATTTTATTTTTATGGTAATTGGACCTAAAGTGGTATAAAACATGCATTTAATAGACATTTCCAATTGGAAAAGTTAAATAACTTATCTAACTTAGCTAGAATGAATCTAGCTAGACCATATGTTTGACCAAAATTAATTTTTAGTTAGAAATACTAAAATATAGTTGTGCTAATATGTTAGCCTAAAAGGTGACATCTGATTGTGCTTTTACCCAAAATGAATATCGAGGTTCGGTAGGATTACCATGAAAACATAAACAATAATAAGATGTACCCTTCAACTACCTGAACACTCTCTTAATTGCATCCCAATGCACCCTTCTAGGATTATCCATATATCGACTAAGGACTCCCACAACTTGGGCAATGTCTGACATCATACAGACTATAGCATACATTAAGATACCAGCAACACTCACATAAGGTACTCTAGACACGTCCTCCATCTCAGTAGGAGATTTTGAACAATCCTCCACATAAATCTTCGTCCCTTGTAACATTCGAACAAGTAACTGCCTGCAAGTTGTCATGTTGAATTTCTCCAACACATAGTTAACATACTTACTCTAACTCATCCAAAGATTTTTACTAGCTCTATCTCTAATGATCTCAGTCCAAAGAATATATCTAGTTGCACCTAGATCTTTCATTTCAAACTGTACTACTAACTGAGACTTCAAATTTGAAATCATTCTTTCACCATTCCCAATAAACAACATATCATCCACATACAAGGCTATAATAAGAATGTGACCATTTTTAGATTTATAATATATACAATGATCAGATTTAGATCTCAAAAATCCCAAAGACAACATATAGGTATCAAACTTTTGATACCACATTCTAGGAGATTGTTTCAAACCATACAAAGATTTCTTCAACTTACAAACAAGGTTTTCTTTACCTTTTTCAACGAAATGCTCTAGTTGTGACATAAAAATTTCCTCCTCCAAATTACCATGAAGGAATGTTGTCTTCACATCCATTTTATCAACTTCAAAGTTGTAAGATGTTGCAAGTGATAACAAGAATTGAATGGATGCCATCTTAGCTACATGAGAGAATATTTCACCATAATCAATTCCCTCCACTTGTGAATACCCATTTATGACCAACTGTACCTTATACTTCTCAACACTGCCATCTAGACCAAATTTCTTTTTGAACACTCATTTACATCCAACAGGTTTTTGTCCTTCAGGAAAAGGTATTAGATCCCATGTAGCACTCTTCTGCAATGCTACCATCTCTTCATTCATGGTTTCCATCTAGGAATCAACATCATGCATACCCATAGCCTCTCTAATAGTCCTAGGCTCATCAATGTTAGCAATCAAAGCAAATATACAACTAGAATCCAACAAGGAATATCCAAACCTTTCAGGTGAATAACCATATCTATCAGGTTATTGTCTTTCATGAGTAGACCTCCTCAATGGTTGATGCTGAGGTTCCTGATCTTCTTCAGAACTTTTAGATCTGCTTGAGTTCTCCTCATTATCAAGTCCAATAAGATATCGTAGTTCATTTCTTATAGGAGTAGATGGTATTTGACTACCTCCTCTCTTTTTTCTCTTCCTTCTTTGGTTGCAAATCAATTGTGGAAGGTTTAAACTCATAAAATATCACACTTCTACTATAAAGAACCTTCTCTGCAACTAGATCCTAAAGCTTGTAACCTTTCAAGCCAACACCATAGCCAATGAAGATACACTTAACAACCTTGTTCTCAAATTTTGATCTTTTCTCACTTGGCACATGAGCATATGCCTCACAAACAAAGACTCTGAGATGTCTCAATGAGGGCTTCTTTCCAGACCATGCCTCTATGGGTGTCTTTTCAACAAGTGTTGAAGTAGGAGATCTATTAACTAAATAATATGTAGTGGATACAATTTCAACCCCCAAAAACATTTCATTCCCAGCACCACTCAACATACTCCTAGCTCTCTTCATCAACTTTCTATTCATCCTCTCTGCAACTCAATTTTTTTTTGGAGTGTATGGATTTGTCTTATGTCTCTTAATTCCATGATCCTTGCAGAACTTGTTAAATTATGCTGAACAAAGCTCATCACCATTGTCAGTCCTCAAACACTTAATTTTTCTATCAGTCTGATTTTCAACCAAGGACTTAAATTCCCTAAATTGATTAAAAACTTGAGATTTACTTGTGAGGAAATAAACAAATATCCTTCTACTATAATCATATATGAATGAGACAAAATACACAGATCTAGATATCAAAGGAAGATTAACTAGACCAAACACATTTGAATGAATATAATCCAAAACCCCATAAGACTTATGAGAAATGGAATAAAAAGAAACATGGTTTTTTTACCATAAACACAATGTTCAAAAAAGTCAAACTCTAGGTTACAATCATCAAGGCCTCCAATAAGGATCTTATTCTTTAGGGCTCTAAGACCCCTCTCACCAATGTGACCAAGTATTTGGTGCCAAAGCATTGTCTTCTTAGCTAGGAGATTCATCTCTAAAGAATTTTCACCCTTAGGTACCCAAAAAACACAACCATCAGATGTAGAAACACCAATCTTATTCTTTGCTTGATCTAATGGTGAGGATGAATAATCCAAAGCCCTTTTCTTGGACTTCACAAAATAACTATTGCACTGAACCATCCATGCATCCAACCTATACAAGGTACCAATCTGAATACCCTTAGCAAGCACCCTAGAGCCTCTTGTCATCTTGCATCCACCACTTGAGAAAACAACCTACACACCCAAATCACCAAGCTTACTAAATGAAAGTAGGTTTTGTGCCAAACCAGGGATATGCACTACACCATCAATCCCCTTCACTCTACCATCAGGGAATCTAATCTTTAATCATCCATGGCCAACATCAATCAAGTGAGAGTTATCACCCAGATACACCTTCCCACCATCAATCTCTTCATACTTAGAAAACCAATCTCTATGAGATGTCATGTGGAAAGAAGCACCTGAATCTATCAACCACACATCTTTCGATGCATGTGTTGCCAAGGCTGTGACAAAATAATCTATATCATCTCGAGAGGATTTTTTAGAGCCAGAATCAGAGAAATACTTTTTACCTTTCTTTTTCTTCTCTTCCTTGCACTCTTTCCAGAGATGACTAGGTTTTTCACAATTCCAACATTTTGCCTTGTACTTTTACCAGGAGATTTAGATCTCTCTAGAGACTTGGATTTCCCTTCTTTTCCTTCTACTTTCCTTTCTCAATTGTTCTACCACTAGAAACTAGGGCATCCTTAGCCATCTCAGAAGATTTTCTTCGCATCTCTTCAGATAATAGTGAACCAACCACATCCTCCAATTTGAAGGTGGTTGTTGTACTTCCAATGGCCATAACAAGGTGATCCCATGAGTCTGACAAAGAACTGTAACAAAAGAATACATTTATCTTGATCATTAATTTTGTCACCAACATAATTCAACTGAAAAAATAGCATATTAAATGCATTCAAGTGATCAGCAATAGACCCTCCTTCTTCTATCCTCATAGAATAGAACTTCTTTCTCAATAATAAATTATTTACCAAGTATTTTCCCTGATAAATATCACCAAGCTTCTTCCAAAGTTCAGTTGCAGTCTTCTCCTCATGGACATTTAGGAGAACTGAATCAGCCAAACAAAGTCTTAACAAACTCTTGGCTTTTCGATCCATTTTGTCCCATTCATGCTACAATATAGCTTGGGGCTTCATTGAATAAACTGTAGACCATAGATCTCTATCTATAAGCATGTCCTCCATTTTGAGTTTCCACAACTCAAAATTTCTACCATTAAATTTATTCATCTCTACTCTGTTGGATGTGCTTTCCATATCTAACCTGCAACAAGGTTATGAAATATTCCTCTGCAAAACTCCCACTAAAACTAGATCAACACAAAAAACCCTTGTACCTAACAATAACAAAGTTGGTCAGGCTCTGCTACCAATTGAAAGGAATCCAAGTGCAAAATAACACTTCCAAATGCTAAATCTATCAGGAAAGATGATGCAAAAGATTTCTTACAAACCCTTGTACGCTATTTCAAACTAGATAAACACATATATAAGAATATATTTAAGAAAATAAACTCGCAACACCAGATATACGTGGGAAAACCCTTTCGGGAAAAAACCCACCCTCCAAAAGCTAGACTCAAATGTATTATCAACAACAAAAATAATTACAATACAATGTCTTGAGCCAATGCTCATGAAGAGTAAATCGAGCAACAAAGAATTCTAGAGAATATTTGACACATAAACTCTCCTTAGAAGATATCCAACCTAACCTCATAAAATGCACTAAGGAGCTACATATTTATAGAGATCAACACAAGTGGAAAGAGCTCATGGTTTCCAAAACCATCTCTAATACCAAAGAGGTATGTGGTGTCAACATGCTAAACCAATGACACATTGCACATAGAAACTTCCAACATAACTCAACCAAAATAGTCACCATTCCATATGAAACACCTACCTCACACTTGTCAATAGTGAACTCTACCATAAATATCAATTGTCAAATATTAACCCTTGTACCTAACAATAACAAAGCTGGTCAGGCTCTACTACCAATTGAAAGGAAGCCAAGTACAAAATAACACTTCCAAATGCTAAATCTATCAGAAAAGATGATGTAAAAGATTTCTTACAAACCCTTGTACGCTATTGCAAACTAGATAAACACATATATAAGAATATATTTAAAAAAATAAACTCACAACACCAGATATATGTGGGAAAACCCTTTCGGGAAAAAACCCACCCTCCAAAAGCTAGACTCAAATGTATTATCAACAACAAAAATAATTACAGTACAATGTCTTGAGCCAATGCTCATGAAGAGTAAATCGAGCAACAAAGAATTCTAGAGAATATTTGACACATAAACTCTCCTTAGAAGATATCCAACCTAACCTCATAAAATGCACTAAGGAGCTACATATTTATAGAGATCAACACAAGTGGAAAGAGCTCATGGTTTCCAAAACCATCTCTAATACCAAAGAGGTATGTGGTGTCAACATGCTAAACCAATGACACGTTGCACATAGAAACTTCCAACATAACTCAACCAAAATAGTCACCATTCCATATGAAACACCTACCTCACACCACTTGTGAATAGTGAACTCCACCATAAATATCAATTGTCAAATATTAACTCTCTATGACTCTTCCATCGAGCTAGTAACTAGGACTTCCAAAGTGGGTGGAAAAATAAATAAATAATAAAATTAAAATGTTTGGACTCAAAGGTTGAGACACCTTAATCCCAACACATGCCACATTTAACAAGATTAAAGCACATATGGTATTTTTTTTTCGTGATTCACGTAACATTTATGATTTTATCATGATTCATGCCATAGATGGCATGATTTTAAATTCAATCATAGATGATATAATTTTTTATTTAATCATAGACTATATGATTTTTCCATGGTCCATGATCAAACAAAACTATCGAGTACTGAAATAAGAGCAATTCATATCAAATATCAAACCTCTAGTACTGAAACCAAGACAATTCAAATCAAATATCAAACCTAGGAAGATCATAGTGTGAAGGCTTCCATCTGCATTTTGTATAATCTGTGTCCTAATGCCCATTTCCATGATAGTTAAAATCACTAGTCATATGATGAACCCTACCAAGTCCCATAAATCTATACTGACAATGAGAAAACACATGGGAGGTCAAACCATCTATAACCTCTATACCACTATCTCTCCCAAATCATAGATGGTAACATTTGAGCACATGTGAGAGTTAGGGGCACTAGATCTAGATGGTGGAGTCGTTGCACCATTATGTGAGGTAAAAGGCTTGGATAATTGTGTGTCATGTTGTATAACGATGTCAGTCAAGCTGAAAATTGCATGGAAAGTTTATGCCTCCATACTCTCACTAAGGACTACTTGAACCATAACATGATCAATGAGTTTTGGTGCAAGTGGTCTTTAACTTTGATGGTTATCTACCTACATAGCTATTGGTCTATGTGGGAAAAGTCTCCACATCTACCATGGAATTCCCTCATTTCAAAATAATTAGAAATTTAATTAAGAATAAAATTTAGTATAGTTTTTTGAGGAAATAGAGTGATACCTCATAAGTATTACAAGGAGATTGGTCACATACCATCTACCACCCATCGCAAAAATTATTTCTTATATCATCATGTGATTACATCAATGTATTGGAAATATATTTGAATTTATATGAAGGTCATCAGCTCTAGTATCAATAAAAGGAACACTTATTTGTGCTTTATTTATCTCTTTACTTTTCACTACATTATATGGCAATCTCATTGTGCAATATTGACAACATGAATCTCTATAAGTTTTCCATTAATTTATTTGATTAGTGTCAACATTCATTATCATTGCTACTAATGTTGATGCAAGGAATACATGATGTTGGTTTGATGTTGGAGACCTAAATCTTGAAACTAATTCAAAAATTATAGGTTTGTTTTATTCTATATCCCCTAACAAATCATCTTGGCTTTAATTTGTTTAGGGTTCTTGGAAGGGTTGGAGAGCCAACCATCCTAGGGTTTTCCTTAGGTATTTCATCAATAAAATTCTTTTGGTGCTTTGGGTTAACATGAGATCTATCACATGTTTTTTAAGAAATTGATAAAAATTTAGGCTCAAAGGTTTACATAGTCTCCTATACATTTAAAAAAAATGAAATTAATAAAAAGCTATCTATTTTTTAAAAATACAAATGAAATTTCAATCTAATGAATAAAAAAGGCAACTTACCTCTACTATGACATGACATCATGATGGGGATTTCAAAATCTTCAATATGCATTCATGTTCTCATAAGTTTTTGGTGAGAATGTTAGACCTAAAAATTTGAGGGTCGTGGATTAAGAATATATATATATATATATATATATATATAAATTAAAATTAAAAAACACACCATGTTATTCTAAATTATAACATGTAAATGGTTTTATTTAAAAAAAATACAAGTATTTTTATTAAAAACCATGTGTGTTATGGCTTAGATTTTATGTGCCACAACATGTACATAGTTTTTGAATTTATTAAAAGCACTTACCTATTTTGCTATTTTTTAGTACTTAGGTATAGAAAGCTTCCAAAGGATGTTTGCATATTTATAGAATGAAACCATTTTTGTATGACTCCACATTTCTCTAACAATTTTTTTTTAATTGATTTAAATAAAGTGGCCACTTTTGGCCCCATTTTGCATCCTCATTCCTATGCACATACTCATAGGTAGCCATATTTTGAAATCTAGCCAAGAAGGTCTATTGGAGATAAACACAAGTAGTTAAATCTAGAAACTGATCTTTTATTATAAAAAATATATATTATTCAAAACATATTGTCTTAAAACTACCAGGGGATGGGCAAATCATATGTGAGAGGTGATGAATTATCTTGAGAAGGGTGATAGAAAAGTATAACTTTATTCATGACTAACCCCGTATGATCAAGGATGGGGAGGATGCTTTGACCACCACCGAAAAACCAAGTGCAATGCCAAGTGAAAGAATTATGTTATCTTGAGAAAATACACTCGTGATGACACACAACCTCCCTTTGATGTTGCCAATAAATCATCTTTCAATGAAATAAAAACTAATATTTAGAAAATGCATGTAAAACTACAAACAAGTCACCACACATTCATATCTAGCACTAAAGGTTGTAGGAAGCCACACGAATGATAAAATGCCATGTCTCATTTTTTTGAGTTAAGAGAATAAATAAATTTAATTAAGTTTAACTTGTCAAAAGTAACTTTGCATTATATTTTTAAAAGGTAATTTATATTTAACTATTGAAAAAAAGTTGTTATAAGTGTGGTTAAAATATGTCACTAGAACCAAAGTCTTAGATGTGGTTTTTTAAAGAGATGCTTTTAATATATAATAATTTTAAAATAAAATAATATTATTTTCCTTAAAAAGTTATAATAGGAGTTTTGTACACAAAGATTTGAGAGAATAAATGTGACTTTTTCTATTGCTTGAAGACAAAAACTCTTTTTTTTTTTGTATCTATAAAAGGCTATAGCCAAAGTTGTGTTAAAAGGTAGTTCAAAATATACAAAAATTAACTACCTAAAAACAACAAAACAAGTATGAAGATTATAACATCATACCTAGAAACAAGTAAAATCTAAAGATAGAAGTCAGTTGAAGACTAAAACTATAAGAAACTATAAGATCTAATCACTCATAGATCAAAATGAGTGATCAAAAAGTTCCTAAATACAAAAAACCCTTGCTACTAATATTAGTCTCTAGATCACATAAAAGAGTTGCAACTACTATCCAATTAAAGAGTAAACTTTACGATTGCTAAATATTCTTATCTGGTATTCCTAGAAGAGGATCTAGCTACAAAGCTTTGGCCCCCATGACCTCTTCATGATCTCCCCCCTACAACAACAACATATGTTGTCCTCTACATGAAGATTGTAGATTGGCCTCTTTGTTCTTCAATGCTTCTCAATTCCTCCTGAGTTCTCAATGGTACTTCTTCAACTATCTAGTCTGCATCCCATTCTTCTATGTCTTGAGGTAGAGGTCCCTACAAATAAAAAATGGTTAAAAGTTTGACTTCCATATTATGAAGTCTCAACTCCCCTTCATTCCCAGTCACCAAGTTATCTTCTTTAAGGAAATCTCAAACCTAGGTTGGCCCTCCATTATGTCTAAGTTTATAAAGCTTTATCAAAAATTCAATCTTCTTTTTGATACCAAATCTCCTGCTTTTAAATACTATGTGATCTTCGATATTCAAGATTAGATATCTTTTAGGAGGGTGGTTGTTTATGATTTCTATGTCATAATTTTTTTTTCTTAGAATCATGATATTCTCATCAATGTTTTTGAGAATTCAGGTAATATCTATCATGAAATCCCTATGAAACACCTTTTGACAAAGTCTTTATGTAGTTATTTTATTCAAGACCACATGCAATATGATGGCTAAGAACACTGTTGTGATCTCATTGTTAACCCTATACTTGTGATCAACTATGATATTTAATCCCTTCCTAGAATACCCAAAATAATTTTAACCAACATGATATGCGTGTCTATCATAATTTCTTGCATCCTGTGTTCAATCACAACCCCTAGGAAAGCTACTTGTCTTTTGGGTCTCTACACGTTGAATAAAATGGAGGGACTTCATTATCAGTATTGAATCAATTCAACCACCTCTATTCCCACAAATGAAGCCCTAAAAGTCAATTCTTTTAGCCTACCTATTAAGCATAAGAGGATGCAAGAATACTCACTTGCTTACTTCAACCATCTTCACCTTCTCACTATTTTAATGCTTCAAAATCCTTCATCGTTCATCCCTCGGCAACTTGATATTTGCTAATAGAGAACGTCTAAATAAATAAACCCTTCGTTGAAAATAGAAACCATAATAAAAAGATGGAATTAAATAGGGGGTATTGGAATTCACATAAAAAGATTTGGAAATAATATCAAATCCACCCTTCCTAACAACTTTTGATATTGCCACCTTCTCCTCTATTTTTTGGCTAAATCTGAATTTGGCTTTGATTACTTTTTTCATACTTCTTTTCATAGTAAATTTAGATTGCAAATTATGACTACTTCCATTTTAGTGACTATTGTCAAAATACTAAATGTCCTTTGGGATAGCTTCAAGGACATGCTTATTCCTTACTCTGCTTCAATTTTTCCAATGTGTGGTATGTCAATTCATGCACTAAATGCTTTCTAATTCAAATTTTAGTTTCTGGTAAAAATGAAAGAGTAATAATGTCTTGGTTGTTTAATTTGGGATGATAAAAAAGGCGTCTACCAACAATCTTCCCTGTTAACCGATAAAAACTCGCTAGCATACTTTGTACTTGCTACTCCATCACTTTATTAAGCACCAATTATGACTGATAAAGCAACAAATATTTACTATAATTGCTTAGAGAAGCAAGAAGAGACTTTCTACCAACCAACACTAACCACTCCCTCCCCTTTTTTAAAAATATGAGAATATTTGCATTTTGAAAAATAATGATAAAATACAATCTATGCTCATTGAAAGATATCTTAAGATTGTCCCTTCATTATCTTAAACCCTTCCAGCTGACTCTTTTAATTTCATCTTTTGATTTGGTATATTCTTGATTTGAAATTCATCCTAATAAATCTTTCAGATATTTCTATTATTCAATTCATCCAGAGTCCTTGATATATATTTCATGTTTGATAAAATCTTCCTAGATTATTTTCATTCCTCAAACATAATTTCATCATCTTATTGAAATTATAATCTGACTCCAATGCCTACAATTGTTTCTTTCATAATAAACATTTTCTCTATCTATTAATTGTTCTTTTTGACAATCATACTTTCTTACCTACTAAGGTGAATGTCCAAACCTTATCTAACATTTATTAATTTGATATTTTGTACATCAACACTAAGGTTTGCCAATTTATCTACCTTGTCGAAGATGAAAAATCTTTAACAAGATGGTTATATAGATGAAAACTTCCATCAAGGGATTACCTTAGCATTGAATTTTTGTAGTTTTTATTTTTTTAGGTGTGAAGTTCATTGTGCTAAATAATAATAATATTATTATTTCTTAATGTTTGGTTTGTTTAGAGTTTAGAGTTTGTTAAGTTTCTATTTTTTTAGCATATCCAATTGCCATATGTTGAAGGATTCATTGCTAGATGAGAATTTGAAGTGCATTCATGATTATTTCAATGTTTAGCATGACAATGTGGAGTCATGCATTAATTTGTACATTTCTTCGAACCTATTATACAATCTCATGGAGTCAATTCTTCATGAAATATTAAAGTTACTTATTGCTTTTAGCAAAAACTGACTGATAATCACTATAAGTCCATTTTTACATTAGCTACGAACCAATTTGGGCATGAAGTTCTACTTTCTAAATTAGATTTGAGTATTATTTTTATTTCTATGGAGATTGATCACACACCGTGTTTAGATTTGAGCTAACATTCAATAGTTGGTTATAATATATGCTAAAGGGTTTCAACTGTTAAATATTCAACTAAACAACAATATTAATAATTTTATGTCAGATTTGGATGATGCAACCACATATTGGTGTTATGAGTTAGAATTAATAATTGCATGCTATTTTTGGACGGATTTTTTTATTGCAATTTTTTTCATATTAGTGTTTCATGTTAGGATTAACGATTGCATGTTAGTTTTGGATGTTGTCCATTGTAGTAAATCTTTATTGCTATGTATCATCATTCAATATAGTTTCATGTTGGGAATTTTAACATTATTTTATTATTGAAAGGCTCAAAATTAGTTTTTAGACCACACAATTAGGTATTCTAGTTGTTTGAACTGTTACTAAAAAATACAGCATACAATACAATAAGCATAAGTAGGAAAAGGTTGCATTTGTTTGTCTAATTAATACTACCTTGCAAGTTTTGTTAGTTTACATGTCATTATTGAATTCATTCTAGATGTCATCATTGTACTCTAAGTATTGATTATTATTCCAAAGATTCCAAAATTCATAAATAATCATTACATTGTGCATTCAAACTGAATGGAATATTCAAATGTCCTTTCTTGTTTCATATTTCATATCAATAAGTAGAGTACATTGCAAAATTGAAAGAAGGATTGAAGTATGGAATAGGGGTCCCATGCATTGCCTTGTGTTGTCTTTGAAGTCAGCTGGTTGTCTGCTAGGTCTTTGCATTTAGGTCTTCATAGTCTGATTCTCCATTTGCATCTAGGTCTTTAGGGTTTCATATCTGCATAAGAGAGAAATATGGTTAGATCCTGTTGGATCTAAGCAATACATGAGAAAGAAATAACATACTATAGCAATCAAGTTTTCAATACTGCATATCAATCTGGAAAACTAAATGTAATAAGGAAAAGTACACTGACACTCACTGCAAGGTAGTATTAAAGGGACTTGTTTCTGACATGAAACCTTTTACTACTTATGATCATTGTGGTGTATGTTGTCCTTTTTATTAACCGGGTGTCTGAATTAAAGGGACATAGTATGTTTCAAACTGAGAAACCTTTTTCAGATAACGCATTTCATAATGATGTTATTTGAAAGCTTAAAAAATTATTTTGCAGATAACAATTGACTGGTTTTCACATTCAGCCATTATCAAAGATGCAGATCAAGTTGGATTTTCATGGAAAAAGTGCTACATAAATTGCTAATGATTGCCCATATTCAAGTTCAAGTTACAAATGATGCTGCATAAATATTGGTATAACATGTCCTTGTTGTTTCAAAAGTATATTTTCTAGCTATGACATTATTGTTGCTGAATACAGAAAGAGTGCTTCAAGATTGAGCCATAAAATTTTAAAATGTTTACAGTTTGTTTGTAATTAAAATTCTGGTGTTTTTGAGTGTCACGAGCCCATGCTCAAACTTCATTAACAATGAACAAACATTTTCATCTTGTCGTAATTCTCATCTACTAAGTGCAAATTCAACATCAATGAGAATTATATACAGTGAACAATGCTACAGAAGCTATTGCTAAAAGCTGAAATTTCGAGTTACAAAATCCAACAAGATGCAAGCTGAATAGAAAGTATAAAATATGTATAAACTGCAACAGAGTATGTATAGCTAATAGAGAAATATCATAAAGGAGAAAGCTACTTATCTACTGTGGAATAAATGAAATTATATGCTTGAGCATCTCTCAGTTTTAATCACCTTCTAAGGTTTGTGAAGGTTATGAGTGAAAGATGTTATAGTTTTGCTTATAACTGAATATATCTTTTAACATTTTTCAGTCATAACCTTGCAACTTTAGTAAGTTATTAGAGGTGTTTCATGGTTTCTTGGGGCAACTGTCTATCATTGCTAAGCTCATAGTATATGATTTTGTTTTCTGGTTGCAAAAATGAGTTCACCAGCTCATCAAATTCACTGCCGATATTACAAAGATATATTCATGTCAGCAGAATGAAACAGTTTGAATGCTATGCTATAAAAATAGTTTATGTATAAGCTGTAGAAAGATTCTCAGAATTAGTTTTTAGTGACTGTTTATTTATACATAGTGTTTGTATGAAACTAGTTAGAGAAGTCAAAATTCCCAGTCAAAGTATTTTGGTTTTCATTATTGTCAAAATTATATGCTTGAGCAAAAGACTAGATTTAATGAAGTCACTACTGACAGTAAAATTCTAAAGTCCATGCAAGTGGGAAATGAATGGATAGGTGTGCAAATTGAGCTTCGTGTTACAACAGTGGGTATTATATGTCTACCAATCAAAGGCTTGAACAAGGTCAAGCCGAGCTCTTAGTTGAGTCGACTTCATGTTCAGTTAGACTGACTTCATTTTCAGTCAGAATGTGAAGTCGAGCTTCACATATAAGCACATGAGATAAAAGAAGATCAACAAAAGAGTAAAAAAAAAAAAAAGAGGCCTTGACTATCAGTAGGTCACGATGTGAAGACTCACAGTCCTGTGCCAGTCATTATTGGTCATAAATCATTCACATCTGTTAATAAAATAAAGCTTCGAATCCATAGCAAAAACAAGGATGAATGAAACAACACTAGAGGCCGAGAATCATAATGTAGAGCTTGCGGAGATAAAGAAGAAAATCAATAGCATAAACATTGAATCAAATATATGCTGCAAAGTTTAGTCATAGCTCATGATTTATAAATAGAAATAACTACAAGAAAGCACCAGTCGTATGACTGATAACACAAAGCCAATATAGAAGCCGTGACTACAACTAATCAAAGGTTCGAGTTCATAAGCTTCAAATCTTTTATGAGGAGTGAAATAATAGTAGAGGCTATGAGTTATGGTATGGAATTCATGGTTTGTTGATCAGGCAAAGGGAGTCTCAATTACCCAACGTAAGAAACAACTTTAAACAAGATGGAACTATTAGTAAAAGTCTCAACTTACGATAAATTATAGTCACAAACCGTGACTCATCAAGTTCCAATATATTATCTGTGAAGAATGAATCAAGCCTAGAACTAAGAGAATGCCATGATTTATGGCTAATAATATACTAGTATTTTCAAAATAGAGAAAAGCCAAGAGTTATATATGCAAGTGAACAATAACAGTGACAATAATATCAATAGAGGCACAGTGATCTACCTATCAAAGTTGAGCAAGATGGAAATATTCAAAACATTTGATAAGTAAAAACCAGTCGACTGGGTATAACAAAGAGCTTCATTCATAGTTATTATGTCGAGCTCAAGTTCAGTAGAGTGATCTATTCACAGTTTTTCCAAGCTTCACCAAGTTTTTGAAGGCTTCTACCAATTAGGGTTTTTTTTTTCCCTAAAATTTCTCTATGAAGAATGAGATAAGCACAGTTTCCAAAAATGCAAAATGAGTATAACGATTTAGAGTCCGCCAAGCAATTCAATGCCATCAATGCACATGTTGTTCCTACAGAGTCTTGAAAACCACAACATGCTACCTCACATATTCATCTCCTCGATTATTGCATTGTATTGCAAGTGGATGAAACAGTCATGTCGACTTTCTCCACCTTGCACATTTTCACACTTAGATATCTTATCTAAGTTAGGAATGGAGGGATATATTATCTGATATTAGTTTATCTAATATTTAGTTAATATTAATATTGGCAAGAAAAATGTAAAAGGATTTAATTCCTTATTGTAATCCAAAATTTAGGGGCATTTAGATTCAACTTTCATAAGCTTAATTAGTGGCATATTGTTGGCCATTTTTTAGGGCATTTTTGGGGGGATTTAGATTTTTGGATTTGAAGCTAGGGTAGGATATAAAATTGATTTTTCATGATCAATTAAGGGTTGTAGATTTGGGAGAGATGGCATATAGTGAACTTATTGTTCCTAGGTGCTTTGAAGGCCATTTTTGTAATCATTTTTGTCAGATTTTGGAGGGAATGAACCGGAGATTTTGATTCATATTTGTGAAATTATTTTGATATTGGATCTTGTTTTCATCTTTTCTAACAAGTGTCAAATTATTTGTTATCCAAAGGAAGTGAGTAGATTTCTGTTCCTTCTCAAGATAATCAATTGCTTCAAGACCTTGTGTGAGAAATGTATGTTTGTTGGCTATTCAAGCTATTCGTGGTGAAACCCTGATAGTGAGTTTTGTTAACCTATATGTTGAGTAGAGATTCAGAGTGTTGAGATCTTCATTTATGAATTAGGATTGATGTTTCATCTTTTCTACAAGGTTTGAAATATTCTTGGTGTATCACCCTAATCTAGTTTAGTTATAAGTTTCCTTTTCCTTTTTCCAAACAAGTTGCAGATCAGGAAATGATATTCCATATTTTATAGGAACCGGCCTAGAATCCAGAGATTCCTCCTTATTCATAGTCTACCCATAGCTCGAGGAGGTTTCCATTTCAAGGATAAAATTGTTGTGTAGCCCTAATGCCTGATTTAGGGTGACAATTCTAAACGTGAACAGTTTTTGGCACGCCCTGTGGGACTACAAACTGCTTCTCAGTTCTGAGCTGTTCGATCTAAGGTTGTTTCAAATTTTAGTTGTAGCTCTCAGTGTGGATTTTAATGAGTAGGAATCCAATGAGATCAAATAAGGACGGTTTTGTAAATCAAGAATTACAGTTAAGCAGAAGAGCAGGGAGATCATCTAGAGGTGGAAGAACATCGCATAATCCAAGAGGTATTTCTTTGAATTCAGATTTCTCATCATTTGGTAATCCTATTTTTGAAAATCGAGCTACAAAGTCAGAAGAACTTGAGGTTATTATCGAAGAAATCAGTCTTCCTGAAGATCTAAGTGTTCTTAATCATACTGGAAGAGAATTTCCAAGTGTTGAAAATTTATTTATAGATAATTCTATTCTTGGAGCTTCTAAAAGTGGTACTGCAACAACTCCCCTGAATCTAAAGACTTATCAAAGGAAAGTAGTTTAGCCTGCTCAACCTTTTGTGACACTGGCTATTTAGCAGCAAGCTCCTACACATCAAGCAATGGCTAGGAATCTACCATTTGTTACATTCAATCAAGGCAGTCCTTTAAGGATTGCAAATCATAATAATGTTCCATTGGCTGCTCTTAAAGGCTTGCCATCATTTACTGGAGAAGGATCAGTAACAACTATTGAACACATCAGAGATGTTGCAACTCTTTGCAATGTTCATCATGTTACAGAAGAAGACATAGCGTTGAAGCTGTTGGCTGCATCACTCAAGGGTAAAGCCCTTTACTGATTTAGAACTCTCCCAATGGATTCTATTGCTACTTGGGATGTCCTGGGTGAAAGGTTATCTAATTTTTTTGAGGACAAATCTAATAACTTGTCCCTTGTGGAGTAATTAACTACAATCAAGAGAGCCCCACAAGAGGAGATGAGTGATTTTAATCTCCATTTTCAGAAGACTTGGAATCGGATCCCTATTACGGTAAGACCTTCAACTAAATATGCATTTTTATATTATTTGAAGAGTTTGAATAGCGACATCTCTGCAATGATTCAATCTATGGGAGGTAATACTTTACCTCAAGCTTTTGATACTGCTATTAGGGCAGAGAATAGTCTTATCCAGGTAGGAAAGATAGCTCCTAGGCCTCCTATGCCTTTCTTTCCTATTATACAGTCTAATATGCCATTGGTAGTTCCACCATTATCTATTGTCTCATCTTATAAACCCTCAGAGATAGCTCCTACAACTCCTTTGAATGAATTACAGACTATTAAGGACAATCAACAAAAAATTGAAAGTTTGTTGCAATCTTTTGGTAATGATTTAGTGGCCCTTAAGAGGAATCAAGCTCAAGCAAACCCTGCTATTCAAAATCAATTTGCTAGTTCTTCTTCCCAATATCCTAATCAGCCTAATTTTTAGGCCAGTAGGTAGAAATTTCAAGGAAATACTAATGCAAATAGGTAGAATTGGAATATGAGACCAAATAGACAGTATAATCCAACACCTCTCAATACTGTTAGGGATATTGTTCCTACTTAGAATAACATTGCTACTGACTGGTGTTGTCCATGTAATGAGCCACATGATTAGTCTACATGTTCTAATGGAATTCTTAATCAAGCTCTTATGGTACAAAATTTAATGAATTCACAGCAGAATGTGTCTGTTGAAGAGGTCCAAAATCAATTAGACCAAAGTGCTACAGATACCAGATTCTTAAACTGTCAAGAGGAAGAATTTTGTGGACTTAATGAAGATTCATCAATTGCAGCAAATACAAGAGCAAAAAAGAGAGCCTTTGAAGCAGATCAATCTACTGGTAATGTTTCTTCTCCACTAGTTTCTATTTTAAAGAATCCCTCAGTTTCCACTAATAAAGATCAAACCCAAAGGAATGTTGATCAGAGTTCTCCTAGATCATCACATAAGGTACAGTTTACTGTTCCATTCAATAGTGTTGATACAATGAAGAAAACAAATGTTACTTTGTCTGCATGGGAAACTTTGTCTATTCTAGGACAGATTGAGATTTTAAAAGAAGAATTATCCAAGCTGGCAGTTAATTCACAGCAAATAGTACATCAATCACCAAGTGTGGTCATGACTAACTATGAGCCTCCCAAGGTTTAGGAAAAGCCATCAAAAGAAGAGAAAAGGCCTGCTAAAGTTCAGCAGCCAGTAGTACCAAAAGTCAAGAAGACTGCAAATATTGAAAAAATAGCAGTAACTACTAATAAGAAACTATCAAATGTACAAAATACATTTGAAAAGGAAGGTAAGAAATCTACGAATGAAAAGCCTCCTCCTTTTTATGTCTCTTTGATTATTGGAAAAAAATTAGTTCATAACTGTATGGTTGATAGTGGTGCAACCAGCACCATCATGCCTAAGAAGATAGCAGATTTGCTAAATTTGAAATATGAGCCTCTTGAGAAAGGTGTAGTCCAACTTGATGGAACTTTAGTTAAAACCTTAGGAGTCATTAAAAAGGAAAGTTTGACCTTACATTCCTGCCCAAATTTTTCAATACCTCATGATATATATGTTATTGATTTACCAACATATTTTGTTGTGTCTGTCCAGAGACTTCACAACCAAAATAGATGGCTATTTTTCATCAAATTGGTCACATTTGTACTTCAGAACTAGATATGGTACTAAGGTAACCATGAAATTAGAATCACTGGCCAAAAATCACATAGAGCCTTATAATCCAAGTCCTATTAATGCAAGTTGTGTGATTATGGATCAAGATGAAATACCTGATTATTCAACTTATAATACTCAAATTGGAGCATATCCAGATATTGTTCTAGATGAATGGACTACTAGGAATGAATAGAATGATGACATGTTTGATGTTGGTTTTGGAAATTACATGATTTTAGAGTCTGATTCAGTAGTGCCTAATTTGATTAAAGACCCAGAATCTGAATCTGATGTGTCTAACCAGCTTTGGGATTTATATTTTGATGGGTCAAGGAATAAGGATGGAGTTGGTGCAGGGGTCATGTTGGTATCACCTGATGGTGATAAATTTTATGCTGCATTCAAGTTGTCCTTTCCTTGTTCTAACAATGTGGCTGAATATGAGAGTTTGATTCAGGGATTAGAGTGGGCAAGATTGAGAGGTATTAAGTGTTTGAGAGCATTTGGAGACAGTGAGCTTATTGTTGAGTAGGTGAGAGGTATCAATATAGTTAAAAATGATCTGCTTAAGATGTATAAATCTAGAGTTTCTGACATTCTAGATGAATTTGATGCTTTTAACCTGATTTCAATTCCTAGAAGGGAAAATCTACATGCTGATAGGCTGACTGGTATTGGTGCTCATATTACAATAACAAAAAATAAAGGATTGATTTCAGACCAGTCACATATTAAAATAATTGTTAGGCCATCCATTCTAGATAATGACACTTATTGGCAAGTTTTCAATACTAATGAACATATCTTAAGTTTTTTGACATAAACATATGGTTTTTCAACTTCAAGAGATAACAAAAACATTCAGCAAATGGAAGACCAGATTATTCAGTTGAAAACCAACAAGCTTCCAAAGGGATTAGTTAGCTTGAAATCAGCTTTTAATTTTGATGATCAGTTTAGAAAGGGTAAAACCAACTTGCTGATTAAAGATCATTATGAAGAAGTGGAAATTTTCAGAGACAAGCAGTTGAAGGTTGGTAAAATAAATTCTCCCGAAGAAAAAGAACTGTTTATTGATCTTTTAAGAGAATATAATGATGTTTTTGCATGGGATTACTCTGATCTAAAGGGTTTTGAGTCCCAATTAACCCAGCATACTATAGAATTGGAACCAAATGCTAGGCCAATTAGACAAAGGCAAAGGCCTATAAACCCCAAGTTAGAGCCATTAATGTTAAAAGAGCTGAGAAAACTTCTAGACGGTGGTATTATATTTCCTATTAAGAACACATCTTGGGTTTCTAACTTAGTTCCAGTAAGGAAGAAGAATGGAGAGATAAGACTTTGTGTAGACTTTAGAGACCTTAATAGGGCATCTCTGAAAGATAGACACCCTCTTCCTTCCATGGAACAAATTTTACAATATGTTTAAGGTTCTAAGAGATTCTCACTCTTAGATGGATATTCTGGTTACAACCAGATTTTAGTTAAAGAATCTGATCAATTTAAAATAGCTTTTACAACTAAATGGGCTACCATGGCTTACAGGAGAATGCCATTTGGGTTATCAAATGTTGGAGACACTTTTCAGAAAGCAATGGACATGGCTTTCAAGAACTTAATGTATAAGTTTGTTTTAGTGTACCTAGATGATGTGACAATTTATAGCAACGTTGCAAATCAACACATTGATCATTTGAGACAGATGTTACAAAGATGTAGAGAATTTGGAATTTCTTTAAATTCTAAGAAATCTGTGTTTGCAGTTCATGAGGGAAAACTCCTAGGATACCAGGTGTCTAAGGAAGGAACAACAATAGATCCTGAAAGAATTCATGCAATTCTTGAGCTTTCATTGCCTAAACACAAGAAAGGATTGCATAGTTTTATTGGGAGAATTAATTTTGTAAGGAGGTTTATCCTTGATATTGCAAACCTGTTAAAACCATTAACTACTATGCTTAAGATAGATGTTCCTTTTAGCTGGACTGATGAAGGAAAAAAGAATTTTGAACTGATAAAACAGGCTTTGTCTTCAGCCCCTACTCTTGTTAATCCTGATTTTACTAAAGATTTTATTCTATATGCTTATGGTAGTTCTGACACCATTTCAACAATGTTGGTTCAAAAGAATGATGAAAAACAAGAGCAACCGGTTGGTTTTTTCAGAAAAGGTATGGATGACTATGAAAAAAGGTACAATTTTATTGAAAAGCATGTACTAGCTATTATTAAAGCTTTGAAGAAGTTTAAGCATTTAATTGCTAGAAATAAAGTACACCTAATGGTTGCTCATCCTAGTATCAAAGAGTTTTTATTGAACAAAGATGTTAATGAAAAGAGGGATGGTTGGATAACAAGGGTTATGGAGTATGATGTACAGATTCATGTGACTAAGCTAATTAGAGGCAAGTGCCTTTGTGTTCAAATGGCAGAAGAGGAAGAACAAGCTGAATTTTTTGAAGAATCTAAAAATTTACAAAGTGATGTTATATTGTTCAACAATCCTACAGCTTGGTTATTAGATATGACAAGATTCTTTCAAAATGGACAATGCCCAAACAATCTTGATAAGGGAAAAAGGAGATACTACAGGTTACAATCTATTCCCTATGTTCTTATTGATGGTGTACTATATAGAAAAGACTATTCTGGAATGTTTCTTAAATGTATTGATTCACTAGATCAGGATAGAATTTTATCTAAATTTCATGATGGATCTTATGGAGGACATTTCAGTCCTAAAACTACAGCCTAGAAAATACTAAGGGTAGGCTATTTTTGGCCTGATTTATTTAAGGATGCTCATGTTTGGGTTGGAAAATGTCAGAAATGAGCAATTTTTGTAGATAAACAAAGGTTGGCAGCCCTGCCATTAAAATCAATTGTGGTTGATCAGCCATTTGCTAAGTGGGGTATGGACTTTATTGGTCCTATCAATCCTAATTCTAGTGTAGGTCATAAATGGATTTTGACTGCTACTGATTATTTCACAAGATGGACTGAAGCTATTGCACTAAAAGAGGCTACTGGACCTACTGTGTTAAAGTTTTATGAAGATATTGCAACCAGGTTTGGAGTTCCTCAATCAACTATCTCTGATAATGTTATGGCTTTCATTGGTTTAGCTGTTACAGAATGGGCTGTAAAGAATGGGATTTATTTAAATACTTCTTCAAACTATTATCCTCAGGGTAATGGTCTTGCAGAGTCTACAAATAAAAATCTAATTAGAATTATCTAAAAGACTCTGCAGGATAACAAGAGAGATTTGCATTCTAAGTTGAAGGTAGGCCTATGGCTGGATAGGATTACACCTAAACAGGTAATTGGGAATTCCCCTTATGTCCTGGTTTATGGTAAAGAGGCCAGATTGCCAGTTTTTACTGAATTTCTAGCCTTGCAGCTAGCTGATCAGATGTTACTATTTAAAGAAGAAGATCCCCTCAAACTAAGGTATGCTGATTTACTACAACTTGAAGAAGAAAGGAGAAAGACATTGGAAACAATGGAACTTAAACAAGCACAAACTAATAGATCTTTTGACAGGAAAGCTAAGTTCAGAGAATTCAAGGAAGGAGATTTAGTACTCAAGTGGGATGTGCTAAAGAGCATGCTAGGGAAGCATGATAAATTTGATAATTTTTGGTCAGGCCCTTTTGTTATAACAGCTTGTAAGGAGAAAAATGCTTTTTAGTTGTCCACAACTGAAGGGGAAGAATTGCAGATTCCAGTTAATGGAATACACCTCAAGCTTTGCTTTGAGGGTTAGGTTAGTTTCAGTTTTTTTTTCAAGTTCAATAAGTGATGTCCAAGTACTGGGTCTTTAGGTTGCATTGAGTCTAGTTTAGGTGCATTTTCATTTCAATAAAAGTTTCATTCATGGTTTAGTTTTCCTAAAATTTGTTTCCCTATGATAAGTCTATAGGTCATGTCTAGTAGGTAGACATCTGGTAGAAGTCACCAAAATTGTTACTCAAAAATACAGCATACAATACAATAAGCATAAGTAGGAAAAGGTTGCATTTGTTTGTCTAATTAATACTGCCTTGCAGGTTTTGTTAGTTTACATGTCATTATTACATTCATTCTAGATATCATCATTGTACTCTAAGTATTGATTATTATTCCAAAGATTCCAAAATTCATAAATAATCATTACATTGTGCATTCAAACTGAATGTAATATTCAAATGTCCTTTCTTGTTTCATATTTCATATCAATAAGTAGAGCACATTGTAGAATTGAAATAAGGATTGAAGTATGGAATAGGGGTCCCATGCATTGCCTTGTGTTGTCTTTGAAGTTAGATGGTTGTTTGCTAGGTCTCTGCATTTAGGTCTTCATAGTCCAATTCTCCATCTGCATCTAGGTCTTTAGGGTTTCATATCTGCATAAGAGAGAAATATGGTTAGATCATGTTGGATCTAAGCAATACATGAGAAACAAATAATATACTGTAGCAATCAAGTTTTCAATACTACATATCAATCTGGAAAACTAAATGTAATAAGGAAATGTACACTGATACTCACTGCAAGGTAGTATTAAAGGGACTTGTTTCTGACATGAAACCTTTTACTACTTATGATCATTGTGCTGTATGTTGTCCTTTTTATTAACCAGGTGTTTGAATTAAAGGGACTCAGTTTGTTTCAAACTGAGAAACCTTTTTCAGATAATGCATTTCATAATGATGTTATTTGAAAGATTAAAAAATTATTTTGCAGATAACAGTTGACTGGTTTTCACATTTAGTCATTGTCAAAGATGCAGATCAAGTTGGATTTTTAAGGAAAAAGTGCTACATAAATTGCTAATGATTGCCCATATTCAAGTTCAAGTTACAAATGATGCTGCATAAATACTGGTATAACATGTCCTTGTTGTTTCAAAAGTATATTTTCTAGCTATGACATTATTGTTGCTGAATACAAAAAGAGTGCTTCAAGATTGAGCCATAAAATTTTAAAATGTTTACAGTTTGTTTGTAATTAACATTCTGGTGTTTTTGAGTGTCACGAGCCCGTGCTCAAACTTCATTAACAATGAACAAACATTTTCATCTTGTTGTACTTCTCATCTACTAAGTGTAGATTCAGCATCAATGAGAATTATATACAGTGAACAATGCTACATAAGCTATTGCTAAAAGCTGAAATTTTGAGTTACAAAATCTAATAGGATGCAAGCTAAATAGAAAGTATAAAATATGTATAAACTGCAACAGAGTATGTACAACTAACAGAGAAATATCATAAAGGAGAAAGCTACTTATCTACTGTGGAATAAATGAAATTATATGCTTGAGCATCTCTCAGTTTTAATCACCTTCTAAGGTTTGTGAAGGTTATGAGTGAAAGATGTTATAGTTTTTCTTATAACTGAATATATCTTTTAACATTTTTCAGTCATAACCTTGCAACTTTAGTAAGTTATTAGAGGTGTTTCATGGTTTCCTGGAGCAACTATCTGTCATTGCTGAGCTCATAGTATATGATTTTGTTTTCTGGTTGTAAAAATGAGTTCACCAGTTCATCAAATTCATTGCCGATATTACAAAGATATATTCATGTCAGCAGAATGAAATAGTTTGAATGCTATGCTATAAAAAAAATTTATGTACAAGCTGTAGAAAGATTGTCAGAATCAATTTTTAGTGACTGTTTATTTATACATAGTGTTTGTATGAAAGTAGTCAGAAAAGTCAAAATTCCTGATCAAATTATTCTAGTTTTCATTATTGTCAAAATTATATGCTTGAGCAAAAGACTAGATTTAATGAAGTCACTACTGACAGTAAAATTCTAAAGTCCATGCAAGTGGGAAATGAATGGATAGGTGTGCAAATCGAGCTTCATGTTACATTATAGGGTATTATATGTCTACCAGTCAAAGGCTCGAACAAGGTCAAGCCAAGCTCTTAGTTGAGTCAACTTCATGTTCAGTTAAACTGACTTCATTTTCAATCAGAATGTGAAGTCGAGCTTCACATATAAGCACATGAGATACAAGAAGATCAACAGTACAGTAAAAAAACAAAAAAGAGGTCGTGACTGTCAGTAGGTCACGATGTGAAGACTCACAGTCCTGTGCCAGTCATTATTGGTCATAAATCATTCACAACTACTAATAAAATAAAGCTTTGAACCCATAGCAACAACAAGGATGAATGAAACAACACTAGAGGCTAAGAATCATAGTGTAGAGCTCGTGGAGATAAAGAAGCAAATCAATAGCATAAACATTGAATCAAATATATGGTGCAAAGTTCAATCACAGCTCATGATTTATAAATAGAAATAACTACAAGAAAGCACCAGTCGTATGACTGATAACACAAAGCCAATATAGAAGCTGTCACTACAACTAATCAAAGGTTCGAGTTCATAAGCTTCAAATCTTTTACAAGGAGTGAAATAATAGCAGAGGCCATGAGTTATAGTATGGAATTTGTGGTTTGTTGATCAGGAAAAGGGAGTCTCAGTTACCCAACGTAAGCAACAACTTTAAACAAGATGGAACTATTAGTAAAAGTCTCAGCTTACGATAAATTATAGTCACAAACCGTGACTCGTCAAGTTCCAATATATTATCTGTGAAGAATGAATAAAGCCCAAAACTAAGAGAATGCCATGATTTATGGCTAATAATATACTGGTATTTTCAAAATAGAGAAAAGCCAAGAGTTATATATGCAAGTGAACAATAACAGTGACAATAATATCAATAGAGGCACAGTGATCTACCTGTCAAAGTTGAGCAAGATGGAAATATTTAGAACATTTGATAAGTAAAAACCAGTCGACTGGGTATAACGGAGAGCTTCATTCATAGTTATTATGTCGAGATCAAGTTCAACAGAGAGATCTATTCATAGCTTTTCCAAGCTTCACCAAGTTTTCGAAGGCTTCTACCAGTTAGGGTTTTTTTTGTTTTCCCTAAAATTTCTCTATGAAGAATGAGATAAGCACAGCTTTTGAAAATGCAAAATGAGTATAACAATTTGGAGTCCGCCAAGCAATTCAATGCCATCAATGCACATGTTTTTCTTGTAGAGTCTTGAAAACCACAACATGCCACCTCACATATTCATCTCCTTGATTATTGTATTGTATTGCAAGTGGATGAAACAGTCATGTCAACTTTCTCCACCTTGCACATTTTCACACTTAGATATCTTATCTAAGTTAGGAATGGAGGGATATATTATCTAATATTAGTTTATCTAATATTTAGTTAACATTAATATTGGCAAGAAAAATGTACAAGGATTTAATTCCTTATTGTAAGCCAAAATTTAGGGGCATTTAGACTCAGCTTTCATAAGCTTAATTAGTGGCATATTGTTGGCCATTTTTTAGGGCTTTTTTGGGGGGATTTAGATTTTCGGATTTGAAGCTAGGGTAGGATATAAAATTGATTTTTCATGATCAATTAAAAGTTGCAGATTTGGGAGAGAGGGCATATAGTGAACTTATTGCTCCTAGGTGCTTTGAAGGCCATTTTTGTAATCATTTTTGTCAGATTTTGGAGGGAATGAACCAGAGATTTTGATTCATATTTGTGAAATTGTTTTGATATTGGATCATGTTTTCATCTTTTCTAACAAGTGTCAAATTATTTATTATCCAAAGGAAGTGAGTAGATTTATGTTCCTTCTCAAGATAATCAATTGCTTCAAGACCTTGTATGAGAAATGTATGTTTGTTGGCTATTCAAGCTATTCGTGGTGAAACCCTGATAGTGAGTTTTGTTAACCTATATGTTGAGCAGAGATTCAAAGTGTTGAGATCTTCATTTATGAATTAGGATTGATGTTTCATCTTTTCTGCAAGGTTTGAAATATTCTTGGTGTATCACCCTAATCTAGTTTAGTTGTAAATTTCCTTTTCCTTTTTCCCAACAAGTTGCAGATCAGGAAATGATATTCCATATTTTATAGGAACCGGTCTAGAATCCAGAGATTCCTCCTTATTCAGAGTCTACCCACAGCTCGAGGAGGTTTCCATTGTCAGGATAGAATTATTGTGTAGCCCTAATGCCTGATTTAGGGTGACAATTCTAAACCTGAACATGAACAACATCATAAAAAAATGTTTTGGAGTTTCAATAGTGATATTTGATAACCTACAAATGATTGAATATCTTGAGGAAAGTTTGACAATGGAATGGATATTTGAAAGACAACGATTGATGATCATCGAGCTACTAAAGTATATGTAAGAAAATTAAATTAGTTAATGTATTATCATTGATGTCAAATATTTTTTACTGTACTTATCGTGATGGTTACAAACATCTTAAGAAGGAAAATGGTAAAGGAAAGAGATATCTACATGAAGATGAGATGGATAAGAAGGATATGGATAGGGTATACATTGGATAACTTATTAATGATTCTATGACATTATGTTAGTTACTTGATTGTATTACATGAATCTATTATGTATTGAAGATCAAGAATGAACAAGTTTATGTGGTCGGTAAATAAAGAATTTTTTATACATTGAGAAAGTAGTGTATACCGAGTATAGTATTAATCGAGCTAGTTATCACCGATGCATTACGGTATTGACCGAGTGAAAGAAATAAATGGAACTTATGACTGCTGACTAAAATTGATGAGTTGGACAATTGTTTATGATTCTAAGGTAAAAGATAATGTTTTTTATGATGATCAAATGAAAGACAAAATTCAAGGTTGATCAAATGAAGGAGATTAAAACATGTTATTGACATAGCTGTCAAGGAAGGTTAAAGTGGAAAAATCTATGGTGAAGATTAAGAGGAAAAATATATGGATGGAAATAAAATGGTTTATGATGTCTATATAAGGAGACATGCGATTCATTATTGATTATGGATGCTGTAGGAGAATTCATGTGAAAAGATTTATTTCATGCAACACTGATTAGACTGGTTGAAGATAGAACTAAGCAAAGCTGCAAACAACACCAAGTGACTAAGAAAACAATTACCAAGCATAACAGAGTTTGAGGAAACAAAGATATTGAATTGATTATTGATCATAGGTATTTTTGAGCTTAGCAAAGATCTGAAAATCTACAAATCAAGTTGTATTTGAATTAGGTCATTACTGTATCAGTTTAACCATTGCTATAGATAAATCTCTTAACCGAGTGGGACTTAACAATCTTTATATTTCAATATGACATTCAATGAATGTTGATTTTTTTCTTGTTGACCCCATAGTGAATGTTTGGTCAAGAGATAACTATTAGTGATAAATCCTCTAACCAGGTCACACCTCATAGTGTGTTTTGTAACCTTTAACAAGATTGGCTCCTAACCGAGCTCACTTTAGAAGAGTGAATTATTTTGGGTTACCGGTCCTAGGTGGTTTTACCCCTAACATGGTTTCCATGTTAAAAATCTATGTATTATATGTGTATAGATGTGTTGAATTTTTATTTTACTTTACCCATTTCTATAACTAGATAGATCGGTAAACACCGTACTTAATTTACTGGTAATCAGTATATGAAGAGAAAGACACAATTGATATTTTACCGAGTTGATTAATTGATTTGAAAGTTTTGATATATACATCTGGGAGTATTTGGGATTGTAGGATAACTACTGATTCACCCCCCTTTGGGTTATCTAACAATTGGTATCAAAGCATAGAGTGCTTGGAAAGAAAAGTTTGAAGGACTTAAGCTAAAGATCACAAGATGTATAAGAGAGAGGTGCCAAAGCTGAACAAAGACAACTTCTTGACATGGCAAAGAAGAATGAGATTGTATCTATTAGGGATTGGAGAGTCCGTAATATACTACTTGGATAACAAGTTTATCTTACCTACTGGACCTTTGACTTTTAATCAAATGAGAGAAAGACATGAATACAATACTACAATGATAGAGCTTGTTGCTTCCTTATTAGATGCCAAATTTTAAGATGTTAAGACATGTACTTCTGCTAAACAGATGTGGGGAAAGCTTACACTAGTTCACGAAGCATATGTGAATGTGCTAAGGGCTAAAGATGAAATTCTTAGAGGAAATTTTGATGACATGAGAATGAAAGAAGGATAGAACATATCACAGTACAACAATTGAGTCAAGGAGATTGTCAATGCTATCTGAGGAGCAGGATGTATTATTGAAGAAGACACTGTTGTAAGTAAAATTGTGAGAACCTTGTTGCCTACTTATGCCATTAGAGTCTCTGTAATTAATGAGATGAGATCAACTCCTGGTAATCATATTACACTTGATAGTCTAATCAGTAGATTAACTGCATTTGAGTTGAATAACTTTGATAATAGTGTTGTTCCTATAGTTGAGTCTACATTTATATCATCTTTGAAAATTGGTAAATCAAGCAGTAAACACATGATAAGAAATGAGAGTGATAGTGAAAGTGATGAGGATGAACTTGATGAGCTTGAAGCATTAATGGCTAGAAGACTGCAGAAAGGTAAAAGAAGATATAGAGGAAAACTACCTTTGGTATGCTTTAATTGTAGAGAGATTGGCCATATTGCAGCTAAATGTCCTAACATGAAAGAAGATGAGAAAGACAATAAAAGATCTAGTGAAAGGAAATCTGGTAGAAGAGATAACCGAGAACATGGAAGCAACCAATAGTATGATAGAAGAAGTAACTAAGATTACAAAGACAAAGGTAAGAAGGCATGTTACCTTATTGAAGATGATGGTGATGACACCGACACCGACACTAATGAAGACATTGAGGTGGTATTAGTAGCTTTAAAAGAAGATTCAGAAGAAGAAGAAAGGTATGTTGAAACAACACTTATTTCTAAGGTTCGCAAGAATGATACTTGGATTATTGATAGTGGTTGTACACATCATATGACTGGTGATGAAGATAAATTTGAATACTTTGAACATTATAATGGTGGATCTGTTAAAATGGGAAATGATACACCTTGTCTAGTAAAAGGAAAAGGGTCTATATTATTGAACAATAAGATCAGATATGAGAATGGATATTGGGTGAAGGGACTTAATTACAACTTGTTGAGTGTAGCATAGTTGAATAATACAGATCACTGAGTTGCGTTTGAGAATAGGAAAGTGAAAATCTATGATGAGATTGGAAAGTTGGTCGGTACTGGTGAACAATCTAAAAGTAATCTATTTTATCTTGACAATGTTGAAACTCCTTGTTTATTGGCTAGAACTGAAGATGTGTGGTTATGGCACAAAAGGTTATGTCATGTGAATTTTGACAACATGGTTAAGGTCAGTAAGAAAAGAAGAAATAGAGGCTTACGGAACATATCTAAACCTGACCATGTCATGTGCAAACAATGTCAAATGGGAAAAATTGCAAAATCTAGTTTTAAGAGAAAAAACTATTCATCTATGCTATTTTGGAGTTGGTTCATACCAACTTGTGTGGTCCTATGAGAACTAAGAGTTATTATGGAGACAAATATTTTATCTTGTTTGTTGATGACTACTCTAGAATGATGACTGCCATGTTCTTGAAAGAAAAATCTAAAGCTTTTAAGATATTTAAATGGTTTAAAGCTAAAGTGGTAAAAAATTAAAATGTTTGAGATCAAATAGAGGTGGTGAATTTATTTCTGATGAGTTCACTAACTTTTTTAATGGGAATGGAATTAAGAGACAATTTTATGCACTGAGGACACCACAACAAAATGAGATTGCTGAAAGGAGGAATAGATCTATTGTTGATTGTGCTAGAACACTAATGATTGAAAAGGATGTTACACAGATATACTGGAGAGAAGCTGTTAGTACTGTTGTATACACATTGAACTAAGTTCAACTGAAGAAAGATTCAAACAAGACACCTTATGAATTATAGTATGGTTACACACCGAATGTAAGTTATTTCATAATATTTGGAAGTAGATGTTACATTTTGAAAGATGATAGAAATGAGAAATTTGATTCAAAAGGTGATGAAGGATTATTCTTAGGATATTCTACTAAAAGAAAAGCTTACAAATGTTTGAATAAGGCTACTAATAAGATGACTGAAAGTGCAAATGTGAGAGTTGATGAATTTGGTGAAAAAAATGGTGAAGAAAGCAAAAAGGAACCAGAAGACTATGGTAGATTTACTTACATTGAGAAACCTGACACTCTACTCGAGCAATAACCTAGCATTATCAAGCAACTGGGTAATGCTACTAAGCATAAACCTTCACAGACCGAGAATCAACAAATAGTTACTGATGAAGATCATGATCCTACACCGAGTGGAAAAAACAATGAAGAACAAAGAACTGAACCTGTACTTGCAAGATATGTAAGGAAAAATCATCCATAAAATCATATTATTGGAGACAAGAAATCTGATATGATGACACAAAGTAAGTAGAGAAACAACACATGTTTAGTTTGTGAATTTGAATTGAAAACTGTTAGAGATTCACTTGAAAATGATGAATGGGTTAAGGCCATGAATGAAGAAATTGAGTAAATACAAAAAAACAAAACATGGACATTGGTACTAAGGCTGAAAGACAAGAATGTAATTGGAACCAAATGGATATTCATAAACAAGTTGAATGAAAAAGGAGATGTCACTAGGAATAAGGCAAGACTTGTATGCAAAGGGTATGCACAAGAAGAAGGAATTGACTATGGTGAGACTTTTGCACCAGTTTCTAGACTTGAAGGAGTTAGAATATTACTTGCTTATGTTGCTTACAAAGGATTTAAAGTTTATCAGATGGATGTTAAATCTGCATTTCTGAATGGAATACTTGAAGAAGAGGTATACATTGAACAACATGAAGGGTTTCGTGATCCTAATCAAAAGAATATGGTATGTAAATTTTACAAAGCACTATATTGATTGAAACAAGCACTGAGAGCATGGTATGAAAGACTGCATTCCCACCTTATTGGTATTAGATTTGTCAGAATAAGTGAAAACAATAATCTGTATTTGAAAGGTGAAGCTGATGACAAGATTCTTATTGCTGAAATTTTTGTTGATGATATCATATTTGGAGGACATGATAATCTATGCAAATCATTTGCTAATGAAATGAGAAAACAATTTGAAATGTCAATGTTTGGAGAGATTAAATTCTTTCTTGGCTTACAAATTTTACAACAAGATGAAGGCATATACATTATTCAATCAAAGTACATAAAAGAAGTATTGAAGATATTTAGTATGGAGGATTCAAAACCAGTCGGTACACCTATGGTCACTAGATGAAAATTGACAAAGGATGATCAATCAACCGAGGTAAATTAGACACTATACAAATCTATGATTGGTAAGTTGATGTATGTTGTGCATAGTAGACTAGATATTGTTGTGAGACCTACCTCAAATAGTCATAGTTTTAGTGCTTTTCTTTCTATACTTTTAATGACTATTTCATAGACATACTTTGACTATTGAGACACTTGTGTATTTGATGATCTATTGAATCCTATGTTATATGTTCGGTACCTGGTTATTCAATCATGGTAGACTCAAGATACTTTATGTCTTGATTCAGTTTCAATTTATGATGATGTCATATATGAGAATCAATGTGTTGAATGCTATTGTGATGATAAATTGGTTTAGGAAACTGATGATATGTTATTTGATTTAATCACAATCATAGTTTATATACCATGCAGTATTGATGATATATCATGTTATTTTGGACCTACTGATGTGTGCAATGACTATGTAGGGATAGTTGACCATGGATATAAATTAGGGACCTAGAATTGGAACCTATGTTATTCAGTGAAATCCAAGGTCTTGTTTGTGTTAAGAAACATGGACCTCGTTGTATAGTTATTTATTCATGAATGTGGTTTGCATGACTATGTTTAATTCAGTTCAAGTGATTGTGAATAAGCCATGTCATTTGTTTAATAAAAATGTGCCAATTTTGGCAATTGTTGCATAAGTGTTGGCATGGCTAGTTAATTGTATTATGGTTAAGTGAAGGGTTAACAAGAGGTTAACCATAGTGTAGTACCAAATTTACCATGGTTAGGAAGTTTCTAGTTGGTCAACCTTGACATGGAAATCCGTGGGTAAACTTTAGGTGGGGTTTAGAAGGGTCTTTTGGGCTCCCATAAGGGAACCAGGGTCAATTTTAGCTACCCAGGTTGGTACCCTAGGGGTTAGGAGTTATTTTCAGCCCATTTAGCCCATTAAGAGCCTTTAATCACATTTATGACACCCCTAAAGTCTCATTTTCAAATTTGTGCGAATTTGAGAGTTGTGTGGTTTTGGTTAACCTCTCTTTTCTTCCCAAAATTGCATTCAACTCCATTTATGGAGAAGGAAGGAAAGTAGGAAGAAGGGGATGGATGCAGGGGCATCCAAGGTTAAGGCAGGGGCATTCTTTGTCCTCAGTCAAACTGCATAGGGTGTTGGTATTTTAGCTGATGTTACTCTGTTATAGCCTTGATCGACGGTCTCGATCATTGAAGAAAGCTCGGTCACTAAAGGAACTCGGTAGTCTCTGGCACTCGGTGAAAGTGTTACTCGGTCATGCCTGCAGTTCTCGGTCAACACTGGTGCTCAGCGATGCCTGGCGTGCTCAGTTAATTCACTGTCACTTGGTAGTTCTGGCTTACTGACTGGAGTTCTATGTGATTTGTAAGCTGACTTGTATGACATTTAATTATTTGTTTGGGAGAGTTAAGGGTTTCATCCATCCAACTTGTGGCTGATGACTAGTATTTATAAGGTGGTTGGGTAGATGTTTAGGGGACTTAGCAGATCTGGGATATCAGATGCAAAGCTTGAAGCTGAAGTTGGTGAAGTTTTAGAAAAGTTCTTGATGATGTTGCAGATCAGATTGATATCTGATAGTTTTTTGTGGTAGAGCTAGGGGTTTGCATACTTGGGAACAAGGAGATTTCTTGGAAGCTTGCAAGCTCAAGTTTAGATCTTCCTTAGGGTTTCCATCAGCTTTTGATTGTCTTCAGAACTGAACTAGCTGAGATTGTATTGGATATGTTGTGGATCTTGTAGAATTGTTTCATTTTGTAATTGGCCCTAACCCGGAAGGCCTTACAGTTGGGCATGTTAATGCAAATTACTTGAAACATTTGTGGTGTTATTTGTTATGTTGAGTATTCCACTGTATAATTTTGTTGGCTGCAAGGTTTGGACTATCCTTAATTGGATCCACCATCCTTGACTGCATCAGGTGGTATCAGAGCTGAAGTTTGTTCCTGTTGGAGCTGATAGTTGATCTTGAAGGTTAACCTAGCAAGGCTGATCTTGCAAAGTTAATCTTGTTGAAGCAGAGATTGTGCACAATCTGGATTGCAGATCTGAAGCACTGAACTTGTGAAATTGTGCCCTAGTTGTTTGCAAGATTGTAAGTTGAGATCTAACTTGTTTACAACTTGGAAATTGTCACAAGGTGGTCGGTGAGGGTTTGTTGCAGAAAGGTTTCTCTTATCTTTAAGGATGCCTCTGAGAAGATTGGACCCTAGATTTATTTATGATCTTTGTGATACTGTTGAATCCCAGATCACAGAGAAAGTGAAATCAGATTTTAGATCTGAGATGGAATTGATGAAGAATGATATGGTCACCGAGATCACGAGAGCTGTTACCAGTATACCTCAGAATGTTGGTACTGAGGATGGCTATGAAGAAGCTGTTGAAGAATTTGAAACTACTAGATCTAGTGGTGATGACCGGAGGAACAAATCTAGTGAAGACATAACTACTCGGTTGCCTATACCTATTGCTCGATTTAGTAATTACCGAATGGAAGTTTCTACTTTCTCTGGTCCTTTGAAGCCTGACAATTTGATTGATTGGATTGGTGAACTTGAAGATTTCTTTGAGCTGGAAGAAATTGAAGATCCTCTTCGAGTGAGATTAGCACAAACAAAGTTGAAAGGACATGCTACTCTTTGGTAGAAGGAACTGCAAAGAGACTGAGAAGATGAAGGTGAAACAAAGATCAATCGGTGGAGGTTGATGGTGACTAAGTTGAAAGCTAAGTTCATACCGGCTGACTATGAGCTTGACTTGTTTAAGAAGTTGCAGAATTTGAAATAGAAGGATTTGTTTGTTGAAGATTATACCGAGGAGTTCTACAAACTTACTATTCGGTCTAGACACCGAGAGCTTGGTAAGGAAAAAGTAGTTTGGTATGTGAATGGTCTGAGATTCAATATTCAGGATGAGCTTGGTATGTTGAAGATTGATTCTGTTGAAGATGCTTATCAGTATGCCCTGAAGGTAGAAGATAAGTTGAAAAGGAAACAACATAGTAATTCTCGAGGGAAGGAAAAGATTGATCACTCGGTGAAGGATAAGCCGACTGATGCAGAAGATTAACAAAAACCTATAGAACCGAAGAAGAATACAGGTAGAGTTATCTTTAAGGGTACTTGCTATAATTGTGGAGAGGAAGGACACCATTCTTTTGAGTGTACACAGAAGAAGGTTGACCGATGAACTACTGTGATGAATGAGAACATTCAGAATCAACCTGAATCAGAGAACTTGCTGCTTTGGTGAACATTGCTCAATACAAAGGAGGAACCTTGTCAGAGGAGTAACTTGTTTAGGACCCGATGCAAGACTGAAGGTAAAATCTATGAAGTTATTGTTGATAGTGGTAGTATTGATAATCTTGTTGCTGAGGACCTAGTTCAGAAACTTGGTTTAAATAGAATGAAGCATCCTTGTCCTTATAGGATTGGCTAGTTACAAGATGTTCATGCTTTGGAAGTTAGAGAACAATGCTTCATTGATGTTCAGATTGACCAGTACAAGGATCTTGTGTTATGTGACATTGTGAAGATGAATAGTTGTGATATATTGCTCGGTAGACCTTGGCAATATGATTGCAGAGCTATTTATGACTGTGTCCAGAATGTGTTTACTATTGAGAAGGATGACATGAAGTTTTCACTGATGTCTTTGATGGATGCAACGCTTGGTAGGAGAAGCCTAAGTATTGGTAGTTGAGTTGAGATTGTGGATCCAGAGAAAATGAATGATCAGTATGGAGAACCGACTTGTACATTGTCAAGAAAAGACTTGAAGAGACAAAGGAAACTGAAGTGGAAGAATTTACAAGCAGAAAAGGTGGAGGACTTGTATGTGAAGAACCAATTTGGGATTTATGTGCTAAATCCTGAAAGATGTTCTTGTCACATATGAACATCTTTTAGAACCTAGGGTGTCTAATGCAGGGGCATCCAAGGTTAAGGCAGGGGCATTCTTTGTCCTCGATGAAACTACATAGGGTGTTGGTATTTTGGCCAGTGTTACTCAGTTGTAGCCTTGATCGATGAACTCGGTCATTAAAGAAAGCTCGGTCACTAAAGGAACTCGGTAGTCTCTGGCACTCGGTGAAAGTGTTAGTTGGTCATGCCTGTAGTGCTTGGTCGACACTGGTGCTCGGCGATGCCTAGTGTGCTTGGTTAATTCACTGTCGCTTGGTAATTCTGGCTTACCAATTGGAGTTCTGTGTGATTTGTAAGCTGAATTGTATGGCATTTAATTATTTGTTTGGGAGAGTTAAGGGTTTCATCTAGCCGACTTGTGGCTGATGACTAGTATTTATAGGGTGCTTGGGTAGATGTTTAGGGGACTTAGCAAATTTGGGATATCAGATGCAAAGCTTGAAGCTGAAGTTGGTGAAGTTGTAGAAAAGTTCTTGATGATCTTGCAGATCAGATTGATATCTGATAGTTTTTTGTAGCAGAGCTAGAGGTTTGCATACTTGGGAACAAGGAGATTGCTTGGAAGCTTGCGAGCTCAAGTTTAGATCTACCTTAGAGTTTCTATCAAGTTTAGATCTACCTTAGAGTTTCTATCAGCTTCTGATTGTCTTCAGAACTGAACTAGCTGAGATTGTATTGGATCTATTGTGGATCTTGTAGAATTATTTCATTTTTAATTGGCCCTAACCCGGAAGGCCTTACAGCCAGGGATGTTAATGCAAATTACTTGAAACATTTGTGGTGTTATCTGTTATGTTGAGTATTTTTTTGTATAATTCTGTTGGCTGCAAGGTTTGACTATCCTTAATTGGATCCACCATCCTTGACTGCATTAGGGATGGAGGTTTCTTCCTCACTAGTGATTAGTTCCTACATTTTAGGAGGTTTGCCTATATAGGTAAATTTTTAAGGAGAGTTTGGGTATTCACCAACTCTCTATTTTAGAGACCATTTCAAAATTGGAAGGAGCTTAGGAAGGGATTGCTTGGAAGGAGAGCTCATTTTCAGAATTCAACCTTGGGATTGGATTAAGGTTGGATTATTTTAGTTTAAATGTTTTCTTGGCTTGTATGTGATCTTGGAGATCCATTAATGGAGTCCTTGTCTTTTAAAGGTTTTTGCTTAAAAATTCTTAATGTGAATATTGTTGTTTTTTTTAATTTGTAAATTCAATTTTGAATGGGATTATTCAAGACACACTCACCATAGGGAGGGTAGAGTAACCTTGAAGGGAGTAGTAGGAAGTGACCCAGGATTGTGTAGATTCTCTCATGTGTGGAGGGATAAACATGGGGTTTCATGATAACCATGATGCCAAGTATGGCCTACGGGCACCTGGGGGCATAAGAAGGTTTTTAGTCTGCATCTTGTGTAGATGGTCTTTCCAAGTCCATGTGTGGCTTGTGAAATTGTACTATATACTATGGCTTCTCCTCCTGCTAGTCCACCACTACCCCTATTTTTAGGAAGGCCTCTTGGAGACCTTCCTCTTGCTTAAACCATGTGGGAATCTTTTGAGTGTTTTTGTGTTTGAATGTGTTCCTACATATTTTGTGATAGTTATTTGTATCTTGTTCTATTCTGGATCCCCTAGCTCGAGGGTGGCCTTGAAAATCCCTAGGTTGGGAGGTGAGCCTCCATGGTCAACCGCTTTCTATGAAGTACCTAGCTAGATTCAAGACTTAGCAGACTTGTATGAGATTGGAAATTTGAAATTGTGAATTTCTTTGTAATCCTTGCATTTCAAGTTATGTCGAGATTTGGAAATCAGGGATTTCCTTGTAAATCATACATTTTGAATTTATAAATATTTTGTCATTATTTAATGAGTAATGGAAATTAGGGACCTTGTGATATTTGGCTGTGTAACATAAATAAGGTTTATGGAGTAAAATTTATGATTATATGGATATAATGTTTCTTTAAACTCTTAGTTTCCATTAAATCCTAAATGTGTGAGCTATTGCAAAATTGTAGTTTAAAGAGCAAATTATTGATTTAATGTTCCTTTTATGTTGTAAACGCAAATTAAACTTATGGCATGGAATTGTTGAATTTATAGGTTCTATAGGTTTACATAGTTATTAAAATTCCTATTAAATGTAAAAATTAACGATGCTACAAATTAATGAAATTTGACTATATTTTTACAATGTGCAAATAGAATTTTAAAAATTGGAAAGTTATTTTGTTTTAGATTTTAGGAATTTTAGTATTTTTACACTAATAAAATTTTGAAGTATTTGGAAAAAAATAAAATACCTAAATTAAATTTTCAATTCCTATAAAAGGTTTAGACATTTAAATTGAATGCAATCATGTGTTTAAATTTCAAAAAAAACAATCCTATCTACTTGTTGTTTGCTTATTCAGAAGTCAAAATTTTCACCAGATAAAAAATAAATAAATATCATACCTTTAATTTAATTATATATATAATGTTTTATATTCTTATTAAATCCTTTTAAAAAGAAACGTTATCCTGCTCGTGTCGAATGCGCAGAGCGCATTGAATTTATTTTTTATTAATGTTTTTGGGGGGATTTGGGTGAGGCGGGCCAAAACTCAACCCCAACCCATCTCCTCCCTTTTCCCTTTCTTGGTTGCGAAACACCCACTGTGTGTTGCACATTGGGGAGGTGTGACTAGGTCGTGCCACCCACTGTGCTCATACAGTGGTGTGTGGGCCACTGAGCGGTGTCGTGCTTCGAGCACGTGCACGCGCTCCTCTACATTCCCCCTTCCACTGCTGTCATGGAAATGGTTCGGCTTCCACTGCCACCGAACCCTATTTCGTAGGGGAGTGGGATATTAAAAAGAAAATAGTTTATGTTTTTAAAAACAAAAAGATAAAAGAACAATATAATATTATATTAATCAAGGTTTGAACTTTTAATAACAAATTTCACTTTAGGAATTGTATGTTTATTTTCATTTTATTGGAAATGAGCATTTAAATTTCACTTTCGTCAATCTACCTTTCCCCATCAAGTACTCCCCTTTGAATTTGTTAATGGAGTTGGGATCCCAAATACGATCTACATAGATCTTTACTGCAAACTTAGGAAGATATTCACTAATGTACACCATGGTCTCGTATACCATATATCCCTCCACCATAGAACCCTCAGGATGTGCTCTTTATCAAACCAAGCCTTTCAAAAATTTCAAGTGACTCTCAACCATCCACATTGACCTAGTTTGTATAGATCAACACAATTCAATCTCCTCAACTTGATGTATGAGGTAGTGTTCTTGTGCATTGAAAAAAGTTGAAGGTAGACACTTTTGCATTTCACACATAAGATGAGGAATTTTTCTCTTCCAATATTTTATATCTTCTTTATTGATTTCTTTTGATGACAACCACCTCATGTATTTTCCAAGATCATATATAACTTGTTTGACACTATTGTCAAAGTGGTGTGGGAGATATAGAGGTAGAACGTACTGCAATATTTGTAAAATGATCTTATCAATATTTTATAAAATAATGCAATGAAAACTACATACAATATACAAATATATAGTGAATACAAAATAACATGAATTAACTTAATAAATGTATGCCAATCGTGTGTTTTCATCCCTGGCCCAAATTCACTTTTCTTTGATAGGAGATTGTTTATGCTCGCAGCAAATCCTTTGGGAAATCATATTTTTTTATGACTTCTTTTATAGCATTTCTTTGCTGCTCCCACAATAACCAAGTAAGGGCACTTGTATCAATCTGGTCTCCATTGTTATTTGATCAAATGACATTTTTCATTGCATGGTTGGATTCTTCAATGTCACTACAAATTTTGATAATTTTGTCTTTGTCACACCTTCCATCCAATATTTTCCATAATGTCTCTGTTACATTCTTTCCAATATGCATAGCATCAAACAAATGCACGATTGAGAGTTTCTCATAGTATGACAACCTACTAAATTGTGTAGGATAAATTTTTAGTCCTTTTGGAAGTTGGTCATTAATGCCTTGACGACCTTCACGAGCATCAATTACATCATCAGTAAACAAACACAATATTAAAATATAAATTTCAAACAAAAACCATTAGATGGAATGACATTACCTCGATGATTTATTTTATTGTATTCCAACTTCCATAGGCGAGGTGTCATTCTCTGTGGCTTTGATGTAGTCTCTTCTTTCCCATTGAAAATATTTTTTTAGTAATCGGTACTTATAATTTCTATGGAGAAAGTGTCTGTGCTCATCGAACACCTACTTTCCTAAACTTTTTTAATGACGAGATTTCATCTTTGGACCACAAATTAGACATGAAAATTTTCCCTTTGTCTGAAGACCTACAAGATCATGTATAATTGGATTAAATATGTAAATTTTGTGTTAGCACTATAACATACCAAAAAAGAGGTGTTAAGAAGAGAACATACCACAAAAATGTGTTAGCCTAGGTGCATCATGTATTGTCCATACAAGCATTGCATGGAATTGAAATTGTCTTTGTCCTATTGGTCTAGAGATGTCATACATACTGACCCCATTCCATAACACCATCAACTCATCGATACAGGGCTCAATATATACATTCATATCTTTAACTTAGTACTTACCTAGTTGAATGAACAAAAATATTACATAATTATTATGACCATTTTGATGGATTATTTATAATAAATTAATTTAGATGACTATTAAATGAAAAAATACATGGAACAATCATTGCCAACATTATGTGCTCCCTCTTTATGGACATCCAAGGAGGAATGATATTGTTGATAATAAAAATAGGCCACATCGAGTAAACAGATATCATCTCTCCAAACGGATTGACACCATCTGTTGCCAATGAAAGCTTGAGATTATGAGGTTCTTCTTTAAAGTGTGGCCAAGTTTCCTCTATTTCCTTAAATGTTGAACCATCTACAGGTATTTTCATAATGTCATCTTGACTTCTATTGTGTGCACGGTCCATAAATTGTGCCAAGCTATTGCACCTGAATAATCATTACAAACGTGGAATAAAGGCACCTTTTTTATTATTTGATCTCATCGATATCTACTAATATGACAATTAGGGCATTCTGTTGCAAATTCATGTTGTTTATGATATATAATATGATCATTTAGACATGCATGTATTGTTTGATACTCCATTCCAATATCTTTCATAATGGAAGATAATTCTCAGTATGAGCGAGGTAGAATGTTTGATGGTGGTAACAAACACTCACCTATCAACCTACAACCAAAAATATAATTTGTTAATATATAAAGAATAGTAATTGCTACATGATTCACCCTTTATTAACTGTAAGGAAATTACAACTAAAAAAATGAAAAAAGATGGCATACCTTAACATACGTGTCATTGCTACGTTGGATAAACCATTCATAACCTTCAAGTTCACCAACAACAATACAGCGACAAGAAGAGTTGTTTGGGAGCCTTAGTATAGGGGCTCGTATGCCTTATCAAGTATAGGTACATCAAGGTCATCTGTATCATCATCATCATCATCATCTTGATCATCGTGATCTTCTTCCATGGGATCATTACCTTCTACTTCGATATTCACTCCTCCATGTTCCCTCATTTGGAAATCCACATTCTTTGGATTGTCATGGTCCATAACATGAAACCCAGGGTGGTTGATCTATATCAAAATGATGACCTTAAATTAACCATGACCATGATGTCATCATCAAATCATGTCTTATGTATTTAATAAATTATTAAAATACATACCAATGGACGAAATTTGTTTCCCCCTTCAATGTGACCATGCTGCCTACAATGTTTCTTGGTTGTTTTGATTAGATATCTTTGAGTCTTTAAGCGCTTACAAATTTTGTAGGGACAATAACATTTTCCATCACCTTTTCTTTTAAAGCTAGACCAAAATCTAGCAATTGTCTCCCTATTTTTTTGTGGGTTGATATTGTCAGACATGGTCTTTCTTGAATGGAATGACTCATTGGTGGAAGAAGGATGATTTCTTTGCAACCTGCAGATACAAATCGTCACTGAACAACCATTTTCTCAACTCTAATTTTCTCAAAGCAAAGGGACATTTATCATAGCCATAGAAACCTAATTATTTGTAAATGGAATGCACCAAGGAGTACCATTAGAAATATTAACCATTTACAACCATGAAAAGTAAACCTAAATCAAATAGCTCATTTTTTTATCAGCATGTGTAGTCTCTATGTATATGAAAAATGAATGAAATATCAAGCTGAAATAAAATAGTGAACAAAATAGTATTCCACATAGAGTGAATGAAATATACCATCAAAAGAAGGTGACAAAATCCTGTCACCAAGCATAGACATAGGAAATCAAAAAGGGACAAAAGATAAGAAATAAGAAAAATCATTATGACTATAGAAAAATCATTAAGACTATAATCACAAAAAGAAACACTCTTTGTCAACAATGTTCAAAATCATTAGGACTATAGAAAAATCATTAAGACTATAGAAAATCAAATTCTAGAAATGGATGTTTTAATGCTTTTCCATTACAACAATTGAGCATTCATCATTTGGTATTGTGTATTCCATTTAATTATGTCAGGCACAAAGTATTCCATTTAGATTCGACAAACATGCAGATTTGACCAAGCATTACTGGGGGCTTGACCTAGCAGAAAATGGACTTGTCATATGATTTTCACAATAGTAGGTGTTGTTGGGTAAGCTCCCAGTAGTGCTTAGGAAAATTTGCATGTTCACAATAGTACATGTGCATATAAGAGTCGATCAGAGAAGGTATATGTACAGGTGAAAAACATGCAGATTTGTCAACCAAGCATTACTAGGAGCTAGACCTTGCAACAAATGGACTTGTGATTATTTTTTACAATAGTACATGTGTTGTAGGGTAAGCTCCCAGTAGTGCTTATGCAAATTTGCATGTTCATCACCTGTGCATATGAAATGGCTCTAATGGTAGATACAGTCATTGAACAACCATTTTGTCAACTCTAATTTTCTCAACAAAGAGGGACATTTATCATAGCCATAGAAACATGATTATTTTTAAATGAAATACACCAAGGAGTACCATCAGAAATATTGACCATTTACAATCATGAACAGTAAACCTAAATCAAATAGCTCATCTTTTTATCAGCATATGTAGTCTCTGTGTATATGAAAAATGAATGAAATATCAAGATGAAATAAAATAGTGAACAAAAATTCAAATTCAAGGCCTAATTTATCAATAGCAACAAACAATGCAGAACCCCATGACAATAAAAAAAAGAAACACGCTTTGTCAATAATGTTTAAAATCCTATCACCAAGCACAGACATAGGAAATAAAAAAGGGACAAAAGACAAAAAATAAGAAAAATCATTAGGACTATAGAAAAATCATTAAGACTATAGAAAATCAAGTTCTATAAATGGATGGTTCTGATGCTTTGCCATTACAACAATTGAGCATTCATCATTTGGTACTTCTTGGTGTATTCCATTTAAGTATGTCAGGCACAAAGTATTCCATTTACATTTTCCTAAGCATTACTGGGAACTAGACCCGACAACAAATGGACTTGTGATGATTTTCACAATAAAACATGTGTTGCTGGGTCAGCTCCTAGTAGTGCTTAGGAAAATATGCATGTTCATGACCTGTTTCTTTGAAAAGTTTCCAGATTCTGAGAAGAGGTATGAGTGGAGGCCAAAGAAGGGATATTTGTGAAGGTTTCATAGAGCTATGTTACTTTTGTCCCACCTCAACTCAGTAAAGAAGATATTCTGTAGAATTTTAGAGATCTAGCAAATCTTCACAAATATCCCTTCTTATAGCCTCCACTGAATATACATGTTCTCAGAATCTAAAAACTTTGATCATTGATCTATTTGGTTTTGACACAAGGCAATGATCTTACATAACTATTCACTCAAGATCACGTTTCCATAAGCAATTTAATTCACTGTTGTAGTGACTGTACCCACGGGAAGAGATTTACTATTACAAGGATGATTTTTATTTATTGATTGGAATTATTACAAATTTGGTTTGTTACACATCCCACCCTACTTCTTTCCTTCCACTCATGGTGGAGGAGCACCAAGGTCAAGGACATGACCTAAGGAGTTCACTAGGGTCACTGATAGATCCTTGGGTAGAGGTGAAGACAACATGGCCCTCAAGGGTCATTTGATGATGTAATAGACCAATAATGGTCATGCAATGAAGTTTTGATCATATATTGATCATATTGTAATGAGATCAAGGATGTAAGCCTTTATGGCATTTAAAAGGATAAAGTGTACCTAGGGGTCACTAGGGGTCATTATGTTAATCCTAGAGAATATGAATTGGTGAAAGACCTATAAGGTCAATAATATTTTTATTATGGTCAATAGAGCCTTAAAAGTGATGTCAAAGCACTCCAGGTGCAAAAATATGTAATTTCCTCTTATTGGCAAAATATGGCCTATAAGGGTCATATGGGGGTTATAGGTTAGATTGGATTAAAAAGGTTGTCTTTAAACCTTTTATAAGTCTTTAATTATGGGCATTAGATGTTATGTTGTTGAGTTGACAACTTTTGTTGTCAACTTGACAACAATCTTTGGTTTATTTTGTTGACAATCAGTTTAGACTGTTTAGGAATAGTTAAAAAAATAGTTAATTGGTGGTTGTCGGGTTATTTGGGGAGAATGGAGTCTATTTTAAGGGGGGGTCCACGTGAGGAAGGGTGTGAAGAAAGGTGGTGTGAAAAAACATGAAGATGTAACTGGTTTATCATCAATAAAATCTATTTCTCTGCATTTTTGTATCTCACTGTCCTGAAGGAACAGTCAGTGAATCCATAAATCTAATGGTTGATGAAACGTGATTGAGACTTGGTTAAGTAATATAAAACACTCCTCCATATCTTATTTTCATGTTTATGTATTTACCTTAGCATTTGGTTTGATCTCAAGGAAGAACAATTGACTGGTGTGACTGTGACTGGCTTTTAGAGGGTACAGTCAGCAGTTTAAGGTTGTATTCCTTAATACAATATGGCTAAGGTCAACCATCCCCCTAAACCATGGTACCAAAAATATGGCTAAGGTCCTAGATCTCTTCCATAGACTTGTCCATGTACACAACATGGGTGTCACACATCTTTATGTTGAGGGATATTCTCTTATTATAATTAAAGCATGCAAGAAAAGAGTTTTCCAAAATTGGTGAATCCATTATGTTTAGCAACAATCCTGGATGCTCCTTCATAAATTTGATAACTTTACATTATCTCAAATATGTATAGAGAGGGAGATAGGTTATCCGATCTACTTGCAAATTGGGCATGTGATAGGGATAAAATGGTGTTTGCTAATGACATTAACCCATTATAAATTTACCTAGAGCTAGAAGATATAGTACTCAAGGACCGAGGTTACAGTGAGAAATAAAGTACTTTGACTCTATCATGTTGTCAAGTCTCATGTTTAGGATTGCATTTGTATCATCACTTTGTTTGCAACTAGTCACCTCATTATTTTCTAGTAGTTTTGATCTTATGAAAATACAAATCCTTAATTTTGGAAAGAATCTTGTAGATTGCTCACTATCATTGACAATTCTGTATAACACATTTTTTCTTACAGGTTTAGCCATTGGATCAGGGTGGTAGTAAATTGTTTCTTATGTTAACATTGGTTACTATTATGTAACTGGTGTCCTATTTGGTGTGGTTCTCAGTTGGGTTTTTCACCTCAAATTATTGGTGAGTGGCTATCCCTTGCTAAAAAATAATCAAAATTTTATTTTAAGGGTTTAAAATTGAGTAGTATGATTTTAGATTACTCTGCATTTGACAAAATATATAGTCCAAATTTTATTGTGTCATTTTTGTTCTCTTAGATTTACATAAAGTTACCTTGACTAACATATACATGGAGCTTAATTCATCCATATGAATATCACTGGTTGTGGCTTCAAGTGTTTGTGTTCATATGATAAATGGTAGGACTACATCTTATTTTGGGATGAGTGTGAGGCTTAGTCTACTATTGTAAGAAATGTAGGTCAACTATGTTATATCACATGAAAAAATTATTATTGTTTATGTATCAAGTAATGTGTAATATTATTGAGGATTTGAATTATGTTACACAATAGTCATTAATATCTCTTACTCTATTCTAACTTGTATGTGAGTAGTGCCTTCTAGTAACTATTGATGTTTCAACAATGAAACATTGTTGAATGATGAATTCTACATAGAGCTTGTTGTACGTTAACTTTTTATGACAATTACGTTGCCTATTACCTACATTTTCCATTGGTCATTATATATATCCATCTCTACACTAATTAGTAATATAATAAATTTTATTCCCACCTTCAAATGATATCAGAGAAACCTACTCCTATGCATGTATAGTGTGGAGAGGTGGCACCATATTTTTTAATGAAATCAATTTGAAAGATTAATGAAATATTAAAGTGATGAAATCATTATGATTACAAATGTGGCCATGAATGTTAGTTGAAATATTGGCATCCAATTATGACCATGAAAATATGTTTGAATATAATTCAAATAATGATGAATAAGATTCATTCTCATTCAATCCTTCTGATAAACCTATCATTAAGATGTGGATGAAGTTTCTTAGATTGTGAGCTTCTTATTTTAAATGATAAAAGAATTTAACTTTGCATTGATTGGAAGGCATTAAATATATCAATTATGCAACTTTAAGACAATCATGTTTATTTTGAAATTTCTTGATGTGTTTAGGGATCATCTTATCCTTAAATATTTTTTGTCAGTTACAAATAGTCCATCGCAACATAGTAATCATGTTAGATATAATAAATTTTGGTAGAGATAACATTATATTTTGGACAAATTTTGGTAAAGAAAAAATCTGTAATACCCTCTGAAATGTGCCCAAGTGCATATTCATCCAAGTAAAGGAATTTGTCACAAAAATAATAATCCCTCACTACCACCAAAGTACGCTCAGTCCCATTTCAATGTAAGTCAAGGAAGTTCTTTGAAAATGAATTTGTACATCTACATGCCCCAAACACACTCTAAATACTATGATAGAACATCAAGAGCCGATGCAATAATGATGGAATATGTATTCGATGAAGGCCTATTTCACATGAGGAGGGAGATTTCTATGAAGAAAAATTTATCTGATGAATTAAAATGAACTAAGGGAATTAAAATGAACCAATGTCTTAAGATTTCTATTCAGACCGAATCAAAGCCTATTTTTTCTACAGTGAATCTCTAACTCCTTGAATCTCAATGAATTAATCAGATCTCAAAATAACAGAGCCCTAAATTTCAATGTGCCTTAATATGGTATCTAGTATTAGCATTTCCTAGGATTTAGTTTGGAATCCGCAGAGCATATTTTATCTCTTCAATTGTTGAAGGATTTGAATAGGAATAAACTTGATGATAAGTTTTTCATGCTAAAGTGCTCCACGGGACGCCTGATTCAAGGTTTCAAGTTGGAAATACATGTAATACCTTGTGTTGTAAATTTAATTAAGGTAACAAATTTAATTTTCCTCAAACATTTCTAATTTTCCATGACACAACATTTTTTTTCCATGTTGGGGCACTATAGAAAGCCATTCTCTCTAGAAATTCATGGCACTTCTAATAGTGTTTATGCTACTTCTAATGTGGCATGAACACCATTAGAAGTGGTAGATATAAGACATTATAGAAGGAAAACCGACACCATTGAAGACACACAAGCCTGTTTTAGGAAGAAAAGCTGACAAAAGAGAGAACAAGTAGACCCAAATGAGAAGTTAATCATAAATCAAAGTTTTGAAGACTAATTGCTTGTCTCTCATGTCGACCACTGTTAGAGAAAAGTTGAACATAGAAAACAAAACAGGCAGATGATTATCAGTGTTAAGATAATGTATGTTAGCTAAGCATGACTGAGAATTTTTGTAAGTCAATATCTTGACAGGATGATAGTGTGGGTCGGTCGGGGGTGGATGCCTCATTTTCTCTATGCCCATTATGATGCAATGCCCTCTTCAACATCTAATAAGTTTCTTAGGCATAAGTTTACTTATAAAATATAGTTTTTTTTCTAAAAATTTTGGATGTAGGGTAAATGTTTTTAATCTAATCAAAGTTATGAATGGGCATCATATACAAAGTTATAAATTGACATTACATATGGGGACCTTATCACTAACATGAACATTCAACAACAACATTTTAACCGAGATTTGAAATTTGGTGGCAATAATCAGTATGTCTATTGTTGGCAAGTTAAGGACTAGCTATAGAGCTAACCTAGGCTACTGCATATGGTCTTCCGTATAGAAATAGATCATTAGTGAACTATACAGAGACATACGAGGCTACTTCACTAGACATTTTTGCGATTCAGTATCTTGGTAGGATGGTAGTATCATTCAACCTTCTTTTCTTTCATGAAAAAATTGTACATTATTTATGATGTGATACCCTCTTCAATATCCAAGAAATTGAAGACTAGAACAAAAATCCCAATGGTTTTACTCAGACCAGAACAAAAATCCCACCATTAACATTAATAAACCCTACATTTATATTGGTGATTTGTTTTCCCAATGGTTTTACTCAGATTGGGCAATGCAAGCATTTGTAAGGTTAGGGTTAGTTTAAACTACAAAGAATAATCAATAAATTAGAAGAGGGGAGTGACATACAAACCCATTAAAAAACCAGTGAAGAGATGAAACGCGTGCAACAACAGCACGAAGGTGAAAAGGGGTCAACTTTTTGATTGAATTCTTGTGTTTGAAGAGTGGTGCCATAACTTACAGGTGGTGTTGAGGCTAGATGTGTAGGGTACGGTGTCCACAGATGCCCTCCTTCACCTCTCCTTTACACGCGAAGTAATTGCAAAATGAAATAAAATGAAACCGTGTATATTTTTTTTAAGTTATATTCCTATGTTGATCGGAATTACGACCACCTGTCATGGTCGTAATTTTGACCAACACAAGAATAGATTAAAAAAAAATCAAAATTTTCCTTCTATAAATCGACCAAGGAAAATCATTTTAATGCTTGGTCGAAAATGTTGGTCTAAAAAGTGGGTCAAATGTACTAGTGTCTACATCTGGGAAGCTGAGGTGATATGGTTAAAACATATGTTAAGCATTATTATCCAATTTTTCTAAAATTAAATGCTACACCTAAATATTCATGTTTGCTAAACTTATCTTATCCCAAATGAGGAAAGAAAAAAATTAGCAGATTTAATTTTCAACTTTCCATAGTGAAGAATGTTCCATCTTGTGTTCCATCCATCTTAAAAATAAGAAGGGTTAGAACTCAAAACAAAGTTGATCTTTTGAACTCAAGATTCATTTGTTAATTAACAACCCATGAGATGTCTTTGTACCCTGAATCTTAATTATGGAACTGATAGAAGGTGACTCAAAGAGTGCTCTCTTAGCTTGATATTTTCCTTGAAAATGGAAAGTCCCCTTCTTGATTTGAACACTTGGGTAAAATCTCTTTTAATCATCTTTTTAATAAACATCTCCACTAGAATATATTTCCTACAATACCAAGAAGTCATACATTTCCACTAGAATATGGGAATACAAGGGGTAGACAATTTATAAGACTAGATGACAAACCTGCATATTAATTTGAATATGGGGAATACAAGGGGTAGGCAATATAAGACTAGATGACAAACTTGCATATTAATTTGAACAAAAGTAGAGATAGAATATGAAAAACTACAACATTTGAAATTCCTAGATGTCTTTGCATGGACTTATAAGGACATTAAAGAAGTACCACCAAAATAACACACAAAGTAACAATTCCAAGCTAATCTCTTAACAAATTTTGAGATAAAAAGAATAATCTACCATACAAGTTTAATATTCTACTACTAATTTGCAAAAGAGTATCATAATATAAGTGTTATAATATAATGAATATTTGTACAAAATACCTAGATGGAAAATAACAGAGCCCTTTGATATTCTGTGCAGTTTGATATTCTATTTAAAACCCTTCGATATTTGATACAGTCTCTTATTCTAAGCCAAAGGAACTGCGATATTTTGTGCACTCAGAGAATGTAAAAGAATTCTTCCACCATATGCACTATTAATAGATTTTTTTCCCTTCAATTTGAATTTGACAATTTGCTTGATATGTGGCTTTGCTTTATGTGTGTCTTTCAAAATCTGCATTTTGATTGGTTGATAGTTGATGAAGTGGATTCAAAGAAGAAAGTTTGATTTTTTTTCCATTAATTATTTGATTTGAATAGAATGGCGAGCCCCACATCTACCATATTTATGATGTGGGTACTCAAAATTTGGTGATCAAGTCTCCAATTTGAACATTTACGTTTAAAAATTGTGAGAGATAGGATGAGTGACATTTAAATAAAGCTTTTTTATTTACATTTGTAAATGGATTGAAAGTTGAACAGTTGTACATTAGTCATTACTTAGGAAGCAAATAATGAGCTGACTATCTTGTCAATGTATTTGGACAACTATCATGCAAAAGTACAATTTCATTTATAATAATTTATACCTATTTTTATACATTGTATATAGAATAATTTAAATTATGAAAATTAACATTTTATATTATTTAATATGAAATATACTATGAATGTACCTTATCTAATATTTGTATCAATTTTAATAAATCAATAAAATATAGAATGTAAATTTTAAATAATTTATTGTAGTATAATTATCAATAAATAAATATATAAAGATTAATATCTTTATCTTCAATCAATACTATATTGATATTACACCTGAATAAAAAATATATCAACAACCCTCAAAACAATCTATATGCATTCAAGCACTCCATCCTCTCTACTTACTAAAATAGCTAAAATAAATATGGGAAATATAAAAGGTAGATAGACTTACTCTCATTTTCAATGCTACATTTATATCTTTTCTGTATCATTGCTTAGATCAAAAGGAAAATGTACCATTCAATTAAGATTTCGGTGGAAAGTATAGTTGGGTACTTTAAAAGTAAAATTTTAATAGCTTTGTTTGCAAAGAAGGGGACTGTACGTAGATTATTTGAAGAAAATTTATAATAAGCTAAGAAATCTATCAGAAAATTTATGACCAGTCAAGTAAAAAGAAACAGTCAGAAATATATTGAGCAGAAAATTTATGTACTGTTAAAAAAGAAGAAACAGTCAAACAAAAGTCAGAAATATATGGTTTCGGTTAATCTTTTTATAAAATGTTTTAAAGATAAAAAAAATTTGTGGTTTTCGACTACAAAATATGCAGATCATGAAGAACAGACGCTAAAATTTTTGCGAAAATCTGTTGTGTTTTCTGATTTTAAAAATTAGGTCAATAGTACATTTTGTAGGGAACTTGGCTGCCAAAATATACCACAAAATTTATGATCTAACAATTCTATTTATAAATTCCTTATTTATTTTCATGTAAGAAAGAAATCTATATCAGACTAATTATTAAAGAATCATTTATTGTTAGTGGTTATTATGCACTTCAACTCTCCTTTCTTATAACTGCCTGGTAGTTTTTATTTCTTGGTGAGGTTTCAAATAATGACCTCATCCCTAAAATTAACACACAATAATTATACTTAATAGAATCTGAACTTCGATGATAAGAACAACATCATCAGTCATTTTTTCTTTTTAAGCTTGTTCATTGTAATGATAGATCTTGAAACATTATCCCAACCGTTGATGAAAAATTTGATCATACAATCAAATTCAGAAATTATCAAAACAATTTATCATAAACTATAGAAATTTTATACATTCAACAACACAATGAAACCATCACACTATATTAATACGAACATTATAATAACCACACTTGACAAAAACAATATTGTAATATATTTTGTAGATGAAAGATTAGAATGACAAATAGAACATAATAAATAATTTGAAGAAATTTTAGTGACAATAGTATAATTCTCACAATGAGAAGGGACGATCTAAGTGAGCATGATAAGTTTTCATAGTATAATTCGTTCCAAATGTCAGGCAATCCTGAGAAACACCAATGGCTGCAGTCACCAAAATTGTCTGACTCTTTTTCTGCTTTGTTGTGAGCTTCTTCCCACCTCTTAACCTGTATATAGTAATTATGAATTGATCTATATCTATATAATAACTCATTACTTTTATGATATATATATATATATATATATATATATATATATATATATATATATATATATATATATATATATGTATATATATATATGTATGTATATATATATATGTATGTATATATATATATGTATGTATATATATATATATATGTATGTATGTATATATATATATATATGTATGTATATATATATATATATATGTATGTATATATATATCATAGATTTAATTATGTGTTATAATTAAATATATAAATTATTTATATACAATTGACAAGACATAAGTAAGTGACGTGTTCATTATAACTATAAAGAAATTATTTATATACAATTGACATGACATAAATAATTGATGTATTCATTATATAACTAAAAAATTATTTAGGCCTTTGAATTTAAAATTTAAAACTTACATAAATTATTTACATGAAATAAACATTACATAAATAATTGATATATTTTTTATAAAAAGAAGTGCAACAAAAGGGTGTTGGCCCGTGGTACAATCACAACACACTAGATACACATTAATAACATATTAATCGTATCCATAGCACATAATAGAGTAGAACATAATAGTAAGTCTACCCCTATAAAAAATAAGCTTAAGAAATTTAGAGCACCACCACCACTTATCATCAAAAAAAAAATTACCATAGTAAAAAATAGAGTACTTAGCAAAAAAGATAATATCCACATCGTGCCACACAAGGCTATAAATAAACTTAATAGTCTTAGTCCTAAGGCTATAGAATAAAAAGTAAAAACAAACCTTGGGGCTAGCATAGTTATCAATATAACAACACATAAAAATTATCAATTGCCTTTCCGCAACTGCTTCGACAACAGAATGTCCGCTCACTCCTCTTAAAGGAACTTGAAAAGTTCCCGAGCATCATCTTCCTCGACAAAGTTACCTCCATATGCCTTCTCATGGAGCAGGAAGAGGGTGGTTGTGGAGGCATGCATGACTTTGAGCACAAATTTGCTAACATCTCTGAGATGGTTCCGTAAACCCACCATTTCCTCCTTCAATTGAATGACCGTCTTCTCCAGATCAACAATTTGGTGTTTAAAATTACCCACCATGCCACCAGAGCCAACATTGCTTTTCTTGAGCCCTTCCATGATGGCTTTACTTAGGTTCAGTAAAGGGGACATGGGGGAAGGGGGGATTAATAGAAGAGGTAGGTGAGTCAATGTTCTTTTTAGGACTCTGTAAAGCTTTCTAGGAAGAGCCTCCTTCAAAATTACTTTTAGTGGCCTTTTTTTTGCCTAAATTTGCTGAGGTCTCCTCTCTTTTCAACATATTATTTATAGCTTTTTCCCCCCTCTCTTTAGCCAGTCTGTTAGAGTGGCGGGTCTGATACTGCTGGTTGTCAACATCTCCTTTGGAATCAAGATTAAGGATAATGTTTAAATTATCTTTTTTACTAGGGAAGAGGTTAGCGGCCTCTGGGGTCCTCTCTCTTTTATTATCCCCCAGAGAATTTGAGGTGGGGGAGGCTTTAATTAGAAGAGTCAGGGCTCATGGAAGGGTTTTTATTGCAACATTTTCCCATCAACCCAGAGGGAGGAGGGAGGAACCCATGATCCTAGGACGTAGAAGGTGAGGGGTTGGGTTGCTATTAGGTGACAATTAGCATCAAAATGTTAGGTGGTGGGCAAAGGAAATGATGGAAGTTGTAGAGATGAAACATTAACCCCTAGTGGAAGATGACTGACTTTTTTCCCAGGGCCTTAGCTTCTACCACATCACCAACATTACTTTCCAAAGAGTGAAGTAAAAAGAAAGGAATATAAACTAAATCCTTATGCATAGGATGATTTAGGAACAAAAGATGATAGTAGCAATAAACATCATACCAACCCTCCAGTGTGAAATACTTGATGATGATCTTGCACATCATCAAGTTGAGCATTGCACAATTAATGGAGCATTTTTGTAAAAGTATTAGATCAATTATGTTTTTTTGGTTGTCAAAGCAAATCAACAATGAGGCAATAAGGAATATGTTTCTGAAAACACTTTGAAATGCCCACTTTTTGACCCTTGCACACATAAGGGATCCCATGATGTTTGTATTTATTACCCAGAAACTAGAACAATACTTAAATAGTTAAGTTGTATACTGGTACACTTTAAGCTCTCTAGGTGTGCAAAGTTAGTTATAGTGGCTATGGGTACGCTTCTCCTATGTAGTTTTAAATAGAACCAGTCATACAACTTTAGGTGGAATTAGTTTACATGGTTTATGTTAAATCATAATAATAGGTGGGTTCTCCTAGAGAATCAAGTGTGACCACTTAAACATGTCAAAACTTAGAGTGCACTAGTTAAACTAGTTCAACAAACACTTCTTGATTTTTCATCATATTTTTATCTAAAATATGAAAATGTGTTACTATTATAGAATTAGTTGTATAATTTTAAGTTTAATTAAATATACAATTTTAAGTGCAATTAGTTATACTAGTTCAACAAACACTTCTTTATTTTTCATCACAATACATTCTTGATCATGTCTTGTTCCACAAAAAAGGGCACTCGAAATTTTTTTTAAAATAGTTACAATCCTACATAGATTAACCGCCATGACTGTCTTAAACTATTAAAGCACTGGAAGAGAGAAACATGCTTGATTATGCAAGCCATACATAAATATGATTTATAGAAGAATTTTGAAAAAACCCACTTGCCTGAGAAACAAAAGAAGTGGAGCCGCCATCTTTGGAATGACCAATAGATTTTGAATTTTGAGGCACTACAATCCTAAGAATGCAGAGTATGGATTCCCACTAGTTGTGATTGATGGGATCCCCAATGAACATCACTCTCTTTCCCCTCACTTTCTCTAGAATATATGTGGCATTCAACCTAATTCACTCCACATTTTAACAAGATTAAACCATAGATGGTATGGTGTTTCCATGATTCATGCTAAAAGGAAGCCAAGTGTAGAATAATGCTTCCAAATGCTAAATCTATCAGGAAAGATGATGTAGAAAATTTATTACAAACACTTACACTATTGCAAACTAGATAAACACATATACAAGAGTAGATTTAAACAAATAAACTCACAACACCAGATATACATGGGGAAACCCTTTAGGGAAAAAACCCACCCTCCAAAAGCCAGATTCAAATGTATTATCATCAACAACAACAATTACAATACAATGTCTTGAGCCAATGCTCATCAAGAGTAAATCGAGCAACATAGAATTCTAGAGAATACCTGACACATAAAATCTCCTTAGAAGATATCCAATCTAACCTCATAAAATGCACTAAGGAGCTACATATTATAGAGCTCAACACAAGTGGAAAGAGCCCATGGTTTCCAAAACCATCTCTAATACCAAAGAGGTATGTGGTGTCAACATGCTAAACCAATGACATGTTGCACATAGAAACTTCCAACATAATTCAACCAAAATAGCCACCATTCCATACGCAACACCTACCTCACACCACTTGTCAATAGTGAACTCCACCATAAATATCAGTTGCCAAATATTAACTCTCCATGACTCTTCCACTGAACTAGTAACTGTCATAATCATTACATAGATTCAACACAGAAACTTATGACACTAGCTCCTCAAAATTAGGACTTCCAAAGTGGGTGTAAAAATAAATAAATAATAAAATTAAAATGTTTGGAATCAAAGGTTAAGACACCTTAATGCCAACACTCTCCCACTTGTCGAAGACCTGTCAAGACTCAAAACCCGATCACCTACTCAAGGCCCCAAGACTCATAGAAACAACACACCATCTAAACTTCTCAGTGCTCACTGGATTTGTCAATGCATCTACAACATTCCCTAAAGTAGCAACCTTTTCCAATTTCACCTTTCCATCTTCTGGACCATATCATGAACAAAACGATAATGTACATCAATATGCTTTTTTTCTAGCATGGAAAGTAGCATTCTTTGCTAAACAAATAGCACTCTGGTTGTCACAACAGATAGTAATTTTTCCTGCATCAAAACCAATATTAGAACACAATCTCTTAAGACAAATGGCCTCTTTAGAAGTATCAGTAGCTTCAATATACTCTACTTTTTTAGTGGACACAGTAGCTAAAGCCTATCTCTTACTCATCCAACTAATTGCACCATCAAACATCATGAAAACATATCCATTAGTGGATCTTCTTCTAGTAATGTCACCTGGCCAATCAGAATCCACATATCCATGAATGAAAACTAAATATCAAGGTTCGGTAGGATTACCATGAAAACATAAGGAATAATCAAATATACCCCTCAAATACCTGAACACTCTCTTAACTACATCCCAATGCACCCTTCTAGGATTATCCATATACCGACTAAGGACTCCCATTGCTTGGGAAATGTTTGGCCTCATATAGATCATAACATACATTAAGCTACCAACAACACTCGCATAAGGTACTCTAGACACATCATCCATATCAGTAGGAGATTTTCAACAATCCTCCATAGAAATATTCATCCCTTGTAACACTAGAACAACTAACTGCCTGCAAGTTGTCATGTTGAATTTATCCAACATAGAGTTAACATACTTACTCTAGCTCATCCAAAGATTATTGCTAGCTCTATCTCTAATGATCTCAATCCCAAGAATATATCTAGCTGCACCTAGATCTTTCATTTCAAACTATACTGCTAACTGAGACTTCAAATCTGAAATCATTCTTTCACCATTCCAATAAACAACATATCATCCACATACAAGACTATGATAGGAATGTGACCATTTTTCAGATTTATAATATACACAATGGTCATATTTAGATCTCAAAAATCCCAAACATAATATATATGTATCAAATTTTTGATACCACATTCTAATAGATTATTTCAAACCATACAGAGATTTCTTCAACTTACAAACAAGGTTTTCTTTACCTTTTTCAATGAAATGCTCTAGTTGTGACATATAAATTTCCTCCTCCAAATCACCATGAAGGAATGTTGTCTTCACATCCATTTTCTCAACTTCAAATTCATAATATGTTGCTTGCAAGTGATAACAAGAATTGAATGGATGTCATCTTAGCTACATGAGAGAATATTTTACCATAATCAATTCCCTCCACCTATGAATACCTCTTTGCGACCAACCGTGCCTTATATTTCTCAACACTGCCATCTAGACCAAATTTCTTTTTGAACACCCATTTACATCCATAATGTTTCCATCCTTCAAGAAAAGGTATTAGATCCCATGTAGCACTCTTCTTCAATGCTACCATCTCTTCATTCATGGCTTCCATCCAAGAATCTACATCATGCATACCCATAGCCTCTCTAATAGTCCTAGGCTCATTAGTGTTAGCAATCAAAGCAAATATACAACTGGAATCCAACAAGGAATATCAAAACCTTTTAGGTGAATAACCATATCTATCAGGTCATTGTCTTTCATGAGTAGACTTCCTCAATGGTTGAGGTTGAGGTTCCTTCTCTTCTTCAGAACTTTCAGAGCTTCTTGAGCTCTCCTCATTATCAGGTCTAATAAGAGCTCGTAGTTCATTTCTTATAGGAGTAGATGGTATCTGACTACCTCCTTTTTATGTTTCTCTTCCTTTTGTGGTTGTAAATCAAGTATGGAAGGTTTTAGCTCACAAAATATCACACTTCTACTATAAATCACCTTCTCTACAACTGGATCCCAAAGCTTGTAACCTTTCATGCCAACAACACAGAAAATGAAGATACACTTAACAACCTTGTTCTCAAATTTTGATCTTTTCTCACTTGGCACATGAGCATATGCCTCACAACCAAAGACTCTGAGATGTCTCAATGAGGGCTTCTTTCCAAACCACACCTCCATGAGTGTCTTTTCAACAAGTGATAAAGAAAGAGATCTATTAACTAAATAACATGCAGTGGCTACAACTTCAACCCCCAAAAAAATTTCAATCCCAGCACCACTCAACATACTCCTAGCCCTCTCCATCAATGTTTTGTTTATCCTCTATGTAACTCCATTTTATTGTGGAGTGTATGGATTTGTCTTATGTCTCTCAATTCTATGATCCTTGCAGAACTTTTCAATTTCTGCTGAACAAAACTCACCACCATTGTTAGTCCTCAAACACTTAATTTTTCTATCAGTCTAATTTTCAACAAAGGACTTAAATTCCCTAAACTGAGTAAACACTTCAGATTTACTTAAGAGGAAATAAACAAATGTCCTTCTTCTATAATCATCTATGAATGAGACAAAACACACAGATCTAGATATCAAAGGAACATTGACTAGACCAAACACATCCGAATGAATATAATCCAAAACCTCATAAGACTTATGAGAACTGGAATAAAAAGAAATATGGTTTTATTTACCATAAACACAACATTCATAGAAGTTGAACTCCAAGTTACAATCATCAAGGCCTGAACAAGGATCTTATTCTTTAGGGCTCTAAGACCCTTCTCACCAATGTGACCAAGTCTTTGGTGCCAAAGCATTGTCTTCTTAGCTAGGAGATTCATCTCTAAAGCATTTTCACCCTTAGGTACCAAGAAAGAATGACCATCAAATGTAGAAACAACAATCTTCTTCTTTGCTTGATTTGATAGTGAGGATGAAGAATCCAAAGCCCTTTTCTTGGACTTTAGCACTAAACCATGCATGCATCCATCCTATATAAGGTGCCAATCCAAATACCCTTAGCAAGCACCATAGAGCCTCTTGTTATCTTGCATCCACCACTTGAGTAAACAACCTACACACCCAAATCACCAAGCTTACTAACTAAAAGTAAGTTTCATGTCAAACCAAGGATATGAAGTACACCATCAATCCCCTTCGCTCTACCATTTGGGAATCTAATCTTGAATCATCCATGGCCAACAACATTCATGTGAGAGTTATCACCTAGATACACCTTCCCACCATCAAACTCTTCATACTTAGAAAACCAATCTCTATGAGATGCCATATGGAAAGAAGCATCTGAATCTATCAACCACACATCTTCTGATGCATGTGTTGCCAAGGCTACGACAAAATAATCTATATTGTCTTGAGAGGATTTTTCAGAGCCAGAATTAGAGAAATCCTTTTTACCTTTCTTTTTCTTCTCTTCCTTGTAGTATTTCCAAAGATGACCAGGTTTGTCGCAATTCCAACATTTTGCCTTGGACTTTTTACCATGAGATCACTACAATATTTGGGGTCAAATTTTGACACCAATTTGCGACGCCACTACAATTTGTGTTTTTTTTTGCAAGTTCCCTTGATAGTGTCATAATAGGGACGATGACATTGTAATTGCGACACCATTTGGTTATAAACAAAAAAAAAAGAAAAAGAAAGTGTCATTTGTAATTTGTGAATTCAAAGAGCTACCACGAAGACGGCACTACACTTTTTCATGGCGCAAAGAGGGCATTCAATTTTGGTGTGCGCAAAGAGGCCGACACCATGTGGGAAGAGGGCACTAGCACTTGAGGTAGGCATTCGAGCCTTGTCTTCTCATTAACTCAGTTTCAATGGCATTGTTTAGATCTTAGCATTGTTAATAGTTGCATTGTTTACATCTTAGCATTTGGAATGCTCGATGACCCGTGAGCTTTGAGAGATAGGGCATCATTGTTATTACCTTCAAGGCATTGTGTGAAGTGTTTGATCTCTCTTTATTTATTTTGTTGTTGATATTCACTATGTGGTACTCCCAGTTTATGATCATTTCATGCGGAAATGTCTTGATGGCTCGCACGCTGCAAGCTAGGGCATCATACATTGTTTATGAACTCACTATTGAATACTGGCATTATTTACATCTTTTCATTTGGAATGCTTGATGACCCGTGAGGTTTGAGAGCTAGGGCATCGTTGCTATTACCTTCAAGGCATTGTGTGAAGTGTTTGATCTCTCTTTATTTGTTTTGCTATTGATATTCACTATGTGGTACTCCCCGTTTATGATCATTTCATGAGGAAATGTCTTGATGGCTCATGGGCTACAAGCTAGGGCATCATACATTGTTCATGAGGTCACTATTTAATAATGGCATTGTTTACATCTTTTCATTTGGAATGCTTGATGACCTACGAGCTTTGAGAGCTAGGGCATCGTTTCTATTACCTTCAAGGCATTGTGTGAAGTGTTTGATCTCTCTTTATTTGTTTTGATGTTGATATTCACTATGTGGTACTCCCCATTTATGATCATTTCATGAGGCAATGTCTTGATGGCTCGTGGGCTGCAAGCTAGGGCATCATACATTGTTCATGAGCTCACTGTTTAATACTGGCATTGTTCATGAGCTCACTGTTTAATACTGGCATTGTTCATGAGCTCACTGTTTAATATCTGGTTAGGCCATGTAAATGGTACCAGGCCAACCCAATTAGCCCAACAAAATGTGTCATGTTTATATTTGTCAAATATACTTGTTCACCATTTTGTTCTTGTTCTTCACACAAATATTGCATCAAAAGTAATTGTAAACAATGATTCAAAGAAAAAAGAAACAACTACAATATATCAGACCCCAAAAGAATAGAGTCAACGAGAAATAGTGCCCTAATCAGAGACAAAATGAACTCTTAAAGTAAGCAAGCATGAAACCAAAGTGGGGAAAGTAAGGCACCAACCAGACTCGAGAAAATATTTAACCTACAGTTCAAATATTAAACTAAATTATATTGAATGTATTTTTACCTAGTATGATAAACTTCTAGCAATGATTCCCCACTTTTTTGCTACTACTCTTATGATAAACTATAAGCCAATATGATAAAATGCTAGCATAGATCCCCCATTTTTTTGTTGCCACTCTTATGGAATAGGAATTATCTTTGACATCTTGAATAGTATGATCCATATCCTCTTTTGTCCACTGACTTCTATTACACCTTTTGTTATTGTTATGATGTTGAAAAGATTTTAGAGCAACATCTATTTTTTTTGTATTGTTAGCACTAGGATTGCAGTTTGTGTTATCAGGAGTTGGGTTGGTTGAATGGTCACCATCATTAGAGTCAACCATATGTAATTTAAAACTTCATGGATGATGGGTCCTCAATTTTTTGGGCCATTCTTTTGCTTCTTCTCTTTCATGCTATCATAATGCCTAAACAAAAAATTATCAAATATTAACTTGCATAAAATCAATCAGGGGAAATGTAGCAATAAACCAATATTTTGTATGAACCTTCACCAAATACAGAATAAAAGAAAAGCGTGTAGGCTAAAATCACATTTATAGTTTAAAGCTATATAAAATGCGATAAAATAAAATCACATATAGCTCAAAGATAAAGCAAGTGGACTTAGTCTACTACTTGATTTTCAAAACTATCACCAAGTGTTGTATTATGACTTCAATTTCACATGAGAAAATATCAGAATATGACTTACACAATTCAAAAGAACAAAACCAACCATTAATAAAACTATTGCAAACACAAAATTGATCCTAGAAAGCCTTCTATCTTAGAATCTAATACATTGAATAGTTTATAAATGATATTTTTAACAATTTTATGCTAAAATGGACTTTGGAAACATACAATCTCTTAATGAACTTTAATGAAAGATTTAATGTTTCTACATTCCATAAAAATAATGTTTTGAGAAGCTCTATGCTAAGATCTTTAAGCATCTCTAAGATGTTGAATGAGAGATTTTAAGTTTCCACAATTCATAATAATGATAAATGATATTTCTAAATAAAAGTTGTGTATAACATTATTGACCACTTGAATGCCCCATCAGATATACACCTAGCCTGATGTTCCATTTGAATGATTAGAAATTTGATGTTACAATATTCTCATAAACACTTTTTACTTAAAATCATTCATCATATTGTAGATTACGTGGAATCATTAAATCTATTATTGAACAACTTTTTCCCCCTTTTATCTAGCCCCATGATGTGCCATTTGAATGATCAGAAAGCTAGTGTTACAACATTCTCACATAGACTCTTTACTTAAAAATCATTCATCATGTTACATAGAATGTGGAAACATTAAATCTATTATTGAACAACTTTTTTTGTCCTTTCTTAAAATATTATTGCATTGTCTATGCACAAGATGTGCATAACTTGTGACACAAATTTCCAAATTCAATTGTGTTATAACTTTCTTTTCAAGATCTTGAGCTAATAGGGATTTTTTCTTTTCTTTTAAGCCTTATTGGATTCAACCAAGTGATTTTCTTTCCAAAATAGTAACTGAAATGACTTGACTAAAATTTCATTTTTTAGTACACTTTTTACAACTCTACATCTTAGAAGCTGAGGTGAGATGGTTAAAACGTATGTTAAGCATTATTATCCAAGTTTTCTAAAATAAAATGCTACACCTAAATATTCAAGTTTGCTAAACTTGTCTTCTAGCCCTAATGTGGAAAGAACAAATTAGCAGATTTTATTTTCAACTTTCCATACTGAAGAATGTTCCATCTTGTGTTCCATCCATCTTAAAAATAAGAAGGGTTAGAACTCAAAACAAAGTTGATCTTTTGAACTCAAGATTCATTTGTTAATTAACAACCCATGAGATGTCTTTGTACCCTGAAGCTTAATTATGGAATTGATAGAAGGTGACTCAAAGAGTGCTCTCTTAGCTTGATATTTTCCTTGAAAATTGAAAGTCCCCTCCCTGATTTGAACGCTTGATTAAAATCTCTTTTGATCATATTTAAATAAACATTTCCACTAGAATATCTTTCATACATCAAGTTAAGAAGTCATACATTTCCACTAGAATATGGGGAATACAAGGGATATACAATATACTTGACTAGATGACAAACTTGCATATTAATTTGAAATGTGGGGAATACAAGGGGTAGGCAATATAAGACTAGATGACAAACTTGCATATTAATTTGAACAAAAGTAGAGATAGAATATGAAAAACTCCAACATTTGAAATTCTTAGATATCTTTGCATGGACTTACAAGGACATTAAAGAAGTACCACCAAAATAATAGACAAAGTAACAATTCCAAGCTAATCTCTTAACAAATTTTAAGATAACAAGAATAATCTACCATACAAGTTTAATATTCTACTACTAATTTGCATAAGAGTATCATAATATAAGTGTTATAATATAATGAATATTTGTACAAAATACCTAGATGGGAAATAAATGAGCCCTTTGATATTTTGTGGAGTTTGATATTCTATTCAAAACCCTTTGATATTTGATGCAGTCCATTATTCTACGCAAAATGAACTGTGATATTTTGTGCACTCAGAGAATGTAAATACAAATGTAAAAGAATTCTTCCATCATATGCACTATTAATAGATTTTTTCCCCTTCAATTTGAATTTGACAATTTGCTTGATATGTGGCTTTGCTTGATTTGTGTCTTTCAAAATTTGTATTTTGATTGGTTGATAGTTGATGAAGTGAATTCAAAGAGGAAATTTTGAATTTTGTTGCATTAATTGTTTGATTTGAATGGAATGGTGAGCCTCACATCTGCCATATTTATGATGCATGAACTCAAAACTTGGTGGTCAAGTCTCCAATTTGAACATTTATGTTTAAAAATTATGAGAGATAGGATGAGTGACATAAAAAAAGCTTTTTTATTTATATCTGTAATCAGATTGAAAGTTGAGCATATGTACATTAGCCATTACTTAAGAAACAAGTAATGAGTTGACTCTCTTGTCAATGTATTTAGACAACTATCATGCAAAAATGTACAATTTCATATATAATAATTTATATCTATTTTTTTATATTACATATAGAATAATTTAAGTTATAGAAATTAACATTTTATATTATTTGATATGAAATATACTATAAATATACCTTATCTAATATTTGTATCAATTTTAATAAATCGATAAAATATATAATATAAATTTTAAATAATTTATTGTATTGTAATTATCAATAAATAAATATATAAAAATTAATATCTTTTATCTTCAATCAATACTATATTGATATTACACCTGAATAAAAAATATATCAACAACCCTCAAAACAATCTATATGCATTCAAGCACTCCGTCCTCTCTACTTACTAAAACAGCTAAAATAAATATGTGAACTATAAAAGGTAGATGGACTTACTCTCATTTTCAATGCTACATTATATCTTTTCTGTGTCATTGCTTAGATCAAAAGGAAAATATAGTTGGGTACTTTAAAAGTAAAATTTTAATAGCTTTGTTTGCAAAGAAGGGGACTGTACGTAGATTATTTGAAGAAAATTTATAATAAGCTAAGAAATCTATCAGAAAATTTATGATCAGTGAAGTAAAAAGAAACAGTCAGAAACATATTATGATAGCAGTCGGACATATTGAGCAGAAAATTTATGAACTGTCAAAAAAGAAGAAACAGTCAGACAAAAGTCAGAAATATATTGTGTGGGCTAATCTTTCTATAAAATGTACTAAAGATAAAAAAAAATTCAAACTTTTTTTTACAGATTTGTTAAAATATATTGATTTTTGTACAATTTTTTTTTTGTTTTTGACTACAAAATATACAGATCATAAAGAATAGATGCTAAAATTTTCGTGAAAATCTGTTGTGTTTTCTTATTTTTGAAATTAGGTCAATAGTACATTTTGTAGGGAGCTTAGCTGCCAAAAGTACCACAAAATTTATGATCTAACAATTCTATTTATAAAGTCCTCATTTATTTTCATGTAAGAAAGAAATCTATATCAGACTAATTATTAAAGAATTATTTATTGTTAATAGTTATTATGCAGTTCAACTCTCCCTTCTTATAACTGCCTGGTAGTTTTTATTTCTTGGTGAGGTCACAAATAATGACCTCATCCCTAAAATAAACACATTACAATTATACTCAATGGAATCTGAACCTCGATGATAAGAACAACAACATCACAGTCATTTTCTCTTTTTAAACTTACTCATTCTGATGATAGATCATAAAATATTATCCCAAAAGTTGATGAAAAAATTAATCATACAATCAAATTCAGAAACTATCAAAACAATTTATAATAAACTAGATTTTATACATTCAACAACACAATGAAACCATATTAATATGAACATTATAACAACCAGACTTGACAAAAACAATATTGTAATATATTTTGTAGATGAAAGATTAGAATGACAAATAGAACATAATAATGAATTAGAAGAAATTTTAGTGACAACAGTATAATTCTCACAATGAGAAGGGACGATCTAAGTGAGCATGATAAGTTTTCATAGTATAATTCGTTTCAAATGTCAGGCAATCCTGGCAAACAACAATGGCTGCAGTCACCAAAATTGTCTGGACTCTTTTTCTGCTCTGCTGTGAGCTTCTTCCCATTTCTTAACCTGTATATAGCTGGATGTGCATCTTTGCGAAAATCTGATAACCTTGTTATGTTAATTAGAGATATAGGAAATTTCATCTTTTCCACCACCTCGTCCACTATCTTCATTCTTTCAGATATAGATTTATATATGACTCTTCTAGAATTGGGTCCATTTCAAAATTATACTTCGTAATTTTTTTTTCCATTATTTCATATTTAATAATCATTGTTTTGGTTTTAAAATATCTTAAATATATTTTTTTTATCAATATTTAGTAACATATTCAATGATCATATTCGGTGGTCATTCTCTTTTCTGACTCACACATCTTGAATATTTTTTTTATCAATATTTAGTAACATATTCAATAATCATTTTCGGCGGTCATTCTCTTCTCTTGATTCTAACACATCTTAAGTATTTTTCAATAATGTTTAAGATTATATGTAATCAATATCATGTCTTTAGTTTTTTTATAAGTGATCATATTTAATTAATAAAAAGAGATTACATCTTTATTCAAAGAAGGCCTAAGCCTGGATCGACCAATCCATCCTTACAATGCGGCAAACAAAAAACCTTACTACCCCATCGTTCATCAACAAGCATACTAACCCAACCTAGGCACAGAGCCAGGTAAGCCCTACTGCATAAAATGGGCACACAAACAACACCAGCCCATGGCAAGGGATTTAAACATTATGACCCCAGCGCTTCAGTATCACCTCCCTGGACTCGTTCTCCATAATGCCTCCTTTCATTTCCACCTTGCTCTGCTTGCTGACCAACACTAGCTACAGAATCGACCTGGGAATCTCCCCTACATCACGTTCCCTCACTTCACTGGGTGTTTGTTTCCTCTTTCTTTGCCTGTCTTCTGCCCTCCTACGCATATCCAACTCCCAATACTCCATGAACATAAGCAACTCCATCCATGTTGTCTGTGCCACACCCACCCTCGGCACAATTGGATCCGAGGAGCTAAAAACCATGAACGGCTGAAAGCCTTCAACTGTACTATCAACATGCCTCCAAAGGCCCTCCGAAGTTCAAAAACCTACTCCAATCTATACCAAATCCAACCAGCACTGAACAACCAAATGCCACACCAGTTCCACACACAAATCTATCATTTTTTATGCCTCTTCTTTTCTCTGAGCCAGAAGGAAAACCCAGACACAAAACAAAGAGGAAATATCCACATTAGTCCTTGGCCAAAAGTCATCACTGATGAACTCCTGCCCAAAAAGTTGGCAAACAATTTGTAAAAACTCCTCCTCATCAACACGAAACACCTCTGACAGTCGCCTTGTCAATATTACCCCTTGGAATCCCGGAGTTTGTTTCTTCTTTGGTTTCATCAAGTAAAAATTCACCTTCATGATACTAGTTTTCTCCTTTTACCTGCACAACTATTCCTCAGAAAGGCTTGTGCTTTATGGGCTAGAAATAGACTCCACCTAAATCTAGAAAGTTTTTTCATCACACCTTGCGTCACAATGGATGACATCATTCACATCATTACAACATCTTTCCATTGCTATAAATTTGTCTCATGTGCCCCAAGTCACCGTCGCCACACACCACTCCTATCAATCATACTGCATCATCATCATTGCATTGATTTACTGATTTAGCCAAAGGCCGTTTAAGCTTTTGGATTCTTATCTAAATAGAGATGAGCTGAGGTCACTAAAGTTTTCTACCAACTCAATTTGATCTTTCAAACTCACACCAACGCTGGCCATCCTGTCAGCTATTGAATTCCCTTCACTCAAAGTATGACTAACATGGAATTCTTCAAAACCTTTCAGTAGCCTTAAGATCCTCCTAGTGTGCTTGTTTAGGAGCCATATTTCCATCTTATCTTTCACAATCCCATTAATCACAATTTTAGAATCACCTTCAAGGTTGATTCTCCTACTTCCACTCTTCTTTGCCAATTGAAGGGAAAAAATTGCCGCCAAACATTCCGCTACATTGTTTGTCCCATTTGGCAATGACTCTGTGCCTAGAATTAAAATGTTGTCCTCTGCATCTAAGATAACACATCCCGCCCCACTTCTGCTTGGATTCCCTTTAGATGCCCCATCAAACTGCACTCTTATCCACCCTTCTCCTTACTTTCTTATATTCTCCTCCACTTCATGATCCACATGCAAAGGATTAACCCTTGAAGGCCCTTGAACATGCCTAATCAATATCATGTCTTATTCTAATACATTTTGGTAAAATATTATTTAATATAATGTGAAACATTAATGAAATTTTTTATACACAATTAAAATCCAAAACATTGTTATTCAATTACTTCCTATCACAAACAATTGTAATCTTTATTCCATAAATCTTATTTAAAGTGAACAACACAAAATCTTTTGTTGGTTTACCTGAAATGCATGGGAGAAAATTCTCTAAAGAACACTTTGATTTTAACTAGGTCAATATTTTGAGTAGTCAACCCTTTTTTAAGACAACCATTAGATCCAATTCTAGATGAAGATAGTTGTTCTCCATATAGAAATATCTTATGTAAATATTGTTATAAGTTTATTTTATATTTGTAACTTTTTATTTTTCATATATATATATATATATATATATATATATATATATATATTAAAAATTAATCTAAGATCCGATCAAAAAAATAATAATAATCTAAGATGTAGACAATTAGATATATATGTTAAATAATCAATGTTTTAATTATTTAGATTTAATTGTGTGTTATAATCAAATATATAAATCATTTATATACAATTGACATGACACAAGTAAGTGATGTGCTCATTATAACTATCAAGAAATTATTTATATATAATTGACATGACATAAATAATTGATGTATTCACTATAACTAACAAGTTATTTAGACCTTACAATTTAAAACTTAGAACTTACATAAATTATTTATATGAAATAGATATTACATAAATAATTGATTTATGTTTTTGATAAAAAGCAGTAGCAAGAGGGTGTTGGATCGTGATACAATCACAACACACTAGATACATATTAGCAACATATTAATCGTATCCAGAGCACATAGTAGAGTAGAACAAAACAATAAGTCTACCCCTATCAAAAATTAGCTTAACAAATTCAGAGCACCACCACCACTTATCATTAAAACCAAAATTACCATAGTCCGGAATAGAGTACTTAGCAAAAAAGATAATATCCACATCGTGCCATGCAGGGCTATAAATAAACATAACAATCTTAGTCCTAAGGCTATAGCAGAAAAAGTAAAAACAACCCCTGGGGCTAGCATAGTTATCAAGATAACAACACATAAAAACTATTAGTTGCCTTTCCCCAACCTCTTCATAATAGAATTTTTTCCCACTCCTCTAAAGGAACTTGAAAAGCTCCTAAGCATCATCTTCCTTGACAAGTTACCTCCAGATGTCTTCTCATGAAGTAGATAGAGGGTTGTTGTGGAGGCGTGCATGACTTTGAGCGAAAATTCACTAACATATCTGAGACGGTTGCTTAAATCCTTCATGTCCTCCTTCAATTGAATAACCGTCTTTTCTAGATCGGCAATTTGGTGTTTAAACTTACCCACCATGCCACCATAGCCAATATTTCTTTTCTTGAGCCCTTACATGATGACATTGCTCAGGTTCAGTAAAGTGGACATGGGGGGAACATGAGATTAGTTTTCTACGGGGACTGGGGGGAGGGGGATTAACAGAAGCGGTAGGTGAGACGTTCCTTTTAGGACTCTGCGAGGATTTGTAGGAAGATCCTCCTTCAAAATTACTTTCAGTGCCCTTTTTTCTACCTAACTCCACCAAGGTCTCCTCTCTTTTCACCATATTATTTATAGCCTTTTCCCCACCTCTTTAGCCAGTCTGTTAGAGCGGCACGTCTAACACTACTAGGTGTCAACATCTCCCTCAGAATCAAGATTAAGGTTAATGTTTTTAGCTTTTTTACTAGGTCGGAGGTTAGGGACCTTCGGGGTCCTCTCTCTTTTATTATCCTCCAGAGAATCCGAGGTGAGGGTGGCTTTAAAAGAGTCAGAGCTCATGGAAGGGTTTTTATTGCAACATTTTCCCATCGACCCAGAGGGAGGAAGGAGGAGGCCATGATCCTTGGATGCAAAAGGCGAGGGGTTGGGTCGTTGCTGGGTGACAGTTAGCACATAAATGTGAGGCGGTGGGAAAAGGGAAGGGTGGAAGTTGTAGAGATGAAACATTAACCCTTGGTGGAGGATGACCAACTTTTGTCCTAGGGCCTTAGCTTCCACCACATCACCAACATTACTTTCCATAGAGTGGAGTAAAAAGAAAGGAATATAAATTAAATCCCATTAACACTTTATTTCTTTCTCACTACTATTTGACACTAACTAAGACTCTCTCACCAAACCCCTTAAGACACCCCCACCCCCTTCAAAATCTCTCTGCACTCTTTAACACTATTTGTCTCCCCACTTAAGACTCTCTCTCCCCACCCCTAAAGATTCCCCCCTTAGGACTCTCTCTCTCTCTCTCTCTCTCTCTCTCTCCCCACTTAAAAATATCTCTCTCCCCACCCATTAAGACTCTCTCTCCCCTATGTCTTTATCAAACCCTGATAAAAAAACATTTTCAAAACTTTCAAAACATAGGAAACTCAAACCTTGTAGTCTTGTTTCAACTTTCCATCTAGGTGTCCTTTAGGCTTCCTCACTTGCATCTTTCATCCTAGATAATTTCTTTATTCATTACCTTAGTACTCTCTCTCTCTCCCCACTCCTTATTACTCTCTCTCCCTCTCTCTCTCTCTCTCTCCCCTTAAGACATCTTATGTTTTTAGTTTCATTAGCATAGTTTAATTTAGAATTGTATTTGTATAATTTTAACATTTAACACTGTATTATACCCCTAGATAGAAACACATGATCATGTACCTCGGAACGAGGTTCCTCAGGGTGACCCAACATAGGGTGCCTCACCCTAGGATGACCCAACACATGGTGCCCCACCCCATGATGACCTGACACAGGCTGCCCCCCAGGACACCTCACATCAAGTGCTCGGTGTTCCTAATATGGGAGTGATATTTCATTTTTCTACCTAGGAGATGGGGTGCTTATGAAATTCCATCGCTTCCTCTAAGGAGAGTGTGCATAGAGATATTTGTACCATAATTTTGTGAAGTTTAGAGAATCTAACTACACGCATGAGTAGACAAACTACATATACCCCACAAATTGTTGATTCTATTTTTTGAGATTTGAGATCCGAGATCTCCAACAATATATCCTTAGCTGAGGTTCAGGAACGATCTTAAACGATATTATAAAATAAGATTTTTTCCCTTACTATCGAGAGAAGAGAAAGGTTAGATCATATCAGGTTACGCAGTGTGTGGTTCTTGAGATTTCACGCATGATATACCCATGGTTCCTTGCTGCACATGGTCATTATCCCAATAATGATCAAATTCCACTCTACTTTGCACAACAGGTTTATGCTGAGGTCCATTTGGGTCTCAACATGAACTACATAGATCTTCTAGGCTACTTTAGACAGGGGCGCGATAGAGTTGCATATGACGATCAATATCGTAGCCTAATCACATTGTGTCGAGACACAAATACTTGGTTGGGAAAAGGGCACCCACAGTAGTACCATTTATGGCCAATACTACTAACAGAGTTGTCATTTCTTCCCAAAGGGAAGCAATTGATAGGATTGGACACATTGTAGCTGTAGGCACCAGCATTTCATCTACACTCGATACATTACGAATAGACCAAGTCGACCCCAGGCATCTTTAGAGGCATCATCTCATAGTGCGTGCACCCCCTACTGACGAGACATATAGAGATGTTGGTTTCCCTAGACCATGTGATATACAAGCTCTTACCAGACATTATAGTTACCTTGAGATGGCACAATATTTATTGGGGGATATGTTACATGCATATACCTATATTGCTTATTTGGAGAGGGCCCCTATACAATCTTTTAAAGACACCATTAGACTCTCTCAAGGCCCTCCAGTTCCACCACCCTAGAGCACATGATCAATTCATGCATCATATAGTTCACAACACTCTGCACCCACTGATCACTCTAAAACTACACAAGGAGGGATACTACTTGGTCATGTTTGCATCACAATGGAGGGCCTAGATGGTTTTGAGGAGTAGTTACAAGGATCAAGACAAAGAAACACTGACACTAACATAGGTTCATATATGGATCTTCTACTTTATCCAGACTTTGACTCTACACCACTCCCTTCTCAGCTACACACCCCATTACACTCCTCATTAGATAGGATTGATACCAGACATGATACGCATGATGGTGTTTATGTAGATTATGTGATGGTGCAAACTGATGATCATCTTTCTCTTGAGACCCTAGTATAAATTTAATTTTCAATTTAATTTTAGTCAATAAATTGATTGCATAGTTGCATGTACTAATGCTCGTATATAAGTACTCTATATATAATATTTGTAGGCACATTTGCATGAGCGTACTACTTCTAGCATGGGATCAGAGTGTGTATGCATGAGAGATTCTATAGAGGTGACACCTACAAGTGCTTAGGTAGTTTTTAAATATACAAGTTTAAATTCACGTATTAATATATTTCAAATACTTTGTATATAATAATATATGAATGTACATATATATTTGACACGTTGTTTTACTAAATTTGTAGGGGTTTATTGTTGCTTCACGTGCAAAGGATGTTCAAGACACTTTCGTATGGGACTTGATCAGTCTAGGATACCTTAGGACATTTGTTGTGCACCTTTGATTTATGTTCTGGACATTTCACATATGTTTGACATTTATATGTTCTAGACCTATGCATATATTATTTATGTGTTTATGGTTGACATTTATATGTTATGGTTAAACAGTTACATGATTTGATTTGATTATGGTTAGACAATTATATGATATGATCTTTGATTATGGTTGACGGTTATATTATTTGATTTAATTATGGTTAGACGGTTACATGATTTGATTTAATTATGGTTAGATGGTTATATGGTTTGATGTGATTTGATACATGGTCATATGATTTGATTTAATAAATGGTTATATGATATGATCATTGATTATGGTTAGACGGTTACATAATTTGATTTGATAGATGGTTATAAAAAATAACACTAATATGTAACTAATGGACCATAAGCAATATAAATGATCTAGAACTAACATGTCATATGTAATCTGACTAATGTCATTAGTAACCTAACTAATGTCTTAAGGGGATCTTTAACTAATAAATAATCTAATTTTAATATCATAAAAAAAACACTAATATGTAACTAACGGACCATAAATAATATAAGTAATCTAGAACTAACATGTCATAAGTAATCTAACTAATGTCATTAGTAACTTAACTAATGTCTTAAAGGGAGGTCTTAAGGGGATGTCTTAAGGAGATCTTTAACTATTAAGTAATCTAATTGAACCATCATAAAAAATAACAAGTTAATATGTAATTAATGAGCCACAAGTAATTTCTAAGTAATATCATCCATTTAGCACGTTCACTTTAACAAACATAAAAACATTTAAACAACTACATATAAAAATCATTGAACCATCAAAGAATACATAAGAACATACATATAAAACAATATGTATAAAAACATATATAAAAGCATACATAATTATATATTAAAACCATTGAACCATCAAAACATATAAAAAAACATTGAACCATGTCAAAGTATATAATCAAAGTCTTATTCATAAATAAATAAAATATAATCCATCATATGTTTCAATATATCAATAAAGTATAGTCAATTTAATCTAGAGATGTCAAGTAGGTCCTAACACATGAAATATGTATGTAATTTTCTTTTTAGACCAACTCAAGTGGTTCAGACCTCTCATGGAGAACATGCAATATTCTCTCATGATCCTCACTATCTTGTCTCCACTTACGACATCCACGTTGAGATTTAACTGGATGGAGACCAAGGGAGGTGGAAACTACTAGGTGGCTATATTAAAACACCTTATTGTCTGGTTGGTAATAAACAAAGTTAATACCATGTTGAATTACTTTGATTTTCTTGAAATATGTTCCCTTTAAAACAACTAAACCTGTAGGTCACAAATTTTAACAATATAAATTTAAATAAAATAATTAAAATTAAAATTTTGTTAAAACTTTGAAATGTTAAATTTATAAAATGAATAATATATTGACATGTAAAGAATGCAAACCTATGGGGAACAACATTCCATCGCTTTCTTCATGATCAATTAACTCCATCCTCTCTGTAGTACAACACCACAAATAGTAACTAACTCCTACATTTCTAGGCTCAACAATCACTGGAAAGACATCTCTTGCACAACAAATTTATAAACATGTGAGATCCTAATTGTTTAGCTCTCTCTCTCTCTCTCTCTCTCTCTATATATATATATATATATATATATATATATATATATATATATATATATATATATGTATATATATATATATATATATATATATATATATGTATATATATATATATATATATATATATATATATCTATATATATATATGTATATATATATATATGTATATATATATATGTATATATATATATGTATATATATATATATATATGTATATATATATATATATATATATATATATATATATATATATATATATATATATATATATATATATATATATATATATATATATATATATATATATATATATATATATATGTAACTCAATGCCATATAATGTGAAACTCAATTTATTATACTTACCAGTTTTGACCAATCTTGAAATATGATTGTAATCAATATAAATCAAAGGAACGTCATCAAAGTTTTTATCTTCATCTTTATCAAATGTATTAGTAACAACTAGTGGCACCAAATTCTAGGCACCTACATATCCACGTTCTTGGTTGATGCATTTCTCATAGTTGTCAACAATGCGGTGGAATTTATAGTTTCATCTTATGTTTTTAGTTTCATTAACATAGGCTGAACATTAGCAAATGATCTCAATTTCTCCACATCCATTGTAAGTAAATAATCTAAGTTTCTATAATTAATATTTATCTTCTACAATTTGAGATAGATCTATAAGTTCATCCATACCAGTAGGAGCACATGATCCCGACCCTTCTACAACATCAATTTCTTGAGCTTCTGTAGGGAGTGATCTTGACCCTTCTTTAATGTGCATTTCTTCAACTTGGCTTGACCCTCCTACTTGAGTTTCTCCTTCACATTGACCATGTTGATTGCGAGCTACATGCACAAAAATAAATCAAATTAGAGAAAAATAGAGCATAGGTCCATAAAATTCAGGCACGTAAAATTAGAGGTCTAGGTCCATACCTTCTTTAGTTTTATAATAATATGTCAATGTAGCTTCACGATTTATTTGTTCGGTACTAGGTGAAATTTTTCTTGCAGATTTACTTTGTCTTCCCTTCTTGTTCCCCATTTCTTCTCTCCCAAAAATATCTTCTAAAAATTTGGCAATAGTAATGCTCTTCTTCAAAAAATGTCTTAGAAAAAATCACCTTACTAGTAATTCTCCTCTCCAAAAAATCGTCTTTGATAAAAAACCAATAGCAATTCTCCTCCAAAAAAATGTTTTTCAAAAAATCAAAGAAATAGTAAAAAATGTGAATTCAGTTGATTGCAATTGTGTGAAAAATGAAAAAAAAAAACATTTTCTTTTATAACATACAAAAATAAAAAAACATAATTAGCTGACCTAGTTCAAGCGAACTAGGTCGGGTAAAAGTCCAGCGGAGCTTGTTCATGCCAAACTTTTCCCATGGGGTCTTTGCGCGAAGACCCCTTTGTACGAAGCCTTGGGATCCCCTCGGGTGAAGCGTATCTTTGTCTGAAGACACCAAACTTGAAGGTTTTAGCAAGGGGAAAAAAACTACAAAAAATGGCCTTTCAAGGTTTGAAACAAAGGCCAAACAAGATGATCTTCTGAAACAAATAATTTCAAATGATGCTACTTGGAGGAAGCTTTCTAATGACTATAATTTTAATACATATTGAGTTCATTGTCACTATCAAATTTTACTTTAATTAAACATAGGTTGTTTGGCCATTTAGCAACCTATCTCTTTGACGCTTTGGAAAAAAATAGTAACTTACAGAAAAAAAAAATTATGAAAAATATGTACAAAAAGAGTATTTGTGTTACCTTTCTATCAAAAAAATAAAAATGAAATTCGATATATACAGATCAAGTTAGAGTGATCCAAAAGAAGCTATGTCTAAATTACAGTTACTCTCACTTTAGATCTTAATAAAGTATGAAATACTGAACCAAAATGAATGAAACCAATTTCATCCATTAGATATTGAAGTTAAAAATATAACCTTGAAAGAATTACATCGTTATCATTTTTTAAAAAAAAGTTATGCTTATCCAAGTGACAGTCTCTCCTTAAAAACGTTGATTTTTCACACAAACCACTTTTCGAAGGAAGAAAGAAAAATGGATTCAAATCAATTTTAATTTTTTTTTATCAAATATATTTAGAAACTAGAAAGAAAATTTCAAAAGGCTCTAGTTTACATTATCTTCAAATTCCTAATAGTTTTGTGGCAATAAATGTTCGAAAGTGAAGTTTTTTTTCAGAATGATGATCTTAGTGTCAAAATTGGCTAAAAAGTGGAACACACTATTGTAGGACCATGAAGTGTGAATTGAAACTGTGATACAAACTACACTCACTCAAATTTTTTTGCTGGTAAGATTAACTGTTTATAATCACTTCTGATATGTACCCTTTCCTACCTTGGTTGACCATTGGAAATATTATTTTCACTGCTAGTCCCTTGTTTGTGTCGTAGTGAAGCTCGCCAATCTTGTCATCCTTGTTGAAATCGTGAGTAGCAAAGCTACGGTCAGCATATGCCAACAAAATAATACTTTGTTTAATTTGGCTCTTGGTTGTTCTTCTTGTCGTCACCTATATAATTTTTCATGACCCTGTGGTTTACAAGAAGGTTATAAAACATAAGGTAGAGAAAGAGCATCCACACATATTCAAGTTGTAGAGAGAAAATGATATGTATGTGGCATGATGTTTTGGTCAATGCATAAATGAACGCCACGTGGAAACCAGGTTTTGGAGGCATGCTAGCAGTTAGCAAAAATCAAGGACATAGCTGGTAGATGTGAAGGAGACTCCATAGAATATGCAACATCACCTTTAGTTTTAGTCTTCACATTGTATAAAACACTCCAATTATATGTAGCAAGATTCTTTTCTTGCTTGATCATCATGAAGGATGTTGGCTTTGATGCTTGGAGTTGTAGGGGGATCATGGGTTTGATGTTTTCTTTCCCTGCCATAGTTAATGGTTAGCTAAGTCCCCACCTTAATTCTGCTAGAGTGTACACAATATGTTGAATAACTAAAACCAACACCCACAAACATAAAGAATAAGTGACATGAAATAACAATAGAAAATTTAACTTCCCAAACAAAGAAGCTTAAAATAAGGTGCAAAAGGTTAACACAAAAACGTAACATCATCATAGTATGTGATAGTGTTTGCTTATTGTGGCTTGCATTCTGTTTATGAGCGTCGAGGATGAAGTGCAATAAACGATATTTGATATGCCTTTTATGGCTGCAAATTTAATATGATTCTGTGTAGTTGTCAGATTTGATAAGATTTTTTGACTACAAATTTGATTTGATATGATTCTATATAGCTATAAGATTTGATAATATTAATATTATATGGATACAAAATTGAAAAGATTTTGTATAGCTGTAAGATTTGTTCCTATCAGTAGAATCATTGATTGATGAGCAGTTTCTAGCATGACAAAAAACATCGAATGATAAGTGGTTTTAGCATCAGATAGGTATTAGGTGAAACCTCACGTAGTATAGCATATCGGCTGATTATTTCTTAATGTTTGGCTTGTTTATAGTTTAGATTTTGTTAAGTTTCTATATTTTTTTTTAGCATATCCACTTGCCATATGTCGAAGGATTCATTGCTAGATGAGAATTTGAATTGCATTCATGATTATTTAAATGTTTAGCATGACAATGTGGAGTCATGCATTAATTCATACATTTATTCAAACCTATTATAGAATCTCATGGAGTCAATTTTTCATGAAATATTAAAGCTACTTATTAATTTTAGCAAAAAATGATTGATAATCACTATGAGTCCATTTTTACATTAGCTACGAGCCAATTTGGGCATGAAATTCTACTTTCTAAATTAGATTTGAGTATTGCTTTTATTTCTATGTAGATTGATCACACATTGTGTTTGGATTTGAGGTAATATTCAATAGTTGGTTATAATATATGCCAAAGGGTTTCAACTATTAAATATTCAACTAAACAACAATATTAATAGTTATATGTCAGATTTGGATGATGCTCTTCATTGACGCAACCACATATTGGTGTTAAATATTAGAATTAATAATTACATGCTATTTTTGGATGGTGTTTTTTATTGCAATAGTTTTATATTGGTGTTTCATGTTAGGATTAACAATTGCATGTTAATTTTGGATGTTGTCCATTATAATAAATATTTATTGCTATCTATCATCATTCAATATAGTTGCATGTTGGAGTTTGAATATTATTTTATTATTGAAAGGTTCAGAATTAATTTTTGGATCACACAATTAGGTATTCCATTTGTTTGAACAATATCATAAAAAAATATTTTGGAGTTTCAACAGTGATATTATATTTCAAGTTTTGCATAATTTTACTTTCGGATTACTCATCACTAGATCCCTTTAATTTGCATGTGTTTATCTCTTATCTTGGCACAAATCTAGAATCATTGGATATAGTCTAACATTTTGATATTAACCACATTTGTTTGTTGTTATCTACCAATTTGGCACATGAATAGATAATGATTGAGAGCTTTTGGATTAAAATTGTGTATGCTTAGAAATTTTCATGTAATCTACAAGTTTGTCATTAATTGACACTATCAATTTGATATTGTTGGTAATTTGGCATACTATCCACTAATATGTTTTTTATTGTCTTAACTATCTTCATCATAGACTCTATATATTATTACCTTCCCACATGAAGATCTTGATAATTAAAAAGAGTTTGAATCTAAGTTGAATATAAAAAAATGTTGGATTTGAAATACTTACCCTACTAGAAACATTATATAAAATACTTTTGTTTTGATTAATAATTATTGTTTATAATAAATTAAAACTATATTTTAATGATAAAGATTGTTAGATAAATTGTAATTATTTAAATAATTATCAATTAAATTGTTAAAAATATTAAACATGTCTTGAATCTTAAAAACAATTGAATTATTTTTGTTAAGAGTTGTATTTGTATTTTATTAAAAATAAAAATAATTTTTGATTAATTAAAATTATTTATTTGAATATAACATTGTATTAGCTTGAATGAGATGGAGCAATGCATGGGAGGAGGAGGTGCGAGAGAGAGAAAATGTAATTCAAATATTGGTCGAGTTGATGGAGCCTGTCATGGGGCATACAAGGTTTAAAGAGGCATAGATTTGATTAGTCTAACTAATTCTGAGGTTGAGGATGGGGATGAGAAAGTTGATCATTGTTAGGTTGATGTGGAATGTGCAGTGGGATTTGATGCCTAGGCAGGGATAATATTTTTCTTAGTTTGATGCTCCATTTAGATCCTCCTTTGAAAAGTGAGAAAACATAGGTGGCTTTTTTGGGGGTTAAACCTAAACCTAAACCTTTGTCATCTTTGATTGTTGATCTTTTTGATTCAATAAGTGGTAATTTGGCGATCTTTATCATGGACTCTTATTGATTAGAGAATTTCTCTTAAGGCTTAATATCTAGTTAGTAACCACACTCGAACATTGAGGTGGTTCATTTTTTCATCTGAAGGAAATGGAAAACCAAGGGCCAGGTAGATGTCTTGGAAATGACCAAATGTTTCTTCTCAATTTCCTTTACCTTTGATGAAGATTTAAATGTGATCTTTTTTGGACCTTTGCGAATCAGGTCTTGATCTCAATGACTCTTCCTTTAATGTCATCCTTATTTTGGTCTAATTTCTTTGACTTCCATTAGAATATTGGAACAAAGAGGTTTTCAAAGGTATAGCAAGATCTTTTAGATAGAGTCTATCTATCAATGAGATGAGAGCCTTTATAAAATGATTGATTTTTGCAAGGATTTGTGTCAGTATTCATCAAGATTCATATTTTCCTTCATCTAGTTAGATTAGTTCAAATTTCAGTGTGTGGTATTAACCCATAGATTTTGAAATGATATCATTTGCCTATTTTTGTGTATAAAATTAGGCCATTAGGTAAAAAATTGCACCTTAGAAAACAAATAAAAGCTGGAAGGAGAAAGTCAGGCAACCCACCTTGGGAGACAATAAAGATAAGGTATCCTCACTACTAAAGGTGAGACCTTAGGATATTCCACTTCTCTAAATGTGGATCCTTTGAAGTCTCTTGAAGACAGGGAAGTGTACCTAAACTCTAATATAGTGATTCATGATCCCCTTTTTCAAGAACCCTTGTTGATTGTGAAGGAGAAGTCTATTTTTAAGGAAGGGAAGGGGGATGAGGATGGGATAAAAATGGTTTATCCAATTGGTTTGGAACATTTAAAGGATAATTAATAAACCAATCCACATTTATAGCCTATTAGAGAAGGCATGTAATGATTAGAGAGTAAGTAGGGAGGTGAGAGAAACTCAGTAGTCTCTATGAACATATTTGAGAGCTTTGAAGACTTTGAGCTATAGGATTTAAGTGCTAAAAATATGGAGAATGATAACTTGGGATGAAATCATTTGAATGATTCTACTAAAAAATTCCTCAATCCAAATAATCTCACATCAGAAAAGGAGGGTAATTTCCTAAAAGAAGGGAGGATTCTAATTCTTTAAAAGAAAAATCTAACTTTGAAGACTCTAATTAGGAATATTATTCACCCTTTATTGAGGTCAAACCAAGGTATGTGGGGTAGACATCCCTCTCAAGGAGTGTCAACTAGAAACAAAGCTAAAGCTAATTATAGGAGCTCAAGAGGTTCATGTAGGAAACCTCTAGATTGGAGTAGAGAACATGATAGTTTGTAGAATATTGTTGGAGTTCAAAAAAATGTTCCAGAAATGTGCTTCCAAATCAATCCCCAAGTGGGATATTGTTGGTTTGTGGTGAATGATCAGGCAAGTACTGTACACTCACCATGTATTGTAGGGTTGGGGTTAACTCAAGATTTTTTGAGTTGACTCGTCAAGCATTTCCCTAGGTTGACTCATCAAGTATTTTTAGGGTTAGCTTGTTAACCAACATAAGTCTTGTTAAAATGGATTAGGGTTAGGTTTTTCAGATGAGAATTTTGCATCTTCTTGTAGTGGTATTGAGTTGCAAGAGATTGTTGATTGTAACAGGTTTAAATTACTAGATAATAAGACTGGACTCTATGTTTGGTAGGCATATCCCAAGATTGGGTGAGCCACGTTAAATCCTTGTGACTTCTTGTTCTACTTATGTGTGCTTTATTCTTTTGCATTATTGGTTATTATTGCATGTAATTGTTAGATTTATATCTTATGATCCTAACAATGTCAACTAGAAATAGAGCTAAAGAAGATTATAGGGGCTCAAGAGGTTCATGTAGGAAACCTCTGTATTGGAGTAGAGAACATGATAGTAGTGTTAGAATAACTGAGAGGGTGGGGGGAATCATTTATCCACAGTCCCAATCACAAAATGTATATCCAAAAATAATTTACTAAAACTTCTGCAGCTCGGTAAACTAAAATAGTATTATGTCTGTATTTTTACCGATTACCAGTTAATAACATTTAATGATTACCAATCAAATCCAATATGCAACATGTAAAGTATGATAACAAACAATCATCACAATTAACACATAATACAAGAGATTTAACGTGGAAACCTTGTGAAGGGAAAAACCACTTGGGACCGACAACCCAAAAATTGTTCACTCTTCTGAAGTGAGGTCGGTGAAGACCCAACCCTATTAAAGGTTATAAACACACTGTGAGGTGTGACCTTGTTAGAGAATTTTAGACCAACTGTTATCATCCAACTAGCGTATGGGGTTGACAGGATAACAAATGTACACTCTATGAATGACATTACAAGACTTTCTAGTCCACTCTATTAAGAGATTTCTCTGTTTACAATGGTTAAAATGTAACAGCAGTTGATCTGATTACAACACAACTTCAATTGTAGATTATCAAATCTATGTTAAGCTCATTCAAATCCTTTGATCATTATTTCAATTTTGTTTCAATCAATATTCAGTAACTTATTGTCGCTCGGTAATAGCTTTCTGATGCTCGGTAATCTTTGCAGTTCGGTTCTCCTTAACTAGTCTAATCAGGCATGCATGAAGCTTGTTCACGTGATATCTTCTGTAGTCTCCTTCTTCTGGCATGATTTCATCATGAAAACCCAGTCTCTTAAATAGATGAGTAAACTATTTTAATTCTATCCATTAGATTTTGCCGCTTAATCTCCTTTGTTGATTTTGTCGCTTAAACCTTCCTCAGCTGATGTGTCAGTAACACATTTTTTTTCAATCCATTAGATCTTCTTTGAATTATGTTAGCCATTGATCTTCATAACAAACGTTATCTTCATATCTGATTTTGAGGTACTTTACAGCTCATCAACTTCATCGGCTAAACTAGTCATTTAGTTCTTTTCTTCTGCTCGGTTAACAAAAAAATGTGTCGGTGAACACAAGCTCAGTTTGTACTGTGATCGATATACACTACACTACGTTGGTGTATACTGAAATGGTTCTTTAACCGACAACACTACTTTGTGCATTTTGCTCTATCCTTCATCATAGATGAATGCAACATAATCAAGTCAATAACATAAGGTCATAGACTCATCCATAAGTTACCCAATGTATTCCTTATCCTTATCTGTCATATCCATCTTCCTCATGTAGATATATCTATTCTTCATCTCTTTTCTTCTTCTTCTATAGATGTTTGGGTATAGTAACTTACAAGATAAGTACTGTCAAAACTAGTTGACATCAATGACAACATATTACTGATTTAACCATTTTACATATCTAATCAGCAACTCAGTGATCTTAAATCATAGATCTTCAAGTTATACAATGTATTCAAATAAGTTGTAGTTCATCAATCTCTCCCTTTGGCATTGATGGCAACACAAGCAATATGAAATATGCCATACACATACCAAACATGTATTCTATAACTCTATCAACAAATGTTGTAATGGTACAAGCTCTCCCTAGTTTAATATGTGTAATCACTATGTTATATAAAAGCATTTGCAAGTGCAAACTAAGTTCTGTAGCTATGATCTTTTCAGCTCCCTTTTCTGTATCTCTCTTCCTTTGTCTTTGGCCTCATATTCTCTCATATTCTTCATATTGATCTCTCTCCCTTTAACAACAATGCCAAAGAACAATACAATCATACAGCTCTATAGTAGCCATGTAACTATTTGTTGTTCAATGCATTCTTTGTATCTCGATATACTATTATGCAAATCGGTTCCAATACTTCAAATTTTCACAACCTTAGATAGAAATCCAAAGTGTGAACTCTGTTGCATCAACATTTATGATCTTCTGATAAGATTAGGTTGATGCAACCTCCAGATCACCTTAGTGACCGGTAGACAAGGGACGGACCCCAAGTCTAGTCCTCAAGTATTCATATGTATCCTTCGGTAGAGGTTTTGTAAATATGTTAGCAAGTTGTTCTTTTGATGTAACAAATTCTAGCTTAACTTGCTTCTCCTGTACTTGTTCCCTTAAGTAGTGATACTTAATTGATATATGCTTTGTTTTAGAGTGCATCACCAGATTCTTTGAAATATTAATAGCACTAGTGTTATCACAATATATAATCACCGGCTCAGTGATTACCTCATTCATTCCTTCTAACACTTGCTTGATATATGCAATATTTGAACAGTTAGTAGCAACAGAAACATACTCTGCTTCAGCTGTAGACTGAGAAATGCAAGCTTGTTTCTTACTTGTCCATGTAACAAGTCTTTCACTAAAGAAGAATGCTCCTCCAATGGTACTTTTTCTATCATCCACATTTCTAGCCCAATCAGCATCGGTGTATACCTTCAGTTCAAACTTGCCTTTCTTAGGATACCATAGTCCATAATCTTTAGTTTTCTTTAGGTATCTTAAGATTCTCTTTGTAGCAACCATGTGTGACTCTCTAGGGTTTTCCAAAAATCTAGCAATTATTCCAATAGCATGTGCTATATTAGGTCTACTGTGAACTACATACATTAACTTACCAATCATGGATCGGTACAGTGTCTGATTTACCTCAGTAGTTCGATCTTCTTTAGTCAATTTACATCCAGTAGCCATCGGTGTTCCCACAGGTTTAGCATCTTCCATGCCAAATGTCTTCAAGACTTCCTTTATGTAGATATATCTATTCTTCATCTCTTTTCTTCTTCTTCTACAAATGTTTGGTTATACTAACTTACAAGATAAGTACTGTCAATACTAGTTGACATCAATAACAACATATTACTGATTTAACCATCTTACATATCTAATCAGCAACTCAGTGATCTTAAATCACAGATCTTCAAGTTATACAATGTATTCAAATCAGTTGTAGTTCATAAAGTAGAATATTGTTGATGGAGTTCAAAAAAATGTTCCAAAAATGTGCTTCCAAATCAGTCCCTGAGTGGAAGATTTTTGGTTTGTGGTGACTGATCAGGCAAGTATTGTACACTTGCCATGTATTGTAGGGTTGGGGTTAACTCGTCAAGCTTTTGTGAGTTGACTCATCAAGCATTTCTCTAGGTTGACTCATCAAGCATTTCCCTAGGTTGACTCGTCAAGCATTTCCCTAGGTTGACTTGTCAAGTATTTTTAGGGTTAACTTGTCAACCAACATAAGTCTTGTTAAAATAGATTAGGGTTAGGGTTTTCAAATGAGAATTTCACAACTTCTTGCAGTGGTATTGACTTCCAAGAGATTTCAAATTGTAATAGGTTGAAATTACTGATTAATAATATTAGACTCTCTATTTAGTGGATGTAGCCCAAGATTGGGTGAACCACATTAAATCCTTGTATTTTCTTGTTCTACTTCTATGTGCTTTATTCCTTTGTATTATTGGTTATACTTGCATGTAGTTGTTAGATTTTTATCTTCTAATCCTTACAATGTCAACTAGAAACAGAGCTAAAGCTAATTATAAGGGCCCAAGAGGTTCATGTAGGAAACCTCTAGATTGGAGGAGAGAACATGATAGTTTGTAGAATATTGTTGATTGAGTTCAACAAAATTTTATAGAAATGTACTTCCAAATCAGCCTTATTAAAAAACAAAATTGATTTCTTAGAATATATGAGGGTTAAATAACCCTCACATACATGACCTTATGAACAATATTATTAGGGATCACCAATCTTATATTTTTCTTATTCAAGAGACTAAAATGAAAAGGGATAAGCTTATGAATGTAAATAATTTTTTCTTCAAAGATAATCGTGTTCACTATAGTAATTTTGATGGGGCTTTAGTAGGGATTCCAACCTTCTGGAATAAGAGAACTACTTTTGGAGAGCCTATTTGGGAGGATTCTAATCATTTAGCTACATAGTTTACTCAAATTTCGGATGATGTTTCCTAACTTATTTATAATATCTATGTTCTTATCATAAAATTTCTAAGATAAACTTCAAAAAATTGTTGATTGATTTCAAAAAAATTCATGAGGAGAACTGGTTGGTCCTAGAGCACTTTAATACTCCCTCGTCTCAAGAGGAGAGGTTTTGAGGCTCCCAAGCTTCACTTGATAGTCAAGATAATTTGATGGATTTCACACAAGATTGTGCTTTGATGGATATGGATCTTTTTGGAGCATTTTAGATTTGGACTAATTGACAAGCTAGTGATAATCTTATTCAGGTAAGACTAGTTAGAGCTCTTATTTCTCCTTACCAGCTAATGAAAATTTTGTGCTCTCTTTTTCCCCTCTCTAGAATTGGCTCAGATCACTTTGTGATATGCTTCTCTGTAGATTGTTTGGCTATTAAAAAATGTTTCCCCTTTAGTTTTGAGAAGATGTGGTTGCTTCATCCTTAGTTTAGGGATAAAATCAGAGATCGGTGGAGTGTAAATTTATGAATGGATCAGCCATGTTTTGTGTTGCTAAAAAATTGGATCATGTAAAATCAAAAGTTAGACACTAGAATAAACAATCCTTAAGGAAAATCTTTGCACATAAATCAACTCTTTAGATTTATCTCCAAGTTATTCAAAGGAGAATCTAGTAGGAAGACTATTTTGATGAGTCCCTTGCTCAGGAAAATAAGATTTCGACTCAACTCTATGATATTATTGACAAGGATGAGGATTTTTGGGAACAATGGTTAAGAGATCTCAGGTTGAGTTGTGGAGATAAAAGAATGGTTTTGTTCCTTTGGCACCAAATTTTAGATTCCATTGTTACTGTTTATGAGAATATTCATTCCCTGGAGGCAAATAAAAAGGTTTCAATCTATTGCCTAAATTGGATCTTATGAAAGCCTATGATAGAGTGAATTGGAGATTTCTTATTAAAGTTCTTAAAAATTTTGGGTTTAAAGAGAAGTTTGTCAAAATGGGTGGTCCCATAATAGTGTGTCCCACTTTTTTGAACATTCTAATTTTTGTTGAAATTACACATTTTAAGAAAACATAATGATTTAAGCCTTGAGAGGTCTCATTTGAAGGAGTCAATTGAAAATGGTTAGATAAAATCCTCTTAGATCATATTCTCTTTGGTATAATCTCTCTACTCCCCAGTCACCCCTGTAATCAAGTCTCCTTTACACCCATCAAAATGCTAACAAAAAATCACTTTGATATTAGTTTTTCTGAGGATAATAAGAATTCATTTGACAAACCCAAATTTAGGATGATAGTAGTTAGAAATATTTCCAATGATTATGACTTTTATGTATATTGAGTTTATTATGACTTTTAAAAAAAGTTTTACTAAACATAGGTTGACTGACCGTTTAGCAACTTCTCTATTCAGCACTTCTGGAAAAATAGTAAATTAGGAAAAAAAAATGAAGAATATCTAACAAATAGGTATTTATGTTACCTTTCTATAAAAAGAATTAAAAAAAAAGAATTTAAATATATGCAAATCAAGTTAGAGCGATCCAAATGAACATATGTCCAAATTACAGTTAATGTCACTTCATAACTCAATAAATTATAAAATATTCAACCAAATTGAATGAAACCAATTGTATTCTCTAGATATTGTTGTTACAAACCTAATTTTGAAAGAATTTCATTTGTATCATTTTTAGAGAAAGCGTTATGTTAATCAAAGTGAGTATCACTCCTTAAAAATGTCAATTTTTCAAACAAACCACTTTTTAAAGAAGGAAAAATGGATACAAATCAATTCCAAATTTTTTTTTAAAAATGTATTTAGAAAATAGAAATAAAATTCTAAAAGTCACTAGTTTACATCATCGTCAAATTCTTAATGATTTTTTAGAAATAGGTATCCGAAAGAAAAGTTTTTTTTCAAAATGTTCATCTTAGTATCAAAGTTGGCCAAAACGTGAGACACAATATTGTGGGATCACCCAAATCATTTCGCAATTTTTATCAACTGACAAATCTTTGGTGATTGTTAATGGCTCCCCTTCAAGTTTCTTCAAACTCAAGATGTATGAGATAGGGGGATCCCATCTCCCCTTTACTTTTATATTTATGGTTAAATTCCTTGGAAGATATTTACAAAAAAATATCGCTACTTGTGTGTTAAGTGGTCTTTGTCCCTCCTCTTGCTAGCTCATTTGTTTGCATCAATAATTTATTGTTGATACTATTATTCTTGGGGACTCCTCTATTGTGGAAACTTGTAACCTTAAGAAGGTATAATCTACCTATGAAGATACCTTTAGACACAAAGTACATCTTCATAAGAGCTTGTTTTTTCCCTTACTACTCCTGAAGATAGGCAAAAAAAGGATTGTTGATGTTTTGGGCTACAAAATTGAGCCTCTTCCTCCAACCTATCCTAAACTTCTTATATATAGTGAGGTTATAGATTCATTCTGGATGAAGCTTATAAACAAGCTCAACTCAAAGTTAGTTGACTTGAAAGTTGGACTTTTAAGTCAGGTAGGTAATGTTAAATTGTTATTTATGTGTATCTTCAAAACCTTCCAATCTATGTGATGAGCCTCTTTAAGATTTCTGCAAAGTTCATTGAGGCTATAGAAATAATTCATAAATATTTTTTTATGGTCTAGCACTAAAGAGAAAAAAAATGACCCCTCTTGTGACTTGGGAAAATGTTAGTAGAGCTTAAAAATATGGTGGCTTGGGTTTGAGATGCATTAAGGGTTTTAACTTGATCTTACTTGCAAAAGAAATTTGGAGACTTTTTCACACTAAAGTTAGCAAATCTCTATCTTATGTAGAAAATATTTTCAACAATCTGACTTGTTATCTACTTTTCAAAATTTGGAGGGTCTTCATTCTAGTTCCTTGCTTTGGAACTATATGAAAAATTCAAATTCATCATTCAAAAAGGTACTGGAAACTTGGTTCAAGATGAATAATTATATTTTGAAATGATAGCTGGTTGGGACAAAAGCTATAATCTAATTCTTTGGTTTATAAACACTTTATGGAGGATTGTATTGACATATTAAAGGTCTTTGTGAGAGGCTATATTTATAATGGTGCTTGGAAGTATATAACAATGGTTCATAGGGATCTTTCAAGCCTCAAATGCATGCTCAATTCAATCCACATTGTGCAATAGGCCTCCTTAGACAAGATGGTGTGGTAAGCCTCCCTTTTTTGGCTATTATTCAATTGCCTTGATTGCCTCTCTTTTATATCCTACCATTTCTCCTCCTCCATTTTGGGCTAGAGTTTGAAAAACATAGTTAATTCCCAAGATTAATATTCTCTTTTTCTAGATCTTTCATCACAGCAAGGTCCTCACTTTGGATAATTTATGTAAAAGAGTTATTTATCTTGTTAATAGGTGCTTCCTTTATTTTGAAAATTGTGAAAATGTCCTGCATCTCCTTTTAGATTGTCTTTTTGTGAGTGATGTTTGGCTTCATATCCTAGGTCTTTGGAGTGTGGATTAGGCCTTCCCCTCCTCCTTGGTTGGTCTCAAGTAGGTCAATGGGCTCTCCATCTCCTAATTTTTTCCTCTCTTTCCTTTGGTCTCTTGTTATTGGACTCACTTGGCCTAGGGTGTTTGGAAAGATAGGAATAATTGGGTGCTTAGAGACCCCTCTTGCTATTGATGTAGTGTATTCCAAAATTTGTAGAGCCATCAAGGAAAAATTTCCTTTGGGTTCTCTTCTTCCAAACCTAGGGATAGAGTTCCTCTAACTAATTATGACTTGCATGTGGCTTGTAGATGACACCTCTACACAGATATTTCAATCCTTTACAAGAAACTTAAAGCACCCAAAGATAACATTGTGTGGTAGACCCCTCCTCCTAGTTAGGTTAAGGTTAGTTTTGATGGGGTGGTAAAGGGAAATCTTGAGCCATATGGTTTAGGGGGAGTGCTAAGAGATGAAAAAGATGGGCTTATTTTAGTAGTGGCACTTTTCTTGGAAAGATAGACAAATCACCTTACTAAAGTGATTGTTGCCTAACATGGTTATTTCTTGCCTACCATTTTAATTTTAAATAAGTTTGAATTGAAGGAGACTTTGATGCCATTATAAAATGCCTTCAAATTTTAGAAAGACTCTAGTTGGACTATTGTGAATTGGATAGAGGATTCTATATAGCTATCATAAATAATTTTGATAAATCTTATATTTATGATATATTTCTAGGGAAGCCAATGGTGTTGTTGATTCCCTTGATAATATTGGTGTCCATAGTAATAATAAATTGGAATGGTAAAGGGGTGATATTTTTGCCAACTCAAACTGAAGATTTAATTATGTATGATAGGCAACATGCTTGGGTGACGAGCATTACTTTTCATGATGATGTGTGAGATTTTACAAATTTTACTCCTCATTATTACCTCACATTTTGTGAGTGATTTGAGAAAACTTGCTTATGAAGTTGAGCTCAATGTTGCACATCTCAAAAAAATTCAGGGCTTTTAGTGGAGGCGATGGATTTCGTCATGAGAGGTGATAGGATCATATTAGAGCTTCTCACTAGTAAAGAAGTGAAGAAAAATGGCATGATATGGAAAAATTTTGCACAAAGGTGGGGTTTCACCCTACAGAGAACGACTCCATGGTTTTAAGCACAATTTATCAAGAATGTTTGTTCAAGGTTGGAAGGACGGGCAAGTCAAGGTGTATGACCAAAAGTTTGACATACTAGAGGACCTTATTACAAATGTGACTAGGCTTTACATGGAAGGCAATAATGTTTTTAAGGACCAAAAGTCCTCTGAAGTGGAGGTTCAAAATTTTACGAAAGGGAAAGAGGGCAAGCACTTGGTGAGGCAGTCCAACAATTCTCTCAAACCCCTAAGGGTCACGGGTCTCAAGGTACTTATTTAGTACTTTACTCTAGATGGTCATTATACTATTGTTTATGGGTATCATTTTGCCCATCTTAACCATTTCAACATTAAGATATAATTTCCTTTCCATTTTATCTCCTTTCTTCATTGAGAATGGGTATTAGAGACCATAGAAAGAGCCCTAAGAACCCTATTTTGCATGAAGGGTTAATTTTGTTGAATTTGGAACATTTTAAGTTGTTTAAGTAGAAGTTAAAGGTACTCCCTATTTTAGAAAATTCTAAAATTGACAACTCCAAATCAAGGAAGAGAACTCAAATAGCCTCTTTTCTCATGAGGATGGATGGAAAAAGATTCTCCACTCCTAAACTCTAATAAGGAAAGCCCTAATGATCTTTTGGGAGTGGCCAAGAATGCGGGCGATGGTGGATACTTTCAAAATGCACAAGTGTGTTTTCCCATTAATTGAATGGTATGAATATTAAAATATGATCTTCGCAAAACAATTTTGAAAAATTTAATATAACTAAAATTTATATCAAGTATATTTGAATATTGATTAGCATGATTTGCATCTTCAGTACTATTAAACCACAAAAAATCTGATTAAAAACCAATATATTTTACAACATTAATAATTTTTTCCAATTTTTTGTCTGTAATATTGTGACATTTTGTCAGGAATATACCGAGGGCGTGTACCTTTACCTAGTATATATTAGAACGGCTTAAATAGATTAACCAACGGTAAATGGACGCTAGACGTACTCTCATTTTAAAAGCTACGTAGAACGAAATAATATTATATCTGAGTTTTCGGTTTCAGTAATAGTTTTTCGTATCATTCATTTAATTATGGCCTGAATTAAAGATCGCATTGAAAAGTACGAGATCGGTACTTCACAAGAAAAATTTGTATAGCTTCGTTTGCAAGGAAGGGAAGTGTACGTAGATTATTTAAAAATTTATAACCAGCTAAGAAATCTATCAGAAAATTTATGATCGGTCGAGAAATAAGAAACAGTAAGGAATATAGAGCAGAAAATTTATGAACTGTCAAGAAATAAGAAACAGTCAGAAATAAGCGCAGAAAATTTATGAACTGTCAAGAAAAAAACAACAGTCAGAAATATTATGAAACAGTCTAATTATTTCATATACAAATTTCTTTTCACTTATTTTTAAGGAAGAAAGAAATCTAAGTTAGACTAACTATGTCAGGTTAAATTTACTTTTTCATTGAAGGAAATAAAGGACGGTTAGAAATAAATAGCAGAAAATTTATGATCGATTAAGAAAAATATAGCAGAAAATTTATGATTATGGAAGAAATGAAGGAGAGTTAAGGAATATGTGGCAGAAAATTTATGATTAAGAAGAAATAAAGGATAGTTTGATAGATGGTAGAAAAATTGTGATCAGTCAAATAAATAAGGTACAGTCAGAAATAAAGATTGTCCATGAGAAGGGGAGCGTGATGCAGATGGGCACCGGCTACGATACAACATATTTGCACCCGTCGAAAGTTGTGCCAATGTCTTCCCCATGCCATACGATGCAGGCACCGGCTACGGTACAACATATTTGCACCTGTTGAAAGCCATGCCAATGCCTTCCCCATGCCATGCGATGCAGGCACAGGCTACGGTGCAACATATTTGCACCTGTTGAAAGCTGTGCCAATGCCTTCCCCATGCCATGCGATGCAGGCACCGGCTACGGTGCAACATATTTGTACCTGTTGAAAGCCGTGCCAATGCCTTCCCCATGCCATGCGATGCAGGCACTGGCTACAGTACAACATATTTGCACCTGTTGAAAGCCGTGCCAATGCCTGCCCCATACCATGCGATGCATGCCATCCCTAATTTTCACTACCGTATCTGTCAGCTATCTGTCACCTGTCACTATCATTACGGGTACGTTGGACGACAGGGCAAAAGATGACTTAAAAAATATAATATGTAGTTTAATAAAACTTGTGCTTTTGTTTTTTAAAGTAAAACATGTAATTGAATGCAGCAATTTATTATCATTTTAATCAAATACATGCTTAATACTTGGGCAGAAAATAAAGTTGCAAAGGTTTCATATGGGCTTATTTAGGGGGTTTCATTAGTATAGAATTTATACGAAAGTTTTGTGCATGGAAAACATTTCCTGTGTTAATTGATTACTATTTATTTTTTAATTAATTTTTTTTATTTAAAAAGATAAATTAATTTGGAAATACATATTTTTGAAAGAGTATTATTGAATTGGTATATCTAGATTTTTTTGTTCATCACTTTGAATTTGAAAGTAGATTTGGATAAGTCATTTTGACAATTATTGGTTTTAACTTCAAATTTTTAAAGTTCAATAATTCAAATTTTTAAAGTTCAATAATTCAAATTATGATAGTTGAATAATAATATCACATTTTTTACATAAATAGTCGTTAATGTATAATTAATTTTTAATTTTATTAGATATGAAGATCAATGTTAGCCTTGCAAGTGAACTAGAACATAATTCAAATAATTCATAAATTGTACTATTTAACATCTCTAGTTCCACTTTGACACATATCATTCCCACCCATTGCATTGTTATCTACTGTTTGTCAACCTTTGACTTTATCCCATCTTCTTGCATAATTATCCCCTTTAATTTCCTTAAACCTTCTTCTACTATGGTTCTCACTTGACTCAATCTAGTTAATGACACTAGTATTTCTCATTTTCTTAATGGAGAGGATAAGTTTAACCATCATGTAGATTATGAATATATCAAACAATTGATTCCAAACTTCAAATTCTTCACAATAAAGTGGGTTGCATAGAACATGGACCCAACCTGTCATCTTTAATTGATGACTTGCACACCTTATTGGTATCTACCTCTTATGATTGAGCATCTTTAAGGGCATCAAATAAGATGTGAATGGGGTCCATACTTTATGTATATGCATGCTTCTATATCCACTTTTCCTCTTCGCTTTTTTCCATCTTGTTTCCCCTATTACTTGACCCAATAAACATGAGTCATTCTTGTCTTTCACACCTCATCCCAATATATTTCCATCCCTCTACATGGTATTTTTACACCTATCTATTATCATCTTCATCCCTCCAACAACATAAGATCTTATGTATACTCCATCTATGCTTCCCATATCTTGGCACTTCTTACCACTATTTTCATTCTTCATATCCCTTTTCTCTACACCATTCCCCATCTACCTTTATATAAACATTCAACAACCAAAATCTGATAGGGTTTGAACCTTGATGTTAAGAACAACATCATCACAAATTAACCATCATAGTAGATCACAATATAAATTAATTCTTGAAATTAAAAATTAACTAGCTTTTTTTTGTTGATGAGGGGGATCAGTAGGGGTATTGCAACAACTTGGAGCTCAATCTACAACAATGGTATCCTAAATGCTATATCACAATATTCTTCAATGACTCCTTAAATTGTCCAAAAAAAATTCAAAATGAATAAATAAATATGCTTTTATTATTATTATTATTATTATTATTATTATTACTTGCTGGTAGGCTAAGTACTATTGCATCACTTTATGAATTCTTACCATTAACTAGTGATTAAAATTCTTTGCACCAATTACAATTCACCATATTTCATATTTAGTTATAAGTTATGCATTTTCTATAATATAAATGCTATTTTTTTAAGTTTATAAATTTTTAAAATTATTTTTCAAGCATATGATTAGTGAAATTCGTTTGAGTCTTATACGGAATTCTCAGAAACATACACAATTTTAATACTTCTCCATGTTGGATCAAATTTTTCGTGCTTTCATGCTTGTAAATAGCAAAAACCCATCATCTTTCTCTACCACATAGCATCACATTCAACAAAGCTACATGATTCTACTTTTAATAGACCTTACATTTAGGCCATATTAATGTTTCAAGCTTTTGAATGATTATTTGAGTTAATATTTTTTTTTTAAAAATACTTTCCTTAAAGTTTTGATTAACATTTTTATTTTTATATTAGTTATATATTAATATAATTTTTAAATTAAAAATTATATTCTATGCACTTTTTTAGTTCATAAGTGTCACCTTTTTCTTTTCAAAATGTTATAATATAAATAAAAATATATTATATATAATATAATAGTATTATATATTTATAAATATTATACTATTATATATTTATATATTTATTCATATTTCAGAATTATTTATTTTAAATTTTATTATATCTTAATTATATATTAAAATACTATTTATGTAAAAAAAAATATTACATGAATTTTTTTCACAACTTCAACTTTAAAAAATTAATGTTAAATGAAAATATTGGAAAATTTAATTTTAAACATATTTGTAGGGAACCATAAACTTATTTATAATATTATATTAGATAAATCTAAATTTTTTTTATATATACAATACATTTAAAACTACAACTAATTATATAACTTAAAACTATAATTAATTGTAATGATTTTTGGATGTCCTCCTTTAACTAGTGATTAAAACAAGTTGTTTGAGCCAATCATAATTTACCATATTTTTTAATTTTGTCACAAATTCTATTTTTCTATAGTGTAAATGACATATTTTTAATTTTATAAATTGTAAAAATTATTTATAATTTATTTGATTGGCTTAATAGGTTTGAGTCTTATACACGAAAAATTATGGGAAGTAACAATTCTTTTTACACTTTCAAAGCCATCTTTCATTTATCACTCAATATTGTTACCAAAATTTTGCTCAATTTTACTTTACTCCAATAACAATACATTAAATAGAATTAAATAATAAATAATGTATTCAATATTTAATATAAAATATATTTTCATAATATAATAATATTTTTAAAATATATGTAATAGTTTACATTATATAAAAATAAAATAAAATTTATATAATACTCAACCAATGTAAATTTATAAATTATAATATGTATTATTAATTCTTTCTTTTTAATTTAATTTTCTCTTTTTTCAATAAATTAATTTATATAATATTATATTAAAATTAGAATTATATTTAATATTTAATTATAATTAAAAACTATACTAGTACTAGCCACTATTATTATTATTATTATTATTATTATTATTATTATTATTATTATTTAACTATTATAATTTAAATTATTAAACTTAAAAAATTAAAATTAAAATAAATAATTGTCAAAATGACTTATCCAAATGTACTTTCAAATTCAAAATTATGAAAAAAAAGATTAGATATAATGATCAATATTCTATTTCAATAAAACTCTTTCAAAATATATATTTCCAAATTGATTTTCTTTTTAAATAAAAATATTTTAATTAAAAAATAATTAATCAATTAACACAGGTAATGTTTTCCATGCACAAAACTTTGTATAAATTCTATCCTAATGAAACCCACTAAATAAGGTTATATGAAACCGAGGCAACTTTATTTTCTGTCTTAAGCATGTATTTGATTAAAATGATAATAAATTGCTGCGCTCAATTACATGTTTTGCTAAAAAAACAAAAGCACAAGTTTAATTACAGATTTTTTAAGTCACCTTTTGCCGTGTCGTCTAGCATACCCTTAGTGATAGTGACAGGTGACAGATACGGTAACGAAGATTGGGAGATGGCATGGCATGCATCGCAGGTACCGGCTACGGTGCAACATATTTGAGTAAATTGTGGATAGATATTTATTTTTAAAAATGGTTATTGTTAATTCACACATGATAGAAGTTAGAAAATTAAATGACCAACACAACAATTTTTAAAATATAATTTGAGATAATTAATAAGTGTATTCAATTAAGCAATAATAAGTTTGATTTGAATAGTTGTAATTAATCATGAAAAATGGAATAGAATAAATTAATAAATATGAAAATATTGTCATTATAATTGATATGAAAATATTGTTATTATAATTGATTTTATAGCAATTTTTTTTTAAAATATAATTTTTACTTATAGTTAAAAAAATTTATATGACAATATTGTCATTATAATTGATATGAAAATATTGTCATTATAATTGATTTTATAACAATTTTTCTTTTTAAATATAATTTGTCATTATAATTGATTTTATAGCAATTTTTCTTTTTAAATATAATTTTTACTTACAGTTAAAATTTTCGATATAAAAATATTGTCATTATAATTGATTTTATAGCAAATTTTTGTTTTAAAATATAATTTTTACTTATAGTTAAAAACTTTATCTTTTAAAAATATAAATTTTATTTATAATATTTTTTACTTAAATTGAATTAGATTTATGAATATAATCATTTCTAATATTTTATAACATTTTTATTTATATTTTATATTAATATTAATTTATCCATTCATTATTTAACTTTTAACTTTTAAAAAAAAAATCCATCTTCTATAAAACATATAGCCAACTAAAAAAATTAAACTTAAAATTATATCCAAAATTTACCAACTCAATATATAAATTCAAACTTTACATAACACTTTAAATAAAAAATGTTAAAAGTTAAACGTTTCACCGTACCAAAGCAGACCTTACTGTGCGTCAGTTTTTGGGAAAGGACTGTCAGGCACGACATGCAGAGGGGCTAGAGGCTAGGTGCAAATATGTTGCACTGTAGCCGGTGCCGAAGGAAACGACTCAAGGAGGATAGGATGTAGCATAGGAAACCAGGACATGACGTGGCAAGGAGAAGGAACAAAGGAAGAGGAAGAGCAAAAAGTCAGATTAGAGGAGGCTAGTTTCAGCTCAAGTGGGCTGCTCTTCTATGTAGACGATCTCATTTTGATTGTCAAATCTGTCAGTGGTTTGCAAGAACATTTATTTTCTTTTAAGTGCTTTTGCAGAATGGTGGGGATGTAAGTTAATATCAAAAAACAAAAATCTAAGTTGGGAAGGCTGCAAAAATGAAAGGACATTAGGTGGATGGAAGACATTTTATGCTCTTCAGAAATAGGTGTTGTGAACCGGAGGTTTGGGATTGAAAAACTACTCAAACCTTGTTTGGTCTTCTTGTTCTGCCAATTGTTCTTTATGGGTGTGAATTATGAGACAACAACACTTCAATTGCACAATGGAAGCAAATCGAGGGAATCCAAAAGTGTTTGATGACAAACGAATGTACAATCAAAAGCACCGTCCCATATGATATCATGCTAAGTGAAATGGGGGCTGCCCCTATCGAGGCACTAACTATGGTTCACCTCATAAGCTATCTAAAAAGAATTGAAAAAATGGAAGGAGATAGATGGCCTAACATTGTTTTTAACGATACATTGTGCAAACTAAAAAAGACGTGGATGTAACAAAACATCAAGTGGATGAGTAAATGGAATATCCAATTCAATATGCGCCCCACAAATAACAAAAAAATAAAGGTCTTCGTTAAGGAGAAATTGGCGAAATGGGCTTGGAAGGAAGAAAATATATTATATCAATGAGTTCAATCCCACATGTGATCAACTCCAAAAAGCGAACATAGGGGCCAACATTTCTTGGAGAGCTAAAATTCTCATTGCTCAGCTGAGAACCAACTCTCATTAACTCTGTTGTGAGACCGGACATTGGAAGAGGCCAAAGGAGGCTTGGGAAGAGAGATTTTGCATGTTTTGCAATTCTGGAAAAGTGGAAATTGAACATCACTTTATTTTAGAATGTGAAGCATATAAGGACAACAGGGACAAATTTGCAAATACTATATCTGATAGCTCTTGGCATAACCTATTCAACGAGGAGTACATTGAGAAGTTAGGTGTGCTCATCATCAACTTGCATAAGAAAAGAACCGAGTTACTGAAGTTGGCAAGTAAGTTGTCTTGCTGTCCCATAAGCTATTTTTAGCCTTGTGGATGTTAAAATTTTATCTATCTATCTATCTACACTTAGTTTTTTTTTTTGAAAAGTGCCCCCTTGGTATGATGTCTATCTTCGTGGCTGCATAGCCGCTACTACCACTAGTTTCTTCTTATGTGCTTCGATGCTATTAGTCTTTTGGTCTTTTGATTTTGATGCTGAAACTTAACTATAGTTTATTCAGTATATTGCTTATTATACTTTTATGTTTATTTCAAACTTTTATATATTACTATAGTTCGGCTCTGGCTTTTTACGGATAAAAAATATATATAAACATTCAATAGAGTTTGAACTTTGATGATACCAACAACACCACTACAATCATTTTCTCTTTTCAAATTTACATGATGGATAATGAAATATGATCTGAAACATTGATGAAAAAGTTGATTATATAATCAATTCCAAAAACTTTCAAAGATAATTTATCATGAATTATTGAAATTTTATTCATTTAACAATTAAACTATCACTAGTTTTTATCTTGGGCCTCTTTTTTATTATCTTTTTGTAATCTTTTGTATTCGAAAACAATTAAACTATGACTCTATGCGAATATAAACATTATAATAAACAGACTTGACAAAAAAATAAAATTGTAATATAATTTTATAAATGAAAGATTATAATGTCAAATAGAAACATAACAATGAATGAGAAGAAATTTTAGTGACAATGGTATACTTCTCAGACTGAGAAGGGACGATCTAAGTGAGCATGAGAAGTTTTCCATAGAATAACTCGTTCCAAATATCAGGCAATCCTGGCAAACACCAATGGCTGCAGTCACCAAAATTGTCTGGATTCTTTTTCTGCTCTGCTGTGAGCTTCTTCCCACCTCTCAACCTGTATATAGCTGGATGTGCATCTTTCCGGAAATCTGATAACCTTGTTATGTTAATCAGAGTTACAGGAAATTTCATCTTTTCCACCACCTCGTCCACTATTTTCATTCTTTCAGGATATGGATTTACATATGATTCTTCAAGAATGGGGTCCATTTCAAAATTACACTTATGACCCTTTGGGTTCTTCCACTGATTTGAACTGCAATTCAAACAATGGTGATATTCAATTACATTCACAATATTAAGAATCGAATGATGTTTCTGGTTTTAATTGAGTATAAATTTTTTCATGTATTCAATAAATCTTATCCAAAGAGAAGAAAAGAAAGCTTTTGTTAGTTTAGTTTACCTGAAATGCATGGGAGAAAATCCTCTGAAGAATACTTTGGTTTTAGCTGGATCAATGTTTTGATCTATCCAGTTCGCCCATGTAGTCAACCCTCTTTTAAAGGCAACCATTGGATCCAATTCTGGGTGAAGGTAGTTGTTTTCCATATAAAAATCTCTTCTGTTAACATACAAAATCAAGAAATTGTTAGAAGTTTATTTTATATTTCAATATGAATATTTTTTTCTGTCTAATTATGTTGTGATTTACTGTATTCAATATTTATAACTTTTACTCTTTCATATATATATTGAGTGATGTTAGTAATGAGTTTTAGACATAAATATAAGTCCATTTATAATTCTAAAATAGTTTTTTTTATTAAATATAATTATTTGAAAATTAATCTAAGATGTGGACTTGTGTGTTAGATAGTCATGTTTTAATTATTTAAATTTAATTGTGTTATAAAAAATATATAAATTATTTATATATAATTGACTTGACATAAATACTTGATGTATTCATTATAACTATTAAGTTATATAGAGACCTTTCAATTTAAAATTGTATAACTTATATATTTATTTATATGAGACAGACATTAGATAAATAAGTGATACATGTTAAGTATACCTACCAAATTGTTATTACCTTTCAATCTAAAAGTGTATAATTAATTCTACTTCATTTTCTACAACTAATTCCATTAATCATGCCATGTTTCCATATTTTAGATAAAAAAACATATAAAAAAACAAGAAGTGTTTTTTTTATCTAGTTTAAACAATGCACTCTAAACTTTGACTTGTTTAGGTAGGTCACACTTTGCTTCTCTTGTAGTTCACCCATCTATTAGCATGATTTAAGATAAACTATGTAAACTAACTCCACCTAAAGTTGTATAACTTATTCCACTTAAAGTTCTATAATTGTCAATGGGCCCTTGATAGCATCACATAAGTGATTGCTATTTCAAATTTATTGGAATATTTTTTATACTTTTTGTGCTTCACTATTGAACTTATCCCAATCCCATTTCTACTATTGGACCCTGCTCCACCATTGGCTCCTCTCCCCTAATATGAATAAAAGTCAAAAAGTGTTTTCTAAACTAGATAACTTAACCATCACATTCTAAACTTTGACTTGTTTAGATGATCCATACTTTTTTTTTTCTAATAGACCTCATTATCCACCCCTATTAGAATGCACTCTCTTGGAAGAGGCCCCATAAATTTTCTAGTGGAGCTCATGTTTACATATTTAAACTCCACAATTTACGAAAGTTGGTAATCTCATCAATTTTTTATTTAGCATATTCTATTTAGATAACTAAATAAATTTAAAAAATAGAAAAAATAACCCTTTTTCAACCAAGTCGAAAAAAAAGATAAAACAAATAGAAACTTATTCAAAATATCATTTTTGATTAAACAGAAAAAACTATCTTTTAACAAAACTTAAAACTTACAACTCCACTTTATTTCCATGTGTCCACCAATGAGCTGAATTGAAGAGCAGGATATCAACACCTCTCCAATAAGCTCCATGCTTTTCAATGGCGTCCAGCTTCAGTATCTCTTTGCTCCTGTTCTTCATCATGCCTTGTTCCACCAGAAAGGGCGCCCAGAAAAATTCAAACGAACAGTTATAATCCTGCATAGATTAACCGCCATGTCTGCCTTATGTACCATCTATAAAAGCACTGAGAGGAAGAAACTTATAAAGCCTGTTCATGCAAACCATCCACAAATTGGATTTCTTAAAGAAATTTGAAAAACCCACTTGCCTGAGCTACAAAAGAAGTGGTGCCGCCATCTTTGGAATGGCCAAAAGATTTCCTGTTTTGAGGCACAACAGTCCCGAGAATGCAGAGCATGGATTCCCACTGGTTACGATTAATGGAGTCCCCAATGAACATCACTCTCTTTCCCCTTACTCTCTCCAGCAAATCCGTGACATTCAACCTGATTCAACCCACATTTCGACAAGATTAACTCATAGATGTTATGATGTTTCAATGATTCACGTCACATTTTATCAAGATTAAACTATAGATGGTATGATAAAGTATTAGTTTTTGAATTCAATTGTGTGATTTTGCTTTTTATTCCTACATTTTTTCTTTCTGATGATGGATTACAGAGCGTGATCAAAAGTTGAAACGTTGACGCTAAAAAACATACACAATCGAATCCAGAAACTAATACTGTACCATAATAAATTGTAGAAATCTGATTTTGTTCATAGATGGTATGATTTTTCCATGATTCATATCACATTTTAACACAATAACTGATTTTGTTCATAGATGGTATGATTTTTCCATGATTCATATCACGTTTTAACACAATAAAACTATAGATGGCATGATTTTTTCACAGTCCATGATTAAACTAAACTTTCCAGTACTGAAATCAAGACAATTCATATCAAATATCAAACCTGGGAAGATCACAGTGTGAAGGCTGCCATCTCCATTTCGTATACTCTGTGTCCTGACGCCCATTGCCTTGACAGTTAAAATCTGCACTCATGTATGGGCATTCTCCAGCAGGGTAAAGAGGGTAAGATTCATCATACACCCATTTGCCCGAATACAAATCACATTGGGAAAATTCTGCTATTTGTGCCCTTTTCCATTCTGCATCTGCTAATCCATCCCCTGTTTCTTCCTTTGAAAGATCACTTCTCATAGCACCTGCTTCTTCCTTTAGCTGTATCAATGGTGGGGAGGAATCTTGTGGGGTATTTACGAGCTCTGTCACTTTCTCAAACTCTTGGGAACTGCTTCCATTTCTTAATCCCTCAATTCCATCATGAACCTCTTTTGAAGCAGTCCTGTTACTACTGTTGCTCTCCCCTGTTTTTTCCAGAGTAGCTGTTTCTTCCTTTAACTGTATCAATGGTTGGGATAAATCCTGGTGGGCATTAACAATACCTGTTGACACTCCATCATGAACCTCCTCGGAAATAGTCCTGTCATTAGTACTGCTCTCCCCTGTTATTTCAGAGCAATTTGGAGTGAAGTTACTGTTCTCCCTTGTTATTACAGAGCTATTTGGAGTCAAATTATCATGGTGGTAGGAGTGGGGAGGCAAGCTCAAGCCAAAATTGACTCTGGAATTCTGTCCATAATCATCATGATCATCAGAGGAGGGCAGAAAAGAGCAGAAAATGATGAGAGACAGAGCAGTAGATACTATCAGCAGAGATGTAACTCTGTTATTTGCCACAACCTGCTGCACCTTCTTGAATTCACCCATTGGCATACCCATCTCAAACCAAAAAAATCTCTTTTTGGCTACAAAATATGAATGATCTTCCATGCAAGTAAGATAAGAATCATTTGCAGCAAATGGGTCATCATTTTACATGTCATGGCAATCTAACTGGGCTTGAATCTCTGAAGAGTGAAGGCCTCAATGTAATTTATGTAGCTCTGTAAATACATTTATATGTTAAGAGTCTGTGTCACCGTCACCGACAGAACACGGGTGAGGAAGCAGTTGAGGGATTCTGACATGTTACTCAAAGGCTTAAACGTCTAAAATGTGTAATGTAATTGCTGTACTTCCATTTTCAACACTTTATCTACCAGCATTAGTTTTTTAAGCTTTTTCACAGGCATTGGTAGCTCAGTTTTGAAGATCATTTAGTTTGGCCGTATGAGAAGAGAGTAGGTAAAACGACTCCTTGCTGACACTGACTGCAGCTGCTTTCACGAAATTGCACCAGTACACGCGATCAACGAAGTGGCTCGTGGTAAATGTGACTGTTAACAGTTCTTTCCAAATTCACAGCCTATGATCTTAACCACGGCAATGGCTATAGGTGCGAGGATTTGCACCTTGGAATACTGTGCCCCTGCATGCCATAAGGTACGAGTCAAACCCCTACGAACTGCTCTGTACCTTCCAATTCACCTTGGAAGAAATGAAATGTTTGGGAATACAGTTCACACTTTACGATAAAAAGGATTTGCTAGCTAGGAATTAAATATTGGTATGTATTAGTAGTACGTACGAAAAAATTGGATAAAATAGAGTTTATGGGTTGTTAATTAATGAGTATTAAGTGTTTCAAATATTTTTTATTTCAATTTTAATTTTTTTATATTTAGTTTATTTAAATCAGTATTTTTTTTCACTTTTATAAAATGCTTTATTTTGATTTCTTTCTTTTAAAAATTGAATTATTGTTTTTATTATTTTTAATGTTCATATTAATATAATAATAAATATTAATTTTTATTAATACTTATATACTTAAATTCTGATTTTAAAAATATTTATGTTATAATATTATAATATATAATCTTATTATTCTCAAATATATATTATATAGAATTTTTTTTATTAAATATAAAGAGATCAAAACAAAAGAGTTAATTATCTAGAAAATTAGAAAAAAAATATTATTTACATATAATTGTATTTTCTGAAAATTTAGTATGTATTTTATTCAGATCCATTAGATTTCCACAATCCATATTACTGATTTTAGTTTCTGGATTCAATTGTGTAGCATTATTTTTGACCAACGTTTCGGATCATACTACATGATCCATCATCAGGGTGCTGCTAGAGAGAAAAGAAACATAGAATGATCTGAAACGTTGGTCAAAAATAATGCTACACAATTGAATCCAAAAACTAAAATCATGTATTTTATTTTTAAAAATTAAATAATAACATTATTAAAATTATATATTATATGTTATAATATAATTATTAATGAAATAAAAAATTAACTATGTAGATATTAGTAAAAAAATAGTATATAGTTAACTATTAATAGTTTATAATTAACTATTAATATATTATATATTTTATTTTTAAAAATTAAATAATAGCATTATTAAAATTATATATTATATGTTATAATATAATTATTAATGAAATAAATAATTAACTATATAGATATTAGTAAAAAAATAGTATATAGTTAACTATTAATAGTTTATAATTAATTATTAATATATTATATTTATGTTTTATTAATATGATATTTAAAATTATATATAGAATATATGTTAAAGAATATAAAAATTTTACAATGTATTTTATTTTTAAAAGTTAAATAATAGTATTATTAAATATTTGTATTATATGTTATAATATAATTATTAATGTAATAATTTTATTAATAATATCATATATTAATGATTAATTAACATATATAATTATATGATATCATATGTTTATTAACTAAATAATTAATGATATCATATAACATGTAATTTTATTAATAATATCATATATTAATGATTAATTATTTATTATTTATATGTTTAGATTTAATTTAATATTTTTTATTATGGTATATATCTTATAAAAGTAAGAAATCATGTGATGATATATCAACACACCAATAAATATTTTTAAAATCAAAATTTAAGTATATAAGTATTAATAAAAATTAGTATTAAAATATTATATTTATCATTATATTAATATGAACATTAAAAATAGTAAAAACAATAAGTCAATTTTTAAAAGAAAGAAATTAAAATAAAGCATTTTATAAAAGTGAAAAAAAATACTAATTTAAATAAACTAAATATTAAAAAATTAAAATTGAAATAAAAAATATTTGAAACACTTAATACTCATTAATTAACAACCCACAAACTCTATTTTATCCATTTTTTTGTACGTACTACTAATACATACCAATATTTAATTCCTAGCTAGGAAATCCTTTTTATCGTAAAGTGTGAACTGTATTCCCAAACATTTCATTTCTTCCAAGGTGAATTGGAAGGTACAGAGCAGTTTGTAGGGGTTTGACTCGTACCTTATGGCATGCAAGGGCACAGTATTCCAAGGTGCAAATCCTCGTGTATGCACCCAAAAATGGTCGCCTAGACTTTGGGCCCCATTTATTTGATTTATCAACCCTGAATCATTTTGATCAATAATCAATATTTTCAACATTATCAATTTCTTGATCAAGTCTTAATTTCGATCATATATTGGATTTTTATCCTATGGGCTAACCATTTTATCCTAAGTCTTTATTTATTTAAAAGGAATATTTCCTCTCTTTTTATTAAATAAAAAAGCTCCACCTTTCCTCTTGTCCTAAGTTGCACAAATAAAATATTATTCCTATTTTATAAAAAGGAGAAAAACACCTTTTGTCTCATATGGACATAAAGTCAACTCCTATTTTCTCATTGGAGGATACTTGTGCACATGGATTGCTCCTCTTTCAAGCTCCACCGTTGATTGAGACTTTTGCCTCTTAATCTCCATGGTCCATTCATTTGCATTTCTTATAAAAGGAGAGCTCTTTCCTTCATTTTGCATATCCATCTCTTTCATGCTATTGTTATGCTGCAAGTTTTCTAGGTGCATTTGGAGCTTTTGGAGATCATTGCTACATCAAGCTTTTCTTGGATTTCCTCATTGCTTCATAGTTTAGACTTCATTTTTTGCATTATCATAGCATCCATAGCTTCATTTCATAGCTTAGTTTCCTTTTATGCAATAGCATAACTTCACATAGCTTAATAGGAGGGATTTGTAACACTTGTTCTTTCCATTTCATAGCTTAGTTGCATTGCATTTTCATTTTTCTAGACTAGTTTGCATTGCATTTTCATAGTGATTCTTGAAGATATTGGCACTCTTGCCCTTGTCCTCATTTGAATCTCTCATTGTGTGGTTGACTAGCAAGGTCACAAGTTTGTAGCTCTAGCTGAGAGCAAATACATCAAAGTCCCTTGCAACTCCATGCATAAAGAGCTATGAGCCGCTTTGTGAAGCCTCATTCTTGAGCAACCTTGCATGTAATAGTTTGTAGAAGTACACCATTTTAGTGTGTACATTTTTGGCGCCCACCATGGGGCAGAGTAGATAGACTTTGTCCTTTAGTTTCTTGCATTTTTATTATTTTTTGGATTAATTTTTGGATATTTTGCGTTCTCTGGTTTTTTATCTTAGAGTATCGCACGACACTTCTCATTGTATACCTTGATTCCATTTGGAGATATTGGCATTGTTGCCCTTGTCCTCATTGCGAATCTCTCATTGTGTGGTTGACTAGCAAGGTCACAAGCTTGTAGCTCTAGCTGAGAGCAAATACATCATAGTCCCTTGCAACTCCATGTATAGAGAGCTATGAGTCGGTTTGTGAGGCCTCATTCTTGAGCAACCTTGCATGTAATGGCTCATAGAAGTACACCATTTTAGTGTGTACATTTCTGGCGCCCACCGTGGGGCAGAGTAGATAGACTTTGTCCTTTAGTTTCTTGCATTTTTGTCATTTTTTGGATTAATTTTTGGATATTTTGCGTTCTTTGGTTTTCTGTCTCAGAGTATCGCGCGACACTTCTCAGGTATATCACGCGATATACCTTATAATACCAATGCGACACTTCACGTCACAGAAGAATCGCATGCATGTATTGAGGTTTATCGCCTGGTGTCGTGCGAAGTATCGCCCGCCTATTGTGCAGTATATCGCCCAGACTGAGGTATATCACCCGGCCACAGGAAACTGTGTCGCAAGATACTGGTGAAGTCTGAGATATATCACCTGTACCTGACAGAGAGCTATTTTTGATCTATTTTTTTCTATTTTGCATGTTTCGGGTTCTCTGCTAACTTTTTGAAATTTTTTGAAAATTCTAGCATTTTCAAATCCATGCTACTCTGGAAAACGGGTGCCCATTTTTGAGAAATTTTTGCAAATGGTATCGAAAATTGAAGTATGATATATCGTTGGAAAGGTCTTTCCGAGCCTAATCCAACCATGATGGTTTCATTTTCAGATTTTGTCATTTGATCAGTTACTTTGTAGATTATTTGATGTTTCATGTGCTAACCATTGTTAGATTTTGGATTTTGCTAACCTTGTTGGTCTAACAAGTTGTGGTTGTAGGTGCCTCTTGTTTGAATATTTTGTCAAAATCGCATGTCAAAGAGGGCTACTAATGGTTTTTGTAGGGCTGCCTAAGCATAAAAAATAAAAAAAAATCTTGCTTGTTTATTTGCTGTCCTTTTAAGTGTGGCAAAAATTAGTTGTTTCATTTATTAGGCACTTAATACCTTGTTGTAGGAATTTTGAGGTGGTAGGAGAGTATGCTCTTCACCCTTGTGGTGAAACAGAAATCTTGACCCATCTTGGGATTTTGAAAGCAAGGGGGTAACTAAATCTTTGCTTGGTGTGTTTGGGTGAAGTTTTTGAGATAGGGGAGTATGCTCGTCACCCTTGTGGTGAACCAAAAACCTTGAACCTCAAGAATTGATCCACTTTTGTTTAGATTTAGAATCTTTTAGCGGGCCTGCTCTTGAGCAATCAAGAGGAACAACCCAAGTGGGGACAAGCTTTTTGCCGACTATTTCAACTCACTATAATCTCAAGGCTATCGAGGACACAAAACCTTGGTAGACATAACACTTGTCTTCGCTTGATGTGGGTAGCTCATGGGATTGCGACCATGGGGAAAGCATTGAGCAAGAATGCTTAAGGTACTCTTGAGGCCGCAAGGTCCTAGTCTTTTATGAGGAGCAAGAAGGGGTGTTATGAACGGAAGCCCTTACTAAGAACCATAAGTTAGAGGCCACCTTATTTAGCCGTTTATCTTCTTAGTGCAAAGATTGATCCAAGTGGATTAACCCAGATCACCCCAAGATACTCACCATATGTGTCCCTTTGGTTGTGTTGTTTGACACTTCCATGACAAAGCCAATATCTCTTATGGGCAACCACTTGGTGTGAGGCAAGGGGGCATCAAGTTGTGGGCTAAGTTGGTAAGTATTGAGCCTTGTCTTGTAGGTAGATATTGCTTGAAGTGTTTTCGATTGTGTGATACCAGCGTGAACATTCTCAACATACATACAATCGGTAACTTCCATAGGGTGCAATTTTGTTTTTGATATCACAAGTGCTTGTCTTGGCAAGGTTGCTTTTTCCCTTGTTTCAAGTGTTTGAAGACATGTTTGATCCCCTACTGTTTGCAAACCTATCCAATTGCTATTGAATTTGTGATTGAAATCAAACATTTTCACCCTCACATTCGAAAACTTGAAATTAGACCTTGAAAACTCAAAATTTTGCACAAATTGGTCAAGATCAACATCAGTATCACATTAGCCAAAGAGAAATATCGCATTAAAAGGTTGTTCTTGGTGAGAAAGTTTATCTCTAGAATTGTGAGCTACATTCTTGGGAAATTCTCGTACTCTTATTGTCCAAATAATTTTTATTTAATCTCAATTTCAATTATATTTTGGCCTAGCCCAACCTCCTGGTTCAAAAGTTCAAGGGTAGTCACCCTTTGATTTGAAGCACCTCTTTGACAGTGTTGGTAAAACCCCTTCTTCTATCTTTTCATTTCTCTTTGGACAATAGAGAACTTTGATTATCCTAGTTTGGTGTTGACATTTTGTGAGGTCATCCTATTACCAAGGGTCTTCTATTTTCAGTCTTCCTTGGTCAGTCCAGATCTTAGATCCTAAGTGTTGTCATGTTGCTCAACATCTCAATGAACGTTATGGTATCAATTGCACAAGATGGTTCTTAGTCTTCTTCTTTCTTCTCCATTTCCCATGTTCTTCTAAAGTCTTATATTCCCATGGGAAATTCTTCTTTTTCTCCTACTATCTAGTTTGCATTCCTCTATTTTTCTATCATTCCTATGCTTGATTTCTCCTCTTTTGGAACCATGAATCTTGAATATCTAGCTTTGGAACCTTTATTAAGAATATATGATCTTGAGCTCATTGACATATTCGAAAAGTGTTGTTCCTCCAAAATTCTCATGAGTGATGAATTTATAGTGAAAATAAAAGAAAAGATGATTAAATCAGATGCCTTTTCTAGAATCATAAACATAATCATATCACGATCTTCTTCTTCAAAACATTCTTCATCATCTAAATCTTCTCATTCTTCTTCACCTTCCAAGTCTTATCATGACTCTTCCAGACATCATTCTCATTCTTCATCTTCTAAGTTTTATCATGATTCTTCTAAACACTATTCACATTCTTCATCTTCTAAGTCTTATCATGATTCTTCTAAACACTATTCACATTCTTTATCTTCCAAATCTTATCATGACTCTTCTAAACATCATTCGAATTCCTCATTATCCAAGTATTCTTCTTCCACTAGGTCTTCATTTTCCTCTTCTTCAAGATCTCGTTCTTCTTCTACTTCTCCCAAGAGTTTTACTTCTCTTCAGAAGACATACCATAAAGAGCAACGTGATAGTCTTTGTGATGTCTCTTCCACAAAGAGTGATACACCCACCTATGATGATTATGATGACTATGATGATGGACAATGTAATGATGCCCATGAAACTTCTATTCCTAAGCATCATCCTCGTGGTACACTTGTGATTTCTAAGGGGGAGTCATATTGGGTAGACTGTGATGGTGATCCATATGACTCTAAATTTGAAGAATTCTTTGATGATTTTTGCGAACAATACAATATTCCTACTGAGGAAGAGAAAATCTACCACGCTGATTTCAAACGTCAAAATAATCTCTCCTCTAAAAGTTCTCATGCTGAAAATAAAGGTTGCACTCTCAAGCAAGATCATATTAATGTTGAACTTTTGTCTTGTGATGGTTCCCTTCCATTCTCCACTTCCTCCAATACCCACACACTTCCTAAAGCTTCTGAGTCATCCAAATCTTTCACAAATCCTTCATCCAACAAAGATCCTAAGGCTTTCCATGCGGTTCCCTATAGTTATTCTCAAGAGCCACCTCTTAAAGATACTCAAGCTAACCTTCACTTGGATGTGAATACTTCCAATAATGCTAAACCTACAGAGCCTAAGCCTCTATGTGCTATAGTGCCTACTTCAACTAGTCCTTCACTATCTCCTCCAAAATCTTCCATGCAATTCCAACATGCTTCCTTGTCCTTAGAAGTGGCTTCATGTCAAGAGGACTCTAAAAATGATAAAGAAAAAAATATAAATAAAGATCAAGATCAGGAACCCTCCATATCATCCAATTCTCTTCATGATGTATCTCCTTCATTGCATGGTTCTTTTGATCCTCTACGCTCTTCCGCATTCATTCCACCATCTCCTAAGCAAGATCAAGCTACTACTTACACCGTTGAGCTTATTGATAATCAAAATAACCTTACTACACTTGCATTTTCCAAAGATGATACTTCCATTAAGGTTATTAAAAATGGTGTTGTTACTTCCAATGTTGAGCCTATTGAAAATCAAGAAAAAAATGATGCGCTTATGCTATCTAAAGATCTTTGTCAAGATCAAAGTCTTCCATCTTCTTGTTCTACCATTCCATGTTCATTTCCACTTTCTTCTCTTCCTAAATCTTTGCAAGCTACGAATGATCCTGTCAAAGAAGTTGCTCCTATTCAAGATGTGCATGATCCTGTTGAAAACTCTAATGCTCACTCTAAAGATGATGATGTCCTTGGTTGTCATATAGATGTTGATGAACTTATTGATTATCCTTTTGCATCTTCCACATCCATCCTTGGACCTCCTCCACCAATGCTAAGGACTTCACATCTTCCTTCCATATTGGGTCCTTATGTCCCTTCACTTTCCCCTCCTAATTCGTCATCCATTTTGGGTCCTTACGTCCCTCCATCTCCTATCGTTCCTCAAGATCAACATAGATGCATACCCTTGAGTCATTTTCATCAACCCACCCATCTAAACCAATCATATTCTCCTCCTTCTTCCACAAGTCCCAAGTCTTTTGGAAGTAACTTGAATGTTCAATACAAAAAAAAGAAGCAATACAAGAATCCATCAAAAAAAGAAGATCACCATGTCTCCTCTAATCGACATGGAGGCATAAAGTCAAAAGAGATATCTAAGAAGAAAACTACAAGACAAGTATGGGTTCCAAAATCCATCATTGAAGATATTCTCTCTAACACATCAAAAGAAAATAAAAAGCTTAAAGCTATATGGATTCCAAAGTCTCTCTTGAAAGGGTCTAATATTGAACAAAAAGTGAAGTTGACATTCAAGCTTCCAAAGGCTTCCACTTCATCTTTTTCCAAAAATATTCTTCCATTCCATACGCCTGAACCACAACCTCTACTAAACATTTTTCATATTCCTTCTCGTATTCCTCCATTCACATTTGAGAATTATAACAAGCACACCAATCCTCTTTTCGAAGAGTCAGATAGCAATAATGAATCAGAATATGGTTCGCACTTGGACTAGAATATGGTTCATGTTTCGTCCATCCTCTCGCCACCCTTCAAGGTGTGTATTGACGTTGATCTTACCTTTCTTTCCATCTACCTTTTCACATTCCTTCCATTCATTATCCTTCTACCTTTTATCATTTTTCCTCATTTGCCTATTCTTCATGCGTCTTCCTTTCCCCTTCAGCATCTTTGAGCATATCATTTTGAATCTTTGGCATATCATGGTTTATCCTTTCAAGGAGCATTATTTAAAAAACTTGCCTTCTTCCAAAAAAAAATTCAAAAAATAGAAAAATTCAAAAAATAGAAAAAAAAAGAAAAAATTGAAAATGTACCATGGTGAAAACCTGGAAACAGGCGCCTTGGTAGCAAAAGTAAAGAGAAATAAATTTGTCCTATGGTGAAAACCACTCCCTTATGGTGCCTTGGATAAGTACCATGATGAAAACCTGGCAATCAAGCATCATGCGTAGTTCTTCTACATGTTTCATCCATTCCATCTTCTCTCTTTGGTCTTGACAAGGTTGACCTATACGCGAACAATTGGCTATCTTGTGAGCTATCTTATGATGGTCTTGCTTTCATTTCGTTCATTTTTAGCCTTCATATTCATTTTTCTCCTTTCATTCTAGCCTTTTGCTATCTTTTTCCCCTTTGGTCTTGATCTAATAAAAAAGAGTAAAACACAATGCTATGAAGTCTCTTGACATGTCAACTCCTTTGGACTACATCCTTTCTTTCTTTTTCATTACACTTTTGAGGCTTATCCTATGCTATCCTTTCATTGCTTGTCCAAATGCGCTTTACATGACAATTTTTCCCTAGCTTGGGTACTTTTGAGGAGTTTGCCTTTGAGAATTTCTTCCCTTCACTCTCTTTCATTCTCATGTCTTCTATCTTTTCCACCAGCTTGCTTATCCATCTTGTCCTTCACCTTGCTAGACATTGGAACTACACGATGTGGTCTTACTTAAAGAGTTTGATGCCCGTTCTGTCTGGGGGCATCCTTTGTACATATTTTATGATCCTGAAAAAATACCAAAAAATTCATATATGATGTTGAAAACAAAATCCTAAAAAGCATAAAAAGTCTTTAAAAAAATACAAAAAAATCAAAAAATTAAAAAAATTAAAAAAAAATAGAAAAAGTGCCTTGGTGAAAAGCTGGAAACAGGCGCCTTGGTAGAAAAAATTCAAAAAAAATGAAAAAAGAGAAAAATTGCAATAAAAATCTAAGTGGTGAAAACCTAGAAACAGGCGCTACTTGAGGTCTTTGCACCCCTATTTGTTAGCATGTGTCCTCGACACTGAACCTTTCTCCATCATATTTGGCTTAATCTGGAATTGGTCTTTGTCTTTGTCTAGGGGGCATAACTATTAGCATTGGTCCTTTAGGTGTGTTTGTCTCTTGGGGCATTTCACAAATAGGTGTTTTTTTTTAACACCACCCAAATAGTGTTTTTCAACACTACCCTTGAGTCAAGTGTTTCTTAACACTTATCAAATGTCTTACCCAATAGTCTAAGTATGATGCAATATTTCTCATTGGCAGATGTGATACTCAAAGTTTGACTCTATGACCAACACACATGCACTTAAACACTTAACTTGCTGAGACTTGCTTGGCTTTATTTTTCTTTGTGTGTTGTCTATGAGGATTTCTTTGATGAGTGGTCTCTTCCTGAAAAATTTTCGATGATGCATAGCTAGAAGACTGAGGGTATGAGAACATGTTTTATTTCTTTATCTGCTTGTGGGTATATTTCGTTGATCCTAACTATCATGAGCATCTATGCTGGTCTTACTTGACACTACGGATTGACAAGGTATTATCCTTGACTATTTTATGCGAGTGCATGCTTCTAGCTATCCTGACTTTAATGTGTCTTGATACAAGCATAATCCCACCATATCAAATTTAGGTAATCTCACTGCATTAGTCATCTTGATCTCCATGTCTTTGATGCCTAGGTGGGATTTTCACATTTCTATCTGATAAAGATCATATTCATATCCACATAGTCATGCTAGTGTGCATTGTATGATCTTATGGCGCTACCTAAAGCTCGATGATGATAATTAGATGTCTATAAGCGTTGTGACCTTGCAAGTCAACCACTTGTCATAGTAGTTTGCATTTTTAGGTTCATGTTAGTTTAGTGTTGCATTTTGTATATGGAGAGAGCGCTCCTTTTCATCATTTACAGACTAGTCGGTCAACTGTGTTCATCTTCTAATTCTTCTTGATCATATCTTTCATTTCTAGTCTTTCATAGCACATCATTTTCTATCCATTTTCGGACTCGAAATCGAAATCTGAGTCGCACTTCCAAATTTTCTCATTCTTCTACGTAGTTGACTGACCTTTTGAGGCATAATTCTTTGATTTTTTATGGACTTTCTTCTTTCCATGTCTCTCAAATTTTCTAGTCTTTCATTTGCTCTATTTATATTCTTCTACTTCCTCACTGGGGCATGTTTCATTGCCTATTGGTTACCCTACTGACCTTTACATTCGATTGTGATTTCATTCTGATTTGATCAAATCTTTCCTCAGTTGCTGTCTCTCTTCTATCTGATTTCAAGGGGGCAGTATTTATGAGATTCTCATCCTCGATTCCTTGATTTTCTTGATTCAGACATCTTTTGTGAGCTTTTGCTCAAATTTGAGATTCTTATCTCTTACTTTGAATGTGATCTCGAATCGACCTCATGTTCAAAGGCCTTTGTTTATGTTTGTCCAGGTGTGATCCTGAATTGACCTCACATCTGAGTTGTTTTGTGATCCCAGATCAATCTCACATTTCAACTTCATTCTTTGACTACATGTGTTCCCAAATCAATCACACATTAGTCAAAGAAGGGCAAATGTATGCACCCAAAAATGGTCGCCTAGACTTTGGGCCCCATTTATTTGATTTATCAATCCTGAATCATTTTAATCAATAATCAATATTTTCAACATTATCAATTTCTTGATCAAGTCTTAATTTCAATCATATATTATATTTTTATCCTATGGGCTAACCATTTTATCCTAAGTCTTTATTTATTTAAAAGGAATATTTCTTCTCCTTTTATTAAATAAAAAAGCCCCACCTTTCCTCTTGTCCTAAGTTGCATAAATAAAACATTATTCCTATTTTATAAAAAGGAGAAAAACACCTTTTGTCTCATATGGACATAAAGTCAACTCCTATTTTCTCATTGGAGAATACTTGTGCACATGGATTGCTCCTTTTTCAAGCTCCACCATTGATTGAGACTTTTGCCTCTTAATCTCCATGGTCCATTCCTTTGCATTTCTTATAAAAGGAGAGCTCTCTCCTTCATTTTGCATATCACGTTTTTATGCTAACCTTATGCTGCAGGAATCCTTGAAGACTTTGAAGCTTTTTAGAGATCATTGTTGCATCCTACTTTAGATTTCTTCATTTGCTTCATAGTTTAGTTTACATTCTTACATAGTAGTTTCATTTTCATGACTTTCATAGCTTAGATTTCTTTTTATGCAATAGATTAGCTTCACATAGCTTAATTAGGGAAATTGTAATCCATTGCTATTTCCTTCATAGTTGCATTGTACTTTCATTTTGATAGATTAATCTTGCATGTTCATATTAGTTTGCATTGCATTGTATACCTCGATTCTATTTGGAGATATTGGCATTGTTGCCCTTGTCCTCATTGTGAATCTCTCATTGTGTGGTTGACTAGCAAGGTCACAAGCTTGTAGCTCTAGCTGAGAGCAAATACATCATAGTCCCTTGCAACTCCATGCATAGAGAGCTATGAGCCGCTTTGTGAGGCCTCATTCTTGAGCAACCTTGCATGTAATGGTTCATAGAAGTACACCATTTTAGTGTGTACACCTCACACCTTTAGCCATTGCCCTTAACCACACCCTCCACAAATCCCTTATTTTCCTGCAAGAAAGGAATTTGAGCAGTCATTAATGTTACCCCAAGTTTACTTGTTATGGAAATGAGGAGATTTATTTTTATTTTATTTTTTAGTATAGGGGAGAGGGACCAATAGTCGTGAGGGCTAACTTTGTCAACATGTAGTCGTTGCATGAAATATCGTAAGATCTTCATTTTTTTTTAGAAATGTAAAATGGACACTTAATTACTTATAACTAAGGTTTGAAGGTGTGGCTCATCATGCAACTCATTAAAATAGCATGCCTAGTTAAACGTGTAAAAAATTGGCTTTTTAAAAATTCGACCAAAACTTAATCTAAAAATCTCTAGTATTTGAATTTAAAAATATCATTTGTTATTAGTTGGTGATTGTATTTCTATACAAAATATGACATATATGCAACTTAAATGGACCATATACCTATTAGTAATCATAAATATTTGTTATATCTAACTTTTAAATCCAACACAAATTAAATGGACCAATGCTTCAACACAAAAGAATTATTTGTTGTTATCAAAATAACACATTATTATATAAAATACAACCTATACTGAACACAAAGGGACCAATAGTTGAACACTAAAACTTTTTGACAATCTCACACATTTCATGGGAAAATACAAGGCATTTTGGTTGTGTTCACCTTTTATATTTGTGATAAAACCAATTATTAATATGAAATATTCTAATGCATAGACATTGCTACCCCAATAGTTGTACACATCATAATAGTATTTGTGCACTAAGATAACAATACTTGTTTAAGTGGGCATCTTATTTTATTAAGTAGGCATATTATTTTTTAATTGACACACATATGATAGATAAGTATGATATATTATTTGAGACAAAAAATTATCTATTTTACATGTTTATGTTATTTTAATATAACATTTATAGGTTCTCATGTGTTCAAGTATTGGTCCATTTTTTTATCAACATTTAGAATTTTTTTGATTTACATGTGGATTATTTAATCACAATATATAGTAAAAATGTGGTGTAAGACTGGATAATATATTCACTAATGACCTCACGACTATTGGACCCCTCACAACCATTTTCTAATGCCTCTCGTTGTTTAGCTTAAAAAAGGCTTCTAGCTTAGAGGTATATTTATTCATGTTGTTTTAATTCATTATATAAAGATAGAGATGCTGACATCTATGTAATCTTGTTGTTCTAAATGAATAATGCGGCTCAACAATTGAGAATCCTAAAAGGATTGTCAATCAATGATATTAGATTTCCACGATCCATATTGTTAAAAATGTAATTACTTTTAGATTCGATTTTATAATAGTGATAGGATTGTCAATCATTGCTTTAGAATAAACAATCTCTCAACCTCATCAAAACTCAAAACAATTTAATTACTTGAATGGAATAATTACACTGAGCAAAACCTTTTGGAAAAACACTTAGTAGAATAATGTTTATTTGAAAACAAACATAGTTTAAAATCTTGTTAAGCAAGCTACAAGAGAACCCAAAACATGCATGTGTAAAAAAATCCAAAATAAACTACAAGTCTACAAACTTCTCCAAATTTGGTCTCTAAGCTTCAAACCAAACATGCAAAGCAAAACTTAGTAGAATAATATTTATTTGAAACAAACATAGTTTAAAATCTCTCAACCTCATCAAAACTAAAAAAAAATTAATTACTTGAATGGAATAAATTACACCGAGGAAAACCTTTTGGAAAAAAAACTTAGTATAATAATATTATTTGAAAACAAACATAGTTTAAAATCTTGTTAAGCAAGCTACAAGAGAACCCAAAACTTGCATGCATAAAAAATCCAAAATAAACTACAACTCTACAAACTTCTCCAATTTGGTCTCCCTTAAAACCAAACATGCAAAGAAAAACAATTTTATCTTTCCCTTGTACACCTTTATAGCTTTCTTGCATCCTCCTTCCTTGATGTCCTTACTTCAACCTTTTCTGTCTTCACAATTGACCAAGAAAGGGATCAAAGTTGTCATTTATGTCACCCCAAATTTACTTGTTATGGAATTGAGAAGATTTTTATTTTGAGTACGGTGTAACTGGTGAGGATGATGATATGTGGTTTTAAAAGAGTCATTTGCGAAAGGGTACAAATCTCCTAATTAGATTTGACTTTTTCCAACGACTTTTATGGACACGACTGCTAAAGAATGACTTCTAGCTTAGATGTATATTTACTCAAATGGTGTTTTAATCGACTATATAAAGATAGAGATGCAAACATCTATTTATCTTGTTGTTCTCATAGAAGGATGTAGCTCAACAATTGAAAGTACCAAAAGGAAGATTTCCACAATCCATATTATTGGTGATAATTGCTTTTGGATTTGATTGTGTGATAGTGACAGGATTGACAATTGTTGCATTAGAACAAACAATCTCGCAACCACATCAAAGCTCAAAGAAAAATTAATATTGAAATGGAATAGATTACACCAAGCAACACCTTTTGGAAGAAAAACTTGCTGGAATGATCTTTAAATGAAAACAAACAGAATTTACAATCTTTTTTAGCAAGCTACAAGAGAACCCACAACATGCATGCATAGAAAATCCAAAACAAACTACAACTCTACAATTTTGGTCTCTAACCTTCAAACTGGCAACATGTAAAGCAAAACAATCATATTTCCCTTGTATCCAACTCTCATGGATGCCTTGATAACATTCTTTGCATCCTCCTTTATTAATGTCCTTACTTCAACCTTCGGTTTTTTCATACTTGGCCATGCAGGCATAGTTTTCCCTCTTGATGCAATATCTAACCTCTTTAATTATTTTCCTGCCATACTTGAGCATGGGATTTCCCATATTCCCTCCATTTTCCTTATGCATTAAAATAAGTTCAAAATTTTAACTAAAAACTTCCATTTTTGGACCAATTCAACAAAGCCTACTTCTAGGTGCCTAGGTTCCACTCAAACTCAAATTAGCAATTGTCAAAAATACTAAATGAGAGTTTAAAAAGGCAATAAAAGCCCTCCCTAACTTGGTGTGGGTTTTTCATGTGCAACATTAAATATTAAATATTACAACTTACAAATAAATAGTTTTAATATAATTTTTGGACCAATTCAGTAAGGCCCACTTCTAGGTGCCTAGGCTCCATTCCAACTCAAATTAGCAATTGTCAAAAAGACTAAATGAGAGTTAAAAAAAAAGTCAATCCAAAACCCTCCCTAACTTGGTGTGGGTTTTTCAAGTGCAACATTAAACATTAAATATTACAACTTACAAATAAATAGCTTTAATATCTTGCATCATCAACCTCTTTGAAAACCAATAATTAAACTTTATAGGTAGGAAAATAGTTGAGAGGATTGAATTAAACTTGCAAATTAAAATCACAACAAAAATAAAAGATATAAATGAAGCAATTCTTTTTGTGTGTGCAGGATTGCTCGTGCACCTAGATGCTTATATATATAGAATAATAACATTAACTAAGCATCTATTCTATAGTTTATGTACATTGCAAATTGTATACCCTTGACAATTTCACACTAGGTTTAGCACTTGTCTCAACGGTTGTGACTGAACATGTCTAATTGTGTCTACTTTGAGACTAAAACTAAAATTTGGGTTATCTAAGCTTGAGCATTGATCTTTGTGCAATCTAATTGGGCTAGACCAGGTTGCCTAGTGCCCCAACCCTTTCAATTTGGCTCCAAATTTGAATATTTGAAAATTGATATTAGGCCTTTAACAATTGTATCCATTTGTCGGTCTCTCTCAAAAAGTTGCTAAAAAAAAAGATGTAAACATATAAATGTGACTCACTTTTCCTATTTAAAGGTCTAAGTATTTTTAGCTCTCCAATTATTAGTCTTAAGGCAATTCAATTCAATTGAGCAATCATTGTGTGAGCATTTCATGTGTTTATCACAAATTTTAGGCATATCACAACAAAAGATCAATATTAAGAATATTCAAGCATCATCCTTATGGAGCATCATGTTACCTTAAGGACCTACAAGCATACATCATCTTCATCATAAGATTCAGTCTAGAGTTTTGTGTATGATATAATCCATTGTCATTTTGTTTCATGTATTTTCCTTTGTTCCCCTAAGGGAAACTACTCTTCTTCAATCATTATTACTATTGTGAAGGTGGGAACATCAACATGAGGTTTGACTTAGGCGAGCTCTCATACAACACAACCATTTTTTTCCTTCTCTTCTTGGGTCCAGATTCAAATGTAAAGATTGTGATTGAGACAACGATACAATCAGATAGAGTAGATAGTGACAAATACTTGCATAATTCAAATAAACAAAAACCTCAATATCGAGGCACCCAACACCGATATCCTTCCAATTTTAGTTAATATTTACATGGTGACAACCCAAAATCCTTTTGAGATCATTCTTGTCCCTTTCTTCTGCATCTAAGAACTTCAAGATTTCAGAGCCCTGTGCATATGTTCAATATAGTTTGGCCCTACTTTTTGTCACGTGTCCCTCTATATATCATTTCCAAATCTATACTTTTGTTCCTACATTTTAATCTATTTTTTCATGCTTTATGTCAATTTAGTTCATAAATGCCACCATTAGATTATTCATTTTCATGCATTAAAGAAATGACATCATGCATGCAACACAAAAAGGAACACACGCGTGGATTTAGGTCTACTTGGTTCTCCCTTGTGATCTAAAGTCAAACACAATGCATACATCTTCTTTTAATGAAATGTTTTACACATTCATTCATAAAAATAAAATTGATCTAGGTTGTCACCTTAGCCTAGGATCACCATTTCTATTAGTCCGTGTTGGGAAGAATTACTATATAAATGAAACTATTATTTGGATTTTATTACATTAAATTTTTGTGATAAATTTTTAACTATATCAGTAACAATAACGTAAGTCTTACTCAAACATTGATTTGAGGTTTAAATTTCAACTATATCAATAATGTAAGTCTTAATCAAACATGAAGTTGATGCTTAAATCTCAACTCTATTTATGTTTTTTGTTGTTTGGTAACACTTAACACTATTATAACAATCTTAATTATAAGGTGGTAGGGTAAATTAATAGGAAAATGATTTATGCTTTCAATGACATCTTTTTTTGTAAACTTTATGAGGAAAAAAGTTTGCACTATATATAATTATGTATTAAATATATTTAATTATATGTTTGCAAAATATTATTTATGCATATTGAAATAGTGTGCTATTAACTAATATCATTTTATTATTGAAATAATGTGATCTAACCACTCCTTTCACAATTTTCTTATTTTAGTGTAAGAAAGCAATCTAAGGCAGTCATTTATGTCAAACCAAATTTACATTTTCATTGGATGAATTGGTGAGGATGATGTCATGTGATGAAGAAGTCATCTATGAAGGTTGAAACCTTTCAAGATGTGGTTTGACTAGGTTCAACCTTTTGGTGAGTTTCATGGGCAAAACCCCCTTGCACTACATAAAGGCTGACTTCTAGTTTAGATGTATACTTAATCATCTTCTTTTGATCCAGTATAAAAAGATAGAGATGTCAACATCTATGTAATCTAGTAGTTCATAATAATAATAATATTCACACTACTATTTTGAACTATTTTAAACTATATATATATATATATATATATATATATATATATATATATATATATATATATATATATATATATATATATATATATATATATATATATATATATATATATATATATATATATATAACTTTCAAATGTCATTTATCTATTTTTCTATTCGTTCAAATGAAATTATATTAAGATCTTATTTCATTTTCAATGCATTAATTTATTTTTTGAGATTTTAACTACATTAATAAAAATAATGTAAAGTCTTATTCAGATATTAATTTGAGGTTTAAATTTCAACTATATCATTAATCAAATATTAAGGTGATGCTTAAATGTCAACTTTATTTATTTATTTATTGAGTTTGGTAACACTGAACATTGTTTATGACCACCATAATAGTCCTCTCTTGTGACATGATAGGGTAAATTAATATGAAAATGAATTATGCTTTCAATATATCCCTTTTTATAAAATTGATTTTATGGAAAGAAGACTTACACTAAATATAACCTAAACTTAATTGTATGTTTCTATAATATTATTTCTACTTATTGAAATAGTGTGCTATTTTCTAATAATAGTTTATTACTTTTGTGCAAAAAAAACACTAGGAAAAATTTAAGTAATCTAGAATAACCATTAATCTTCACTCCAACTACAATTTCAACTATCAAATCACTTATATGAACAAAAAAACAATGTGAACGTTGTTGATCTAAAAATTGTATTGTCATGACTTTAATTTGTAATTATTTAAATTTACAAATAGATATATTCTAACAACTCTATTATCCAATTTGTAAAAAATATTTTTTTTAATCACAATCTTTATTTCTACTAAATACACAAACTAATCAATAATAACATCCACAAACAATACATCTCTTATCATATAATTAATATTTATAAATTATTTAATAATATATCTATTTTTTAAAAACTAAGTAACTATTATATGTAATAGTGTGGTTACACTTTTTTGCGTAAACGGACACTGAACTCTACATTTTGAAAAAAACTTTCAGATTCAAATGCATATTCTTGTTAAACCATTTGGAATCGGAAGATGAAGTAAATTAGAGTCTTTTAGGATTTTCTGTCTAGATTCTAAATACATTTTTTATTTTTATTTTTAAATTGATTTGATTGGTTTTTTCTTTCTCCCACGAAAATTGGTATGTTGTTGAGAATGTCATTTTCAAAGAGTTACATTATTTTCATAGAGCATAACTTTTTTTCTAAAAGAGATATCAATGTGATTCTTTTGAATTTAATTTTTTAACGTCCATATAGACGGCATGAAATTGGTTTTATGACATTATCTTGATTATTTCATATTTTATTAATGTTTGAAGTTGACTAAACTGTAATTTTGACATACCTTGACTACATAGCTTATAACTTGTTGTGTATATGTACAATTTCATTTTTATTTTTTTTGGATAGAAAGAGAACTTAAATAGCTAGGGCATAGATATTTTTTAGAATTTTTTTTCTCTTATTTACTATTTTTCCATAAGCGTCAAACATAGAAGTAGACATGTTGTGAAATATTTATGTTTAGTAAAACTAAAAATTCAAAGTCATAATAAACTTTATATATGTTAACATTATAATCATTGGAAAGAGTTTTCTTAGTAGTACATTACTACATAGATAATTTTTTCAAGTGGATGCATTTGATATGCCAAAAGATAAAGTCGAAGTGATTTTTTGTCAGCATTTTAATAGGTGCGAAGAAGACTCCATTGTAGGTATGAATGATGAGTATAGATGTTATATCTATGTTTTTTTTTATTTAAGAGGCTTTGAGCTAACCATTTGTAATTAATTCCTTCAAATAGAACCTCTCAAGAATTAAATAATCATATTTTATTAAAAATCTATTATTTCAGCAAAAATCAGCATGTCTAAAAAAGTGTAACCCACTATTGTGGGGTCACCCTACAATGAATCTATACCTTACATGCCCAGTTGCTTGAGCCTTTCTCAACTCTTGTGCAATGAATTTATACCTTACAAAGTCCAAATATTTGATCCTTCCTCAACTCTTCAAAGTCCAAATATTTGGTCCTTCCTCAACTCTGCAATGTGATTACATATGTGAGGTACCTCTATTAAATAGTAGAGTATAACTCTAACAATTATTTTAGAAAAATTAAACACAATCAATAATAGTACTTAACTTTGTAAGTAAAAATAAATGACATAAATGAAGATTTTAGAATCTTTATCTTGGATTAAAAATGTTATGACACTATTGTTTGCCTCAAGACAACGAGAATATTCATTTTGTTCTACATAATGTTGAGCATATATTAACTTGAACTCATAATTTATAAAAAAAATTAAATATTTTATTTGATCTCTCTCCCCCTTTCTTATTTATTTATATACAAAGGCTAAATGTATATAAAAAATACTTTTGAAGAATTATTAAATCTTATGGAAATGTGTTTTTTTAGCTTAATTCAAAATGGTTTTTTTTTTTGTTGAAAGTTCAAAGAATGTCTTCAGCTAAGAGCCAAGGACTAAGGGGTACCCATTCTACCAAAATCTACCCGAGGCACAATCTCGACCTCATCCCTTATGGTGTTGGAGACTTTACCTTAGCAACACTTGATCCTTAGTGGGTTAAGTTTTTGAAAATAGTATTATTTTGTATTTAAACAATAGTGTGTTCTACTTTTTTGACTTATTAGATTGTGAAAATTAACATACGCAATAACATGTCCCATTTTTCAACATTATTTAATTACAAATATCAACAATCAACACATTTTAATTATTATAGTGAACAAATTATGAAGAATCAAAGATAATGTAAACCATTGATTTGTTTCATTTTTCTATAAATTTAATGCATATCTTTCATGAATTAAAAATTCTATTATTATTTTTTGCATGCGACATGTATATTATTGCTTCATTTGATACAATTTGCACTTAATTCACCCAATAGTATTTGAGAATTCTTCAAACATATATGTATATGCTATACTTTATAGATTTGTGTATATTTTAAAATTCTTAAACTAATAGTTGCACATTTTTTGAACTAGCAACATGCAAAGCAACACAATCATATTTCCCTTGTATCCAACTCTCATGGACGCCTTGATAACATTCTTGCATCCTCCTTCCTTAATGTCATTACTTCAACCTTTGATTTTTTCATACTTGGCCATCTAGGCTTAGTTTTCCCTCTTGATGCAATATCTAACCTCATTAATTATTTTCCCGCCATACTTGAGCATGGGGTTTCCCATATTCCCTCCACTTTCCTTCTGCATTAAAATAAGTTCAAATTTTTAACTAAAAACTACTATTTTTGGACCAATTAAACAAAGCCTACTTCTAGGTGCCTAGGTTCCACTCCAACTCAAATTAGCAATTGTCAAAAAGACTAAATGAGAGTTAAAAAAGGCAATAAAAACCATCCCTAACTTGGTGTGGGTTTTTCGCATGCAACATTAAATATTAAATATTAAATATTAAATACTACAACTTACAAATAAATAGTTTTAATATCATCTTTGGACCAATTCAACAAGGCCCACTTCTAGGTGCTTAGGTTCCACTCCAACTCAAATTAGCAATTGTCAAAAAGACTAAATGAGAGTTAAAAAAAAGTCAATCCAAAACCCTCCCTAACTTGGTATGGGTTTTTCAAGTGCAACATTAAACATTAAATATTACAACTTACAAATAAATAGCTTTAATATCTTGCATCATCAACCTCCTAAAAATCAATAATTAAAATTTAGAGCTAGGAAAATAGTTGAGAGGATTGAATTAAACTTGCAAATTAAAATCACAACAAAAATAAAAGATATAAATGAAGCAATTCTTTTTGTGTGTGCAGGATTGCTCGTGCACCTAGATGCTTATATATATAGAATAATAACATTAACTAAGCATCTATTCTATAGTTTATGTACATTGCAAATTGTATACCCTTGACAATTTCACACTAGGTTTAGCACTTGTCTCAACGGTTGTGACTGAACATGTCTAATTGTGTCTACTTTGAGACTAAAACTAAAATTTGGGTTATCTAAGCTTGAGCATTGATCTTTGTGCAATCTAATTGGGCTAGACCAGGTTGCCTAGTGCCCCAACCCTTTCAATTTGGCTCCAACTTTGAATATTTGAAAATTGATATTAGGCCTTTAACAATTGTATCCATTTGTCGGTCTCTCTCAAAAAGTTGCTAAAAAAAAAGATGTAAACATATAAATGTGACTCACTTTTCCTATTTAAAGGTCTAAGTATTTTTAGCTCTCCAATTATTAGTCTTAAGGCAATTCAATTCAATTGAGCAATCATTGTGTGAGCATTTCATGTGTTTATCACAAATTTTAGGCATATCACAACAAAAGATCAATATTAAGAATATTCAAGCATCATCCTTATGGAGCATCATGTTACCTTAAGGACCTACAAGCATACACCATCTTCATCATAAGATTCATTCTAGGGTTTTATGTATAACATAATCCACTGTCATTTTGTTTCATTCATTTTCCTTTGTTCCCTTGAGGAAAACTACTCTTCTTCAATCATTCTTACTATTATGAAGGTGGGAACATCAACATGAGGTTTGACTTAGGAAAGCTTTCATACAACACAACCATTTTTTTCCTTCTCTTCTTGGGTCCATATTAAAATTTTAAGATTGTGATTGAGACAACAATACAATAAGATAGAGTAGATAGTGACAAATACTTGTAGAATTCAAACAAACAAAAACCTCAATATAAAGGCACCCAACACCCATATCCTTCCAATTTTAGTTAATATTTACATGGCAACAACCCAAAAATCTTTTGAGATCATTTTTGTCATTGTCTTCTACATCTGAGTACTTCAAGATTTCAGAGTTTCGTGCCTTTGTTCAATATAGTTTTGCCCTACTTTTTGTCACATGTGTCCCTCTATATATCATTTCCAAGGCTATACTTTTGTTCTTGCATTTTAATCTATTTTTTCATACTTTATGTCAATTTAGTTCATAATTGCCACCATTAGATTAGTCATTTTCATGCATTAAAGAAATGACATCACACATGCAACACAAAAAATAGCACACGTGTGGATTTAGGTATGCTTGGTTCTCCCTTGTGGTCTAAAGTCAAAAACAATGCATACATCTTTTTTTAATGAAATGTTTTACACATTCATTCATAAAAATAAAATTGATTCTAGGTTGTCATCTTAGCCTAGGATTCTATGTTTCAATTTCTATTAGTTCATGTTGGGAAAAATTACTATATAAATGAAATTATTATTTGAATTTTATTACATTAAATTTTTGTGATAAATTTTCAACTATATCAATAACAATAATGTAAGTCTTACTCAAACATTGATTTGAGGTTTAAATTTCAACTATATCAATAATGTAAGTCTTAATCAAACATCAAGTTGATGCTTAAATTTCAACTCTATTTATGTTTTTTGTTGTTTGGTAGCACTGAACTCTATTATGACAATCTTAATTATAAGGTGGTAGGGTAAATTAATAGGAAAATGAATTATGCTTTCAATGATGTCTTTTTTTCATAAACTGAGCAAAAAAGTTTGCACTATATATAATTATGTATTAAATATATTTAAATATATGTTTGCAAAATATTATTTATACATATTGAAATAGTGTGCTATTAACTAATATTATTTTATTATTGAAATCATGTGATCTAACCACTCCTTTCACAATTTTCTTATTTTAGTGTAAGAAAGCAAAATGCACTCATTCATGTCAAGCCAAATTTATATTTTCATTGGATGAATTGGTGAAGATGATGTCATTTGATTAAGAATTCATCTATGAAGGTTGCCTTTGGAGATGTGTTTTGATTGGAGTTCAACCTTTGGGTGAGTTTCATGGAAAAAACCACCTTGCACTACATAAAGACTGACTTCTAGTTTTAAAAATGTATATTTAATCATCTTCTTTTGATCCACTAGAAAAATATAAAAAGATAGAGATGCCAACATCTATTTAATCTAGTAGTTAATAATAATAATAATAATAATCACACAACTATTTTAATCTCTCTCTCTCTCTCTCTCTCTCTCTCAAATGTCATTTATCTATTTTTCTATTGGTTCAAATGAAATTATATTAAGATTTTATTTCATTTTCAATGCATTCATTTTTTTATTTAAAGTTTTTAACTACATCAATAAAAATAATGTAAAGTCTTATTCAAATATTAATTTGAGGTTTAAATTTCAACTATATCATTAATTAAACATTAAGTTGATGCTTAAATATCAACTTTATTTATTTTTTATTGTTGAGCTTGGTAACATTGAACACTATTTATGACCACCATAATAGTCCTCTCTTGTAACATGATAGGGTAAATTAATATGAAAATGAATTATGCTTTCAATATATCTTTTTTAATAAAATTGGTTTTATGGAAAGAAGACTTACATTAAATATAACCATGCATTAAAATGAACTTAATTATATGTTTCTATAATATTATTTTTACTTATTGAAATAGTGTGTTATTATCTAATATCAATTTATTACTTTTGTGTGAAAAAACACTAGCAAAAATTTAAGTAATCTAGAATAATCATTAATCTTCACTCCAACTACAATTTCAATTATCAAATCACAATCTATGATCTAACCACTCCCTCCACAAATCCCTTGTTTTCCTACAAGAAAGGAATCTAAGCAGTCATTTATGTCACCCCAAGTTTACTTTCTATGGAAATGAGGAGATTTTTCTAGAGTTGAGTGTAATTGGTGAAGATGATGATAAGTGGTTTTTAAGAGTCATTTGCGAAGGTACAAATTTCTCAATCAAGTTTGATTTTTTTGAGTGGCTTTTATGGATACGATTCCCTAATGTGTGTGGTTGCTTAGCTAAAGAAAGGCTTCTAGATTAGAGGTATATTTATTCATGTTGTTTCAATTCACTATATAAAGATAGAGATGTTGAAATCTACATAATCTTGTTGTTCTAAATTAATAATGCGGCTCAACAATTGAGAATCCTGAAAGGATTGTCAATAAATGATATTGGATTTCCATTATCTATATTGTTAAAAATGTAATTTCTTTTGGATTCGATTGTACAATAGTGATAGGATTGTCAATCACTGCAATAGAACAAACAATCTCTCAACCTCATCAAAACTAAAAAAAATTAATTTCTTGAATGGAAAAAATCACATTGAGCAAAACCTTTTGGAAAAAAACTTAGTATTTAATAATATTTATTTGAAAACAAACATAGTTTAAAATATTGTTAAGCAGGCTACAAGAGAACCAAAAACATGCATGTGCAAAAAATACAAAATAAACTACAACTCTACAAACTTCACCAAATTTGGTCTTTAACCTTCAAACCAACAACTTGCAAAGCAAAATTATTAGATCTTTCCCTTATGCTCCTTGATAGCATTCTTGCATCGTCCCTCCTTGATGTCCTTACTTCAACCTTTTCTTTCTTCACACTTGACCAAGAAAGGAATCTAAGCAGTCATTTATGTAACCCCAAATTTACTTGTTATGGAATTGAGGAGATTTTTTTTTGAGTATTGTATCATCTTAAATTGGATGTGCTTCAATTTATGACCTTTTATCTCGTCTTTAGTGTGTTTGCATTGGACATTTTCACTTGGAGCACACACTTTCCTCTTTCTCTCTCTTTCTTCTAGGAAAAATTGAGGTAGGACCTAACACATCCTCCTTGATTTCCCTTTCTCTCACTCATAGGCCGAGGTAGGATCTAATTTCTATGCATCCTCCTCTTTCTATACTCCATTTTCCTAAATCTATACTCGATTTGTCAATCCCCGATACACATTACACTTGGTTCCTCTTCAATTCTAGAAGCCTGGGTTACAAACCCAAGACTTTGGCCTCTTGGGCAATAGGTCAACCAATTCGACCTATTCTAGAATAGGTCAACCAAGTCAACCTATTCCTTGGTGGTTGGAAATTTTTGGGCCCAGTCCTAACTCAAAGTTTCATTATCTCTCGCTCACTACAATCAGCTCCTATGGAGGTAATTTTAGAAGTTCACTATAAAAAGGCATCCAATGCCTCATTTTACTCACGATGGATGATAATGGAAGAAAGGTAAAATCACGTGTGGACACCCCAATCTCACATAGAGAAATTTCAAGGTGGAAGCTAAGGGATGAATCTAATTCTTTCATTGCAAAGTGAGGTCTTCATTTACATTTCTTCAATTCAAGCATTCAAGCACTACATGACATCATGGAGATGCGAGGGTATCATGAAGATGATTAGAGTATTTTAGCCTTGGGGGCTTGGTATGATTTCTATGATACATTCAAATTTGATCTTTGTCTCTTCATATTTTGCACACATTTACATTTACAAGCACACTTACATGCTAGGGTTTCACTTGTAGAGAATATTCTTAGCATTTTATAGCTCTCTTACATTCTAGATCTACAATCTAGGATTCACGAGCACTACATATACACACAAAATATTTCCTAACGACTATTTGTGGAGGTCAAAATCACCAAAATGGGGGGTTGACTAAGGCAAACCCCTTTATAGCCACCCACACAAACCAATTTTGTAACAAAATTACAAGTATCAATTTGGCGAACAAAGATCTGGAATCTACTCCACGAGACCTTTCTGAATAAGTTAGGTTGACTTTTCTACGGTGTCCTGAGAACACGGTGACTTCATGGAAAAGTGTCTCGAACATGTTTCACTAGGTTGACCTATTCTTGGAGGTTTAAGAAAAATGACATTTTCTGGGTTTTCTGTTGTGATCGCGAATTTGCAGTTGGGAGTTCTGTCACAAGTTCAAATCTACAGTTTTCAGAGAAAAAAGACATATTTCATTACATATTTCAAGGTGAGTACACTATCATTCATTTCACCTCTTAGTCTAGATCTATTTTCATATCTTAATTTGGTTGATTGCTTACATTTAACGTCTAGATCTATCTTACTTTTCTCATTAAATCAATTAGTTCAATATTTTTATTTTCATTATATATCTACAATCAAATTACATTGCATGAAAGAGGCCTTACTAGTGTACTTCCTTGATATAACTTAGGTATAGAATGGGAATCCCTTATCTCCTTTAGGTTTTGCTAATCTAACCTAGGTTGTATTGACAGTTATGCTCGGAAGCCCCTCTTTCTCATGTATTGAATGACTTAGGGAGAAAGTGTTAAACTTGATATACCTAGCTTTCATTGTTAGACTCATTGATTCTATTTCCCCCTGAACATTTTGGTGAACCCGATGTGAAGCCTCCTTGAATGAGGGAATGATAAAGAAAGAATATTCTCTTGTATGGCCTCTAGCGACTAGGAGATTTCCCTAAAATAGGAAAAATGGAACCCTATCTATTTACCCCAAGTATTGTGCAATTGTTCATTCAAAAAAAAATGAGATGGTAGTTTAGCAAGTTCTTGAGTGGCTAAGATAATAGCAGTATTTTTTAATTTACTTTTTCTGCATGAATGGCCATGGCCATCTGCAAATTCATATTAATAATGAAGGCACTAGAATAGGAAACCTTACCTTCGTCTTCTCCTATTGATGTCTGGTTGAATCCCTTCATAGGTTGCTAGTAGAAGCATGATCCATCTAGAATAGATATTGTATCTTCTAATACATCTTTGAATGAATTTTCCCAAGAATTGACCGTCATCGGTGCCTGCAGAATAAGAACGGTTTGTGCATTGCCAGGAGTAGAAGACCCCATAAAATATGGGGTGTGATGGTGATTAAATGAAGTAATATATGTTGATAAGAGGATGGCCTTTCACTTGTGGGGAAGGCCTTCTAAAAAAATACCCTATGCAAGTTGTAGAGCAAACTAATAGAAAAAACCTGTACAACTAATTTTCCCATATTTTCCTTGTAACTAACTGTAATTATAGTGCATGTGTGAAAAGGAAAAGTAAATTTTAGTAAATAGTACAATAACATACTTATTATGAGAATTGTTTTTGGAGCACCCATGATGCATGATTTATTGTAATTGTTATTTAATGGGAAAATGACATTTTTTTTTTGTAGTTGAAGTTTTAAGAAATCAAAGTTATTCTACATTAAGTAATAACCACAAAATAGTGGGGCATTTGGGTGCAAAATAGATGTTATTCTTTAATGGAATGTATTGGTTTTGTTCATGGATGGATTGGCAAGTGTTTTTTGAAGGGAAATATAAACATTAGTTTAATATAGTTTGGAAAATCTAAAAATGCATATTTATGTAGGTGTCAAGCTTGGGAGAATTTTTGGAAATAGCAATCAAGAAATATTTGCCATGATGAAAGGTAAAACTATAGAATTTTATCAAAAGTGTATATATATTATATTGATAATTATGTTAATGCATGAACATGCATGTATAACATTTTGCAATCATTTTATTGATTAGTTGCAATGACATTAAATGGGTGAGGTGCATGCAAAAAATAATCCGATCATTCCATTCATGAAAATCTCTTATGATGTGCTACTATACTCCGTGGTCACAAAGAAAAACATAGAAGGTTTGATCTATAAAAACATTATAAATGTATATAACAAACTATTTGAGTCTAGTCTTTTCTTGCATGTGATTGGATGCTTTGTGTCCAAGAAAAGGTATTGTGTTGTTTAGATATAGTGAAAAGGTTTGAGAATGGTAAAGTTTGTAATCTTGCAAGAAATAAGACAAAGCTATTTAAATAGAAAAAAAAGAGAGAAAATGTGTAGTTATAGATTCTGATATGATGTTGACAACAAAAAAGTTCAAGGAAATGGAAGGTCTTGAGGAAGGTTTCAACTATAAACCAAATATTGAAAGCTATAATTTTTTAATATTAGACAATTGTGCATTGTATTAATCACATCACATTCCTCCTACATTTTTTTCACAGTTTATAAACAATATAGATGAATGACCTGGATGAAAAAATGATGTCGCAAGGGCCAACGATGTGTCTGAACCACCTAAGAAAATATGTCATCTGTAGTTATGGTATTGAAAGAAAATTTATCATTTGCAACTATAAAATACCATAATTCATGTACATCTTATTTGTTAATAATGAATTAACCTTACTCTTGGTGAGTTAGTAGTGTTGAATAGGTCAAATAACTGAGAGGGGGTTGAATTAGTTGTTCACAAACAACTTCTAAAACTTATACTAAATCGGTAAACTCATAAACCATTCAAAACGGATATAGATATTGTATCATCTTAAAATGGAAGCACTTCCATGTTAAGAGAATTTATCCCTCTGAGTAGGTGGTTTGGGGTCATGTTAAGCACCTTGATCAAATCTTTGCATGTATTTGGCTTTCTCCCCACTTTCCACTTCTTCTCTATGCTTGATTTCTCCGTTCTAGGTGAAATTAGGGTTAAGGCCTTAAGGACTTTCTTGATTTTCCCTCTTCCATGGCTTTATTTTCTAGGTAGGGTTTAGAAATGAGACCTCCTAGTCCTTCATCATATCAATCAGGGGATTTTCTATTTGTTCCGGACACTGGGTCCTATTCTGACATCAAATCATGCATCTCTAGCATCTCCTGGAACCTCTGCTGCAAAACCTGGCAAAGTTAGGGTCTAAGGTCAAAGTTGACCTTGACCCTGACCTCTTCCCGCCAGGATTTCAAATTTCAAATGTTGGTAGTTTGGCTTTCGAGAAAGTTATTTCTCTACTTTCGGGTCGACTATTTTGGGCTCCGAAACGGTAAATCCTTTAATTTTATTTAATTAAGGTATATTTTCTAAAGGTGAGGACCTAATTGGGATTTAATTCTCCATGGTGGCCCATCTAGAGGAGTGTGCCCTAGATCACTATAAAAGGAGGTCTTCCTCTCTCATTTTCACATCAATTTTTCTCAATCAAGTATCTAGAGCTCTCAAGTGGAAGCAAGTCTTCAAGCATTCAAGTGTTCAAGCATTCATCCATCAAGGAGATCCATTGTTAGCCATTGAAGGATTCAATCTCTTTGGAGCCCCCCTTGAAGATTCACCCTTCTCCATCCATTCAATCCTTCTCATATGCAAAGATCAAATCAAGATTGGTGTTGAAGATCAAAATACCATTGATTAGAGACATCTTTCCATCCATTGAAGCATTCTTACTTGTGGATTTGAGGATTTGAATCCTCTTCAAGGACTTCAACATAAGCGAGGTGATTTGTTTCAATTACTTTATTTATGCACAATATATTTCAATTCAATTTCAAGGTTAATTCCTAAATTGGGGTTTGACTAAGGCAAACCCCCCATACAACCAAAAACCCCCATTTCTTATAGGTACAGGTGCGAAATCTCAAATCTGAGAGAAAATTCAGATACCCTTTACAACGTGACTTCTATGATACATCGGATGTGTGGATTCAAACTTGTAATGGTTTTCTTTATCCCTTATTTGGTTCTATTACTTTACCAGTTGAACTTTTTGGAAAAACTGTGAACACTACCTTTGTTGTGGTTCCTACTTTTGATCAATTTCAAGTTAAGCTAGGTTTGCCTTGGTTGACTACCATGCATGTTGTTGCTTCACCTATCCATAAGTGTCTTAAGTTCATTCATGATGGCGAAGTGAAGATGATCAATCATAGTCTATATCAACCTTCTAGGCCTAGACATTGTGTTGCTCTGGATTTCTTTTGGCCTTCATTACCTAATTCATGTCCTCCTCGCCCTGATAATCTTTTTCAATCGTATCAAGCCTACAAGCATCGTAAGATTCTTCAATTAAGCATACCTCCTATGGATCTTAATCATGGTCTTTTACCTACACCTTCAATACCTCCTTTAACTATGGCTTCTAGTTCTATTAATCAAGTTCCTCCTACCAAACCTATCAAAGATCTTGTGATTGTTTCTCCTATGGTTGATAATCCTATTGATCTTCCTAAAGAACCTGTGAAGGATCCTGCGATTGTTCCTCCTAGTTCTCAACCTATTTCAAATAAATCAAAATGTAACTGATCTCCTAATGAACATCGTAAAAAGCATCATGCTCATGCTAAAGCTAAAAGATCTTTACTTTCTGCGGATACAACTACACATAATGTATTAGAAAATGTTGTTACTAATAATGATGTTCACATGCATGATTATGATGATTCTATTCATATCTTAGATCCTATTTTGATTAATTTGGATGAAGAAGATACTCTTGATGATACTGATAATGTTAATGATGAATATGAGACTATTGACATTGACCTTGATTTGCCAAATATGATTTCATCTCAATTAACTCTTAGTATCGAACATTGTGATTCTCAAGAGGATCCTTGTTTGGAACTGGCTATCATTCCTACTATATTGGATATAGTCCCTCTTGCAAGTTACCCACCTACCCTAAATGATATACAATGAGATGGGGAAAGTAGGCGGCACGCTTGATCGGCTTGTCCTTCATGGTAGCTTTGTTGTGTGTTTTCTTGCTATACTGTGCTTCTCCCATAATGTGATTGCTAAATGTTGTTAGATTCTTTTATACGATTCTTGTTACTCAGTTGGTGCAAGATGATGGAAGAATTGAAATTGTTGTTCCATTCTTCTATATGTATCTCTATTCTTTTATATGTTGTAGATGTGCTATTATTTGTAAATGTTTCCTTGTGTAATTTGCTTGGATTCGAGATATGGTAGCACTAAATCTTTTTGGTCTCCATGTCATGGTCCGAAAAGATTCTTCTTCGTATATCTTATGTGATCTTTCCTCCTTTGTGATTGTAGTTCTACTTTCTTTGGGGAATGATGTCAATTCATTTGCAATAATATCATATATATATTATCTTATGATCATACTGACCCCATGGTAGGTAGATCCCTTCTGTGTTCTCTGTATGTTTCTGTGATATTTCCCTTGATTTGTCTTCATCTGGGGGCATCTCGATGTGGAAACATAATCAGTGGAGTTGTTTATGTTTCCGTTAAAGCCATTGCTCCTATTAAAGTGTCAACAATGACTTTAACGTGGGGGCATATGCTCTGCTCACTTATTACACACACGCACTTATGAAAAATTTAAAACATGCTAAATCTTCTAAAGGTAACGCACATAAGTTGCTAAATCCTAAGGAAGATACGCACTTTAAATTTACCTTAAAAACATTTTTCCTTTCTCTTTGGATTAAGAACTAATCCTTAAAGTGTGGATTTATATTAGGATCTCTTGATCCCTCCAGTTTCAAGCACACATATATTTTTGATCCCTTAAGGTCGGAAGTGTCCTTAAGATTGGATCCCCTTTTTTTTTAATTTTATTCTTATGGAATAGAATATTCCTAGGAATAAATTTTTGATGGGTTGACTAGTGAGTAGCCACATTCACTAGGCGGTTCAATTCCATCTTTTCAGTTGCACCATTTTTCTGTGTGGTTCACAATGGGACATAAGTTCTCATTGGGTGAGGTAATTACACCTTTCTTTCTCTAGAGATGTCTCTCTTATTTGTGATCTAAGAGTTGATGAAGACTTGAGTCCCTGGGGGCTTGGGATTTCTCTTTGTCCCTTAGATTATGATAAGATTATCTTGTTATTTCTATCTCCTTTACCAAGAGTTTGCATCGAGTCCATACTCTTGCCAAAGTGGGGGCTTAATGTATCGTCTTAAAATGGAAGCACTTCCATGTTAAGAGCATTTAGCCCTCCAAGTAGGTGGTTTAGGGTCATGTTAAGTGCCTTGATCAGATCTTTGCATGTATTTGACTTTCTCCCTGCTTTCCACTTCTTCTCCGCGCTTGATTTCTCCATTCTAGGTGAAATTAGGGTTAAGGTCTTAAGGACTTTCTTGATTTTCCCTCTTCCATGGCTTTATTTTCTAGGTAGGGTTTAGAAATGAGACCTCCTAGTCCTTCATCATATCAATCAGGGGATTTTCTATTTGTTCCAGACACTGGGTCCTGTTCTGACATCAAATCTTGCATCTCTGGCATCTCCTAAAACCTCTGCTGCAAAACCTAGCAAATTTAGGGTCTATGGTCAAAGTCGACCTCGACCCTGACTAGGTTAGGGTTGACCTCGACCTTGACCTCTTCCTGCCAGGATTTCAAATTTCAAATGTTGGTAGTTTGGCTTTCGGGAAAGTTATTTCTCCGCTTCCGGGTCGACTGTTTCGGGCTCCAAAATGGTAAATCCTTTAATTGTATTTAATTAAGGTATATTTTCTAAAGGTGAGGACCTAATTGGGATTTAATTCTCCAAGGTGGCCCATCTAGAGGAGTGTTCCCTAGATCACTATAAAAGGAGGCCTTCCTCTCTCATTTTCACATCAAGTTTTCTCAATCAAGTTTTATGAATCAAGTTTTCTCAATCAAGTATCTAGAGCTCTCAAGTGCAAGCAAGTCTTCAAGAATTCAAGTGTTCAAGCATTCATCCATCAAGGAGATCCATTGTTAGCCATTGAAGGATTCAATCTCTTTGGAGCCCCCCTTGAAGATTCACCCTTCTCCATCCATTCAAGCCTTCTCATATGCAAAGATCAAATCAAGATTGGTGTTGAAGATCAAAATACCATTGATTAGAGACATCTTGCCATCCATTGAAGCATTCTTACTTGTGGATTTGAGGATTTGAATCCTCTTCAAGGACTTCAACATAAGCGAGGTGATTTGTTTCAATTACTTTATTTATGCACAATATATTTCAATTCAATTTCAAGGTTAATTCCTAAACTGGGGTTTGACTAAGGAAAACCCCCCATACAACCAAAAACCCCCATTTTCTTGCAGGTACAAGTGCAAAATCTTAGATATGAGAGCAAATTCGAATACCCTTTTCGGTAATCTTTCAGGATCTACAAATAGAATTAGAATCGGACTTCAAATAAATAATGTGGTCTTTGACCTTTTAAAAGGTCAAAGTTGACCTATGTGAATTTGGAGAAAAGATTTCTAGGTTTTGTCCACCTCGACATTTTCAGTCCTATATAGGTGACAGAATCTTCAAAAAGTTCATACAGAAGCCAGAATTTGGCATTTTCCAGATCTGCCCTAATTCAAGGTTAGTATTTGCACTTCAATTATTTCAATATCAAACATAATACATTCTACCTAGGGGAAACATTAGATTTTTTCTTTCTTCCATATCTTCCATCAAATTGATCTGATTCTACATTAGCCTTTTAGGTTGATCAAATTGGATCTCCTTGGTGGGAATTTGGGTTTTGAGAATAGATCCATTTTTCCCCTTAACATTTTAAATAGGGTTGAATACATTTTAACACTATATAGATATACTAACTTATGATCTATCGGTAGGCACTTAAAATAGATATAACCATGAAAGCACAAAACCATCAACACCAAAATCTATGTGGAAACCTGAACTAGGAAAAACCACAAAGAAGCTAATTCTCATGAAATGAACAGTGGATAAGGTAAATTTTACAAGGGCTCACTTTCAGTTTTCTCACTATGGGTGGCTCATTGTTGGTTGTTGGTCTAGTTAACTACCCTAAATTATGAAAATGGCTAACTGTTAATACAAAGATATTTACTAACAAAATGTGAACTAATAGATTTGCATATGACTATGCATAAAATAGTTTCTATTGATAGAATACAAATCACCGACAAAAAATGTCTAGTATAGACCATCTGCCAACGTACACCAATCTTCTACAACACAATATATGAATCCTTCTTTCTATATTACTCAACATCATTCACACCTATGTTTGATATACCAAAATAGACTTGCACTATATCACCTTCGGTCCTTTATCTCAACCTTGCAAATATACTTGCACATGTAATGACTTTCTTTTTCTATTCACCTCATCACTTAGATGCAAAAGGTTTTCTTTATTTATACAAGTATTCAAACATACATATGTCTACCTGTATGCACCTTAAAATGGCCGCCTAGACTTTGGGCCCCATTTATTAATTTATCAATTTCCTGAATCAATGCTTTGCAATTTTCAAATCAATTCCTTGATCAAACCGCAATTAAATCAATAATTCAAATATTTCTAAAGTTTGATCATTTCATCAATAATTTTATTTAATTAAAAGAAATATTCTCTATTAAATAAATAAAATAGGCTTATTTAATTAAAAGAAATATCTTAAATAAAATAATCTTATTTAATTAAAACCCCTTTTAATTGAATGATTTTATCTTATTTAATTAAATATTCCTCTTTTTATTAAATAAACTTATCTTATTTATTTAAAAGATAATTCCTCTTTTAAATAAATAAAATCCCCACTTAAAGCAAAATCTGTGATGGAAAAGGAAATAAATCAAACAAAAACAAAACAAAAATCATTTTCCTGATTCTTTCAATAACTTTATTTAATTGAAAGAAATATTCCCTCTTAAATAAATAAAATAACTTTATTTAATTGAAAGAAATATCTTTCAAAATGAAATAAATTTATTTAATTAAAATCTTTTTTAATTAAATGATTTTATCTTATTTAGAATGATATCTCTCTTTTAATTAAATAATGTTATCTTATTTAATTAATAGAGAATCATTCTTTTAAATAAATAAAAAATCTTCTGAAAGCTCTTTGTGATGAAAAAAGGGAAACAAATAATTAAAAATAAATAAAATCCCTTTTCTCTCCACACTTTCTAAATAATGAGCTTTATTTCCTCTTTTTGGATTTACCCCACATTTCTCTTGAGGATGCATTCTCTTCCACATTTTCCTATATAAGGAGCCCTCTCCTCATTTCAGATCTCAGAATTTTCATGTTATTGTTATACTGCAGGTTTGGAGAGCAATCTTGGAAGAAGCTTTTGAGCACATTTGGAGCTTGGATATTTGAGACTTCTTTCTTGTTGTCTTCTTCTCTCATGCCTTATGGCAATCCATAGTTTAGATTAATATTGCATTCACATAATAGTTTAAATTCATGTTTCCTTTCATAGATTAACATTGTATAAGCATTCATTTCAATAGAATAGTTTATTTCTTGCATTGTTATCATCTAGACTAGTTTCATTTGCATGTAATAACTTGATGATCATGGAGATTAGCATGCTTGCTATTCATCTTTGAATATCTCATTTCTTGGTGTACTTGCATTCGCATAACTAGGTCAATCTGAGGGCCTCATATACAAACCCCTATAGTCCACGAATAGAGAGCTATGAATCGCTATTCGAGACCTCACTGTTGAGTGTTCTTGGATGTAATGATTCACAGAAGTGTGACTAATTTCTAGCACATATTTTTGGCATCCACCATCAGGAAACCCACCTCTTGCATGCTGATTTTGATTATTTTTGGAGCTAACCCTTGTCCAGATTTGTTTGGAGACGGAAAACCCTAGATTTGAAAGATTTGATCATATCTCTCAAACCGCTTGGTATTTTGGTCTAAAATTTTTTTTGCAAGTTGGAGACATATCAAAGAAGCTTTAGTAAAAAATTCAAAATTTTCAAAGGTAATTTGTATTTTTTATGATTTTTTCTTTGTTTTTCATAAAAAAAATGATTTTTGACGTAAATCAGCATATTTTTCAAAAAAATTTACATTTCTAGAAAGGTCCTGAAATTATACAGGGGGTTTATTCATTGTGTTTTTAATTTAGAGGTCATATCATAGCTCATTTGGTCAATTTATAAAAATTATTCTATTTTGAGAAAATGGCTCTCTAGGGCACAAATGAAAAGATCTTGTTGAAATTTTGACATTTTTGGAAATCTCTCTATTTTTTAATAGAGGTCTCTTTTCTACATTTTGGGTTTAGGGTCTAAATTCATGTGGTATAAGTCCAATCTTGTTGACAAGGTCAAAAATCAAAATTAAAAAAAAGGGTATTTGATGATTAGCATGCACTTATTTTTCACATGGTTCAATGCATGATGTGAGTTGTCATTTAGATTATTTTTTGGTTATTATTTCTCCTAAAAATTTATTTTCAGATCTAACCACCTTAGGGTTTGCATAAGTTGAGTATACATTGCATATCTTGTTTGCTTGTTTGTTTGTCTTGTTCATTGGAAGGTTCGCGAATTGCTTTCATGGAGATGCTTAACAAAAAAACAAAAATGAGGTAAAATCTACTAAGCACGTTGCTTTGGACTTGAGGTATTTTGTTACATCTCTACAACATTTGGATTTTTAAAAATAAAAATGAACCTCTCATGTGTTTGGCTTGAGTGTTTACATGCTTTCATAGAACACATTTCAATTGATGTTCTTAATGGGAAATGAAAGAACATAGATTTGTTTTTACAAGTTTGTGTAAGTGAATGCTTGCATTTAAACCATAAGTAATTCTTGGTTTCCAATATCAAATATCCCATTGAGTGATTGAGGGCATGGATTCATACCTTGTTTGCATAGGGAGTTAAATGCACCACTTTGTGGACTCACTCTATGTTTGCTTGGAAAGTTAAATATTCCATTGATTCAACCCTTTTTCATTTGTGAGTAGTATTGATAAGCAACTTTAGAGTACTTTTGATTGAGCTTGTTAGCTAAATTAGTTGTTGGACTCGCTTATTTCTAATCGCCCCTCATTACCGCCCTTTGGATGCAAGGTCAGCATTCATACATAGGGGAGGGATCTACTTGAAAAGAGCGTTAAGTGTTCCATAAAGTTTCTCCCTTTTTATGCTTTCTTGATCTCATTAGTTTTCTAAGGTGTAGACTCGCTTTGAGTTTTTGTGAGGAGTTAAATGTTCCACCTTATGGACTCATTTCACACTCACTTAAAGAGTTAAATGTTCCACTTTTTGGACTCACTTCACATTTACTTGAAGAGTTAAGTGTTCCACCTTTTGTGCTTTCCAATACTTTTGATAGTGAATTACTTTTTTATTTTTAGAAGGCCCGCTTGGGGATTTCATCACCTCAAGGGACAACCTTAACTCCTGTGTTCCAGTGGAGTATAAATATCAGGAGGTGAATCCAAAGACACCTCTCTTGGGAATGAGTTAGATTTCACTCTTGGCTAAGCCTCAAAGAACTTTATACCTTTGAGAAGTGGAGGAGATTTGGGTTACCGTCTCCCCCCGGCTATGTGATTTCGAATTCTTCTCATCTATAGATTTGTGCCTCACGTACCTTGTGTATATCGAGGACCCCTTTTAGAAAAGCCATGTATATCCCTGTAGACAGCTTGACAAGATGTTGTTGTGTTCTAAGTGCCTGCTAAAATATTTTCAAGAACATACACAAGTAGAATCTTTAAGGAGTAGCATATTAAGTCACTATTCTTGTTCATGTGCAAGGTTGCTTTGCCCCTTGCTCATTGTTTGAAGACAATTGCTTGCTTTAACTCCTTGATTGTTGTCTTATGTTCTTGATCAATGATAAAAATCTATTGATGTACTTACTTGATCTTTGAAAATGAACAAGAAACTAAAATCCTGAGTTTTTCGATTAGGTGACTTGTCCCAGTTTTAGAGACCTGTTATGTATTTAGGATTCTTGTGTTTTTGACCTTTTGAGTTAGTGATCCTTGATCCCATAAGAGATTTTTCTTGAGAGTGACAAATTAGGAATTGTTCCTATCAAATAGATAAATTTTTTGACTCTTTGATAACACACTTGGAGAGTGCTAGTAATCTCTTTGTCCACCCATTTTCATAAAATTCAAATTCAGTATAATTTTTGTAAGTCATCCTCCTGATCCATATGTGCTAGGGTATTCACCCAAAAATTGAGCACCTCTATGGCAGTGTTGGTTTGCACCTATTTGCAACAGTTCTATTTCACCATCTCTCTCGGACAAGAGAAAACTTTTACTATCCTAGTCTGGTATTGATGTTTCTTAGAATTGTCTTTTTTTCCCTGAACTCTCCCTTTCATGTCAGTAACAACAAGATATCAAGTGAGCCAAGGAAAGCGACCTCAAATAGTCTTCAACCAACTACCCCCAGTTCAGACTCGTTAAAAGAGAAAGGAAAAGGAACCAATATTTGACCAGTCACCTAGGAGTAAGTCTAAAACTTGGTTTGACTCAAAGAGCCATTTTAGTGAGTTGAGTACCCCCTCAGCACCTTCCCACTTAGGTATGGATATGAGTTACACCATGACTCGGCAAGAGAGGGAAACCATGGATCAAACTCTTGATGACATCTATGAACAACACAGAAACAACATTATATTTGGGAATTCTTCTCATGATGATCAACCTAGTTCACCCCTCATTACTGCTAGATATTTGGATGCTCATCAAAGGGATGAAAGGCATAAGAGATGAGATCACCAAGAAAAATGGTCACAACATGAAGACCAAGACAATGAGCCTAGTGGTGCTCATGTCAATGCAACGTATACCAATGACTTGTTCAAGCAATCTAGACCAAGTTCGCCACTTCAAAATACCTCAAGGTATACAAGTGAGAGGCTAAAAAGAATTGAGCGGGAAAAATAGGCTACAAAAAATGAATGAGCTGCAAAAGAGGAAAAAATTAGGCTTGTAGAAGAGGAACAACGAGCCTTGTTGGACATAGAGAGAAAAACATTCCAAGAGGAGAAAGATAGGCTGTTAGCCCAACAATTAAACACTCAATTCAACAACAGGGGTGCTAATAGTGGAAATAATTCTCCTCTCTCCACCCCTTCCAGAACACTAAGAAGTAGAAGGTGGTCAAGAACCCCTTCTAGATCTCCTAGTCCTAGAGGAAGAAGGGCCTCTCAGTATGCTCACTATAGGAGGCAAACCCCTCCCAAAAACTCAAGACCACACTCCCAACATGTACATCATGGTTCCCAACATGGAGGTGGTAGCTCACATTATGACCTTGATACTCAAGACTTTATGCAAATGCAAAAAGAGCCTATCTTCCAACAGTATGTGGATAAGTATTTGGAACAAAACAAAGATAAATTCTTGGAAAGTCTAATCAACAAGGGCACCAGAGTCCCTTACAATTTTGATGTGGACAACAAAATACAAAAGCAAAATCCCTCTAAAGAGGAAGAAATCCACCAAATGAAGCAAATGATGGAGAAAATGATGCAACCTAAGAGCTCATTCTCACTAGACTTGATTTGTCCTAATCCATTTGACAAGAGTTTGAGTATGAAGGATTTTCCAAGGAGGGTGGAATTCCCTCAATATGATAAATATGATGGCAGTGGTGATCCACATGACCATGTGCGCCAGTTCTATACTATGAGCTTTGAATTTCATCAAGATGACTCCTATTTGATGAGGTTATTCCCTAGAAGTCTTAAAGGACAAGCAATGGAATGGTTTACCAATATCACTCCCCCCGTCAAGACTTTTAGAGAACTTGTTCATAGATTTGTTCAACACTTCGCATATAATCTGTCAAGATCTATTACTATGTTGGACCTATGCAACTTGAAACAAAATCAAGGGGAACCCTTTGTTACCTTCTTACAGAGGTGGAGGAGACAGTGCTCTCGGTATCCTAGGACGATCCATGAGGATGAAAAGATTGACATACTTATTAGTAACTTGGTGCCTGAAATGAGATATGAGATTAAAAAGATAGTCTTCAATTCCTTTGATACCATGGTTGAAACTGCATGTTGAATTGAAGATGTCCTAAAAGAATAAGGCATTTTGACCAGACATAGCAACAATGGCAACAATGGTCAACACAACAACAAGGATAAAGGGAAGAACAATAGTTGGAACAAGAACAAACAAGTTGTCAATGACGGAGTTGTGGACTCTTCCCAATCAAGAGATCAAGGTGTTCTTAATTTGACTAGTGCTATGCAAGCCATGAAGCTTAATGCACCTCCACAGCAAGAAAGTAAACCAAGATATCAAGAGAAACCCAAGAAAGAAAAATGTCAATTTGCCAAACTTGGTGACTCATATGAGGATGTTTTCAAAATGCTCATTGCCAATAATCTTGTGCATCCACAAGATCCCACAAAGCAATACATACCTGACATTAAGCCACATTGGTGGGATGAAAAGGCTTTCTACAAGTTTCATAATGGCATTGGGCATACCATTGAGAATTGTTGGAAAGTCAAGCACATTATCCAAGATCTCATTGAAAATGGAAAGCTTAAGGTGGATGGTCTGAACACCAATGCTGATCACAAAACATTTAAAGAGTCATTGCCTAAGTATGAGAAGGGGGAAACCTCTAAACCAAAGGATGGCAAGGCTGTGATCAACCACACCTACACAGCTGCAAAAAATGTTGTCAACATGCTTGAAGTTGTGGAGGAAAGTGTTAACATGATGAGGAACAAGGATCCCTATGGTTATGACTCCTATGCAAACTCTCCCCCTATCTTTGATGAAGAACATGTTGTGGTGCTGAGGGGTCCTCACTCTAGGATGTCATCCCAAGCTCTTAATGTTGTCACAAGAAGTCAAAGCCCTGTCATCATTAGAGGGCCCAGTTCAGGTCAGTCCAATAAACCAAAGCCAGTGGTATCCAAGAATGCCACCATAAAACTAGTTGTCAACCCCAAGCCAAATTATAACCTTATTGATCAGTTACAAAGAACACTAGCTCAAATTTCAATCTTGGAGCTTTTAGAGTTGTCCCCAAGACACAAATAGGTCCTTGAGGATGCTTTGAGCACAAAAAATGTCCCCAACGACATAGATATAGACCAATTTCAAGGCATGGTGAATCCCATTACTAGCCCACATTACCTCTCTTTCTCAGAAGATGATGACAAATCCCTAAGCCATCCACATAATCTTGCCCTTCACATTGAAGTAATGATTCATAAAACCTATGTCAAGCACGTGTTGATAGATGGGGGTGCTGGGCTAAATATTTGTACTTTAAGTTTGTTAAAAAATTTGGGATATTTAGAGCAATTGATCGACACTAGAAAGATCACTATAAAGGCCTATGATGAGGCAGAATGAAGTTCTAAGGGGTTGGTTGTCCTTCCTGTCAGGATTGGCCCAGTTGAAAAAGATATCTTGTTCCAAATTGTTGATGCTGGACCCCTTGCATACAACATTTTATTGGGTAGACCATGGATTCATGACATGCAGGTAGTGTCATCTACCTACCACCAGTGTGTTAAGTTCCCCTACAATGGAGTAGAAATTTGCATACCAGGGGATAACACCTTATCAGTCAATTCAATATTAGCTAATGTTCATGTCCCTCTTAATCGAGAAGCAGAGGATTATCAAGCAACTTTAGCAGACTGTCAAGACAAGTTTAAATCATTAGACCTTGGCATGGGGGGGTATCAACTTGACTCTTTTGCAAAGATGCATGTTTCCTCTAGGACCTATGGAAAGCCTTCATAGGAGATGAAACCATCTTCTTCGGCAATGACACTATTTGACATGTTTGTTGAATCCTCAGTATCAATACAAGATGAAAAAGAGGAAGTAGCTATTCAAGATTGGATATACAAAGAGGAGAAGTACCAGCACAATGAAAATTTCTCCACCTCTCCTAAGTCCTATGGGAGAGGATATACTTTTGTCAAGAAGATGGGTTATCCAGGATATGGCCCTCTTAGTCACAAGTTAGATGCTAGAGCCGAACCACTCAATCATGATCTTTTTGGATGTAAGTCTAAGAAACCGGTTGGCCTAGGCTTTATGAACAATAACAAGTGTAATGTCCCCATTCATGATAGGAAGGATAGTAAAGATGACACAAAATATGTACCAGATTTGACAAATCAACAAGACATGACAGATGATTGGGTACCTTCAACAAATCTCCTCTGGGGAGATTCAAGAGATTTAACAATTGACAGTCCTCCTATCCCAGCTGCAATAGATAGTGACTATATGAATGCTAGATTGACTATGGATAGTGTCTCCATCCCAACTATGATGGATGGTGATAATTCAAATAATTTTGTGATTGAGAAAATTGTTAGAGGAGGGGAAACTCTTCCAAACCTTGAGGCTTCTACATCACGAGGCCCCAACAATAATTTAGAAACAGACTCTCATGAGTTTGAATGGGATTCACTCTCAGATGCAACAATTGACTTGGATATGGATGTTGTCCAAGCTTATAGTTCTCAACCTGACGTAGCTGACGAGTCATGTGTCAGATTAGAAGATTGGAACCCACGTGTTGCATTAGTAGACGATTCTTCACTTGATAGGATAAATCCTGATTTAGGCACCTTAGAGGGATACTTGATAGACTCCAATTTTGTGATCACCAAAGATGACATCACCTATATCCTTAATATTGAACCAGTCATTAACCTACCCCTTATTGACCCCAACCTTATTGATTGGTCTTAATGTTATCAAGAGCCTCAACTCTTGACATTTCACAATGACTATGAGATCACCTACTATCTAAATGCCATTGAACCTGTAGTCTCTTCCACCATTGAACCGGCTACCAGTATGATAGAACCTGACATCAAGTACCTTAGTCACAAGATAAAAAGAAAAGAAAAAAAGAATAAGAGTTTTGATGGTGAAAACCACTGTGTGGCGGTGTCAGAACCAAAAAAAGTAAAAATAAAAGACGTATCCAAGGGTGAAAACCTCTCTGAGGTGCCTACAGATGAGGTACTTGATAGTCTCCCAAGCTATTTTTAGGACAAATCATCAATATTGGTTGAACCTACAGAAGCTATTAATTTAGGCACAGAAGAGGTTCCAAAAATTGTACACTTGGCTAAATCTTTATCACCTCAAGAAAAGAAAGCCTACACTGAGTTCCTCCAAAAGAAGAAAATTAATTTTTCATGGACATATTCAAACATGCTAGGGTTGGACACTAATCTCATTGTGCATCATTTTTCCATAGCTCCAAGTGTGAAACTAGTCAAACAAAAGTTGAGAAAAATGCACCCTCATATAGCTCTTTTAGTGAAAGTTGAATTAGAAAAGCTCCTTGGTGCAGGATTCATTAGAGCCATAGACTATGCTAACTAGATTTCCAACATTGTACCTATTTCTAAACATGATAAATCCATCCGAATTTGCATAGATTTTAGAGATCTTAATAGATCATACCCAAAGGATGATTTTCCACTTCCTAACATAGACACGATAGTGGACATGATGGCGGGCTATGAGATCTATTCCTTGATGGATGGTTTTTCTGGGTATAATCAAATCAAGATTGCTCCTGAGGATCAGGAAAAAGACTACATTCACATGCGCATGGGGTACTTATTGTTGGAACGTCATGCCCTTTGGGTTGAAAAATGCAGGAGCTACTTGTCAAAGAGCTATGACAACCATCTTCCATGACACGATGCATAAGAATATGGAAGATTATTTGGATGACACCCTCGCTAAGTCTAAGAAAAGAGGAACACATCTGGCTGATTTAGAAGTAATTCTGGATTGCATGGAACAATTTCAACTAAGATTAAACCCAAAAAAGTGTGCATTTGGTGTTACTTCTGGCAAATTATTGGGATTCATCATTTTAGCCAAAGGGATAGAAGTGGACCCTGAAAAGGTCCAAGCCATTATAGACATGCCACCTCCCAAAAATATCAGTCAAATGAGGAGTCTTCAAGGATGCCTTCAATCCATAAGGAGGTTTATTTCACAATTGGTAGATAGAGCACAACCCTTTAACAAAAACTTGCATAAAGGTGTTCAATGTGTCTGGAATGAGGATTGCTAGAAGAGCATGGATAAAATTAAGGAATACTTGGCAAGTCCTCCCATTTTAATGCCTCCCATTCCAAGAAAACCCCTCATTTTGTATGTCTCAGCTACTGAATCTTCACTGGGGGCGTTGTTGGCTCAATTAGATGAACAAGGGAAAGAAAGGGCCATATATTATATTAGCCGCACTCTTGTTGCTTATGAGGTCAATTATACTAGTATTGAAAAAGCTTGCCTTGTAGTAGTGTTTGCCTCTCAAAAGTTGTGACACTATATGCTTGCGCACACCATACACCTCATAGAAAAAATTGATCCTCTCAAATACTTGCTTGGTAAAGTTTCTCTCACAGGTAGACTCGCTAAATGGATGATGATTCTTTCTAAATTTGAAATAGGGCATATTGAGCGCAAGGCAATCAAAGGCCAAACTATTGCAGATTAACTGGCTAATTTCCCAATTCAAGATAATATGCCCATTCAAGTCAATTTCCCAGATGAACATCTTATGTACATGACTGAGAGATCCTGGAAACTATTTTTTGATGGTTCCTACATGCAAAATGATTCTGGAGCTAGTGTGTTGTTTGTCTCTCCACATGGGTACACTATTCCCAAATCTTACAAGTTACTCTTCCAATGCACAAACAACATAGCTGAATATGAGGCTTTAACAAATGGACTAAAAATGGCTATAGAGTGGAATATCATAGAACTATATATCTATGGGGATTCTCAGCTGATCATCAATCAAGTCAATGAGCAATACCAAACAAAAGATGACAAGTTGATACCTTACAAAAAAATGGTTGATTCATTAAGACAGTACTTTACTTTTGTCACCTTTCAGCAAATCCCTAGGGTTGAGAATAAAGCAGCTGATGTTATGGCGACCCTTGCTTCACTTCTTCAGTTAGAGGAACATGAATCCAAATATGAATTCCTGGTGGAAGAGCTACGTTATCCCATTTATGACTCTCAAGAAAGCCACGTCATTTGTACCCTTGTCAATCATGAATCCTCCCACTATGGTGCTATTTACTCATATCTCTATGATGGCATCATCCCCAACACATTTAACCGATCTGAAAGAAGAAACCTTGTCCGTAACACCTCTCGTCATTCCCTCATCTCTGGTGATTTGTATAGGAGGGGTCTAGATGGGACACTTCTTAGGTGCTTAGAAAAGGAGGAATCTGATCAAGTGCTAGTTTACATCCATGAGGGCATATGTGGGGGACATTCTAATGGTCTTTCCATGGCTCAAAGGTTGCTTAGGGTGGGGTACTATTGGCCTACGATGCAGATAGATGTGATAGCTTTTGCCAAGTCTTGTGAAAAATGTCAGAAACATGGACACCTGATACATGCTCTAGGTAGGGAGCTAATTCCTTCTATAACTCACTGGCCATTTCAGCGATGGGCCTTTGACCTTGTTGGGAAGATTCATCCCAACTCATCAGGTGGACATAAGTTCATTATCACTGCTATTGACTACTTCACAAAATGGGTAGAGGCTGTTCCACTTTCTGTTGCCTCAGGCAAGACAGTGTCTTTATTCATTTTAAACCATATCATCTGTTGATATGGAGTGCCATCTAAGATCATCACTGACAATGGAGGTTAGTTCAAAAACAAGGACCTTACACAACTCTGCCAAAGATTTAAGATAAAGCAACATTGGTCCTCCATTTACTTCCCGCAAGGAAATGGTCAGGCAGAGGCTTCAAATAAAACCATTCTCAAGATTTTAAATAGAACACTTCATAAGAATGGTAGAGACTGGCACCTATAGATAAACCTGGCCTTGTGGGCCTATAGAATGAGTATTTGTACTCCAACTGGGGCTACTCTTTTTTCCCTCACATATGGCGCTGAAGCAGTGTTACCTTTAGAGGTTGAGATTATGTCACTTAGAGTCTCTCTCAAAGGTCTAGTTATAGATGAAGATTATCGCGCCATGAGATTACAAGAATTGGAACTTCTAGATGAAAAGTGTAAAGCATCATTTGACCATATGAGGGTCTACCAAAAGTGGATGTCCAAAGCATTCAACAAAAAGGTTCGCCCTAGAGAATTCCAAGTAGGAGATCTTGTCCTGCGAGAGAATCCTAAGAACCAACAAAATAGAGAACAAAAGGGAAAATTTGAACCTAATTGGCTTGGACCCTACATTATTACAGCAGCTTTTGGTACAGGTGCTTATTTACTATCTACTGAAGAGGGGGAGCAGCTCCCTGAGCCTATCAATGTTTTCCACCTAAAGAAGTTCTATCCTTGATGCCCGTTCTGTCTGGGGGCATCCTTTGTATATACCTTATTGATCCTGAAAAAATTCCAAAAAAATTCATATATGATGCTGAAAAAAATACAAAAAAATCAAAAAATACCAAAAAAATTAAAAATTAAAAAAATAAAAAAAAAATAGAAAAAGTGCCTTGGTGAAAACCTGGAAACAGGCACCTTGGTAGAAAAAAATATAAAAAAATTATAAAAAGTCTGGAAAAAATTCTTCCAAGTGGTGAAAACTTGGAAATGGGTGCTACTTGAGGCCTTTACACCCCTGTTTCTTAGCATGTGTCCTCGACACTTAGCCCTTCTCCATCACGCCTTGTCCTTGTTGCCTTGGTTTGGAATTGGTCTTTGTCTTTGTCTAGGGGGCATAATTGTGTTAGCTTTGGTCTCTTGGATGTGTTAATCTTTAGGACACCTTGCAAACTGTGTTTTTCAACACAACTCCTGACATCGAGTGTTTTTCAACACTTATCAGTTTGGTCTTATCGAGTTTGGTCATGTGATCTTACCTGCTTGCAAGCATTTGATCCTTATCCTCGGAACTCAGTATCAGTTAACACACTTAAATTTTTAAACACAACACTTAATGCTTGAGCTATGTCATGATCTTTTCTTTGTGTGCTGACTATTATTGATTTTCATTGAATGTCCTTGTCTAATAAGTCTCTCCGTGATGCGTAGCTAGAGGACTTGGGGCATGGGGCATGTTTTTATTTGCTTACTACTTGTGGGTGTTGTCTTGAAACTCTAGAGTGTCTCTTGTTGTTCCCTCGAGACACTTAGGAGATTTGAGACATCATCCTTGACTATTTTTGCACAACCGTTCTTATGGTCATCCTGGCATCTATGCCTTGATGCGAGTGTGGTTTTGCTACATTAAATTGGGTGAGCTAACATTGAAGTCATCTTGACCTTTATTTCTTTGATGCTTATGTGGGAACCTTTCCACATTTCAATCTAATATAAATCATACTCATATCTTCATAGTTGTGCTTGTGACTAGTGATGATTGTGTGATTTTCTGATGTCCATTAATAATGGCCCAATGATGAAAATAAGTTCCTTACATTCTCTAATGAATGAAGAACACAAAATCCTATGTTACAATTTCTCTATTGCAAGTACACCTTTGCATTTTCATGTAGCTTGCATTGTTAGACCTCATGTTAATTTGCATTTATAGGCTGCATTATGAGTTTGAGAGGGTTTCCTTCATCTTTCATTTGGAATTTTAATCAACTGTGATCACGTTCTGATCTTCATTTCCTTATCTTCTTTCATGATCTCAATCAAAATTCTCTATCTTAAACAGTTGATTGATTTTGGGGCATCCTCTTTCTTAAGGCAAATTCTCTTTCTTCTCTCCATTTCTTTCCATCTCTTCCAAACTTCTATCTCCCATTCGCTTTCACCCCACTTCTTTTTCTCTAATTCAACCTTGGGGCATAACCTTTCATGATGATCTACCTTGGTTTTGTGATCTTTATATCTTTTATCTTACATCAAGAACCTTATCTTTAGTTCGATTTGATCAAATTTATCAATGTATTGTTTCTCCTCTATCTCATTTCAATTTCGATCACGAGGGGGTAGTACCTATTAAACTTCAATCCTTGATTCAGCTTTATCAAACGTATCAATCAAACCTTGCTTGAGACTTGACAATTACCTATTTATAGGGGTGTTGGCCTTGTCTTTTTCAATCAACTTATCTTTGTCTTGATGTGTTCCCATCCGTCGAACACACATTTGGGTTGTTTTGTGATCCCAAATCGATCTCACATTTCAATTCCATTCTTTGACCACATGTGATCCCAAATCGATCTCACATTAGTCAAAGAAGGGCAAATGTATGCACCTTAAAATCGTCGCCTAGACTTTGGGCCCCATTTATTAATTTATCAATTTCCTGAATCAATGCTTTGCAATTTTCAAATCAATTCCTTGATCAAATCGCAATTAAATCAATAATTCAAATATTTCTAAGGTTTGATCATTTCATCAATAATTTTATTTAATTAAAAGAAATATTCTCTTTTAAATAAATAAAATAGGCTTATTTAATTAAAAGAAATATCTTAAATAAAATAATCTTATTTAATTAAAACCCCTTTTAATTGAATGATTTTATCTTATTTAATTAAATATTCCTCTTTTTATTAAATAAACTTATCTTATTTATTTAAAAGATAATTCCTCTTTTAAATAAATAAAATCCCCACTTAAAGCAAAATCTGTGATGGAAAAGGAAATAAATCAAACAAAAACAAAACAAAAATCATTTTCCTGATTCTTTCAATAACTTTATTTAATTGAAAGAAATATTCCCTCTTAAATAAATAAAATAACTTTATTTAATTGAAAGAAATATCTTTTAAAATGAAATAAATTTATTTAATTAAAATCATTTTTAATTAAATGATTTTATCTTATTTAGAATGATATCTCTCTTTTAATTAAATAATGTTATCTTATTTAATTAATAGAGAATCATTCTTTTAAATAAATAAAAAATCTTCTTAAAGCTCTTTGTGATGAAAAAAGGGAAACAAATAATTAAAAATAAATAAAATCCCTTTTCTCTCCACACTTTCTAAAAAATGAGCTTTATTTCCTCTTTTTGGATTTATCCCACATTGCTCTTGAGGATGCATTCTCTTCCACATTTTCCTATATAAGGAGCCCTCTCCTTCTCATTTCAGATCCCAGAATTTTCATGTTATTGTTATATTGCAGGTTTGGAGAGCAATCTTGGAAGAAGCTTTTGAGCACATTTGGAGCTTGGATATTTGAGACTTCTTTCTTCTTGTCTTCTTCTCTCATGCCTTATGGAAATCCATAGTTTAGATTAATATTGCATTCACATAATAGTTTAAATTCATGTTTCCTTTCATAGATTAACATTGTATAAGCATTCATTTCAATAGAATAGTTTATTTCTTGCATTGTTATCATCTAGACTAGTTTCATTTGCATGTAATAACTTGATGATCATGGAGATTAGCATTCTTTCTATTCATATTTGAATCTCTCATTTCTTGGTGTACTTGCATGGGCATAACTAGGTCAATCTGAGGGCCTCATATACAAACCCCTGCATTCCACGAATAGAGAGTTGTGAATTGCTATTTGAGACCTCACTGTTGAGTGTTCTTGGATGTAATGATTCATAGAAGTGTGACTACTTTCTAACACACAAACCACACCAAAAGAGTGTGTCAACCTTAATTCAAAAAGATATTACAATTACATTTAATGTATTATCATTGATCCTAAATCTAGGACATACTTAAGAAATATTTACAACACTACCACCACACCTAAATATAGGTGAAACTTAAGATACATACATATCATACCATGTTAATCGAAGAATAATGAAACTGTAAAAATGCCACAACCAAGTCCATGAATTGACCAACAAAAATCTTGAACCAACTGATAGATAGAGACTAATGAAGCACCAAGTGAAATCCCCTTCTGGTTTCATCTATTAATAATCCTATATATCATCCTTACTGGATATTTAAGGAGGGTAAATGGGTTGACATGGCCAAGGGTATGCTACCCACACCAAGCATGTCTTGGGAAGATTTGGCTCGGTCCCATGGCAATGGGAAGAGGACTTTTCAGTATGGGAGGGTCAAGGATGGAGTGCAGCATCTTAATCAAAATAGACCACTTCAAGTTTGCAAAAAAACAAACCCAAACTTTCTTCCATTAGGGTAGCATTGGAATATAAGATCATCTTTTGTGGCATTGAATAATAAATAACATGGACGGGTGTCTCCTAGGGTTTCTACATCTAGAGATAATCAGGATGTTCATAGTATGGATTCTCAGGTGTTGTTAGTAAATAAGGATGTTGATACAAACCCTAAGAAAGACTAGCAGAATGATAGGATAAAACTAACTATGATTCATTCATGGGTACCTATTCCTTGATTTCATGTTGATGGTGATGCAAATAATTGGTGAGGGCAAGATCTTATGTCTCAAGGGTTTATCATTCAATTTTGGGGTAAATCGATCACTCTATCAGCTCCATAAGTGTGTTTAGGAACATTGGCTCAGTATTCTTTTCTTTCAGATGTTATTTGTCAATACCTTTGTTATTTTATTTTAATCCAATTGTTCTAAACATAAGGCTTTGGAACAATTTTTTTGTTTTATATAGTAATATTATTGTGATTTCTCCTTGGAAAACTTTATTTCAATTAAGTCATTGTTTATATGAGGTTTCTCTATAGTGGTTTTCTTACCCAACTTACCTTATAACTTTCATAATCTCAACATTATTCAATCTATTGGGAATTCCTTTGGTTCCTTTGTTAGGGTTGACTATGATATGGTGGATGGTTGTCTTTTGGTCATATTTTGTGTCATGGTTTCAAATTCATCTACTATTCCCCATTCTTACAGGAACAAATCTCATTTTTGGCCTATGGCACTAGGAGATTATGAAGGATAGTAGGGTATCTAAGAAAAATAAGATTGTTAGTGACACAGATTTTTTTTAAAAATTCAAGAAAGAAGCTTCAAGGTTTTTCTCTATCATGGCTTCAAAGTCTTCTTCACCAAAGCCTACTAAGACCTCACATTTTTCTACATACGACTCCATTTTTTAATCCAAATCCATATCTTGATTTAACTAGATATCCTTCTTTTAACCCAAACATTGATCCCCATACTGCCCACACAGATGACACTTCCTTACTTTGTGATGTCCCTCCTTCCCATTCTTCAAATTCCCCTACTACTTTGGCATCCACTTAGACACTACCTCTTGTTGTTGAGACCCAAACCGTCCATGATATCTCTTTTCCTTCATATGTGTCTCCCCCCAAAATTGCTTGTCTTTCTACAAAAATATCTTCTATGTTGGCCTCTCCTTAGATACTACCTCTTGTTGTAAATGAGACAAACTCTATCCAACATACTTATTTGGTTCCATAGGTTTCTCCCTCCAAAATGACATGTCATGTAATAGTAAATCATAGTACCCCACGTGAGTTTCATGTTAGAATAACTGAGAGGGGGGTGAATCAGTTATCCACAATCCCAAATCAAAATGTATAATCCAAAACAATTTACTTAAACTTTTGCAGCTCGGTAACATAAAATACTATAATGTCTGTGCTTTTACCTATTACCAGTCAATAACAAACTAATGATTATCGACCAAATCTAACATGTAATATGTAAAGTATGATAACAAACAATCATCACGATGAACACATAACACAAAATAGTTAACATGGAAACCTTGTCAAGGGAAAAACCACTCGGGACCTGCAACCCAAAAATGTTCACTCTTCTGAAGTGAGGTTGGTGAAAACCCAACCCTATTAAATGTTACAAACACACTCTTAGGTGTGACCTTGTTAGAGCATTTTAGACCAATCATTATCGTCCAACCAACATTCACTATGGGGTTGACAGGATAACAATGTTCATTCTATGAATGAAACATAAAAGACTTTCAAGTCCACTCGGTTAAGAGATTTCTCTATTTACAATGGCTAAAATGTAACAACAGTTGATCTGAATAAAATACAACTTCAATTACATATTATCAGATCTATTTTAAGCTCATTCAAATCCTCTGATCATTTTATCAGTTCTGTATCACAATAATCAATGACTTACTGTCACTCGGTAATAGCTTTTTGATGCTCGGTAAACTCTGTAGTTAGGTTCTTCTTAACCAATTTGATCAGGCATACATGAAGCTTGTTCATGCAATAGTTCTATAGTCTCCTTTCGGCATTCATTTCATAATGAAACCTTAGTCTCTTAAATTGATAAGTAAACTATTTTCTTTTCCTCCATAAGATTTTGCCACTTATTCTCCTTCGTCCATTTTGTCGATTAAACCTTCCTTGGCTGATGTGCCAGTAAAACATTTTGATTTCATCCTTTAGATCTTCCTTGAATTATGCTAGTCGTTGATCTTCATAACAAACATTATCTCCATCACTAATTTTGATGTACTTTACAGCTCAGCAATCCTTAATGGCTAAACTAATCATTTAGTTCCTTTTCTTTGGCTCAATTAACAAAGAAATGCGTCAATGAACACAAACTCAATTTATACTATTGTCGATATACACTACATCCCATCGATGTATACTTAAATGCTTCATCAACCGACCACACTGCTTTGTGTCTTTTAGTTCTTTTCTTCATCATAGATGAATGAAGCATAATCAAGTTAATAACATAAGGTCATAGACTCATCAACAAGTTACACAATGTATTTCTTATCCTCATTTGTCATATAAATCTTCCTCATGTAGATATTTATGTTCTTCATCTCTTTTACTCCTTTTCTACATATGTTTAGTTATTGTAAATTACAAAATAAGTACTATCAAACTAGTTGACATCAATGACAACATATTACTGATTTAATCATATGTCATATCTAATCAGCAACTCAGTGATCTCTAATCATAGATTCTTCAATCAAGTTCTAAATCAATTGTAGTTCATCAATCTCTCCCTTTGGCATTGATGGCAACTCAAATAATATGAAATGTACCATACACATACCAAAAATGTATTCTACAACTCTGTGAACAAATGTTGTACAAGCCCTCCCTAACTTAATATGTTTAATCACTACGTTACTCAACAGCATTACCAATGCAGCTTTGACATTCTGCAAATATGATCTTTTCAGCTCTCGGATTCCTTCTTCTATTCTCAGTAACTAATCTTCAGTGCTCTCCCTTAGACATATGTTCAATGTTCTCATCGGTGCATCTTGTTTCATATGGTTTATCTCTCCCTTTGACAACAATTCCAAAGAAACAAATAAACATGTAGCTCTATAGTAGCCATGTAACTCTCTGTTGTCTAGTGCATTCTTTGTATCTCTATATACTGATATGCCAATATGTTCCAGTTCTCCAAACTTTTCACAACCTTAGACATGATCCAAAGTGTGAACTATGTTACATCAACATAAATGATCTTCTGATAAGATTAGGCTGATGCAACATCCAGATCACATTAGTGACTGGTAGACAGGGGACAGACCCCAAGTCTAGTCCTCAAGTACTCAAATGTATCCTTCGGTAGAGGCTTTGTAAATATGTCTGCAAGTTGTTCTTTTGATGTAACAAACTCTAGCTTAACTTGCTTCTCCTATATGTGTTCTCTTAAGTAGTGATACTTAATAGATATATGCTTTGTTTTAGAGTGCATCACTGGATTCTTTGAAATGTTTATTGCACTTGTGTTAGCATAGTATATAATCACCGGCTCAGTGATTATCTGATTCATACCTTCCAATACTTGCTTAATATATGCAATATTTGAACAGTTTGTAGTAGTAGCAACATACTCTGCTTTGAATGTAGACTGAGAAATGCAAGCCTACTTCTTACTTGTCCATGTAACAAGTCTTTCACCAAAGAAAAATGCTCCTCCGGTGGTACTTTTTCTATCATCCACATTTCCAACCAAAGCAGTGTCGGTATAAACTCTGAGTTCAAATTTTCCTTCCTTAGGATACCATAATCCATAATCTTCAGTTTTCTTCAAGTATCTTAGCATTCTCTTTGTAGCAACCATGTGTGACTCTCTATGGTTTGTAGAAAATCTTGCAACAATTCCCCACAGCATGTGCTATGTCTAGTCTACTATGCACTACATACATTAACTTACCAATCATTGATCAATATAGTGTCTGGTTCACCTCCGTAGTTTCATCTTCCTTAGTCAGTTTACATCTAGTAGCCATCGGTGTTCCCATAGGTTTAGCATCTTCCATGCCAAATTTCTTCAATACTTCCTTGATATATTTAGATTGTGTGATGAATATACCATCATTTTGTTGAATCACTTGTAGTCCTAGAAAGAACTTAATCTCTCTGAACATAGAAATTTCAAATTCGCTTCTCATTTCATCAGCAAATGACTTATAGATTTGATCTTGTCCTCCAAATATAATGTCATCCAAAAATATTTTAGCAATAAGAATAGTATCATCAGTATCTCCTTTCATATACAAATTGTTGTTCTCACTTGTTCTAACAAATCCAATACTTAACAAATAAGTATGCAGCCTCTCATACCAGGCTCTCGATGCTTGCTTCAAACCATATAAATCTTTATGTAATCTACATGCCATATCTTTGTTTTCTGGATCAACGAACCCTTCAGGTTGTTCTATGTAGACTTCTTCTTCAAGTGTCCCATTCAGAAATGCTGACTTGACATCCATTTGATAAACTTTGAACTTTTTGTGTGCACCATATGCAAGTAACATTCTAACTCCTTCTAGTCTAGAAATAGGTGCAAATGTTTCACCATAGTCAATTCCTTCCTCCTGTGCATATCCTTTACATACCAATCTAGCTTTATTCATTGTTACTTCTCCATTCTCATTCTACTTGTTTCTGAATATCCACTTAGTATCGATAACATTCTTATCTTTAGGTTAGGGTTCTAAGGTCTAGATTTTGTTCTTCTCTATTTTCTCTATTTCCTCTTTCATTGCATTAACTCATTCTTCATTTTCTAATACAACTTTTACATTCTTCGGTTCATAATCACAAACTAGACATGTACCTTGTCTTGCTTTACTCCTTGTTTGCATGTCAGCTTGTTTGTCTCCAATGATTTGCATCTCAGGATGATGTCTTCTAAAAGAACTTGCCAGTATCTGATTTCTTCTTTCTTGTTCATCCTATGTAGGTTCATTTTCTTTCTCGGTGGGTGCTTCCTACTCGTCGGTTTCTCTTTCCTGCTCCTCGATATTATTTTACTGCTGACCGGTTGTCACTATCTACGGCTTCGATAGATACTCAAGTTGTTTGATGTAAGTGAATCTACTGTAGTCTTTCGGTTCCTTTCTGCTTTCCTATGTATTCTTATCATCAAACTCATCAACTGGAACATTAGTACTTTCAATCATTTTATTAGTTACTCTGTTCAGACACTTATATGCTTTACTTTTACTAGAATATCCTAGAAATATCCCTTCATCACCTTTTGATTCAAACTTCCCATTTCTTTCATCTTTCAGAATAAAAATTTTGCTTCCAAAAATCATGAAATAACTTACAATGGGTTTGTGTCCAAACCATAACTCATAGGGTGTCTTATTAGTGTCCTTCAGTTGTACTTAATTTAGCACATAAACTACAGTGCTAACAGCTTCCCTCCAGTATGTCTGGGCAACATTCTTTTCTATCATTAATGTCCTTGTGCAGTCAACAATTGACCTATTCCTCCTTTCAGCAATGTCATTCTGTTGTGGTGTCCTCAGTGCAGAGACCTATCTTTTAATACCATGCTCATTACAAAAATTAGTAAATTCATCATAGATAAATTCACCTCCTCTATCAGATCTTAAGCATTTCAAATCTTTACTAGTCTCTTTTCTACTTTTGCTTTATACCACTTAAACATCTTGAATGCCTTATATTTTTCTTTTAAGAACATGATAGTCATGAACCTAGTATAATCATCAACAAAAAGAATAAAATATTTGTCTCCATAATAACTCTGAGTTCTTATAGGACCACATAGGTTGGTATGCACTAACTCAAGTATCTTCTTTGTTGAATAGTATTTGCTTTTGAAACTAGATTTAGTCATCTTACCTTTCTATCATTCATGACACATAACATGATCTGGCTTAGATAAGTTAGGCAGAACTCTAACTCTTTTCCTTTTACTAATCTTAATCATTTTATCAAAATTCACATGACATAACCTTTATACCACAACCATGCATCTTCATCTTTCATTATTAAACAAGAAGACTGATCATTATCAATATAAAAAAAATCACCTCTGGATTGTGTGCCAGTTCCAACAAGTCTTCCTCCATCATCAAATATTTTCACCTTTTTGCTCTCAAAAGCAACTCGATGGCCTGAGTTGTTCAGTTGTGCCACACTTAGCAAATTATAGTTTAGTCCTTTTACCCAATAAGCATTTTCACATTTTAATCTATCATTTATCATTAGGGATCCTTTACCTTTTACCATACAGGGTGCATCATTTCCCATTCTTACAGATCCTCCATTGTATTCTTCAAGATAATCAATTTTTTCTTCATCACCAGTCATGTGATGTGTACAACCACTATGTATAATCCATGTATCATTCTTATTAACCTTAGAGATAAGTGTTGTCTCTACATACCTTTCATCTTCTTCAGAATCATCCTTCATTGCCACAAATACAACCTCCACATCATCATCAGTGTTGGTATCGATGATATCTTCTTCCTCAGTAATGTAGCATACCTTCTTGCCTTTGTCATTATTGTCTCAGTTATCTCTGTTGTTGTGTTAGTAGCCTCAGTTGTATCTTCTCCCATAGCTTCCTTCAGATCAGTCTTTGGCTCTTTCATCAGCTTTCTTATGTGGACATCTAGTAGCAATGTGGCTAACTTATTTACAATTAAAGCATGCTAAAGGTAACTTGCCTCTATACCTTCCTTTACCTTTAGGTAACCTTCTAGCCATAAGAGCTTCAAGTTCATCAAGCTCATCATCATTATTGCTGTCACTATCATCATTCTTATTTCTAGACTTACCAATCTTCAGAGAAGTCATAAAAGTGGATTCAACATTGGGTGCAACACTTATCATAATTATTCAGTCCAAATGTTGTAAGCTTTCCAATCAAATTATCAAGAGTGAGTGTGTTGTTAGCTGGTGACCTATTTTCATGAATTGCAGATATTCTGATGGCATAGATAGGCAATAAGGTCCTTAGAATTTTTCTTACCACAATGTCTTCATCAATGACTCCATCTGATGCTCTAATAGAGTGAACTACCTCCTTTGTTATGTTTGTGTATTGCATAATGTTTTCACCTTCTTTCATCTTCATGTCATCGAATCTCCCTCTTAATCTTTCGGTTCTTGCTCTCTTGACATTCGCATCACCACTATAAACTTGAGCTAACTTATCCACATCTGCTTAGTAGTAGTACAATCTTTGATATCTTCAAATTCAGCATCTGAACAGGTAGCAACAATCTCCATCATAGTAACATTATGTTCATGCCTGTCCCTTAGTTGAGCAAGGGTCAAGGGACCATTGGGTGGTGCAAGGTATCCATTTGTCATCAGATCTAGGGAAGAATTCCCAATCCCGGATATATGCAGCTTCATTCGACTTTGCCATATTATAAAGTTATCTTTGTTTAGCTTTGGCACTTCCCTCTTAAACATTTTGACACCTTTGTGTTGAAGTCCTTAAAACTCTATTCCAAGCAACCAATGCTCTGATACCAATTGTTAGAATAACTGAGAGGGGGGTGAATCAGTTATCCACAGTCCCAAATCAAAATGTATAATCCAAAACAATTTACTTAAACTTCTGCAACTTGGTAACATAAAATACTATACTATCTGTGCTTTTACCAATTACCAGTCAATAACAAACTAATGACTACCGACCAAATCTAACATGTAATATGTAAATTATGATAACAAACAATCATCACAATGAACACATAACACAAAATATTTAACGTGGAAACCATGTGAAGGGAAAAACCACCTGGGACCGACAACCCAAAAATATTCACTCTTCTGAAGTGTGATTGGTGAAGACCCAACCCAGTTAAATGTTATAAACACACTCTTAGGTGTGACCTTGTTAGAGGATTTTAGACCAACCGTTATCATCCAACCAACATTCACTATGGGGTTGACAGGATAACAATGTTTATTCTATGAATGAAACATAAAAGACTTTCAAGTCCACTCGGTTAAGAGATTTCTCTATTTACAATGGTTAAAATGTAACAGTAGTTGATTTGAATACAATACAAATTCAATTGTAGATTATCAGATCTATTTTAAGCTCATTCAAATCCTTTGATCAGTTTATCAGTTTTGTATCACAATAATCAATGACTTACTGTCACTCAGTAATAGCTTTCTGATGCTCGGTAAACTCTACAGTTAGGTTCTTCTTAACTAGTTTGATCAGGCATACATGAAGCTTGTTCATGTGATAGTTCTGTAGTCTCCTCCTTCTGGCATTCATTTCATAATGAAACCTTAGTCTCTTAAATAGACAAGTAACATTTTCTTCTCCTCCATAAGATTTTATTGCTTATTCTCCTTCGTCTATTTTGCCACTTAAACCTTCCTCAGCTGATGTGCCAGTAAAGAATTTTGATTTCATCCTTTAGATCTTCCTTGAATTATGCTAGCCATTGATCTTCATAACAAACATTATCTCCATCACTGATTTCGATGTACTTTACAACTCAGCAATCTTTAACAGCTAAACTAATCATTTAGTTCCTTTTCTCCTACTTGGTTAACAAAGAAATGTGTCGGTGAACACAAGCTCAGTTTATATTGTTGTGGGTATACACTACATCCCGTTGGTGTATACTAAAATGCTTCATCAACCGACCACACTACTTTGTGTCTTTCAGTTCTTTTCTTCATCATAGATGAATGAAACATAATCAAGTTAATAACATAAGTTCATAGACTCATCAGCAAGTTACACAATGTATTTCTTATCCTCATCTGTCATATACATCTTCCTCATGTAGATATTTTTGTTCTTCATCTCTTTTACTCCTTTTCTACATATGTTTAGTTATTGTAACTTACAAAATAAGTAATGTCAAACTAGTTGACATCAATGACAACATATTACTGATTTAATCATATTTCATATCTAATCAGCAACTCGATGATCTCTAATCATAGATTCTTCAATCAGGTTCTAAATCAGTTGTACTTCATCATTGCATTCCTTTACTCAGTCTGATCAAGGTGGGGATGTATCTGATATTGCTTCGGGCCTTGATAATGCACTGCTTATACAACCTGAATCTCATCTCATTTTGAAGGTTTAGGATACTATTGCTAAATACAATGTGGGCCTTACTAAGGAAATTATAGATTATGTCATTGACTATTTTTTGTATAGGGTAAAATAGTATATGTGTGTGTGGAATGAATAGAGTGATATAACAAAGGGGAATATAAGATCTACTACTAAATCCAAATTCCCAAGGGAGAGATCCAAATTGATCAACCAAAAGGTTAATGCACAATTGAATCAATCTATGGAGAATATGAATGAAGGAGAAAACCTTATATTCTACTATGAAAAGCATATGCTTGAAATCTAAAATAATTGAAAGGTAAGTACTAACCTCAAAATAGGGAAGATATGCAAAATGTTGATTTATGATGTCTGTGTGCAGCTTCGGGCAATTTTGCAACCTGTTTCGAACTAGAAATGCTGAGAGGAAGAAAACGTAGAAAATTTTTATCTTTCTAACAGCAGGTAGTCTTTGACCCTGATAAAAGGTCAAAGCCTACATTAATATTTTGAAGGTTGACCTTGACTTTGTTCGCAAATCTCAAAAGTTTGGTGAAAGGGTATCCAGATTTGCACTTTAATTCATCGCCCTGTACCTGTACCTACAAGAAAAATGGTTTTGTTTGTTTGGATGGGGGGTTTTCCTTAGTCAAACCCCGGTTTGGAATCAACCTTAATAATGGAATTGAAATAGAGAGTGCTAGCAAGTAGTAGAAATAGATCTAACAACGAAGCTATGATATTCAATAGATGTGCAATTGTATTTGAAATGTAAACAAGTCTGTTGATATGAAAGCTTGAGCATAACATTAATAAATGTAAATCAAAACCTCCATGATTGTATGCTTGGAATCCACCTTGAGGGAAGAATGAATGGATCTTGAAGATAAACAAAGGATCTTGAAGGAAGATCATACCACCATGATGATGAATAGATCTAGGGTTTGAATGATGAATCTTGAATGCTTGAACCAAATCCCTTCAAAGGCTTGAATGCTTGAATCCTTGATCTTCAAAGGAGAACTTCAATGGAGAAGAGGACTTGAATGGAATGCTTGGTTGATCTTGCCTTGAGAAATCCTTGAGTGCTTGATTGAAAAACTTGATTGAGAGATGGTGAGATGAGATATGAAAACTTGATGGAGAAAATGAGAGAGGAAGGCTTCCTTTTATAGTGATCTAGGGCACAATCCTCTAGAGGGGCCACCTTGGGGAATTAAATTTCAATTAGGCCTCAACCCTTTAGAAACGGACCTTGTAATACCCCAAAAATGGGCTAGAGGTTCATTAACCTCCTACATCTTTAATTCGAATGAAATCAACATCAAAGTCCTAACCTAAGGCACATCTGCACATCATCGAATTTAATTGATTTTATCCTAATTTTGTATCAAGGAATATTCCTACTAATATTCATATTTTATCCTAATTATTCTTGATTTAATAATTATTTGGCGATAAATTCTATTTATCCTAAAGTTTGATTAATTGAATATTCTGAATATTTAATTAATTAGATTTAATACTGTCACTTGATTATTTAATTATATTTATTCCTAAATTGTATTATTTAATTTTGACAATAAATCTAAAATCTCATGACTAATTGATTAAATTTTTATTTAAATAATTAATGTCAATTGTCAATTTTTAATAATATAGTTTTAGAATAAAGTGTGATTTAATAATTGATTAACCCATAAATCAATTGTTTTAATTCAAAAATCAGTTAAGTTGAGAATAAATCACTTTATTTTTAAATTAATTCAAAATAAATCATGCACAATCAGAAAAGAAGACAACTAGAAATTAACAATCAATTTTAAATTAAAACTCAACATTTGATGATGAGTTGAAATCTTATCTAAACTTTATTTTGAGTTAAAGCACTGCTTTTGCATGCTTTTTATGAGTTAATTATCTCTGATTTCTTGTTAACTCAAAAATCAACCTGAGTTTATCAAGGGTGATTTATGGCTTTTCTCATGCATCCTCAAAGCCCTAGATTTCTATAAAATCAAGGCTCAGCTCTTCATAATTATCAACACTCAAATTTGCACAATTACTCTGGTGAATTGGCGATTGAAGGATTAAGCACTTGCGACAGGCGATTTGTGAGATCTTTCATAGTTGATCATAGTTTGCATAGTTTCATATCATATATTTTCATATCATTCACAACATTCTTAGATTAAATCTGCATTCAATTTCTTCAACTAGCTTAGATTCATACAGTTTTTCATATTATTGCACAGAAAATACAAAAATATGGAATAATCTGCATTCATACAGCCTTTCATTCTTTTGCATTAAAATCCTTCATTTAGGTGTTGCATTGTCATTGATCTCGATTCCAATCTGAGAACATCATACTCGCACCTACTAGGAGGCAGTAAATCACCTAGTTAGCATAGTTTCAATTATTTGCAAGATTTCAATTTTTGCTAACCTCTAATGTTTTACTGAAGTCTTGTGTCTACAGCTAGGTACAAAATTCACACACACATTTTTGGCACCCACCGTGGGGCCCTGAAACAGGTTTTCTATTTCTTCTATTTCACTTCTATCTATTTTTCTATCATTTTCTAGTCCATTCTACAATTTCATTCTCTATCCATACATTTTTTGTACAACTTTTGTTAGAAAGTCATACCAGGAAGACCCCATTCTCATACAATAGTTGATTCTATCTAGGTTCATATCAGAAGCTATACATTGTTGTTTGGGAGTTTGATTGTCGTATGAGAAGACACCCACTGTCATACGAGTTTGTCGACTGTTGTTTGGAAGGTAACCCACTGTCGTACGAGTTTTTACTCCAGGATTCAATTATCATTTCATAATTTTTGGCAGTTTTTCAGATTTGATTTTTAGATTTGGACTAACAACTAACCCTAACAATTGAAATCTTTTATTTTTGACTAATATTTGCTGATTCTGATTGGGAAAAGCGCAACTAAATTGCTAAAATAGGTAAAATCTACTAAGCGCATTACGAGGATTTTAGGTATTCTACTACGATCTAATAACACTTCGATTTGGACTTAAAATGAACTCTCACATATCAAGCTTGTGTGACTTTTAATGCTTTCATATCACAGAATTCATTTTGGGCTATAAAATGAATGTAGATTTGCTTTCTGCATATCTATTACACATAGTAAATAGGCCCTATGAACACTATTTGTGGATGATCTTGAGAGAGTGGGCTTCTTTAACTTGTTCATGCATGTGAAGCTCTTCTTGATGAAGGATCCCCTTATAGGTAGGGAGGTTACTGAGATTGTCTTGTGTTCTACTAGATTTGTGTGTCTTCAACTTTTGATTGATACATTCTCTCTCCAGAGAGGTTGATAGATCATAAGCAGTTGACATCATAGATCTTTGTGAGATAATTTTGGTCTTAGTGTGTCAGATTAATCTATCTGCTTTGTTTTGGTTAAAAGTGAAAAGGCTAGAGGACTATGCTCTACTCCCTTTTTGGGTAGTATCAGAAACTCAGATCCTTGAATCTGGAACTAGTCCCCATGTGGTATCTTTTGTGAGTCACCTTTAGAGAGGGTTAACCATAGTAGACATTCCCTTAATTGGGTCAACCACGTGGATGAAATCTCAAGTGGTAATAGCCATTTTTGTTGTGGTAGCAGTAGTCGCTATATAAATGTCCTTATGGAGGAAATCTTCACAGGTGTGGTCTCTTGTTGGGCTATCAGATCTCCCTAGGAGCTCCTGATTGATTAAATTCTTAGACTGTGTCAAAACCTCGGTGCGCCTGGATTGGAGTTCACCCTCTTGAGATCACAAAAGTTGCAGAGTTAGACCATTACTACAAACCCTAGTGAGGCCAAATTTTCATTTTCTAGGAATATGTGCATTATTGAAAAACTTTTTTGAACATACACAATTAGCACTTCTAGGGATTAGCACATTCAGTCACTTAATTGTTCATGTGCAGGGTTGCTTTGTCCCATGTTCATTATTTTCAGATGTTCTTGAAATCACTTGCTTGCTGTTATGCGTGCTTGTTTATCTATTTGGTTATTGGAAATGAACGGTCCCAGAATAATCTCTAAACTTGGACAAAAAAAATTGCAAACAATCTGAAATTGAAAACCAAAAATTTGTAAAATCTGAATCAAAATACCTTTCTGGAGTCAAAAGTCATTTCACCAGGCCAGATTGTCGTACGAGTCTTGAGCAAAAGTCATTTCACAACCCCTGTATTGTCGTACAATATTCAGTACTGTTTCATATGAGTGTTGTCACCAAAAATCAAAAGAACCATTATCCCTAGCAGCAATTATCATACGAGTCTTGCAATTATCATTTGAGAGCATACCTAAAGTCGTATGAGTCTTCAGAAACTTGTTTGAGAATTTTCAAAAATTTGTCAGAGATTGGTCAAATTTGTCAGAATCTAGTTTTTACAGCCTATTTCCAGAGTCTGTCAAAATATTTACTGTGTCAGGAATAGAGTAGAAACTAGAATGAATTCAATCATTTTCCTAAAATGGTCTCTTGAGTCTGATTTAGCCTTCTGATTTATCGATTTGAGTCTTTTTCATCTTGTGTCAAAACCTTGTCAAAATTATCTTCAAACTTAGTCTTCTTACTAAAATGGTTAAGTGTTGTGAGCTCGTGCCTGCCATCTATTGGGTGTCTACCCATACTATTGTGGTGCAGTATCCTTCATTTACGTCCAATCTATTCTTTAATCAATTCAATCTTGACAAGGTTGAGTCATTCGATCTTCTTGAATCAATTTATTCTTCAGTTATCTTCATCTTATTCTTTTGCTTCACCCAAGGTTAATGGTGGAAACTAGAGCTTCATCACATAAGAAATCTAGAGAAGCATCTCATACTCTACCTTTGTCTACTCACATAGGTCCAACTCTCGTGAAACTCTACAATTCAGGTCTTTACAAAGACGATGGTCTTGGCAATTTTTGATTGAAAAATGGTTACATACCCCCTCCATCAACTCACGGAGGTAATCAACAAACTCCACCTCAATCTATCCCAGGGAGTCTTAAAACTCCTAACATGTCTCACGGAGGGACACGTTACGGGTGTCAAAGACATCACTCTCAACATGGTATGGATCAAGAACCCACACCTTTTGAAATTGCTCAGTATCAAAATGATGATGACTTCAAGAAAATGATGAGGCATTTCTTGAAAGAAGATAGAGAGACATACTTTCTAGAGTTAGCTCATCAAGGAGCTAAACTTCCTCCAAACTTTAATGTTGAACATATCATTATGCATGAGGAAGAAACCCCTATCATGGCTATGATGAAACAGATGCATGCCATGTAAGTTAAGCTTAACAAACTAGAGAAAGAAAATGAACCTAAGGAGTTCTCCATGGAGGCCCTATGCCCTTTTCCATTCAATAAAGACTTGTATATGCCACCATTCCCTAAAAGGGTGGAAATGCCTAAATATGATAAGTATGATGGAAACTTTGATCCTCAAGACCATGTCAGAGAATTTTGTACTCAATCTATGGAGTTTATGCATGAACCAACCTACTTAATGTGTCTCTTCCCTCGATCTTTGGGAGGAGCAGCCATTCATTGGTTCTCTAGAATACCTACAACTATCAAAAATTTTGAGGAGTTAATCAAACTATTCTATCAATAATAATCCTACAATATCCAACATTCGGTCACCATAATCAACATCTACAATCTAAAACAATATCCAGGAGAACCATTCCTAACATTTCTCAAGAGATGGAGGAAGAAATTTTCTCTATATGCTCGACCCATTCCAGAAACTGAGAAACTAGAAATCTTCATCAATAATCTTGTTCCAAAAATCAACTACCCTTTACAAATGCAAAACCATACATCCTTTGATAAGATGGTAGATAATGCGATCAAAATTGAGAAAGTACTTGTGAAAAAAGGAGACATCACACTTCAAAAGGATAAGTATGAATCTGGATCTAGTTCTAAGGACAAGAACAAAAACTGGAATAAGAATAAAGGTGTTGTCACTGACGGCATTGTTGATACTATTTGTGCCCCATCTAAGGCACCTACTTTCAGTCTCACTGTTGGCACCCAAGCCATCAAAGCTTCTAAAGCTAAAGTAATGGAGTCTAACAAGAAGCCATCTGATTATAGACCTTGGGCTACAGATCCTAACCACAAATTCACTCCTCTTGGAGAGTCCTTGGAATCTACCATGAAAACTCTATTGGCTAACAAAATCATCTACTTGCCTAAGATAAAAGTCTTTGATCTTGAACCTAAACTAAAATGGAGAGAGAAGAATTTATGTGAATTCCATCACAATAAGGGTCATAAGACTAATAACTGCGTTCACTTGAAGCACATCATACAAGACAAAATTGATAATGGAGAAATCACGATTGACAATCATAAGAGCAATAATGATCATACGGCATTCACAGAACCATTTCTGAAACATGGTAAAGAAGATTCTTCTTCTCAGCCTAATATGGGTGCTAAAGTCAATTATGCCTACTCTAGAAATAATGATGTTATCAATATGGTTGAACCAGGTCTATCTGAGCATTGCAATGTCATCACAATTATAAGAAAAGATAGAGAAAACCACTCAGCTAATGCAGTTACTCAATCACAAGCTTAGGTGCATCTACAAGGACAAATACTAGATTCATCAAGTGTCCCTAAGGTGCGTTATAATCTTTCATCTACTTCTAAATAGAAGGCTACATCTGAATCTTCAAATCCTAAAGACACGAGACCTACATCATATAGTATTGTCCAACAACTCCAGCATACAAATGCAAAAATATTAATGTTTGAGTTGCTCCGAATATCTCCAGCTCATAGAGCCATTCTAAACAAAGCTCTGCTTAGATCCAATGTTCCTGATAACCTTGATTTAGATAGATTCTAGACTATGGTTGGTCATCTTAGGTCTCCATAGTATATTTCCTTTTCAGAGGAAGATGATAACTCCTTGAGTCATCCGCATAACCATCCCTTGCATATTGAAGTCTTGATCCAAAACCATCGTGTCAAACATGTGTTGATAGATGGGGGCATTGGTCTTAACATTTGTTCTTTCAGCTTGATTACACAATTGGGATTTTCAGAAATGGCCATTGATCCTAGAAAGAAGATAACTATCAAAGCCTGTAATGAATAGGAAAGATCTTCCAAGGGAATAATTGTCTTGCCTATCAGAATAGGTCCAGTCATCAAAGATATTATATGTCAAGTTCTTGATCTACCTTTGGCTTACAACATCCTTCTAGGAAGACCCTAGATACATGAAATGAAAGCTATTCCTTCTACGAACCATCAGTGTTTGAAATTTCCTTATGAAGGATTAGAAGTGATGATTCCAGCTGATCTATAGACAACTTGCAATGCCTTAAAGGAAAGTGTTGATAAACTTGTTCCTAATAACAAAGAATCTTCCACTAAGCAGCTAGATGTTGCTTCAACATCCAAGATGGAAGACATTTCTAAAGAGGTTAAAATCAAAGAAAATGGTATGGGAGAATATACTATAGAGCCAGTCTTATCTTTGACATCTCTCCCTATCTCACCTAAGTCCTATGGACAAACTCTAAAACAGTCTAAAAAGGAGTCTGAAGAACCTCTTGAAGCATATAAAGGAAATTTTGTTGCAAAATAAGTGTCCAAACAAGAGTTTGAAGAGGATGAAGCTGTGCTTGCATGGCTATACAAAGATGAACCTAAATCTCAAGTTGTTCAAAAATGTGACTCTAAAATACCAAAGATCCCTTCTAAGTCATATGGCTCAGGGGAAAAATTGATCACAAAGATGGGATACACAGGAAAAGGACCTCTAGGACTACAGGGTAAAGGTCTTATGTCACCTCTTGACCATCATGGCCACACAAACAAGAATACAACAAGTCTAGGATATAAGAAGAAACCTTTCTATCTTAGCAAGAACTCCCCACATGTCTTAGAACAAATTGAGCCCTCCATAGCAAATCAACTAAAGGAAGAAAGAATTGAACAATTTGACAGTGATGATTCAGACACCACTGAAGAGCTCATTCCTTATGAGTGTTTTCCTAAAGAAATCAAAGACCTTCTTGAAACTAAAGATGATCTAGTAAAAAGAATCAATGTAGTAGAAACACAAGAACCTACTATAGAGCAAGAGATAGTTGCACCACAAGAACCAACTAATCTTGAAGACAATCAAATAGACAAAGAGGAAGGTGGTAGTTATTCTGAGACAGATTCCCATGAGTATGAATTCAAATCAAAATCTAAGGGTAACCCTTCTTGGGGTATTCATCCTAACTTTACTCATGTTCTTAAATTTCTTAGAGGTATAGATAAAGAATCTAATGACTATGAATGGGGAGCCATTCCAGAGGAATATGATATTATCACAAAAAAACATGTTGATGTTATTCACCAATATGCACCTAAACCCAACGTAAGTCTAGAGTGAAATGATGAACTTAATGAGTGTCTAATCCACCGATGGCTGAAGTGGACTCCCAAAATGACATTGAGCCTATTCATGAATTGAACATCTTAAGTTGTAATATCACCTTTGAACTTGAGCATCGGGTTAGGACCAATGATGATAGATCCATATCTGTAAACAATCTTTCCCAATATTTCACCACTTTGACTATCCAACATCCTGAACTTCTTGACCAAACCTCTACAAATCTGAGCCAAGGTATTTATACCTTTCCCAATGACTATGCCCTTGCTTTCTACCTCAATGCAGTTGAGCCTATGAGGACTTCCATCGGTGAACTGAGTGTTAGCATGATGAAGTCAGACATCAAGTATCTTAGTCAAAAAAATAAGAATAAGAATAAAAAGAAAAGGAGTTCTGAGGGTGAAAACCACTTTGTGGTAGTCTCAGAACCTACAAAAGTAAAAATAAAAGATGTATCCGAAGGTGGAAACCTCTCTGAGGCACCTAAGGATGAGATATTTGATGTCCTTCCAAGTCATTTACAAGATAGATCTATAGTTCTAATTGAGCCCACTCAATCTATCAACTTGGGAACAGTAGAGGAACCATAGTTAATCTATGCAGCACAATCCTTATCAGAAGAAGAAAAGCAAAAATTTACAACATTCCTAACAGAAAAGAAGATCAATTTTGCATGGAAATATTCAGATATGCTAGGGTTGGATCCTGATCTTATAATGCACCATTTATCTATAGCTCCAGGAGTCAAACCTATTAAGCAAAAATTAAGAAAGATGCATCCATATGTTGCACTCTTGGTAAAAGCTGAATTAGAGAAACTACTAAAAGTCGAATTCATCTGTGTTATTGACTATGCTGATTGGATCTCTAATATTGTACCTATTTCAAAACCAGACAAATCTATAAGAGTGTGCATAGATTTTAGAGAGGTAAACAAAGCATTCCCTAAGGATGATTTTCTACTATCTAACATTGATATGATAGTGGGCATGACTGCGGGTTTTGAGATGTATTCTTTGATAGATGGTTTTTTTGGATATAATCAAATAAAAATTGCTCTAGAGGATCAGGAGAAAATTGCTTTCACATGTGTGTGGGGTACTTTTTGTTGGAATGTCATGCCATTTGGACTTAAGAATGCTGGTGCTACATATCAAAGAGCTATGACATCTATTTTACATGACATGATGCATCGAACTATGGAGGATTATGTTGATGATACTTTAGCAAAATCTATGATAAGATCTAAACATCTTAATGACTTGAGAAAAATTCTAGATAGAATGGAGGAGTTTAGTCTCAGACTGAACTCTAAGAAGTGTGCTTTTGGTGTCACTTCTGGAAAGCTCTTAGGCTACATTGTTTCAAAGAAAGGCATTGAAGTTGATCCAGAAAAAGTTAAAGCTATCATGGAGATGCAACCTCCCAAGAATATCAGTCAAATGAGAACATTACAAGGGAGGGTACAATCTATTAGATGCTTCATATCTCAGCTAGCAGACATCTCACAACCTTTCACAAAGACATTACATAAAGGTGTGACCTTTGCATGGAATGAGGAATGTGAAAAGAACTTTAATCATATCAAGAAATATCTATCAAATCCTCCTATTTTGATGCCTCCTATTCAAGGGAAGCCATTGATCTTATATGTCTTTGCAACAGATACATCACTGGGGGCATTGCTAGCATAGCATGATGAGAATAAAAAGGAAAGAGCTATATACTGTATCATTAGAACATTGGTAGCATATGAGAAGAACTATTCAATGATTAAAACATCTTGTCTAGCTGTGATCTTTGCATCACAAAAACTGAGACACTACATGTTAGCTCATACCACACATTTGGTAGCTAAGATTGATCCACTCAAGTACCTACTAAGAAAAGCTGCCCTCACAGGTGGACTAGCTAAATGGGTCATGCTCTTAAGTGAATTTGACATTGAATATGTTGAAAGAAAAGCTATCAAAGGCCAAGTTATTGTTGATCAATTGGTAGATGCACCTATGTTTGATGATACACCAGTGCAAATAGAGTTCCCAGATTCCTCTATCATGAATCTTTCTTCTAGAGAATGGCAATTGTTCTTTGATGGCACCTATACACAGAATGGATTTGGAGCAGGCATATTGTTTATCACTCCTCAAGGATACTCCATTCCTAAGGCATTCAGAATCAAATTTCCTTGGACAAATAATATTACTGAATATGAAGCCCTTCTTAATGGTATGAAAATAGCAATTGAGTGAAGAGTAATAGAATTACACATTCATGAGGACTCACAACTTGTAATACACCAAGTCAATGATGTGTATCAAATGAAAGATGAAAATCTCATTCCATACAAGAGATGGTAGATGATCTAAAGAAATACTTCATATCTATCACCTTTGAGCAAATACCTAGAACAGAGAATAAGGTTGTTGATGCAATGGCAACGCTATCTACTTTATTGCAGTAGCCTAAACATGAGCTCCGCTATGAGTTCCTAGTGGAAGCACTATCTTATCCTTCATATGATTCCCCTGAAACCTACATGATATGCACTGTTGTTGGTCATGATTCATCTTGATACAAAAACCTTTTCTCCTATCTCCAAGACCAAATCATTCCTGATACCTTCAATCCCCATGAGAAATGATACCTTATCCGCAATGTGTCCCGGTATGTCATCATTGGTAATGATCTATACAAATGAGGTCTAGATGGTACACTACTTAGATATTTAGAATAAGAAGAGTCTCAATTTGCACTCGAGGAAGTCCACAAAGGTATATGTGGGTCACACTCAAACAGTTTAACGCTAGCTCGAAAGCTTATTACGGCTAGGTACTATTGGCTTGAAATGGAGAAATATGCAATCAAGTTTGCTAAGAACTGTCAAAAGTGCCAAGTACATGGAAAATTAATTCATGCACTAGGGAGAGATCTAATTCCCTTTACTACACAATGGCCTTTTCACCAATAGTCATTTGATCTTATAGGATCCATACATCCTCATTCTTCTAATGGACATACCCATATAATCACAACTATAGATTATTTTACAAATTGGGTAGAAGCAATCCCCTTGACTCAAGCAACCAGCAACCAAATTTCTATGTTCATTCTAAACTACATCATATGTCAGTATGGTATTCCACACTCTATAGTCACAGATAATGGTGGAAAATTCAAGAATAGAGACTTAGATGATCTATGTGTCAAATTCAAGATTACACAACATTGGTCATCTATCTACTATCCTCAAGGGAATGGACAAGCAGAGGCTTCTAACAAGAATCTATTGAAAATATTGCACCGTATAGTTAATAAGACAGGAAGAGACTGGCATCTCATGATCAATCCAACTCTCTGGGCCTATAGAACAAGTATCAGAACACCCACTAGGGCTACACCTTTCGCTTTAGTTTATGGGTCTAAAGCGGTACTACCTATTGAGGTTGAAATCCCATCACTAAGAATCAGAATGCATGGTCTAGTAATTGATGATGACTACAAAGTGTCTAGGTTGCAAGAACTTGAACTACTAGATGATTGTAGAAAAGTAGCGTACGATCATCTCAAAGTATATCATAAGAGAATTTCTAGAGGTTACAACAAGAAAGTTAGACATAGAGAATTTCAAGTTGGTGATCTAGTCTTGAGAGAGAATCCTAAAAATCAATCACATAGAGAATGCAAGGGGAACTTTGAACCCAACTAGCTAGGTCCCTTTGTAGTCACTACTACTTTCAGCTCTGGTGCCTATCAACTCTCAACGACTGAAGGAGAACAGCTCCAGGAACCAATCAACGTTCTCCATCTGAAGAAATTCTACGCCTAAGACATTCAATGTATGGTAAAATGTCTTGAAAAAATCTTAAAAATCTGAAAAAGTCCTGAAAAAATGAACATCTTGGTGAAAACCTAGCAATAGGCACTTGATGATTAACAAAAAAAAAAAAAAAATACCAAAAATATCAAAAAAATTGGAAAAATAAAAATACAAAAAAATGAGAAAAAGAAAAAGTGCCTTGGTGAAAACCTGGAAACAGGCACCTTGGTAGCAAAAATAGAATCTCTACCAAGATGGTGAAAACTCAGCAAACGGGTGCCACTTGTTTCAAAATGCTCCATCTATAAGCACAATCTTGGTCTTTCCCAGCTTTCAATCTTGCTTTAGTTTGTACATATCTCCTGGTTTGTTTCTGCATTCCTATTTTCAATAAGTCGATCTATACACCAATCAGCTCAAGCGTCTGTATCCTATCAATGTTTCAAACTTGGGGGCAATCAATGTCATATCCTATGGCCTCCAATGTCTCTTAGACATTTCATATCCAGTCAGAGTCCTTTGAAACTATATCCAAGTCTGTCAAGTTTGTCTCCTCTCCAAAAAGGATTTTGCATCTACAACAACGCAATCAAACACAAATTGAAAACAATCTATGCTTTTACATGCTTTTATCTCCTTGTATGCTTACTGATTCGCATTGAGATTTTTTCATATTATGTCCCTTTGAGCTCTTTGATGATGTCCTTTATAGGATTTAGAGAGTGATGATTGAGGGCATAATTGTTTCTTTGTTTTCTGCTTGTATGTGAAAATCTAACAACTTTGGAAATTCTGGACTGAAATGGTGTCCATCTCTAGGAGCCTCTATCTCAAATTGGATGGCCATGAGTACCTCGACCATTGATACCTGGAATATTCAAGGAAGTTTGATCTAACTATTGTCTTTTTGAGTGAGTTCTTTCTCCTACTGTGAAACGTGATCTTGCCTAAGGATGTGAACGATAAAGGGTCACCATGGGTAATTCACACTGGATTTAGAATGATCTCTTGACTGTTTGATGTGTTTGAACGCAAGGTGTATTCAGGTCATCATGATGTTTATGCTATGATGCTTATACAAATTGCTATATCAAACTGGACATGATATTCATGTCATCCTGGCATTTGTACCTTGGTGCTTATATCTAATCCAACATTTTGAAAATAAAATCAATATTCATATGTCCATGGTTGCCTAACCAGTGGGTGTTGTATTGATTCCTACACATACAAATCGATATTCATATGTCTATGGTTTCATAACTAGTGGGCATTGTATTGATTTATCTGGTTACCTAAAAGTTCAATGATGACAAAAAATCGACACATGATCAATGACTAGGTCCTAGGTCCTAGGTTTGCATTTCATTTTGCACTTTGCATGATCTCACAAATTGCTTGAACACTTAAATGATTCTTCAAAACCAAAAATGCTAAACATGACACAAGGACTGAGCATTGTATGAAGGTTCCTCAAACTAAACAGCAAGTAGAATCGATTTTCAGGATCAAAATCAAAATCTGAGATTGTTTACTTTGTCAAAATCGCAATTAAAAATTTTCAGACCCAAGATGGCCGACTGCTTGCATAATTGACCTTCAATCATCACAAAAATCTAGTATTCAACTTAACTGATTATCTAACATCAGATTATCAAAATTTCAACTTGGTCAACTATGGCCAACTCATGGTTTAACCTAGTCAAACTTGGTCTCCAGGACCTATAAATGATGTAGAAAGTGTTCTCAAATGTGTATAACCACTTCTCAAATCAATTAACATGCTTCTAAACCATTCAACATTGACTTTTCTTGTCAGATTTCAATTTTAATCCCGAAGGGGGCATGGTATTACACATCATTCAAATCTATAAATCTAAATCTGAAAATCAAACTTCTTTCCTCAGTAATCAAGACAACAACCATGTCTAGTTACTGATTCATCTAAAGTCCTCATTGCTTGGGGAAAATATATCATCTCTTGGGGCATATCAGATTTAGGGAGATCCATATCAATCTGGTATCCTAAATCTATCTTGTAAACCGTATCATCTTTTTGTAACCAACGGTTCATTAGTGTTATTTTCCTTGTTTCTTTGTAACTGATGGGTTCAAGATGTGATACCAATATGATTCTCTTGGGACAATCAGGTTTAGAATCGGTCACTCACTTCTTCACAATCATAAGGTTCAGAATTAGGCATTTTGGCACTTTTTCTTAATCATCGGTTCATTGTTGTTATAGTTAACATTATCTTTGATCAATCATGACCTAAATCTTAAATCTTTAAATCTTTAAATTGATTTCTATCTCAAAATCAATTAATCTTTCAAATCAGTTTCAAACATCTTTATCAAACACGGACTAATCTTTGAACCACTACGCTTTGCACAGTGATTCAAAGAGGGGCAAAATGTAACACCCCAAAAATGGGCTATAGGTTCATTAACCTCCTACATCTTTAATTCGAATGAAATCAACATCAAAGTCCTAGCCTAAGGCACATCTGCACATTATCAAATTTAATTGATTTTATCCTAATTCTGCATCAGGGAATATTCCTAGCAATATTCCTATTTTATCCTAATTATTCTTGATTTAATAATTATTTGGCGATAAATTCTATTTATCCTAAAGTTTGATTAATTGAATATTCTGAATATTTAATTAATTAGATTTAATACTGCCACTTGATTATTTAATTAAATTTAATTATATTTATTCCTAAATTGTATTATTTAATTTTGACAATAAATCTAAAATCTCATGACTAATTAATTAAATTTTTATTTAATTAATTAATGTCAATTGTCAATTTTTAATAATATAGTTTTAGAATAAAGTTTGATTTAATAATTGATTAACCCATAAATCAATTGTTTTAATTCAAAAATCAATTAAGTTGAGAATAAATCACTTTATTTTTAAATTAATTCAAAATAAATCATGCACAATCAGAAAAGTAGACAACTAGAAATTAACAATCAATTTTAAATTAAAACTCAACATCTGATGATGAGTTGAAATCTTATCTAAACTCTATTTTGAGTTAAAGCACTACTTTTGCATGATTTTTATGAATTAATTATCTCTGATTTCTTGTTAACTCAAAAATCAACTTGAGTTTATCAAGAGTGATTTATGATTTTTCTCCTGCATCCTCAAAGCCCTGGATTTCAATAAAATCAAGGCTCAGCTCTTCATAAGTATCAACACTCGAATTTGCACAATTACTCTAGCGAATGGGCGATTGAAGGATTAAGCACTTGCGACAGGCGATTTGTGAGATCTTTCATAGTTGATCATAGTTTGCATAGTTTCATATCATATAGTTTCATATCATATATTTTCATATCATTCACAACATTCTTAGATTAAATCTGCATTCAATTTCTTCATCTAGCTTAGATTCATACAGTTTTTCATATTATTGCATAGAAAATACAAAAATATGGAATAATCTGCATTCATACAGCCTTTCATTCTTTTGCATTGAAATCCTTCATTTAGGTGTTTCATTGTCATTGATCTCGATTCCAATCTGAGAACATCATACTTGCACCTACTAGATGGCAGTAAATCGCCTGGTTAGCATAGTTTCAATTATTTGCAAGATTTCAATTTTTGCTAACCTCTAATGTTTTACTGAAGTGTTGTGTCTACAACTAGGTACAAAATTCACACACACAGACCTAAATTAAATATAATTAAGAGTTTACCATTTCGGAGACCAAAACAGCCGACCCAGAAGCAAGAAAACAATTCTTTTTGAAACCTGACATTCGGAAACCATGGAAACTTGAAATTTGAACCCGGGATCAAAGACGAGGTCATCTCTACCCTAGGTTAGGGATGAGGTCATCCTTGACCCAAAAATGTCACCTTTGACCCAAAAGTCAAGAATTTTAGAATTTCAGTTCAGGATGCCATAATTATGCAGAAAAGAAGTAGAAATAGGGGGCAAAATTAGAGAAAATGTCAGATCAAAACTGGGGGCCCATTCAAGGTGCTTGACATGATCCCAAATCACTTACTCGAAGGGCTATATGCTCTTATCATGGAAGTGCTTCCATTTTAAAATGATACATTAAGTCCCCACTTTAGCAAGAGTATGGACTCGATGTAAACTCTTGGTAAAGGAGAAGAAAGAAGAGATCCAAGTGGATTCGCAATGAGATAAAATAACACTTAGCTAAGGACACAAGCCCCTAGGCTAAGGATTCTAACTCAACATACACACATGAAGGTGCAAAAAAGAGAAAACCAAAAGAACAGGGGTTAGTACTAAACAACCCAAATCAAGTAGCATAAGAAACCTCGCTAAGAAATATTTATCATACTAATATAATATTTGTAAATATATCATAAAAGCATAAATGATTACATAAGAAAGACAAGAGAAACACTATAAATAACATAGCTTCATGATCCAGTCCCACTAGCATGAAAGCGAAAAGAGAGAAAGGAGAAAGTGATTACCTCACACAGTAAGATGCCCACCTTACCGTGAATCACCCTAGAGGGAGATCCCAGTAGGTTCACCCATAAACTGTGCTTTGAAATTATAATGCATCTTATGAAGGCTTTTTTAATACCCATAGATCCACCTTCTTGTATCACTATGAATATGAAATGCGTGTCTCCTCGAGATTTAGCAACTTATGTGCGTTACCTTCAGAAGATTTAGCATATTGGAAATGTGTGTCTTTTTAGGATTTAGCAACTTATGTGCGTTACCATCCAAGATTTAGCATATTTGAAATTGAAAATGCGTGTCTCTTGAGGATTTAGCAACTTATGTGTGTTACCTTCTGAGATTTAGCATGTTGCAAAACAAAAGGTTAGAACAAAAATACATAATATAGAACAAGGGAGGCCGTATATATGCCACCCTCCTTAAGATGGAAAAAACATACTATTTTGACATGTTAAGGAAAGAAAAGAACAAGGATAAATCCTTCTTCAACATCAAGACAATATCCATAGATAACACCCAGTCCAAGCCAAGAAGGTCACAGCTCCTATGAGGCCATGGAAGGGACAAATGCAAAGAGATATCATGCAAGAAGTGAAAAAGTAACCCTTGTGAGGGATAGCACACTGTTCAGTTTCCAAGGTGAGAGATATATCAACCATGGAAACCCAATGTCAAAAAATGAAAGAGGTTGTGATCAAGGACAAAGATCCTCAATGCAAACCAAATTTTCATGTATGATTGGATGTCACATAATAGATAGATACTGCTTAACCAAGGAAAGAGGTGAATCCTAGAAAGACAGAAAAGAAGGAGATGACATCCTTGCCCCCCAAGCATAGGAACAAAGATGGAAGAGGACCTATTATATTGCTCACAACACTATACAAGACAACGAGCCCCCAAGGATTAGGCTAACATTGTTTACAGAATGTGGAGCTCCATAATAGGAATATAAATGTTATTTAGAGAAAATAAAATTGAAATACAACTCATTACCACATGATATATAAATAACCTTACTATCAATGAGCTGCCTAATCTTATAATGTAAAGTTTGACATTCATTAGTTGAGTGATCATGAAATCTATGATATAAACAAAAAGGAAGATACTTCAAGTGTGGATTGTGTGTTTTTTTGCATTTAGGTCTAGTAATCATCTTAGAACGAAGGAGTCTAGGAAAAATAACTTCTTGGTCAAATTCCTTCATAGTTTCATCATGTTTTGAAGTGTTATTTGAGATGTTAACATTGATTTGTTGTTGAGGATTAAATCCCAAGCCATAAGAATGCTCATGCCCCCTAGTATGTAAGGGCATTTGAAATCCCTATTTATGCTTACCACATGCTTGACCATTAAATCCTTGTTTAACTAGGAAATGATAACCAAGACCATAAAAAGAGGTCATATCAGAAGGAGTCAATGGAAATTCAATAGTCACTATGTCATCATTAGTAGGTTTGATAGATTCATTGTGGGTAGAAGTAGCAACAAATTTATTACAAAGGACTTTAGAAGTAGAAAAAACTCATTGTTCAAACTCTCTTTGTTTCTTCATAAAGTCAAGATCAGAGACTTTATACTCTCCAATAAAGGTAGGAGTAAAATCCAAGGTTCCCCAATCATCATCAGGAAGAGCATTAGAGGAAGGAGGATTACTATTGGAAATAGGAGTAGTGTGATTTTGAATATTCAAACAAGGATTAGGCGCATCATCCGCATGAAGTGTATACATCTTGTTGTTATGTATAAACTTGACTTTACGGTGAAGGGTGGAAGGGATAGCATGCATCTCATGTAACCATGGTCTACCCAAAAGAAGGTTATAATTGAGAGGTCCAAGCATAACATGAATAGGTGTATTCAGGATGACCAGACCTACTTTGATAGGTAAGGTAATGATACCTAAAGTGTTCTTAGCAATTTTATCAAAGCCACGTATAGGAACATTGTCAGGTTGAATAGTTGAAAGATCAACGTTAATTGCTTTGAGCATGTCCATGCTACAAATATTAAGTCCATATCCATTATCAATCAAGGTCCTACAAATGATACTTTTATTGATAGAAACAACAACCATAAGAGCATCATATTGATTTTGAACTTCTTTAGGAGGTAAATCTTTTTGAGTAAATATAATATCAGGAGGACCCAGGGTAGCATGCATGCATTCTAAGAAGTTATTGATGTTCTCTTGATTAGGAGGTGGAGTGGGAAGATTTTCTAGAGCTTTTTGCAAGGCTTCATAGTAAGTAGGTGAAGTTTGAAGAAGCTCCCATAAAGAAATCTTGGCAGGAGTATTTTGCAATTGGTTAATCAAATCATATTCCTTGCTAGCAAGGCGGGGTTGAGGAGGAAGAATGGGTTGAGAAGGTGGCAAAGAAGTAGAAACCACTAGATTAGGTTGAAGGTTATTCCTTGTATGATATGTGTGAGCTATCAAATATTGGTCATTAAAAGACTATAAAGACTCCATAGGTTTACCTTTGATAGTAATGCGAGGACAACCTTTGACAGTCAACAAGGGTTTCGAAAAAACCATATTAATTGTCTCAACACTACAAATAGATTCACAAGAAGGAAGCAAAGAAGACATCCTAGGAGGAGAGGAGGTAGGAACTTGATTCTCCATAAGATCATATCTAACAGTGAGAGCATTAAGTGAATTCATAGCATTCTCTGCTAATGCCTCATGACTAGAAGAAATCCCAAATGGAGGTAAAGGATCTATAATGTCATCTTCTTTCACTAAAATGTCTACATGTGTTTTAGAAAAAGAGTTATCATCATGTATAAATATGTCATCCATTAATAAATCACCCTCTTATATCAAAGCTTCTTCATGAGGAGGGGATAAATCAATGTCTTTATCCAAGGGATCATTCACAATGGTTTCAGGAGGAAAAGAAAAATCAACATCCCTATCCAAAGGTTTAATAAAGCACTTGAACCACGCTTGAGATAACTTGTGCAACATGATAACAAATAAAGAAATGCATATAAAATAGATCTAGATGTATCTAAATGCATTCAAATGAAATATTTTTGTATTTTTGAATAAATTTTGCAATTTTTTTATATTTTTGAAATATAAATGCAAGAGCATAATATAAACCTACTTTTGTAAGCACAAAATGTACATCTAACACCAAAAAGAAAGAGTTGTCATAAAACAAGTTCACCAAAATGTATAGTTATGGTGAACACACAAGATAATATAACAAACACAATAGGGCATCTAAATCCACAAAAGATAAAGGGTAAGCTTGTCGGGTTCACCAAAATGTATAGGGTAAAAGAGTATATGTGTGTGTGGAATGAATAGAGTGATATAACAAGGGGGAATATAAGATCTACTACTAAATCCAAATTCCCAAGGGAGAGATCCAAATTGATCAACCAAAAGGTTAATGCATAATTGAATCAATTTATGGAGAATACGAATGAAGGAGAAAATGTTATATTCTACTATGAAAAGTATATGCTTGAAATCTAAAATAATTGAAAGGTAAGTACTAACCTCAAAATAGGGAAGATCTGGAAAATGTTGATTTCTGATGTCTGTGTGCAGCTTTGGACAATTCTACAACCTATTTCAGATTGGAAATGTCGAGACGAAGAAAACCCAAAAAACTTTTATCTTTCTGACAACACGTAGTCTTTGACCCCAATAAAAGGTCAAAGGCTACATTAATATTTTGAAGGTTGACCTTGACTTTGTTCATAGATCTCATAAGTTCAGTGAAAAGGGTATTCAGATCTGCATTTTAATTCACTACCCTGTACCTGTACTTGTAAGAAAAATGGTTTTGTTTGTTTGGATGGGGGGTTTGCCTTGGTCAAACCTCGGTTTGGAATCAACCTTAATAATGGAATCGAAATAAAGAATGCTAGCAAGTAGTAGAAGTAGATCTAACAATGAAGGTATGATATTCAATAGATATACAATTGTATTTGAAATGTAAACAAGTGTGTTGATATGAAAGGTTGAACATAACATTAACAAATGTAAATCGAAACCTCCATGATTGTATGCTTGGAATCCACCTTGAGGGAAGAATGAATGGATCTTGAAGATGAACAAAGGATCTTGAAGGAAGATCATACCACCATGATGATGAATAGATCTAGGGTTTGAATGATGAATCTTGAATGCTTGAACCAAATCCCTTCAAAGGCTTGAATGCTTGAATCCTTGATCTTCAAAGGAGAACTTGAATGGAGAAGAGGACTTGAATGGAATGCTTTCTTGATAAAATGCTTTCTTGATCTTGCCTTGAGAAATCCTTGAGCACTTGATTGAAAAACTTTATTGAGAGATGGTGAGATGAGATATGAAAACTTGATGGAGAAAATGAGAGAGGAAGGCTTCCTTTTATAGTGATCTAGGGCACAATCCTCTAGAGGGGCCACCTTAGGGAATTAAATTCCAATTAGGCCTCAACCCTTTAGAAATGGACCTAAATTAAATATAATTAAGAGTTTACCATTTCAGAGATCAAAACAGCTGACCCAAAAGTGGTAAAACAATTCTTTCTGAAACCTGACATCCAGAAACCATGGAAACTCAAAATTTGAACCCGGGGTCAAAGATGAGGTCATCTTTTCCCTAGGTCAGGGACAAGGTTTTCCTTGACCCAAAAATGTCACCTTTGACCCAAAAGTCAAGAATCTTAGAATTTCAGTTCAGGATGCCAAAATTATGTAGAAAACAAGTGGAAATAAGGGGCAGAATCAGAGAAAATGTCAGATCAAAACCAGGGGCCCACTCAAGGTGCTTGACATGATCCCAAATCACTTACTTGGAGGGCTAAATGCTCTTATCATGGAAGTGCTTCCATTTTAAGATGATACATTTTTATACTAATTTGTCTTGGTTAGAATGTCAAGGGGATCTTGTATTAGCTTCTAACCTATATGATATGTTGTCCCCTGATAAATATTATCAACTTCATGATGTACATGTTGAGCTTGATTCTCCCTAAAAAGTTAGATCTTTGGCAGCTTCTCAACCTTCTCCTATCTTTCAACAAAACAACAATATATGACCAAATAAACAACCAAAAATTGTAGATAAATGACCAAATTTGGTCACGTGACTAGTGTTAGTTTATTGCCAGTCATTTATCTCGTGACCAAATTTATGACTAAACTATTTTAGTCATTTATTTGGTCATGGATTTGGTCATATATGTAGTCATTTATTTGGTGATTTAGTCATTTATTTGGTCATTTATTTAGTCATTAATTTAGTCATTGATTTGGTCATTGATTTGGTCATTGATTTGGTGATTAATTTAGTCATTCATTTGGTCATTAATTTAGTCGTTAATTTAGCCATTTATTTAGTTATTTAGTCATTTATTTAGTCATATATTAGGTCGTATATCTAGTCATTAATTTAGTCGTATATTTGGTCATATATTTGATCGTATATTTGGTTAATTTAGTCATTAATTTGGTAGTTTATTTAGTCATTTATTTTGTCGTATATTTGGTTAATCTAGTCATTTATTTAGTCGTATATTTGGTCGTATATTTGGTCATATATTTGGTCATATATTTAGTCATTAATTTAATCGTATTTTTAGTTGTTTATTTAGTCATATATTTAGTCATTAATTTAGTCATATATTTAGTCATTGATGTAGTCATAAATTTAGTCGTATATTTAGTCATTTATTTAGTCATAAAATGAAAAATATTTTAAATACCATAAATTTTATAATGCCAAAAAAACATCATATTAAATTTTATAATGCCAAAAAAACATCATATTCAAAGTATGCAGAGTGCCAAAATATATACGTAAGATGTCGAAGTTATCTAAAGAGTATATACATAAATATAATGAAAAATATCAAAGTTGTCTCAAATATTAAACACTGAGCCAAGATGTCTAACAACTAGTACATGATAAACATGTTGATCGACTATGTCATTTTTTGCAAATATTTTAGTGGCCACCGTGTGAAGGTTCCCTCTTTCTCTTTCAGACGAACAGCTCCATCTATTTTGTCTTCATAAGCAAGGGGTACATTACTTGTGACCTTTAAAATGTTTACATTTGCATCTCCTATTCCTTTCAAGTTGATTCCATGTACAATAGATAGGGAGTGAATCCGCCCAATGCCCACAACATCACCATCATATGGATCCAACACATTAACTTTATCCCCTTCTTTGAGTTATCAACACATTTCTGCAAAAAGAAAAAAAATAACACATTGTATTATATAGGTAATGAAAGGCCACAAATATAATATAATCATAAGACTCTAAATAAGAAAGACCAAAATTATTGTTCATTCCTATTGCACTTCTCTTTTTTATGTTCAGGACTAAAGGTGACACAACTTTAGAATTGCAAAAAACAAAGAAGCATTTATAGTTCATCTAAATACTAAAATAGTATAGATCATCCAAATAAGAGATGCTTTAATTTCTTATTGCATAATAAATAGAAAGAATGTTCTTTATATCTAAAACTTGAAGAGAAGTAGAAATTTTGACTAGCAGATATAAACAATGAAATAAATAATAAATACATAGTCATTCTAATGGTTAAATTAATTTGGTTAGTGTCCTTAATTCCAAACATAAAATATCTAGTTATGCTCTAAAACTATAGTGATGAGAAATTTAGTCACTAGTGTACAAATATAATTCACAAAATTCTCAAGTAGGAAAGGATATGTTGACAGTCTGCATAAAATAGGAAAACAAATACAACTATTGTCTTTATCCATGCAAGTATAAGAAACAACGACTGACATTACATTTTTTTATCTTTATAGTTGTTGACAAAAATGAGGTTCAGATCTTGGATGCAAGAACATTCCATTCCATTCAATAAACAAGTGTGAACGTTAAATGAAGACACTGGTAAAATGCTGGTTGGAGCTTAATTTAAGTAAAATTAATATACTCCTAATGTTGACAATTACCAACGCAGATTTAGGATTGCTCGGTTGTGTTGTTAAGGATGGCTAAGTAATTGATCCACATCAGCCATGGAGATCAATGAGCAGATTTAGTGCGAGCTCATGATGTGAGCATACTTGGAAAATAAGTGTGATGTATATAATCACCAATGTGTGGTATATCAACAATGTATATAATCAACAATGTGTGGTATATCAAAAAATAAGGAAGGCTAAAGGAAGTAGAGGAATTTCTCATCGAAATGTAAGAAATAGGCCAAGTATATCATGCCTTTACTTTGTGGAAGAGTAAACCTCTTTAGTGTGTTGAGACTAACATTATTTTCTCATACTTATCACTGAGCCAAGAAATAGTGCCATGGTGTTCAATGCACAAAACTTTGGTATTTTTAGTTAATACATGTTCATATGCATTCTCATTCTTTCACATCAAAGATAAACCAAACTACAGTGACTCTAAAATTTTTTCCAATATTGGATTAAAATTTGGAGAACCAAACATTGCAAACATTAGTGTAGGTCATCTTGGTCAATACATTTTTCTTTAGCAATCATCCTCCTTGCATGGTTGTAGCAGCAATTAACAGTAAGCATTTTATCTTTATACAAGTTGAATTCCCTAATAGAAAAGGCATATTACCTACTGTGTTCTTGAATGTCGTGGACTAATGATTACCTTTGTAATGTACTTCAACCTTCTGAAATGAATATGGCATGTCATTGACTTCTTTATTTCATAGGGTTATTGTTTTCTCTCAACATGACTATGATTACCTTTGTGATATACTTCAACCTTCTGACAATGAATATGGCCTGTCATTGGCTTCTTTATCTCATATGGTTATTGTTTTCTCTCAACATGACTATGGAAATCTCAATATGACTATGACTTGATGCTTATAACATAGCCCTATAATGATGTCCATGATTATCATCCATGACCTTGTCTTGGCAAGTCACTATTATGCTTATGCCCTATCTTTTCTCTTATCTTTTGTGAAACTCTTTTTTCCATCTATGTTCTGTGTTTTCTTTCTCAACACTATACCTCCTCATTCTTTACCCTTTCTTGATATATGTTTTCATATAATGGACTGTCCTTATGCATCGACTGCCTACTTGCATAACTTATTTGGAGACAGGATCTTCTTTGTCACTAGCTCTTCAGATATCATACAACAGCACTAAGTACACTTCTTCTTTGCACCTGTTACTCTTCCTTGAGCATCCTCCATGCTTATGAAGGCCTTTTGATTGTATGACTGTCCTAAAGGAACAATGGCTTCCTTTTGATGACTATATTTCTCTTGACTGTCAGCCTCTAAGTTCTGTCCCACGGGATTATATTCTTGGTCTGTATGCGAGATGGTAAAATGCTTGCAAGTCCATAATATGCCCTATCCTTTGTTACTTATGAGTAACCAAAAAATGTCTTTATGAAAGTTTTGCATTCTTGAACTGTCACTTCTGAGACAAACATTTTTGCATTTCCTCTAGGTCTGTGATACATCCATCTCTTTTGGCTATATTTTCCTAATGCACAGGGTAATAGAATGACATGCACAATGGTAGGCAACAAAACTTATGAAACCCTACACCCGTATTTCTTTCTCAAGGACCTATCTTGCATGCTTCAAAAAATTTTGTTATCTCTTCCTTCTTGACACAAGTCTGCCTTTGGCTGATATGATAGTGGATTCAAGGGTAATCACTTTACATTTGAGTGTAAATTTTTCAAGGAACTAATGAGTAGTAAGGTGCATGTTTGATGGAATTCTCAGATTAATGACATAAAATAAATTATCTATTGTAAGTTCATATTTTTATCCTTTTGGTTCATTAAATACCAAGATATGTGAAATCAGATGAAAAGACCCATGAAACTCAATAACAATAATTTATAACAAAAAAGGGAATTTTGTATGTTCATCACTTGTCAATCTCAGGATTCAAGGTATTTCAATTGGTAACTCCATTGCACGTCTCTTGGGTACTCTAAAGTAGGGATCATGGGTTCAAATAAAAAAGGAAGTAGGATTGCAGACAACTCGAAAAAATCTCCATAAGGATAGTCCCATGAACCAAAAAACCACCAAGCTTGCTATAACAAAACATGGCCACAAAGAGCTCATAATGTGACTCTCTTTAAAAACAAACCAAACAATCCCAAGAGTAATTTTTGATTATTCAATGAATGAACTCTAGTTTACTTCTTGTTATCTTGTTCATTAGACTCTTAGAAATCAAACCTATCAACAAAACCATTATAACACACAAAAAACTATTTGCATGTTCCCACAGATTTTAGATTTTGACAAGCATGGCATCAAATGAGAACTAGTAAATGAGAGACTCATAAGCTATATTGGAGGAAGTCGGCAGGCCAACCAGGAAACTAACATCCACCAGGATGATATGCTATTAATGTTTAAGTTTTTAGACAACAGTCCCATTTTACAAATTGTTGATGTCTCGAATTTCGTATTACTAAGATAGTGCCTAGGAGGTCTCCAATAGTTAGAGATATAAAAGTAGAAGTAATAGATTATATCAATGTAGGCAAGTACTAAAGTAACTTATTAGTGCCCATTGCAGTAGCATATCAGCTGGTTAAAGAGATAATTTAGTGTTCCAGGAAGCAATAGCTAAAGCCAAAAAAAAAAAATTGACTCACAAGAAGAAAGGTCTGTCTCTACAAAAAGAAGTTGGCAATTTGCAAAACTTATGGTCTGTGTTCAGCTTAAAAACATTAAAAAATGTGTATGGCATCGGTTCAACTTTAAGCATTATAACGAAGGTATAGAATTATTAAAAATTATGCCAAAGGATTGGCAACTGATTCCATGCTAGAAGGTGCCTATGTAGATTGCCCCCCAATTGTGTTGTTTATACAACAATGAGTAATGGGTTGTATAATAATATAATAAATGTTGGATGACTTGGATGCTGGCATCTCTACATTTACATAGAGGACTAAAGCAATATGAGTAAGCATACAATAAAACCAAAATTCATCCTTAGGTTGAGCGGTCATGCACAACAGGAGGGATCCTATCTGTCAACATCAACCAAATGTCAATCCTAACCTGGTTGTGCCTACATGGGTTTGCACCTTGGTTGATGGCTTTGTTATCACATAACATCATCCTCACCAATTGCGCTCAATCAATTGATTTTGCAATCCTTTGGCTTTGTTACACTTTAACTAAAGCAATTTACAAAAGAATATGAATGACCACCTTTAGCTCGCTATCACCGTGACTTAAGACCTAATAACTTAGCCTGTGTTTATTTGAAACTTAAGGATTGATTATTTTCAATGAGTTTAAAATGATATAAAGAAAGAACACTTTAGTTTTGTAAACCTTTTCGTCATAATTATTGCTACAATTGTGCTCCCTGAATGGAATTGTTGGAGTATTCGGCCTTCCTAGCCTTTCAAAGATTTAGGAGTTTGTCAGATTAAAGACAAATTTAAGCAATCTATAACCTAACGTTCTTCATGTATTATTTTTATTTTACATAGCTAATCATGGAAACATTCTCTTTCCTTGCAATAGAAACTTCATACATTGGCTTTGTATTAGGCCTTACAGACTTTCTTTCTGACTATAAGATATATGATCTATCATCTCATAGATTCTACAGACACACTTATCAGTTTTTTGCAATTTTTTGTTTTATTTTTTTAAACAGATGTTGAAATTGTATTTATTTGAACATGCATGTTAAATATCTATTTTATCTTTCTCTATGAGACAGTCCACATGGTATTTTTTGTAGACAAAAGAGTCAAAAACTAACCATCTTAACTCTTTTAGTGTTGAAGCTGCCAGCGAGATGGGTGGAGCAACCCCTTTCATACTTGTTGACTATTGTTCCACCTGTATTTTTCTCACTATTAAACCCAGATATCTTCTTCAAGGCTTTAGACTTTGCAGGAACATATGGAGGCATATACTTCTTTTTATTAATATTGGCTTAGCAATTCTATTTGATTTGTTTCTGAAATATGATTATATCTTCAACATTGTCTTTGGCTAGTTCTGGTGTTATTTGGAATTTTTCCAGCAGCAATGGCATGGGCAGAGAGGTATTCAAAGGCATGCTTGCCTCCTATAGTTCTGACTATTGTTCCTGGAGGCATAATTACTCTTTGTATTGTGATTGGAGCAGCGGGTTTTCTCATAACTTCTGAGCTTCTTGAAAATTTACTACCTCGATAAAATATCATTGTAAAAATTGATTTGTTAGATTTTTATATCTTCAACATTGTCTTTGGCCAATTCTGGTGTTATTTGGAATTTTTCCAGTTGCAATGGCATGGGCAGAGAGGTATTCAAAGGCATGCTTGCCTCCTATAGTTCCAAGTATTGTTCCTAGAGGCAGAATTACTCTTTGTATTGTGATTGGAGCATCAGATTTTGTCATAACTTCGGAGCTTCTTGAAAATTTACTACCTTGATAAAATATCATTGGAAAAATTGATTTGTTAGATGTTTATAAAAGATTGATTTCTTTCCACAGACTCAAACATAAAGTTTAGAATCAGTTACCAGATAAATTTCTATGGGTTGTTCATATTGATTCTCTATTCTCTTCTTGAATACAATTCAATAATATAGCATTTCTTATATAAAGAAATGAATATATTTTGGAATTATATAGTTTATACAGAATTTTACATTCTTAACTATATTTTCAGACATTTTTTTCCAATTGATAGATTGTAGGCTTTTTTATTTATGTCATTTCTCATTTCAGAGCACTTAACCCTTACCTAATTCTTCAAACAAGTGATCTCGAGTTTGGGTTTTTTTTTCAGATACCACTCTTCTCATAAATATCTTCCTTTCTATTATAAATATTGTCTTATTGTAATTTTAACTTTGCAATGGATGAAGAAAAAATGATGTTGGATTTATTTGATTATTTGGAACCTAGAAATGTAGGTAAAATCCAAGATAAACTCATAACTCTGTCAAAATCAATTATGGAAGTATGATATTCTTTGTTGAGCAAGTGTAGATACATTTTACTGATAAGCTGAGGGTTATTTGAGACTAAAATAAATTCCAGAGTAAATGCATAGTTTGATTATTTTCTCTCATTAACATCCATGTTAGAAAAGTTGCAATCATGTTGTTCGAACTTCAATACTCAAGGAAGAAATGAACTATGCTAAATTTTGCATTTCAAGCTTTCTTGCAGCCTAGTGGGACTATATGTTTTATTTTCTATATTTGTAGATGTATACATTATATAGACCAAAGTTTGGAAACTTGGACTGCACAAGGTCTCGGTAGCCCAAAATAGGACTCGAACTCAACAAAACAAAAAAATGTAGTTTTACAAAAAGAAAAAAGAAATCAATGCATTTAGAGAACATAAAAGTCTAATTTGACTATAAATTTGTCATCATTCAAGTATTACCCATGTCATATGATCTTTAAACACTCATATTAGAAATTTCATAATTCATACTCAATGACTAGTTGGGATTTAGGAGTGGAGACCCTAATGGGTTGGAGGGGCGGCAATGATACGTTGCAAAAGGTGTCAAATGTGACAAAAAACCATTGATAGAAAGGGTGCAATAGTAACATTTTGTTCCTCCATGTGCCAAAAGTGGGGGTTTGGAGCTATGCCCCTGAAAAAAGAATGAATTATTGAAAATGGATGAGTTTGAGACAAAAGTATGAGTTTTTCATGTTTTTTAAGCTCCCCAGCTATGCCTAGGTGGACTTGACAGTCCTCCAAAACTTGCAAGTCCCATTCCAAAACTCTCCAAGTCCTTGCCCAAAACTCTCATGAGTACCCACCAAAACTTGGGCAGACTCACCACGCTAGTCTGTGGCAATTTGACTCAGCCACCTTTAGGACTCCTTAATCCCATGAGTTTTGGCGGGTACCCGCAGAGCCTGTAGTTTATGAGTTAAAACCCTTTTCAGCAAAGATTATTGAGCCGAAACACAATAGCAATAATGGAAAACCCTCTCTTTGGCTTCTTCATCATGACTATTGGGGTTGCCTATTATAGCCCAAATGCCAAGCACAAAGTGGAAAGATATTCAGAATTTTTTGTTGGGATTGCAACATTGGTATTTGTTGCTCATACAATACAACATTTTTTCTTTGGAGAGGTTGGTGGAGATGAAAATATTTGAATGTGTAATGTTCAATCAATGAAAAGTTAATTTCTTTGGAAATCTAGAACTTGTTGTCCCGTGGGTACAGTCCCAAATAACAATGAATTAATTTGCATGAATAGAATGTGATCTTGTTTGGTGGTAATGTAGGAACATTTCCATACATTCATTTTACTAGTTATGCAAGCACTTTGTTGTTTTGTTTGTTTGTAATACCAAGGAAGTAATTGGTATTGTGTAGACAGTGACTGGCATTGAAAGCGCAGTCTGTAGATAAAAGGTTGGAACCCCATAAAATGTAAGGCACTCCCACCCCGTGTCAACTATGGTTTGGTGGGAGATGCCATTGATGTATTATATGTAGCTTATGTGGGTTTTATATGTAGCTTATGTGGGTTTGGTGTAAGCCTTAATGACAATAATGAGTCTACAAGGTACCCAGGGGTCACTAGGAAGGGATTAAGGTTTGATCCTAGGTTAGGGGATTGTGAAATGACCAATAATGGTTTTAAATGATGTAATAAGGCTATTAAAGCCTGTAAATGGTGTTAAAAGCACTAAGAGTGCAAAAAATTTTAAAATGCCTATATTGGCCATATGAGCCTAAAAAGGCTTAATTAGAGTTAGTAGGGGTCAGTTTGGTTTATAAGGGAAGTTCTAAATCTTTTTAAAAGGCATCAAATGGGGATATTAGAGTTATGTTGTCGAGTTGACAACATTAGTTACACAACATATACCTATCCCCACAAATCATAGGTTATACAACATATAATAGGTCACCCAACTATAATAAAAAAACTTACAGACTATATTTTGTTACTAGATTTTTCTTTGACTGCAAGTATCTATGCATCTACAATAGCCATTTAATGTAAAATAATGAAATCAAAAATCATAGGTTACACATCATATAATAGGTCACCCAACTATAATGAAAAACCATAGATAATAGATAACACTAAATCCATATAACCCAATATTTTTAGAGAGCTCTTGCTAGTCGACCCCATAGCTCCTATCTATCTCCCTAGGTCTCTCTATATTTAGGATATATACTAGCTCCTTAATCTGCACGACTTCTTCTCTTCTCTAGTGGCTTCTTTCTGATTGCAACTTTTGGGATTTTCTCAAATTTCTTTCCTAATTGGCTAGTATCTCCATCTCCTCAATATTGGTTTTAATTGGTTTTAACTTCAGTAAAAAAAAAGATCATTCTCCCCAGTTGGAGAAAGGGATGAACTTAGATCCTTGATCACAATCTGTAGCAATCCATCCCACATTTGGAGCAGTAAGCTTCTTCAACTATGGCTCTCCAATTTCACCTCTTAATAACCTAGTGATCTCCTTTTCCTTAGAGATGATACTACACAAATAGCAATCTCCTTTTACATGACAATACATTTCCTAGAGGTAGATCCCTTTGTCATTGTCTAGTTTTTGTATAATCTAGTTTCTCATACATTGTATTTTATTTATTATAAAGATATATATTTAGATAAACAGACATACATTACACTACAAGTTCAAGAAGTAGCATCTTCTCCAATTAATTTTCTTTATGTATAATCTGGTGTTGCCACCTTTTCTATGGCATCTGTTGGTGTTGGTCTTTGGTCTTTTGATGAGGAAAACAACAACCTATTTCACAAGATTGACTATGATGGAGCTTTCATTTCTTTCATTACCATCTTCGATGAAGATGCACAGTCATTATTGATCAACTGACAGATACATAGGAGAGATCTTTCCAAAATTATGGATCCAAAACTAAGAAGAATAGAGATGCTAGCTTTGACTGTTCAAAATTATGGTTCTGAAACAAGAATGGAGATGCTACATGCTTTGACTATTCAAAATTGTTAGGAACTTCTCTTTATTCCACAATTTCATTGAAAGTTTGTGAAGTTGATGGTTCTTTTTAGCATTATAGATTTGAAAATAGTTAACGTGTTTTCAAGGATCAACTATGATGGATACAAGTATTTCTGAAATTGAAAATGATGTGGAGCTTTCATTGCTCATTAGAGATCATGAAGTGCGAATTATACATGGTGAAGATCAAAATTCATGTGAAATTGTGGTCCAGTATGGAAAAATTGTCCAATTTTAACCTTGATCTAGGCTTAGCAAGGGATAATGACAAAGACAATCAAATAAATTTACCTAGATTTTAGCGAAATCAAATTAATTTAAAGAATTTTTTTTCCAAGCCTGAGCATTTAGACCTAGACTTCATTACCAACAAGGTATAAATTTTGATTCTTATAATATTCCAAAATGAAGTGAGGTTATAGATGCTAAATTCTAGCAACAATTTGAAATGAAAATCACATAGTTTGAGTTTGAACTTTAAATTCTACACGATAACAATCACAGGTTCCAAATTCGGAATTCTTTAGTGCATATAAAATTGGGGACAATACTTGAAGTGAATTTGATATCGGTTTGAAATTAAGGAAGGTAGTTTCAATTTGTTCATTAAAGTTGTGGACGTGAACTTGGCTTATTGTTGCCAACCATGTCATGACTTCGAAATGAGAATTTGAAGCATGAAAATCTAATGTATGATATGGTGTGGGAGGTTAAAATATGGCTAGAGCTAATGAAGCTGAAGGCTCCAAATCAAAGACCATGGTGAGTATTTCAAGCATAATACAATGTGAAGGCCTCATGCATATTATTGCCCCTCATTAAAATTGCCAAGACTAGATGTGCATGCTATTCAGAGACAAACATCAAATAACTTAGATCTGGACTCTCTTGTGTCTCCACTCTTGACATCTGATCCTAAAAATGAACGTTCTCTCTCGAAGACCTTCAATAGATCACTCTCTAATTTTGAGGAGACACATGTGCAATGCAAAGATGCTAGGGAAGCACAAAGTCTTAGTGCTCCATCTTTATGGAGACTAGCAGAATTGAACTTTCCTGAATGCCTTTATGCTCTTTTGGGCAGCATAGGGCACTGCTATTTTTGGTTCATTTAATCCTCTTCTTGCATACATTCTTGTCCAAGTAGTAGAGGCCTACTATGCAAAATCTAGTAGGCACCTCAAGCATGAAGTGAATAAGTGGTGCCTTGTAATCTCATGTATGGATCTCGTGACTGTGATTGCAAACTTTCTTCAACATTTCTACATTGGTATTATGGGGGAGAAAATGACAGAGCGTGTTCAAAGAATGATGTTTTCAGTAATGTTGCGAAATGAAGTAGGCTGGTTTGATGAGGAAGAGAACAGTGCAGATGCATTATCAATGCATTTGGAAAATGATGCCACCTTTGTTCATGTTGCGTTCAGCAACTGCCTTTCAATTTTAATTCAAGATTTAATAGTTGTGGTAGGTGCATTAGGATCAGGCATTATGTTGCTTCTTCACAACTTTCCCTTCAGTAAAACTTCAACATTTCTTTTTTTGAAAGATTAGTGACCAATGGAATAGAATATAAAACACTAAAGTACAGAGGAGAATGAGACATTCAATTTCTTATCTTCTCTCACATTTTTATCCCACCATTGGAGATCATAGATATGTTAAAACCTTAGACAATGTTAGAGGGGTTATGAGCAATGTATATTTCCTGGATCATTCAAATGTATAAAGTTACATGGATAGTTCAGGTAGAAAATTCAATCATTAGAGCCATAACAATGGAATAATATTATAAAACTTCGTAACACCACTCGAAAATACACACCATCAAGGAAGCAAGCAAGGTATTATGAAAGATCACCGTGTCAGGATGGCCTTAAGGATATCTTCAGTAAGCCAAATACAGAGGATAATAACCAATTGAACTATTATGTGTCAGGCAAGTTAGCATAGGCAATTTACCTATAATGTTAGTTCATCATAATAATTAGAAGAGACAAGTAACAGTCAACTAAGACCAACTTAAAAAACTCCCTTGAAACATAGATTTTGAACTAGGAAAAAAATTATAAGCCATCCAGGAAACCATTTGTGATTTCCTCAAAACATTGGGCTTCCAAGAGCAAAAACATGTAGATGCAACTAACCAAAAAAATCACAAATGGTTTCCTAGATGGCTTATAATTTTTTTTCCTAGTTTAGAATCTATGTTTCAAGGGAGTTTTTTAAGTTGCTCTTAGTTGACTATTGCTTGTCTCTTCTGATTATTATGATGAACTAACATTATAGGTAAATTGTTTGTGCTAAACTTAATAAACACTTTCTTCTATAAGTCAACAAAGGACAGATATTTCTCACAATAGATGGACAAAATGGATTTATGCATTATCACTTTATCTGACTTTCCATGTCCTAAAAACCTGAAGTAAAAATCCAGGACAACCTAGTCTAACGTCTTTCTTGTCAATAGATTTCTTGAAGGCCCCTTTGTAGATCAATTGGATTTGTCAAAAAAACTAAAGATTTTTTGACATAGAAACTTATAATTGCTTCAAGATCTTCTCTATTGTGCCTAGTAAGGTTAGTACTATGAAAGGTGACCCTGCGACTTAATTTTGAGGTAACTACTCAAAACATGTTATGAGTTGGATGAACCCAAGTCAGAAGAAGAATCATTGTAAGTGCAATTATTCATTACTTATGAATTCCTTTTGGGATCAACATTTCTATCATATATGTGTTGGGCTAGACTATAAAAATTGAATGTTTGAAGCAAAAAACTAAAGAGACATGAAAGACACATTTGGCTGGCTAGTAACATTACAATTATGTTTGAAGTTTGGTTGTCGATCATGATTAAACCTCTTTGCACTACTTCCCTAAAGGTTTCAATTGGTCAATTTGGAAATAAATATTCATTACAACCTTTGCAAAAAACCAGGTAGGACTAAGAGGTTACTATTGGTTTCTTGAATATTCAAATATCTCTACCATCAATAAGACAAAGGTGATAAAGGCTAGTAGATAGCTGAATAGTTTCTCTCAAGGTAAGGCATTTTCTTCTAAATAGATAATCTGACCTCAACTCACTACATTATTTTACAATTAATGATGGGGCATTATTTACCTCAACCAACTAGCTTATGAGGTTCCTTCTCTTTAACAAATATTTGTTATGGTCTAAAATTATTAGTCATGGTTTTCTCGTGCTGAAAGGAAAATAGAAAGCTTGGTGAGTTGCCTCCACACATTTAGGGAAAAATGTCAGGACTTTCCAATTGGATATCCAATTCAAAAAATGTCTATACCAATTGGATATCACTAAATTTCATATAGCCATGCTTCAAGAAATGAAATTGTCTAACCAAATTAATTCTTAGTTCTTCTCTTATTAGAAACCATGTAGTGTTGTTTCTTCTCCTATTGATGGTGCTTCCAGTGGTCTTTCTATTTTATGGGATGATAGCAAGGTCTCCATGCAATTGTTTTTTTCTTCTAAGTATTGGATGCTTGTGATGGTTAAGAGTCATTGTTCTAATATTAAATTTTGGTTGTTTAATGTTTATGGCCCATCATCCATTACTATCAAATCTAAACTATGGGATCAACTTGGTAATTTAATTTGTGTTCTGAATGGGGAAATTGTTGTTCTGGATGGGGATTTTAATGTTATCACAAGCACTAAAGAAAAAAAAAGGTAGAATAATTCCTTCCAAGAAGGATATGTTTTATTTTAATCAATTTTTTATCCATAATAAGTTGGTGGATGTTTCTCCTAAGAAGGGTTGGTTCACTTGGACTAACAAAAGATTTGTTTTTTGCCAAATGATCAAAAGACTTGATCATTTTTTAAATTTTTGATCACTAGCTTAGTATTGATAATGACTTATATTCATCCATTCTCCCTAATTCAGGGTCAGATCACTTCTTCATCTTGTTGGACATTGTTGAATTGAGTTCCTATAGGAAAGGGTCTTTTAAATTTGAATCCATGTGGTTCAGGGATGCCTCCTTTCTCCCTTTGTTGAAATATTGGTGGGAAAAATCTCCATTTATAGAGGGCTCTCAATTATATCATATTACCAAAAAGTCACATTATATGAGATAAAGGATTAAGGAATGGAATATTCATCATTTAAAAAATATTTTTTAAGAAAAGTCTAGGCTTGAATCGAGATTATCTGATCTTAACACTCAGATCATAAACTATGGTATGGATCAATAATCCTTCTCTCTAGAAAATAATCATAAACAAACCCTTGAGGAAGTCCTCTTAAGGGAAGAAATGTATTGGAAACAAAAATCCTAAGAACTTTGGCTTAGTGATGGCGATAGAAATAAAAAATTCTTCCATCCCTCCACCAAGATGAGAAGATTAAAGAACAAATTATTAATATTCAAAATGCTTCTGGTATACTTGAGGATGAAGAAGATATTGCCAAAGAAATAATATCTTTTTTTAGAAACCTCCTTACTAAAGAACTGATTGACCCAAAATATTCTACTTTGAATGCAATACCATCATGTGTCTTGGAACCTGATAACCTTATTTTGATGTCTCCCTTTATTATTGAATATTTGAAAATTGATGTCTTCTCTATGGCTCCGGTTTGTCCCAAGCTTTGATATCTTTACTATGCTTTTCTTCCAAAAATATTGGGATTTTATTGGCTTGATATTTTACGTGCACTTGAAGAGGCTAGGAGGAATAGGACTATGCTAAGGGAACTACATAACACTTGGATTGCACTCATTCCTAAGTTCAAAAATCCTAGGACCTTTGCATTTTTTAGACCAATTACATTATGTAATTCATTATACAAAATCTTTACCAAAGCCATTTCTTTAAGGCTTGCTAATGTTATTCCTAAAATAATATCTAAGGAACTAGGGGCCTTGTCCTGAGGTGTGAAGCCCCTGAGGGTGTCATCCTTGCCCATGAAATATTTTACTCCATATGACTAGAAAAAAAATCTTCCATTATTATCAAACTTGACATGATAAAGGCCTATGATCAAGTCAATTAGAAGTTCATTCTTCTTGTATTGAAAAAGTTAAGTTTTCATAAGGGATGGGTTAAGTGAATATTGGCTTGTATTTCTACCCCTAGGTTTTATGTGATAATCTATGGTTCCCCAAGGGTTTTGTTCCCTTCTTCTCAAGTAATCAAGGAGGGAGATCCAATTTCCCCATTCCTCTTACATATTATGGTGGAAGGCCTTAGTTGTTTTATTAAATAGGTTAATGCATTATCTCTCTGGAAGGGGATCAGATTCAGTAGCTTGGATGAAACCTATACTCATAACCTATTTTCAGATGATACCTTATTATTTGGGGAGGCTACGATCCATGAATCTCAGGCCATCAAACAAATTATAGTAGATTATTTTGCATCTTCAGGATAGTTGGTAAGTCCCCAAAAAGAAAAAATATGTTAGAGTAATAAAGTGTTTTCATATTAATTAAATTATGTTTGAGTTAATTACTAAGTCACTTATTAACTCTTTCTACTTAAGCTAAACTTTAGGCATATAATAATTAATTACTTTATTAATTATTATTGTTCAACCTAGGTTTTACCTTTTTAGTTTCTTAGATCTCCTTTTTATTCATAACAGATTATTCATTATTGAATTGTAACTTTTGTTTTTGCACATCAAGAATGATTTCTCCTCTCTCGTGGATCAATGCATTCAGGCCTCCATGGCTTCTTGCCTCTCTCTCTCTCTCTCTCTCTCTCTCTGTGATAGGGGTTTTCATGTAGGTGTTCTTGGGAGCTGTGGATTTTTTTCTCATCAATTCCAATATGGTATTAGAGCTTCAGATCTATTTCCCCATGTCCTCTTCTTGAGAGATTCAACCTTGTTCGTCAGATCTACATTTTCAAAGGGTTTTCTATTAGATATGGGGGGACCTCTTTTTCTGGTCATCTTGGCTTCAAACGGACCTCACAATTGTGTTCACAATGCCCAAGAACCCCTAGATCCATATAAAATTTGTCCAATTTGGATAAAGTTGGAATTTGTGGCAAAAAATAATTTGCAGCTAGCCCCGGCACGGATCCTGAGGTGATCACTATTTTTTTGAGCATTTTTGTCCCAAACAGACCTCACGATTATTTTCTTAGCATTTGAGAACCCCTATTTCCATATAAGGTACATCTGATTTGGATGATGTTACATTTCGAGTAAAAAAATTTATGTACCAGGGTCGTACGACCATGGCACACATCCTGAGGTAGATGTAGTATAATTTTAAAAATATATATATAAATTTTTGGGGTTAGGTGCCATCCAATGGTCACCCAAGCACCACCTAGTAGCCACTCACTAGCCCCCACTGGCGGTCGCAGTCACCACCCAATGGCCTGCAGACCGTCAGCGGTCACCGCTGGTGACTGTGCAGTGTCACCATCACGGTCATCACGCGGTGATTAGCGTGTGACTACCACAGTCACTGTCGGGTTAACCATTGTGACCAGATGTCACTACCAATGATTCCTATAGTTGACCACCACATTTTTAGTCCCCGCGCATGCAGCCAGGGTCATATGGCAGACCAGAGGCCAACCCTCCAACCCCCAGGCCACCGTTGGTCACCCACGTGACCAGGGGCCCCAATTTTTTGGCCTAGTGGACCTATTGGTTTTTTATTGTGATGACCATATGGTCATCAAATTTATGCTTGTGAAGTGCTTACATCAGCACAGTCAGCACCCCTAAACACTTTTTTGGGCCCTCTAGAGCTACCTATGGTTTTTTGCTCATAACTTGAGCAAACAGTGTCAAAATTGGGCAAAGAAGATATCGTTAGAAAGCTGGTTTAGAGATCTATCCAAGTATGAAGGTTTGAATTTCTAATTTTTCTTTTTTTATAGTATTTTTTTACTATAAAATTCAAATGTTCAATTTTAGCACTCTGAGAGCTCTATCTTGCGCATCCGGACTCCGTTTTGGGAAATATCATTGGAAAGATTATTTTGAGAGCTTTCCAGTGTTGTGAGTCATTTTTACAAATTATTCTCCAAGTACAGTTTATTCATATTCTTGCATTTTTGCAATCTAGTAGATATCTTGGATGTTTTAGGTCCTGGGATCTTTTCCTTTTGAGGCATGGCTCATCTTAGGCTATTCTTTTGTTTTGGCATCCTTCTCTCTTCTTTGAGTAGAGTATACTTTACTTTTTTAGCATTCTTTTATGCATAGGCACTAAGATAAAGTGTCATTATATTGCATGTATGGGATCTTGCACATGTTCATGCTCTATATACTCACACTCCATTATAAAATGTCAAGGGGTTTGATGTTTGCCTTTGTTTTCCATCTAATTTTATCATGTGAGCATTCCTCCAATGACATTAGCCTCAGGTATATTTATGTGTGTTTGTACTCTCTCTACACCTTCGATGTTCCCGGTATCATGCAATTCATATTGGATAATCTTTTCAATGTACCTATCATTACTCCCTTGTCAACATTATGGGGGGGTTTCTATTGTTGGTTCTAATGCTTCCTTGGTTTGATAGTGTGAGCTATGTATTCAGTATTTGATTCTATGTACTAGGTGGATGTAGTGGCTGGGTACCTATGCATTTCAGTGAGATGGATCATTTACCATATGGACACTCTTTTTTTCCTATTTTTTGGACGCACTCTTCCAGCTTTGATTGATCAGCTCTTTAGACTTTCGGTATTTTTATGTCATATACATCTTTGAATTTAGGTTTTTTCCTTTATTTGCCTCCTGATTTGAGTAGTTTCATTTGAGGGCACTTGTACAGATTACAATATTATGTATCTTCAACTTTAGTCATTTTCCTTTGTTTGCCTCCCGATTCAAGTAGTGTCATTTGAGGGCACTCATGCAGATTACAATCTTCTCTACCTGGTCATATTTGAGTGGAGGATCTTCAGATCATCAATTACTTCCTGATAGATTTTGTAGCTTCTTGCTTCGGTGATGTTGTACTTGTTCATCTTTGTTCCTATTTTTTGGAACATTCCTAGTTTTGGAGGCTTCTTCAGTCCTTCAAAATAGTTTTTGTCTTTTTTTGGAGTAGAGTTTTTTCCATGTGGTTTTCTCTATTTCTCTGCTTTATAGGGAATCTCTTTTGTACTTGGGTACCTAATCAGGCCTTTGTTGCCAGGACCCATTTGCTTTCAGTAGTTCTTTCTAGGTTTTTAGCTTCTCCCAAAGTTCATCTTAAGGGGGGTTGTTAGAGTAATAAAGTATTTACTTATTAATTAAATCATGTTTGATTTAATTACTAAGTCACTTATTATCTCTTTCTACTTGAGCTAAACTTTAGGCATATAATAATTAATTGCTTTATTAATTATTATTGTGCAACCTAGGGTTTACCTTTTTAGGTTTTAAAATCTCCTTTTATAAGGATTGATCTCCTTTGTATTCATAATAGATTATTCATTATTGAATTGCAACTTTTTTTTTTGCGCATCAAGAATGATTTCTCCTCTCTCATGGATCAATGCATTCAGGCCTCCATAGCTTCTTGCTTCTTCTCTCTTTTTCTTTGATAGGTGTTTGCATGCAAGTGTTCTTGGGAGCTATGGGTTTTTTTCTCATCAAATCCAATAAAATATTCTTTGTAAATGTTTCTCCTCTACCACATTAGTGGTGTAATACCCCAAAAATGGGCTATAAGTTCATTAACCTCCTATATCATCAAATCATATGAAATCGACATCAAAGTCCTAATCTAAGGCACATCTAAACATCATCAAATCTAATTGATTATCTTAAATTTTGCATCGGAGAATATTCCTAGTAATATTCCTAATTATCTTAATTATCTTTAATTTTATAATTATTTGGCAATAAATCACATTTATCCTAAAATTTGATTAATTGAATATTTTCATATTTAATTAATTAGATTTAATATTTGCCACTTAATTATGTAATTAAATTTAATTCTATCTATTATTAATTGTATTATTTAATTTTGACAATAAATCAAAATTCCTATCTTTAATTGATTAAATTCTTATTTAATTAATTAAAGCATGTTGTCATTATTTAATAATATAATTTTTAATAAAAGTTTGAATAAATAGTTAATTAACCCATAAATTAATTAATTATTTTCAAAAATCAGTTGAGTTGAGGATAAATCACTTTATTTATTTATTTAATTCTTAATTATTATGCATATTCAAAAGAAACAGTTAAACTCCAAATCAGAAAATCAATGCAAGTTATTGACTTTTTGGAACTCAACATCCTTTTGGAGTTCAAAAAGCTGATCTAAACTCTAATTTGAGTTAAAAAGCTGTTTTTGCATGTTTTTGCATGATTTTGAGAATTAACTATCTTTTATGATCAGATAACTCAAAAATCAAGATGAGTTAATTTGAGTGATTTATGGCTTTTATTCATGCACCTCCAAAGCCCTGGATTTCTATAAATTAAGGCTTTAGCTCTTCACAAATCATCTCATATTTTGCACAATCACGCTGGAGAATTGGAGACTGAGGAATCAACTTGCGAATTCAAAGCTTTGTGAGATCAATCTTATTTTTTTTGCATTCATATTACATATCATTGTTAGATTCATAGCATATCAATTTTCAATAGCATTCATAGCATATCAATTTCATTTAGCATAGATTTCATATCAGTTTTTACAATTATTATTGCATAGAAAAATCCAAAAAATAGCTTAATTGCATTTATTCCATATCCATCTTTTGCATTCAAATCCTTCATTTAGGTGTCGTCTAGGTCACTGATCTTGATTACAATCTGAGAACATTAATCTCGCACCTATTAGAAGGCAGTAAATCGCTTGGTTAGATAGCTTTCAATTTTGCATGATTTTGATTATAGCTAACCTCTAATGTTTTACTGAGTGTTGTGTCTACAGATCAGGTATAATTTTCACACACACATTTCTGGCGCCCACCGTGGGGCAACCCACCTTTGCATGCTGGTTTTGATTTTTTTGGGAGCTAAAACCCCAAAGTTTCAAAGATTTAATTTTATCTCCCAAACGGCTTGGAATTTTGATCTGAAATTTTTTTTTCAGGTTGGTGACATGTCATGAAAGCTACAGTAAAAAATTTAGAATTTTCTGAGATGTTTTGAATTTTTAATAATTTTTTCTTGAAATTCCGGAAAAAATTAATATCTGACGCAAATCAGCATATTTTTCGAAAATTTTTATATTTTCGGAAAGCTCTTTAAATTCTATAGGGGGTCCATTCTTTGTGTTTTAAATTTGGACATGATATCATAGCTCAAATAGTAAATTTACAAAAACTGGTCTGTTTTGATAAAATGGGTCTCTAGGGCACAAATGAAGAGGTTTTTCTAAAATTTTTGCATTTTTGGAAAGCTCTCTATTTTTTAGTAGGGGTCTCTATTCTGAATTTCTATTTTTGTGGCCAAAATCATATCAAAAAAATTAGATCTTGTTGACTAGGTCAAATGCAAAAAAAAAAATAAAGTTTTGTGATGGGTATGCACTTATTTTTTTTACATGGTTCAATGAATGATATGAGTTGTCATTTGGGTTGATTTCTGGTTATTATTACTGATAATAATTGATTTTTAGAGCTAACCCTATGGTTTTCATAAGTTGAATATATTTTGCATATCTTGTTTGCTTGTTTGCTTGTTGGAGAGTTCGTCACTTGCTTGCATGGAAAAGCTCAACAAAAATTGCTAAAAATCAAGCAAAATCTACTAAGTGCGTTGCAAGGATCCCAGGTATTCTCCTTCATCTAATAATATTTTGATTTGGGACTTAAAATAAATCTCTTATGTGTCAAGCTTGTGTGCATCTTTTCATGCTTTTGATCTATTTCTACACACTTGCATAATTGATACTAGGTTGTGAACCCTTAAGGATTCATTAAGTAGTCTTAGAATACTTGTGATTGATCTTGATTGCTATCTTGGGTTATTGGACTCGCTAATCCGCCGGCCCCTCATTTCCGCCCCGTGGTTGCAATCTCAGCGCCATAAAGGGGAGGGGTCAACAGGACAGAAGCGTTAAATGTTCCACTTGGCAACCCTTTTGTGCTTTTAGGAACTCCCTTGTTTTCTAAGTTGTGGACTCGTTTTTAGCTTGTGTGAGGTGTTAAGTGTTCCACCTTGTGGACTCATCTCATATTCGCTTTAAACGTTAAGTGTTCCTCTTTCTACTTTTTGGATGCTTTTGGTAGATTTGCTTTCGGAACATACATCTGTGCTCACATAGTAATTAGGCCCTATGAACACTATTTGTGATTCTTGAGAGATTAGATTCCTAGCGAAATCCTTCTTGACGATAGAATCCTTGTAGGTAGGGAGGATACTTAGTGCGTTTCACATTCAACTTAGTTAGTGAGTCTTCTCTTATTGATCGACACATTCTCTCTCCGGAGAGGTTGATAGATCATGTGGGGTTGATATCACAAGCTTTGGTGAATCAAAATTGGTTAGTGCGTCTTCTCTTATTGATTGATACATTCTCTCCCCGGAGAGGTTGATAGATCACGTGGAGTTGATATCACAGACCTTGGTGGAACAAAACTTTGTCTTAGCGTGTCGGATTAATCTGCTTGCTTTGTTTGGGTTAAAAGTGAAGAGGTGTCAAAACCTTGAATCTAGAGCCAAGTCCCCTTGTGGTATACTATTGTGAGTCATCTTTAGAGAGGGTTAACCGTAGCGGACAATCCCTTCACAGGGCAAACTGCATTGACGGAACCTCAAGCGGTAATAGCCATTTTCGCCATGGTAGTGACAACCGCTATATAAATGTCCTTGTGGAAGAAATCTCCACGGGTATGGTTCATTGTTGGGTTGTCAGATCTCCCTAGCAGCTCTTGAAGATTAAGTTCTCAGACTGTGTCAAAACCCTGGTGCGCCGGGATTGGAGTTCACCCCTTTGAATCATAAAAGTTGCAGAGTCAAACCATTACTAAAAACCTTAGAGAGGCCAATTTTTCATTCTCAGGTATATGTGTGTTATTGCAAAACTTTTCAGAACATACACAATTAGTACTCTCAGGGATTAGCACAATTTGGTCACTTGATTGTTCATGCGCAAGGTTGCTTTTGCCCTTGATCATTGTTTTCAGACGTGCTTGGAATCACTTGCTTGCTGTTCTGTGTGCTTATTTATCTACTTGGCTATTAAAAACGATCAAATCTGGTATAACCTTCAAAATCTGGACAGTACAATTTGCAAACAATCCAAAACTGAAAATCTTAAATTTTGCAAAAATTGACGTAAAGTTCTTTCTGGAGTCAAAAGTCATTTCAAGAATTCAAAAGTCGTACGAGTTTTGTCAAGTGTCATTTCAGCATTACCCAACTGTCGTATGAGTTTAGCAACTGTCATTTCATAGACTACCCAGTGTCGTACGAGTCTGTAGAGTGTCGTTTGGAAAAATTTGAGAAAGTTGTCAGAAATTGTCAAATTGCAAGATATCCAATGTTTCCAGCCTAGTTCCAGAATCTGTCAAAAATATCATTGTGTCAGGAACAGAGCAGTAGCTATTGAGCATTCTACCATTTTCTGAGTTTGATCTTTTGAATCCGATCTAGTCTTCTGTTTGATCAATTTGAGTCCTTTTTATCTCGTGTCAAAACCTTGTCATAACTATCAATCTTTAATCAATCAATCTTCAAAAACAAACTAAGTGTTGAGAACTCGTGTCTGCTATCTTTTGGGCGATCTATCCCATACATCCAGGGCACAGTTTCCTTCACCCACATCTCATCAGATCTTCAAAACTATCATAATCTTGACAAGGTTGCGCCATCCGATTTTCTCGAATCAAATTGTTCTTCAGTTGTCTTCATCCTTTTCTTCTGTTTCATTCAAAGTTAATGGTGGAGACCAGAGCTTCTTCACACAAGAAATCAGAAGAAACATCTCAGAACTTACTTTTGACCAATACCCCGGGTCCAACTCTTGAACAACTCATCAAGTCAGGTATCTACGAAGACGACGGTCTCGGTAACTTTCGATTAAAAACTGGTTACATACCTCCTCTATCAACTCACAGAGGTAATCAACAAACTCCTCCTCAATCTATTCCAGGGAGCCCAAAAACTCCTATCATGTCTCAAGCAGGGACAAACCATGGTTCTCTAGGAGGAGGATCCCAGGGACACCATTCTCAACATAATGCCGACCAAGACCCTACACCCTCTGAAATCCATCGGTGTCAGAATGATGATGAATTCAAAAGAATGATGAGGCATTTCTTGAAAATGGATAGAGAGGCATACTTTTTGCAATTAGCCCAAGAAGGAGCTAAACTTCCTCCTCACTTCAATGTCGAAGATATCATCACGCATGAGGAAGAAACTCCGATGACGGCCATAATGAACCAGCTGCACGCTATGCAGGTCAAAATGAATAAAATTGAGAAAGAGAAGGAACCCAAGGAATTCTCCATGGAGGCCCTTTGTCCTTTCCCTTTTGACAAAGACTTGTATATGCCTCCATTCCCAAAAAGAGTGGAGATACCAAAGTATGACAAATATGACGGACACTCTGATCCTCAAGATCATGTCAGAGAGTTCTGTACACAATCCATGGAATTCATGCATGAACCGACTTATCTAATGCGTCTTTTTCCTAGATCCTTGGGAGGAGCATCCATTCAGTGGTTTTCAAGATTACCTTCTACAATCAAAACTTTTGAGGAATTGATTAAATTGTTTTATCAACAATATTCCTACAATATTCAACATCCGATTACCATGATCGATATCTGTAACCTCAAGCAATATCCAGGGGAATCATTCCTAACTTTTCTCAAGAGGTGGTGAAAGAAATTTTCTTTATATGCTAGACCAATTCCCGAAATGGAGAAACTTGAAATCTTTATCAATAACCTTGTTCCAGAGCTCAACTATCCATTGCAAATGCAAGATCATGTATCTTTTGATAAAATGGTGGATAATGCAATCAAGATTGAGAAAGTACTTGTCAAGAAAGGAGAAATCACACTTCAAAAGGACAAGTCTGAATCGGGATCTAGCTCAAAAGATAAAAACAAGACTTGGAATAGAAACAAAGGTATCATCTCTGACGGTGTTGTTGACACTATCCACACCCCATCAAAGGCACCGGCCTACAATCTCACCCTTGCCACCAAAGCCATTGAAGCTTCAGAGCAAAAATCTGCTGAACCATCTCCAAAGAAGCCATTCAAACGATGGGATAATAAACGAAAGTTTACTCCCCTAGGAGAATCTTTGGAATCTGCTCTGAGGACCCTGATAGCTGATAACATGATCTCTTTACCACCAATCCAAAAACCTGATCCGGATCCAAAACCATGTTGGTGGAAAGATAATGAATTTTGTGCTTTCCATCGAACTTAAGGCCACAGAACTAATGGATGCTTCCATTTGAAGCATACCATTCAAGACTTGATAGATCAAGGGGACATCACAATCGATAATCCTACCAGCAATAATGATCACACAGCATTTACAGAACCTTTTCCACAACATGGCAAGGGAGTTTCCACTTCTCAGCCTAACATGGGGGCAAAAGTCAACTATGCCTACCCTGGAAACGATGTTGTCATCAATATGGTGGAACCATGCCTCTCTGAGAGCTGTAATGTCATCACGATTGTACGAAGAGATAGAAATCATTCCTCAGCTAATGCAGTTACCAGATCACAAGCTCAGACGCATCTGAAAGGACAAACACCAAATTCATTTGATGTCCCTAAGATACCTTTCAATCTCACATCTGCTTCTAAACAGAAGGTTGCCTCGAAATCTCCCAATCCAAAGGATACCAGACCTACATCTTACAGCATCGTACAACAACTCCAGCATACCAATGCCAAAATCTCTATGTTTGAGTTACTTCGAATCTCTCCAGCTCACCGAGATATCCTAGACAAAGCTTTGCTCAGCTCTAATGTTCCTGATGATCTAGATCTAGACAGGTTCCAAACTATGGTTGGTCATCTAACATCTCCGCAATATATCTCCTTTTCAGAAGAGGATGACAACTCCCTAAGTCACCCACATAATCAGCCCTTGCACATAGAAGTCTTGATCCAGAACCGTCGAGTCAAACGTGTGTTGATAGATGGGGGCGCAGGCCTCAACATTTGTTCTTACAACTTAATCACACAGTTGGGATTCTCAGAGATGGCTATTGATCCTCGAAAGAAGATCACCATAAAAGCCTATGATGAACAAGAAAGAGCTTCTAAAGGCACCATTGTCTTGCCCATCCGGGTGGGTCCAGTCATCAAAGATACCACATGTCAGGTGCTCGATCTACCATTGGCTTACAATATCCTTCTAGGGAGACCCTGGATACATGAAATGCAGGCTATTCCTTCAACATACCATCAATGCTTGAAATTTCCCTATGAAGGAGTGGAGGTTACTATCCCAGCTGATCTGAGTACAACTTGTAATACATTGAAGGAAAGTGCTGATAAACTTGTTCCCAATAACAGAGAATCTTCCATCAAGCAACAAAATGTGGCTTCCACATCTAAGATGGATGACATTGCTAAAGAGATCAATATCAAAGAAAATGGGATGGGAGAATACACTATAGAGCCAGTCTTGTCTCTGACATCTCTCCCAATCTCACCTAAGTCATATGGCCAATCCTTGAAGCAGTCTAAATCAGAACCTAAGGAACCTATGGAAGCATACAAAAGACATTTTGTGGTGGAGAAAGTATCTAAACAAGAATTTGAAGAGGATGAAGTTGTGCTGGCATGGCTATATAAAGAGGATTCTGAATCTAAAATTGTTCAACCTAGTGAATCTATAGCACCTACAGTCCCTTCTAATTCATATGGTCCAGGAAACAAATTGATAGCCAAGATGGGATATTCTGGTCAAGGACCTCTAGGAATTAGGGGAAAGGGTCTTGTGACCCCCATTTCACATATTGGTCGAGCCAAAAAAGATAATGGTGGCATAGGGTTTAAGAAGAAACCCTATCATCTCAAAGGTGGTTGTTCTCATGTCATAGAACAAATTGCACCAGGAGAACCCCTTCTTAAGAAAGAAGAAATAGAACCCTCTGATGATGATTCAGATAGCTCTGAGCTTATCCCCTATGAAAAATTGCCTAAAGAGATCAAAGATCTTCTTGATGATACAGATGATCCTATCAGAAGAATTAATGTAGTAGAAACACAAGAACCTACTATAGTGCAAGAGATGGTTGTACCACAAGAACCAACCAATCTCGAAGGCAATCAAACTGATCGAGAAGCAGGGGGTAGTTATTCTGACACTGATTCCCATGAATATGAATTCAAGTCAGAGACTGAGGGTAATCCTTCTTGGGGTATTCATCCTGATTTCACGCACTTTCTAAGATTTCCTAGAGATTCTGAATCAGAAGATGAGTCAAATGATTATGAATGGGGTGCCATTCCAGAAGAAGATGAGCTTATAACAGAGAAATTTATTGATGTTATTCACCAATATGTCTCTCAACCCAATGTAGGTCTAGAGCGAAACAATGAACTTAACATGTCTGATCCACCTATGGCTGAAGAGGACTCCTATGATGATGTTGAGCCTATTCACGAATTGAACATTCTGAGCTGTAATATCACCTTTGAACTTGAGCATCAGGTTAGGACCAATGATGACATATCCACATCCGTGAACACCATATCCCAAGCCTTTCCCACTTTGACTATCCAACGCCCTGATCTTATCGACCAAACTTCCACCAACCCAAACCATGGTATGTATACCTTCCCAAATGACTATGCCCTTGCCTGCTACCTCAATGCAGTTGAGCCTATGAGTACTTCCATCAGTGAACCGAGTGTCAGCATGACCGAGTCGGACATCAAATATCTTAGTCAGAAAAACAAGAGTAAAAAGAAAAAGAAAAAGAGTTCTGAGGGTGAAAACCACTTTGTGGCAGTCTCAGAACTGACAAAAGTAAAAAGAAAAGACGTATCTGAAGGTGAAAACCTCTCTGAGGCACCTAAGGATGAGATATTTGATGTCCTTCCAAGTCATTTACAGGATAGATCTCCAGTTCTGATTGAGCCAACTCAATCCATCAATTTGGGTACAACAGAGGAACCACAATTGGTACATGTAGCACAATCTCTATCAGACGAAGAGAAACAAAACTTCACTATCTTCTTATCAGAGAAAAAGATCAACTTTGCATGGAAATATTCAGATATGCCAGGATTGGATCCCAATCTCATTATGCACCATCTATCCATTGCTCCCGGAGTAAAACCAATGAAACAAAAATTGAGAAAGATGCATCCTCATGTTGCACTCTTAGTCAAAGCAGAACTAGAAAAACTCCTAAAAGCTGGATTCATCCGTGTCATAGACTATGCTGAGTGGATTTCCAACATTGTACCTGTTTCCAAACCAGATGGTTCAATCAGAGTATGCACGGACTTTAGAGACGTGAACAGAGCATGCCCTAAGGATGATTTTCCACTGCCTAACATTGATATGATAGTGGACATGACTGCGGGCTATGAAATATATTCCCTTATGGATGGTTTTTCTGGATACAACCAAATCAAAATTGCTCCAGAAGATCAAGAGAAAACAGCTTTCACATGTGCGTGGGGAACTTTCTGTTGGAATGTTATGCCATTCGGACTCAAAAATGCTGGAGCTACATATCAAAGAGCAATGACATCTATTTTTCATGATATGATGCATAGAACAATGGAGGATTACGTAGATGATACCTTGGCAAAATCCATGATTAGAACTGAACATCTAACAGACTTGAGCATGATCCTCGACAGAATGGAAAAATTTAGTCTTCAACTAAATCCTAAAAAGTGTGCTTTTGGAGTCACTTCTGGAAAGCTCCTAGGATACATCGTCTCCAAGAAAGGCATTGAAGTTGATCCAGCTAAGGTCAAGGCTATAATAGAGATGCAACCTCCCACAAATATCAGTCAAATGAGGACGTTGCAAGGCAGAGTTCAATCTATCAGAAGATTCATATCACAGCTAGCAGACATCTCACAGCCTTTTACAAAAACATTACATAAAGGTGTGACCTTTGCATGGAATGAAGAATGCGAGAACAACTTTAAACATATCAAGAAGTATCTATCAAATCCACCTATATTGATGCCTCCTATTCATGGGAAGCCATTAATATTATATGTCTCCGCAACAGATACATCACTGGGGGCATTGCTAGCACAGCATGATGAGAACAAGAAAGAAAGAGCCATCTACTATATCAGCCGAACTTTAGTGGCCTATGAGAAGAACTACTCAATGATAGAGAAGGCCTGTCTCACTGTGATCTTTGCATCACAGAAATTGAGACACTACATGTTAGCTCATACTACTCATTTGGTAGCTAAAATTGATCCACTGAAATATCTCCTAAGCAAAGCTGCCCTCACAGGTAGACTAGCTAAATGGGTCATGCTCTTGAGTGAATTTGACATTGAATATGTTGAAAGAAAAGCTATCAAAGGACAGGTCATTGCTGATCAATTAGCTGAAGCACCACTGTTTGATGATACACCCATGCAAATGGAATTTCCCGATTCCTCTATCATGCACCTCTCTTCTAGAGCATGGCGATTATTCTTTGATGGCTCCTACACACAGAATGGATCCGGCGCAGGCATATTGTTCATTACTCCTCAAGGATACTCGATACCCAAAGCATTCAGATTAAAGTTTCCTTGCACAAACAATATTGCTGAATATGAGGCACTTCTCAATGGTATGAAAATGGCAATACAGTGGAGAGTTACAGAGATGCACATTCATGGAGACTCACAACTAGTCATCCACCAGGTCAATGATGTGTACCAAACCAAAGATGAAAAGCTCATTCCTTACAAGAGAATGGTCGATGATCTAAAGAAATACTTCATCTCTATCACATTTGAGAAAATACCCAGAATGGAGAATAAGGCTGCTGATGCAATGGCAACATTATCTACTCTTTTACAACAGCCTGAACATGAACTACGCTACGAGTTCCTGGTGGAAGCCCTATCCTATCCTGCATATGACTCCCCTGAAACCCGCATGATCTGCACTGTTGTAAGTTATGACTCATCTCGCTACAAAAATTTGTTCTCCTATCTCCATGACCAAATCATCCCTGAGTCCTTTAACCGTTTTGAGAAACGAAACCTTATCCGATCTGCATCCCGATATGTCATCATTGGTAATGATCTGTACAAACGAGGTCTAGATGGTACACTGCTTAGATGTTTAGAACGAGAAGAGTCTCAACGTGCATTAGAGGAAGTCCACGAGGGTATATGTGGGTCACACTCGAACGGGTTAACGTTAGCTCGAAAACTTATTAGGGCTGGGTATTATTGGCCTGAAATGGAAAAAGAAGCTATTAAATTTGCTAAAAACTGTCAACAGTGTCAAGTACATGGCAACTTGATTCATGCTCCAGGGAGAGATCTGATTCCTTTTACTACACAATGGCCTTTTCAACAATGGGCATTTGATCTCATAGGTGCTATCCATCCGCACTCTTCTAATGGACATACCCATATAATCACAGCTACAGATTATTTTACAAAATGGGTAGAAGCAGTTCCTCTAACACAAGCAACGGGGAAACAGATCTCTATGTTCATCCTGAATTACATCATTTGCAGATATGGGATCCCTCACTCTATAATCACAGATAACGGGGGACAATTCAAAAACAAGGACCTAGATGACTTATGTGCCAAGTTCAAAATTACTCAACATTGGTCATCTATCTATTATCCTCAAGGGAACGGACAAGCTGAGGCTTCAAACAAAAATCTCCTGAAGATCTTGCACAGAACAGTGAATAAAACAGGAAGAGACTGGCATCTGATGATCAATCCAGCTCTCTGGGCATACAGAACTAGTATCAGAACGCCTACAGGGGCTACACCTTTCGCTTTAGTTTATGGGTCTGAAGCGGTACTGCCTATTGAGGTTGAAATCCCATCACTCAGGATTAGAATGCATGGACTTGTCACTGATGAAGACTACAGAGTGTCGAGGTTACAAGAACTTGAACTACTAGATGAGCGCAGACAAGCAGCATATGATCATCTCAGAGTATATCAAAAGAGAATGTCTAGAGGCTACAACAAGAAAGTCAGACACAGAGAATTTCAGGTTGGTGATCTAGTGTTGAGAGAAAATCCTAAAAATCAATCACATCGAGAACGCAAGGGGAAGTTTGAACCCAACTGGCCGGGTCCCTTTGTAATCACTGCTACTTTTGGCTCTGGTGCCTATCAACTCTCAACGACTGAAGGAGAACAGCTCCGAGAACCAATCAACGTTCTCCATCTGAAGAAATTCTACGCCTAAGGCATTCAGTGCTTGGTAAATGTCCTGAAAAAAATCTTAAAAATCGGAAAAAGTCTTGAAAAAATGAACATCTTGGTGAAAACCTAGCAATAGGCGCCTTGATGATTCACAAAAAAATAAAAAAAAATAAAAAGTACAAAAAAATTGAAAAAATGAAAAAATATAAAAAAAAAAATGAAAAAAGAAAGAAAAAGTGCCTTGGTGAAAACCTGGAAACAGGCACCTCGGTAGCAAAAATAGAATCTCTACCAAGATGGTGAAAACTCGGCAAACGGGCACCACTTGTTCCAAAATGCTCCATCTATCAGCACAATCTTGGTCTTTCCCAGCTTTCAGTCTTGCTTTAGTTTTTACATATCTCCCGGTTTGTTTCTGCATATCCTGGTTTCAATAAGTCGGTCTGTACACCAATCAGCTCAAGTGTCTGTATCCTATCAATGTTCAAACTTGGGGGCAATCAATGTCATATCTTATAGTCTCCAATGTATCTTAGATGTGTCATATCCACTCAGAGTCCTTTGAAGCTTCAAGTTGAGTCAGTCAGTCTGTCTCGTCTCCAGAAAGGATTTTGCATCAACAACAATCAAACATCAAACTCAAACTGAAAACAATATGTGCTTTTCATGCTTTTATCTCCTTGTATGCTTACTGATTCGCATTGAGATTTTTGCATATTGTGTCCCTTCGAGCTCTTCAATGATGTCCTTTACAGGATTTAGAGAGTGATGACTGGGGGCATAATCTTTTCTTTGTCTTCTGCTTGTATGTGAAAATCTAACAACTTTGGAAATTTTGGATTGAAATGGTGTCCGACTGTAAGAGCCTCTATCTCGAATTGGATGGCCATGCGTACCTCGACCATTGATACCCAAAAAAAATTCAAGGAAGTTTGATCTAACTATTGTCTTTTTGAGTGAGTTCTTCCTCCTACTGTGGAACGCAATCTTGCCTAAGGATGTGAACGATAAAGGGTCACTACGGGTAATTCACATTGGATTTAGAATGATCTCTTGACTGTTTGATGTGTTTGTAACGCAAGGCGTACTCAGGTCATCACGACGTGTATGTTTTGATGCTTGTACAAATTGCTATATCAAAATGGACATGATATTCAGGTCATCCTAGCGTTTGTGCCTTGATGCTTATATCTAATCCGACATTCAACAACTAAAATCAATATTCATATGTCCATGGTTGTTTGACCAGTGGGTGTTGTATTGATTCTTGCACATACAAATCGATATTCATATGTCTATGGTTTCATGGCTAGTGGGCATTGTATTGATTTATCCGGTTACCTAAAAAGTTCAATGATGATAACAAATCGACACATGATCAGTGACTAGGTCCTAGGTCTTAGGTTGCATTTCATTTTGCATGTCTCATTGCATGATCTCACAATGATTAAATGAACTTCAATGCTTAAATGATTCTTCAAATCGCATCTTCAAGTCTAACAAGAGCTGAATCTCACACGAAGGTTCCTCCAATGAAATAGCAAGTAGAATCCTTTTTCGGGATCAAAATTCAAATCTGAGATCATTCATATTATTAACTACTTGCATATTCGACCTTCAATCATCACAGAAATCTAGTATTCAACTTAACTGATTATCTTACATCAAACTATCAAAATTTCAACTTGGTCAACCATGGTCAACTCATGGTCAAATCTAGTCAAATTCGGTCTCCAAGACCTCCAAACGATGCAGAATGCGTTCTTGAACGTGTATAACCACTTCTCAAATCAATTAACATGCTTCTAAACCATTTAACGCTGACTTCTCTTGTCAGATTTCAATTTTAATCCCGAAGGGGGCATGGTATTGCACATCAATTCAAAGTTTGTAAATCAAAATTCTATCGATCAAATCTATCAATATCTTTCATCAGTGATCAAGATAACAATCACGTCTAGTCACTGATTCATCAAAAGTCCTCATCGCTCGGGGCAAATCTATCATCACTTGGGGCATATCAGATTCATCAAGATCCATATCAATCTGATATTTTCTTAATCTTGTAAACTGTATCAATTTTTGCAACCATCGGATCATAGTGTTCTTTCCTTGGTTCTTCGGCAACTGAAGGATTCAGATGTGATACTTGCTAGTTCTGCTAAGACAATCGAGTCTAGAACGGGTCACTCACTTCTTATCAATCCTAAGGTTCAGAATCAGGCATTTTGACACTTTTTCGCAATCATAGGTTCATTTGCTGCTACAGTGAACATTATCTTTGGTCATTCAAGACCTATTATCTCCATATCAAGTCAATATCAATCAACTCCTATCTCAATATCTTTCAATCGGTTTCTATCTTGAGATCGGTTTATCTTTTGAATCAGTTTCATATCTTTATCAAACACAGACTATCTTTGAACCACTGCGCTTCGCACAGTAATTCAAAGAGGGGCAAAATGTAATACCCCAAAAATGGGCTATAAGTTCATTAACCTCCTATATCATCAAATCATATGAAATCGACATCAAAGTCCTAATCTAAGGCACATCTAAACATCATCAAATCTAATTGATTATCTTAAATTTTGCATCGGAGAATATTCCTAGTAATATTCCTAATTATCTTAATTATCTTTAATTTTATAATTATTTGGCAATAAATCACATTTATCCTAAAATTTGATTAATTGAATATTTTCATATTTAATTAATTAGATTTAATATTTGCCACTTAATTATGTAATTAAATTTAATTCTATCTATTATTAATTGTATTATTTAATTTTGACAATAAATCAAAATTCCTATCTTTAATTGATTAAATTCTTATTTAATTAATTAAAGCATGTTGTCATTATTTAATAATATAATTTTTAATAAAAGTTTGAATAAATAGTTAATTAACCCATAAATTAATTAATTATTTTCAAAAATCAGTTGAGTTGAGGATAAATCACTTTATTTATTTATTTAATTCTTAATTATTATGCATATTCAAAAGAAACAGTTAAACTCCAAATCAGAAAATCAATGCAAGTTATTGACTTTTTGGAACTCAACATCCTTTTGGAGTTCAAAAAGCTGATCTAAACTCTAATTTGAGTTAAAAAGCTGTTTTTGCATGTTTTTGCATGATTTTGAGAATTAACTATCTTTTATGATCAGATAACTCAAAAATCAAGATGAGTTAATTTGAGTGATTTATGGCTTTTATTCATGCACCTCCAAAGCCCTGGATTTCTATAAATTAAGGCTTTAGCTCTTCACAAATCATCTCATATTTTGCACAATCACGCTGGAGAATTGGAGACTGAGGAATCAACTTGCGAATTCAAAGCTTTGTGAGATCAATCTTATTTTTTTTGCATTCATATTACATATCATTGTTAGATTCATAGCATATCAATTTTCAATAGCATTCATAGCATATCAATTTCATTTAGCATAGATTTCATATCAGTTTTTACAATTATTATTGCATAGAAAAATCCAAAAAATAGCTTAATTGCATTTATTCCATATCCATCTTTTGCATTCAAATCCTTCATTTAGGTGTCGTCTAGGTCACTGATCTTGATTACAATCTGAGAACATTAATCTCGCACCTATTAGAAGGCAGTAAATCGCTTGGTTAGATAGCTTTCAATTTTGCATGATTTTGATTATAGCTAACCTCTAATGTTTTACTGAGTGTTGTGTCTACAGATCAGGTATAATTTTCACACACACAAGTGGTTGATCTACTTTTGGGGTTTTTCTTTGGGCTCATTCCCCTGTAAATATTTGGGTATTCCTTTCTTTACAGGGTTTGAAAAAAACACAATTTTTTGGAGAAGGTTGTATTTTCTATCTCTAATAAGATCTTATCCTATAAATATAAATGGCTAACCCTACCTAGTACAATCATGATGATTAAATCTATTTTGAATGTCATCCCCATATATTTTGTGTTAGTTCTGGATATGCCAAGGAAATCATTTCAGGACCTACAATCCATTCTGATAGAATTTTTATGGGCTGACAATGTTAGTCAAAAGAAAAAGTTGTCCCTTTTGGCTGGGGATAAGGTTTCTCTTCCTAAAGATCATAGGGGGTTGAAATTCAAGATTTGTCCATTCAGAAAAAAGCTTTGTGTGCTAAGTTATATTGGAAATTGTATCATAATCCAAATTTTAAATAGGCCTGGCTTATGTATTCTAAGTATTTGGATTCCCCTACAAGGGAAATGATTTTCACTACTACATCCTTACACAAGGGCTCTAAGGTTTAGAACTTTATTTATTCTTGTAGGTGTAATCTCCTAAAAATGGTCTAGCTAAACCAATTGCCCTAAATCTCAAATCAAGTGATCAAACAATATCAAATAAAGCTAATCTCAAGCATAATTGTGTAATTGAATTAGATCAATTTAATTACATAATTCATCAATCATCAAATCATCAATGATTATTCATCAAGGATAATTCCTTAATTAATCATCCTAGTCATTTAATCAAATAAAACTAAAAAGTACATATTGGGTTAAAACAAAATAGCGTGTCCCACTTTTCAAGATGAACAAATTCAGCTTCGGAGGGAAGGAAAAAAATTTAGGGCCTTCACTCAAAGTGGGGTCTTTGGGCGAAGCGGAAGAACCCCTTCATGTGAAGTACCCTAGGCAGGGTACTTCGCACGAAGACCCCACTTCACGTGAAGTACCCTACACAGGGTACTTCGCATGAAGTGGGGTCTTCACGTGAAGCCCCCTTTGGTCAGATTCTCTATATATTTCTAGCTTCTTTTTTTTATTGTGTACTATTTGGATTTTGTGGACCCAAGGCTTAGAGCGAACTAGTGACGTGCAACATGACATCAGCACCTTCTGAGATTCTTCAAATTGTTAGTAGTATCAGGTAAGATCATTTTTCTCATTTTTTATTGTAAATTATATATTTTATATTTATTTTAGTTATTTATTTGTTTTAAATAATTTTTAGTTTGCAAAAATGTTAGAAAATCATAGTTAAATATTTAGAATATGCTAGAAAATGATAGTAGAATTGTTAGAAAATGTTAGAAAACATTAAAAACCATAGTATAAATGTTAGAATATGTTAGAAAATGATAGAAAATCGTAGTAGTTTGTTAGAAAATATTTACAAAACATTAGAAACCGTAGTAGAAATGTTAGAAAATGTTAGAAAACATTAAGATCTTATAGAAATCATTAAAAATATTTGTTTTTAAATTTCTTTTAAAGTTATTAAATATTAAGAATCTCTCTCTCTCTCTCTCTCAAGTACATGCATTTTTAGTAAAGTTAGTAAATAATTAGTTAGTTATTTGTTTTAAATAATTTTTAATTTGTAGAAATCTTAAAAAAATTTGTAGTTAAATTTTAGAAAATGACCTAGTAGTATGTTAAAATATGTTAGAAAATTGTAGTAGTAAGTTTCTAGGACCCTTATCCCTCCCTTACGAGATATTAGGACACATAGGATCCCTTAGGAATCTCAAGACCTTATAATACATATTAGGATGTCCCAGGACCCATTGATGTATGTTAGGTTCCATTAATACATACAAGGACTCATTGTTTCCCTCAAGGCTCCTTAAGGCATATTATGATGAATTAGTGTAACCTATGATCCCTTAGGGTAGGTATTATGACACCTACAACCCCTTAAGACATTCTAGGACCCTTACGCATCACTTATGACATCTTAAGACACATAGGACCCCTTAGGACCCATATGACCCATTACTATATCTGAAAATGTTCTAAGACCCATTCATCTATCTTAGCTTCTATTAATACATATGCGAACCCATTGTTTCTCACAAGAACCCTTAAGATATACTAGTATCAATTAATGTAACCTAAGATCCCTTAGACCACTTATCACACCTATGACCCATTAACATTATTGGACCATTATACATCCCTTACGACATTTTAAGACACATATGACCCCTTAGGCTCCTCAAGACCCATTAACATATCTTAGGTTGACCTAGGACACATTTATGTATCTTAGATTTAATTAATACATACAAGGATCCACTAATGTAACCTAGGACCCCTTAGGACCTCTTATGTTACCCACAACCCCTTAAGACACTCTAGGACCCTTATACATCCCTTACACTATCTTAAGATACATAGGACCCATTGTTTCCCTCAAGAAACCTTAAGACATACTAGGATCAATTAATGTAATGTAGGATCCCTTAGGACCACTTATTGCACCTACAACCCATTAACATTCTAGGACCCTCATCTAGATCCCTTATGAAATATTAAAACAAATATGAAACCTTATGACCCATTGATGTATCTTATGTTCCAATAATATAGACAAGGACCCATTGTCACCTTGAAAACCCCTTAAGAAATACTAGGATCCCTAAGGACCTCTTATGACACATACGAGCCCTTAAGACATTCTAGGACCTTTATCCATCCCTTACAACTTCTTAAGATACCTAAGACACATTAGGACCCCCAAGACACATTAATGTATCTTAGGATGTCCTGAGACCCATTCATGTATCTTACATTCCATTAATACATAAGAGGACCCATTTGTTTGCCTCCAGGACCCTTAAGATATATATTAGGATCAATTAATTTAACCTATACTCCCTTAGAAGCATTTATGACACCTACGAAGCCTTAAGACATTCTAGGAACCTTATCCATACCTTACGACATCTAAAGACACATATGACCCCTTCTGACCTCCAAGACCAATTAATGTATCTTAGGATTCCCTAGGACCCATTCATGTATCTTAGGTTCTATTAATTGATATGAGGACCCATTGTCACCCTAAACAATCCTTAATATATATACTAGAATCAATTAATATAACCTAGGATCCCTTAGGACCACTTACAAAACATGTGACCCCTTAATACATTCTAGAAAACTTATCCATCTCTTACGATGTCTTAAGACACATGTTTTAGGAATAGTGCCAAGAGATAACTGAGAGGGATAGGGGGTGAATCGGTTATCTACAAGTTTCAATTCTTCATCCAATTAAGTATACTTAAACTTTAAGCATAAAAAAAATGAAAGAACACTTGAACACAACACCAATAATTTGGTTACAGGGAAACCCAAATAGGTAAAAACCCCGGTGGGAATTAACACCCACTAATAAATTGAACTAGTGTATAATGATCCTTGTTAGAAGATCTTACAACCCTATTAGGAGTTGATCTTTCAAATTCTTTTAGTACAGTGACTTGGTCAAAGGTCAAACCCTATTAGGAGTCTTTTATGATTGACCCTATTAGGGGTGAGGATGCACTGTCTGAGAGCTCATTGTTCAAAGGGGTGAAGGCTGCAACCTTCTGAATAATAGATACACACTATATCTGGATCTTGGTGAACTACGAGGTAGACCTACTATCTTGATCAGTTCCAATGAATAGCACACTCTATTTTCTCTATCACATAGACCTCTTCTTAATGACACAATACTTCTCACTCTCTTATCTACTCTAATCTTTCATCTCCATGCCATACTACTAGCAATAAAAAATGACCGGCTATAAGTATCTTTCCTCTAAATGATATAATCAAGTTAGCCTATTATAACCACCTTGAAATCATATTAGAGAAACAATAACACTCTCCAATAACATCTCGGTCGGTGCACACAACACAAACTGGGACCTGTCCAAATCAATAAGTGTAGATGCACGCTACACACTGTCGACTCTACCAAATTAACTGATACTTTCTCCTCAAGCTAAATTTCATCATGCACTCTTAACCAAACATTCTTAACTCTTCTCCAATCACTAATCCAAGCATGCATACCAAAATGATGGGTGTAACTCCTGTACCAATATAATCTATGTCAGCTCTTCTGGATAAACACAGGAAACTACAACTGGTGAATAACGACTACATAACTTTACTGCTATTGCACATCAGACTTTGTGTCCATGAATGTAACAACAATAACATGTCTCCATCACATATCCAAATTTTCAAGGCTCCATGATAACTATAAAGACAATCACTCACAGAACACTGCCTGTAACTCTATTAGGAACACTGCTGACACAAGCTGCTACATAACTATTTGTACTAACAATTAACCTATGCATCCATGATATCATTCTAATAACATGTCCATGATATATATACTCAAATATTACTTCATAAGTATTCCACACATGCTACTTACCATATGTTGTCATCAATGACAAACATACAGTCAACACTGGCTTGCTGGCAAATCTCCAACAATCTCCCCCTTTGGCATTGATGGCAACATATGAAAAACACCACCAATCCAAATGAACAATTATTTTATAACATTCTCCATTTCCTCATCAAAACTCCCCCAAGGATGAATCCTCCATCTTCTACAATATTCTTCAACATTCTCTATTTCCTCAACTAAACTGCTTCCATGACTGAATACTACTCCTCCTTGCTGCTATATATTACTTCTCCTTAATTCTGTATGTACTCCCCCTTTAATATTATTTTTCATGACTATATACTACTCCCCCTTTAATATTATTTTTCATGACTATATACTACTCCCCCTTTGACATCAATGGAAAATGGTGCCAAACATTTAAGCACCAGTACTACTCCTAAAGTAGAGTAGTCAATAATCCATCAGTCACTGAGGACTGATGCTCTCTCCACTTTCTCTAATCAGAATTAGGGAAGGGAGTTACTCCCAGCTTCTCCTTGAGATACTCAAAAGTATCCTTTGGTAAAGGCTTTGTGAATATATCTGCTAGATGTTCCTTTGTACTCACATAATCCAATTTGACTTTTTTCTCTGCCACTTTCTCTCTTAGGAAGTGATACTTAATCTCTATGTGTTTTGTCTTTGCATGCATTACAGGGTTTTTTGATATGTTGATAGTGCTAGTGTTATCACAATGAATAACAATAGGATAATCAATCTGAACTCCAAAATCCTTTATCATCTACTTGATCCAAACAATTTTAGAACAATTCAAAGCTGATGCAACATACTTTTCTTCTGCTGTTGATTGAGAAATATAATTTTGCTTCTTGCTTGTCCAAGTGACTAGTTGATCACCAAGAAATACTGCTCCTCATGATGTATTCTTTCTATCATCCATGCATCCTACTCAATCTGCATCTGTATATACATGAAACTCAACATTCTCTAAATTAGGATACCATAGACCATAATCTATAGTGCCCTTCAAATATCTAAATATTCTCTTTACTTCCATGAGGTGACTTTGTTTAGTCTCTGCTACAAATCTTCCAACTATGCCAACTACATTAGAAATATCAGGTCTAGTTTGAGTAAGATATGTGAGTTTACCAATCATAGACTTGTGCAATGTTATATCTACTACTGGAGAATCATCTTCTTTTTTAAGCTTGCATCTTGTTATCATAGGTGTACCCACTGGCTTGCAATCATCCATCTTGAACTTCTTCGATATCTCTTTCACATACTTAGACTGATTAATGAAAATACCTTTCTCTATCTGCTACACATTTAATCCCAAAAAGTATTTGATAGGTCCAATCACGCTCATCTCAAACTCGCTCGACATCTCCTTAGCAAATTCTGAACTAAGTTTTTCATTACCCCCAAAGATAATGCCATCAAAAAGTATAGCTACAAGTAGTAAACCTTCATATGTATCTCTTATAAATAGATTACAATTTGCTGCTCCTTTCTTGAATCCAATTTTTTTAGATATCCATCAAGTCTCTCATACCAAGCTCTAGGGGCTTGCTTAAGTCCATAGAGGGCTTTCTTCAATTTTCATACCATATCAAGCCTATCTGATAAGGTGAATCCTTCTGGCTGCTCAATGTATACTTCTTCCTTTAACTCTCCATTCAAGAATGTTGACTTAACATCCATCTAATAAACTTTGAAGTTTTTGAATGTCGCATAAGCTAGAAACAACTTAATGGCTTCTAATCTTCTCATAGGTGCAAATGTGTCTGAATAATCAATACCTTCTCTTTGTGCATATCCCTTACATACTAACCTTGCTATATTCCTTACTACTGTACCATATTCATTCATCTTGTTTCTGAATATCCACTTGGTTCCAATCACATTCTTATCACTAGGTCTTGGGACCAATTCCCAAGTATCATTCTTAATAATTTGATCTAGTTCTTCTTTCATAGCATCATGCCAATCTAAATCATTACATGCATCTTCAACACTTAAAGGTTCAATCTAAGATAGGAAACATATCACTTCATTGTCTACTAAACTCTTTGCTTTTGATCTTGTTGTGACTTTGCCACTCTAATCTCCAATGATTTCATCCTTAGATTGATATCTATATGTAAACTTTGGAACTTTAGGTCATACTATCTCATCTACCTTCTGAGTTTCTTCTTCACTTGTTTCAAGGTCATTGAATAATACATCAATACTATCAAACATCTCTTCAACAATTGTCTCACTAGTGGAAGGACTGGGTTCTTCTTCAATCATAGGTGCATAATCATGATATATTTCTTGAACCATAAACTTTTCACCAATCTTAACATGAGCACTTTCAATGATCTTCTTCAATCTCAAATTAAAACATCTATAAGCTTTGCTTTTAGTAGAGTAACCAAGGAAAATACCTTCATTGCTTCTTGCATCAAACTTGCCTATTGCTTCATCCCTCTTGATGTAGCACTTGCTTCCAAAGATTCTAAAGTATTTCACTATGGTAACATTACCAAACCATAGCTCATAAGGTGTCTTGTCCATGCCAGACCTCAATTGTATTCTATTGATGGTATAGAGTGTTGTATTGACCACATCTCTCCAATAGGTGTGTGCAACTTTTCCTTCAATCATGATGGTGCGCTTTGTATCAAGGATGATCCTATTCCTTCTCTTTGCAATCCCATTCTACTGAGGGGTTCTAGGTGCACTCAACTATCTCTTTATGCCATGTTCTTTACAGTACTCATAGAATCTGTCAGAGGTGAATTCTCCTCCTCTATCTGATCTTAGACACTTTATCTTTAGTCCATATTCATTCTCAACCTTAGTTTTGAATATTTTGAACTTCTCAAATTCTTCTGACTTATGTTTCAAGAATGCAACCCACATCATTCTAAAATAATCATCAACAAATAAAATGAAATATCTTTCACCATTGGACCAAGATGATAGCCATTTAATCATCATGGTATAGTGATGACCGTTAGATCATCTCTAAGGAATAAAGTATGTGGTGGGTCCTGACAGTGCCAGGTCATGTTGAAATGTCAGTTTCTTATTGGTTGCCAGGAGTTATGATGTGGCGGTTGTTAGGATTTTTCCAAACTATGAATGAAGATGATAGAGGTTCCACTTGTTGGTTCCCTGCGACGTGGTAGTTTATAATTTGTGATGGATTTTTGATGTGTCATAGTGGGGCCTATGTTTTTAGATGGTTAAAGTACCACAAGATCTCGTGGTTGTCGTTATACCATTGAGATAAGATGGACACTTTTTAAGGTCATTGATATGGTGACAACTGTTGATCTTATCTAAGGATGAGGATCGTTCAGTGGGTCCTCTCCGTCAAAATTTTTTAATGATGTGGTTGTTTTTGATTGGCCGAAGGTATTGGTGACATGTTAGGATTGCCAGTGTGTCTAACACCAAGGATGAGGTGGGGTTTTCCACCTGCTGACATGTCTGACTTGGCATTTCTTGATTTGTCGAAGGTTTTTTAAAGGTGTCACAGTGGGGCCAAGATTGTATTAAAGGTAGCGATCGTCCGATCAAATTGCATCAACGGTCATTGTTATATCTTGAGATGGTTTTTCTGATAGTTTTTGGTTAGCACTTTAGCAACGAGTTGACACCTATCCACTCCAAGTAGAGTAAAGTTAAGTTGTTCATTTCTTCACATGGTGATTTTGAAATGTTCTCATTGGTCGAGAATTAGCTTATGGAAAAGTAAAGAGGGCTTTGCTATTTGACTTACCAACTGTCTGATGCGCCGAAATGGAGATATATCAATGGTCAGAATTCAAATTTTTTCTCAGTGATATTTTTCGCGTCCTGTGAATACTGAGGCTGCCAGCTTTGCAATAATGGCAGATTTAATGTGTTACACGCAAATGAATTGCAAGCAATTGGCAACGCTATACATTAATTTTTTACCATTGTTTCATTTCACCATTTTCATAAGCTCTCTGGCGATTTATTTTTCTCTCTCAGAGTGATTTCTATGTGATGGATTTGTGTCACACTTCTGTGAATCCTTGCATTCAAGGATACTCAATAATGAGCTCTTGAATATCAATTCATAGCTCTCTATATGTGGAGTGCATGAATTGTTATGAGGCCCTCAGATTGACTGAGTTGAACCCATGCAAGTACACCACAGAATGAGAGATTCAAGGATGAGAAGCAAGAATGCTAATCTCCATTGAATCGTCAAGTTCTTGCATGCAAATGAAATTAATCTATATGATTGCAAATGCAAGAAAATAAACTAATTTATTGAAATGAAGATTAAGCTAAAACAATGAAATAAATTAAACTAAAATGCTATGAATATTAATCTATATGTAACTATGCAAGCTAAAACAATGATCTCCAAAGCTCCAATGTCACCAAGAAAACCTGCAGCATAACAACGGTATGAAAATTCTAGATCCCTAATTGAGAAGGAGAGGGCTCCTTATATAAGAAACTGATGACAAGAATGCATCTCCAAGATCAATGTGGGATAAATCCAAAAAAGAGGAAAGAAAGCTCATTTTTTAGGAAAGTGTGGAGAGAAAAGGAATTTTATTTATTTTTAATTATTTGTTTCCCTTTTTTCATCACAAAGAGCTTTAAGAGGATTTTTTATTTATTTAAAAGAATGATTCTCTATTAATAAAATAAGATAACATTATTTAATTAAAAGAGAGATATTATTCTAAATAAGATAAAATCATTTAATTAAAAAAGATTTTATTTCATTTAAAAGATATTTCTTTCAATTAAATAAGGTTATTTTATTTATTTAAGAGAGAATATTTCTTTTAATTAAATAAAATTTATTGAAAGAATCAGGAAAAGGATTTTTATTTGATTTATTTCCTTTTCCATCACAAAAGATCTTTTGAGAAGATTTTATTTATTTTAAAAGAATAATTCTCTTTTAATTAAATAAAATAAAGTTATTTAATTAAAAGATGAATATTAATTAAATAAAATAAAATCATTTAATTAAAAAGGGTTTTAATTAAATAAATTTATTTTACTTAAGAGATATTACTTTCAATTAAATAAAGTTATTTTATTTATTTAAAAGGGATTATTTCTTTTAATTAAATAAAATTATTGATGACATGATTAAACCTTAGGAGATTATTGAAATGATCGAAATAGTTATGATTTGATCAAGGAAATTGATTTGAATATATTGTAAAGCATTGATTCAGAAAATTGATATTTGACAAATTGAATAAATGGGGCCCAAAGTCTAGGCGGCCATTTTAGGGTGCATACAATTTCAAGCGAAGAATTTGCAAGTGCCTGGTAGGTCTAAGTTTCTAAATTTAAAGAATTGCTTGAAGTCTATGAAGAATTTGTGAAGGATTTTGTGTTGATAATTTTAGGGTTTTCTTGAGAATTCATATATTGTTTTATAAAGCCCTAGTTTCAAAATGCCACCAAAGAGAAATTTGTCTGGTCAAATAGAGTATACCAAAAGAGGGAGTTTTGAAGACTTGATGCAGTTACTCCCACATTCAGATAATGGGGCAGCAAGGATGAAAGAATTGGTTCCAAGAAACCCTAGGGATTCTGTTGCAGACGGTCTCCATGACAGAGGGAATTGGATGAGAGTTGCCAAGGTGGGTGACAAGCACAATGGTCTTACTTTGTTTAAATCAGCTTATTCATAGATAAATGTATGTGCCCCCTTGAGTAATATTTGGAAATTTGACATTGGGAGATTGATAGTCCCTGGAGTTTTCATGGATGCAGAGCTATTGATTCAAATTGCTAAGTGCTACGATCCCATGACAAAGTGTGTCAAGGACATAAATGGGAAAGACCTAATCAGCATCATAGAGGATGAGATTAGGGAACTTTTTTCACTAAATGACCCTTCTATGGGGTTAGAAAAGATTGATTTCACAGAGTTTACAAAAATTTATGAGGCGCAGAGAGATTATTTAAGGGCAAGGCCTCTGAGGCAATTCTTAGATGAAATTGGATCTATGTGTGTGGTCAGTTCAAGCATGCCAGAGCCTTTTAGGTTGGATTTGTTCAGTAAGAGAGTGCAGGAGGTCTATAAATCATTGACCTTAATTCTAGGGCATGATGAAGCAACTCATATGCTAGTCCCATACATGTTCATGATGGTACAATCACTACACCCCCAATTAGCATTGATTTTTTATTTTGCATCTCATTTAGTTGATTTGATTCATGAAGGGTTGATGGGAATCAAGGACATGAAGGTTAGTAGGCCTTTTGGGTGGTACTCAATGCTTATACAGATGTTCCTATACAAAGGTGAGTAGTTTTTCAGCTCAACAATAAATATTGTGAAAGAGAGGAATGGAGAAACCCTTCCAGTGCAACTATGGACTACAGCCCTGTCATGGGATAGAATTGATGCTAGTTATATTGCATTTGATAGGGATTTTGCTTCTAGGCTTAGAACTCTTTTATTTTTTGACAACCCAAGGATCCCAAGAGAGTTGCTGAGGCTAATCAGGCCAAAAGATTGTTGTCAAGACATCACCATTGTCCATAATTTTGGGGATATAGTTTTATATCCAGTTTCTATAGTTTTCTGAGTATATGGTTGTAAAGTGGCACCATATATTCTACCCTATTAGGTCCCATTGAAGTTAGGATATGTCAAAATCTTGAGGCAGATTGGGGACCTACAAGAGACCACTCTCACTGGAAAGGGAAGGGGAACTTTCTTCCCTGATATAACTATAGCACATCAGTATGTGATTACTAAAGGAGGGTGGGTACATTTGAACATAGTTTTTCAACCCTATAGAATGACAACAACTATTATTAGATGTGCAGATACAGAGGGTTTCCTCTCAGGAGTTTTTAGGGATAAGGTGATTTGTTCTCTTATTGAGCATCAATTCAATTTTCCTGAGGATGTAATTAGGAATGAGTTTGACCTTCAAACTCAAGAGATCAAGAAATAAAAGTGGGTCATCTATAAGAAGATTCTAGACTTCATTCAAAATTTTGACAGAGCTTATGATCCATTGAAGGGGTTTGAACCATGGGCAAGGAAAGTGGATGCCCTTATGGAACATTTTGAAGGCATCATGCATGAAATTAATGAAAAAATGGCAATTGTGAGCAAGACAGACCCTGAGAGGGCTATGTAGATTTTGAGCCAGCCCAAGTATATGAAATTGAACCCAAGGGGAGTTTATACAATGCAAAGGAGAAGTGGTTACACTATTCTCCTGCCATCACAACAAAGAAGTAAGGATATCCCCTCCACTTCAAGAGGGAAAAGACCCATTGATGATCCAACAATGCAAGGACCCTCTCCAAAAAGGCAAAAACAAGAAGAATAAAGACCAGGAGAGGAGGCTTATTCTCCTTCTCAATCCCCTATCCAATTAGATGAGCATTGGGTGGCAAAACAACTTGTACAGTTAAGAAATGAGGGAAATATTTTTGTTTCCAATGATGATTTGCAGGAAGGGATGCCAGAGGCACCTAAGGAGGTGGCCATGGATCTTTCAGTTGAAGAGTTTGAGGGTAAACAGATTGACCCTATTTTGAAACAAGCTACTGATTCCTTCCTTGCTGATGACAAATTTGTAAAGACTAGGGCATTCTCCCAATTTCTTTAGAGAATGAAAATAAGTCAATTTAAGGAGATATGTGAAAATAAGAAAGAAGAGTCCCCTGCTAGGGATATCATAGAAATAGAAAATGAGACCAAGGCAAAAATGGTCAAACAATTTGAGAAAATTACTCCAGAGGAAGGGAGGGCCATGGTTCATACTGTAGGGGTCTTAATTCTGCTAGAATGGGACATTGTTGATGCAATTGTTTTTTATCAGGTTAGAAAGAGAAAAATAAAAACTCTTGCTACAGTAGAGCAAGCCAAACAAGCTGCTAGAGGAATTGCTTTTTTAGAAGATCATGCAGCCTTGGTAATGTGGTCCTTGAATAGAATTGAAGATAAAGGAAAGAGGAAAGATCTCTCTTTAGGATATTCAGGTAGTTTATTAGTGCAGAGAGTAGGAGAAACATTAGGTGTAGAGGCATCAAATTTGATTTTGGAAACTTCCAAATTCAATGTTAGTGTGGCAGAGAAAGATGCCAAAGAGAAAGAAGAGCTTAGGCTCAAGTTTGAAATAGTCCTCAAATCTTACAATGAGCTCAAGGTTGAGCTAATTCAGAAGGACAAACTGATTACACAGTTGTCAGGGCCCTTAGATCATAGGTCTCCTCAATTGGTAATTTTTTATAGGCTTGCAGTGGTTTCATCTTCAAGCCCAATAATTGAGCTACCCCCATCCCCCTACCCAGAGACAAATTTGGATGCAAGGGTTATCTAGGAGAAGCAAAGACTGACAGAAGAAACAAATAAGTTGAGGGAGATAAGAGTGCAACTTGAAAGAGAAAAGGATGAAAATATAAAGGCCACAACTTTAGTAAACCAAAAGTATGAGGAAAAGATAATAGATGCAATCATGCAGTTTACTATTGATTTAAAACCCTCCATTCTCCATAGTCATGCTAGTAAGTTATATGCATTACTTGAAACTTTGAATAAGGAGAAGACGGAATTGTCATGAATTTTGAAAAAATGGATTGAAAGGTCTCCTAATATAAAGTTATTTCATATGCTATCAAAAGGATAGGAAGATCATGATCCATTGATCAAACTAGTACATCAGACTGTCAAGAAAATGGTACAGTATGGGATCATTGTGGATAGTTTTATCAGAAAATCAAGCATGTTGAAAGTTGAATTGATGCTTTCAAACTACGAACTGGTTCCTACCATTTTCATAAATAAAGGAAAATTTAAAGAAGCACATCAATGGAGAGAAGAAATGGATGCACTCTTGTTAGAAAGGGTGACCAGTGTCCTAAGTGGCACTTTTTCTATTAGTAGTGTTATCAAGTTGTTGATAAATGCTAAATCAATGTTTGACAATATTCAGCATAAGGTTACTCAGATTGAAAATGAGTGCAAACAATTATCAAAGAAAAAGGTTGAATTTGTTAGTTTTGAGTTCCCAAGTGAAGAGGTATATGATAGGTGGAGGTATTAGTACATACCTCACGTTCAAAGGTCAATACTCTACCAGCCTCCTAGAGCGAATAAAGATAGATGTCTTTGAGTCATATAAAAGTTGGTAAGATATATGAAGACATTTATTACAGGATGGACAATGAGATGTTGCAGATCAAATTTGTTGAAGAAAGCCAAGGACAACATTGAAGGCAAAAAGAAAGGTGGCTCATCTGCAAATATCCCAATTACCTGATCAAAATATCCCATCTGTTTCATCAATGTATTTATTGTAAATTTTTGAGGTTGTTGAAAAGGTTTTTAGGTCAAATTGTGTAACCCTAGAATGATCAGTAGCTTGTTGCATTTTCCTTGTATATAAAGGATTTTCCATGATCATTCTAGGCATTGAGAGCTTAGGAGAAAAAAGGGATATAAATTCTGAAAACCTAACCCTCAGTCAGGGATTGTAAAATCTTGTATCATTTTATCAAAGAAATAGAGAAGAAGTACAGATTGCTGCTATTCTACAAGCTTTTGATTCAGAATATGATGTGTGCAATGTTTAAGGTTATACTTAATACAGATATCAAGTCTTTGTCTCTCCTGTGAGTTTATTCAGTAAATTTTTAAGTCTCTTTGAGGTTTATATGTATGTGTTTAAGCTCTAAGTTCTGATCTAGTATTGGATTAAAAACTGCTTTGAGTTGGATGCATGTTTACTGAATCTATTTAGGGATTTTTCCTGTAAGTAGGAAAAACTTGGAGTATTTTGTATTCATGTTTCAAGATCAATTATTCTTCAAACACCATTGTACTCATTCTGTCTTTTGATATTCTGCCCAATGGATAAGGCACTGGCATGTGTATTCCTATCTTATCTTTGTATGGAATGATTGAGATCTTGTAATCCAGAAAACATTAAATCATTACTAGTTATTTCAGTTTTATTTACTTTATATGTTGTTCTATCCAGTGATGGAGAGTCAATGAGTAATAGGTTGTTACTTAGTACTTTCTCACTGCTATCTATTGTAAGATCTAGTATTAGATAAGAAATAGAGTTAGATCTATTGGATCAGGTGTACCCACCTTGGTTTTGCAGAGCTAGAAGTGAAGAGGGTAGTCTTGTCCCTATAGTTGGTCCAGTTGCTTATAGATTTCCCATATTTGGAATTAACCACTCCTTAACATCAATCATAAGCATATTGGTATCTCATGGAGTGTAAAATCCTATCTAGAAACCAACAAAGAGTTATCTCCAAATCTAACCATGCCACCTTTTTATTTGTCCAGATGAACAAATCTATCTTTATCACATGTCATGTGATGTGAACAATTGCTATCTATAATCCAATATGTCCTTATGTTTGCTTGTGAAATCAATGCTAGCTCTTGTTCCTTTTTCTCATCTTCATGATCCATATCATCAAACATCTTCTCCATAATAGAAATGAATCCAATTTCATCTTCAGTTGAATCATCATCAGAAACTCCATCACCAGCATAGTAACATTCTTTTGTATACTTAGGCTTGTAGTTAGTTCTGAATTTCTTAACTCTTGTAGGACACTTGGATGCAAAGTGACCAATCTTATTACATGAGAAACATTTGAATGGAAACTGACGTTCATACTTTCCTTTTCCTTTTCTTTCTTTCTTAGAAATCATAGCAATAATATCATCTATCTCTTTATCTTCATCTTCATCATCAAAATTACCAGAAGTGTTTAAAGATTTCTTACCATGGACTGATGCTTTGAAGGTCGTCTCACTTTTAGGCTTTGTCTCCAATCTTGAAATCTCAAAAGCTAAAATTTTGTTGATCAAGGTTTCTCTCTTGAAATTTGTTGTAAGCTATATGGTCTCATCCAGGATGTTGATCTTTTTTTCATACTCTACTATGAGAGTAGTCATCAATTTATCCATAATGTCTTCCTCTGAGATCTCTCCACCATTGTTTCTGATTCTAACAACTGCTTCAATGATCCTTTGGTTGTAAGCTCTAATGTCTTCTTTAGGTAGCATCTCTAATGCATTGTATATTTTCTTCCATGTCTTTCTATGCACATTCTTTGCTTGTGTATCTCCTTCAAACATGTCTTCTAGGTGCTTCCATATCTTGTAAGTTGTGTCTACTTTATTTATCTTTGAAAACTCACTATCAGATAAGGTGTTGATAAGGGCTTCTTTGGTTATTACATTCTGATGGAACAAATCCTTTTTCTTTCCAATAGCATCTTCCTTTGCAATATCTTCTAGAGAGGGGATCTTAACTTCTTTGATAGCCACTTCAAAAACTTCAAAAGTAATGCACTGCAAATGTGTCACCATTTTGTTCTTCCAATCAAGATAGTTCTCTCCATTAAACTTAGGACTGTCTTTTCTAAAGAATGCCATATGATCAACCTCAAGCTATTAAAATTTCTCTCTAAGGCACTTGGCTTTGATACTAATTGTTAGGAATAGTCCCAATAGATAACTGAGAGGGGGGGGGGGGGGGTGGGGGTGAATCAATTATCTATATGTTTCAATTCTTCATCCAATTAAGTATACGTAAAATTTAAGCATAAACACAATGAAAGAACACTTGAACACAACACCAATAATTTGGTTATGGGGAAACCCAAATAGGTAAAAACCTCAGTGGGAATTAACACCCACTAATAAACTAAACTAGTGTATAATGATCCTTGTTAGAAGATATTACAATCCTGTTAGGAGTTGATATTTACAATTCTTTTAGTATAGTGAGCTGGTCAAAGGTCAAACCCTATTAGGAGTCTTTTATGATTGACCCTGTCAGGGGTGAGGACGCACTGTCCAAGAGCTCACTGCTCAAAGGGGTGAAGGCTACAACCTTCTGAATAACAGATACACACTATATCTGGATCTTGGTGAACTACGAGATAGACCTCTTGTCTTGATCAGTTCCAATCAATAGCACACTCTATTTTCTCTATCACATAGACCTCTTCTTGATGGCACAATACTTTGCACTCTCTGCTCTGCTCTAATATTTCATCTCCATGCCATACTGCTAGTGATCACAAATGACCGACTATAAGTATCTTTCCTCTAAATGATATAATCAAGTCAGCCTATTAGAACCACCTTGAAATCATATTAGAGAAACAATAACACTCTCCAATAACATCTTGATCGGCTCTACTAAGCACGCAACACAAACTAGGACCTGTCCAAATTAATAAGTGTAGATGCACACTACATATTATCGGCTCTACCAAATTAACTAATACTTTCTCCTCGAGCTAAATTGCATCATGTGCTCTTAACCAAACATTCTTAACTCTTCTTCAATCACTAATCTAAGCACACATACCAAAATGATGGGCGCAACTCCTGTACCAATATAATCTCTGTTGGCTCTTCTAGATAAACATAGGAAACTGCAACTGGTGAATAGCGACTGCATAACTTCACTTCTACTACACATTAGACTCTACATCCATGAATGTAACAACAATAACATGTCTCCATCACATATTCAAACATGCAAGGCTCCATGATAACTATACGAACAATCACTCATAGAATATCGCTTGTAACTCTGTCAGGAACACTGCTGGCACAAGCTACTACATAACTGTCTGTACTAACAATTAACCTTTGCGTCAATGATATCATGTTGATAACATGTCCATGCTACTTATACTCAAAGCTTACTGCATAAGTCTTCCATGCATGCTACTTACCATATGTTGTCATCAATGACCAACATACAGTCAACATTGGCTTGCTGGCAAATCTCCAACAACATGTAGGTGTTAGGATTAACAAGATAGAAATAAAAATTACATGCAAATATAACCAATATCAGAACAACCATAAACCACACATAAGAGAATAGAAGACACAAATATTTAATGTGGTTCACCCAATCCCTAGGCTACGTCCACCAACAATGAGTCCAATATTTTATTATCTAGTGATTACAACCTGATTATAAACTGTAATCCCTTACAGCTCAATACCACTACAAGAAGCTACTAAAACATAAATTATGAAAACCCTAACCCTAATCCATATTATACAATTATTTTCCGCTTTAGGGTTAGAATGAGTTACAACATGTCAGCCCAGAATTAGCTGAAAATATGTCAACTTGGAGGAAAAGTGTACAGTACTTTCCTAATCAATCACCACAAGCTAACAATCTCCCACTTGGTGACTGATCAGGATCCACACTAATAAACCTCCCACTTGGAGACTGATCTTGTAGCAAAACTATGACCATATGAGGCTCCCACTGGATCAAACCACCCTAGACTCAGTTGTTCCTTTATTCTACTCAGTCTAGAAGACCAAATGACATTGAACATGAGTTCAACTTCTCCCTTGTTACTACCTTGGTAAACATATCTACTAGATTTTCATCTGTATGTATCTTTTCCAACGTTAACTGCCCATCATCCAAAACTGACTGAATGAAATGGTACTGCAACTGTATGTATTTTTTCTTTGAGTACAAAGAAGAGTTCTTCGCAAGATGAATGGAACTTTGGCTATCTATATCTAGAAATTATCCTTCTGTGGATGTCCCAATTCTTCCATGAAGAATTGAAGCCATATCATCTCATTTATCTTTTCACTTCCACTCTTTGCAAAAATAACTCTCTTTTGTTTTCCATAAACACAACTTTCACAGAAATCCATATTGACACATTTTAGACCAAGTAAAGCTTTCTTTGAATGAAGTAATTTCATACATTTTTCACTCATGTGCCTGAGTCTATTGTGCCAAAGTGTTGTGTCAGAATCTACAGTAACAGTTTGATGTTCTTCTTGCTCAACTATAGCCACTATTCCTGAACATTCATTATCTTCTAAAATAATTAAAGTAGAAGGAACGGTATGACCTGTACAAAGATATAAGGTGCCTACTTTCACACCTTTTGCTACTACTAAGGAACCTTTTGAAACCTTCCAATTTCTATCATTAAAAGTAATTGTGCAACCCTCATCACCTAGTTGCCCTACTGAAATTAAATTCCTACTTCACCTTGGAACATGTCTTACCTCTTATAGTAGCCATTGATTCCCATTCTGCAACTTAATCTTAATTTTTCCCTTTCCAACTATCTGACAGGGTTCATTATCTACCAAATAAACTAGCCCAAAATCCCCTTGGACATAATCAAGAAAATAACCTCTATGGGGTGTAGCATGAAATGAAGCCCCAGAATCTAAAACCCATGAATCATCAATACTTTCTAAAGAAAGAAGCAAGGCATCCTCTTCGGGTTTATTACTTACCACATTTTCCTCCTTGTTACCTTTTTGTTTGTCTCCTTCTTTATTCTTCTAAGACCAGCAATCTTTCTTCTTATGACCTGGTTTTCCATAGTACCAGCAATCATTTGGCCCTTTGGATTCAGACCTCTTTCCCTTTGATTTTCCTCTTGATTTCCATGATTTCTAGAATTGTTTCCTCTCTCATTGGTTCTACCTCTACTTTGTGGATTTAAGACACTACCTGATGTGGATCCACCTAAGATTTTCCTACAAATTTCCTCACTTGAAATAACACCAATAACATCATCAAATTTTAGGGTATTAGAACCAGAAATAGAGTTACTAACAACCATTACCAAACCATTCCAGCTTTCAGGCAAAGAACACAAAATCAAGAGAGCCCTGACTTCTTCATCAAAAATAAAATTGACATAAGTTAATTGACTGGTAACTTTATTAAACTCATTTAAATGATCAGCAACTGACCCACCTTCCACCATTTTCATATTAAGCAAATGCTTCATGAGAAATACCTTATTTGAAGCGGAGGGCTTTTCATACAACTTCGCTAGGGTTTTCATCAAATCTTTAGTCATCATTTCTTGTGTAATATTGAATGCCACCAATTGTGCCATGCATAATCAAATACTACCAAGGGCCTTTCTATTAAGAATAGCCCACTCCTCATCAGAAGTGCTTGCCGGTTTCTTGGCTTTTCCTTCCGATGGCTACCATAGATCCTTCTGATAGAGATAGTCCTCCATTTACATTTTCCATAACTAAAAGTTCTACCCATTAAACTTGTCAACCTTTAGAATACCCTCATCTTCCATTGCTCTGACTCAACCGTGAGACTCCCACTAAATTGTGAGATCTTCCTACAAAGGATAACTGAAAAAACAACCTCACTCTAATACCACTTGTTAGGATTAACAAGATAGAAATAATAATTATATGTAAATATAACCAATATCAGAACAACCATAAACCACACAGAAGAGAATAGAAGACACAAAGATTTAACATGGTTCACCCAATCCCTAGGCTATGTCCACCAACAGCGAGTCCAATATTTTATTATCCAGTGATTACAACCTGATTACAATCTGTAATCCCTTACAGCTCAAAACCACTGCAAGAAGCTACTAAAACATACATTATGAAAACCATAACCCTAAGCCATATTATACAATATTTTTCCACTTTAGGGTTAGAATGAGTTACAACATGTCAGCCCATAATTAGCCAAAAATATGTTGCCCCAAAAAAATTCACCCCAAACCATGGCGAGGGTAGGAGGAAAAGTGTACGGTACTTTCCTGATCAATCACCACAAGCTAATAGTAGGACCCCAAAGACCCATTAATGTATCTTAGGTTCCACTGATCTTATAGAAATTATTAATTTAAATGTTTTTTTTTAAATTGTTCTTAAAGTTAGTAAATACTATGAATCTCTCTCTCTCTCTAAATTATGTACTTAGGACCCCTTAAGACTTAATAAGACTATAATTAAGACCTAATAGGATTAATATGACCTATTAATATCAATTAGTACATCCTAGGACCCTTAAGACCTAATAAGAACACTTACTTGACGTAATAGGACCTATTAATACCACTTAGTACATCCTAGGACCCTTAAGACCTAATATGACCTATTAATACCAATTAGTACATCCAAGGACCCTTTAGGACTATTAATACACTCTAGGTTCCTTTAGGACCCCTATTGTGACATAAAACTCTTTAAGAACCCTTAAGATCATTAGGACCTATAATAGGACCCCTTAAGACCTAATAGGACCTATTAATACCAATTAGTACATCCAAAGACCCTTTAGGACTATTAATACACTCTAGGTTCCTCTAGGACTCCTATTGTGACATAAAACTCTTTAAGAACCCTTAAGACGTAGAATAGGACCACTTAAGATGTAATAGGACCCCTTAAGACTTAATAAGACTGGACTTAAGACCTAATAGGACTAATATGACATATTAAAATCAATTAGTACATCTTAGGACTCTTAAGACCTAATAAGACCACTTACTTGACCTAATAGGACCTATTAATACCAATTAGTACATCCTAGGACCCTTAAGACCTAATAAGACTACTTACTTGACCTAATAGGACCTATTAATACCAATTAGTACATCCAAAGACCCTTTAGGACTATTAATATACTCTAGGTTCCTTTAGGACCCCTATTATGACATAAAACTCTTCAAGAACCCTTAGGATCCTTAGGACCTATAATAGGACCCCTTAAGACTTAATATGACTAGACTTAAGACCTAATAGGACTAATATGACCTATTAAAATCAATTAGTACATCCTAGGACCCTTAATACCTAATAATACCACTTATTTGACCTAATAGGACCTATTTTAATACCAATTCGTACATCCTAGGACCCTTTACGACTATTAGTACACTCTAGTATTGTAAATGTAAGTATAATTTTATATATTCAAATATTTGTTTCCATTTTACATGCAGTTATAATATGTCATCAAGTACTTAATTGTTAACACTTAGCTTTCACATGTTATGTATCTAGATGGCCACTTAGGATGCACCTCACACTCCTGATATACAGACCATTTTTCATATTGCTGACACAGAGATGGCTCGACTTAGAGAATCCATCCGTACATCTTCAGCAGATAGCATATATAGAGATACTTGTGTCAGTGTATTAACCAGTTTGGAGGAGATGACTACTAGATTGAGATCTCACTCCTTCATGCCTCAAGTAGTTGGTACTATTTTTTGAGATTTGAGAGCCGAGGTCTCGGGTGATGTTTCCTTGGAGATGGTTTAGAGTTGTTTCCCCAAGGAAATCATCAAACGAGAGGTTTTCCCATTTTATGAGGGGAGGGCCAAGGTGAGGGCATATCAGGTCACATGATGTGTGATTCCTCAGATCACATACATGATATACCCTTGGTTTCTTGCAACACATGGTTGTTATCCTAATAATGACCAGATTCCTTTATATTTTGCACAACAGTTGTACGCTGAGTTCCGTTTGGGACTTAGGGTCAACTATTTAGATCTTCCTACATATTACAGCCAGGGGTGCAGGAGGGTTGCAAATCATGATCAGTATCATAGGGTTGATCATGTCGTATAGCCTCATAGATAGCTAGCTGGGTAGAGGACTTTGGCAGTGGCACCAACGATGGCTACTACTTCAGATAGAGTGATCATTTCTTCTCAGAGTGGAGTAGTTGATAGGATAGGGTAGATTTCTTCTGCAACCACCTCTATCACTTCAAATTTAGTGGGTAGATACATTTTGACTAGACCAAGTAGAGCCAGATCATCTTTTGAGGCTTCATCTAATACTGTTGGAGGTGTCAATAATGAGGCATATAGAGCTACAGGTCTTCCTGCACCTGGAGAGATATGAGCACTTTCGGGTCATCATAGTCATTTAGATGTGGCACTTTACTTTTTGGAGGATCTCCTGCAGTCCTATTCTTATATTGCTGACATGTAGAGGATCCCAGTACATTTAGTCATGAATGTCATCAAACTTCCATGGGGTCAGGCACAACATAGTGCAGAGCGCTCTGCACCCACAGATTAGTCTATAGCTGTAGAGCCAAGTATCCAGGTTGGAGATGTACACATCACCAATGAGGGCCTAGACATATTTGATGAGCAATTTCATGGGTTGGGTCAAGTGGACATTGGCACTGATGTTGGATCATTTATGGATATGTTATTGCATCCTAATGGTTTAGGCTCTACATCACTCCCCTCCTAGCTAGTGTCACCCCTACACTCATCATTACTAGAGAGGTTCATGACTGAAGGTGGTGTAGGTGATGCAGTTTTAGTTGATGATATGATGGTGCAATGTGTTGATGATCCTCCTGCTCCTAAGACCCAGGTATATAAAGTTTTATTTTCTCCTTTCTTAGGTGTTTTAGTGAACAATTAATTGTAGATGTGTGTATTAAAGTTTGTTCAATGTATAATATTTCGTAGGCATAGTTAGAAGAGCATGTTACCTCTAGTGTGGGCTCAGAGCATCTTCATATGAGAGATCCAATAGATGTGACACCTACTAGTGGTCAGGTAAGTTTTAGATATATGTAGGTTTAATCATGCATGTGTACACTTGTACATGTTGAATAGTGGTAAAATGGATTCAACACTATTCATATGTAAAAGGAAAAGGGGGGAAATATGAGATCTATCTCCTAACCCAAATTCCCAATGAAGAGATCCAATTTGATCAACCAAGAGGTTAATACACAATCGAATCAATTTATGGAGAATATGGAAGAGAGAGAGAGAGAGAGAGAGTAAATCCAATATTTCCCTATGAATAAAATTTATGCTTGGAGTATGAAATAATTGAAATACAAATACTAACCTCAAATTAGGGTAGATCTAGAAAATGTTAAAATCTGATGTCTGTGTGTTCTTTCAGGCAATTCTGAAACCAACTATGGACTGGAAATGTCAAGATAGAGAAAACCCATAAATCTTTCTCCGAGATGAGCTCAAGTTGGGTTTGACCCTCATAAAAGGTCAAATACTACATTCTTTATTTGAAGTCTGATTTGAATTTTGTTTGCAGATCTCGAAAGTTTTCCGAAAAGGGTATCCAAATTCACTCTCAGATCTGAAATTTTGCACCTGTACCTACAAGAAACTGGGGGTTTTTGTTGTATGGGGGGTTTGCCTTGGTCAAACCTCAATTTAGGAATTAACCTTGAAATTGAATTGAAATATAGTGTGCATAAACAAAGTAATTGAAACAAATCACCTCACTTATGTTAAAGTCCTTGTAGAGGATTTGAATCCTCAAATCCACATATAGGAATGCTTCAATGGATGTAGGATGAATGTAGGATGTCTCCAATCAATGGCATTTGATCTTCAACACCAATCTTGACCTGATCTTTGCATATGAGAAGGCTTGAATGAAGGTGGAAGGATGGATCATCAAAGCGGGCTCCAAAGAGATTGAATCCTTCAATATCTAACAATGGATCTCCTTGATGGATGAATGCTTGAACACTTGAATACTTGAAGACTTGCTTGATCACCTTGCTTGAGAGTGCTTGATCTTGAAAACTTGATGTGAAAATGAGAGAGGAAGGCCTCCTTTTATAGTGAACTAGGGCACAATCCTCTAGAGGGGCCACCTTGGATAATTAAATCCCAATTAGGTCCTAACCTTTAGAAAAAATACCTAGATTAAATGCAATTAAAGGATTTACCATCCCGAAACCTGAAATGAATAACCCGGAGGCAGGAAAATAAATATCTCGAAAGCCCGAATCCCAAAAATTTTGGATTCTAGAAATTTGAATGAGGGGGGAAAAATTAAGGTTGGACCTGACCTATTCAGGTTTGACCTCGATCCTGACCTAATCAAGATCAACCTCAATTTTGACCCTGGGCCTAGATTTAGTCAGAGCCAAGTCAGGAGGTCCTGGGGATGCCCACAAACCTAGAAATGATATTAGACAGGACATAATGTTAGGGATAGACATAAAATCCTATGATGACTATGATGAAAGCCAGGAGGACCTATTTCTGAATCCTACCTAGAAAATAGAGCCATGGAAGAGGGAAATTAAGGAGAATCCTTGAGATCCTAACCCTAATTTCACCTAGAATGAAGAAATCAAGTGCAAGGAAGGAGTGGAAAGTGGGGAGAAAGCTAAATACATGCAAAGACCTGATCAAGGTGCTTAACATGACCCCAAACCACTTACTTGGAGGGCTAAACGCTCTTATCATGGAAGTGCTTCCATTTTAAGATGATACACACATGTATTTATATATTTTAGTAATTTACATAATACATACTATGCACATGTATATAACCAACTGTTGTACTAAATTTACAGGGGTCAATTGTTGCTTCATAACTAGAGGATGCTCTTTATAGGAGAAATTCAGCAGATGTGACACCTAGCATTGGTCAGGTAAGTTTTAAAAATATGTAAATTTAAACATGCATTTATAATATATTTTAAGTATTTTACATTATTATTATATACATGCATTTATATTTGCAGGGATCAGTTGTTGCCTCACAGCCAGAGGATTCTCATGGCAGTCGGTCAGAGGTTCGCTCTATTCGCATGCACCCAGATGACTCCCTAGTTTAGGACACGTTGCACATATCTTTGATTTGAGACTTATTATATATGTCATTATTATATGTTTGATATTTTTAGTTTATGATTCAAGACATATATTTATATGTTATCCAGACCTCTAGACATAGATGATTTATGATTTGACATTATATAGATTTATGATGGTTTCATTTGATTAGATGATATGATTTTATTAGATAATTTCATCTGATTTGATTAGATGGATTCATTTGATTAGATTAGATGGTTTCATTTGATTAGATGGTGTGATTTGATTAGATGATTTCATTTGATTAGATAATATATGATTTGATTAGATGGTTTTATTTGATTATATTGTATGATTTGATTAGATGGTTTCATTTGATTGGATTAGATAGTTTCATTTGATTAGATAATATGATTTGATTAGATGGTTTCACTTGATTAGATTTTATTAATATCATAAAAAATAACTAGTTAATACATGTAACTAATGGAAAATAACTATTCTAACTCATTCTAGAACTAACACATGTCATAAGTAATCTAACTAATTTCATCATTTTTTAGTGTCTTAAGGGGATCTTTAACTAATAAGCAATCTTAAGGGGAGGTCTTAAGGGGATCTATAATTAATATCATAAAAAAAACTAGTTAATACATGTAACTAATGGACAATAACTATTCTAACTCATTCTAGAACTAACACATGTCATAAGTAATCTAACTAATTTCATCAGTTTTTAGTGTCTTAAGGGGATCTTTAACTAATAATCAATCTTAAGGGGAGGTCTTAAGGGGATCTAGAATTAGTATCATAAAAAATAACTAGTTAATACATGTAGCTAATGGACAATAACTATTCTAACTCATTCTAGAACTAACACATGTCATAAGTAATCTAACTAATTTCATCATTTTTTAGTGTCTTAAGGGGATCTTTAACTAATAAGCAATCTTAAGGGGAGGTCTTAAGGGGATCTAGAATTAATATCATAAAAAATAACTCATTAATTTACATGTAACTAATGGACAATAAGTATCATAAAAATCATTGAATAATCAAAGTATACATATAAAACCATACATGTATACAAGCATATCTATATAAAAGCATACATAAAATTCTATATATTAAAACCATTGAACCATCAAATAGGTCCATCATATATCAAAAAATTATAGTCCAACTATACTCAAATTATAGTCAAATTATACTTTTTAGACCAACTCAAGTGGTTCAGACCTTTCATGGAAAACATGTAACATTCTCTCATGATCCCCACTATCTAGTCTCCACTTACGACGTCCATGTTGAGATTTAACTGGATGTGGCAACTACTAGGTGACTATATTGAAACACCTTATTGTCTGGTTGGTAATCAACAAAGTGAATACCATGTTGAATTACTTTGATTTTATTGAAATATGTTCCCTCCAAAACAACTAAACCTGCAGGTCACACATCTTAACAATATAAATTTAAACAAACTAAATTTGAAATTTGTTAAAAGGTTGAAATTTAAAATTTACAAATTGAGTTTAATATATTGATGGAAATCATGTACAAACCTATGGGGAACAACATTCCATCATTTTCTTCAAGTTCAAGTAACTTCATCCTCTCTGTAGTACAATGCAGTAAATAATAACCAACACCTTCTACATTTCCACGCTCAACAATCACTGCAAAGACATCTCCTGCACAATAAATTTATATATACACGTGTGAGATCTTAAAATTTACTTAGTTCGATCTATAGATCTATCTATCTATCTATACATGTAGCTCAATGGACCATATAATGTGAAATATATATACTTACCAATTTTGACCAATCCTAAGATATGATTGTAATCAGTAGAAATCAAAGGGACGTCATCGAAGTTTTCATCTTCATCTCTATCAAATGTATCAGTAATAACTAGTGGCACTATATTCCATGCACCTACATATCCATGGTCTTGATTGATGCATTCCTCATAATTGTCAACAATGCAGTGACAACAAAAGCATGAGTAGTCCCTAGTGTTCAACATCCAATTGTGATAATTCGTACTCATAACTAAATGCAAAGATCCCGTCTTTTCTATCCTATTGCAACCATGCATAATTTTTCTATCCACATCTGAACAAATGCATATATAATTTAATCTATAAATATAATTTGAATAAAGAATATGTAAAAAATTTAAACACTTTCAAATAATTAAAAAATGTGTGCATACCTTTTATCTCCCAAAATTTTCTGTGGCACCGCTTGAGTCAATCCTGATGATGTGTCATTCTGATTTGGTGTGAAATGTGTCTTGCACCATCCAACCAGATCATGTGCATTTTTTATATGAACTCCCTTATAATTCATTTGATACTTTCGTGTAGCACGTTTGATGCAAGCCCCAGCACCATCATTTTCACCTTTTCCATGTCCACTCTCAAAGAAACTCTAGAAATGTGGTATGTTTTCATTACGATGATATCTACATAATGTATAAAATGGTCTCAATGATTTGAAGTGTGCAGCACATCCATCTAACCAAACATAATGTTTATCAATTTTTAAACCTCTTTCTTTCAAATTTGCAAAAAACATCTTGAAGTAGTATTCTACATAATGAATGTCATGCTCTCTATCATCACTTATATAAAAATGATATTCCTTCTTGATGACCCGTGCTACAAATGTGCTCTGAATACCATCCAAATCTAATTGTGTGTGTCGATAACACATATGTACCATAATAGTAATTTTCTCTGAAAAATAGTATTCTGACTGAATTGCCTTTTGATGAACAAAAGAATACTTTTATGCAAAATCAACAACTGATACAATAGTTCCAAGTGGGAAATTGTCTCTCAGTGTTTGGAATTATTGTGTTTGCCAATTTGCAAAAAAAGCATGATGAATGTAGGGTTGAATTAATTTTTTAATTTTTTCCATAAATACTCCAACATTTATCTCCTCTTCAACATATTCTAACCTTTTGGATTATTTCCCAAATTTTGTTTTATTCTTTACATATTTGTAACTCTTGCAATTTACCATCTTTGTTACATTAATATTTTCATTTTTCAAAGGAAAAAGAGACAAATCAACACATGTTTGACATATTCCTTTTATGCAATTTATTTGTCCAGCTACATCATCTCTTTTGTCACATAAAATGGATGAGATGAACTCACTTTGTCTAGTAGGAGGAGCATTTTCAAAACCATAAGTGTGTTCTACAAACTTTCAAAAAACCTGATAAGTGTGTTCTATCTCAGGCTAATTATATTGAGAAGGTGTTGCAACATTTCTCTATGGAGAATGCCAAAGCTGTCAGCACACCTTTGCCTGGTCATTTGAAATTGACTAAGGAGATGTGTCCTAAGACATCAGAAGAAGAGGCTAAAATGTCCAAGGTACCTTATGCTTCAGCTGTAGGGAGCTTAATGTATGCTATGGTATGTACTAGGCCAAATATTTCACATGCAGTGGGAGTTATTAGCCAATATATGAGTCACCTCGGTATTGAGCATTGGAATGCAGTCAAATGGATTCTCAGATACTTGAGAGGTACATCCAATAACTGTTTACACTTTGGGGGATCTACTACTACTGTATAAGGCTATGTTGACTTAGATTTGGCAAGAGATATAGATAGCAGGTGGAGTATTACAGGCTATGTATTTACTATTGGTCAGACAGCAGTGAGTTGGATTTCTTGACTACAAAAGGTGGTTTCTTTATCCACTACAGAGGCAGAGTATGTTGCTACTACAGAGCCAGCCAAGGAGATGATATGGCTTCAATTCTTCATGGAAGAATTGGGACATCCACAGATGGGTAATTTTCTGCATACAGATAGCCAAAGTGTCATTCATCTTGTGAAAAATTCTGCTTTGCACTCAAAGACAAAACACATATAGTTGCGGTACCATTTCATTTAGTCAGTTTTGGATGATGGGAAGTTAAAGCTGGAAAAGATACATACAAATGATAATCCAACAAATATGTTTACAAAGGTAGTAACAAGGGAGATGTTGAGCTCATGTTCATCTTCAGTTGGTCTTCTAGATTGAATAGAATAAAGGAATAGTTGAGTCTAGGGTGGTTCAATCCATTGGGAGCCTCATATGGTAGCAGTATTGCTACAGGGTCAGTCTCCAAGTGGGAGGTTTTTTAGTGTGGATATTGATTAGTCACCAAGTGGGACATTGTTAGCTTGTGGTGATTGATCAGGAAAGTTCTATACACTTTTCCTCCTGTAATATTTTTTTCTATTTTTGGGTTGACATTATTGTAACTCATTCTAACCCTAAAGTGGAAAAATATTGTATAATATGGCTTAGGGTTAGGGATTTCATTATGTATGATTTTAGTACTTGCGGTGGAATTGAGCTCTAAGGGATTATAGAATGTAATCAGGTTTTAATCACTGGATAATAACAATATTGGACTCGTTGTTGGTGGATGTAGCCCAAGGATTGGGTGAACCATGTTAAATCTTTATGTCTTTTGTTCTCTTCTGTGTGGTTTATGTTTTTTCTGATATTGGTTATTTTTGCATGTAATTGTTATTTCTGCCTTGTTAATCCTAACAAATAAACTATGAAATATTGACCCAAAATGAATAAAAACAATTACATCCTCTAGATATTGAAGTTAAAAATATAATATCAAAAGAATTACATCGTTATCATATTTTAAAAAAAAGTTATGTTGATCCAAGTGACGGTAACTCCTTAAAAACATAGTTTTTCCACGCAAACCACTTTTCGAAGGAGAAGGAAAAATGAATTTAAATAATTTTTATTTATTTTTTAAATATATTTAGAAACTAGAAAGAAAATTCTAAAAGACTCTAGTTTACATCATCTTCAAATTCCTAATGGTTTTGCGGCAATAGGTGTTCAAAAGTGAAGTTTTTTCTCAGAATGTTGATCTCCATGTCAAAGTTGGCCAAAAAGTGGGACACACTATTGTGGGACCACCCTATATCTAGTGATAATAATTAAATTGAATTAATTAATTGTCCTATTATCCATCTCATCAGAAAAGGACAAATAATTTAATTCCAACCAATGAAATTGAAGTGCAAGGATCACTCAAATTGCAATCTCAATCACCCATTGGGAATCAATCTCAACCCTCCAAATCAAGCTCAAGTCTATCTAAGCAATCCCCTTCAAGGAATTTATCATCTAGATCATTTGATTAACAAAGTGCTACTATTTTCAATCTATATCTCTCTCATAACATCATGCTACTAGTTTACATCTAGATCATCTCTTCATCTATCTTGCATCAATTCTTCATTCTATCTCTAACTTATCAATTCTTATAGCTTGCATTCATGGATATGCCTATTTGATTGAATCTTTCATTTCATAGTTGCAAGTCATTAATATTATGCACAATGATTAGAGAACTAATAATTAAATCATACTCTCTATGACTAGGAAGATATAATTTAATTTTAATTGTTATATTTTGATTGATTTATATGTACTAACAATTGATTTAATGCATTATAAAAGTGTTGTATTTGTAGGATAATAGGTACAAAAAAATACACACATAGTAGGGACCTAATGCTTCCCTCCCTCACCTGGCTCATTCATGATGGCTCCAAAGCTCACTTTTGGGATGACTCTTGGAATGGATTCCCTCCTCTATCTGAAATTTGAAATTGGTCTCCTCTGGAGGCTCACCTAAAGGATGTGTGGGGAACTTATGTTTGTGATTACTTTGTTATTGATACATTCTCTTATCCTCCTTCTACCAAGTGGAAGGTTCTCCCTATCTTAAATGTTCCTCAAGACCTTACTTCTACCTTAGAGATAGAATTAAATAAGAGAATGGTTATTTTCACCTTCCAAGAAGATGAACTCATTTGGACCCAGTTGCATTCTATGAAGTACATGGTCAAATCTAGTTATGAGTCCATCATTATGATGGATCATGTTGTCTTGTGGCCCTCTATATTATTCTGGGGTGCTACATGCCTCCCCAAGGCTGGTGCATTTGTGCAGTTGGCCATCTAGGATAGAGTCCTCACTAGGATGATTTTAGATAGATTATGAATCATAGCTATGTTCCCTTGCACCTTATATGATTACTTTATGGAATCCTTGGATCATTTTTTCTTACATTTCCCATTCTTGATCGACAATTAGTACTAGTTATTTTTTAAGTTGTGTTGGTTGTCAATTGTGAGACCTAACCTTTTTTCATTCTTTAAGATCTTTCCATTTTTATACAGAACCTCAATTTTTGCTTCTATCTAGGATATAAGTCCTTATATAATTATTTGGAATATTTGGCTCAAGAGAAATAATAGGATTTTTAGGAAAAAGTCCTCAACACTTTCTAATGTGATTCATAGGATTGAACAATAAATCTATGAGGTTTTCATGACTTATCTCTATAAAAATATTAATCATCTTAAGATATTCACACATTGGGATATCTTTATTCACAAAAACTAGCCTCTTTTAAAATTCATCCCTTCTCAAGGGTGTAGAGCACAAGAGAATACAATTGAATCTTGGACCCATGTTGTTTGGTCTCCTCCCTTGGTAGGTTTTTATAAGTTCAATTTTGATGGTGCTTCTAGGGGTAATCTCAATTTTTTTGGTGCTGATGTTGTCATCAAGGATTTATCTAGCTCAATCGTTAAAGCTATTTGTAAGAAGCTTCTTATGGGTTCTAATAATGTTGCTAAAATGGAGGGCTTGATTTTAGGCATTAATTTTTCCCTTGTATTAAATATCAAAAATATTGTTATCGAGGGAGATTCCATGGTCATTTATCATGCAATTGTTAATAGAACTAATTGTTGGAACCTTCAATATCACTTGGACAAGGTCCTTTTCCAACTCCATGCACTATCTCAATATGAGTTTTAACATTGTTATCGTGAAATTAATATGATTTCTCATTTTCTAGAAAATAAGGCCATTGATGATGATCTTCCTCTACAAGATGTTAAGGTGGATTCCTTGCCTTGTTTCCTATAACTCCTTAAATTTTCTTGCTCTTGATGTATGGTATGTCTCCACCATTGTGGATTGGATTATCTAGATTACATTCCTCATTTATTTGACATTTAAATGATGGGGGGGGTCGGTTATTAATTGATATGTATGCCTCGCATGAAGAGACAACCAAAGACTCTCTCCCTAGCTATTTCCAAGGATATATTGTGGTGGTTTTTCTCTTTACAATCATTTTATCTCTATGATGTTATTTTCTTCATTTGTATACTTTTCTCTCATCACTATGGGTTGGACTATCTTAGGTTTTGGTCATATCACAGTAATCTAATTTACAATGGTATTATATATATTTCAAGTTTGAGGGTGATTAGTTTTTTACAGTTATCTATGCATTCTCATATGTTTTGGTTATCATTAAGCTACTGCCATAATTACTATGAAATTTATATGATTTTTTATTCTTTGCAAATTAGGCCATTGATGATGATCTGCCTCTACAAGATGTTGTGGTGGATTATTTACCTTTATTTTTTATAACTCCTCAAAATTACTTTCTTTTGATGTGTGTTCTATCTCCACCATTGTGGATTGGATTATTTCCTATCTAATATGATCTTTAATGATGGGGGTGGATGGATATTACTTGTTTCTTAATATCTTGATATGTATGGCTCTCATGGAGATATGAGAGAAAATTATCTTCTTGGTTCTTTTCAAGGATATGTTGTGGTGGTATATCTCATTACTGCCACCTCACCACCTTGTTATCATTGCTTCATATGTATACTCTATTCTCACCATTTTGAGATGGATTATCTTGGGTGGATTTTTTTATGATACAATATAGGACTAAGAAAAACTCAATTCCCATTTTGGTCCTGTATTGTATCTCATGATATCCCATCACATAATGGTGTAACTTGTGTCTCATAGTTGGAGATGGATGGATTTTTACAACTTTCTAATAATTCTCATTTGTGTATTTATAGTTGGTCATTTCTTGGTGCCGATTCTTCACACCTTGATTATTGATGGCCAGGTTCGGGGGGAGAACCACTCCCTCTTTCTAAATTGATTTTTGGTTTTTGATGTGTGTATTATGTCATGCATATGGATGGTGACATACATCTTCACACATTATTGACTAATGTATTTATGTTGTTGTTGAATATGTTCATGATTTGCATTCGATTTATCTTGCTAAGATATGATGGGGAAATTTATCTTCTCACTTACTATTTTTGAGGCATTTTAGTTAGCATGGTCTAATTGTCTTCTCTTTTTCTAGATATTACTCTAAACCTCGAGATATTCTTTTTGGTCATATCAATTAAGGATTTGTAGACCAGGTTCTCAAGTATTTGGGTTTGTCTGTCTTTATAGTGTAATTGGTGAATGCACTTACTTGGGCTAGGTATTGTTAGGTTTAGAGGATCTTGGATTTACTTGGATGCACTTATGTTGATTTTTTTCTTGAAATACTTATTATGGGGATGGGTTTTTTTAATTTTTGATTGGTGTATTGTTTCCAGAAGATGTTAATTCTTCTTGTTATTTTAGTACTATACCTTTTCATTATGGGATGTATTTGGTTGTTGTGTTAAAATCCATCTATCTATCTACGTTTGGAAAGTATAAATTTTAAATATGAAAAGACTTGTGGCTACTACCCCATGTGGCTAGAAAGCTTATTGTGATTTTGTAGACAACTCAAAGATTGGGCATCAGATTAGTCTAGTGATACAGTTCCATAAATCAAGATGGAAATTCATAGTTGATCTGGAGAGGGATGGATTTTTGTCTAGTCTATCCTTAGTCAGTGTCTGCAATTGAGTTGCATTATAAATGGCACCGTAATACATTAAAAAAATAAGTGTTATCCTAGTTATGTAAATCAGGATGATTCTAAGATGACCCAATCTATGATATTTCTTCTTATTTTTGGGGCAAGGCCGAAGGTTTTCTCTGCTTGGTTCTTTCCTACTGATGCCCCTAGTGAGCCGAGTTGTAAAATAGGTTTAAAATTAATAAAATTATTTGGCCAAATTGCTTTACCAAAAAAATTTATAGTTTTGCAAAATATTATTTATACATATTGAAATAGTGTGCTATTAACTAATATCATTTTATTATTGAAATAATGTGATCTAACAACTCTTTTCACAATTTTCTTATTTTAGTGTAAGAAAGCAATCTAATTCAGTCATTTATGTCAAGCCAAATTTACATTTTCATTGGATGAATTAGTGAGGATGATGCCATGTGGTTAAGAAGTTATCTACGAAGGTTGAAACCTTTGGAGATGTGTTTTGCCTAGGTTCAACCTTTTGGTGATTTTCATGGACAAAACCCCCTTGCACTACATAAAGACTAACTTCTAGTATAGATGTATACTTAATCATCTTGTTTTGATCCACTATAGAAATATAGAGATGTAAATATCTATGTAATCTAGTAGTTCATATAATAATAATAATAATAACCACACAACTATTTTAAACTCTATAAATAATTTTATTTATTTTTAATAACTTTCAAATGTCATTTATCTATTTTTCTATTAATGCAAATTAAATTATATTAAGATCTTATTACATTTTCAATGCATTAATATTTTTTTTGAAATTTTTAACTACATCAATAAAAATAATGTAAAGTCTTAATCAAATATTATTTTGTGGTTTAAATTTGAACCATATCATTAACCAAACATTAAGTTGATGCTTATATGTCAACTCTATTTATTTTTTATTGTTGAGCTTGTAACATTGATCACTATTTATGACCACCATAATAGTCCTCTATTGTGACATGATAGGGTAAACTAATATGAAAATGAATTATGCTTTCAATATATCTTTTTCTATAAAATTGATTTTGTGGAAAGAAGACCTACACTAAATATAAACATCCATTAAAATAAACTTAATTATATGTTTCTGTAATATTATTTTTACTTATTGAACTAGTGTGCTATTATCTAATATCAATTTATTACTTTTGTGTAAAAAATCATTAGCAAAAATGTAAGTAATCTAATAATCATTAATCTTCACTTCAACTACAATTTCAACTATCAAATCACTTAGATGAACAAAAAACAATGCGAACATTGTTGATCCAAAAGTTATGTTGCCATGACTTTAATTTGTAATTATTTAAATTTGCAAATTGATATATTCTAACAACTCTTTTTTTAATGGGTAATAGGCCTTAGCAAAGAAATTTGATTAATAATAATTTTAAAATTACATCTCTGTTCAATGCGGGCACTGGTAGGAAAGAATGGAGAAGAAGACCTTCAGTCTTGCTAGAGACTTTTCAGTCCTGAAGAGAAAAAGGAAAAGGAAATTTTGAATCCTGCATGCAGTTGCGATTGCAAGGTAAGAACAAGGGTCCTTACTTACAAACTCATATTCATATGTCTGTTTATACCAACTAATCCTCTAGCCATTTATATTTTTATAAGGATAAATTTTAAAATGTTTTATTCAACATAAATTGAAAATTCTTCCATCTTCCTAAAATCTGATTGTATGTTCACTCCATTCACTATTCCTACAATTTCTGCAAATCCTTCTAGCTAAGATTGTTGTTAGCAACTAATATAATTTCATTAATAAGTAATGCATATTTAATATCAATAATATTTATCTTTTAAGGTTTGATAGAACATGCATTTGAGAAAGCATTAGAGATCAACTGATTATTCAATTACTTAATCCAGAAAAGTGTGTAAAAAATTATTAGAAGTTAGTAATTTTAATTATATATTAATTATAAGTTGGAAATTGTTAGAATAGACCAGTAACTCAAAATTATACTACTACCCATTCACATCATTTGCAAACATGTTGTATCAGAAAGATAGAAATGCATACATATGTTTTAACTATAAACAATATTTAAAAGTAAGATCCACACCTATGTATGGGTATACATGTATGTAAATACTTCCTATGAAAACTCAGTCTTACCTTTCAAGATTAATTTAATTTGCTAAAGACAATTGCTAGAGATCATACAATTTCATGTTAGAACATAACCATTAAATCAAAGTTTGAGATGGGGAAGCATTATATAAATTTGAGCGATTACTATTTAGTAAATATGATTTCAGTCAAGGACCCTTGTATTAGGCATTCTTTCCAATTGTGGACATGTATCAATATAGGGTATTCCTATATAAATTGATAAGTAAAATATTATGAATGAATCCTTACTTTAGTTTAAAGCAGAATTGGATAGTATTAAAACTCATTTATGGAGTCATGAATAAGGACCAATATACCAAATTTATATGTTCTTATGTATAATTGTCTATATATAAAGTATAAATTTGGGCCATGGGCTAGTCACAGAAAATTTGATTAGACTTTTTAGAGCCTTTCAAAAATATTCAAATTCCACAAAATAAACTCCTTGAACCTAATATACTTTTTGGACAAAGATTCATCACATTAATTTATAGGAATTTCTTTCGAACAAAAATATTAATAGTCCAAAACAAAACATAGACATATAATGATGAAGCCTAAAATTTTGGAATTGAAAATACATCATGTCTATTATAAGAAAGAGGTGATTACTATACGTAAGGTAATTTTTATTTATTTATTCTATTAAAGTTTTTCTAATATTCTAACAACCTTTGGCATCACCCCATTGAACCCAAGATCACCTTCTTCCTACACAAACTCTCCTTCCATAAGCCTATAGGTGAACCCAAGATCACCTTCTTCCTTTGGTATCATTTCCTACACAAACTCCCCTTCCATAAGCCTAGAGGTGAACCCAACATCTGTTCTGTCTGTAAGAGTTGTGAGTCTGTTTATCATGTGTTTTTTTATTGTTTCTTTGCAAAGGAAATCTAGAACCTATTTGGTCTCTCATTAAATGTTAACTTCACTCTATTTCATGTGTTATCTAGTACAATCTTGAGTGGTGATATATTCAATAACTCATTCCGGTCTACCTTTTCTATTTATATACTTTGGCACATTTGGAAGCATAGTAATGATGACATTTTTAGTGGGAAGGCTAGATTCCTTACCGAGTCTCTGTGAAGACTCATATTTTCTAATATTGCTTCGTAGGTAACAACCATTCTCTAGTTGAAGGAGGAGAAGTTCATAAAATTGTGGCAAGATGGGAAGGCCGAGGTATGCATAAAAGATGTATTTTATGGATACTCTATAGTCAGAGCCAAAGAACCCAAGGACAAGTTTGATAGCACACTTAGAGAGTTTTTGGACCAATTCAAAGCCAACAATTATAAGGATAAGCAATCTGGTACCAATGAACCTCCTTTTACCATTGTGCAAAATACAGGCCCCTTTGTTGTAGACCCTTCTGATCCAGGACCTTTCGACAGAGCCTTAGGACCAGGTGTTGTTGGTAGATCTATTATTGTTGCTCCTACAGGGCTCCCTACCTCTTCTAACGGTACCTATGTTGAATCCAATAATATCATGCCTCCTAAAGATCCAGATGTTGGAATATTCCATGCTCAAGTTGTTGGCAGACCTCCTTCTACTAATTAATAATAACATCCACAAATAATTCATCTCTTATTATATAATTAATATATATAAATTATTTAATAATATATATATTTTTTAAAATTAAATAACTATTATATGAAATGGTGTGGTTTCAAGCATTCTATAATGAATCTATACCTTACATGTCCAATTGCTTGAGCCTTTCTCAACTCTTTTGCACTGAATTTATACCTTACAAAGTCCAATTATTTAATCCTTCCTCAACTCTTCAATGTGATTAAGTATGCATGAGGTATCTCTATTTAAATAGTAGAGTATGATTGCAACAATTATTTTAGAAAAAGTAAACGCAATCAGTAATACAACTTAAGTTTGTAAGTAAAAATGAATGACCTAAATAAAGATTTTAGAATCTTTATCTTGGATTAAACCTAGTATCACACTATTGTTTGCCTCAAGACAACCAGAATATTCATTTTGTTCCACATAATGTTGAGCCTATATTAGTAAAATTTTCCACCTATTGGCTTGAATTCATAATTTATAATTTTTTTTAATATTCTATTTGATTTATCTCTCCCCTTGTCTTATTTATTATATCTAAAGGCTAAATGTATATATAAATACTTTTGAAGAGTTATTAAATCTTATGGGAATGTGTTCTTTTAGTTTAATTCAAAATGGTTAAAATTTTGAAAATAGTATTTTTACGTATTTACACAATAGTATGTCCCATTTTTCAACATTATTGAATTAAAAATATCAACAATCAACACATTTTAATCATTACAGTGAACAAATTATGAAGAATTAAAGATAATGTAAACTATTGATTTGTTTCATTTTTCTATAAATTTGATTCATAGTCTTTATGAATTAAAAATTCTATTATTAGTTCCTACCTATGAACAAATTATGAAGAATTAAAGATAATGTAAACTATTGATTTGTTTCATTTTTCTATAAATTTGATTCATAGTCTTTATGAATTAAAAATTCTATTATTAGTTCCTACCTATGACAGGTATATTATTGCTCTGTTTGATGCAAATCAACATTTAATTCAACCAATAGTGTCAAACATATATGTAAATGATATAGATTATAAATTTGTGCATATTTTAAAATTCTTAAACTACCAGTTGCACATTTTTTGAACGTGTGCAACAAAATGTCGATAGAAAGTATGTGTTGAGTAGAAGGGGGAAGGGTAGGGGTGGTAAGAATAATATTACGAATGGTGCACATTTGCAGTATGCAATTAATAAATGTGTTGGTAAAGTTTAATTAAAATATTTGTTTATATTTTTTTAAATGTTTTTTATTTTAAACAATGCATAATTTTAACATGCCAATATTATTAATAATATTATACCATAGATTCTATTAATCTATCTATCACCAGATACCTTTAATGAGTAATTAACATATGAATATAGTTAATACTAATTAACTATAGCTTCTTAAAAGTACTTTGTTAATGTATGAATATAGTTAAGGGTAATTTAGTATAGGTTCTTAAAGGTATTTTGTGCTAGAGTGATTAACTGGAGGTATGGTAAATCACTAGTATTTATATTAAGATGTTAAAAATTAGTATGAAATATAGAATTCCTTTTAAGGGAGAAAAATTATAATACACTATTTGTGTATTCATATAGTTTGTAATTTTTTGAGAGGCTTTGATTACTAAATGTAGGGAGATATTGTGATGGAAAGGAAACCAAAAAAGAAAAACATGTATGTTTAATAGTGTGAGACAGGTTATAGATAGGATTTGAAATCAATATATAAGATAATTATTTATTTAGTATTGACTATATTGATAAGATAAAAATAAGTGTTAACATTTTAATTTAAGATAATTTGTAAGAAATAAAGATTAGAATATAATATTTGTGTTTTGATATAGTTTGAAATTAAAATTTTTATTAAAAATCATTGTTTAGCATGTGTATGTTTAATTTTTGTGACCTTTTGAACATTGTGTTTAATTTAGGTGTTTAATGTTAAAGCCTTATACTGAAAGTTGTAAGTCATCTTCTTAAAGCATTTAAAATTTTATTTGAAGCAATTGTTTAAATGGGTGTGGTAAAGATTTAAGGTAGTTACATGAAGTGATAAACCAATTTATTTATGCTTTGAACTTGGGTAATAGAGATGGTCTTGCAATGTGAAATTGCTTCGATATTGGCAAATGTCTTAATGTTTTAATATTTTTATGGAGTGTATTATCTTCTACAAAGAATAGCATCACATATAGCTTAAAGCAAGGCAATAGAAAGTGTCAAATCAGTGTATTTATCCTTTCAACTTGTAGATTATAGATGGCCATGGAATGTGAACTTGCTTGGATATTGTCATTAAATCACTTAGTTTCAATTGATCTTTTTTAAGTATAGAAGATAATATATTATCGATTGTAATATTATTTAAGCCTATTTCTTCCCCAATTTGCATTACTTCCAATAATAATTTAAAAATGTATTGGATGCAAGTAGTTAAATTGGGTGTTAAAAAGATTTAAGGTTGATTTATAATTATAAATATGTTAGATAAGTTAAAGCTGGATAAAAGGAAGCTCCTAGTTGGTCTATTTATCCTTTTAATTTGGGAATTACATATGGTCTTGTAATGTGAAATTGCTTGAATATTGTCAAATGTCTTTATGTTGAAAAGAAGAAGTCGTTTAGATTTCATTTGATTTTTTTAGTATTTATATAAATATTATTTTAGATCAAAATATGAGATTGTTATAAAGGTAATGATGTATTTATTCTTTAAATCAATGGGTCATTTTTTATATTAAAAAAATAGATAGATAATAGTGTATGGAAAATCTAAGGAACATTCAAATCCCATAGTACATTTATTTTGAGTCGGTGAAAGGAAAATAGCATTTGCATAAGTTAGAAAAGTAATGAACATTCACATCCCACAGTACATTTATTTTGAGTCACAAAAAGAAAAATTGCATTTGCATAAGTCACATAGTACATTTCACACTGGAAGAGAGGTAGTTTGTCATTTTGGTGAGGTGAAGAGGGTAGGTAGTTCTTGCAAAGAACTCAATTTTGGCTTTAATATTTTCTTTGTTGATTATTGGAGTGATTTCATAAGTATGTGTAGCACGTGGAAGTAATGGCACCTGCAAGAAACAAGAATAATCAACATTTATTTAGTACAAAGCATTGTAGAGAAAGGAATTAGGATTTGAAGAAGTAATATTGCAATAGAGGAAACGGTAAAGTAATTGAAATGACAAGAAATCATAAAAGGTGCAAGAAAATATCATTACCTTCATGAAGGTGTTGTTTGTGGGTTCCATAAATTGGAGCAAAGACCATAGTTAGGTTTTGTGCCTATAATGACTCAAATTTTACACCCCCATCTAAAACACTATTTTTGTAGGTTACCATTGGAGCATTATGACTTGGTGCAAGCGAATTGGTGACTTGCATTTGTAACACCCCAATCATGGACTCACCTGTGTAGGTTCCTTGTGGATTTGTAGGCTTAGCTAGGACTGCATTATCGACCATTGCAACCAAGTTTATTCTATCTCTTCATTTTATCCTTTATAATTTGTATAATCCTTTTATCATCTCATTTTTCTTAGTTCATTTCCATTATATATTTATAACTCATCATCATGTCATTTTCTTCTTATTTTGTGCTCGCAAAGTAGTTATTTTCCATTACTTTTATACTTTATTATTTCATTTCATTCTCTATTAAGCCATCCATACTTTGTACATATGAGATGCCAATGCATTGCATTGGGGTCCAACATTCGTGTTGTAGTCCTAGACTCACACCTTTTTTGAGGTAGTGAGCTTGCAGAGCTTGATATTTTTTCATTTTAGTTAGCTTATTCATTTCCCATAATTAGAATATTCTTAACTATCTTCATGTTTTAGTTATAAGCATTTTATTTACATTTGGTTAATCAAGTCACATTAAAAATATTCACTTAAGCAATCACACTCAACCACCTTGAAGTAACCAAGAAGACTCTTATCGCATTTGATATCCCTAGCAACATGAGGTGGTGCAAGGAGGTAGTCCATCCCTTGATACTTTAACTGGTCTCTAGGTTAGTGTATTATTTTCTTCCCCGTAGTGCCATTTAGATTTCAGACCATGACTTTTTTTTGAAACCTACAAGAAAAACTAAAAATAAGGGGAGAAGCAAAAATATGGCAACAAGATGTTATTTAGAAATAGTGGTTGCTCTAACTGATTTAATATATGTTTTTTCATTAATGGAATTACAAGGATTATTAACGATTGACAGAGAAAAGCTAAATCTATATCCAATACACTTGGACTCTAGAAGCTTTACTTGCATTCTAGGCTGCCTTCATACCCATCAAATTCATGGGATCAAGGTGTGTTGGATACACACTCTATTTTTGGTATGTATTTTTGTTCTCACTAAGTTTGATGTATCTATTTTGAGAACACAACCCTTTAGGAACCATATTGGCATTCAAACAGCTCTTCGCCATTGCACACCTACTCAAGCAAGTTAGTTAGGCACCACACTATCAGGTAGGAACAGGTCTATTGTAAAGTTATGATTACAAATAAACGTTGATAGTTTTCCTATGTGGATGTTTTTAATTATCCTCATTTGTTTCATTTTTTTTTCTATTGATTATAAAATATTCATTAGCATTTACAAAAATATACACAAATGTTCACCATCTCAAAAAGATAAGCTCCAAAAGGAGACTAGTTTATGGTTACAGAGTTACACCATCATAACATTTGAGTCAAACTAATAAAAGATATATATTTTAGATATCATTTCCCTATGATTAACCCATGCAATCCATATAAATGAACCTTTAGTCCATTTAATAAACTTGTCATTTTGTGCATAAACTCTAGATTATGGAGGAACAACAACAAGAGGGAAAATAGTCACTAGATTGGCATGTACTGGTTTACCCTTCTCAAGAATGTCTTTCTCCATCAGATCATGTTTTCTTTAGGTTGTTGAGGGTTTAATAAAATGATGGTATCTATGTATGTATCTAGATAGTGGTGTACCCATATGCAATATCCTTCTTCAACACTCTACCAATACTTTTATTTAGCAATTTAGTGAATTTATTCTCATCTAGTTTCATGATGATAGTCACATGCATAAAAATGCTATGATATATGAGACTCCGAAGAGACACGTTAAGGTTTCTAACTCTACCATTACAAATGTCTTTAATATGCATTTTTTAGATGGACCATATAATTTCAACAGAAAGAATAGACCAAAATAAATTGTAATTTTTATTTAGGCTCAAGAACTTGCTAGTAAGTATATGCAATAAATAAAAATTATGGTGGAAATATAGGCTGAAGATACCCCAAACTTCCTTGGAAAAGAAATAGTCAAAGAAAATGTAGGAAATGGTCTCATAGCTTTTACAAAAAGAACATATATTAACATCCCCATTTGTCTTTTTTAGAGGTAGTTTATGCAGGAAGAAGTGTCACATGAAGTAGCTTTTCATGGGCTCAATAGGTCTATACCACACATCAACTAGATGTTTGCTCCAATCTAAAGGCTCAAGGTTCATGTTCTAATGAGAGTTAAGGTGTTCAAAGGTTTCTTAGTTATCAGAGAGGAATTTGTATACAATTTTGGCTTTAGTATTAGGAAGGTTGGTACCATCAAGCCACTTTTAAGGGTATAAATCATATCCTCTTTGGTTTCACAGTCCTTTGGAAGAGCCAATTTGTAGTTGGATTCTCTAACCATAGAGTATGTTCTCTAGTGAGATTGAGGAATATCAAATTTACCTTGCAACTCCTTCCAGTTGATAACCTTTCCCTCTCAGATAATATCAGAGAAGTTTTGTATCCCATGGCTAGCCCATTTCCTTGCTGAGCAAACCTGAATGAAGGCCAAGGGATTATTGTCATGTTTGAGATTCCACCATATTGCTTTCTCTCTACATATCTTTTTTTTCTGATCAATGCAACTTTTATTTGTTATTAAATTTCTCACATGCTCCCAACAGCTCTTCCAAATGGCCTTGAATGCATTGGATATTGGGGATTTGATTACAAAGTTTCTAGACAATAAATATTAATATGGAGCCCCTTCCAAGAAGAGGTATTAATAGGATTGGCCCTAGATATATTGTTTCTAACAAGAACCTTCCAAGGATCATCCCCCAAAGTGTCTTTGTCAATCCATTTGACTAGAAGAGTAAGCCCTTGTATTCTAAGGTCCTTCAAACCCAGCCCCCATTCTCTTTGCCCATAGTACACCGATTTCATTTCACAACATGTATTTTTTGTAATGCTTACCATAGAACCACAAAAAATCTCTAACCTTTTTCTAGATGTAATTGAATTGAGCTTGATTAAATAGCCAGGCCGAGGCATTATAGATAGTGTAAGAGAAGAGCAGTTTTTGGCATACTTGGACTCTAGTTGCTAGTGAGAGATAATTTGTGTTCCATTTTTTAAATTTTCTCTCAATCTTATCCTTAATCTAATTACACATATCTCCTATTAGTATAATAAGGTCCAAGATTACTGAGAGTGGGGGGGGGGGGGGGGGGGGTTGAATCAATAATCTATCCAATCACATAAATCTAAACCTTTTAATTTATTTCTATATTCTCTTATCAACATGCATTCACCCTTTTAACATTAACATAAAATAAACATCACATCAAAGCTAATCATCCACACATAACACTAGTATTTTTATTGTGGAAACCCAACTTGGGGAAAACCACGGTGGGGATGGCACCCACTAACAAATATGCACTCTTTTGGAGCACATTAGGTTAAGATCTTAGCCATGTTAAAATCTTACAATAGGTTCTGGTAAGAGAAATACCCTGTTATAATTCTCCCAGTCAAGGGATTTACCTTTAGCCCTGTTAGGAGTGGCATGGTTGAAGGACTTAAAACACAAGTTAATGTCTCACCCTATTAAAATATTTACAAATCAAACCTATTAAGATCTACTTGGTTAAGGGATTTGTCTTGATGAAAATGTTAGGGATCAACAAGTAAAAGTGATCTAGTGAATAGCTCTTTTCTCAACTAATACAGATCTAATTCATGCTCAAACTCTACTTCACATGCAACCTTTTCAAGACCTCTGATTGCAACCTTTGTTCATTGATATTCTTCTTCCTTTTGCTTCCTCCACACACATCATAATACATCAAAAATGATATAAATATTATTTACAACTTAAGATAGAAAAAAACCCTAATACATCATTACAATACAATCCCTCTCAATCCTTGAACCTTAAAGTGTAATACCAATTATCATTTACAATTTCATATTCATGTCATCCTCTAGATCCATCACATAATTGATTTGATGAGGAAAAGTCAAACCACATCACACTTTCCAATGTTATTGCACAACTACAAGAGATTTGATTACCACGATCATAAAAATACCACCTCATCATTCCACATCAATTTTCTACATCACTACAACACTTCGAACACAATAATTTATCACAACAAGGTGAAACATCACCGGTTAAGGATTTGACTGATTGTACTACAAACTTATTTTACTTTTCATTGAGTGATCTTCTAGCCATTGTAACTCTATCTTCTGGTCACCAATCATGATGTGCTCGTGCTAGCAACTCCATAACATATTCAAGATAATATATCATGAATCACAATACTTGAATCCAAACCTGTTTGACAAAATCATCAAATCATCACTCCTTGGGTTCATCTTATTCTTCCAATTGACATGTCACCCTTTAATTAATCATAAGTCACAACATACATAAGATAAACCTATACGGTCATAGATATAGCATCTAGAGACATCACTTAGTCTCCCATTACATTTGCACACTCCAAATCTCAACACAACTTGAGATTCATTCAACTAATCATTCCTCTGCTTATCAATAACATATTCAACAAATAAACATCTAGTTGACATCAATGAAAATATCATAACTGGTCATCCTATCATCAAATCGACATCAAACACATACCATAATATACTCAACTCATCTGATCATTAGTTATATCAACGATCTCCCCCTTTGGCATTGATGGCAACACCAACTATACCAAATCAATACCATATTTTTTTGATACACATGCCTCAATCTCTTATACTCTCCCCTTATCTCATTTGTTCTTTTCTCATTAATTTTGGATCAATCATCTAATACTCTCCCCCTTTGATAAAAATGCCAAAGATTCAACATGCCTAAGTCATGTTTTTGTTGCAACTATCTTCATGTAACAAGTTGCTCCCCCTAAGGAGTAGTCCCCTTAATATCAACCCAGAGTGAAAGATATAACATTAGTCAATTGGATTGATGCAACATCTGCATCTTAATTTTTTTATGTACGGGGATAACCCCTAACTTACTTCTGAGATACTCAAAAATATCCTTAGATAGTAACTTCGTGAAAATATCTACTATATGTTCCTTTGTTGGTACATATTCCAACTTCACCTCCATCTCTTTAACTTTATCTCTCACAAAGTGATACTTAATTACAATGTGCTTAGTCTTCGAATGCATAACAGGATTATTATAAATGTTTATTGCACTGGTATTATCACAATACATTGTTACTGGTTTTGTTACCTTCTCCTTAATTCCTTCAAGAATTTGCTTCATCCAAGCAATCTGAGTACAATTAATTGTTGCAGCCACATATTTTGCCTATGTTGTGGATTGTGAAATATATTTCTATTTTGTGTTTTTCCAAGACACAACTCTTCCTCCAAGAAATAATGCACCACCATTTGTGCTCTTTCTACCATCCATGTTTCCTTTTGAATCAACATTTGTATACACTTCCAAATTTGAAATCTCCTTTTTGAGGATACCACAAGACATAATCCACAATGCCTTTTAGATATATGAAAAATCCTCTTAAGTGCAATCATATTTGACTCCTTAGGATTTTCTTGAAATCTCACAATAATACCAACTACTTGAGCAATGCCCGGTCTACTGTAAACAACATAGTGCAACTTACTGATCATAGATCTATAAAAAGTAGTACCAATAGCACCAAATTCATCATATTTAGACAATTTACAACCTTTAATCATGGGGGTACCAATTGGTTTGGAATCATCCATGCCAAAAGTCTTTAGTACTTCTTTTGCATACTTAGATTGACTGATATAGATATACCATTATTCAATTGTGAAACTTGCAATCCATTAAAAAATTTGATCTCCCTAATCATAGACATGTCAAAATCCTTCTTCATTTTATCAAAAAATGGTAAACTAGTCCCATCATCTCCTCCAAAGATAATATCATCAATAAATACTTCATCTATCAACAACTTATCTCCTTCAATTTTAAGATAAACATTACTATCATCAGTTGTTCTATCAAAACCAATCTTAATCGGATAGGAATGTAACCTTTCAAACCATGCTCTTAGTGCTTGTTCTATTCCATTTAATACCTTTTGCATCTTGCATAACATGTCCTTTTCTTTTTCAAAGAAAAACCATTTGGTTGTTCTATGTAGACCTCTTCTTCAAGAACACCATTCAAGAAAAAAGATTAATTTACATCCATTTGGAAAACTTTGAATTTCTTATATGCAGCATAAGCAATTAGAATTATTACCCCCTCTAATCTTTCTATTCGAGAAAAATTATCACCATAGTCTTGTCCTTCTTCTTGCGCATATCCTTTTCATACAAGCCTTGTTTTTTTCCTGATCACATCTCCATCTTTGTTAAGTTTGTTCCTAAAACCCATTTGGTGCCAATCACATTTTTATATTCAGGTCTAGGACAAGTGTGAACCATGTATCATTCTTCTCAATTTGATCAAGATCCTCCTCCATAAATCTTACCTAATCTTCATCCTTGATTGATTCCTTAACTATTATAGGCTCATATTTTTTGAGATCAAACAAGTACTTTATCTAAGATTTATTCTTTTTAGAACATCTACATTCTTATCACTAATAATTTGATCAATGGAGTGATTTAACTTCACATACCTAGGTATTATAGATTTAGTTCTAGGCTCTTATTTTTCTACTAGTTGAACCACTTCTTCCTCATTATTTTGTTTTGCTTGTTCATACACTTTCGATTCAATGTACATAACTTCCCAATCATCCTCAATCACTTGCTTGATTGAATCATCATATTTTTTAGGGTATTCATTAATCTTTACATTAGCAGTCTCAATCATTTTCTTAGTTCTCTTATTGAAAGACTTTAATTTTAGTAGAATGACCCTAGAAATTTCTTTCATCACTTTTTGGATCAAACTTGCCTTTAAGTGATAATCCCATTTAACGTAACATTTGATGCCAAAGACTTTGAAATATTTAACACTACAAGAATGGTCATACCAAAGCTCATAAGGTGTCTTATCAGTTCCTTTCTTTACTTACACCTAGTTCAATGTGTAAAATATTATACTAATTGCTTCTCTCCAATATATCTTAGGTACATTACCTTGAATCAACATTGTCCTTGCAACATCCACTATAGTTTTGTTCTTCCTCTCTACAAACCATTTTATTGTGGGGTTCTTGGAGAAGAAATTTGTCTCTTGATTCCATTATCTTCACAGTACTTGAAAAATTCTACAGAAGTAAACTCGCCTCCTCTATCAGATCTTAAATACTTTATGCTTTTACCTAATTCTTTCTCCACTAGTGCCTTGAATGATCTAAACTTATAGAATGCATCAGACCTCTCCTTCATGAAAGTGATCCACTTTTTTTTTGAGTAATCATTAGTAAACAATATGAAATATCTATTACCATTATAACTTTTTTTTCTCATAGGCCCACAAAGATCAGTATGCACCAAATCAATTATGTTCTTTGATGAAAAATATTTACTCTTGAAATTGTAGATCTATTCAACTTACCCAGCTAACATTTCTTACACTTTATGTTGTCTGGTTTCACAAGTTATGGAAATCCTCTTATTGCTTTTGTCTTACTTACTTTTATCAAATTGTCAAAGTTAACATGATAAAATATCCTATGCTACAACCAACTATCTTCAACCTTAGCAACCAAAAAGTTGTTCAAATTATTATTCGAATAGAATAAGTTACCTCTAGTTTACCTACTAGATGCAATCTCATCACCCGAGATTCCAATTATTCTACATACAATACCTTTGGATTCCAACTGATAACCCTTATTGTTTAGCTAGTCTACAGTCAATAGATTATAAGTTAGACCATCCAAAAAGTAAACTTCATCTATATTACTCTTTCCATTTATAGATATAGTCCCTTTTCCTTTAACCAAGCAAGGTGAATTGTTACCAAATCTTACCACACCACCATCAAAAACATCAAGCTTAGTGAGCTTACTCTTGTCACCAGTCATGTGATGTGAGCACCCGTTGTCTATAATCCATTCAGCATTGTGTCCCATGTGAGAGACCAATGCCTTTTCTCCTTTTGATGGATCTTCTTTGACTACAAAAAACATTATATCCTCTTCCTCGTTATCATCTAATTCATCATTCGTAACTCCTTCATCAACTTCAACATAGCATTATTTATTTTCTTTCCCCTTAATTTTTTTGAACTTATCCTTTTGTTCACCATTAGGACATCTAGAAGTAATATGTCCAATCTTATTACATGAGAAATATTTCAGTGGTAGCTTACCCTTGTACTTAATAGTCCCTCTAGGAAATCTCCTTGCAAGCAATGCTTCAAATTCTCCCTGTCTCCTTTCATCATCCAAAAGAGCTTCAAATTCCTTAGAAAGAATTGACATGTAATCAAAATCATGACTTAACTCTTTACCTTTCCTTACCGGTAAATTTTACACTAATGCCTTGAAGGCTACTTCGACTCTTGGAACATTGTTATCAAATTTATTTATCTCAAATGCAGTAAGATTACCAATTAGTCCATCTATACTAACTTTGTCAAAAGTTATCAAATCATTTATGGAAGACACTCTAATGGCATAAGTAGGTAATAAGGTTCTCATCATTTTACTCACCACAATATAATCATCAATATTTCCACCAGCACCTCTGATAGCACCAACAACTTCTTTTATTTTTTTACCATATTGAGCAATATTTTCACCTTCTACCATCTTCATGTCATCATATTTTCCTCTAAGGTTATATTCTTTATCTTTTTGCACATGAACATTTCCACCATAGATTAGCTTCAACTTCTTCCTAACTTCATAGGCAGTATCAAGACCATGAACATCAACATATTCAATATCAAATAGGGTACTTAAAATGGCTTCTTGCGCTTGAGTATTCTTCTGTTGTTCCTTCAGTTGATTTGCATTAAGTGTTCCAGTAGGTGTGGTATACTTATTTTTTACATGCATCCAATATTGTGATCTCATACCTTTTAGGTATAACTTCATTTTGTCACTCCATATCAGGTAGTTTTCCTTGGTAAAATTGTGATGCTCCTTCCTCATCATTGGATCTTTTCCTCAAGCTATTAGGCTTATCACAAAGAGGACCAAGGCTCTGATACCAATTGTTAGTATAATCAGGTCTAATATTTCTGAGAGGGGGAGGATGAATCGGTAATCTATCCAATCACATAAATCTAAACCTTTTAATTTATTTCCATATTTTCTTATCAACGTGCATTCACCCTTTTAACCTTAACATGAAATAAACATCACATCAAAGATAATCATCCACACAAAACAACACAGAACACCAATATTTTTTATCGTGGAACCCTAACTTGGGAAAAACCACAGTGGGGATGGCACCCACTAAGAAAAATGCACTCTTTTGGAGCATGCTCAGTTAAGAGCTTAGCCCTATTAAAAGCTTGCAATAGGCCCAATTAAGATTAAGACCCTATTTGAAGTCACTCGATCAAGGGATTTACCTTTAGCCTTGTTAGGAGCTTCACCCTATTAGGAGTGGCTAGGTTAAAGGACTTCAAACACAAGTTAATGTATCACCTTGTTAAAGGATTTACAAATCAGACTTGTTAGGATCTACCAAGTTAAGGGATTTTTCTTGATGAAACTATTAGGGATCAACAAGTGAAAGTGATATGGTGAATAGCTCTGTTCTCAGCCAATACAGATCCAATTCATGCTCAAACTCTACTTCACATGTAGCCTCTGCAAAACCTCTTATCACAACCTCTCTTCATCAATCTTCTTCTTCCTCTTGCTTCCTCCACACACATCATAATACATTAAAAATGATATAAATATGCTTTAGAACTTAAGGTAGACAAACAACCCTAATACATCATTACAATACATTCCCACTCAATCCTTGAATCCTAAAACATAATACCAATTATCATTTAAAATTTTGGATTCATGTCGGCCTCTAGATCCATCACATAATTGATTTGACAAGGAAAAGTCAAACCACATCACACTTTCCAATGTTCTTGCACAACTACAAGAGATTTAATCACCATGATCATAAAAATGCCAACTCATCATTCTACATCGATCTATTGCATCACTACGATCCTTCGAACACAATCATTTATCACAACATGGTACAACATCATCAGTTAAGGATCTAACCGATTGTACTAAGAACTTCTTTTAATTTTCACTATGTGATCTTATGTCCATTCTAACTCTATCTTCTGGTCACCAATCATGATGCAGTCTTGCCAAAAACTCCATAACATAGTCAAGATAATATATCCTGAATCACAATACTTGAATCCAAACCTATTTGACAAGGGTTCATCTTGTTCTTCATGTTGACCTGTCACCCTTCAATTAATCATAAGTCACAACATACATAAGATAAACCTATGAGGTTATAGATATATCATCTAGAGACATCACTTTGTCTCCCGTTACAATCGCACACTCCAACTCTCAACACAACTCAAGATGCATTCAACTGATCATTCCTCTACTTATCGATAACATAGTCAACAAATAAACACCTAGTTGACATCAATGAAAATATCATAATTGATCATCCTATCATTAGATCAACATCAAACACATACCATAATATACTCAACTCATCTAATCATTAGTTATGCCAATATCTCCTAGGTTAGGATTGACTTAAATGGGATACCCAAGTATTTAACTTTGTGATTAGGGCCTCCCCATGCAAGCTCAATCCTGTTACACCATCTAGGAGGTTGGTCAATCCACCCTAGCATAATATTTGGCAATGAAACCTTGCTTCTGAAGGCTATACAAAATAAGTCAAGTTTGTTCATTAGATTGTATAAATTGTCCTCAACAAGTTCTATGGTGATTTTTATATCATCAAAAAATTGGATATTAGATAATTCCTCTCCATTAGGAAGCTCTACACCCTTAACTCTTGGGGATAAAGAGTTATCCCTAAGGATATAGTACAAAGCATATGTAACTATAACAAATAGTGTTGGCACCAATGGACACCCTTTCCTTATTGGCCTAGAAAGATCAAAAGCTTAAAATCTAACTCCATTCACCTAAACCCTTGCATTAACATCATTCAAAAGAGTTAGGAGCATTTGGTAGAAAAATATAGGGAACCCCAAACTACTAAGCATCATAGCAATAAAATTCCATTCAATTTTTTCACATGCTTTATCATAGTCAAGAGAAACATGCACGTCTACTTCTTAGAGTCTCTATACCAGTCCATAGCCTCCCAAAAGGTGATTAGATTCTCTAGAATGTATCTTCCTTTCATAAAGCCAGTTTGGATAGGGTTGATGATATGAGGAAGGACATTCTCCAGCCTTAATGCTAGTATTTTTTCCAATATCTTGTAAGACACATTAACAATGTAATAGGCCCCCAATTTTTTTATCAATGTTTTATCTCCATCCTTGGGGATAAGTTTGATGAGACCGATTTAATGTCTGCCCCAAGAGATATATTATCAATGGCTTCTATATAAACATGGAGGAGCTCATTACCAATCCAAGATATATTGTTTGTGTAGAACTCCACCGAGATTCCATCCAATGTAGGAGCTTTTTCATTACTCAAGTTTTTTATAGCATTATTGATTTCCTCCATAGTTATAGGTTTGTAAGGCATGTTTGCCTCTTCAATAGATACCTTTTTAGGAGTAATGCCACTGATTTTTGTCCTAGAATTATCCATGTCCTAACCCACATCTTCAAAAGTGAAGAACTTCTTATAGTAGCCTACAAAGGCCTAAAGAATATCATTTTGGGTGCTTAGTTATTTCCCTTCATCCCAAATAGACTTAATCTTCTCCCTAGTCTCTTTAGTTTTGAGGCTCTAAAAAAATATATAGAGCCCTTATCCCCATGACTGATCCATTTAAGTCTGGTTAGAGTTTTGGCACCTTGAGTATTGGAATTTTGTAAACTCCTAAGGGAGTCTCTCTAATGAGCCACGGACTCTTTTTCATCAATATTGGCCGGGTCACTTTATAGGCATTCTTCAGCCTTAGATAGGTTATTTTGAAGATCAAATTCCAATCTTCTCCTATCTTTGGCTTTCTTTTTGGCCACTACCTAAAAAATGGTTTTCCAACTCTTGATATTCTGCGATCATCTTTCAATAGAAGTATGGTGCTTAACAACCACTTTATTAAACCATCTAATAATATAAGTAGTAGTATTAACATCCCCATCTTTTAGCATGGTAAAATTCAAGGAAAATCTATCTTTTCTCCCCTTCTCCAAGAAATTCTTACCAATTTGAAAGATATCAACAATAGCACGATGGTCATCTAATAGGGAATAGGGGGTGACTTTAACACAAACACCCCTGGCATCTTTCTTAAAATTGAATACATCCCTATTAACATAAAATCTGTCTAATCTCTAAAATATCCTCTTATTTCTATTTTGATAGCCAAAAATTTGTAAGAGATATATTGATAGACACACCTCATGGGGAATTATGAAAATAACACCACATTGAAGAGTGCATATAAAAAAAAATGGCCAAAAGCCCCTCTTAATATGTTAGCATAAAGCTATGTTGATATCTTAAGGAAAAGAAAAGAAAGGAAGAATACACACCTATGAAAGATAGTTATCATTTCCCCTTAGTGTAGAGATAAGTACAACCATAACATATACTATTATGCTTCTATCCATGAAAAGATATGATTGCACATAATATTGTACCACTACAAATGATAATAACCCCCCTATAGAGCTATGAATGTCACATATAGTGAGGAAAAATGTAATAGATAAGAGTTTGATTAATTATGAGGGATGAGGAAAAGAACAAACTCAATGTCACTTGTCATGTGAGTAGTATCATCATTAAGAAGCCTTTGATCAAGTCTCCCTTAAAGGAACTACAATCAACAATGGCATGGCTATGCATGTGACAATACACAAAAAAAAAAGATAGATTTGTGTGATTGTGTTTTTAATATTTATGATCTTTTGGAGGAGGAAGATTTAACAAGAGGAATTTAAGAAGCATAAAAAATGTATTATATTGCCTCAATAAAGGATAGAGATCAAGAATAAATACTATATCATGTGAAGGAAGGGTTGTTTTCTTGCTAGGATGAGGTAATGGAGAAGGGGAAAGAAATGGAGGATAAAGTTGATAACCTACACCTTCTATGTAAGAGTGTGGAGTGAGTTTGAAGAGAAATTTGATTCCTTGTTCCAAACACTCACTTGACCATGTCTATTATATCCATACTTAGAAAGTATTTTAAAACCAACATTATGATGTGTTTTTGATGGAGGAATCACATCACAAATCCACTAAAATGTGTTATGTAATAATATTGTGAAGCTCAAAAAGGATGTATGGATGAAGAAGGATTGATCATTTGGTGAGAATTAAAACCCATATTAGCCTCGTGCATAACCAAATTATTATCCAAACGTGTATGAGAGGGAGTAGTATTAAGGAAATGATGTCACCCTTTTTCACCAAAAGATCTCCATAAATGTTGAAAGGAAACTTGTAACCATATAATGACAATTTTCACAACCCAAAAGATAAATATATGAAAACAAGTATTCAAAATCCATATGAAAAATAATAACAAAAATTCTATCAAAAGATGACATAAGATATACCTTGGGAAGACCCTCAAGAGGGAAAAACTCATCCTACAAAAGCATCCATGAATCATATATTATTCAACAATGCAAACATTACAATACATCTTCATAGCCTTCATGAACACCTCTGAAACATAAAGACTCTCCAATGCAACCTCCATGCATTCAAGCATGTAAGCACACATCCCATACCATTCTTTACATGTGTAATATTTGGAAGAAGACTCAATACCCCAACTAGCCAACCTTAGACAACTACCCTTGTGTTTTATTTTATAGAAACAAGCTCACACAAAACCACCATGTGGTATTACATAAAACCATGTGACTAATTCCATGAGATTACAAAATCATTGACCCCATAGTTAATATTGGGTGCTTTATTAAATAACTTTTTCCAATATCAAATAAATTATTTTCCATGTTACATTCAACACATAAAGTGACCACAAGAATGTTAACTATAGTGATGCATGTACTTCTAGGTCCCCCTAAGTGCACCACATGCATAACAATAAATAAAAAATGATAAACATTATGCAAGGTTCAATGCCTAATTCCTAACATTCTCTCACTTGCATACATTGAAAAAGGGATAACAAGTAGCCTCAAACATGAACAAGTAAGAATCCCTAAGCCACATATACCATCAAGGAACCAAAGTGTTCTAAGTGTTCTATCAAGATACCTATAACAAGAAACAAGGTGACCACCATCCCAAACATGAATGCTCTCATCCTCCATAATGCCACTATACAAAGATAAGAAGCTATCCAAAGAGAAGTCACAAATTAGTTGTTACAACAAACCATGAGTCCTACCTCAACTGACATGCCAAACACATACACTCAATCCAAAGACCCTGTATCAATATGCATCATTTTAGCACCTACAAATTTGGCACATTTCCAATGCATTATGATGTCGAGATTGTGAAGTGAATCCATTTTTTAACCTTGTTGCAACAAGTTATTCCCTCAACTTTGGTGATTATAATCTCTTAGTTTGATTGTCCTCATAAGGATCCCTTTTGCTAAATGTTTTTATGGACTATTATGAGTACGCTAACTCATTTGCATAGCTCTTCGACAAGTCTTGACACATTAAAAAAATTAGTCGGGCCCCAAGGGGTTAGCGTACATCATTGTGTCATGGGATTTGATTAATCAAGTTTGTTAAATCCACATAGCAAGTGTTGATGTGATTGGACTTTGACTCCTTTACAAAGGTTTATGACGTTCGACTTCAATTATCTATTGTAATGATATTGCCACCATTATGGTTATACAAATTATTAAAGATTTATGTTTCATTTATCCTTAAATGTAAAACTATTTACATCACTTTTAAATGTGATTTGAATAATATAACTTGATAGTTTTGTTTGCCAAGGGTTTTCATTTAATGAGGAAGTCAGACGACTATCCGATTAGAAGTTATGTTTGTGACAAAGCATTATTGTTCTTATACATGCCTTCAAAACGTCAATGAGTAAAACAAAAACCACAAATCATATATGTTTTCTCTACATGGTAGCATGGTGTTATTTCTCTAACAAGTGAAATAAATAACTTTTTGTTTCAAATATGATGTCATAGTTATCTGATTAAAGTGTGTCATTTAAAAAATAATATGCCCAGTTAATAAACTAAGATACTCCCTTAAACATGTATTGTCATCTTAGTGAAAAAATATTGTTCTTATGTGTACAACTATTGGGGTAGCAATGTATATCAATTGAAGTATTTCATATTGATAATTTGTCTTATTACAAATATAAAAGGTGAACACAATAGATACCTTGTATTTTCCCATGAAATGTGTGAGATTGTTAGAAGGTTTTAGTGTTCAACTATTGGTCCTCTTGTGTTGGATATAAGTTATAAATTTTATATAATAATGTGTTGTTTTTATAATAACAAATAATTTTTTTATATTCAACTTTTGGTCCTTTTTTGTTGGATATAAAAGTTAGAGATAACAAACATTTATGATTACTAATAGGTATTTGGTTATTTTAAGTTGCATATATGCTATATTTTACATAGAAATATGATATTCTATTAATAAAATGATATTTTTTAATTCAACTACTAGGGATTTTTAGATTAATTTTTGGTCAAATCTTAAAAACTCATTTTTTGGACGCTTCACACTAGACATGGTACTTTATCAAGTTGCATAATGAGTCACACCTTCAAACCTTAGTTGTAGGTAGTTAAGTGTCCATTTTACATTTCTAGAAAAGAACGAAGTCTTACGATATTCCATGCAATGGCTACATGTTGACGAAGTTATCTTGCACAACTACTGGTCCATCTCCCCTATATTGTCTTTACGTGTTAGCATGGTGTTATTTCTCTAGAAGAAGTGAATCAAAGAGAAAAGTGGAACTAAAGTTATAAGTACAAAGTTGGGATGATGTTTTGCGTAAGAAGGGCCATTTGCCACAAGCCTTATCATCTTGGCTTCCTACAATCATTCAAACAATGGAGATTGGACAAAGTTGCTTCCTTCCCCAATCATTCACGTGCTCATAAATGAATATCTTTTATGCCAAGGGATAATGTGTCATCATGATGGTCTTGCATATTTTTCAATTGTTGCAATCATATCATTTGGGTCATTTGTGTGATGTGTTTTAGGGGAGAGGATCTAATGGTTGAGCACGTTCCAATAGTTGCGAAAGCACTTGTTGATTTAATGCTCGATAATTTTTACTATATTGGACCAATAGTTGTTAGTATTGATAATGACTACCCATAATTGAATGAAATGTATTTCTTAGATCTAAAAAGCAGCAAATCATGAATTGGCACACAAGTATAAAACAGGAATTAGCACACAAGTATTGTTCTCACTTTTTCTTGGGTATTTTTGGACACGTTAGCAAAAAACATGCTGATGTGGCATCATATTTGATGATGTGGCTTTGAAAACTTAGATATAAGTAAGAGAAAAAAAAGAGAGTAACTTTAAATTTCCACATAAAATTTTAAAAAGTATGAAGTTACCTGATCCTCAACTACTCGATTCTCTCCCCTACTCATCCAAAATTATTGATTTTTAAATATAACAGACATCTTCATCATATCAAACAACTTGCACAAAGAACACAACTCCTATAACATCATCAAACAAGATCAGACAAATCTGAGAAAGATATCAGAAATCAAACCAACCACAAGACTTTCACAGTTGCTTTAATGCCTGGAAGTCTTCTCATCTTCAAAGATTGTGCATATAAAGACTATCTACATGGCATAGAAGAATGTATTGTGCATGAATTTGATGAGATTATCAATGCAGATGTTGTAGAGATATCATAAATAACGTTAACAATACAAAGAAAATCACAGATCACAGTAAAAATATAGAAGCGTCGAGTCTTCAAAAAGGAAACCTTCTATGATTTGAATAGGAACACAGATTTCTTTGTACCAAACGAAGATATATCACTAGCTTGGCCTAAATGGCTAGAGGAAGCTTTGTTCTTTTTATCAGTACGTATCAAAATGGAGGTGATGTTTTAAGGGGTGGAATGTGCTATTGAAGGCGTGTTAATTTCCAAATTTAAGTCAATAATGTCTCAACCCCATTTCGCCATTTCACAGATAGCAATGGGAAAAGTGTAGTTGTGAAGGTGAGATGAGTTTTACTCCTTTTAACATGTGGCAATTTCGTTGGAGTCATAAGTGAAATGTCGTCTCAAATGTATTTCTCCTGTATCAAACTGTGTGAGGTGTTTTTGTGTGTTTTTGTTTGTTTGTGGTTTCAAATGTCGTTTGTTTATTATGTAAAAGAAAAAGAAAGGTCTTTTTATAGTCTGCGATACCAGTCATGTAGTTTTGAGTCTAGTTTCCAAATATATGGAGAAGAACAAACTCAAGTCTACAATGAAAATAGTTATGATGAAAAAATATATGCCCTAGACTATCTTCATTTGGTCATTCTGTTGGACGCAAGGGGTAGATTAATACAGAGAAGTGTATCAGTAGACATTATAACTATTGTTCTGGTTTCTAGATAGTAACCATGTTGTGGAATCTGTTGTGCATGACCGGTTAAAAAGTGGTCATTTCAAAGTGTCATCCATACCTACTTAAAAATGTCCCAATAACCTTGCACTATAACCATTTCAAAAATTGCTAATACTTACTACAAATAACTCTTCAAAAGTTGCCAATACTTATGCACAAATGTTCCATCTGTACAAGTGGGACTATTGTCAATGATATATTTATTTTTAGATTTCTAATTATCATATATTTGGTTTCTTTAAAGTTAATAATTGAAAAATTAGATAAATAAGAAGTGAAGAGTAATTGAAACATAGACTATGCTCTTCCCTTATAACTACAGAATTAGAATTTCCCCCTTTGTTTGTCCTCTTTTACTGTGGATATTGTGCTGGTTTACAATGGGTGTTAGCAGAGTTAGATGAAGTCAAGAATAGGGGAAAGAGACTAGTAGTGGCTCGAGGTCCAATAACTATTCACTCATTGTCAGTGGATCATTTATATATCAATAGTTGATCATTTATTAGCTTTTTTGATTTGTGATTGACTCATTTGTGCTCCACTACTGGAGATTTGTGAATCACTATTGGAACATTTGTCCACAAGTATTAGTGATTTGTGGTGATTTAAGTGAGCGGTTATTGGTGCAATGGAGGTCTTGTATTGGTCAACACTTTTTTGATCCTTGCACACATAACATCTCTTGTAAAGTGCATTGTTATTCAGAAATCAAAACCTTAATTTTAATCAGTTAAATCGTATACCTCAATTAAATGCCCGAAATTAGCTATAGCCATTACTGATCCCTATCCCTAATGAATAGTTTTTATTATTACCATTCCATAACAGAAGCAAAGAAAAACAACAATGTGTGTGTTTAGTGAATACGGGAGTGGATTAACATCTCATAGTTATTCTTCTTCTATATTCTCAGATAATTGTGACGGCCACTAAATATTATAAAAAATCTGTATTCGAACTTTTTTTGTCTGGTGACTATGACTCTCCAGACAACCCCAGATTGGCAGAGAGAGGTCTTCCTCCATCTTCTCAATGAGGCACATTTGAATGGAATAAAGTGTGATTTTTATGATAAAATGAGTATAAGTGGGTATGAGAATGATGCAAATGCTTTTGGTTCTCGATATGGAGGATTCGTTACTGCTTGTAGGCTTTCTCAGACTGGCCTGTAAGATTTGTCTACTTAAAAAACGGAAGAAAATAGGAGGCAGTGATTTTCCCACAAATACTCTTCAAGCAATTCTTGCTACTAGAGTTGATACTCTAAATTTAGGAGTATGTTCAGGATTGGGAGATGGATTTTACAATAAAAAATGCAAATGTCAGATCAGAGAAAGGGAGTATTAAATCTAATTATGAACAGCTACAAACTGTAGGACAGGGTAAGGAAGAAAATAAACATATAATGTTTTGGTGACTTGATGTTGATGATGCAAATAATAGGAACTTAGATTCATGCCAAATATTTGACAAAATGTCAAATATGGATGATAGACATCAGAGGCATGTTGTGGATCAAAGTGCTAGATACCAATATTGGAGAGAAAATTGTTCATTCTCGGAGGATTTGAATGTGAAGATAAATATGCATATTGAAAATTAAATTTTCATTTCCAGTGGTGATTTACCCGGGGGAAGGTTTTACACCAGTAGGATATGGTGCAGTAGTAATGTTTATTTTTACCTTAGGGGTAAAGTTGTTTACGGGAACACCAAGCAGAGGAAATAAGCAGATTTCAATTACAAGTTAGGGCAGGTTCTTATGTGGCTGCTAGGCTAATTTTGACTAGCAGCCACTGCTCAACATTTTTAGGAGCTTTTTTGGAGTGGGTGGCCCCATGAGTATTAATAATTCTGTTTATTTTTCAGCATTCAGCTTTAAAAAAAATCAATTAATTTATTTTTAAATTATTAATGATTTGGAGGTAAAAACTTCTGAGTTTCATAGTGTATCCACAAGATGCATTAAAAAAAAGAAAGCATAAAATTACCAGTTGACCAAAAGTGCAGGTATGCCTGGCTGAAAAAGAAAATTTTTTCAGAAATTTCTGTCATTAAAACACAATTTACGAATCTTGTATGATTACCGAGATATAAAATTTGAGTAAAATTTATTTACTTGATTGGTCAAAACGAAATCTGCAGCACCCAGGGGTGAAATATGAAAGGGCAATTTGTATTTATAATAATATATTAAAAAATTTGGAGGGAGAAAGAACAGACGAAAATGTAAAAATGGAGGGAAGGAAAATGTTAAAAATGGAGGGAAGAAAAATGGTGAAGACAGCTGATCTTATTTTTAGTATGCAGTCACTGCATAATTTCAGCCCCTCCTTTTTTTAACAGCTTAATTCTAATTGTTAAGCAGCAGCTGCTCCCTGAAAATAGGAGAAGATTACCAATTATCCTTTGTGCTAATTAAAAAATTAACATGGGGACACATTTATGCTTATTATTACGCACAAAAGAGACTTTAACAGCCGCATGGGGACATGGGGTTAGAATGCAGGCGAAGAGGATAATAGTGCGGAAGAAGAATATTCCAAATACCTTGTTTTTCAGAATCAAAGGGAGCTTGAGTGTGTCATGTGTCATCTGTAGAATAATTCTTAGTGATGCAAATACTTTTCTTAGGTGCAGTATATATATGAAATTAAACATCATGTAAGGTGTTCAATTGATGCAGGAGCATCCCGGGTGTAAGAGCAATCTTGCATCACCCAAAAAAATATTTCTGTTTTTATATTCAATAAAGGTTATTTTGTGCAGAGCTGCTATTTATGGAAGGTTACTATTTTTGGTAATTTTCGTATGTGCTCAGAATGATCTGATTTCTTTCTTGGAGGTTCATTTTGGTCATATAAGTCTGCCAGTAAAGTTTCATTGCTAGATCAAGTGTATATTGGAAGATATTGAAGATTTTTGGTATTGGCAACAGGGTACAGAAACTTTGAACTCAGTTTTGAAGGCTTTAGAGGCTCCGGATGAGGTCAAAAATTTGGGTGACAGGCGCTTGCGTTGGTCAAACCTGTAGAGCGCTTCGTGGCGTTTCCGAAATGGGGTTATAATAGCCGATCGGGTCAACTGGTGATGACTTATGGTCTTCGAAAGTTGGGCCACCCGAAATGGTGGAAAATAATTTTCTTCAAAATTTATGTTCGGGTTTCAAAAGTTATCTTGAGCCGACTATGATGTAATAAAATGTAAAATAAAATAATTCTAAGTTTGGTCAGCTTTATTGGCTAAAATTCTGGAACCTTCCCAGGCGGTGGAAAATTGCCTATATAAGGAAGGCTGTATTATTGTCTTAAGCAGTTCGGAATAGTTCTGGGTAGTAGATCTGAGTATTGATTTGAGGCTTTGTCCTACAAAATATTGTAAGGGATGCCCATGTGGCTTTGCATATTGTAATTCTGAAAGTTTGTAATTCCACATTTGTGGAGATAATAAGAAGCCAATTTTCTGTTCTTGCATATTATTGTTGTTTCTCTATTTCTGTTATGTGTTTGTGGTATTAAGGGGAGCACCCTTCATCATCAATACATAATTTCTAATATTCTTCTACTTGTTGTATACATTGCAAGAGGGATAACAAGTAGCCTCAAATATGAATAAGGAACAATATCTAAATTACATTTAACATCAAGTAATCAAATGTGGTTCCATGTGCTCCATCAAGATACCTATAAAAAAAATAAGATGACCACCATCCAAACATGAATGCTCTCATCTTCCATCATGCCACTGCACAAAGATAAGAAGCTATCCAAAGAGAACTCACACTAGCTATCACAACAAAGCATAAGGCCAGGAAAGTGAAAACTGTAGAGAAGGTATTAGAAGGGAGATTGCAGTGAGGTGTTTCAGAGAGGATTTCAGGGAGAATCTTTTTAATTCAAATCATGAGTGACAAAGACCTAGAGCTATTGAAAAACATGAGAGGCAAAGTAAAGGTGTCAAGTATCAAAATGCAAAGCTTTGGAAAAAGGGTTATGATGAAGGAGTTAGTAGAAAAGAGAGGATGTTGACTTTTCCCAACAATATTCCAATCTTGCCAACAACAGGCTTAGGAGTTCCATTCAATCCCCTTTGCCAAAAAAGTTATGGACAACCCAACATTGGGAAATCTTCACGAAAGGAATGAAATCTTACATTTTGGGAGAGAAAATGTAGATTTGGAGCCTAGAAGGAAATCTCAAGCAGAAAGACCCCAAAATCAAGATATGGGTGTGGTCTTTTCCAACAACAATTATTTCAATAGAATTTTTTTTGAACAGAACACAAAAAAAAGTAGATAGGGAGAAATTTGCCTGGAAAAACTCATTCCGAAAAAAGCATTTTAGGGCTTCGCCCCCTACGAAACCTTCATAATTGGAGAAATGTTATGAAATGTAAAGGGTATAAGGAAGAGCCATACAACTACTGTTAGAAATTAGAAAGATTGTATTGTCACTAGAAAGAGTTGGGTTAGAAAAACTCAAGAAAAGCATGATGAGATTCAAAGCTCACTAGTTAAAGAGAAGATTAGCGAAGACATTCACAGGAGAAGGATGACTCTGGGATGCAGGGGAGGGTTATCCTAGAGGAAATAACAGATCTTTAGGAAACAAGATCTCGTAGGCTATCAATAGTAGAATCTTGAAAGTTGGCTCCACAAAGTAAGGATCTCAGCATTATCTTCTCAAAAGGAAAACACTAAATGCTCGCATCATAAGATCTTAATCAACTTGCTTTAATATGTAAGTTCTAGAACTTACCCATTTCTTTAAAAGAGTTGTCTAGATGGATTGATAAAAATTGGAAAGATGTGAATGAAGTAGCATTGTTAGATAACGTTCAAGGGTTTTGTATCGTTATTTTTAAATCAAAAGAAGAAAAAGAGAAAACTTTTGGTTTAATAAGAATTCGGGGCCCTAATATACAAGTTTGGTCACCTAATTTGAAGAAAGGAAATCATAATATTAAATTTATTCTGATGTGGATGCAAATTCACAATCTTCCTCTGGAATATAGAGATTCAACAATTTTAGAAATCATAGATAACAAGTTGGAAATCTTTTTAAAATTTAATCCTTTATTCCTCAAAAACCTAAATTTTCTTCCTATAGTATATTTATTAATGGACACAAGAAAACCTTTCCCCTCCTTCAAGATTATATCAAAATATGGGGAATGGATCCCAAATATTTTTTTTGAACAGGAGGAATTGGTATGTAGTCAATGTCACTTAACAAATCATTTGGCGAATAGATGTCCTATGAATGGAAATGTGGAGAGCAGAAGATTTGGACCCAATGGATTTGACTGTAGTCAAGGTGGATATACTCCTAAGAAAGTAAGGATATCAATCTTATTCCTAGAAGTTGAGGAAATGGAAAGTGAAGTTCAACAATTGGAGGCATCTTTTATAAGGGGACATAGAGACAATGAAAAAAGGCAAGTCATAGCACAGACCTCTTCAAGAAGTAGGAACAATATGGAAATAGGAACCATGGTTAAAACCCTACCAAACGAGTATATCTTGGTCTTTTCATGGAGATTCTTTTGGGCCTTATATTAATATCAAAGAAACGAATCAGGGAATTTTATTACCAATGGAAGGTCAAAAGTGCTAAGGAAAGAGCAATCACCAACATGGATGAGTGAAATTCTGGGAAAAAGGTTGGTGATGAAACATAAGGTTACAAATATTAAGGATATTTTACTATCAATGTATTCTAAAAGTTTTCAGATGGCTGATGAGGCTATTCAACTTAATTTGCCTGAGAACTAACAGTTTCAAGGCCCCTTACATATAGGAAGAGAAGATATGAATTGCAATTTGATGAATATTAGAAATGAGGAACCAGAGATATATAAAGGAGGACTGAGGAGTAGATATAAATCTATTTCATATAGAAAATAGTTATATCAGTAGAAAGGTAGACTTATCTCCTCTGATTAGTGGTATAGTTACAGTAAGAAGTTAGAACACAAGAGTGGTATAATAGGGAAATTAGTAGATGATACTGTATATGAAACGAACCTTGTTGTAAAGCGGAAATAAAATGCTTCATCAAAAGTATCAGAAAGAAGCATTTAAAGCAAGGATAAGAATGGAAATAGTAAGGGAAAATAAATCTAGATTCAATGTTATTAGTGATGGAGGAAGGTTCAAACAGGAAAAAGAAATCTGTGGATCTTCCAACAATAATGGCCATTTAAGAAGGGTTTATGAGGTGGTTGATAAGGCAGCTTGAAATTGTATTCATCCATATTCATCCATAAGAAATGGAGAATTTTGTTCGAAATTGCCTTGAAGAGGTGCAAAATAAACTGATAGAGGAAATTGTGGATCAAGTTCTAGCTGAAGATATGCAAATAAATGGAATAGGTGTCAAAGATATAAGGATAGAAGCACTATCATTTCACTCAAAGAAGTTTGACACAAAGGTGAGGGAAGACAACCCCTGGAATCAAAACCAAGAAGAGAAGATCTCCAGGAAGTTCAAAAAAGAAAGAAGCGGATATTAATGCTGCAGTAGACAACAAACATTCACCAGAAATGAGAAGTTTAAATTTGGGATGGAGGAAATTAATTAGATCAATGGAGAAGCAAATCTTAAGGGATCAAAGTCAATGACAGTGAACAAAAAGAAAAAAGATAATTTTAATGAAGGAAAAAGAAAAAAGAAAATGACAGGTTTGGACAAAACTTGGTAAATGGAATCCTACCAAAAGTTCTTCTTCAAAATACTGAATGGAATAAGGATGTAGAGTCCAATGAAAAATGGACTCCTCGGCAAGGTGATCTTGGTAATAAAAACAATAAGATGAGTATAATATCATCTAGCAAGGAGGAGAGGCTTGAAACTCTAAAGATATTGGGAAGTATGGAGAAGAATTTTTTTTAAAAGGGAGCCTATTTCCATTAAACAAGAAAAAGAAGAAAGGACCTAAGGAAAATAAGGAAAGAATATCATATGAAGATTGTAATCAGGGTTTATGGCATGAATATGGAAACTTACCAATGTACTTAGAGGCAACATATGATTTTTTGGACTAACTGATCCTGAGAAAGAGGAAAGTAAGGAGATGTTTGATGAAAAATATTACTTTATTGAGAGGATTATGGAAATGGATAGAATGGAGGACAAGGAAATGGAATTAACCTTTGGAGATCAACGTCATAATGAAATAGAGGATCTTTTTGATACAAGGGAACAAGATCTAGGAATATGGAAATCGAAGGTGGTCAAAGATAAACCTAACTGTGGAAATATTTTAAAGAAAAAGAAAGGTAGAAAACCAATGTCACAACTGAAGTTGATGGATGGAGAAGATTCTAACCAGACTAAAATTACATCTTACTAGAATGTAGGGAAGGGGAAGGTCCTTCCCAAGGGACCATTAAAATTATATCATGGAATGCTAGGGGTATGGAGGCCCCTAACAAGCATCAACAAAAAACTTGGGATTTGAAATCAAAAGATAAAACTTATATTTTTGTACCAACTCAAAGGTGGGATCCATGAAACCTTGGGCCTTTCTACCATGTGTGAAATAATTGCTTTCCTCCAAAATGAAAACTTGATAAACAAAAAATTAAATAACCTAAAGCAATAAGGGACTAGTCTACTTCAAACAAAAACGTGAGGCTTTTGAATTCGTAATGTATCCGCATCAAAGTCTCCAAAACTTGTTGGGCGGAATTTTCGTAATTATCTTTTAGCCAACCAGTTACAAAAATGGTAATTCTAGCCACAATATGTGAGATAAATCTCTCCTCTCAGAAAGGGGATGCTCCCTTCTTATTGCTATTGAAAAACTATTAAGCACTGAACTAGAACTATTTACACTATAATAATGATTAGGTGTCACATTGATATTTTTATCTTTTTTAAGAAGAAAAAAATTCTCTTGTAAAAACAATCAATACAAACTTAATATTGTAATAAGATTCACTCCAAAGTACCAACATGAGTAAAAAAATTTATATAAAATTGGATAGAAATAAGAACAACCAAGTGCATACCAACAAATATAGTAACTAAGAAACATACACAATCTCAAAGACTTCTACAATTTTCTCTCAAATATTTAGTAACTAAGATACAATCAATTGAAACTCAAATAATTTTAGATAAATTGCAACCCTAAACACATAAAGATGGAAAAAGTTGCATCTCAAAGACTACAAGCCTATTCTAACTTGAACACTAATCATTATCTTTTAAACTCAATATTGTAGCTCAAAGACTGCAAAAATCATATTTAAAAGCTTCTTTAAAATAAAAGAGCATTAATACAATATCTCTCAACTCAACTAAGGCTATGTAATCACAATGACATAAAAATATTCTCCAACTCAAATATTGTATGCACAATTTCTCCTTTTATGCATAGTTTCTCCTTTTATTGACTTCAATTTGATTTGCACAATGAAAGAAAAGATTCAAAATGTTACACAAATGAACATAGTTTTGTTGCTATGACCTAGACAAAAAGAAGACTCAAAAACCAAACTAAGATTAAGAACAGTTGGTTGGTGCCCCAAAAAGTGTGACTTAGAGGAGGTGGGTTCCAAAATAGACAAGTTTCATAGGGGATATCCCATAATTTGGCCCAGTTTGAAATTGAGGATAACATAGTGTCATCCATATTGTCTATCTAGACCCTGGATAAGCCTATTTACAATAGATCAAGCACAACTGACAAAGTGGGTGCTAAATATAGCATGAAATTGTAAAGGGCATATAATTTACAATGTTACATTTAGCTCCCACCTTAGCAGGGATATAATCTTATTTCAATACACATGGCCAAGTATAGAGTAATTGAGGCTAAGGAGATTATCAAGCACATTCAACGTGAACTAGACACAAAGAAAAACTAAATTGAAAACATGCCAAACACAGATCATATACATAAGGCACATACAAGTCACAAGACACGTAGAATACATAAAAGACATAATCATATAGAAAGAAATTATTATACCAAAGCAATCAAATATTCCAAGTTATTGAGGTAAGGAGGCCTTAATATAAAAATCTATCTCAATACCAGTCATCATCCTTAGAATATAGAAAACACACTATGAAACTTAATCAAGACATATAACGAAACCCATACTAAAAGACATTTGCAGGAGCTAAAAAAAATGGTGCATGAATACAATTGATGCAAACAAATGATGGATACATGACTCGGTCGCTATCTTTCTCTATTGCTAGGGGTATTGTACATTACAAAAGCTCCCATGGGTCTAGTAAGTTGTGTTATGCTAGATGACCATGGGAACCAAAAATGTCTATCAATTCCACTGGCTAACAAGTTGTGTTGTGTTGTACAATCCATAAAATAATAACAAATGAGAAATAAACATTATACTTGTTGATCAAGGTGAATCGTATTAATTTCAACAATTTGTGCTATGTTGATTAATTCATAGACCACCAACAACTCAAGGAGCATAAACAACAACAATGATCACAAACTATCAAGATAAATTATGTTAGGTGATCAAGGTGAGTCATATGAATGCCACTAGTGAGAAAGTTAGTTTATTTTGGATGATTCATAGAACACCAATACATCAGTAACCATAAACATCAACAATGATCACAAACTAGTAAATTGCATTATGATAGGTGATCAAGGTGAATCATATGAATCCAATTATCCAACAATAAGAAATAACAATGATCACAAACTAGCAAGTTGTGTTATAGTTATAGGTGATCAAGGTGAATCATATGAATAACATTATCTAACAACTTGTGTTATTGGATTCTTCATAGAGCACCAAAACTTTGCAAGAGATATATTGATAGCCACACCTCAGGGGGGATTATGAAAATAACACCACACTGAAGAGTGCACATCAAAAAAAAAAGTGGCCAAAATCCCCACTTAATATGTTAGCATAAAGCTATGTTGATATCTTAAGGAAAAGAGAAGAATCCTTAGGAAGGATACACACCTTTGAAAGCTAGTTATCATTGCCCCTTAGTGTAGAGATAAGTACAACCATAACATATACTATTATGTTTATATCCATGAAAATATATGATTGCACATAATATTGTACCACTACAAATGACAATGACCCCCCATATAGACCTATAAATGTCACATATAGTGAGTAACAATGTAATAGATAAGAGCTTGATTAATTATGAGGGATGAGGCAAAGAACAAAGTCAATGTCACTTGTCATGTGAATAGTACCATCATTAAGAAGCCTTTGATCAAGTCTCCCTTAAAGGAATTGCATTCAACAATGGCATGGCTAAGCATGTGATGATACACAAAAAAAGATAGATTTGTTTGATTGTGTTTTTTATATTTATGAGCTTTTGGAGGAGGAAGATTTAATAAGTGGGATTTAAGAAGCATAAAAAAATGTATTATCTTGCCTCAATAAAGGATAGAGATCAAGAATCAATAATATCTCATGTGAAGGAAGGGTATTATTTCTTGCTAGGATGAGGTAATGGAGAAGGAGAAAGCAATGGAGGATAAAGTTGAGAACCTACACCTTCTCTATAAAAGTGTGGAGTGAGTTCGAAGAGAACTTTGATTCCTTGTTCCAAACACTCACTTGACCATGTCTATTATATCCACACTTAAAAAGAATTTTAAAACCAACTTTATAATGTGTTTATAACTCTGATGGAGGAGGAATCACATCAAAAATCCACTAAAATGTGTTACGTAATCATATTGTGAAGCTCAAATAGGATGCATGGACGAAGAAGGATTGATACTTTGGTGAGAATGAAAACCCATGTTAGCCTCATGCATACCCAAATTATTATCCAAACATGTATGAGAAGGAGTAGTATTAAGGAAATGATGCCACCCTCTTGCACCAAAAGATCTCCATAAATTTTGAAAGGAAACTTGCACCCATTATAATGATAATTTTCACAACCCAAAAGAGAAATCTACAAAAACAAGTATTCAAAATCCATATGAATAATAATAGAAAAAATGCTATCAAAAGATTATGTAAGATATACCTTGGAAAAACCCTCAAGAGGGAAAAAATCATACTACAAAAGTATCCATGAATCATATATTATTCAATAGTGCAAACATTACAATACATCTTCATAGCCTTCATGAACACCTCTAAAATATAAAGATTCTCCAATGCAACCTACATGTGTCCAAGCATGTAAGCACACATCCCATACCATGCTTCACATGTGTAATCTTTAGAAGAAGACTCAATACCCCAACTAGACAACCTTCGACAACTACCCTTGTGTTTTATTTTATAGAAACAAGCCTACACAAAACCACCACGTGGTATTACATAAAACCATGTGACTAATTCCATGAGATTGCAAAACCATTGACCCCACACTTAATATTGGGTACTTTATTAAATAATTTTTTCCAATATCAAGTAAATAATTTTCCATGTTACTTTTAACACATAAAGTGGCCACAAGAATGTCAACTCTAGTGATGCATGTACTTCTAGGTCCCCCTAGGTGCACCACATGCATAATAATAAATTAAACATTATAAACATTATGCAAGGTTCAATGCCTAATTCCTAACATTATATCACTTGTATACATTGAAAAAGAGATAACAAGTAGCCTCAAACATGAACAAGGGAACAATCCCTAAGCCACATATACCAACAAGGAATCAAGTGCTCCAAGTGTTCTATCAAGACACCTATAACAAGAAACAAGGTGACCGCCATCCCAAACATGAATACTTTCATCCTCCATAATGCCACTATACAAAGATAAGATAATGTCCAAAGCGAAGTCACAAGTTAGTTGTCACAACTAACCATGATTCCTACCTCATTGACATGCCAAGCACAAACACTCAATCCAAAGGTATCAATATGCATCATTTTAGAACCTACAGATTTGGCACATTTCCAATGCATTATGATGTCGAGATTGTGAAGTGAATCCATTTTTTAACCTTGTTGCAACAAGCTATTCCCTCAACTTTGGTGATTATAATATCTTAGTTTGATGATCCTTATATAAGGATCCCTTTGGCAAAATATTTTTATGGACTAATATGAGTACGCTAACTCATTTTCATAGCTCTTCAATGAATCTTGACACATTTTAATGTGTGTGCAATTGCATGTGGACTAGAAAAGGTCCCAAAAATATCAAATCTTGAGATTCTAGAGACAACACATTTCTCGCTTTGCCCTAAAATATCCATGTTTCCATTTTCATGGCAATCAGATGAATTCTTCAATGAAAACAAAAAAAAATAGTTGGGCCCCAAGGGGTTAGCATACATTGTGTCATGGGATTTGATTCATCAAGTTTGTTAAATCCACATAGCAAGTGTTAGTGTGATTGGACTTTGACTCCTTTACAAAGGTTCAAGACATCCGACTTCAATTTTCTATTGTAATGATGTTGTCACCATTATGGTTATACAAATTATTAAAGATTTATGTTTCATTTATCCTTAAATGTGAAACTATTTACATCACTTTTAAATGTGATTTGAATAATATAGTGATAGTTTTGTTTGCCAAGGGTTCGCATTTAATGAGGAAGTTAGACTACTATCTGATTAGAAGTTATGTTCGTGATAAAGCATTATGGTTCTTATCCATGCCTTCAAAACATCAATGAGTAAAACAAAAACCACAAATCATATATGTTTTATTTACATGGTAGCATGGTGTTATTTCTCTAACAAGTGAAATAAATAACTTTTTGTTTCAAATATGATGTCATAGTTATCCAGTTAAGTGTGTCATTTAAAAAATAATATCCCCAATTAATAAAATAAGATGTTCACTTAAACATGTATTGTCATCTTAGTGAAAAAATATTGATCTTATGTGTACAACTATTGGGGTAGCAATGTATATCAATTGAAGTATAAATAATATTAATAATTTATCTTATTACAAATATAAAAGGTGAACACAATAAATACCTTGTATTTTCCCATGAAAAATGTGAGATTGTTAGACGGTTTTAGTGTTCAACTATTGGTCCTCTTGTGTTGGATATAAGCTATCATTTTTATATAATAATGTGTTGTTTTTATAATAACAAAAAAAAATTGTATTCAACTTTTGGTCTGTTTTTGTTGGATATAAAAGTTAGAGATAACAAACATTTATGATTACTAATAGGTATTTGGTTCGTTTAAGTTGCATATATGTTATATTTTATAGAAATGTGATATTCTATTAATAAAACAATATTTTTTAATTCAACTACTAGGGATGTTTAGATTTTTTTTGGTCAAATCTTTAAAAGCTCATTTTTTGGACACTTCACACTAGACATGTTAATTTATCAAGTTGCATAATGAGTCACACCTTCAAACCTTAGTTGTAGGTAGTTAAGTGTCCATTTTACATTTCTAGAAAAGAACAGAGTCTTACGATATTCCATGCAATGGCTACATGTTGACGAAGTTATCCTACACAACTACTGGTCCCTCTCCCCTATATTGTCTCTACGTGGTAGCATGGTGTTATTTCTCTAGAAGAAGTGAATCAAAGAGAAAAGTGGAACTGAAGTTATAAGTACAAAGTTGGGATGATATTGTGTGTAAGAAGGGCCATTTGCCACAAGCCTTATCATCCTGGCTTTCTACAATCATTCAAACAATGGAGATTGGACAAAGTTGTTTCCTTCCCTAATCATTCATGTGCTCGTAAATGAATATCTTTTATGCCAAGAGATAATGTGTCATCATGATGGTCTTGCATATTTTTCAATTGCCGCAATCATATCATTTGGGTCATTTGCAGTGATGTGTTTTAGGGGAGAGGACTTAATGGTTGAGCACATTCCAATAATTGTGAAAGCACTTGTTGATTTAATACCCAATATTTTTGACAATATTGGACCAATAGTTTATAGTATTGATAATGACTACCCATAATTGAATGAAATGTATTCCTTAGATCTAAAAAGTAGCAAATCGTGAATTGGCACACAAGTATAAAACAAGAATTAGCACACAAGTATTGTTCTCATTTTTTCTTGGGTATTTTTAGAAACGTTGGCAAAAAGCATGCTGATGTGGCATCATATTTGATGATGTGGGGCCTTGAAAACTTAGATATAAGTAGGAGACTTTCCAAGTAAGCTGTTGTAAAAAAATTGAGAGTATCTTGAAATTTCCACGTTAGATTTTAAAAAGTATGAAGTTAGGGTCCTCAACCACTCAGTCCTCTCCCTTACTCATCCAAAATTATTGATTTTTAAAGATACCAAGACATATTCATCATGTCAAATAGCTTGCACAATGAACACAACTCTCATAACCTCTTACATGATGGAAACTATGGACAACATCAAACAAGATCTGTATGAGAAATCAAACCAAGCACAAGACTTTCACAACTGCTTTAATGCCTGTAAGTCTTCTCATCTTCAAAAATTGTGTGTATAAAGACTATCTACATGGCATAGAAGAATGAATTGTGTATGAATTTGACGAGGTTATAAATGTAGATGTTGTAGAGATATCATAAATAACGTTAACAATACAAAGCAAATCACAGATCACTCTAAAAACATAGAAGCGTCGAGTCTGAAAAGGAAACCTTCTATGATTTGAATAGGAACACAGATTTCTCTATACCCAACGAAGATATACCCATTGCTATCTGTGAAATGGATAGAGGAAGGTTTGTTCTTTTTATCAGTACGTATCAAAATGGACGTGATGTTGTAAGGGGTGGAATGTGCTATTGGAGATGTGTTAATTTCAAATTTAAGTCAATAATGTCTCAACACCATTTCACCATTTCACAGATAGCAATGGGAAAAGTGTAGTTGCGAAGATACGATGATTTTACTCCTTTTAACATGGGGCAATTTCGTTGGAGTCATAACTGAAATGTCGTCTCAAATGTATTTCTCCTGAATCAATCAATCAAACTGTGTGAGGAGTTTGAGTTTGTGTTTGTGTTTGTATTTGTATTTGTTTTGTTCATTTTGTTTTTTTCTTTTATGTCATAAGTGAAATGTGTATGGTGTAAAAGTGACCACACTTCTATGAATCATTACATGCAAGACTGCTCAACAATGAGGCCTCACAAAGTGACTCATAGCTCTCTATGCATGGAGTTGCAAGGGACTTTAATAAATTTGCTCACAGCTAGAGCTACAAACTAGTGACCTTGCTAGTCAACCATACAATGAGAGATTCACAATGAAGACAAGGGCAACAATGCCAATATCCCCAAATGGAATCAAAGTATGCAAATGCAATGCAAACTAATATAAATTATGCAAGATTAATCTACCAAAATGAAAGTACAATGCAACTATGAAAGGAAATAGTAATGGATTACAATCTTCCTAATTAAGCTATGTGAGACTAAACTATTGCATAAAACGAAGCTAAACTAATATGCCATGATTATTCAACTAAACAAAAGAACTATGCAACTAAATGAGATGCAACAATGAAAAGCAAGTCTTCATTAAAGCTTGATGTAGAATATCTTCAATAAGCTCCACATAACCTAGAAAACCTGCAGCATAACATTAGCATAAAAGAGATGGATATAAATGAAGGAGAGAGCTCTCCTTTTATAAGAAGTGAGGTGAAATGGACCATTGAGATTAAGAGGCAAAAGACTTAATCAATGGTGGAGAAAAATGGAAGCTTGATCCTTGTGCACAAATATCCTCCAATGAGGAAATAGGAATTGACTTTTGTGTCCATATGAGACAAAAAGTGCTTTTTCTTTTTTTGTAAAATAAGAATAATGCTTTATTTGTGCAACTTAGGATAAGAGGAAAAGGTGGAGCTTTTTATTTAATAAAAGGAGAGGAAATATTCCTTTTAAATAAATAAAAACTGAGGATAAAATGGTTAGCCCATAGGATAAAAATTCAATATATGATTGAAATTAAGATTTGATTAAGAAATTGATAATGTTGAAAATATTGATTATTGATAAAACTGATTCATGGTTGATAAATCAAATAAATGGGGCCCAAAGTCTAGGCGACCATTTTTGGGTGCATACATTTGCCCCTCTTTGACTAATGTGTGATCAATTTGGAAACACATGTAGTTAAAGAATGAAGTTGAAATGTGAGATTGATCTGGGATCACAAAACAACTCAGATGTGGGGTCGATTCAGGATCACACTTGGACAAACATAAACAAAGGCCTTTGAACATGAGGTCGATTGGGGATCACATTCAAAGTAAGAGATAAGAATCTCAAATTTGAGTAAAAGCTCACAAAAGATGTCTAAATCAGGAAAATCAAGAGAATCAGGGATGAAAATTCCATAGGTACTGCCCCCTTGGAATCGAAATTGAAATTAGGTAGAGGAGAAAGAAAATTGATAAAGATTTGATCAAATCATAATCACAATCAAAGATAAGGTTGATAAGATAACCATTAGGCAGTGAAACATGCCCCAGTGATGAAGTAGAAGAAAAGAAATAGAAGACGAGAAATAGAACGAATGAAAGACTAGAAAATTTGAGACATGGAAGGAAGAAATTCCATCAAAAATCAAATTATGCCTAAAAAGGTCAGTCAACTGCTCAGAAGAAGGGGAAAATTTGAAATGCAATTTTGACTATCAAGATGACCTCGAATTTTGATTTTGAGTCCGAAAATGGATCCAGAACGTTGAAATTAGCTAGGGATGCAATTTTTGCGCAATTCTGAGGTGTTTGGAAAATTAGGTCAAAAAGTCAAAATGCTATAAGAATAGAAAAGGATGTGATATGAAAGAGAAGAAGTGAAAGACATGATTGAGAAGAAGTGAAAGGTGAGCACAGTTGATTAACAGGTCCATGCAAGATAAAATGAGAGCTCTCTCCATATGCAAGATGCAAAACTAGACTATCATGAACCTAAGAATGCAAGCTACTATGAAAGTGGTTGACTTGCAAGGTCACAACGCTTGTAGACATCTAATTATCATCATCGAGCGTTATTGGTAGCGTCGTAAGATCATACAATGCACACTAGCATAACTATGTGGATCTGAAAATGATCTATATCATATAGGAATGTGGAAATCTCACCTAGGCACCAAAAACATGAAGGTCCAGATGACTAATGCAGTGAGATCACCTAAGTTTGATATGGCGAGATTATGCTTGTATCAAGACACATGAAAGTCAAGATAACTAGAAGTATGCACTCACAGAATAGTCAAAGATAATACCTTGTCAACCCCAAGTGTCAAGTAAGACCAACATAAATGCTCATGACAGTTAGGATCAACAAAATATACCCATAAGCAGATAAAGAAATAAAACATGTTCTCATACCCTCAGTCTTCTAGCTATGCATCATGGAAAACTTCTCAGGGAGAGACCACTTATCAAAGAAATCCTCATAGATAGCACACAAAGAAAAATAAAGTCAACATATCTCAATAGAGTTGATTGTCTAAGTGCGTGTGTGTTGGTCATAGAGTTAAACTCTGAGTATCGCATCTGCAAATGAGCAATATCACATCATACCTAGACTATTGGGTAAGACATCTGATAAGTGTTAAGAAACACTTGATGCAAGGGTAGTGTTAAAAAATATAGTTTGGGGTGGTGTTGAAAAGCACCTGTTGTGAAATGTCCCAAGAGACAAACGCACCTAAAAGACCAATGCTAACAGTTATGCCCCCTAGACAAAGATAAAGACTAATTCCAGACTACGCCAAATAAGGTCAAGGTATGATGGAGAAAGGCTCAGTGTCGAGGACGCATGCTAATAAATAGGAATGCAAAGGCCTCAAGTAGTGCCTGTTTCCAAGTTTTCACCACTTGGATTTTTATTGCAATTTTTCTCTTTTTTTCATTTTTTTGTATTTTTGCTACCAAGGCGCCTGTTTCCAGGTTTTCACCAAGGCACTTTTTCTATTTTTTTGAACTTTTTTTTTTTGCTATTTTTTTTTAATTATTATTATTATTATTATTTTCAAGACTTTTTATGCTTTTTAAAAAAATTTCAGCATCATATATGAATTTTTTTGGTATTTTTTCAAGATCATATATGAATTTTTTTGTATTTTTTCAGGATCATAAAATATGTACAAAGGATGCCCCCAGACAAAACGGGCATCAAACTCTTTAAGCAAGATCACATAGTGTAGTCCCAATATCTAGCAAGGTGAGGGACAAGATGGATGGCAAGCTGGTGAATGAGATGGAGGAAAGGAGAATGAAGGCAAATGAAGGGAAGAAATCCTCAAGGTCAAACTCCTCAAGAGTACCCAAGCTAGGCAAAAATTATCATGCAAAGCACATTTGGATAAGTAATGAAAGGCTAGCATAGGATAACTCACAAAAGTGTAATGCAAAAGAAAGAAAGGATGCAGTCCAAAGAGGGTAGACATGTCAAGAGACTTCGTAGCATCATATTTTACTCTTTTTATTAGATCAAGACCAAGGGGGAAAAGGATAGCGAAAGACTAGAATGAGTGGAGGAAAATAAATATGAAGGCTAAACATGAATGGAATGGAAGCAAGATCATCATAAGATAGCTCACAAGATAGACAAATGTTCATGCATAGGTCAACATTGTCAAGATCAAAGAGCAAAGATGAAATGGATGAAATATGTAGAAGAACTACGCATGATGCCTGATTGTCAGGTTTTCATCATGGTACTTATCCAAGGTGCCACAAGGGAGTGGTTTTCACCATAGGATGAATTTATTTCTCTTTACTTTTGCTACCAAGGTGCCTGTTTCCAAGTTTTCACCAAGGCACATTTTCAATTTTTTAATTTTTTCTTTTGTTCTTTTTTAATTTTTCTATTTTTTGAATTTTTATTTTTTTTAAAGAAGGCAAGTTTTTTAGATAATGCTCCTTGAAAGGATAAACCATGATATACCAAAGATTCAAGATGATATGCTCAAAGATGTTGATAGGGAAAGGAAAATGGAAGAGAAAAATGGAGGATAAGGCTTTATGTAAAGTGAGTGAGGTTGGAAGATAGGAGGAATAAGCAAATGAGGAAAAAGGATAGAAGGTCAAAAGATAATGAATGGAAGGAATGTGAAAGGGTAGATGGAAAGGAAGGCAAGATCAACATCAACACATACCCTGAAGGGTGGCGAGAGGATGGAGGAAATGTAAACCATATTCTAGTCCAAATGCCGACCATATTCGGGTTCATTATTGCTATCTGAATCCTCGAAGAGAGGATTGGTGTACTTGTTATAATTCTCAAATGTGAATGGAGGAATACGAGAAGGAATATGGAAAATGTTTAGCAGAGGTTGCGGTTTAGGCACATGGAATGAAAGAATGTTTTTGGAAGAAGATGAAGTGGAAGCTTTTGGAAGCTTTAATGTCAACTTCACTTTTTGTTCAATATTAGACTCTCTCAAGAGAGACTTTGGAATCCATATAGCCTTAGGCTTTTCATTTCCTTTTGATGATTTAGAGAGAATATCTTGAATGATGAATTTTGGAACCCATACTTGTCTTGTAGCTTTGTTTTTAGATATCTCTTTTGACTTTATGCGCCCATGTCGATTAGAGGAGACATGGTGATCTTTTTTTGATGGATTCTTATATTTCTTCTTTTTCTTGTATTGAACATTCAAGTTACTTCCAAAAGACTTGGGACTTATGGAAGAAGGAGGATATGACTGGTTTAGATGAGTGGATGGATTGAAAGGATTCAAGGGTATGCATCTATGTTGATCTTGAGGAAAGATAGGAGATGGAGGGACGTAAGGACCCAAGATGGATGATGAATTAGGAGAGTTAGGAGGGGAAAGTGAAGGGACATAAGGACCCAATATGGAACGTAGACATGAAGTACTTAGCAGCGGTGGAAGAGGTCCAAGGATGGAAGTGGAAGATGCAAAAGGATAATCAATAAGTTCATCAACATCTATATGACAACCAAGGATATCAGCATCTTCAGAGTGAGCATTAGGATTTTCAATAGGATCATGCACATCTTGAATAGGAGAAACTTTGTTGACATGATCGTTCAAAGCTTTTGAAGACTTAGGAAGAGTAGAAAGTGGAAGTGAACATGGAGCGGTAGAACAAGAAGATGGAAGGCTTTGATCTTGCAAGGATCTTTGGATAGCACAAGTGTAGAATTTTTCTCTTGATTTTCAATAGGCTTATCATTGGAAGTAACAACATCATTTTCAATAACCTTAATAGAAGTCTCATCTTTGGAGAGCGCAAGTGTGGTAAGGTTATTTTGATTATCAATAAGCTCAATGGTGTAAGTAGTAGCTTGATCTTGCTTAGGAGATGGTGGAATGAATGTGGAAGAGCGTAGAGGATCAAAAGAACCATGAAATGGAAGAGATACATCATGAAGAGAATTGGATGATATGGAGGGTTCCTGATCTTGATCTTTATTTATAATTTTTTCTTTATCATTTTTAGGGTCCTCTTGACATGGAGCCACTTCTAAGGACAAGGAAACATGTTGGAATTGTATGGAAGACTTTGGAGGAGATGCTAAAAGACTAGCTGAAATAGGCATTATAGCATTTAAAGGCTTAGGCTCTTTAGGTTTAGCATTATTGAAAGTATTTGCAGCCAAGTGAAGGTTAGCTTGAGTATCTTTAAGAGGTGGCCCTTGATAATAACTATAGGGAACCGCATGAAAAGCATTAGGATTTGAATTGGATGAAGTATTTGTGAAAGATTTGGAAGACTTAGAAGCTTTAGGAAATGTGTGGGTATTGGAGGAAGTAGAGGATGGAAGGGAACCATCACAAGACAAAAGTTCAACATTAACATGATCTTGCTTGAGAGTGAGATCTTTATTTTCAGCATGAGAGTTTTTAGAGGAGAGATGCTCATAGTATCTACATTTATAATCAGCACGGAAAGCTTTCTCTTCCTAAATAGAAGTAGATGTATCATATTGTTCACAACAAATATCATAATTCCTCTCAAAATCATAATCATATGGATCCCCATCATAATCTACCCAATAAGATGACCCTTTAGTAAGCCTAAGCACACGATGAGGAGGACTCTTAGGAATAGAAGCATCATAGGTATGGCTAAATTGTGCATCATCATAGTCATCATAGTCATCATAGGTGGGTGTATTACTTTTTGTGGAAGAGACATCACAAGGACTATCACGTTGCTCTTTATGGTATGTCTTCTGAAGAGAAGTAAGACTCTTGGGAGAAGTGGAAGAAGAACGAGATTGTGAAGAAGAGAAAATTGAAGATTTAGTGGAAGAAGAAGACTTGGATAATGAAGAATGTGAATAATGTTTAGAAGAGTCATGGTAAGATTTGGAAGATGAGGAAGAATGAAAAAACTTAGATGATGAAGAACGTTTAGAAGGAGGTTGTGATATGATCCTAGCAAAGGCATCTAATTTAATCATCTTTTCCTTTATTTTTGCCATAAGTTTATCACCCATGAGATATTTGGAAGGACTATTGGAGGAATAAAGATACTCTTCAAATTGAGCAATGAGTTCAAGATCATCTATTCTCAAGAGAGGTTCCTTAACAAAATAGTTGAAATTCATGGTTGTAGAAGAGAAGGAATCAAGCATGGAAGAAATGAATAGAAGAGATGAATAGAAGAAGGTAGACTAGAAAATAAGAGGAAAAGAATCAAGAAGAAGAAGAAGAATTTCACATGGGAATAGAAGACTTTAGAAGAATATGGGAGATGGAGAAGAAAGAAGAAGACTAAGAGTCATCTTGTGCAATTGATACCATAATGTTTATTGAGATGTTGAGCGATATGACAGCACCTAGGATCTGACAACTGGAGGTTGTTTCCCTTGACCAACTTGGTATCTTGTAGTAACTATCATGAAAGAAAGAGACTCTAAGTGATAAGTCAATCTCTCAAAGTGCTAATGCCAACCTAGGATAATTAAGATTCTCTGTTGTCCAAAGAGAAAATGAAAAGATAGAAAATAAAAGGCGTCACCAACACTATCAAAGAGGTGCTTCCAACAAAGGGCGAATACCCTAGCACTTTTGAATCAGGAGGTTGGACTTAGCCAAAATCAAATCAAAATTGAGATATATGAAAAATGATTTGGACAATAGTAGGATCAAAATTCTCCAAGGGTGTAATCAACAATTCTAAAGATAAACTTTTCACTAAGAATAACTCTCTAACTTGACAAATTATTTTCAAGGTAACCTTATAAATCAATTGAAATGATCCCTAGAAGATTAAAATAAAAAATTTGCAGTCAAAACAGGTCTCTAACAACAAGGTCAGATAACCTACTCAAAGGCCAAGTCGTACTAAGGCAACTTAAATGACTAAAACTAAGAATACTGCTGAAAACTTCCAGGCGACAGACTCCAAGCAGGCTGGGCAATAAACCTAGGACCGGGCGATACTTCACACAATACCAGGTGATATAACTCAAAACTGATAGGTGACAGACCTAATAACTATTAGGTGATACAGTTCTAGGTGAACTATTGCGCGATATTTCTCTCTTAAGCAGGTGATGCTGATGCAGTTTTTGACCAATTTGTGCAAAATTTCAAGTTTTTAAGGTTTGATTTTGGATTCTCTGAATGTTAGGGTGAAAATGTCTGATTTCAATCATAAATTTAACAGCATTTGGATAGGTTTGCAAACAGTAGGGGATCAAACATGTCTTCAAACACTTGAAACAAGGGCAAAAGCAACCTTGCCAAGACAAACACTTGTGATATCAAAAATAAAATTGCACCCTATGAATGCTACTGATTGTTTGTATGTTGAGAATATTTACACTGGTATCACACAATTGAAGACATTTCAAGCAATATCTACCTACAAGACAAGGCTCAATACTTACCAACTTACCCCACAACTTGATGCCCCCTTGCCTCACACCAAGTGATTGCCCACAAGAGATATTGGCTTTGTCATAGAAGTGTCAAACAACACAACCAAAGGAGCACATATGGTGAGTATCTTGTGGTGATCTGGGTTAGTCCACTTGGATCAATCCTTGCACTAAGAAGATAAGCAGTTAAAATAGGTGGCCTCTAACCTATGGTTCTTAGTAAGGGCTTCCGTTCATAACACCCCTCTTGCTCCTCATAGAGGACTTGGACCTCACGGCCTCAAGAGTACCTTAAGCATTCTTGCTCAATGCTTTCCCTATGGTCACAATCTCATGAGCTACTCACATCAAGCGAAGACAAGTGTTATGTCTACCAAGGTTTTGTGTCCTCAATAGCCTTGAGATTATAGTGAGTTGGAATAGCCGGAAAAAGGCTTGTCCCCACTTGGGTCATTCCTCTTGATTGCTCAAGAGAAGGCCCGCTAAAAGATCCTAAACTAAACAAAGAATGGATGATTTTTGAGGTTCAAAGTTTTTGGTTCACCACAAGGGTGAAGAGCATACTCCCCTATCTCAAAAACTTCTCCCAAACACACCAAGAAAATATTCAATTACCCCCTTGCTTCCAAAACCTTAAGATGGGTCAAGATTTTCTGGTTCACCTAAAGGTGAAGAGCATACTTCTCCTACCACCTCAAAATCTCTTCCACAAGGTATTAAGATTCCTAAAACAATTAGTAGATGCCACACTTGAAAGGAAATAAATCACAAACACTTGAAATTTTTTTTCTTTTTTTTTCTTTTGATTATGCTTTGGGCAGCCTTGCAAAAACTATTAGTAGCCCTTTAGTATGCAATTTATGGCAATCTCCTTCAAGCAAAGCCCCTACAACCACAACTTGTTAGACAATTATGGTTAGGGAAATCCAAAATCTAAATGAAAATGATGCAAAAAATTGACTAATCTAGGCTAAGAAATACAAGTTAGATCTATCTAAATGCAATGAAGTAAACTAGCAAACTAAATATGATCAGATTTGGATAATAAAACTCAAATTGCAACTCTCTGTCAAATTAGGTGATATACCTCAGAATTCACTAGAATCGCGTGACATAGTTTCCTGTACTCGGGCGATATACCTCAGTCTGGGCGATACACTGCAGAGCATGCGGGCGATACTTTGCGTGATGCCAGGCTACAGACCTTAATACTAGCAAGCGATTCTTCCTTGGCGCGAAGTGTCGCACCCATATTACAAGATCTATCACGTGATATACCTAAGAAGTGTCATGCGATACTCTAAGACAGAAAAATAGAGAACACAAAATATCCAAAAATTAATCCAAAAAATGATGAAAATGCAAGAAACTAAAGGACAAAGTCTATCTACTCTGCCCCACGGTGGGTGCCAAAAATGTATGGTGTAAAAGTGACCACACTTCTATGAATCATTACATGCAAGGTTGCTCAACAATGAGGCCTCACAAAGTGACTCATAGCTCTCTATGCATGGAGTTGCAAGGGACTTTAATAAATTTGCTCACAGCTAGAGCTACAAACTAGTGACCTTGCTAGTCAACCATACAATGAGAGATTCACAATGAAGACAAGGGAAACAATGCCAATATCCCCAAATGGAATCAAAGTATGCAAATGCAATGCAAACTAATATAAATTATGCAAGATTAATCTACCAAAATGAAAGTACAATGTAATTATGAAAGGAAATAGCAATGGATTACAATCTTCCTAATTAAGTTATGTGAGACTAAACTATTGCATAAAAGGAAGCTAAACTAATATGCCATGATTATTCAACTAAACAAAGGAACTATGCAACTAAATGAGATGCAAAAATGAAAAGCAAGTCTTCAAATCTTGATGTAGAATGTCTTCAATAAGCTCCATATAACCTAAAAAACCTACAGCATAACATTAGCATAAAAGAGATGGATATAAATGAAGGAGAGAGCTCTCCTTTTATAAGAAATGAGGTGAAATGGACCATTGAGATTAAGAGGCAAAAGACTTAATCAATGGTGGAGAAAAATGGAAGCTTGATCCTTGTGCACAAATATCCTCCAATGAGGAAATAGGAATTGACTTTTGTGTCCATATGAGACAAAAAGTGTTTTTTCCCTTTTTGTAAAATAATAATAATGCTTTATTTGGGCAACTTAGGATAAGAGGAAAAGGTGGGGCTTTTTATTTAATAAAAGGAGAGGAAATATTCTTTTTAAATAAATAAAAACTTAGGATAAAATGGTTAGCCCATAGGATAAAAATCCAATATATGATTAAAATTAAGATTTGATTAAGAAATTGATAATGTTGAAAATATTGATTATTGATAAAACTGATTCATGGTTGATAAATCAAATAAATGGGGCCCAAAGTCTAGGCAACCATTTTTGGGTGCATACAAAATGTAGTTTGTTTATTATGTGAAAAGAGAGGAAAGCTCTTTTTATAGTCTACGATACCAATCATGTAGTTTTGGGTCTAGTTCACAAGTATATGGAGAAGAACAAATTCAAGTCTGCAATGAAAATAGTTAGGATGAAAAAATATATGTCCTACAATGTCTTCATTTTGCCATTCTATTGGACTCAAGGGGTAGATTAATACAGAGAAGTGTATCAGTAGACATTATAACTATTGTTTTGGTTTCTAGATAGTAACCATGTTGTGAAATATGTTATACATGACGGGTTAAAAAGTAGTCATTTAAAAGTGTCATCCATACCTACTTAAAAATGTCCCAATAACCTTCTACTATAACCACCTCAAAAATTGCCAATGCTTACTACAAATACCCCTTCAAAAATTGTCAATACTCATGCACAAATGTTCCAGCCGTACAAGTGGGACTATTGCCAATGATATATTTATTAATAGACTTCTAATTATCATATTTTTTATTTCTTTAAAGTTAATAATTGAAAAATTAGATAAATAAGAAGTGAAGAGTAATTGAAACATAGACTATGCTCTTCCCTTATAACTACAGAATTACAATTTTCCCCTTTGTTTGTCCTCTTTTACTGTGGATATTGTGTTGTTTACAATGTGTGTTAGCAGAGTTAGATGAAGTCAAGAATAAAGGAAAGAGACCAAGTAGTGGCTTGGGGTCCAATAACTGTTTACTCATTGTCACCCAATAAAATTACCAGTAGTGGATCATTTATATATCAAGAGTTGATCATTTTTTAGCTTTTTTTATTCATGATTGGCCTATTTGTGCAATACTACTAGAGATTTGTGAACCACTATTGAAACATTTTTCCATAAATATTAGTGATTTGTGGTGATTTAAGTGAGCGGTTGCCCATAACATTTGAAACAACTTTAAAAAATTGTCAAAATCTGATATGGTTCGCTACCTCAATTAAGTAGGCAAAATTAGCTATAGTATTGATCTCTTTCCCCTAATGAAATCTGTATTCAAACTTTTTTTTTTATCACATCATAGTGACTATGACTCTCTAGACAACCCCAGATTGGTAGACAGAGGTCTTCCTCCATCTTCCAAAGAAGTCTCAACTTCAATGGAGGAAGATTCACATTTGAATGGAATAAAGTGTGATTTTTATGGTAAAATGAGTATAAGTGGGTATGAGAATGTTGAAAATGCTCTTGGTTCTGGATATGGGGGATTTGTTACTGCTTGTAGGCTTTCTCAGACTGGCCTATAAGATTTGTCTAAATAAAAAAAGGAAGAAAATATGAGGCAGTGATTTTCCCACAAATACTCTTTAAGCAATTCTCGATACTAGAGTTTATACTCTAAATTTAGGATGCTATAGAAGCAAAAGTGCAGTGTTCTAGGTAATTATGCAAGAATACTCTCTGGTGAAGGTAGCATTAAATCTGGATTGTGAGCTGGATTTTACAATAAAAAATGCAAATCTTAGATCAGAGAAAGGGAGCATTAAATCTAATTATGAACAGCTACAAACTGTAGGACATGATAAGGAAGAAAATAAACATATAATGTTTTAGTGACTTGATGTTGATGATGCAAATAATAGGAACCTAGATTCATGCCAAATATTTGACAAAATGTCAAATATGGATGATAGACATCAGAGGCATCTTGTGGATCAAAGTGCTAGATACCAATATTGGAGAGAAAAATTTTCATTCTCGGAGCATTTGAATGTGAAGATAAATATGCATATTTAAAATTAAATTTTCATTTCCAGTGGTGATTTTACCCAGGGGAAGGTTTTACACCAGTAGGATATGGTCCAGTAGTAATGTTTATTTTTACCTTAGGGGTAAAGTTGTTTAAGGGAACACCGGGCAGAGGAAATAAGCAGATTTCAACCACAAGTTAGAGTGCAGGCGAAGAGGATAATAGTGTTGAAGAAGAATATTCTAAATACTTTTTTATTTTGGAATCAAAGGGAGCTTGAGTGTGTCATGTGTCATGTGTAGAATAATTCTTAGTGATATTTCTTAGGTGCAGTATATATATGATAATAAATTAAATATTATGTAAGGTGTACAATACATAATTTCTAATATTCTTCCACTTTTACAGTATACATTGTATGAAGGATAACAAGTATCACGTAGTGGTTAGTACTTGCTTTTAGTTATGTAATTAATTGTAGTTTTAAGGTATATAATTAATTGTAGTTTTAATTGTATTGTATATAAAATTAAATTTTTAAAATTTATCTAATATAATATTATAATTAAATTTATAGTTCAATTAGAAATAAAATTATGGAAAAATTAGAAATATGTTTAAAATTATATTTTTCAATATTTTCATTTAACATTAATTTTAAAGGCTTATTTACAATCTCAATTAAATTACTTCAATAAAATTAATCAAATTAACTCCTCTACTTATAATATTAAATTACATTTAGCAAAAAATGCAAATACTATTATTATATACATTTAGCCATTACATATATTTTTTATATAATTTTTATTTTATCATAATTTAACTAGATGTAAAAATAACAAAATTCATCAAACCCCATAAACTAGATGAGCCATTGAGCATCAAATAAATAAATAAAGATAAGAACTAAAAAAAATGGCTAGCCCACCTGAGACAATTTGTAATTTATATTTAATGAATTCTCCAAAATATTTTTTAAAAATTTACGAAACTAATTTCCAAAAAAATAAAATGATGTTTTTTTATAGAAATAAGTGCGAAGGTACAAATTGAAAAATTTCATGTATAAGACCCAAATTGATTTAACCAATCAAATAATAGAAAAATATTTTTTTAAAATTATAAAGTTAAAAATATTGCATCTAACTTTAGAAAACATGAAATTTATTACAAAATACAAAATCTAAAAATTCAAATTGGTCTAAATAGTTTTATTTAATCACTAATTAACACTAAAAACTCAAAAATTGATGCAATAGTTTCATGTGCTCTATAATTGTTTATATAAATTTAGTTAAAAGTTTAATTTTTTATTTAAATTGTTATAGATAAATTAGAAATAAATTGCAATTTGATTTCTTTATCGTAATTTTTTAAAATAGTAGAAGACTTATTGTAGTCTAATCAGGTTAATCATAATTGTTAGTTATATTTTTTTTTAATTAGCTTTATGTAAGTATTGTTCAATAGTATTGATTTATTTAAAATTTAAAATTGTTATTTTTAAGTTTGAATTGTTTAGGTTAATTATGTAAAATTGAATGATTGGAATTTTTTTTTAACATTAGAAATACATTTAAATTTTAATAAATAACATTCTAACTTTCTATTATTTTAATTTATATTATTAATATTATAATATATATTTTTAGTTATAAATATTGATTTATCTAAAATATCTATAAATTGTTTCACTTTAATATTTTATAGTTAATTTTAATTATATTTAAATTTTTTATAAACAAATATTAAATATTTATTTAATACATTTTTATTCAAATTATAATATATATTTTTTGTATTATATATAAGAGGATCAAAAAAGAGCTACAACCAACAGTATCAAGTTTAGTTAAGAGGTCAAGCCTCACAATAACATAGAGTTCATGATGAACATATCAAAATAAAATAAAGATAAGAAGAAGCAGCGGACTAGTGCAAAATATCCTCGTAGGTGTCCACCCAGGCAGTCCAGCCCCTAGGCCCTTCCATCCAAACAATGTTCTTATGTTCCTAGATTTGAGACAGCATGTAGATCTGGTCCTTTTTAGACTTGAGGTTCCTTTTAATTTCCTGATTGATTTTTTTGCAGGTCTTCTCAAAGACCTCGAGATCATCAATGTTCCTTCTCCATTCGTATCTGTTCTTCAGCTCATAGACAAAGAAGGTGGCATGACCATCTTTCAAAAATCTCTTCAACTTGTCCTTGTCCATCATCATAGTGGTGTGAACGTAGAGAAAAAAAAATTAAAATGTGAGTTTTCGAAAAAAACTCAATAAGAGATCTAGGGTTGCTTTGATACCTTTCCTCATTCTTGCACTTCCAGATCTACCAAAGAACATTAGAAGAGAGAATATTCCAAAATAAATTTGAGTCCTTTTTAAGCCCCTCAATATTACTAGTGATAATTTCAAGAATGTTCACATTTATAGGATCTAACTAATACCAAACATATTCCAGATTTCCTTAGCAAACCTATAGTAAAAAAGAATATGTCTACCAATTTCAAGAAGCCTGCATAAGCTACAGAAATCACTCATAGAAGCATCTTTCCTAATCGAAAGTCTGTCAAGAAGGGCCAGCCATTTAAAACACTTAATTTTAGGCTCAGTAGTACCTTTCCAAAGAATATCAAAGTACTTCTTCCAAGACCCAGGATCAAGGGAGGAATACCAAACAGTGTTAACATGATCAATGATGGTTTCATTACACCCAATAATGTTATAAATATTTGTGGCTTTTATTTTGGACATAATGACCCCATTAGGCCATTTACATTTTAAGTACCTATGAAAGTCCACATGACAGTCAGTAGGCAAATCTTTAGAAGCCTTGACAACCATATTGTAAGTTTTCTTTTGAGAGTCCGAAATATTAAATCTTCTACTAAGCTCATTCCAAATGATAAGCTTATCTTGATCAAATAAGTCAGCTAACTGGAAGATACCCATCTTAGACCAATGTTGAGCAGAGCATCCTTGGGAAAGGGTGAGGGGTTTCCCAAATAGGTGTAAGTTCCACCAAATGGATCTTTCACCATAGAGATGCTTAGCATCATGGAAGTCCTTGTTGGTAATAAACTTTCTGACATGATCCCAAGCTTTCCATATGGATTTTAAAATAGCAGAGCCTTGAACACTAACCGGGAAATTGCCAACAATCAAATCACAGAAGGGAAGATTCCTCCAAGACTTGGCTTTTTTTGGAATGCCTCTTTCAATATTATTCCAAACAAGGACCTTCCATGGATTGTTACCATCCATAAAGTGAAAGATCCATTTGGCGGATAGAGTAGTACCTTGAATTTTAAGATCCTTTAGCCCTAATCCCCCAAGGATTTTATCAGTGTGGCACCAATCCCATTTGACAGCATGCATCTTTTTATTACCTTTACCATCAGACCAAAGAAAGTTCCTGATAGTTTTTTGGATTTCCAAGATTTGGTAATTGTTGAACATCTAGGCAGAGGAGTAGTAAACACTATAGGAGGACATAATCTTTTGGCAAACTTGAACCCTTCCAGCTAAAGATAAAAATCTATTATGCCACTTATTCAGCTTCTTAGAAAAATTTTCCTTGATCCAAATCCACATGTCTTTGAGGGAGGGCTCAATAGAAAAAGGAATGCCTAAGTATTTAACAATTTTATGAGGCCCACCCCATTGGAAATTATACTACTTAAACCATTTAGGAGGCCGCTCCTCCCAACCTAGACATATGGATTTGGATTGAGATAACCGAGCACTAGAAATAGTGTAGAAAGTATTAAGCTTGGATTGCAAGGCTTCAAAATTATTAGCATTAGCTTCAAAGAAAATGGCAGTATCACAGCAAACTGGTAGTTGATAAGCTCATCATTATTGGGAAGATATATGCCTCTAACTTTAGGGGACAAAGATTTATCTCTAAGAATGTAGTAAAGGGCTTCCGAATCTATAACAAAAAGAGCAGGGGTCAGAGGACAACCTTGTCTAATGGATCGACCAAGGGGGAAGGGATCAGAAAGGGAACCATTGACATCAACTTGGGCAAAAGTGTCACTAAGAAGCACACGAATTGAATTGCAAAAGGTAGCAGGGAAACCAAAAGCCTCGAGCATCATGAGGATAAAATTCCATTCCACTTTGTCATAGGCTTTTTCAAAGTCAAGGAGTAGCATCACAGAGTTCTGGTGAGAGAAGTTAGCCCAATCCATGGCTTCCCAGATGGTGATTAACTTCTCAAGAATATATCTACCCTTGATGAAGCCAGTCTAGGTAGCACAGATAAATTTAGGTAGGATATCCACAAGCCTAAGAGCCAAGATCTTGGCCAAAATCTTGTAAGAGACATTGAGGAGTGTAATAGGCCTCCAATTCTTAATGAGAGCTTTGTCCCCATCCTTGGGGATAAGCTTAATGATACCACTATTAATAGTGGGTCCAAGAGAACCATTAGCAAGGGCTTCTGAATAGATGTCTTGAAGATCCTTACAAATCTAGTCAATGTTAGCTTTATAGAATTCCACAGGGAGGCCGTCTAGGCCAGGGGCCTTGTCATTATTCAAGGACTTCATAGCTTTTTCAAGTTCATTCAGAGATATATCCCCAGATAGAAAGTCAGTATCAACTTTGGACAATCTATTAGGGATAAGAGGTTTACACTTGTTTCTAAGATCAATAGCCTCTTTAGAGTCCTCAGAGGTGAAGAGATTCTTATAATAATCCGCAAAGGATTTTTTAATGATATCAGGGTCCGAAGTGTCCTGGTTGTCAACTAAAAGCTTATCAATAGATTCATTAGAGTGCTTATGCTTAATGAGATTAAAGAAGAACTTAGAGCCACGATCCCCAGCCTGGATCCAATGGGCATGGGATCTAATCTTAGCACCACGGATCTTAACTTGTTGATGTTTTCTCAAAGCTTCCTTGGTAGAGATCACATGGGAGATGAGGTCAACATTAGAGGGGTCATTCTAGATGTTAGCCTCAACCTCCTGGAGATCAGAGGAGAGATGTTTCTCAATAAACCTATAGTCTTTGGATTTTTTTTGGCCAATGGTTTTAAGAAAGCTTTGCCAAGCAGGAAGATTCATATTCCATCTATCAGTATGGGAGTAGTTAGGGGAGTTGAACTTGTTGCTATGCCAAATGATTTGAATGGCAGCTAAGAAATCCTCATCTTTAAGAAGGCTAGTATTCAGGATAAATTTAGAATTGGAACCTCTATTATGTATAGGGGAGTTATTAAGGCTGAAGCAAGTTGAGATAGGATGGTGGTCGGAGAGGGTAGTGGAGGTGACGAGGACATAATTATTCTGGTTATCAGGGAGGAAGGAAAAGAAATTATTGTTACCATAGAACCAGTCAAGTCTTGAGTAAATCCTGGAGGGGCCTTGTTGGAGGTTAAACCAGGTATACCATAGCCCCAGATTATTGTCCCTATTTCCAGCTAAGGGGTCAAAGAGAAGTTTAGAATCTTTCATCTTATTCCAATGAATTTTTTCATTATCTTTCCAAGAGAAAGGGATACCTCCAAATTTTTCTTGTTGGGATTCCACCATGTTGAAGTCCCCTCCAATAAGCCACAGGATATCAGGAAGGGCTGCCAACTAGTCCCAAAGGTTAGCCCTATCCTTAGAGTCATTTGGGGCATAGATAGAACATATGTCAAAAACACAATTTTTATGGTTGATAGTAATCCAAACAGCTCTTTGGCAAGGGTAAATGCCATTGCCCATGATATAGCATCCCCAGTTGGGATTAGTACGAAAAGAAATGCCACCCCTACCCCTAGAATGTGCAGTAAAAAATTTGATTGCATTATTCCAAATGAAATTAAGATTGCTTTCAAGCATGAAACCAACAGCTTTTTTTTCTTGAAGCATCAGAAAATCTATAGAATTATAGGTATCAAGGAAACACTTAATGACAAACTTCCTTTCCGGGGACTTGAGACCCCATACATTCTAAGAAATGCAATTCATGAGGAAACATGTGAGGGGGTAGAGCACACCGCAGCAACCTCATCAATTGATGACATAAGTTGAATGGAACTATCCCCATTCCTCTTCCCAGAGGATTTATTTTTGGAGCCTAAAGGCCTCCCCCTCCATTTCGAAGGATGTCTATTTTAGAGTCATCGTCATTATTTGATTCAGCTAGAGATTGAGAATCCACCTCCATGAAGGGCGTAACAGGGAAGGGGGAGGATGTTGATCCTATGAAGGTATTTGCTATAGGGATAATCTCAAGGGAGAAATCATCTCCTAATTCTTTAAAGACTTTGACTGGGGTATTTTGAGAGGGCCTTGAGGTATTACGTTTGTTGGAGCGATTAGAGAAGATAATATCTAATATAGGGGAACTGGTGGGGTTAGAGCAAACAATATCTAAGACAAGGGAACCAACTTGTGTATCCTAGGAAGGAGGGTTATTCGAATAGGAAGGGTTCATGTGTTTAGCCAGATGAGGTGTAACAAGATTCACGTTCTCATTATTAGTGGCCTTTCTTCTATGCTTTTTGGTAATAGTATGGAAGCCTTCATTCATATTCGTGGTGTCAATAGACATGGCCAAAAAGGTGATAGGGGGTTGAATAGCAGGGAAAGCTGGAGAGGTAGAATCTAGATTAGGTAAGGGTTTAGAGGGCACCTCCACCTGAGTGTTATTGCTATCGGGAGGAACTACAGAAGGATTGGTCAGGTTAGAGGGAGATGAGGTTTTAGTAGGTTTCAAATTCTTCCTAGTTATGGGGCAATCTTTTCTAAGATGCCCTTCTTTCCGACATAAAAATAGGCATTCAAGCCTCCAAGAATTTCAATAGAGCACATGAAAACTTCCTCGGTGATATTAATGGAGATATCAGGTGGGATTTCTTTACCTGGTTGCAAGGAAATAAGAACCCTAGCATCCATATGCGGAACCAATCTAACAGTATCATCCATGCGGATAACTTTACCCAATGGTTCAAGTAATTGAGGTAGAAACCTCCATAAAAAGGGGGGAACATTTTTAACCAAAATCCATCTTGGAGCAAAGAGGGCAAGGACTTCCTCATGCACAACCTCAGGGGACCAAGCCAAAGCACGGAAAGATGTAGAGCCAACAGTCCAGTATTATTTTTTCAGGACTTCAGCTTGAGATTCACCAGTAGTAAATAAAATAACAAATAAACCTTTCTGTATTTGCCTACAGAATGAAATATGAAAACCCATCTTAAGATTCCAAAAATTGTGAAACCAATCATCCAAAAATTTCCTAAGAGGGCATTTTTCCAATTCCACAACAGAGAAGAAAATCGATGTGTTCCTTAACCTATTCTTCTCCTTAACTATTTCAACAAGCATCTCAAGGTCAGGAGCGACAGAGAAAGGGGTCAAAGTAACTGCAGAGCTCTTACTGGATACGACGGCTTCATGGGCACCAGAGATGCTAAATTTTGCCTTTGCATCCATGATACCACCAACATTGGTGACCGCTTCAGAAAAGGACTTAGGTTTAACATAGGGATTAGGGTTAGCATTAACACTGCCATTAAGACCTACATCCTTAGGTGAGTTGGTGGGGGAGTGGGGGGTACGGTCTCTGTCAAACGACAGAGTGAGGAGAGCAGAGGACCATTCATATTCAAATTCAATAGAGATGGAGCATGGAAGCCAACACCTGTCTCATTGTCATTGCCAGAGATGACTAGCTTCCTGTCGTCGACAGCCAACTCACCATCTTGCATCAAAAACTGCACCAACGGGAGATCGCACCTTGTTCAAAAATTTGCATAAATTCACAGAGTTCAAATAATAAAAATTCCATACACATAAAATTAAATTATAATATTTTATAAAAAAATAAAATAACAATTATAAATAAAAATAATTTTATGTGATATTTTGATATTTGTTTTGATTACGTAAAAGTAGGTTTTGAAAGGACCTGAAACCTTATACAAGAGCATAAACAAATATGGTAATAAAAGACCAAAACAACTATGGTGCCCCACCAAACAAACCAAAGTTCCTACCAAGTGGACAAAAGCCCACACCAAAAACAACAAAGGGCAATCAAGATTTACATTTTTGCCCATCCTTATGTGAACGTAAGTTCATATCAAAAGGAGTGGAAGGTTTAAATTTTTCTCCCTTCACTGTTGTCCATCCATCCTCCACCTTACCAACATCCTTCTGCCAAGCCAATGAAGAGCTAGACAAGCCCACTAAAGGGCAGGTCACAAAGCTCGCAATTCTAGCATACAAGGCAGTAGCAGGACCATAGACAACATCACCCACAATAGAACTAGAGATAGCAACATCCTTGGACAAGGCTGCTGAACCAGAGACAGCACCAGCAGACTAGACAAGGGCAGCAACAACAGTCTGGATAGGGGTAGTATAAATAGCGCCAAAAGGGACAACATCAACATCTTGAGTCATAGCCACATCAAAGCCATCCCCAGCAACATCAAAGACAACTTTAGAAGCAGTCAAAGCATCAACTGAAGCATCAACCAAAGCATGATCATTCTGAGTTGGGCTCGAACTTGAGCCCCCATCCTTAGAGACTTTTTGAACCGTATAGTGGTGGTCAGAGGCTCCCACCCACCAAGAGGGCAATTTCTTTGATTTGATCTTATAGATAAGCACCTCGCAGTAAGATGCCCAGTCTTATGACACTTCCTACATCTAAATAGAATATTCTCATAATCCAAATTTTGGATCCAAGAGCCCAAAGGAGAATCCAAAGCAATCTGCTCAGGGAGGCCCTTAGAAACATCAACCTCCACTAGAATACGAGCATAAGTGGTCTTAAAAATTTTAGAGGAGTCTGAATCCACCATTTGGAAATCTCCTATAGCCTCACCCACAGTTTCCAAAACCGAATCTAGCCAGAGATGGAGGGGAAGATTTGACAACCTTACCCATAAGGGTATTTTATTAAAAGATTCTGAGAGAGGATCAAACCCCTAATACCAGGGTTTGGCCATCAGGGGAAAACGCTCCTCCTAGAAGTAAAACAGCTGTCACACAAAATCATTTTCCTATCCTCAACATTTTCAAACTTAATAATTAAAAACCCCTAGCCACAGGGTATATCTGAACTGCATCAGATAGAATGGGCTCCCAATGCTTGGAGATCCAAGCATGCAAATCAGAGAGCGAGGACCAGAAGCCCCTAAAACAAAAAATAGCAGCATGAGAAGAGAAAACATCAGCAATTTTTTCAATCTCATCCACAATTTTAGAATCTAGCTCAACCCTAATGGGTTTACATACCAAAACTAGTTGCACAAGAGGAGACTGGGAACCCCCCCTACTAGTAGGGGCATGGCCATGGATTCCCGCTTCATAGGCCACTACATCAGCATAGGACACTGCAAAACCAGTAGATGTAGGAACAACAACACCCAAACCGGTAGAAGCAACAGCCCCCAAAAATGAAGCCCCAAGTGCAGAGCCAGCACACCCAGGCAAAGAGCCAGTAGATGGAACTCTGGAAACTGGAAGGGCATCACAGGCTGGAAAGGATGCAGCAAGAACAACTTCAAAATGGCAAGCGAGAACCTTGTTTTGAAAAGCCACGTGAGCGGGAGCATTCGTAGGCATCGTTGTTTCTTGCCTTCGAAAAAAACTTATGGATGTTTCTTGCATCGATATTTTGATATTTATTAATATATAATTAACATACAATAAAATTTAGATTACAAAACTTAAAAATATAAATGGGAAATATTAAATTATATATTTAATATATAATTTAATACTTTTTATTTAAATTATAATATTAAGGAAAAAGTGATATTTATAAACTACTTATACACTAAAATTACTCATATAATATAAATTTTAATTTAAATATTTTTAATATTAAAAACCTCAATCAAAACTTCATTGATTGCGCATTCTAAATAGAATTATTGGATCTCACCCCAATGTAGGTTCAATTTGAATAAATGAGATTTAATTTATATCATTTATGTAAAGTTGTTTTTAACGGAAAATGGTTTTAACTCTAGTTTCTCATGCATGCTATGCGATAATAATGCAACATGATAATAATGCAACATGAATGCTCTCATCTTCCATCATGCCACTACACAAACATAAGAAGTTATCCAAAGAGAACTCACACTAGCTATCACACCAAAACATAAGGCCAGGAAAGTGAAAACTTTATAGAAGGTATTAGAAGGGAGATTGCAGTGAGGTGTTTTAGAGAGGATTTCAGGTAGAATCTTTAAGATGTGAAATAAATCATATATGTTTTCTCTACATGGTAGTATGGTGTTATTTCTTTAAGACGTGAAATAAATAACTTTTTGTTTCAAATATTATGTCATAGTTATCTGGTTAATTGTGTCATTTAAAAAATAATATCCCCAGTTAATAAAATAAGATGTTCACTTAAACATGTATTGTCATCTTAGTGAACAAATATTGTTCTTATGTGTACAACTATTGGGGTAGCAATGTATATCAATTGAAGTATTTAATATTAATAATTTGTCTTATTACAAATATAAAAGGTGAACACAATAAATACCTTGTATTTTCCCATGAAAAATGTGAGATTGTCAGAAGGTTTTAGTGTTCAACTATTGGTCCTCTTGTGTTGGATTTAAGTTATAATTTTTATATAATAATGTGTTGTTTTTATAATAACAAATATTTTTTTTGTATTCAACTTTTGGTCCATTTTTATTGGATATAAAAGTTAGAGATAACAAATATTTATGATTACTAATAGGTATTTGGTTCATTTAAGTTGCATATATGTAATATTTTACATAGAAATGTTATATTCTATTAATAAAATAATATTTTTTAATTCAACTACTAGGGACTTTTAGATTATTTTTTGGTCAAATCTTTAAAAACTCATTTTTTGGACACTTCGTACTAGACATGTTACTTTATCAAGTTGCATAATGAGTCACACCTTCAAACCTTAGTTGTAGGTAGTTAAGTGTCCATTTTACATTTCTAGAAAAGAACAGAGTCTTACGATATTCCATGCAATGGCTACATGTTGACGAAGTTATCCTACACAACTACTGGTCCCTCTCCCCTATATTGTCTCTACGTGGTAGCATAGTGTTATTTCTCTAGAAGAAGTGAATCAAAGAGAAAAGTGGAATTGAAGTTATAAGTACAAAGTTGGGATGATGTTGTGTGTAAGAAGGGCTATTTTCCACAAGCCTTATCATCCTGGCTTTCAACAATCATTCAAACAAAGGAGATTGGACAAAGTTGTTTCCTTCCCTAATCATTCATGTGCTCATAAATGAATATCTTTTATGCCAAGGGATAATGAGTCATCATGATGGTCTTGCATATTTTTCAATTGTTACAATCATATCATTTGGGTCATTTGCAGTGATGTGTTTTAGGGGAGAGGATCTAATGGTTGAGCACATTCCAATAATTGTGAAAGCACTTGTTGATTTAATGCCCATTATTTTTGACAATATTTCACCAACATTTTATAGTATTGATAATGACTACCCATAATTGAATGAAATATATTCCTTAGATCTAAAAAGTAGCAAATCATGAATTGACACACAAGTATAAAACATGAATTAGCACACAAGTATTGTACTCACTTTTCCTTGGGTATTTCTGGACATGTTGGCAAAAAGCATGTTGATGTGGCATCGTATTTGATGATGTGGTCTTGAAAACTTAGATATAAGTAGGAGACTTGCCAAGTAAGCTGTTGTAAAAAAATTGAGAGTAACTTGAAATTTCCATGTAAGATTTTAAGAAATATTAAATTAGAGTCCTCAACCACTCATCCTCTCCCCTGCTCATCCAAAATTATTGATTTTTAAAGATACCAAGACATCTTCATCATATCAAATAGCTTGCACAAAGAACACAACTCCTATAACCTCTTACATGATGGAAACTATGAACAACATCAAACAAGATCAGACAGATCTAAAAAAGATATCAAAAATCAAACCAAGCACAAGACTTTCACAGTTGCTTTAATGCCTAGAAGTCTTCTCATCTTCAAAGATTGTGCGTATAAAGACTATCTACATGGCATAGAAGAATGTATTGTGTATGAAATTGATGAGTTTATCAATACAGATGTTGTAGAGATATCATAAATAACATTAACAATACAAAGTGTAATACCCCAAAATTGGCACCTATCAATTTCAATCAATTTTGGTGCATTCCTCAAATTTATACATCATCAAAGTCCTACTTTGCTAGGCAATTTTCTCTCTCCTACCTAACTTTATTTAACTTGATGTCAATTGCAAAAACCCTAATTTACATTAATCTCACACTATAATTAATTCCTAAGTCTTCGACTTTATTAGCTAAATAATCCCTATGATAAATTAATTTAATTCTAAAGTCCTAAGTGCTTTAAATTAAATTAAAATCTACCCCCTTTAGCTAATACCCATAAAAGGAATCAATAAATTTCTTGATTATTTGAATGGACACTCTTATTTGAATTAATAATTCAAAATAATCGAAAGGTCACCCATATGTGGCAATAAACATTCTTTTAATTAAGTAATTCATGCTTTTTTGTCTCAATTGGGAATGAAGGGTCAACTGTTTCGAATCAAGAAACTCTTCATTCCTCTTCTGTGTTTGTCTATTTATTGAACCTTCTCCTTCATTCGAAGGGAGGACAATTTGGAGAGTAACTAAACTATAGTTGTTTTTAGTCTCAACTATTTCATATTTTCAAGTTTTCAATTGCATAACTAGCTTAATCTCATTTTAGTATAATATTGCATTCTCATATTAGTTTAATTTGCTTACTTGTTCATAGTTTAATCTCATATTTCTTTCAAGTTATTTAGATTAAACTTTCATCTCATATTTATCTCAAGCTCTTAGTATAATTGCATCTCCATTCTTAGTTTAAATTGCACTTCATTCTAGATTAATTTCAATTTTTCTCATCTTTTCTAGCTTTGAAAATCCTTCGTATTAACTCAGTCTAATGGTTGTTGGCTCTCCAATCTGAGAGTAATTAAACACCCCAATTAATTAGAAGGCAACAAGTCGCTTCACCATGAATTTTGAATTGAGTAATCAATACTCATTTTCATAATTTGATTGTGTGAGTAATGACTATGTTGTGTGTGTAGTTGGATTAGAGGTCCACGTTCAACCACATACATTTTGGCACCCACCGTGGCACAGAAAAGATCAATTTCTGTCCTCATTCTTGATTTTTCTAATAGGAAATTTGAGCTCTGTCGTGTGTCTGTACTTTCCTGTGTAAGGATTCTCGCACGAGAATCCAAAGCATACTGCATGAAGTTTCACTCTCAGTAGCACTCTCTCACGCGAAATTTCACTATCTTCACGCAGTACCCTATGTTTTCTCACACGTTGTGGAGTACTTCCCCGCATGAGATTTGACTCCAATTTTTAAAAAAAATTCCAGTCTCTGTGTTTTCTGTTCCAGATTTCTAACAGTTTTTGTCTACTGTTAATTTCCATTTCTCTATTCTTTCCACAACATAACAGTTTTTTGTAGGACGTTTGTCAAAGAACATAAAACATGCTAATGGTTTGATTGCAAGACGATAGTCAAAGATCTCATAAAAATGGTGTGTTTGTTTTCTTGCTTTCATTCACATAGTCTAATTAGGGCCTCATTAAAATTTCTTGAGAATTTTGATAGTGGGCTAGGGAATTTGGCTCTTCATTACATGGAGGTGATGACCATGAATGAATCTAAAAACCCAATGATCCTACTAATATGACAGATTCTTGGGGAATCGGGGAAAGGTAGTGAATCTTTAACTCTTCTACTTGCCAGGGGATTATGCTCTTCTCTCTTTTGAGAGAACCAGAAACCCAAAAGCTTGTGGATTTGGTGGAGTGAAGCTAACTCAGTGATGAATTTTCTTGATGTGTTTGGGTGAAGTGATGAGGTAGAGAAGTATGCTCTTCTCTCTTTGAGAGAAATAGAAAATCAAACCCTCAGATCTAAGCCAAGTTGTGTCACCTTTAGAGGGCCTGCCGAAAGTTGAACCTCTGCGAATGACCCAAGTGAGTACACACCTTTCTCTGGTGATTCCACCTCACTTTAATAAAGAACTCTTTGTTGAGTCTAAAGACTCCAAAGCCATATTAGCTTCCTTCTCATGATTTTGACTATCATCTTGAGAAGGCCTTGTTTGTTGTACTGAGCGGCACTGCTCCTAGCCCTGCTTGCAGGGGTGTACGGATTTCAAGTGTTGGTGTGGCTGTGAGGCCTCAACCCTACATCAGGGCACCAGAGGTTAGTATGAATAGAAGCCTATTAAAAAATTTCCTTAGCTAGTGACCTACCTAGTTCACCTCCAAAAGGAGGCATAATCTTTGCACAGGGAGGGGAAAGAATCTCTCCCATAGATTCCCACCATAGGCATTCACATGGATGCTTGAAGGTGGTATATGACACTAGCCCCTGCCACAAGGGTAACCTTTGAATGTATACTATTTATTCCTTAGAAACACCAAAAACACGGGCGCCCTTTAGGGGGTCACATGGCTGTGTGAGGTGCACGTATGCGCATAAGCAGTGGAGCAAAGGTTTTGTCTTCTCACCATTTTTTTGGTAGGGATAGCTATGTGTTTGTTATCGAGTCTTAAACATTATCCAATCATGATCAAACAAAGACTCCCCTGATACTATCAAGTTGCTTTGTCCTTGATAGGTTTGTTAACAACTACTTCTTGTATCACAACTGCTTGATCTAAATCTTTGTGTCTTTAAACGAATGCTTGAAACCTCAAAATGAGATTGTTGACTAAATTGTTCTTCAAACTTATCAGGAAACTAGATTTTCTATCAAACATCAATTCAGGTTGTATCTCAGAATTCAACTTTTACCTCAAAAATTGTGTCGAACTGTCAGACTTTGGATCTTTCCCACGCAAAGTTTCACTTTTTAGAGCACTTTCTCGTTTGAGACTTTGTTCTTTCATGCAAAGTTTGGTGTTTTCTCATGTGACCTAGTACTTTTTCATGCAAACTGGTACTTTTTCACATGAACCTGTATCCAAATTTCAAAAATAGGGACTAAATTCTCGTTGACTAGTCAAACTTTTTCCTGATCTACTTTTTGTCTGAGGTTTGTTTTTTTTGTTTTCCCTGTTGTTCACTATTTGGTTGTCCTGAGTTGGGAATCGATCAATCTTTGCTTTGACTCATGTTGTCTCTCGTTGGTTTACCTTATCTCTTTATGCCTTTTGTACATCGTGTTGTGATAGTCTTATCTCGGCTATTTTAGCCACCTCTTTTGATGATTCATACCAAGTCCATCTCGCATCTTGGTTATTCTAGCCATTTATCTCCTTTCCATTATCTTAGAGACAAAGTCTAGCATTATCCTGAATCTTCTCTCATCACATCTTCATCTATGACTATCACAACGAGAAGTGGAAAAACTTATCCCATTCAAAATACTAGTCAAGGTAGAAGCGAACCTCCTAATCAAGAAATAGATCATCCTAAATCTGTCATGAAATATGACCTTTGTGAGAGATCCTTGAGTTCCTCATTGAGTACTTTGAAAGATAGTCCATCTCAACCAGCACCTTTGGTGTTCTAGGAGTGTTTTAATCTGTTGTTTGAATCGCAACTTGGTTTCTCATTTCAAGAGCAAGACAATTCATTATTTCATAACTTTGGAAGACCACTCCCTCAGACTGCTCCTATTATTGAATCTATTGATATTGATCATGATATCTTCCCACCTGAATTTGTTAAATCTTTTGACCCTATTCATTCATCAAAAGTTACCTTAGTTGCGCTCCATCGACATCATTCATATCACTTTACTGAGGCTTCAATCACTGCATAGTCCTACGTTAACAAGATGGGAGATCCATTTGATTTCCAACCGGGCAAGTATAGTCAAACTTATGACCAATCTCAAAATAATCAGTATCATGGTCAATCCTCTAATGACCCATGTCATGCTCAACCTCAGAATGAGCAGCCTCATGGTCAATATCAACATGACCAAAATCATTCCCACAATGATGATCAATCTCGAAACAAACCTCAAAGTGATCGACAACCCACATATTTCTCTCACCCTCCTCCATTCGATCAAAACCAAGATGATCAGCAACAAGATCAGATTTTGAGTATTTATGAGATCCTTGGGAATGAAAATGATGTGATAACTCAACATGATACAGATGCTTCCAAAGCTAATAAGAGTCTTATTAAAATGATGGAGATCCTTCTCCTAGAGGAGAAGGAAAAATACTTCCTTGAGTTAGCTAAACAAGGGGCAAAATTACCCCCAGAATATCAAGTTGAAACACTCGTGGCCAAGGAAGAAGAAACTGAGACCGCAAAGTTGCAAAAAATGGTTCGAGACATGCAAGATCAAATTAGTCAACTTGTGAAGAATAAGGACAAACCTGCTCAACAATTCACAATGGAAAGCATTTGTCCTTTCCCCTTTGATAGAAGTCTACATATGCCACCTTTTCCCAGAGGTGTAGAGCTCCCTAAATATGACAAATACTTGGGTGCAACCGATCCCCAAGATCACTTGATGGAGTTTGGTGCATTATCTATGGAATTCATGCACGATCAAACCTATCTTATGCGCTTATTTCCTCGTAGCTTGGGTGGACCAGCTATGGAATGTTTTCTTGATTGCCTATTGGCATTAAGACTTTTGATGAAATGGCTAATATGTTTCTCCAACATTACTCACATAATATTCAACATCTGGTCAACATCCAGGATCTTTGCAATTTAAAACAGTGACAAGGAGAATCTTTCCTAACATTCCTCCAAAGGTGGAGACAATTATGTACAAGGTATCCTCACAAGCTACCAGATTTTGAGAGACTCAACATTTTCTTGGACAATCTTGTCCCAAACTTTGGATACCAAGTGCAATTACAAGGTCCTCTAACCTTTGATGGCATGATTAAACAAGTAGTGCGAATAGAGGCCTTTATGATCAAGAAAGGTGAATTGACTTTGAGTAAAGACAACAAACAGGGATCTTCAAACTCAAATAAGGATAAAGGGAAGTTTTTTAACAAGAATAGAAACATTGTGAATGATGGAGTGGTTGACAATGTGACCCCGAAACCTGCTAAGTCTATTTTTAATCTCTCTTCCACCATACAAGAGGTCAAAGCTATTGAAAATCTTGCGACAAAAAATCAGCAATCTTCGAGGTTTTCTAGAAACAAACCTTGGGCATCACGACCCAAGTGTGAATTCACTTCCTTGGGAGAACCACTTGATGTGGTCTATAAAACTCTTGTGTAGAATTAGATTCTTACTCCTTTGGAAAAGCATCTCTATGACCCACAACCACGACCTCATTGGTGGAACAACAATGCCTATTGTAAATATCACCAGAATAAGGGTCATAAGACTTCTACTTGCCTTCAGTTGAAACACAAGGTCCAAGATTTGATTGATAGTGATGACATTGTTGTGGACAGCCATAACAAGAATTTGAACCATCAAGAATTTAAGGATCCCTTCCCTCCTCATGAGAAGGGTGAGTCTTCAAATGCCAAGAATACCAATGCTAAAGTTAATTACACATACACTAACAATGAAAATGTTATTGGTATGATCAAACCTGTTGAGATAGAGTATTGCGATGTGATTACTATTAAGGGGAGCGGTGATGCTCCCAAGCCTAAGACTCCTTTCATCTTGCGTAGTTCTGCATCTCATTCATCTAAATCTGAACAACCTCAAGACTGTGCTAATGTGGTTACTCGATCACGAGGAAGAGTTGTTTTGAAAGGTCCCAATACTTCTACATCTGCTCTGAAGAAAACTACAGATAATAGTCTCGATACTTCTACATCCGCTCCAAAGAAAACTACGGATAAGACTATTGTTGGCCCTGCCAACAAGAACATGAAACCTATCCCTACAGCTAGCTCGGCTAGTTATAGCATCTTAGATCAACTCCAGTGAACCAATGCTCAGATTACCATTTTTGAGTTGTTGAAGATCTCGCCTGCTCATAGGTAGATTTTGGATAAAGCCCTCACCGAGGCAAATGTTCCCAAGGATCTCGATCTCAATTGGTTCCAATCTATGGTGGGTCATTTGACCTCACCTCACTATCCATCCTTCTCTAAAGAAGATGATCATTCTTTGAGTCATCCACATAATTCTCCCTTGCATATAGAGGTCATGATAGGTCCTAAACACGTCTGTCGAGTGCTCATAGACAATGGTGCTGGTCTTAATATATGTTACACTAATATGCTTACTCAGCTAGGTTACGATGAAAATTCTATAGACTCCCGCAAAAAGATTACCATCAAATCTTATGATGAGGAAGAATGCAAGTCCGAAGGATTATTTGTGCTACCTATCCACGTAGGACCTGTTGAGAGAGATGTTACTTTTCAAGTTCTTGACATTCCTCTTACCTACATTATCTTGTTGGGTAGGCCATGGATTCATGAGATGCAAGTTGTTCCATCCACGTACCACCAGTGCATTAAGTTTCCATTCCATAGGGTGAAAGTCACTGTACCTGCTAATACCAATTACTCTTGCAACACTCTTGCGCAATCTGCAGATAGCTTTATTCTGGCTAATAGAGAGTCCACTGAGTTTTATGATGCTAAGCTAAAGGAAATGGAACAAACTCTAAGACTTAAGGATACAGGCATGGGAGAATACCGAATTGAACCTGTGCTTACTACTCTACCTCTGTCCCCATGCTCTTATGGGAGACCTTCTAAGGGTAACAAAACTTTTGATGACCCTCCTCAAACAATCAGCAATGGCACCTTTGTAAGGGCATCTACACCTTTAGAAGATGAGGATGAAGAAAGAGCTATCAGAGCTTGGATCTATAAGGGAAAAGAAAAAACTGAAATAACTACTCCACCTCCAGACTTAGAACAAGAGCCATACAGTGAATCCTTCAAGATCATGAAGCGCTTTGGCTATAAGGGGAGTGGTCCTATAGGAAAGAATGACAATGGTTTGTTAAAACCCATTGAAGCTATAGGTCATAGCACAAAGGATACTACGGGCTTAGGCTTTAAAAAGATCCCCTTTCATTTAGGGATAAACAAATTTGTACCAGAGCCTGAACCTATACCTGAGTCAGAATTTGATGATACTACTCTAGAGGTAAATCTAGAGGCCAGCTCTGATGAAGACACATTTCCATATTTTATTCCTCTGGAACTTGCTACACTCTTTGCATAACCCGATGAGCCTATCATACCTGTCCATATGGTAGAGACTGATACTGATACTAATATTGATACTGATTCTGATTCTGATTAAACCTCTTCAGTGCATCAATTCACATATGACCAATGGAAAGCAATACTAAATGATGATCCCAATTTTCAAGGTGAACGATATAGGCCGCCGTATTTTCAAAAGCATCTTGAACAAGAACAACTCCAGCAAGTTGTTAACACCATAAGAGATAATAATGAGCCTGGCGATGCTACCAGTGTTAGTGAAATTCCCACATCAAGTACTGACTCACATGAGTATGAGGTTGACTCTTTGTTTGATACTACTTATGATAAATATATAGACATGGTGCATACCTATGAAAGACTTCTTGAAGTAGGTGAAGGGTCTAGTGTTAGGTCACATGAATTAGATGCCACCGATGTTAATGTGTCCTCTACTCCTGATGTAAGGTCTTATAGGGATTTGAACACTCCTTTGGATGAGATCGCTCTAGTTCTTGACTTGCTCATCTGTGCTTTTGATGGTTATACCATGAATGCAATTGAACCAATCATTACTTCTCTTTCACTCTGTCATCTTGATCTAATAAACTGGAACTCCCCTTTCACATCCAATGAAGTCCTAACATTCCAGAATGATTATGATCTAGCCTGTTACCTCCATGCTATTGAACCTGTGATGTCCTCCACTAGCGAAAGCAGTGTCAGCATGACAGAGGCAGATATCAAGTATCTTAGTCAAAAAATTAAAAGAAAAAAAAATAGATGCTCTGATGGTGAAAACCACTTTGTGGCAGTATCAGAGCCAAAAATAGCAAAAATAAAAGACGTATCTGAGGGTGAAAACCTCTCTGAGGCACCCAAGGATGAGATACTTGATATGCTTCCAAGACACTTTCAAGAGAGGTCATCAGTATTGATTGAGCTGACACAGCTAGTGAATTTGGGTACAGAGGCTGCTCCACAAATTATTCATCTAGCACAATCATTGTCTGCCAAAGAAAAATAAGAGTTCACTAGCTTCTTTCAGAGCAAGAAAATAAACTTTGCATGGACCTACTCTGACATGCCTAAATTAGACCCCAATCTAATCATGCACCATTTTTCCATTGCACCAAGTATTAAACCTGTTAAACAGAAGTTGCGAAAGATGCATCCACATGTAGCACTTTTGGTCAAAGCAGAGCTAGAAAAGCTTCTTAAAGATGGTTTCATAAGAACTATTGATTATGCAAAGTGGATTTCAAATATTATTCCAGTCACCAAACATGATAAATCTATTTGTGTGTGCACAGACTTCACGGATCTAAATAAGGCATGTCCAAAAGATGACTTCCCATTGCCTAATATTGACGTGATAGTGGACATGAAAGGAGAATATGAGATGTATTCCTTGATGGATGGCTTTTCTAGCTATAATCAAATAAAAATTATGCCAGAAGATCAAGAAAAGACCACTTTCACATGTGCCTAGGGCACCTTTTGCTAGAATGTCATCCCTTTTGGGCTTAAGAATGCTGGAGCAACATATCAGAGAGTTGTCACTAATATTTTCCATAATATGATGCATAAAACAATGGAGGATTATGTGGATGATACTTTAGTCAAAAGCATACAGTGAAAAACTCATCTAACAGACTTGGGTCCCATACTTGACCGCATGGAACAATTTAGTCTCAAACTTAATCCCAAAAAGTGTGCATTCGACATCACTTCTGGGAAACTATTGGGTTACATCATTTCAGCTAAAGGCATAGAAGTTGATCCTAAAAAAGTGCAAGCTATTATGGACATGCCTCCACCCAAGAATATCAGTCAAATGAGAGGACTGTAGGGAAGGTTAATGTTACCATTATTTCACTCGTCTTTGGTGACCTAATTACTAGATGAAGCTACAAGTCCCCTAGTTTGTGTTATTAGGTGATCTTGCTCAAGATTTGTGTTCATTTCATTTGCAAAGTACATGAAATGGAATGAAAATGAACTACATCTAAGATTACATGTGCATATATCAATGTTAAGCATGATGTACAAGAGAGAAAGAACTGAAAAGAACATTTATCTAAGGCTCACACATGTCGTGAGCATAGCCATTGCCAGAATTGAATGAATAAGTACATATATACATGAAGTAATCAACATGAAATACAAGGATACCAAACATTGCCTAGTAATGAGCATTGATCCGGTTTTGACCAGTGTGCTCCTGTGATCTAGATGTTGTAGGAAGAAGTAAAAAGGGATATGCTACAAGACATGTGCACTCAAAAGATGTTGTGGGAAGAAGAGATACCATTTTTTTTTTACTAACTTGTTTGTTCCATGTGCAGATACAGAAGAAGCTTTGACACTTTTTCTTTCCCTCGACTAGATAATAACAGTGAAATGTAAGCCCAGTGAGGAAGCAGTATCCATGGAGCATCCAAGGATCATGAAGGCAGGATGGTAAAAATAGAAAGCATGGAAATGCATAAAATGAGTCATGATCAAGCATTGGCAATAAAAAGATCATACATCAATCATGAAATCAAAATAAAGAAAAGAGTGGCTGCATGATGTTGGTGAAATTAACAAAGTGTTGGTAAAGGTATGATTGCATGAAAACAACAGTATTTTTCTTCAAAAGTAATCACTACATGTTTCATTAAAGGTGCTACTAAAAAGCAAAGAATGTAGTCATTATAATAAAGCTTCAAACATCATAACAATGACAATATGTTCCATACAAGCACAGGCTAATACGGATGAAACATGGAAACATTGAAAGCACAAACATTGCACAAAAGCTTAGATGAAAATTCATGGTGCTCAATGATGCTCACAATTTTTTGAAGATAGTAAAACCGGTGGAAATAGCAGCAAATATCATGGCATCATGAAGATTTAAGCATGCAACATCAAATGGAGATATCTATCTAGATACATCATAACATATTTTAATAAATGCATGATGCTCACGGACCCAAGATACTGTGAACACCCAAAGGATTAAGCCACAAGATATAGCAGCAAAATAAAGATGGGATAGTAGCAAATATGTTTTCAAATGAAGATGAAGCAGCAATAAGTGTCCATGAAGTAACAACAGCAAATAATCCATTTTTTCATATGGGACAACATCAATTAATGGGGGCAGCATGCATTACAATGATGTCAAAAATATCAGCTCATGGATCATTGAAACAATGGCAATAATGTTCCATACAATCACAAGTTTCCAGATTTCATGCATCAGAAAATACAAATGCATTAATAGCCCCAACAACATGGAAATAACAAAACATTCATACAATAGCAGCAAATTCATGGCACCATGAGGGTATAAAATACAGAGGCATTTCCAATTAATCATGACAGCAAATAAAGAGCATAATATTGCAGCCCATCAATATTATTCTTTGTCACATGCCAAAGATGGAACATACCATAACAAACAAGGCACATTGCTCATGGTTGGAGGAAAATAATCAATACAAGATCAAAACGTGATGCAATGTAAGCCATAGAGAAGTAACAAAACATTGATTCCCTGGCACGTAGCTCATGGCTTATCAAGCATGTAACCAGCAGCATACTCAAAATGCATACAACACAATAAGAGTATGGCTCCATAATGAACAGCAAATACAATGCCCTCAAATGCAGAGATACAATATCAAATTTTGAGAAGAGAAACATGGAAATAAAAATCAAATGCCTACCTCAAATTCCAATGCCATGAAAGGAGATCAAAAGGGTTTCAAAAGTTACAGGTTTCCAAATCCGAAAATGCAAAGAGCCAGTGCAAATGGCAACTTTCCCATTACAGCAGTGAAGGATATTCTCTCGGCATCTTCTTTTTGGATCATTTTTTTTTAAGATGTGAATGTTTAATTAATAAGTTTTCCCCTCTTTTGGGTTGAGAACTTTATTAATTAAATATTTAATATTTGATGCTAGGTGCTATTTTAAATAGGTGGGTTTTTATTTTTTTAAGATATAAATGTTTTAAAATATGTTTTCCCCATTTTTGGGTTGAGAACTATTTTAAAATATAATTAAATCCACATTGGGGGGTAATTAATTGTTTCAATTGTGAAAGTCATTTCATATTTTATTGTAAATTCTGACAATGGTATTTTTATAAACCATTGTCAGAATGCTATTTTTAGTGCATGACTTAGAGTGGACATGATAGTTTTGTTTGACCATCTTTTTTAGGCATCCTATTTTTCCACTCCCCCTATAAACTCGGGAATCTGGCATCCGAGTTGTACATAAGAAAAAGGAAAAGTCTCCTGGCACACAGGTCACATTAGATGAAGTTATAGTGATTCCAAAGTAGGACACTGATAACTTAACCTATGAACAAATAGAAATATTGCAAGATCTATTGAAGAAGAAGAGAAAGCAAGAGGAACTAAGGAGAGAACATTAGCAAAAGCAAGTACTTCTTGAAATTAAAGGTATATTTGTAGAAGCTTTTGAGTTGGATGATGTGAATGAGACTTCACCTATTCTGGAACAATTGGTTCATATTGTTAAAAAGGTAAACAGTGATGAAAGTGAAGCTAATGAAAAGATAATGCAGTGGTCAGAAAGTAAGTTTGAGACAAAGGTACTTGAAAGGGTCTCAAGTGAGATAGCAGTAAAATAGCTAGAAATTTTTAATCTAGTGAATAACATAGAAGAGGTTGTAGAGAATGGTCATTCTTTGTACAAGAAGTTATGCAATGTTGAAACATTCACTAAGTAAAATCAAGAACTGACTAACAAGCTGCAATTAGACTTAAAGTCTACAGGGCACTCATTGAGCATGGATGCAAGTTATGGCTCCATTCATTTCACATGATTACTTCATGCACAAGGAAGATTAGCCGAGTTGATGGCTAATGATGGAAGGATAAGGGAAAAATTAATCTCCATAAAAACAATGTTAACACCTCATCTGGAGGTTATGCAGAGAGTATTGGTATAGGCAAAGGAGTTAGTACAGAGAGATCCTCATCTCTCTATTGTCGAGAGTTTGGTTGATCTAGCTACCCAACTAGAGATCAAGATACAGGTTTTGGATTCTGTGAGATCCAAATGGGATGATGCCTTAGCAAATATTATGAAACTCCACAAACCATTTTTGGACAAGTATTATCTAACCCCTACATCCTAGTAGCTTAAATTGATAAAAATAAGGGGGAAATGAGTAAAAAGGGGAAATAAGTCAGGGAATGAGTCATATACTCATGTATATATAGAGATCAAAGAAGGGATATAGAATAGAAAGGTATGACATACTATTTTATTAATGTATATTCATTGTATGTCAAGAGGCATGTATATATATTATAGTATATATGAAGACCGAGTCAAAGTCTTAGGGGAAGTACTCAAAGTACTAAGTACTAATTTGTTTATACAATGTAAGAGTCATGACAAAGTTTTTTTTCCACTAATGTCAAAGGGGGAGATTGTTGATCCCTAAGTCATGTTGTCTATTAGTGTCCAACACTTAGTCATTATCAAGGCAATATTGGCCGGTCATCACTGTGACTGAGCCATCTTATTAAGGTCGAGTTATGTATAGACTTGTATTCTGTATAGTTATCGAGCAGTAGTTGCTATCGAGAAAGTTAGAGGTCACCGAGTACTTCAGTAGTTATCGAGAAGTATATATGTCGATTTTTATAGAAGAGTCAGTGTCGAGTACCAGTATATGGAGAACAATTATGACCAAGCATCAGAGACTTCATATGCGAAGCAAGTCAGTTTTGACATATGTGTTTGTAATGGCACAAACACCTAGGTAAACTATTTTTTCCAACTTCTATGCGTGATTTAATGATTGTTGAGAGAATCAAGGATTTGATTACGCTTTGTATTTCTAATCATTAATCCCTGTGTAAGACATGCAACCTATCAGAAAAAGGGAATGATTAAGCGACATAAGTGAGGAATCTAGATCATTGATCTTGATCTAGAAGCTTGATCAGATGTTTATATAAGGTGATATCAAAACCCTAAAACATAGTAAAAGAGGAGATCTCTTATATGTGGATGGAAGCAATGTTTTAATTTTTAGATGCAAAGATCAGGTAGAGTGACCAAGCATAGAAGTGAAGGATGAAACAAAGCTACATTTGATTTTGAGATCAGATAAGTATTGGAAAGAGGAGATCTGTAATCAACATGTGTAGTTCAAACCGAAGGATGAAACATGGCTACATTTGATTTTGAGATCAGATAAGTATTGGAAAGAGGAGATTTGTAATCAACATTTGTAGTTCAAACCAAAGGATCAGGTATTGATACATTCTAGCAAGTGAATCAGGGTAAATCTCTTAAGAGAGTGGTCATAACATGTCGTTATAAATCTCTTAACCAACTGCTTACTTAGCTATAAGTTTTAAATCCTTTAATCAAGGTAGATTGTATAAGTATGTAAGATCTTAACAGGGCAGACCCCTCATAGGGTAGATCATCTCAAGTGATCAAAACTTTGTAGCCCTAGCAGGAACACTTTATTGTTGTAGTAGTGAAGATTTGTGGGTGTCATCCCCACCCCAATTTTACCTTTCAAGGGTTTCTGGGTTACCAATTCTTTGTGTTATGTGTTTCATTTGATGGATATGATTAGAATGTTAGATTCATTTCAATATTGAAATTTATGATTATGGCATGCATGTGGAATTAGTTTTAACATATAAAAGTTAGTGGATAACTGATTCGCCCCCCTCTCAATATCTCACTTTCCCATATTAGATTTCCAACACTGTCTTCAACAATACCATAAATTCAGGTGGTTGGAAATTTCTTGTCTCCTTGAACAATACAAAGTGAAGAGTGCATGAGTTCCAATATCACCCAACTGGATGACTACAAGAACTTCAAGACCATATGACATTTATAATAGTAGGTTGTGTAGTAGAGGTAGTAGTTTGATTGATGATTTATTCAACTTTTTAATGAAAGATAGTAGGTTGAAATTTAATGACCAACTACATTTGAGACTAATTGAGGCTATACCGATGTAAACACAAGAAAGGGGAAGATTTGACAAGAGGCTTAGATTTTGTTACTTTTGACATTTGTCACTTAAGTGTAGGACCCACTCAAAACTACTTTTCCTATTTGACAATGCAAAGGTATATTTAAATAATATGAAAATCACATAACTTAAAATGAAAAAAATAAAACTACATAACTTAAAAAATTTCAAAGCTAAACTAATCAATTGAAAAAGTTAAAGGCACGAATTATAAGCAGTTTTGGAAGTGTCAAAAAAGTTAGATGGTTTACAACTCCCATTGAGATCCAACGAGGTTGTTCAACCACAAAGTGTCACGTCTTGGTTGAGGAATCTATCAAAGTGCCCACACACTATTCAATCGACATAGTTCATGAAACACAAAATTTCCCAACATAGTACAATAGGTCAATGACTAAAAGTGCCACAATGTAGAGAAATATCAAATGCAAGTAGACAATCTAGACATTATGAAGTAAAATATGTTGCTTGTGAATTAAGTTTTTAGTGAATTATGCAACTATTACAAATATCAACAAGAACTTCAAAAATTAAACAAATATGCACAATAAATAAAATTCTTTGGTGCAAATGATAAACGAAGAACAACTAACATTGTTAAACCACAACAATTCATTATGTGTGTTGTATAAATCACACATTATTTGTAGAGTTTTCAACATGTCATAACTTAATAGTAATCTAGTATAAATGTTATGGATCTAGCCATAATTACAACTTAGATATTACATTGTCCTCATCATTACTAGAGAATGAATGGGTGTATTCTTTGTTGTAATGTTGTTGAATCTTTGTTCCCATAATTTCCAATTTTGCTCATTCTTACTCTAACTAGAATTAGTCTCTACTTTTTTTTGATACTACATATATATGGGATTATGATCAAACACTAAAACCAACTAATCATTGTAAGCTTTCTTGATTATGTTAATCAACATAGGGGGTTAAATATTGGTGACTAAGGATATTCAATGTTACAAAATTTTGAAAATTTGAAGACTTCACCTATGCGAGAAGAGTTTAAGAAATGTACTTCATGTTTGTTAACAAATTTGTGACCTAACTCTATATTCTTTTGCACATGCACGTGAGAAATGTAACTACCAGTTGAGTTCAATGTAATGATGTTTTAGATCAATTATTTGCATGGTTAACAAGAAATCATTGTTCAATTTATTGAAACCAAAAATATACATAGAAATAATCATACAACATATCTTTAGAACAAATATGAAGAAAAATTTATCCAAATAAGAGTGTATTCAACATAGAAAGAATAAACAATCCATTAATTTTACGGTAGTAACTAGAGAGCTTTAAAAGGTAAAAATCAGAACACAATTCTAATGGAACAAAATATAAATTTTATATTTCAACAGAGCAAGATTCACAACATTCAAAAACATCACTATTGGATTTTTGAACGAGATTCATAAGATTCCAAACATCATTGTTCCATCTCTTCAAAGTCAAAATATTCACAACAATGTGTATATACCATATCTTTGAGCCATTCAACATACATGATGAAAAATTTATCCAAATAAACAATCCATCACCCTATATTTAACAAGTGAAAACTCTATGTACTAGTACTAGAGAGATTTAAAAGGTAAAAATCATGGTAGAATTGTAACTGAACATAATACAAACATTGTATTTTAGCATAACATTCACAAGATGGCTCTACGTCGAGGACCCTCTCCCTTCTTTTCCCAAGCTTTCCGTGGTTAGGGTTTAGGTGCTCTGCTACAATGATGGAGTGAAGGGGGCTCTCTTCCCTGTCACTTCAGTTTGGAGAAAGCCTTTTCTTCCTCTGGAGGCAAGATTTGGTGGACGGCTGGAGTCATTCCTCTATTGGGATCCTCCTATGCTGGCATTTTCCTAGGACTCTCATGCAGGGATTTCTACTTGGATATCACTACTCTCATATCTTTTGAGGGAGATTGGTGGTGGTTCTTCTGAAGTGGCTCTGAGCGGGATCCCTATTGAGGTGGGGTTCCTCACTAGAACTCTTTGCAATTTGATGATTTCTCCCCTTCTTTACTCCTCTATCCTGCTTCCTATTGAGGTGGAAGCTTCTTTTGAGGAGAAGGTTTCTTTCCCTCCTAAGACCTCTTTCCCGCTTCCTATAGAGGTGGAGGCTTAGCCTATTGAAGTGGCTTGTTTCTAAATGGAAGAGGTGGGTCAGAGTACGGTTGGAGAGCTCGACCTTTGCTGGAGGGTTCTTTTTTTTCCAAAGATCTTTGATGGTCTTATCTTTTTCCTGGCAGGTTGTGATGTGGTGGTTTGGGGAGTTTTCCTCATTCCCATCTCTTTGTTAAAGGTTGGGGGAGCCTTTCAAAACCCTAATGTGCTCGGCCTTTGCTGGAGAGCTCTATTTTTTCCAGAGATCCTTAACAATCTTTTATTTTTCCTTGCAGATGGTGATTTAGTGGTTTGGGGAGTCTTCATCATTCCCATCTCATTGTTAAAGGTTGGGGGAGCCTTTCAAAACCCTGATGTGCTCGGCCTTTGCTGGAGAGCTCTATTTTTACCAAAGATCCTTGATGGTCTTTTCTTTTTCCTGGCAGATTGTGATTTGGTGGTTTGGGGAGTCCTCCTCATTCCCATTTCCTTGTTAAAGGTTGGGGGAGCCTTTCAAAACCTTAAATGCTATGGTGCAGCTAAAGATTGTCTTGCTCAAATGTTTAAGCTATTATTTCTTCATTGGTTTGGTTTCACTAGTTAGGACTGGTTTGTCTGCTAGCTCTGTTGGTTGTTAAAAACCATTTTGGTTATGGGAGCCATAAAAACCCTTAAATCTGGTTTAGGGAGCTTGAAAACCCTAGATATCTGATGTTGTTGTAAAGTGTTGGCTTTACTCTACTGGTTTCAGCAGCTTGTACCTTTCTCTATCTATTTCTTTTGGTTGCAGTTGTAGTGTTGTTTTTGTGCTGCTAGTAGTTCTACTGGCTTTATGTGCTCGAGGGGTACTGTAAGGTTTATCCTTTTCCCCAGTTGTTTCATTTAATTTTGAGCTTACTCTTCCAATCTTCAAGATTTGGGTTACAATTCCCTCCAAAAAATGAATGTACATGGTTTCGGGGCCCATTCAAAACCTATTTTTACCTTATTCAAAAACATTCACAAGCCAAAAAATTTACAGCAACATGTGTATATCACATGCTTGAACAATTAAATAGATATGAGTAAAATTTTATCCAAATAGTAGTGTATTTAACACAAGAAACATAAACAATGTATCAAGTATATCAAAAAGTCTTGTTGATTGTCATCCATTGAGAAAATATAGTGTTCGTCAACAAATTTGTGACCTCAATCTAAATTATTTCGGTCACACAACTGACAAGTTTTAGTACTAATTCAGTTGAGTGTAATGATATTTTACATCAACTCTCTGGTTGTATGCTCCTAACCATAAAAAGTGAGATTTATTAAGCAAAAATATTTAAAAGGAAACAATCACAATACAATCCTAAGAAAATAGAAAACAGAAATTATATTTATTCTAAACAAGACTCATAAGATTCAAAATATAATGGTTCCCTCTATCCAAAGCCAAAATATTTATAGCAATTTTTATATACCATGTCTTTGAACCATTCAACAAATAGGAGGAAAAGATTATCAAAATAATAGTGTATTCAACATAGGAAGAATAAAAAATCCATCTCCATGTTCATTAAATTTTTTTCCATTAGTGTATTCAAAATAGTCAAATGTTTAGAAGACTAAAAAATAGATCCATTTATTGTTGTTGATGTACCATATATAGATATCTATCATACTAAGTATTGAAAGTAACTTAAACCCCACAACGAAATTATAAAATAATAAACACCCTCTAGATCCAATAGTTTTTTATGCCCAACCGAGAAACAAAATATTTAAACAACATCTAAAAAGAATAAATGGCCCTCCAAAGATAATATTTTGTGCCCAGCTAGGAGAGAGAACATTTAAACAAAAATAAAATAAGGTCTAATTAATGGCTAGGGCCCCTCCATCTCTAGCTTTGCCTCCTCCATGGAGTGATTCATCCCCACCATCATTCCCAGCTACTTGTTGTGCTTCTCATGCCAGCATCCTTGCCTTTTATTACCTATATTTGGAGGCGCTTGGTGCTACTAATTTGGGATTAGAGCTTGTTGTCATGTTAATCATCATCTTATGTTTTATTAACTCTTGATCACTCTCTATGATTTTGAGGCACATGTCATCTATTTCATCTCTAATGCCTGAGAGGTAACATGTCAAGTTCTTCAAGGTCTCTATTGTCTTTTCATTCACTTTTTCAACAAATATTTCCCTATGTATTCTTGCCTTGAAACTATGGGTAAAATCACTACTCTTACGTCGGGTATCTCCATTTTCTTCAAATAAGTTTGTCTCCATAGTAGACAAGTGACTTTACATATTGGATGTGATGGAGACATAGTTCTAAAGACATTCTTATCTAAGTATCCAACCCATCCATTATGGATATTTTTCCATTCTAATATATCTACCCATATGGTAGATTCATTCTCATTGTTATCATTGATTATTTCTTTATTAGTCAAGAGGCCCAAGGGTAACTTTGAAACTTCATGTAACTCATGAAAAATTATTGATAAATTATTTCTCCTTTCTACACTCTAAAAATCATTATTATAGGTTTTCATTTTCTATGATATTAGAGTATATGCTCTTACAAATTCTTCAATACATAACGTTACATCAATTGTAAGTTTATCAACCCAATTATCCACTACTGCAGTGAAAGATTGACTATTTTTATTTTTTTCAATTTATTAGGGTCTAACCCCTCAATATGGATGCATATGCTTTTGTTGGAAAGTTTTTCAGTCATGCGCAACATGGATTAAAAAAGGATTTTAAAGTGCTCACCTATTTTGGAGCACCAAATTATTTTGCGCCTCCAATTTAAGTCTTTTTGACAACGTTGCCACACCATTTTTTTCATGTTAGACATCCCATCAATAGTGGTTGGACCCATATATACTTTACTTAAGGTGAAGTCCAGTCTTATGATTTTTCTTTCATCATTATCCCTAATGATATCAGTAATTTCAAAAAAATTGTACTCAGAGCTTGGGTCAAAAATCACTCTAGACATTCTTAATTCTATATCAAGTCACCAACACTACATCTTTAGGAGTAAACCTCTTTTTTGGAAACCCTTAAATTCTTTTAATAACTACCCAAAGAAATGAATCATTGTCACAAAGATAATTTTTCATCCCTTCTTTCTTCTGTATCTATGGAAAATACTCATGCAAGTTGTGTCAACCATTGGGGATTCTAGGGTTTGCAAACCAAGCCAAGAAACTTCTCTAATAGAAACGTTGTATATCAACAGTGAGCACATATAGAACTCCCACCTCCTCTAATAGTTAGCTAGCTAGTCATGCAAATCTTGGATCATCAACATTTCCCAATCAATGTATTGATTATTAGTACACATAACAATCATGAATTGAAACATACTAAAAATAAATTCCTCCAAGTTAGTACTCCCCACAACATGGTGTAACAAGGTGATTGCATCAAAAATATTACTGATGAAATAGTTTTTTTAAGAGTTAAAGGGATTATAGACTTCCCTTTCCTCTTAACCTCGAGATAGGAAATTGCAATTTGACTCAGACACCACTTTTTTATTCCATAATAATAGATGCAACCAGAATTAATAGATATATTAAAAAATTGCCCCCATTCAAAAAGTTTTGGCACTTGGGACACAAATTTAGAGATATTTTTAAAAAAAACCAAACCAATGGAATTTAAAACTTCATAGAACTAGGAGTGGTAATAATTGACACAAGAACAATAAATTCAAGACAAGGAATGATAGGTCAGAAACCACCTACTTCAACTAGACCTTTGTCTATGATGTTTTTGGTAGTGGGTGAGGTATATTCTTCTCTCATTCTCCTGATAATGCCATGAATACTCACATCATGTAACTGTGTATCTGAGACATCATCCATACTATTCTCTAGAGTGGGTGACATTACAAAGGCTAGGGTTTAAAATTTGTGGTATAAAAGGAAATTTATCAAGGGTTCTATAATTGTGGTTGGCAAAGGATGATTATACCCTAGAATGTCACAAAGAATACTCATGAGGTACTTGTCAATTTACCACCTATGCCAACTACTAAAAATCCTTTACTTATAATTCAAACAAGGCAATAAAAATGGAACTAAACCCTTACCTTGGCCTATTTGTATGCATGCCTACACATTTTTCTTTTGGCTCGAAATTGGAAACTTCACTCTACTAGCTCCCCAAGCCGAAATAAGTCTTAAAAAATGATATCACTCTTTTTAAAGAGGAGCATTAGATTCATTTGATTTTGGAGGTTGGAACACACTCATTATTTTTAAAAAATTGTGCTAATATATTTGCATATATTTTTCCACCTCACCAATCATTAATGCACCCTACTTCCTAGTACCTCAAAATGACTACGCCTCAAAAACTAGGAAATCTCTTTAAGTCGGGTCATCAACAACTTTTTGAACCATTGAAGATATCCATTGACAAGTACAATAGTTCAAAAAATATATGCCAGGTCGAATACAAAGACAACACCACACAAGTGAGGGATGAAAAAACACACCAAAGACAAGTTGGGAGATTCCATAATTTATGAGCTTGTGAGCTAAATAACTCAAGGGGTAAAAAGGTTCAAAAGTTTTCCAATAGTTTGACATAAAGGATACTTTGGGCTATACTAATAAATAGAGAGTGTCTATTCAAATTGACATCACACTGACACTCTACAATTTGTGATTTCCAAGTTCACTTAATCAACTTTAATTTAATAATAAAATAAAAAATAGAGAAAGAAATTATAGGAAATCTCAAGCATTATTATTGTCCTACACTTTATTCTTTACAATTTCCAAAAAAAAATTGATTAGTTTGGTGCAAGTTTTTGTGACATGTGAACATGAACCTAATTTTTAGGATGTGTCCATTTTGAAAATTCATAACAAATACTCAACAAAAAATTACACAACTTTTAGTGCTCACTCTTAACTATCTTTATAACAAAAGGTTTCTCAAAATACTAAATGCAAATATATCCTTCATGTGACACGTGTCAGATGCTATGTTATGTTTTTCTGAAAAAATAGGAATATTCTTTGGTGTGTGAAGGATTTGACCCCTTATTCTTATCAATTTTTGAAAAACTTTAATATTTTAGAAACTAGATTCAAAGTACTACAATTCATGTTGGTTTTGGTATCTTTAAATTTTGAGTGCACTAGTCTCAAATTGCTCCTCCAAGTTTAGTTTTAGCTAATTTAAGAGAAAAAAAAAGTGGCCACTTATACCCCTCTTTTTGTTCACCATCTTGATGCACTTACCCATTTTTCAACTTAAAATCCAAGATATTCACCATATTCGGGCTCCTCTAAAGATTCATCATCAAATGGCATATTATTTGCATCATCAAGGGGAATAAAGAAATATTTTACAACAAGATAGTTTGGGAATGTAGAGATGTGAGGGTCTCCAAAGATCTCCCAAATCTTAGTCCAAATTGTGTGTGGACACTCAATCTTTGAGATATCTATAGAATTATTAACACCAATACTTGTACCGATAAATCCTATAATATGATGATTATTACTACCCCAAACCAATTTCTTATGAGGTGTGTTTGGTTTAGTTAGGAGTCTCTAAAGATAAGGTAAAATTTTAAGCCACCTAAGATGTGTCAAGATGTCTTTTTGTTAAAACTCGTAATTATCTTTTTTCAAAATTATCATAAAAGGATGAATATAAAAACCTATGATACCTCCTCAAATGATAAAATTTGAGGTGTATGAATCAATCGTTAGATTACCTCCCTTACCCCAAATTTACTTAATCAAAGATCCATCCAAATTTATATGATATACTACTTTATAGTTGGTGTGATTACAAGTGCCACTTGCCAAAAATAGTGAAGTGATTAGTGCATATAGATGTAAAATTTGGACACAAAATTAAAATACAAATTTTATATAATAGGATCAAGTTTATCGCACCAATACACATTAAAATAATTATGCACTTAAAAAAAACTACGCCAAAAATGTTAGCACAAGAGCAAGAATGGAGCCTTTAAAATTAAAAAAATGAGAATTTTTCAACAAAACCTTTGAGAATATTTAATTAATAAAAATAGTCACAAAAACCAAAAACCAATTACATATTTTACATAAGATAGCATTAAATTCTAAGCCAAAAAAAAAAGTGCATGCAAAAAGGACCTAAATGCCTAATATATGCTCATTTAAAGTTGAGTACCAAATTGATATTGTTGATAGAGAGGGAGGTAGATTCGACCAACCTGGTAACAATCATTTGGTCATAAATTCTAAGATAGTCCCCAATGATGGTTTTTTGTTGTAAAATTTAATAGATCCCCTCTTATGGTCATTTGGTGCTTGCAAATAACATCAATACAAAGCTTCAATGAATTGAGCTTTGTATTGATGTTATTTATTTTTTTGGGTCATAATTTTGTATGCAATATACATTTTCAATTGTTGGGATCATGTGTTATCTATCAAGATAATTATTTATTTCAAAAGCTTGTGAACATCTTTTAGTGATTTACTTTTATTAATTAGGAAAGCATTCTCATTTTTAGAATTTGTGTCTTTCAATATTAAAAACCGTAAATTCTTACTTGTGAGACAATATTCTTTACCAATCCCATGCTTGTACTTAAGGTAAAAAGATAGGTGGGAAGTTATTATGGTATTTCATTATTAAAAACCCGTAGAAAATATTTTTTGTAACATTAATATTTTTAAACCTTATCAATAATTAAGCATCTAGGTTTAGTTTAGTACTTATGAAGCTTTTCCTTATAATTTACAAATAGGTTTTACCTCACATATTATTATTTTTTATTCTCTTGACAATTACTAGTTAAAATTAATAAAAAAAAGTAGACATTCGTGCATAATGAACAACCATTAGAAAAATCTCATTTATTACAAAAAATAATTTTTTTTATCTAGATATCTAAGAACACCAAGTCATAGTAATAATCAAACATTCCAAATCTGAAGGTTTTAATCCCAGTCTTAGTTGAAATGATGGGGTAGTACTTTTATAAAATTTCCTTTTAGTAAAAAGGATGTGCATGTACTTTTTGTATATTGAGTTTCCATTTGGTAATAAAATTAGCGGTTTATTGCATTATTTTCATTAGTCGTGATCATTTAGAATTAACTCTTGTGGATAATAGTTATTTCACAAAGAGGCCTAAACTTTTAAATTACATGGGGGTAGAGATATATTAAAAACATAAAAGAGTTATCTAAGATTCCTTACATATTATTAACAAAAAAATTATATGATACAAACCTCCGCAATCCAGTCCTCCTTAGTATTATATAATTTGTGTTCTCATTGATGTCAACCACTTGGTTGCATTGATGTCAACTTGTTGGGATTGAGAAGGTAAGAAGATGTTGTCGAATGTAAGAAGACGATTGTACCTAATAGAGATTGTTGTTATGGAAAAAAGAGTATATGATGATTAACATTTCTATAAGAGTATTTGAAATTTTATAGAGGCTTGGAATTTTGATGTTCAGATGATGTTATGGTGACTGATGATGGTAGCAAGAAAACATGTGGTATATGCAGAAGATGAAAATATGAGAAGATAGGAATATGCAAGAAAGATTATTTCAAGACCTTATGAAAAAATTATATGCAATCCTTCACATACGATGATGATGTCTTGCAATTTTGGTTATAATGAATTCAATCTATGAATATTGTGCTAGCATGTTTTCATGTCCTTGACTATTCTTTTGAGAAAGTTGCACTGAGTTGATTGGTGAAAGTGACGCTCGCTGTCAAGAATGGATGGGACTAGTTTAGAGAATGCTCCACATTACTTTCTATTATATTTTTAGGTTGTGTGGCTTGGTGTACTTGTTCATATGGTTTGTGCACTATCTTAGTTTATGTATTTCTCCACAGGTGAAGTTATGTTGTCCTAAATGAGATATTGATGTATGTGTTGGTCTCTAGCCGACTCAGTTGATTTTGGTGATTCAAATTAAGTGTTAATAATCTATATATGTATTGAAAGAAGACTTAAGAGGGAAACAATGGTTTTTTCATGGAATGTCATGCTTTTCATAGAGTAATTAATTTGAGTCAGAGAATTTCAGTGATCCAATTGGTAACTTGTTTTTAATGATCTTTTATATGTTATATTTGGGTCAAACTTTGGAGATTGTTGCAATGCATGTGCTTTGATGAATTAATTTTAGGAAGAGTTATAGTGATGGATTTGAGTCCTCTTTATCTCTTGGGGTGGAGTGTATTGAATATTTGTGTTTGTGGTGGTCGACTTAGTATATTCATTACTTATTCTACTTGTGGACACCTTATTGAATTTTCAATGATCTAGCAAGTATATATATCAAGAGTGGATGGATGATTTAGGTTATGAGTGTATAAGAGCATGTGAGGTGTGTGAAAACAAGTCGTGAAGTGTGTGTGATCAAATGAGAAGATAGAGTAAGCTTGTAAGGAAAGGCAGAAGAGAAAAATATTGAATCAGACATAAAGGTCACATAAGTTAATTAGGCGATCCTACACTTTTCATTTCATATTTTCTCTATATCTATTGAAAGGTTGTGTTCTCTTTTAGCAACCTTGTGCATATTTTTAAGTTTCCTCTAGGGACAATGGGCTCCTTAGCAATGTGCCTAAAAATTAGGGATAGTGTGTTTCTTGGCTTCTATCCTAAAACTCTGTAATTAGATATTTCATATAGTGGGTAAGATTCTCATCATAGTTTTTTTGCATTGGGTTTTCAATGTAAAAATGGTGTTCATGTGTGTTATCATTTCTTTGTATTATATTGATGATTAGTTGGATTAATAATAAGTAATCACAATTGTAACAAAATATTAGAAAATATTGTTTATGTTGATTCACTCCTGTCAACATCTGGTGATGTTCAACAAAAACAATTATGGAAATGTATTAAAAAAGTCCAAAAAGGATAGTGTTCCCATGTTTAGTAGATGATATGTATCTACTCTCTCTTATTTATTAATTATGGCTCACCAAATTTAAGCCAAAATATTGAGGAAATATATATATATTTAAATTCAATCCAAAGCTTGACAATGTTACTCTATTTTTTATTTAGGTAAATATTTTTTGTCAATTATAATTATATGTCATGGTGTCAATTTACATTATTATGTTTCTAAAATATACTCCCATACAATATTCAGATATCAATTCTTAGTTTACTAAGAACTCTTCTTTTTAATGAAATAAGCTAGCACAAGTATGGGTTTTACCCTCATCTTCTTGGTTTAGTTAAACCAAAAGACTTCCCATCTAATAATATTCCAAGTTTACAAGATGGTCAGCCCTCTCAAGTACTCTTCATATATACTAATGTATCATCCTAAAAAGTTAGCACCCATAATTGGATGCTTAGTTAGGCCCCATTTTGGTGATTTCAAGATTTCATGTTTGTTATGCTTGATCCAACTATCTATCTTCCCCTAATCCAACATATTACCTATCTTCCCAACTTCCCATTTAAATTTTGATTCTTTTTCCTAGGTACATAACACCCAAGGCTTTATGTTCCCAAGTTTTATTCCCCAAGGTTGGGCTCAAATCTGAATCGGATCCTCATTGTAATTTTTCAATGGGAAATTAGATCATGTGGTTAGCTTGGCTTAATCTTGAACCTTGAAATGTGTGATGAGGTATATAAACACCCTATCACTCCTTATTTTTGAAACAAAGATCAATCATTATCAACCACAAGTAATAATTGAAGCAATCAAGCGATCAAGTGAATTCAAGATTTGAAGGTAAGCACCCAAGATCTAGAATTTATCCAATCATCCAAGTCATTTTGAAGGCAATTCTATCCATTATAGAAATTTTAGAGCTCCAATTATGGATAAGTAGAGGAGTTCTCAAGCAAGCAATAAGATCCTTTGTCCATCCATATGCATTTCTTCCTCCATAGCAAGTGTTCAACTAATAATAAAAACATTAAAGATCTAGGACTGAAATTCATAGATCCATGCATTTGTGAAGCAATACTTGATTCCTTTCTACATTCCAAGGTTAATAATTACAATTCAAGCAACATTTAATAGTCATCATGAATATGTGTGATCTCAATATCTATTCATGAAGGTATTGGCAAGGTAGCTCTAATATTTACCTTCATATTTAGTTTCCTTTATGTAATATTGTTTCATTTTCAAGGTTGATTCATAAATAGGGGTTTGACCAAGGGAAAAAAAATCCCACAACATTTTCCCTTTTTTGTGTGTGGGTACACGTGGTGCATCTATTGGGACAAAATCCAGAAATGTTGATATCTATGTGATTGATTCTCATAGTTCCGGATAGAATCTATAGGAACAAAACACCCCAGGCTTCTTGTTTCTAGGGAAAAATTCCCAAGGTGTTTTGTATCTAGTAATTTTTTCTCAAATTTAGATCACAAGTCAGTATTTCTTCCGAGTTTCCATTTCATGTTTGTTTTTTGTTAGTCTATCTTTTTTGAAATTGCTTATATTTTCTCACTTAGTCATTTATCTTGCATCACTAGGTCATTTTATACAAATTCATCTCATCCTAATCATTATCATGAAGGATCATTGCACTCACTTAGCGCTTAAGTCCTACTTGAGCATATTGGGTCATTTTCCTTTCAATTGTGCATTAGGAAAAGGTGAAAAAATCCCTTGTGTATCTTGCTCCCCCCACTTACTTTTTCTATTGTACAACTAATATTTAATGTCTTGTGATCATATAATTCATATTATATTCATTTTTATCTAACCCTAACATCAATGGCATAATGCATAGATAATTCTACATAGCAATAAAATTAAAATCACCTTGCAATGTAATGATTATCCACTAATGGGTTGGTCATAAGATTTTTTAACAATGCCATGTTGAATAGGTCTTTTAGTCAAGGTAGAAATCTTATTTTTTATAAGTTGACTTTGTAATAAAGAGATTGTTATATCTATAAGTTTATCTATATAATCTTATTTACTTTAAGTTGTCTTCTGAGGATTTACTATAGACGCCTTATCTTATGAAATTTTCAATGACTTATTAATAAATAGTTTTAACAATTCTAAGAAGCATTTTAATTTCCACCAGACACCCCTTCTATTTATTTTTTTACTTTTGATGCATTATATTATTAGGGCCCATGTTTAGATGTATCATAAAACCACAAAATGTTCATTCCAAGATTTTAAACTTGTGAGCTTCATAAGTTTACATATACTAATATTGTCACTAAGCTATTATAAATATGCTTCATATATGATATTTGGATTAGGAGGAATATTTATAAATGAGGAACTATAGTGAACACTAGGATAATAGAGATAAATAATGTTGATTCTCCATAAAAAAAATCATGCAAAAGGAAACATTTAATTTAGTTGTGCCATCAAAATACATTGCATTGTTTCCTTGGTAACTTTAAATATTTGTATTTATAAAAGTGATTAGTATATTTAGTCTAATCAAAGATCAATTTCTCAAGTTGATCTCCAATTCAATATGGTTTAGCACTAAGGTGATTTTCTATGTATTTTTAAGCATCTAGGTTTATGTGAAATATTAATTTTTAATATTCAATGTAATTAATCATTAAGGCTTGGAAGGAACATATTTTCACCTCTATCATGGTTCAAATTTCATATCCTCATTGTGATGGGTCGCTAGAACTAGTAGGAACATTAATTTTTATATCTTCACATGTAACTCCAAGTACTACATTGACCAAACTTTGGCCCTATGTTGGTATTAAAAGGTGTTAAATAATTACGTTATTTATATTGATTAAAATTTATCATTGACTATTCTTTTGATAGACCTTTGTGTTGGTTCCTGGTTTGACCGGGTTTACACATATAAAATGCTACCAAGCTACCCACCCAAATATCTAAGAAGTAGTTAACTTCTATGGACACCTAAATGGACTTGGACCAACTAACAAGGTGCTCAGTAAATCCCTTCTATGCTTTTGGCTCTGCAAAACCAAGACAAGTGTACCTATGATCTTTCTTCAAGCTTCTTGCAAGAATTTGTACTAAAAGATCACAAAGAGAAGATATCTCATGTAAGCCTCAACATAACAAGGAGATACTAGGTACCAACCAATCACCCATTGAACATCAACTTGCATGGAGTATGAGATTAACTTATTAACTTGCTTAGACAATAAAAACATAAAATAAATATATTTTGTAAATTGATTTAAGACTTTATGTGAACAAAATATAACTGAAATGTAAAGAAAACCCCAGCTTAGATCAATGCCTTGTTCATTGGGAAATGACTCATCTAAACACAAAACATCCTACCAATAGTTTGAGAAGTATAACTATGTGATTCATTACACATTTGCATTACAAAGTGTTCATCTGTAGTTTTCTAATCAATCCTTCTTATCACAATCCTAAGACAATATCCTATGGATTTGCACTTGATATTCAAGTGTTTTAATTAATTATTTGAATTAAAGCATGAATCCACCACATATATCATAACAATGCAATGAAATAACATGATCTTTGATCCAATCACATCAAAACACATAAGATTTTCAACAGGAGAGGAAATAAATCAGAAAATGTTTTTGAGATTTCATTAAATTTAGCTATACTTGTGACATAATATCTTATAATGATTGAAAGACACATAACCTACAACAAACTACACTAATTATTATTTTTCCATATTTTCTCTGGTATTTTCAATACATATACATCAAACAACACAAAAATATAGACTGATAGACTCAAAACTCTATATGAATAATTTAAAAAATCAAACCTCATCTCATGGCCTTGATTACCCTTTTATAAGAACAAGGGTAGCAAGAAGCTACATGGCAAGGATGACACTTGTCAAAATTTTACAATCTTGAGCAGAAGGAAACTTGATAGTACAAGATAATAGTCACAATAAAAAGAGTAATCTTTGCACATCTACAAGCACATCCCTATTGATGTAGACTTATGAATCTAACCCATGACGGCTTGACAATGACTTCATGTGTTGCAATAACTTTTTTAAATGATGTAATACTGGCAAAAAATTATTATGACATAGTACTCTCACTCATCTGCATACATCTGCACCCATTCATTGTACTCATCCTCTGTTGGCCAATCGAAACTCATTACCTCATAAGACTTTCTTCTAAATGGAGTGTACTTGATGACACATTGATTCACTTCCTTCTCAAAGTTGTCAAAGAATAGTCTTGAGACAATGATCTTATCCATACACTCTTTCAACATTCCTCTATCGGTGTCATCACAAATTTCCTCTATTGTAGCCTCTAAATTTACTTTTGCCTCATCCTTCCACATCTATAGGGTCTTTACTTTTGCATCCTTATCCAAAATTAAAGCCAAGAGAGTCTCTTTTATTTCATTAAAATTCCTTTGCAACTCTCTAATCCTACCTTCAATATAATCTGGCAACATCTGAAAATCCTATAGATTTTTCACAAAATCAAAAGTAGGTTGAATTTTCAATGGCCTTTCCTTGTGGTTCCTAGATCCCAAACTAATCAACCTCATCTTGTCCATTCTCTAGATCCATTTGTCATATAGTGGCCTTCCCACCTCCTTATTCTTATAAAAAAATTGAATTGCTTCAGAAAGAAAGGTGTAGCCATCATGAATGGCTACTAAATTTACATTAACATTTTCATTTAAGTGGTACAAAAATTCCTATACCATTTCACTCTTCCTCTTTTCAAATCATCTAAGTCTCTAGCTGAAGACCTTTCCATCTCATTAATTCTTTGGTAAATTTGAGCTCTGGTAGCCTCAACTGAGCACGCTACCTCCTCAAGAACATCTCATGCAAAAGGAGGTGGGAAAGTGGCCCTATCCATCATATCTGGCCTGATAGTTTTTTTTTTTTGTCCCTCTTGTTGATGTGGATAGCATTAGAGCATTTGACTGTATAATTTCTTATGAATCCTTGATTTTATGTTCCAACAATGCATTCTTTATTTCCATCTCTACACATCTCTCTGAATTTTTATCATATTCTCAGAAAAGGTGTTGACTCATCATTGTAAGTTTCTCCTTTTACCTTTCTTCCTTTTGTGCAACATAAAGAATAAACTTGGAATATTCCAAGTTTTGTTTTATCGCATGCACACTGCTTATATCTCCAACCCTGTGTAAAATCACATTGCCCTTTAGTCCAAGGTTGATATCAAATATGTCCATTCTTTTTGTTGCGGGTGTGAGAGACCAGGTAGCTAAGGTGGCATATTATTTACTATAGTATACCCCTTTCAAAGCCATCTCAACTTTCTCTGCCTTTGTACCATGAAAATTCATGTTTTTCCTTACAACATCAAAGGCCACAACATCAACAATATCTCATTCTGGAAAAGTTAACACACTAGCCTCATGCACAATTTTTCTTCCCTTTTATGGTGTTAAGGCCTGAAATTTATGATGCATCTCCAATTTTACTTCATTTAAAATTTCTTGTTCTGATAAATTAGGCCACTGAGCCTTTCACTCTTCCAACCTCTTTTGATATTCCTCAATATTTATTTTCCACATGAACTGTTGGAAAGAAAGGGTCTTAACAAATCCTTCATCATTGAGAAACTCTGCACAAGCATCCCTCCTCAAGTCCCTATGAACTTGGCCCTGTATAACCAAGGAAGTAAAGTTTGGGAGGGGTGCAATGGGGAGCTATGGGACACCAACCTATAGATTTTCCTCAGGAATAACAAGTATTTCCTCATTAGCACCATTATAATCATTGTCACTAGATAATTGCACAATTGGGGCACATTTATCATCTTTCCCTTCTCCCTGCCTTTCCCTATCCCAATTTCAACACTCTATTTTGAAATCATCTCTGCAGGGGAGATGGTGGTCTTTGATATGGTGGGGATGGTTCTCTTCTAGGGGGATCATGTGGTACCATAATGATAATTCCTTTTAATGGCCTGAGAGGGAGGGCAACTGGCCTACTACTAGTTAAAATTTGTTTTCCCTTTTTCCTCCTCTTCTCCTCCTCAAAGTCAGAATCACTGAATTGCTCACCCCTATCTCTCTTAAGAAATTATTTTGACAATGGGGGAAGGTCAAAAGAAGGTCTCTCTTCTTCCTTCCTACCTTCAACAATTTTCTATGGAGCTCTTGTAATAGAAGGTGCTAATTTGAAAGCTCTTATACTTTCTTATGTATTGTTTCTTCTTTGGTTGGGTTACTCGACATAGAATTTTATTCGATGCTCGAATAAAAGAGGCCCCAACACATTTTGAAGAACCTGGGCCATCGTTACTCAACCATATTTACTTATTCAAAGTTCCATATTGTTCGATGCTTAGGGAAAAAGGGTCCCACCACATACTTCCCTTTTCTAATGTCTCCATCCATTGATACATCATATTTAAATCTTGTTCAAAACTGAATTTTGTTTGATATTGTATACCAGGCCCCACAAGAAAATCCTCTTGACTCATTGAATAAGTTTTTCTTCGCTAACATTTACTTTTTCTTACTGATTGATAACCCACTTTGTTTGATATCACTTCCCGCCAATATTTTATTTGATATTCTTCACATCGGACAATGGTTCATTTCATTGACCCCTCTTTCAACTTATTCAAAATGAATCCTTGTTCGACGTAGGGACATGTAAGATAAACACATGGTGGTCGAAGACATCTTCCTTGCAACAATGTATGATTTTTTGGGGTGGTCACTTGTTTCTCTTAGTGTTGCTATTAGGTTGACTCTTTTCGCTTTGTTTCATTGGTATAGTATTTCTCTTTTAAGTGGGTCATGGGTAAAGATAATGATTTTTAGGGTCTTTTGATTATGTAGATCCCAAAGTTTTGCAAAAAAATTGAGCTCCGTCAAATCCATGGATTTGTATCATGTTTTCACTTATCACACTTCATTCTACATTTTCTATATAAAGAGAAGTTTGATATGGTTAGAAACAAGACATGGAAAGAGAGAGAGAGATAGAGAAGCAATGTAGAGATTAGAGGAAAGGGAAGGATACATATGCAGAAAATTTGAATGAGAACAAGAAGGAAGAAACACACAAATTAGGATCAAAATATTTGGGTTGTAGCTCAATCTGTATGCCTAGTATATAATTTAGTTCTTATGCAATTATGTTAGCCAAATAAAATCATTCTAAATGAGTTAATTTTATTGATTTATATTATATTTATGAAGCTTAAGTTTTGAAATATTCATTGATGTAAGGTTAGACAATCCTTAATTGGACCCTTTAACCTTCACTACATTAAGAATCCTATTTTAAAATAATGGAATAATTATATAGTTTAAGATTTGAAATTTCAATTTTCATTTGATTGTATATCTTGTCTTCCATAACTTTCTCACTTTCCTTTTGAATTTTACTTCATAATTTAGTAATTATCAAAATCCATGATTTAACAATTATTTACAATAAGCATTAAAAACCATTGAACCATTAGTCTCATTGAATCTCTAAAGAACTTTGAGTAATACTTACTAAAAAAATATTATGAAACCTACATGAAATAAAATTATAAGATTCAAACATCTTAGGGAGTTGTGTTGTTTTGTGGTGACTGATTAGGAAACTACTATACATTCACCATGTATCCTTGTCGAGGTTTATTTTTGCTTATCAACTTTGTAAATCGCTTGATAAATAAGTGGTTGTAGTGTGAAAAATTATCAAATTGTAATTTATATTCAATGGATAATAAAATAAGTGGGCAATTGTTTCTTTGGTGGATGTAGCCCATATTGGGTGAAACACGTTAAATATCTATGTTATTGTATTTTTGTCTTCTCTTATTTCTACAATATCTTAATATTGTTTATTGCTCATATATCCTACAACCCTAACAATTGGTATCAGAGTGGTGTATTTTTCAATGATTTGGAAAGAAATCTCATAATTACATGGGAGAAATGGCATAGGAAGGTAGGCTAAAGGTTGAGAAGTTCAATTGAAAAAAATTATCAATTATGAAATATGAAAATGGTAAATTATCTATATCAGAAGAATATTTATTTACCATTGGGTGGAAAAACAAAGAAACTGACGGCTATGAAGGGTGAGGACTGGGAGGTTATTGATAGGAAGGCACTAGGAGAAATACAGTTGTGTATGGCATCGTTGATGGATTTCAATATAGAAAAAGAAACAACAATGAACAGTCTAATGAAGGCATTAAACAAACTATATGAGAAACCCTCGGCCTTAACAAGGTATTTATTATGAAACATTTATTTAATATAAAGATGCCCAAAGGTGGGCCTAGAGATGATCATTTGAATGATTTTAACATGGTTACTAGTCAACAAAGTTCTATAAAATTAAATTTTGATGATGAGGTTAGGGCTCTCTTGATTTTATGCTCATTGATTAAAATCCAGAATGGCTTGGTCATCATTGTAAGTAACTCTATCTCTAGTTCAAACACTTTAAATTTTGATGATGTTGTTGGTGTTATTCTTAGTGAGGAAATGCAACAGAAAAGAAAAGGTGAGACATTAGGTAAGCTTTGACTATTGAGAACATGGGGACAATAGAGGGAAAGAGGAAAGAGCCTAGATAATCATGGGAATCTAGGAAGGGCATATCCAAATCTAGGGTAAATGTGGATTGTTGGCATTGTGGAAAGAAAGGACATCTGAAGAAAGATTGTTGGTCTCGAAAGGGTAAAAAAGGGGATGGACAACAAGAAAATAAAAAGGAAGAAAATTTAGTAGGTGATGTATTACAAGATGTGTTGATCCTTTCTTTGGATAATATTATTGATTCTAATTGGGTATTAAATTTTGGGGCTTATTTTCATGATACACCCCATATAAAATATTTTGTAGACTATGTTAAAGATGATTTTGGACAGGTTAATTTAGGTGATGATGATACTATACAAAATTATTGGAAAGGGAAACATAAAATTAAAATTACCAATAAAAATCAATGGTTGTTGAAAGAGGTGAGACATGTTTTTGATTTGAGAAGAAACTTTATATCAGTAGGACAACTAGGAAGTGATGGTTGCATAATCATATTCACATAAAATTTGTGGAAGTACACCAAAGGATAATTGATAATATCGGAAGGGACAAAGGTAATTACATTTTATTTATGTATTGGTAACATTGATTATTATATTTCCCTAGCTTTCATAGGAATGTATACAACTCTATGGCATGATTGAATTGGGCACATAAGTGAGAAGGAAGTGAATCTTATCCATTCCAAGAATTTAATTTTAGGTTTGAAACAAGTTGATTTGGATTTTCTAAAAACTTTGTTTATGCAAAACAAAAAAGAGTCATATTTCTTAGAGTTGGGAAGGAAAATAAAAGTGAAAAATTAGAGCTTGTGCATTCTAATATATGGGGACCACCCCAGGTACCATCTCTTGGTGGATCTTATTATTATGTTACTTTTATTAATGATGCAATGAGGAAAACTTGGTTTTATTTCATTCCTAGAAAATCTGATGAATTTGAAGTATTTAAGAAATGGATAGCTTTGGTTAAGAATGAGACATGAGATAAGTTGAAGTGTCTCATATCAAATAATTGAGGTAAATATGGTGTAGATATTTTGATATTTATTGTTCATAAGAGAATGATGGTTCCAAGAACCCCATAAGAAAATGGTGTTTGAAAGGATGAGCAAAACTATCATGGAGCATGAGATTGCATGCAGGATTGCCTTTAAAGTTTTGGGTAGATTTTGTAAATACTATTGTTTACTTGGTAAACAAAGGGCCTTCAAGTTCCTTGGATGGACAGTCAAAAAGTTAAACTACTTATTTATGAAAACCTATGGTTGTGAAGCATTTGTCCATATTGATATAGAAAATCGATCAAAGCTTGAGGAAAAATCCAAGAAGTGTACTTTCACTAGAAATAGAGTTAATGATTTTGGTTACCGTTTATGGGATTTCGAGAATCACAAAATCATTAGGAGTAGAGATATCATATTCAATGAGAAATTCATATACAAGGAGGATCAGATACAGGGAAAGAAGCAAGAAGAGGAACACACAAAATGCATGGTGTTTGATAAAATTCTAGTAAATGTAGTACCAACACTACCGAAAAATATTGAACAACCAGAACCACAACAAGTTCCTCAAACAATAGTAAGAAGATATTCCAAGATAAGTAGACCTCCTAAACAATATTCTCCTTCATTAAATTTTGAATTATTGACCAATTCCAGTGAACCAAAAAGTTATGCAGAAGCAATGCAAGTTGAAACCAAAAAGAAGTGGGAGAAAGGAATGAAAGAGGAGATGGATTACTTGATAAAAAATCAAAACTGGGATTTAGTTGAATTATTTGAAGGTAAAAGAGCATTTCCTAGCAAATGGGTTTACAGGTTAAAAGAAGAACACAGAGGCAAGAAAACATACAAAGCTAGACTTATGGTCAAAGGTTTTGCACAGAACAAAGGAATTGGTTTTGATGAAATATTTTCTCTTGTTGTTAAAATGACATTAATTCAAACTATTCTAAGTCGTGTGGCTACATAAGACTTGCATCTAGAACAATTAGATATTTAGACAACTTTTTTGCATGGATATTTGGAGGAAGATATTTATATGCAACAACCACAAGGATATGAGGTCAAAGGTAAGGAAAACTTAGTGTGTAGATTGAAGAAGAGCTTGTATGGGCTGAAACAAGCACCCCTAAAATGGTATTTTAAATTTTATAGGTTAATGGATGAACAAGGTTATAACATATGTCATTTTGATCATTGTGTTTATTTCAAGAGATTGGATAATGGTAGCTATATTATCATGTTATTATATGTTGATGTTATGCTTGTTTTCAGGTCTAATATGCAGCATATAAATGACCTTAAACAAAAATTAGTACATTCATTTTATTTGAAGAATTTGGATATAGTAAAACATATCCTTGGTATGAGAATAACTAGGAATGGGAAAAATCACACATTGGCATTGTCTCAAAGTGATTACATAGAAAAGGTGTTGAACAAATTTTAGATGCAAGATGCAAAACTAGTTAGTACATCTTTTCCTATTCACCTTAAATTTTCCAAGAAGATGAGACCCAAGATACAAAATGAGATGGAGTACATGTCTAAGGTTCCATAATCTTCAGTAGTTGGAAGTTTGATGTATGGCATGGTGTGTACAAGGCCAAATATTGTACATGTAGTGGGAGTTGTGAGAAAGTATATGAAAAATCTTGGAAAAGAACATTGAAATATAATAAAGTGAATTCTTAGGTATTTGAGAGGTACAAAAACTCATTCTTTATGCTTTGGAGGCTCCCATTCTAGATTACCAGGCTATGTTGATTTAGATTTAGCAGGTGATATTGATATCAGGAGAACCACTACAGGGTATGTTTTTACTATAGGTGGCCAATAGTTAGCTAGATTTCCATATTGCAAAAGGTTGTAACACTTTCAACCACAAAAACAAAATATGTTTTTGCTACAGAGGCTAGTAAGGAGATGATTTGGTTACAAAGGTTTATGGAGGAATTGGGCAAGACACAATAGAATAGAAAGTTGTATAGTGACTGTTAGAGTGTGATTCATATTGCAAAGACCTCAACCCTTCACTCTAAGACCAAACACATCTAGATTTGGTATCATTTCCTACACTCAATTTTAGAGGATGGAAAGTTGAAGCTAGAGAAGATACACATTACCAAGAATCCTACAAATATGTTGACCAAGGTAGGAACTCAAGAGAAATTGAATTATTTCTTAGTTTCTATTAGTCTTCAAGATTGATCATAGAGGAAATAAGAAACAATCAAGTCCAGGTGCATTAATCCAATGGTAGCTTCAAGGATAGTGGTGTTGTTATAGGATCAATCTTTGAGTGGGATATTGTTTAGTGTGGAACCTGATCAATTGTAATATCTCCTTTTTAGCGTGACCATGACTATAGATGGATTAGCATGTCATGTAACCCTCATAGGATAATGAGGATGGACAAAGGGTATCTTTCAATGGGCATCTACTTCAAGATTTAGTATTCTTTGGTTTGGCTTAGTTTGGCGTCATTTGGACTTCATTTGCTATACTTTTTCCATGTTTACTATTTATAGTAAGCCTGATGTTGTTTGAGAAGGACCCTTTATATTTTTGGAAAGTGCATTTGGTCACATGGGGAAAATATAGGTGTGACTCCTGTTTCATATGACATATGTAAAGGGTAATTATTTTGGGAGTTATTATTATTTTAGTGGCCAAATCATTATTAAATCATTAAATGGCTTATTATAAAGTTATAATTTAACTTTATAATATCACTTAAGTTGAGGGTTGAGTCATCATTAGAAGGGGCCATTTATTCAACTAACTCATGGAATCTTAAGCCAATATTGTTACTCCTAAAGAGAATTAATGGTTGTCATTAGTATCATTCAATCATAGAGTCGATAAAGGAGACAAGACAAGATAGTCAGTCAATACACAGAGTATATACACCGAGAAAAACATAAGGCAGATACCTAATTTAACCAAACATAGCTTTGACCGAGCACTCTTACTGAGCCAAATGATCATTGAGTACCGAGAATAGTAGTCACTGAGCATTCATATGAACCAAGCATTAGTAAATTACCAAGTGTTGAATGTAGTTTACACCAAGTGAAATGGGAAAATGACATAGCAATTTGGAATGGAACAAACATCAAGGCAAATGATTTACACCGATCAGGAAATGGTTTACCAAGATCGAGACATAATTTAATATGGAAGTAATTATTAAAAATTTTATTATTCCTATGTATTGTTGATCTAGTTTATTTATTTCCATCATTGATCTTAGGTTTTCTAAGATATTGTAAAACCCTAATTAGGTCAAGGTCAGTTTGATATAAATTTGTAAGGATGTCATTTTGACATAGATCACAAATGAAGTAGCCGCCGCAGTGGAAGACATCTGAAGATCAAACAGGGTTTTTGATTGACAAAGCATTGAAGGACTATTCAATTTTATCAGAAATAGAAGGCTACCGAGAACTAATTATTGAAGAGATCAATCACATTAAGGTGATAATAGATAAGTACTTTACAAATCTAAATGAGGTAAGTTTGAGTTTCTATTTACAGATATATCATTGTTACTCTCTAACAACTGTAGTAGATTCAAAATCTCTTTAAAAAGTGAACTTAATAGTTCTTTTGTAAATATCTTAACCGAGTGCACACTTGATTGTGTTGCTAAAATCCTCTAACCAGGTAGATCTAGTTGATCTTATTGTTACTCCTAACAGGGTAAGATCACCAGAAGTTATCACAATCTTTGTAACCTTAATCAGAAAATTTGTTATCGTAGTAGTGAATCTTTGTGGGTGTCATCCCCATCATAGTTTTTACCTTCTAACAAGGGTTTTTGCGATACCAAAATACTTTAGTTATGTGTATGAAGTTTCATGAATGGTTTATTGATTAGATTACATGCATTTACATTTTTAGTAATATTTTGAATGTATGTTACATGCAATGGATTCAGTCGGTTAATGATATTCATATTTACAAATATTCAATTGGAAAAAGTCTTAAGGGTACTAATTCACCCCTCCCCTCTTAGTACATATCTTTCCATAATCGTAACAATTGGTATCAAAGCTAGTTCTCTTGTTTTGGAAAGTTTAATCACTGAAGAGAAAAGATATTAAGGATGGAAAGGTATAGGCTTGATAAAACTATTGAGAATCAGAGAATACAGATGCAAATTTGCATTGAACAATTCAAGGAATCCAAAGAAGAACTATGAAAGTTTCTGATCAAAAGGAAGGATATGGCACTTTGGTATAATGAGAATGATTATCATGAAGAAGAGATAGATGATCCATTTGAGGCATCTGGATTTGGATCTGGTAGCATATATGATGCATTTGAAGGAACCATATCAGATCTATCTGAAAAGAATCAACATCTTACTAAACAAGTGAAAGCACCGCAGATAAGTCAAGAAACACAAATGGTTAGAATGATTGATGTCATGAACAATGAAAGATAGACTGAACAAGAAATAAATTTGGCTAATGAAGATAGGAGGCATGTGACTAATAAGTTGTAAGAAAAGGAATCTGAGATATTGAGACTCGTCGTGCATCACTTTGAAATCTCTAATTAGATGGTTTTCATAAGTCAGGAAGTCAACCGAGTAAACAATGAGCTTACTAGGAAATTAGAAGACATCGATGAATTAAGAGAATGAAGTAAAGATTCAATAACAACATAATGATATGATTAAAAAAGCTGAAGAAAGCACAAAAGAATGGATGAATTCCTAATTAGTTAGAAAAGACTTGATAGCACTACTAGGTTAGGCTATACCGAGCAAGGAGAGTCATCAAGACAAGCTAAATAGAAGAATGACTATGCTAGTCTAAGGCCAAAGAAGCTCTCATGTTATAATTGTGGAAAACCAGGCCTCACATCAAATGTTTGCAGAAGCAAAGCAAAAGTTATTCCTAAATCCACTCCTAAATTTAATGGTTATTGCTATAACTATAATAAGTATGGACATCAAGCACATGAGTGAAGATCAAAGTTGAATAGGACACCTAAGAAACCTTATATGGAAAAACACTATCACACTTGCAACATGCATGGACACATATCACAGGAATGTAGGACAAAGATGAAGTCTGGACACCGAAAGGACAAAACAAGACATATCAACCGAGAAGGAAAGGTAATGCATATACTTGGGATTACAACACTTGGGTTAATTGTACAACATGTGGTAGATACAAACATATTGCAAAAAATTGTATGAGGAAGAACAAGAGAGGAAGATCTCCTAATTGGACAAGTATTGGAATGACATGTTTGCATTGTCACAAGGCAGGTCACTTGAGTAAAGATTGCAAAGACCAATCACCAGAGGTAAATGTTGATACAAATGGTAATACAATTGAAGAAATCATGAGGATAAGAAATAAAATATGGAGAAAAGCATCAAATGATAATGTTGGATCAAGAACTATAGTCGGTGACACCTCGTCCATTGGATTAGGTGATATCACCACCTCCACCTAAGCAATTCAGGTATGTGTGGAACTGAATTTCAATCGGTTGCATCTTACAACAATTCCTTATATCTAGTGAATGAACACCAAATCAGCATGAAATGAGATGCACTATGGTACTATATGTTTTGACTTAGAATGTGTACAGTCGGTAAAAGCATGACCGAGTAAAAGTTTGTTAGTTGGTGAATATTGGCAAGGTTAACCGAGGTGAAGTATCAACCGAGTAATTTCTAGTGTTAACCGAGCTAAAGCCTTTGAAGTGTTAACCGAGTGTAACTATGTTTATCGAGCTTTGGTAGGTAAAGCATTTAATGTAGAAGTTTGAACAGGAAAACAAATTTTAGGTATAAATATGCGATGAAGCAAGTCATTTCATCACACAGCGATCATCAAAAGAACCAAAGTGACTTGAGCGATTTGAGAAAATAATTTCTTGTGCGTTTGACAGAGATTTAAGGAGATCCTGAGCAAGCTCATCACTACTTCAAGTAAGTTTCAAGCTACCAAATTGTTTTACTAAAATTTTTTGAAGCCCTAAATTTGAGTAAATGATGGCGTCTTCATCCAAGGTTGTGAAATTGAAGTCTGAGAGTGACAAGAATATCACATTGATTAAGTTTGTGACTTATGAGGAACACAAATACAAGTTACACCCTAGAATTACTTCACAGATTCATCAAGCAGGCATGTTTTCCAATTTACCACCTAGGGTTTTGTTGGTGCAAGATATACGTGCATATATCCACTATAAAATCAGTGAAATCAGATATTTTGAGCTTCAATCTACTTACCAGGAGCTGAGTGAGAATGGAAAGCTCAAGGATGAGCACAAACACTTGGAAGTGAAGGGATCGATGAATGCCCTATATTTACTAAGAGAATTCAAATCTGAATGGATTAGGGTTGTTCTTATCCGAGTGCATGAAGGTAAAATGTGGCTAGATGAACCGATTAAACTATCCAAGGATATTATTCATGCGGTTATCAGTTACCTCACTAATTATAAAGATAAGGCCATAAGGAATGCACCAAGGGAAGAGACCAAGAAGCTAATAGGAGCTGAATGGGATGCAAGAGGAATGAGAGTGAATACCATCATTGACCCAAAAACAAGGTTTGGAGCCTATGTTATTGGCTATAAGATATTTTAATCCAGCAGGCCAAATAGTGTACCTTGTGGAGCTCTAGATATTGCATATAAGATTGTCAAGAAGGGTCTTCAATTGGACCTCACCGAGCTACTGCTGAAACAACTAGAGGAAAATATGAGAACCATTCGGGTAGAAAAGACAAACACATGTAAGTTTGGTTCTCTACCATTCTGTATATTTTTCTACCTACAAAACTTCTTTCCATCAGTTGGTAATGTTGACTGGGATGTCAACCGACCAATTATTATGCAAATAGGTGAATTTATTCAGAATCTAGGTCAGAATTTTGTAATTGTTATGGATGATTACTTTGGACAATTTAAGGATAGAATGCATAAAAGAAGCAGGATTCCTAGACAGTTAGTTGAAAATCACAAACAAGAAATATGTTTCCTAGTGGATACCGACACCACTTTAATCAAGGCAGTTGAACCAAGGACTACTTGGTTACCTACAATGGGCTATGAATTGGATATTGACTGAGCTTCTAGGTCAATAAAGGCACTGTTGGCCAAGCCCAAAGATCCAAAAGCTACTAGGTTTGGAACCTATGAAGAAGCTATGTTAAGGATAAAGATGGATCTAGTCAGAGTGAAGGTAAGAATAAAATCTAAAAAGATGATGGAAACACTAGAAAATAAATTTGGAGATGATGAAGAAGAAGAAGCAATCAAGGAATAACTTTTGATTGGGAACAATGAACATGAGGAGGATACTGAGTCAGATAAGGACATTCAAGCTGCACCGATAAAGGCCACAAGGAAAAGGAAACAAGAAAAAACACCTACAAGAGAAAGGACAAGATCCTCCATAGCTTGTTCTCCACCCCTGAAGAAAGGAATAGAAAAAATCACAAGGCCAACTCCCACTAAGACTTATCAGAAAAAGAAAAGAGGTGCTCAAGTCTCCGTCGAGAAACCTAAGAAGAGGGGAAGGTTGATAAGAGCTAAAGATGATGTAGACTCCAAGGAAGAAGATGAACAAGGTAAATTTAAGGTTGTTGTAAATAAAAGTCAGTCAGTAGATGAATTAGTTGAAAATATAAGGGAAACAGGTAGACTAAGTCACCCTAAGATGTATCGGTATACATACATGTCAACCGAGGATCAAGAGAAGGTAGAAGAGGCAATTATTCAAATGATGACCAAATTTAAGAGATTACAGATAGATTTTGTAAAATATGTTCCTAAGGAATTACACGAGAAGATTTCAGCAAGGTGGACATATGCCTTGCACACAGAAAATAAAATGAGGGAACACTCATTAATTTTGGCAATACCTACCTTATCTGTTACTGAGATTGATGAGCTGATGAAGTAGTATTCCAATTGATTTTTTATGAAAGATAGAGCACTTAATATTTTGGCAGGAAAAATTGAGGAGGTTGATGAGAACAACAAGCTTCTATGGACTACAATTTTGAGATCAAGGGCAAAAGTTGATCAACTTGCACTAGCTATCATTCCCAACAAGAAGGATAAAAGAAAAGGAAAAGGATTCCACTCAAATGATGCTGACATAGCCACCAAGGATAGGATTCATATATCTAATACTCAGATATAAGATGATACATATGCCATGGATTTCTACTCGACAGGATATACTAAAGAAGATACACAGGATGCTCCCGAGTAACTAGTAACAACTAGGACAGATGATGTCATGATTGAAGACATCACACATAGAGATCATGATGATGATGCAAAAGATGATGGGGACATCACTATAGTTTTAGGTACAACCGAAGAAAATCAACCTATTGAGGTAGCAAAAGTTGATATACAGGGTGATTTGCCAATATTAGTACAAGCAATTGAGATTGCTACACAAGGGGAATTCGAGGGCTCTACACTCGAGCAACAAAAGGATACAACTAAGGGACATGGTGCAGAAGAGAAAAAAGGTACAAATGAGCCTAAAAATAAAGAGGAAAAAAGAAAAGAACCTCAAAAGCATACACATGTATAGACGTCCAAGCAATATGTCCAAGGACAAGACACTGAGACACCACTCACAGGGCATGATAAGGAAGAGAGTGTTCCTACCGAGAAAGAAAATAAAAATATGGAGACCAAAAGTCTAGTACCATATAACAAATCTTCCACACCTGAGAAAAATAAAAATAAGAAACATGGTAAGGGTCCAGACACATTAGATAAAATTATAGAAATTCCTGCATGTGACCCTAGGACTCTAGATCCCGAAGCCTTAAGAAGGTATGGTGAATTGTGCACAAGGAAGGGAGCACAGGAGAAACTAAGACAAGAAAGTAAAAGAAAACATGTCTTAGAGGATGTTAGAGACATTTTGATGCAAGTAGTCCCAAATATCAATGTTGATGAGGCAACTCCCATCATTGATCAACTTGCCACTCTAACCGACCACATCAATGCCCCTGATATTGATGCAGAGAAACAAATTGAGGAAAGGGAAGAGGCCAAAATTCAATTGAAGCTAGCAGATAAAATAAGCTATGAAGTGGCAATCAATAAAGTCAAGCTATCAAAGGTAATCACTGAGCTTGACACCATTATTTAGCAAGTAATTACAATTTTGTATAAGTTATGCGTTATAGACCACTTCACTACTGAGCTTAGTGAAAAGATAAATAAGCTAGATGAAGAAATAAAGGTTAGTGCAAATAATTGTTTAACCAAGCCCAATGCATTTCATAAGCATTATTAAAAAGTTCAAGAACTCCAGCAGTTAAGGATTGAATTGAGGAAGTAAGAAGATACAATCATAGAACAAGTAACTGAGCTTTGGGCTAAGTTGCTTCCACATCTCAAGGTAATGCAGTGACATATGAATAAGGAAAAGGACTTAGTTGCCACCCTAGAGATATCAGTGATATAGAATATTTTTGATATACATGCACAAGTCGGTTTAGAGCACATTGCTCTTGAGAACCTTAAGGAGGAATGGGAAAACCTCTTGGATACACTGAAGAAAACCCATCAGAATATTTTTGACAAGCTATAAGTACATTATTTTTGCCATTAATTTCAAAAAAGGGGGAAGATATATGTATATATTCTTGTATGTACTTCACACTGAGAGCATGTACAAAGGGGGAGTTCACATAAGATTCATATTTTTGTTAAGTACAAATTTTTGAAGTCGGTACGTATACATAAATTTTTTGATACTAATGCCAAAGGGGGAGAATGTTACTCTTAAATATCATTAATGGTTGTCATTAGTATCATTCAGTCATAGAGTCAGTAAAGGAGACAAGACAGGACAATCAGTCAATACACAGAGTCTATACACCAAGCAAAACATAAGGTAGATACCTAAGTTAACCAAACATAGCTTTGACCGAGCACTCTTACCGAGCCAGATGATCACTGAGTACTGAGCACAGTAGTCACCGAGCATTCATATGAACCGAGCATCAAGAAATTACCAAGTGTTGAATGTAGTTTACATCGAGTGAAACAGGAAAATGACATAGCAATTTGGAATGGCACAAACATCAAGACAAATGATTTACACTAATCAGGAAATGGTTTACCAAGATTGAGACAAAATTTAATATGGATGTAATCATTAAATTCTTTATGATTCCTATGTATTATTGATCTAGGTTATTTATTTCCACCGTTGATCTTAGGTTTTCTAAGATATTGTAAAACCCTAATTAGGTCAAGGTCAGTTTGATATACATTTGTAAGGATGTCATTTTGACATAGATCACACATGAAGTAGTCGTCGCAATGGAAGACATCTAAAGATCAGACAAGGTTTTTGATTGACAAAGCATTGAAGGACTATTCATTTTTATCAGAAACACAAGGCTACTGAGCAGTAATTATTGAAGAGATCAATCACATTAAGGTGATAATAGATAAGTACTTTACAAATCTGAGTCAGGAAAGTTTGAGTTACTATTTAGAGATATATCACTGTTACTCTCTAACAATTGTAGCAGATTAAAAATCTCTTAACAGAGTGAACTTAATACTATAATAGTTCTTTTGTAAATCTCTTAACCAAGTGCACACTTGATTTTGTTGCTAAAATCCTCTAACCAGGTAGATCTAGTTGATCTTATTGTTACTCCTAACAAGGTAAGATCACCAGAAGTGATCACGATCTTTGTAGCCTTAATTGACAACTTTGTTACTACAGTAGTGAAGCTTTATGGGTGTCATCCCCACCACAATTTTTACCTTCTAACTGTATGCACCCTAAAATGGTTGCCTAGACTTTGGGCCCCCATTTAGTAATTTATCAAATCCCTGAATCAATATTTTCAAAAATCAACATTTTATCAATTATATCAATTTCCTTGATCAAGTCCTATTTTATCATTTTCGATTATTTTCCTTGGGCTAACCATTTTATCCTAAGCCTTTATTTAATTAAAATGAATATTTCCTCCCCTTTTAATAAATAAAAAGCCCCCACTTTTCCTCTTATCCTAAGTTGCACAAATAAAGCATTATTCTTATTTTATAAAAAGAAGAAAAGCACTTTTTATCTTATATGGACACAAAAGTCAACTCTTATTTTCTCATTGGAGGATATTTGTGCACATGGATTGCTCCTCTTTGATGCTCCTCCATTGATTAAATATTTTGCCTCTTAATCTCCATGGTCCATTCTTTCTCATTTCCTATAAAAGAAGAGCTCTCTTCCTCATTTGCATCATCAATCTTTTATACTAATGTTATGTTGCAGGTTTTCTAGGTCACTTTGGAGCTTTTGAAGATTTGGAGCATTCTTGGCTTTTGCATCTACATTCCATTCTTAGTTTCATTCATGCATAGTAGCTTCATGTTTATGCTTTCATAGTTTAGATTTCCTATCAAGCTTTAGAGTAACTCATCTAGTTTAACTAGGAAGGCTTGGTAATACTTGTACTTTTTTTTTCATAGCATAGTTTGTACTTTCATTTCCATAGCTTAGCTTGCACCTCTCATTTCTAGCTTGCATATTCATCTTAATCTAGTTTGCATTTGCATTTCATAGTGATTCTTGGGGATATTGGCATTCTTGCCCTTGTCTTCCTTTGAATCTCTCATTGTGTGGTTGACTAGCAAGGTCATTAGCTTAATAGCTCTAGCTGAGAGCAAATTTTAAATAATCTTGCAACTCCATACATAGAGAGCTCTAGGTCGCTTTCTAAGGTTTCCTATTCATGGATTCCCTTGGATATAATGACTTAGAGAAGTGCACCATTTGAGTGTGTACACTAACAAGGGTTTCTACGATACCAAAATACTTGAGTTATGTGTATGAAGTTTCATGAATGGTTTATTGATTAGATTACATGCATTTACATTTTCAGTAATATTTTAAATGTATGTTACATGCAATGGATTCAGTCAGTTAATGATATTCATATTTACAAAGATTCAATTAGAAAAATTCTTAAGGGTACTAATTCCCCCCTCCCCTCTTAGTAAATATCTTTCCATAATCCCAACAAATATATTAATTAATGTATTGGAGTAAATGAATTATTAAAAGGAAAAACTATGTCTATTTATCCCACATTGGCTGGAAAGTGTGTGAGTTCTCACACAAAAGTTATAAAAGACTCACATGCTTTTTAAATTGGTGAAGTTTATGAGAAGAAGAAACCATGGTTTCATCTTCAGCCATTGGAGAACAAGGATTCTTCAATTTTGCAATCTTTTGAGTAAGTGAAATAACTTCTGAATTTGATCTTCTAAGAGAGCTTCAAGACAGAGGCTCTAATTGCATTCAAATGGTGATGAATTTATATGTTGCAATCAACGTTCAAGGGTAAATCAATTTGCAAATTGAGGGACTAGATAATGCAATGATTTATCCCAATTTGTGTTTGAGTATATAGATAGCAACAATCTTTATCTAAGGACATCACTCAGTCTATGGTAGCAGCATTAATCATATATGAGTCTGCAGGCAGGTGGAATATAGAAATTTTGTTAAGAAGTGCCAGCATTGGTGTTTTCCCCTTTTATTGGCGTCGAGGGTGATGCAACTTAGGAGTTGTGATTTGTGCATATTAATGAATTAACACAGGCTACAAATATATTCCTAGGTTTATTAATTATTTTAGAACTCAATGGAATATTAATTCACAGTCATTTTGGTATTGTAAATTGTGTAAAATAGTTGTGGAGAAATAAGCATGCATACCAAACGTTTGATGTAATATATAAATGGTTCATGATCATCTTTTTAGATTGGAAGCCAAGTATTTGTAAAAATGTCCATTTGTTATAGATGAATATTAGTCTTCCTGGGATGCAAGGCAAGTATTCCTCATTATGTCAACTAGTTGTACTAGTTGTAATACCCCAAAAATGGGCTATAAGTTCATTAATCTTCTAGATCAACAATTCGAACGAAATCGACATCAAAGTCCTAACCTAAGGCACATCTAAACATCATCGAATCTTAATTGATTATCTTAAATTCTGCATCGGGGAATATTCCTAGCAATATTCCTAATTATCTTAATTATCTTTAATTTAATGATTATTTGGCGATAAATCACATTTATCCTAAGTTTGATTAATTGAATATTTTCATATTTAATTAATTAGATTTAATATCTTGCCACTTAATTGTGTAATTAAATTTAATTATATTATTTAATTTTGACAATAAATCCAATATCCTATGAATAATTGATTAAATTCTTATTTAATTAATTAAAGCAAGTTGTCATTATTTAATAATATAGTTTTTAATAAAAGTTTGATAAAATAGTTGATTAACCCATAAATCAATTATTTATTTTCAAAAATCAGTTAAGTTGAGCATAAATCACTTTATTTATTAAATTAATTCATAAATAAAACATGCACAATCATAAAAGCAGACAACTATCAATTATCAATTAAAGCTAAACTCTATTTTGAGTTAAAACTTAGCTTTTGCATGTTTTTGTGAATTAAATTATCTTTATTATCAGATAACTCAAAAATCAAGCTGAGTTAATCTGAGTGATTTATGGCTTTCTTCCATGCACCTCCAAAGCCCTGGATTTCTATAAAATCAAGGCTCAGCTCTTCATAATTTATCTCTAAAATCTCTCTCAAATCCATGAATTTGCATTCTCACGCTGTCGAATTGGAGTCTAAAGAATCATCTTTGCGAATCCAAGCTATTGTGAGATCTTTCTAGTTTTTGAGCATTTCATATCATTTAGCATAGATTCATATCATTGTTAGATCAATTTCCATATTAGCATAGATTCATATCAATTTTTCATTATTATTGCATAGAAAATACCAAAAAAAAAAATAGATTAATTGCATTCAAATCCTTCGTTTAGGTGTCGTCTAGGTCACTGATCTCGATAACAATCTGAGAACATTGATCTCGCACATATTAGAAGGCAGTAAATCGCTTGGTTAAATTAGATTTCAATTTTGCACGATTTTGATTTTTGCTAACCTCTAATGTTTTACTGAAGTGTTGTGTCTACAGATCAGGTACAATTTTCACACACACATTTCTGGTGCCCACCGTGGGGCCCTGAAATGGGTTTCCAATTCATTTCTATCAATTTCTATCTTTTTCTCCTCGATTTCTGTGCAAAAATATGATTTTTATTTTTTGTCCGTACAATCTTCATACGAGTTTCTGACAAAAGTCATATGATTTTGAACCCACTGTTGTACGACAGTTGACCGAGTATCATTTCATTAGGCACCCACTGTCATTTGGAGGCTAGATCATCATTTCATCAGACACCCTGTGTCGTACGAGTTTTTGGACTGTCGTTTGGTAATAGACCCAGTGTCGTACAAGTTTCAGCATCAGGTTTCAACTGTCGTCTGGTAACAGACCCACTTTCGTACGAGTTTTGGTACTAGATTTCAATTGTCATTTCATTTTTGCAGGCAGTTTGTCAGATTTGATTTTTAGATTTTGACTGACAACTAACCCTAACAATTGAAATTTACTATTTTTGATTGACTCATGCTGGGTTTGATTGGAAAAAGTGCAAGAATTGCTAAAAATTAGGTAAACATCTACTAAGCGCGTTACGAGGATCTCAGGTATTCCACTTGTGCTGATAATATTTTGATTTGGGGCTTAAAATAAATTTCTCGTGTGTCTAGCTTGGGTGATTCTTTTCATGCTTTTGTTTTACACACTTGCATAATTGATACTAGGTTGTGACCCCTTAAGGATTCATTAAGTAGTCTCAGATACTTGTGATTGATCTTGATTGCTATCTTGGATTATTGGACTCGCTAATCCATCGGCCCCTCATTCTGCCCCGTGGTTGCAATCTCAGCGCCATAAAGGGGAGGGGTCAACAGGACTTAAGCGTTAAGTGTTCCACTTGGCAACCCTTTTGTGCTTTTAGGAACTCACTTGTTTTCTAAGTTGGGGACTCATTTTCAGCTTGTGTGAGGTGTTAAGTGTTCCACCTTGTGGACTCATCTCATATTCGCTTTAAGCGTTAAGTGTTCCTCTTTCTGCTTTTTGGGTAGTTTTGGTAGATTTGCTTTTGGAAACATACATCTGTGCTCACATAGTAATTAGGCCCTATGAACACTATTCGTGATTCTTGAGAGATTGGATTCCCAGTGAAATCCTTCTTGACGACAGAATCCTTGTAGGTAGGGAGGATATTTAGTGCGTTTCACATTCAACTTGGTTAGTGCATCTTCTCTTATTGATCGATACATTATCTCCCAGGAGGGGTTGATAGATCACGTGGGGTAGACATCACAAGCTTTGGTGAATCAAAATTGGTTAGTGCATATTCCCTTATTGATTGATACATTCTCTCTCTGAAGGGGTTGATAGATCACGTGGGGTTGATATCATAGACCTTGGTGAGACAAACTTTGTCTTAGCGTGTCAGATTAATTTGCTTGCTTTGTTTGGGTTAAAAGTGAAAGGTTTCATAAACCTTGGATCTAGAGCCAAGTCCCCTTGTGGTATACTATTGTGAGTCACCTTTAGAGAGGGTTAACCATAGCGGACAATCCCTTCACAGGGTAAACTGCGTTGATAGAACCTCAAGCAATAATAGCCATTTTCATCGTGGTAGTGACAGTCATTATATAAATGTCCTTGTGGAAGAAATCTCCATGGGTATGGTTCATTGTTGGGTTGTCAGATCTCCCTAGCAGCTCCTAAAGATTAAGTTCTCAGACTATGTCAAAACCCTGGTGCGCCGGGATTGGAGTTCACCCCTTTGGATCATAAAAGTTGCAGAGTCAAACCATTACTAAAAACCCTAGCGAGGCCAAATTTTCATTTTATAGGGTATATGTGCATTATTGCAAAACATTTTTGGAACATGCACAATTAGCGCTTCTGAGGATTAGAACGAATAAGTCACTTGATTGTTCATGCGCAAGGTTGCTTTTGCCCTTGTTCATTATTTTCAAACATGCATTGAAATCACATGCTTGTTGTTTTGCATGCTTGTTTATCTATTTGGTTATTGAAAATGGACAAATCTATTACAATCCTCAAATTTGGACATTAAAATTTGCAAACAATTCAAATCTGAAAACTCAAAATTTGCAAAATCTGAAGTAAAATCTTTTCTAGAGTCAAAAGTCATCTCAGGAGGTCAGAAAGTCATACGAGTTTCCATCAAGTGTCATTTCATTACAACCCATCTGTCGTATGATTGAGTACCCAGTGTCGTACGAGTTTCCATGCTAGCAAGTTCTCAAAGTCAAAATCTTACAACTGTCGTATGAGATTTTCAACTGTCGTTTCATTGCTACCCAACTGTCGTATGAGATTTTCAACTATCGTTTCATTGATACCCAACTGTCGTATGATAACCAACCTAGTGTCGTACGAGTTTTGATGCCAGAAAATTCTAAGAGTCAAAATCTTGCTTGCAATTGTCATATGAGTTTTGCAACTGTCGTTTCACAGCATACCCACTATCGTACGAGTCTACAGAGTGTTGTTTGGGAAATTTTTGAAAGTTGTCAAAATTGCCAAATATTTAGCTTTTTCAGCCTAATTTCAGAATCTGTCAAATGAATCACTGTGTCAGGAACAGAGCAGTAGCTATTAAGAGTCCAAATCATTTTCCTAAAGTGGCCTTTTGAATCCGATTCAGCCTTCTGTTTAATCCATTTGAGTCCTTATCATCCTGTGTCAAAACCTTGTCATAACTATCAATCTTCGATCAATCATCAAAATGACTAAGTGTTGTGATATCTTGTCCGTTATCTTTTGGGAACCTACCCATACATCCAGGGCACAGTATCCTTCATCCACATCTAATCAAATCTTCAAATCAATCAAATCTTGACAAGGTTGCATCATCTGATCATCTTGATTCAATTCATTCTTCAGTTATCTGGATCTTATTCTTTTGTTTCACTTTAGGTGAATGGTGGAGACTAGAGCTTCCTCTCACAAGAAATCTATCACCACTCTCCAAACTCCAACTCTTGAGCAACTCATCAATTCTAGTCTTTACGAGGACGACGGTCTTGGCAACTATCGATTGAAATCTGGTTACATACCTCCTCCATCAACTCACGGAGGTACTCAACATACCCCTCATCAATCTAATCCTAGGAGTCCATGAACTCCTACCATGTCTCAAGCAGGGACAAATTTTGGCTCTCAAAGAGCTCAATCTCAACATGGTGCAAATCAGGAACCCACACCTGAAGAAATTGCTCAATATCAAAATGATGATAACTTCAAACGAATGATGAAGCATTTCTTGAAAGAAGATAGAGAAGCATACTTTTTATAATTAGCTCATCAAGGAGCTAAACTTCCTCCCAACTTTAATGTTGAAGACATCATTACACATGAGGAAGAGAATCCACTCACAGCTACGATGAAACAGATGCATGCTATACAAGTTGAACTTAACAATCTCAAGAAAGAGAAGAACCTAAAGAGTTCTCCATGGAGGCTCTATGTCCTTTTCCATTTGACAAAGACTTGTATATGCCACCATTTCCAAAAAGAGTGGAGATGTCGAAGTATGATAAGTATGATGGGCACTCTGACCCTCAAGATCATGTCAGGGAATTTTGTACACAATCAATGGAGTTCATGCATGAACCAACCTATCTGATGCATCTCTTCCCTCGATCTCTAGGGGGAGCAGCCATCCATTGGTTCTCTAGACTGCCTTCTACTATCAAAACTTTTGAGGAGTTGATCAAATTGTTTTATCAACAATACTCCTACAATATTCAACACCCGGTCACCATGATCGATATCTATAATCTCAAGCAATATCCAGGGGAACCATTCCTAACATTTCTCAAGAGATGGAGGAAGAAGTTCTCTCTATATGCCAGACCTATTCCAGAAATAGAAAAATTGGAAATCTTCATCAATAACCTTGTTCCAGAAATCAATTATCCTCTACAAATGCAAGATCATACATCTTTTGATAAGATGGTGGATAATGCTATCAAAATTGAAAAAGTGCTTGAGTAAGATCTCTATGGATATGGATCAACTACAGAAGAATCTTCAAGAAGCTCTTGAACAGATTGATATGCTTACTGATGAAAGAGACACTCTAAGAGGAAAATATGATGATGCAAAGAACCTCATTGAGAAATTGAACAAATTAGAAGATCTAAGATCTGAAAAGAAATCTGAAGTTCTTATTGAAGATTGTGATGACAATTTAGAAAAAGAAAATAAGATCCTTAAGCATGAATTGAAGATAGCAAATTTGAAGCTTAGTTTGAAAGATGGAAATGGCAAGATTGAAGCAAATCTGAAATCTGAGAATGAAAGTCTAAAAATTAAAAATGAAGGACTGAAATCTAAACTTGGAAATGTAACATCTGAACTTGAGAAAGTCAATGTGCAATATGCTGAACTTGAGAAATACAACAAGAGTGTGAAAGGTGAACTGACTCAATCCAAGCAACAACTTGAAAGGCTATATTCAACTAGTGAGAAGATTGATACACAAGCATCTTTTCAAAAACCATTCTATGATAAGACTAGTCTTGGATTTAACACTCTCAAAGCAAATGATGAAAGCAAGGAACCATATCTGAAAGTATATGAAAGCTTAGATGAGAAGAAGTTTGATAAGATCAACAAATCTGAAGATACACCTAAAGAAGAAGATCACTAAAGCAAGAAGAATCATCCAAAGGTATGCAAAGAGAATTCAAAGGTAGATGTTTTGCTTGTAATACTACTGGTCATATGAAGAGAGATTGCACAGGTAAGCAATTTAAACCTCTTAATGGTTATTGTTATAACTGTCATGGATTTGGACATAGAGCTATTGAATGTAGGAAACCTAAATTTATTGAGAATAACAATAATAGTAGAATGTTTAGGAATACTAACAATGCAGATAAGAAACCTACTGAAGATATGAATAGAAGAAATGGAGTAATATGTTATAGATGCAACAAGGTTGGACACATTGCTAGAAATTGCAGATCACGGATCAATCCACCTGGACCAAGATATGGAAGCAATGGAATTGTTTGCCAAATATGCAACAAGATTGGACATACATCAAGGTTTTGTAGAATGAACAATGGAGTTTTTCATCCTAACCCTAGAAATCATGAAAGAAGAAATGAAGATGTAGGTAACAGACAGAAAGGTTGTTGTAGCAATACAGATGAAGTGAAGTTTGTTAAAAGCACAAATCAAGGAGACATACTCAACATTGAAGACAATCAGAAAGGTGAAGTATCAAGTGGTAAGAATGAATCCTTACCCAACCTATCTCAAAGCACTTAATTTATGAAAATTATAGTAGATTAGGAACTTAGATTAGTGTAGAAGTAGATTTATGATGAATTAAGTCTTGTGTAGTTAATGGAAGGTAGTTTATGATATTATAATGCTATGGTTAAGAGCCCAAAGAAAAATATTATGTTTTGCGAGATCGCAAGAAGTTTTAAGTTTTGCAGGATAGCAGAAATAGATTTTTGGAAAGAAGCGGCAAAAGAATTGAATGCGATGTCAGAACTAAGTGAGATTGAAGTAATAAAAGATTATGATCGGTGTTATTTGATCATCAAAGCAAACAAAAGTGTTAAAGAGATCAAAGAGAAATGATTGGAAGCTTTTTGCAATGATTTGGTGAAGGATTTGAGCGTCGAATCTACGCAAGCCCTAAAATTGTGAATTTGAGGTATTTTACTTGATAGATCCGTGAATCAATAAAAGGAATTTGAAGTAATCATGGATGTATCTTTAATTCACAATATCAAAGATAAAAATAGACCTAGAATGAAGAGGGAACCAGTTGAACCTCTGGAAGAAGACCCTAAGTTAGCTTTATCATCCATACCAGATGGAGTTTTGCATTTAGAGAATGTAAGAAGTTATCTAGGATGCAAGTTAGAAACCATCAGTGATAGTGATTTTACAAGTGAGTATGAGAAGATTTACAACCAGGACATGACATTGAAACAAGGATATGATCATTTGAAAGACAATGAGATTGTTAAGTATGCATTGAAATATGAGTTTGATAATGAAGAATGCACTAAGATAATCCTTAGCAGAATTCATAATGGGAATTTTTGGTTAGAAGATAGAGTGATAGACATTACAACTGATTTGATTCATGAAGTCACTGGACTGTCTAAATCTGGAGCTATTCCTTTAAATGAGAAAGATAATCATTGCTAACACTAATTCATCCTATAATGGTAGAGGAATTGTAATTAGTAAGGTCAAACAACCTGATGTTAGATACCTATGCAAGATCCTAACAACCAAGTTTTGTGCAAATTCAAGAGAGGATGACATGGCAATTGGAATGGTACACATAGCTTATTTGATGTGTGTTGACAAAGCCCCAATTGATATGTGTCAAATTTTGAGAATTCAACTATTTGAGAACTTGAAGAAGATTAAGAAGACAAAGTATGCTCAATTTAGATTTTCATCTTTGACCACTTATATGTTTTTTCATCTTTTGAGGAGATTTCCTTACACCATAGGAAATGATTGGAATGATGGACTAAATACAATGGAAAGGATTAATGTAGTTTACAGAAAGCATGTTATTGACAGTGTTAATGAGAGTGCAGTACTTGTTATTAAGACATTTCAAAATATTGTGTCTAGCAGATCAAGGATTCCACAGTCTCTTGCGGAGAAATACAAGAATGAAATATGTTTTATGGTTGACACTGACTTTACATACATTGAAGTAGTTGAACTTAGAATTGAATTCATAGACCTTCTTGGCTATGAAATATCTAAAACAGAGACAGAAGAATATGTGAACAGGCTACTTAAATGCAAGGTTGACACCCACAGTAACAGATTTGGAACTTTTGAAGAAAACTTCAACTCCGCAAAGGCTATACTTGAGGAGAAATAGTCTAAGAAAAGAGTTGACAACACTATTAAGAAAATATTGAAGGATACAGGATTGACAGAGAGAGAATTCTTAGTGGCAAAGAAGACAGCAATAGCAATCAGAGATATTGGATAGAAAGAGATTTTATCTATACCTCCCTTATCATCTAGTGCAGCACTAGTCAAGGTGAAAGTAGAGGAACCTAAGAAGGAACAAGTAGCAAGCAAGCCTACTAGATCTACTTCCTCCACCAAGCAAGAGAGTGAAAGAAATAGCTACTAGACCTAGTAAGAGGTAGAAAACTTTGGTGCCACCACTACCTAGGAAAATTTTAGAAATTAAAGATGATGACACTACTGTGAAGAAGAAAGCATGGAAACCTAGAGTTGAGAGAGTAAATGAAGAAATTATAAAAGATGGAGACTTCACTAAAATGAACAAATACTATGACCTCTATGACTATTCTGATAAATTGAATCTTGAAAATGTAATGGTCAAGCATTTGATTCTGGCTAATAAGAGTTTTGACTCTATTCAAGGAAAGATACCTGATGACTTATTGCAGAAACTTGCTAACAGGAAGATGAGAGCACAAGAAGAAGACAAATCTATCAGAGAGAATCTTGTGAAGAAACTATGTGATGTAAGAGATGATGAACATCTTAAACAAATTTTGAAGCCCCTTAGCACCCATTTAAGGACAAAAATGAGAACCATTCAAATTATGGTAGGACAATATGAACAAGTGAATGCAGAGACTGAACAAGCAATAGTTAAAGTTATGGCAGAAATTGTTGGAGAGACATCAGTTGCAGTAGAGCAAGTAGTAGAAGAAGAAGAAGAGGATATTCCTTCTTCATCGGCTATTAATATTGAAGAAGAATCTATGAATGTTGAAGGTACAAGGATAACCTTGGATACTGATGATAATGTATTCAAGAATCTAGAGAACATTGTTGACAATTCGGCTCTTGATGAATCAGATAGAACTGCAAAAGTAGAGCTGACCCAATTTACAGTTGAAGAACCAAAAGTATCAAAATTACAAGCATCTATACCCTCTAAGGAAGAAATCGATCTTACTCTTGAGACTGGAAAGAAGAAGCAAACTAGATCTTTGTTTGAGGATTTGGGAAAAGAAGTGGATGATGACGATTAGATGGAATTGATCACATCTTTGATCAAAATCATTGGGAAGAATAAGAAAGTTAAAAGTCTAGAAGGATGTCTGAAGGACCTAACTAAAAAGCTACAAAGTATTGTGACCACACAGATTGTAGAAGCAGACCCTATGGACAAGGCAAAGAAAGTGATGAGCACTTTTGATGATGAGTTCACTAACCTAGCTGATATTGCAAAATTAAAAGCACGGGCAGACTATGAGGCTAGAATGTTGTTGAACATCAGTCAGTACATCAACAATGATATCAGTACTCTTGATATCTATATCAAAGATTTGAGGAAACATTTGGAGACAGGAAAATCTTTGTACATACAGTGAACAAAATTTGAAACTTTAACAGCTGAGGAAGATCAGAAGATAAAATTGAAGGAACCTAAGATTCTAAATGAAACAAACCTTCTATCTAACCCTAATGTGAAGGTCAGTAACGTTGAAAAGAAAGTTAGGAAACTTTTTGATGAAATCAGAATTTTACAAGATGAGAAAGACAGGAAGTTGAGGAGATATACTCTTTTGAGAGAGCATGTTACTATGAAGTTAAGTGTTATTGAAGAGCAATTAGAAGATTGTCTTATAGCTAAGACATCTTTTTAGAAATTCAACTTTGAAAACCTCCAAGCTTGTCAAATAGCATCTTATGGATTGAGTGCACTACTTAATGTGGCCGATTCCATTAAGAAGTCATGAGAAAAGGAGATAGAAAACATGAAGACATATTTTGCAGATTGTGTTGCAAGCCTACCAGCTTTTCAATAAATACATTAAGGTATAACTTTTTTTTGATACAATTTTCTAGTCCTCCCTACCATTATTTTGTCATTGTTGCCAAAGGGGGAGAGATATTTAGCAGAAAATTGATAACATATGATAAGAGTTGATACTCTTAGGGGGAGTATTTTATTATAGATAATATTTTTTGAGGAGTTATAAGGATAGTATATATATGTTATACTATGGCCACAATTTTGTAAATTTTGAGATTTTGGAGTTGCACACTTAGCCAATTTTCTCATATGTTGCCACCAATGACAAAGGGGGAGATTGTTGGCAATTTGGCTGAGTTGATTGCATAGATGTTGTCATTATGGAAACATATGATCCACATGAAAATCGCACAAGTCAGAGAGAAAGTATGACAAAGCGCATTGCATATTTGTCTACGTATGACACAGTATTTTTACCAGTGTACCCGGACACAATTTTTGTTTGCGACATTGACTGGAGTGAGTTCAGTGCTTGTGCACTTGAAAATAGACTCTATGGTGACTAATGATGGCCCATCTTAGAGTGCAAGTCAGTATAGCATGTACGGAAGAAGTTATGATAGTTTTACCGAAGATAGTGTGAAGCCGACAGGACAATATTTGAAGGCAGAATTGGTAAAGAGTTAAGGGATTATTTTGTTTATCAAAATAATGTCTTAACAATATAAAGGGATGACATCTTAGATGTTTACTCTTGGTTAAAGCTATTGGTATATATGTAAATGTATTTGTAATTGTAAAAAGGAAGTGAGAAATTGTAATAAGTAGCAAGCATTTGTAATAGTATGATGCGAAGTATATGAAGCATATGTAATAGCGATAGTGAAAGATCAACAAAGAGATATTGATGCAAGAAGAATAAGGTTATGTACCTTGACCTATGTTTTAATCAGTGTATATTATACATTACTTGTTTGGGCAGTGGGCTCAGCTGGTAATCACATTTTGTACTACCAACTCCTAACATGGTTGAGGCTTCTAACAAGGCCTATAGTCCCTTAATCAGGACTGATACACTATATGTTTGTAATAGACTCCTAACAAGGTCAACATCCTTAACAAGATACTTTTGATTAGTGGATCTTTGTGGGTACCATCCCCACTGGGGTTTTCCCTTGGCCAGGGTTTCCTCGAGAACAAATCATGTGTTATGAGTTCTTTAGTTTTATTGCTATGTATGTTGTTTAGCTTCTTATGTTATGCATGTATAAAGATAATCTATTATATCCATAATTGGGTAAAAGATAAAGTCTGTATAATACTAATTCACCCCCCCCCCCCCTCTTAGTATTCCCTATTTTTAACAAAAGCATCTCATAAGCAATAATCCATAACTCAAAATAACATCATGAACATCATAGGCTTGTGCATAAGTGGAAGCCTTAACAAGCAGTTCCAAAGGTTCCCAAGAAATCCAACACATACTTGAAACAAAGAACATACATTCACGAGATTTCTCCTTCAGGGATCTGAACATGATCCACAGACCACAAGAGGCTATGCAAGCAAGAACTCATGGCTACACTTGGAGGAGACTAACTTCTATCCTCAATCCGTATAAATGATACTCATTTTAATCCCAAAGTAAATGTCCCTAACATGGTTAACCATACATGTTAATTACCAAAATAACCATAGCATAAATATAACAATAAGAAATGATCCTCAAATGATCATGCATAATTCAAAGGCTTAAGGCTACGATAAATAGTCCACTGGGAATCATGTTGAAGGTAATGTGTTCATTCCTAAAATTTGGCTAAGTCTAAAATTTCCTAAAAACCCCTCAAAATATATTATCTTTATCTTAACTCCTATGAATATGAAACCACTCTCAAACATCCTCAAATTGTATACATAAAATATAACTTAAGTATACTTAAATGTTACATTTTATGTATGGCCTTGAAACTGTCAAGGCCTAAAGGACACACATGAACCCTCAAAAAACTAACCCAAAAGATACCCATCTCCCAGAACTAGTTGTGAAATCAAACTGGGTGGACATGTTGATGATCAAGAAAAGAAACGGATTGGGTTGCAGAGACACCAATTGGTGACCGGTGAACTTTTGAGACAGAAAAGGTCTCAAACCAGTGAGTTAGAGATGATCATTAATATGAAGAGATGTTGATTTGTGCAAAGGGTGATTCATCAAAAGGATCTTTCTCTCTCAAACAAAGAAACAAGAACGTCAATCATCAAGCGCAGACGTTAAGCCAGAGAGGTGAAAATGTTGATGATCAAACATAAACGCCGATTAGGGAGTTCTAGCCCAAAAATGCAATAAATTATAGTTGAATATAATTAAGTTTATGTTGACTCCAACATACATATTAAAAGCATCTAGCTCCACACTAGGGAGTACTGGATACATGTATATTAAGGCCATGATCACTTGATTACATCAAAAACATAAATGGAACATATAGAGATCTAGGCTAAATTAAGACATCAAAAGTAAATGCAATCATATAATAGTGTCATAGAGAAGAGTGATCCCTCAAGCTCCAAGTCCAATAACTAGAGGAGTTTGTCCTTGTACACCGATCCCCAATAGTGGTATATAATTTTAGTGCCACCCTACCACATGGAACCCGCAATCCTATCCCACCATTCTCATGGAGATAGAAACACGTCCATCGCATGCACAAGAGAAGGCTACACACACACCAATCAAATGCAAGACTCAAGGGTGACACAACAACCAAGTGTAACATAATGCAAGGTCTCAACCTCACTACTTAGATCTCTATAAGATAACATGCATGGACTCAATTGGAGTGTCCTTACTTGGCTCATTATAGCCCAAGTAGCATCAAGTCTTTGATCAATGTCCATAGACGGCTAGGCTCAAAATTTATCTTTGATAAACACCCACAAGTGGCTAGATACCATATCTTTGATCAACACCCTCAGGTGGCCAAATACTAACTTACATTCAGTCAACACCCTCGAGTGGCTAGGTAGTCATTTACTCTTTTTATTAAGTTTTAATCCCATTAAGTTTATTATGTTATCACTTATTAAGTACTTCTCCATGTTACTTGGTCGAACCACTTACGGGATAGGGTACACGCAAGAAGCCACTCCACTATCTACCCAAGCATAAAAACATATCATTAATCAACAAGAAACAATAAAATTCCACAAGTAAAAACCATCCAAACCTAAATCACGCAAAGGAACTCAATTTTCCTCAAGCTGATATTACAAGTCTCACTTGATCCCATCAAACACATTCAATGTGTTCATGAGATGGCCCTAAATGCCAACGTCATGTACTCAAGATTATATTACAATTAAATCATCAAGTCAATCCACACAATGGAGAAATAAGCCAAACAAGGCACAAGTCAATCTCAACTAGGCGCTTGTCGAGAGTATGGATTTGTTCACCAACCCAACATACAAGGTACACCACTTGATTGGATTCTATGCCAAGAGCTTGGATTCCCATGGAATCCTTTACCCATCTCATTAGAACACGAGGAAGACTCTCAAGTCAATAACCAAAAAGCCCCAAATTCTGATAATTTTCAGCAAGGGTGAAAATCAGCAAAAATAATCCAATAAGGCATATTCAGATTGCAATATAAACCAACTGTAATGTCATGTGACCATTTTGTCTTAACAATCATGAATAAAACATGAAATACTATATTAAAAAAATTCCCATTCATTCATGCCGAACAATTTTTGAATGAAATCTAGGTGGCACACAAAATGAGGAAAACATAAAAACACCCAAAAATCAAACTTCACAAAAATCAACAAAATTAAAATACATTTCATATTTCATGCCCAAACTTCAAAAAATACAATAAAAAAAATCCAGGCACACATGCAAAATCTGGTAGCATAAAGGGCTAAAAAATTCAAACCCCAACATGGAAATCACAAAAATACTCATTCTCATCCAATCGGGTAATGAAAACATGCAAGATTATAGGGGAATGCTAATTCTCAACCCAAAGATCTAATACATTTTACTCTACTCAAAAATATGGAGTAAAATGGAAGATCAAGAGAACCCTACCTCTCACGTATGAGAAAAAACTAGAATGAGAAGAAGAAATTGCTATGCCAAATGGGACAAAATATTCAAAAAAGGTGAGGAATCTCGACACGAATCCAATGATCCACTCCTCACAAATATCCCATGCTCAAGTAAAACACAATGAGAAAAATATCAGATTGCTCCAAGAGGTAATTGGATCAAAACATAATTCTCATAAAGTACCAAGTGAGAAGTAAAGTGAAAAACCCACTTTTTGCCCATATATGACTTTTTCAAAAGTGACTTATAAAAATAGATTGTTTAATTATTTAAATAATCGATTGGCCACTTTTCCCAATTAAATAATCAATTCTAGAGTTTGGAATCCAACTATGGTGAATTAGCCGGTAATTTAAAATTAAAGAATAAAAAATCCCCAAACGCATTAAAATTAACATTTTAAACAACAACCTTATGCGACAATTTCTAAGTTCTAAATGAATAGACAATCTCACAAGCCAAATCACATGTGCATTATGAAATGCAGATTCACCAACATGTATCTAAGGGATAACAATATAATAAGGATATGTCATTTATATAGGCACGACATTAGCTCAATATGCAAGGCCAAGGTCACTATCTCCTAGTGCCACTGTCGGGGACATAAGCACACACTCAAATCCTGCAATCTTAAGATGAATGTATCTGGTACCTATTCACTAAAACATGCAAACATATAATGTAGATGCTCAATATATAAATAGTTGAAGCACATTTAACGCAAGATATTCACAGTGAATAAGAGTGAGACATCTTGTGGGTCTCATGAATGAGAAACTACAACTTTGTCTCACTTCGTACCGACACCAAGGGAAAAATGCATAATAGTGGTGCGGTAAGGAAGTAAACATCATATAATCATATTAATGTTGCATTTAAATTGAAAGCATTAAAATATGTCATTGCATGGCTATGCTGAGCATATATCAATTAAAAGTAAACAACTGATATCCACAGCATAAGGGCACAATAATCATGATTCCAATAATCATCATCCTAATGTATAATCTATAATCCATAGTCTAAATAGAAAATAAACCAAATATCATCATAAAGTATCATGCCACATATAATAGCATCATCATGCAGATATGATCAAATTGAAAGAGCAACATAGTCTAACATATAACAACTATGATACCAGGCAATGAAAATAATGAATAGTCATCAATGGATCTTCTCATGGAGATAATAAAATCATAACAAATAGAGTACCTCTTAGATCAAAATAACCATGGAATGGAATGCAAATATGAGAGGAACTACATCTTCCCCCACTAGGCATAGGCTTGCTCCTAGAATCCTGTAAAAAGATAAGGGTACAAAACTCTCAATCGCAAAGCATCCTCTCATGTGGAAGAAGTCTCATCACTCAGGTCCCATTAGACCCTTACCTCCTCTATATCCTAACATATGAGGGTCAACCTCCAATGATGAAGAATGAAGATGGGCTTCAAAGAAAGTTTTGCGTCCTCTACCTATAAAGCACCCCAATCAAGAACCTGGAACATGAAAAACATCATGGATGCATGATAGGCTAGGTAGAAATGCCAAGCGATAGGAAATAGGATCAATCCTCTCAAGGATCTCAAAAGGTCCAACAAAATGTGGTGCTAACTTAGAGCCTTTCCCATGCCACATGGGGCTCTTCCATGGGAAAACTTGCAAAAACACACAGTCACCAACTTAAAAGTGACATTCAAGCCTATGGGATCACTGTACCTCTAATGTCGATCCTAAATAATAACCAAATTCTCTCTAATGAAAAAAACCTACTGCTCCATATCCTAAAGCATCTCAACACGCAAAACTACTTGGTCCTCTAACCAATCCCAACTCAAATATATATGGCATGGCCTATCATACAAGGCATGAAAGGATGGCATTCCAAGAGAACTATGGTACCCATTATTATATGCAAAATCAACCAAGTAAAAATAGTCCTCCCACCTCATCTTTTGATCCATCACATACATGCAAAGCATGTCCTCAAGAACCTAATTCACCAACTCTATTTGACCATCAATCTCGAGGTGATAAGTTGAACTAAAATTGAGTTGCATGTCCAAAGAATGTTGGAGAGATGTCCACATTGTTGAAGTAAATTATAGATATCTATTCAAAATGATCCTATGAAGTATCCCATGCAACTGAAGTATATCCTCTATGAATACACGTGCTACCAAAGAAGTAGTGTATGAAGCTCTCATGGGTGAAAAGTGAACCACCTTGGAAACCTTTTCTACTGTAGCCATAATAGCATCATGATGACATGATGACATAGGAAACCCAGTAATAAAATCAATGAATATAGTATCCCACTTCCACTCAGGACTGGAATGAAGCTGCAAGAGACCTGCTAGATGTTGATGTTCTACCTTCACTCTCTGACACTCAAGGCATTGAGAAAAAAATTAGCAACATCACGCCTCATCCCTGCCAAAAAGTACAACTATCTAAGGTGGGCATGCATCTTCTTGATGCTAGGATGTGTAGAATATGGTGCACAATGTGCCTATGAATAACCAATGAATGAATATCACCTAACACCAGCACATAAATGCACTCTTGGTGCCGCAACAATCCATCTGACTCCAATAAGTATCATGAAAAATTCCCTACAAGGGTACGTCTAGACTCAATCTCCACTCTAACCTCTTGATACCACATGTCACTAGGAAAAACCTCAAGGATACAACTACGCAAATCCACTCCCAGGGACAAAAAAAATATCGCATGCCTTCTCCTTCTCAAGGCATCTGCAACAACATTCTCCTTCCCTTTAATGTAATAAACATCAAAATCATACTCACACAAAAAATCCATCCAACGATGTTGTCGTGCATTCAAGTTTGGCTGAGAAAATATATATTACACACTACATTAATCATTATGCAGCTCAAATTTGTGACCAAAAAGAAATTGTATCTAGTGCAAAAGTGCATGCACAATTTTTCGCTAACTCCAAATCATGGGTGGGGTAGTTCATCTCATGATCCTTGAGATTTCGGGACTCACATGTAATCACTCGTCCCTCCTGCATAAGAACTTCCCCTACACCCTCCAATGATGCATCAATGTGCACCATAAACTCACCTGCACAATCTTGCACTACTAAGATAGGTACACTGGTCAAACACTCCTTAATAGCATCAAAATTTGACTCACATTGTGCAGACCAAACATACTTCTTCCCTTTTCTCTAAAGAGAAGTGATAGGATGAGCCAACCGAAAGAAATCCTTCACGAATCAACAATAGTAACCTACCAAACCCATGAAACTACGAACCTCAAGAACACTTGTCGGTGCTATCCAATCCATGATAGCATAGATCTTTGAAGGATCCACATAAATACCCTCTTTAGAGATGATATGACCCTTATACTTCACCTCGGTATGGACAAACTCATGCTTGGTCATGTTTCCATACAATTGATGGTCACGTAAACACTGCAATACCTGACCCAAATGGGCCTCATAATCCTCCATAGTCCTTGAATATACCAAAATATCATCTATAAACACAAGGGAAAAGTGGTCAAGATAGGTGTGGAAAACACCGTTCATGAAACTCATGAACATTGATGGTGCAAAGGGTACAACCATAAACTCATAATGCCCATAATGTGTATGAAAATTTTCCTGATGAATGTCATCATCATGAATATGAAGATGATGGTATCCCAACTTAAGATCTATCTTCTAGAACACTCTCAAACCCTTCATCTGGTCAAACAACTCATCAATCCTCAACAATGGATATTGGTTCTTCATTGTTACCTTATTCAACTATTGGTAGTCAATTCACAAACGCAAAGATTCATCCATCTTCTTCATGAAGATGATTGGGGCACCCCATGGGGATACACTAGGATGAATATGGCCCTTGGCTAATAACTCCTCTAACTACAAATAAAGCTCACGTAACTCATGATTAGTCATGTGGAAAGGTACCCGATAAATAGGCTCAACTCCAAGAATGAGATCAATGAAAAAATCAATATCGCGTTGAGATTGCATGCCTAGAATCTCATCCAGAAACACATATGCAAACTCATGAAGGAGTGGGTGGTCATCAAGAGAAAACTCTCAACTCTTGACCCCATCAAGATTATTAACAAAGACTGTGAACAACTAACATCTATGTCACATACTCCACTTCAATTTCTTAGTTAAGACCATACAAAGAGAAATAGATATTTGGACCCCTATAAGCTCAACACACCCACCTATGTCATCGACACACTATACCGACTTGTGTAGGCAATCAATACTTTCCTAGTGGTAATTTAACCATTCTATGCATAGTACAATACCATACTAACCCAAGGGTAGGACATGAAGATCTACGGTGGTGAAGGTGCCCAAATCTAACACACAACCATGAATAAGGGAGTCCACAGTCACTAGGACTTTGGCTAACTCAACCTACCAACTATCAACCTGTCATGTTGTCACTAGCCCACATCACTGAATAAGAGAGGGGGAAATGAAATACTATAAAGCACCTGAATCCAATAACATAGAGGTAGTAATACCATGCAACACACCTATATTCTCAATAATGGTGCCCTGGTGCTCAGCTTGATGGTTATCAATCATTGTAAAAACTCTATAGGATATACCTGCATCCCTAATTGTAGGCTCAGACATAGTTTCTCTCTGACTCAGTTCTACAGATGACCTCTAAGGACACATCATTGTTCTATGCCCTAGATGTCTGCAAGTGAAACATTCTCCTGGATTATAACCACACCCTACTAAAGGAGTGTTGAACTATTGATAACTCTACCTACTAGTACTTAGTTGTACACCCTGAGATGGATGACTAGATTGAGATCATCTATCATAGTACAAGTCACAACCTCTCAAAGGTGAGGTACATGAACCATGACCACTCTACTGATGCTTTGAATAATGCTTCCTATGGTGCTATTGGTGACCTACCCTCGAAGGTGTTGAATGTACCTGAGATGATCCTATGGATTGTACATGTGTATCATGTGCAGCTAATATCCAAGGTTGTACACTATGACTCTATGTACCTATCTTTCCACTATAACCCCTATCATATTTCTCTCAGCTAGTCTCTCTTTCTTGATGGTAACTACAAGTGTCCTAGGCTGGTGCAACCGAACATCCCCAATGATATGGCCATTAAGGACCCAAACCAAGTGTTGTAATAACAAGGACTCATCACAGTCATACATGGAATACTACCTTAGCTCAAAGAACCCCTTCTCATACTAATCTACTGACATAGTCCCCTATCAGAGATCATCAAACTCATTGACATGTGCCTCTCTATACTACTCTGAGAGGAAATGCTCACAAAACCTCTCCTCAAATATCTATCAGGTAACAGTCTCCATGTCCAACTAGAGCTTATGCTCCTCCATATGCCACCAAGTAGATACAATGTCTCTCGGGTGTGTGATGGCACAATGGCCTTTAAGGTTGCTACCATAAGGGTGCATAGCCAATCAATGTCCAAGGTCCAACAACCATGTATCGGCCTTACTATCGCTACCCTTTCCATCAAATAAAGGTGGTTAAGACTGTATAAGGTCTTTCATCAATCCAGCATGGATGGAATCCTCATCTATAGGTTCCTTGTCTCTCCTATGTTACTCTCTAGAAACTAGTGGAGTACGAGAAAACTCATGCTCTCTCCTCTCCTCATGCTCTCCACCCTATGATATTTGAGAATCCCCATGGTGAGAATCCTCCTATTGAGGTCCTAACCAAGATATAAGATCTTGCATCAACTAAACCAATAAGGATTTCCTCTCAATACCACCATGACCCTCTTTGCAATCCTCATGGTGATCCTCATGTTTCTCTTCCTCTCTATGTTCTTCCCTACGATGACCTTCCTCATGGTGTTCCTCTTCATGACCATAAGAAAATAATACAACCATCGGTCATAAAATGATCACACATCACTGACACCAAACACAATGGGAGAATAACATAGAGATCCCAGTGTATGAACATGGGCTCTAATACCAGATGCAATGCCTCACCTGGGAATCCTTGGAAACAAAAAGTAAACCATGCAATAAACAAAAATAAATAAAAGGAGATACCAAAGCATAAGAAATAAGTAACAAATTGAATCATAAAGCATCTCAGAAGCAATAATCCATAACTAAAGATAACATCATGAATGTCATAGCTTTGTGCACAAGAGGAAGTCTTAACAAGCACTTCCAAAGGTTCCCAAGCAATCCAACACATACTCATAATGGATAACTCGTGTTTCCAAGATTGCCCCTTCAGGGATCCAAACATCATCCACAAACCAAAAGAGGTTATGTCAAAAAGAAATTGTGGCTACACTAGGAGGAGACTAATTTATATCCTTAATCTATATAATTGATATTCATTTTAAGCCCAAAGTAAATATTCCTAACATGGTTAAGCATACATGTTAATTTCCAAACTAACCATAGAATAAACATAACAATAAGAAAATATCTTCAAACTATCATGCACAAATCAAGGGCTTCAGGTTACAATCAATACTTCGTTAGAAATTATGTTGAAGGCAATATGTTGATTCCTAGAATTTGGTTGTCTAAAATTTCCTAAAAACCGTCAAGATCTAGAATTTTTATCTTAACTCCTATGAAGTTGAAACCAATCTTAAACATCTTGAAAGTATATACATAAAATTTAACTTAATTATACTTAAATATTACATTTTTTGTATGGCCCTCTTGCTGAAATTGGCCTGTCGTGACCTGAAGGACACACGGGAAATCTTAAGAAACCAACCCAAAAGATACCCATCTCCGAGAACTAGTTGCAAAATCAAACTGGGTGGAGATGTTAATGATCACATAAAGATATTTATTGGGTTGTGGAGATGCCAATTGGTGATTGGTGGACTTCTAAGATAGAAAAATCTTAGACCAGTGAGTCAAAGATGACCATTAATATGCGGAGATGATATGTGTAGACGTTGATCTGCACAGATGGTGATTTATCAAAAGAAGCTTTCTATCTTAAACAAAAAAATGAGAACATCAATCATCAAGTGCAGACGTTAGGCCATAGAGGTGAAGACATCAATGATCAAACGTAGATGGTGATTGGGGAGTTTTAGCCAAAAAATGCAAGAAATTACAATTGAATATAATTAAGTCTATGTCAACTCCAATGTACAGCTTAAAATTATCTAGCTCCACACCTTGGAGTACCAAATATATGTATATCGAGGACATGATCAATCAATTACATCAAAATCATAAATGGAACATATAGAAATCTAGGCTAAATTAAGAAATCAAAAGGAAATGCAATCATATAACAATGTCATAGAGAAGAGTGAGTCCTCAAGCTCCAAGTCCTATAGCTAGAGGAGTTTGTCCCTATACATAGGTCCCTAGTAGTTGTATAGAATTGCAATGCCATCCTACCATGTGGAGCTCACAGGCCCACCCCACTATGCTCATGGAGATATCAATTCGGCCACAATCAGAATAAAATCACACACACAAGAGGAGGCTACGCACACCAATCAAATGCAAGACTCAAGGGTGACACAACAACCCAAGTGTAACATAATGCAAGGTCTTAGGATCCCTACTTAGAGATTTATAAGCTAACATGCAGGGACTCTGGTGGAGTGTCATTACTTGGCTTATAGTAGCCCAAGTAGCATAAATTCTTTGATCAACGTTTGTAGAAAACCAAGCTTGGAATGTATCTTTAATCAACACCCACAGGTGGCCAGATATTGTGTCTTCGATCAACACCCTTAGGTGGTCAGACACTAACTTTCCTTCGACCAGCACCCTTGGGTGGCTAGGTAGTCATTTACTAGTTTTATTAAGTTTTAATCCCCATTAATTTTATTATGTTATCACTTATTAAGTACTTATCCACGTTACCAGGTCGAGCCACTTATGGGATGGGGTACACATGAGAAGCCAATCCACAATCTACCCAAGTATAAAACCCTCTCGTTAAGAAATGGGGAACAATAAAATGCCACAAGGAAAAACCATCCAAACCCAAAACATGCAAATGAACTCAATGGCCTCAATCCAAGAAAAACGGTCTCACAAGATCCCATCAAGCACATTCAATGTGCTTGTGAGGTGGCCTCAAACACCAACATCATGTGCTCAAGGTGTGATTACAATTCAAGCATCCAGTCAATCCACACAACGGAGAAATTAGTCGAACAAGGCACAAGTCAAGCTCAATCAGGCGCTTGTCAGGAGTATGGATTCATTCACCAACCCAACATACAAGGTACACCACTTGATTGGATTTTATTCCAAGAGCTTATATTCCTATGGAATCCTTTACCCATGTTGTTAGAACACGAGGAAGACTCTCAAGTCAAAATAACCAAAAAGCCCCAAATTTTGACAATTTTCATTAAGGGTGAAAATTAGCAAAAAATACCAATGAGGCATATTCAGATTGTGGTATAAATCAATCAAAATGTTATATGACCATTTTTTCTTCACAATCCTGATAAAAACATGAAAGACTATATAAAATTCCCGCTCATTCATTCCCAACAATTTTTAGATGAAATCTAGGCGATACACAAAATGAGGAAAACATAAAAACACCCAAAAATCAAACTTCATAAAAATCAACAAAATTAAAAAAATATTTCATATTTTATGCCCAAACTTCCAAAAATCTAATAAAAATCAAATCCGAGCACACACACAAAATCCAACAGCATAACGGGGTTGAAACTTCAAACACCAACATGGAAATCACAAAAATACTCATTCTCATCCAACCGGGTAATGGAAACATGGAAGATTGTGGGGGAATATTAATTCTCAACCCATGGATCTAATACAATTTACTCTACTCAAAAAGACATGGTAAAATGGAAGATCAAGAGAGTCCTACCTCTCACATATGAGAAAAAAACAAAATAAGAAGAAGAAATTGCAAACTATGCCAAATGAGATGAAATATTCAGCAAAGGTGATGAATCTTGGCATGAATCCAACAAGCCACTCCCCACACAGATCCCACACCTGAGTCAAACACAATGAGCAAATAACTAAATTGCTCCAAGAGGTTTTTGGTGAAAAACACAATTCTCATAAAATACCAAGTGAGAAGTGAAGTGAAAAACTCACCTTTTGCCCATATAAGCACTTTTTCAAAAGTGACTCATAAAAATAGATTATTTAAATAATTAAATAATAGATTGGCCCCTTTTCCCAATTAAATAATTGATTCTAGAGTCTGGAATCCAACTATGGCCAATTAGCTGATAAATTAAAATTAAATAATAAAAAATCCCCAAATGCATTAAAAATCAACATTTTAAATAACAACCTTCTGCAACAACTGTGGAGCTTTAAATGCACAGACACACTCAAGGATCAGATCACATATGCATTATGAAATATGGATTTACTAACATGTACTGGAGGGATAAAAATATAATAAGGATACTTCGTCCATACAAGGACAACATTGACTCAGTATGCAAGCTCAATGCCACTATCTCCTGGTGCACTACCGAGGACATAGGCACACACTCAAATCCTACAATTTTGGGATGAATGTGCCTGGTACCTGTTCACTAAAATATGCAAACATCAAGTGCAGATGCTCACTATATAAATAGTTGAAGCACATATAACACAAGATAATCATGGTGAATGAGAGTGGGACATCGTGTGGGTCTCACAAATGAGTAACCACGACTCTATCTCACTTCGTACCGAAACCAAGGGAAAAATGCATAGCAGTAGTGAGGTAAGGCATTACACATCATATAATCACATTAATATTACATTTAAATTGAAAGTATTTAAATAATTCATTGCATGGCTATTCTGAGTATATATCAACTGAAAGTAATCAAATGATATCCGCAACATAAAGGTGCAATAATCACGAGTCCAATAATCATCATCCTGATGTATAATCCATAATCGATAGTCCAAATACAAAATAAACCAAATATCATCATAAAGCATCATGTCACATCATACAAATATGATTGAACTGAAAATGAAACATAGTCTAACATCTAACAACTATGATGCTAGCAATCAAAATAATGAATAGTCATCGATGCATCTTCTCATGTATATAATCAAATCATAATAATCAGAGTATCTCTTAGATCAAAATAACCATGGAACAAAATGAAAACACGGGAGGCATTACAAAATACTTGAGAATATAATATAAATTATGTGTTAAGCCTTGATAATAATAATAAGAAACTTTTGGGGCCAGCCTCCAATTTTTTTTAATAAGATTATAATTTTGTGTTGGAAACTGCAATTGAAACAATTGTTGTATTATCATTGATGTCAAACCTTAAATGGTAAGACAATTGCTATCTAAGAAAGTACTATATCTATTGGTTGATGAAAAGGATTAGAGCAAGGAAGATAACAATAGCACCTAAGGAAAGGTTGAGTTATTTGATACTTCAATGAGTACTTGATTATTTGGCACTATGATAAGATAATGTATTGTTTATCTAAGTAAGAAGAAAGACTGAAGAACTAGGATTAACTGAGCAAAAGTGAAGAAATCTAGTTTAAGCCGAGTGATGTTAGTGTCAACTGAGTGCTAGTATATGCCCAGTAAATCTAGTGTTGATCGAACATCAGTTTATGCCGAGCAATAGGAAATTACCGAGAAAAATAGTGTTAGCTGAGGAAGACAGTTTGTAGAGATGACCAAGTTACATAGTGATGACCGAGGAGATGAACAAAGTATTAACTGAGCGTCAGCAATTTACATTTGGAGGATGAATTCAGATTTCCAGCCGACACAGTTGAATTCTTGGGTTATGTAAATCATGTTGACTTTATTAATTGATTGTTTGGAGAATTTAATGCATGGTAAATCATTTTATTATGATTTCAATGAGGAGATTGAAGATGTTTCTAGAAGGATGTATGAAGGACTTAAATGTTGGAAGGATCTGTTGGATCTTACCTAACCTAAGATCTACGAAGGAGATTAAGAGGCAAAAGATAGATCTACCTATTTGAAGAGGTATAAAGGAAACCTAATGGTGAGGTTATAGAGTATGTTGGTGATGTTGATGTTATTGACTGATAAGTCTAAGCAAAAGGCTGAAGGTGAAGATCATAGTGGTGATTTCTTGAAGTGAATTCTGAGTAGATCAGTGATGGAGATGGAAATGGTACTTAGTCAATAAATTAGCATATATGTGCGAATTGGATATGATATCTGCAAAGTGAGTTGTATGTTTTATAGATCAAAAACTACTGCTACTTTCTAACCATTATAATAGTCAAAATCCTTTGACCAAGGTTGACCTAACCGTCGTTGATAAATCCTTTAATCAAGGTGGCATTCTAATAGAATGTACTCCAGTCCTCTGACCAGGCCACTCCTAACAGGGTGATTGAAATCCTTTAATAGGGTCACACCTAATAGTGTGTTTGTATACCTTTAACAAGGTTGGCTTTTCATAGAGCTCACTTCAGAAGAGTGAAAAATATCAATAACATGATACAAAGTGGTTTTTCCCAAATTGGGTTTCCACTATAAATCTTGGTGTCACACTTGTCCGAATGTTTTGTTATGAATGTTTTGATATACTGCAAGTTAAATATTATTGGGCAATAGATTGCATGTTATATGTTTTCTGATATATGTTCTTTAGAGACCGAGTTGAGTTGGTGATTAGATCTTATTTTGTTGAAGTGTTTTAATGGTCAATTGGTACATCTGGACCTGAGAACAACTGATTCACCACCCCCCCTCTCTGTTGTTCTAAATCATATTAACAATTGGTATCAGATCTGTTGGTGCTTATAGAGAAAAATTTTAAAGGTACTTAAAGCTAATGATAAAGATGTATAAGAGGAGGTACCGAAGTTGAACAAGGAGAACTTCCTTGCATGAAAAATTCTAATGAAACTACATCTAGTTGGTATTGGTGATTCAATGAAATACTATGTTGAACATGACTATGTTGCACCTATGACTGCCGAGGAAATCAAAGCAAAATAGGAACACAATCAAGCAATGTTGGAGATTGCATCTGCCTTAAGCTATCCTAAATTTGAGGACATCAAGGACTGCACTACTACAAAGAAAATGTGGGATACTCTTGCAACCATCTATGGTGGTGATACAAATGTATTGAGAGCAAAAGTTGAAAGCTTGAGATGTAAGTTTGATGAAATGAAAATGCAAGAAGGTGAGAATATTGCTTAGTATTGTAGGAGAATCAAAGAAATATTGAATGCTATTAGAGGAGCTAATGGAATCATTGATGATGAGACTATCATTGGAAAGGTATTAAGAACTCTGCTTCCTATATATACTATTAGAATTTCAGCAATTCAAGAATCAAGATGTAACCCTGGTAATGTTCTGACTCTAGAAAGCCTTGTTGGTAAGCTTACTACTTTTAAACTGTCTAACTATGATAACTACACTGTTCCTAATTTTGAATATGCATTCAAGTCACAAATGGTTTTGCATAAATCTAAAAGACAGAAAGATAAATTTGTGAAAAGTGAAAGTGAAAGTGGAAGTAATAGTGACACTTTTGATGAGTAACTGGATGATCTTGAAGCACTTATGGCTAGAAGATTGAGGAGAGGAAAAGGAAAATACAAAGGTAAACTTCCTATAATCTATTTTTCATGTAACAAAGTTGGCCATATTGCTACAAGGTGTCCTGACAGGAGTGACAAGGATGAGGACAAAGAAAGCAAGTACAAAGATAAGAGAGATAACAGAGATCACCGAAGGTACATAGATTACAAGGAAAAAGGTAAGAAATCTTATTACATTGCAGAAGAGGAAACTGATAGTGACAGTGATAATTTTGATATTGAAGTAGTTTATGTTGCTATGAAAGATGATGAGGATGAGGATGAGAAAACTACACTTATTTCTTATGTGAGTAAAGGTGATAAATGGATTATTGATAGTGGTTTCTCACATCACATGACTGGTGATAAAAGTAAATTTGAAACCTTAGATCATTACAAAGGTAGAAGTGTCAAGTTTGGTAATGTGCACCATATCCTATGAGAGGTAAAGGATCAATTAAGCTAACTGATAAGATCACTTGTGAAAATGCCTATTGGGTTGAAGGTCTTAATTACAATTTTTTGAGTGTTGCACAGGTTAATAGCACTGATTACCGAGTGAAATTTCAACACAAAAAGGCTAAAATATTTGATGCTATTGGTGAGTAAATTGGAAGTGTGAGCAGACTAAAGGTATTTTTTTCTATCTAGATCTATCTAAAGAGACATGTTTGTTTGCACAATTTGATGATGTATGGTTATGGCATAAGAGGCTATGTCATGTTAACTTTGACAATCTGGTAAGTATTAGTAAAAAGAAGAAAGTTAGAGGTTTGCCAAGATTGAAGAAACCTGATAATGTGATGTGTAAACATTGTCAGTTGGGCAAAATGACAAAGTCTAGTTTCAAGAGCAAGACATTTACTTCTAAGAACATTTTGGATTTGGTTCATACTGACCTTTGTGGACCTATGGGAATACAAATCTATTGTGGTGCTACATATTTTATTCTGTTTGTTGATGATTACACTAGAATGATGATTGTAGTGTTTTTGAAAGAAAAATCTGATGCATTTCAATTGTTTAAGTGGTATTTGGCTAAGGTTAAAAAATAAATAGGTAGAAGCCTGAAATGTCTGAAATCTAACCAAGGTGGAGAGTTTATATCAAATGATTTCAATCTGTTCTACAATGATAGAGGAATCAAGAGACAAATGTCTACACCTAGAACACCTCCACAGAATGGTATAGCTAAGAGGAGAAACATATCTATTATGGATTGTGCAAGGACACTGATGATTGAGAAGAATGTTGCACAAATATTCAAGAGAAGTTGTAAGTACAATTGTTTATACCTTGAACTGAGTACAAATCAAGAAAGGTACAAATATTACACCCTATGAATTATGGCATGGATATGCACCTAATGTGAAATACTTTAGAATCTTTGGGAGTAAATGCTATATACTGAAGGATAATAGAAATGGAAAGTTTGATGCTAAAAGCAATGAAGACATATTCCTAAGCTATTCCACTAATAGTAAAGCTTATAAGTGTTTGAATTCTAACACTAAAAAAATTGTGGAAAGTGTGAATGTGAGAGTTGATGAATATGTAGAGAAAAATGAACAAGAAGGCAATAGAGAACCTAAATACTATAGATCTTTTGTCTATATGGAAGAAGGAGAGACAAGTAACACACCTGCACCAGATGCAGAGTCCTGGATAAGCAATGTTGAGCATCAGGAGGATGTTGTCGAGCAATCAGAAGCTGAATCTGATAATTTTCATGATTAACTTGAGAAAAGATCTAAACCTACACTGGCACGGTATGTGAGAAGACATCATAATCCTGAACAAATCATTGGAGATAAAAAATTTGGAGTCTTGACCAGAAGTAATTTGAAAGACCCTACATGTTTATTATGTGAGTTTGAGCCTAAGACATTAAAAGATGCTTTGGAGAATGTAGACTGGATTCAAGCTATGAATGAAGAAATAGATCAAATTGAAAAGAATGATACCTAGACTCTGGTGCCGAGACTAGAAAACAAGAATGTTATTGGAACAAAGTGGGTATTCAGAAATAAGCTCAATGAACATGGACAAGTCACAAGGAACAAGGCAAGACTGGTATGCAAAGGCTATGCACAAGAAGAAGGAATAGACTATGGGGAAACATTTGACCCTATAGCAAGATTAGAAGGAGTGAGTACTCCTATGGCTACTAGATAGAAATTGTCAAAGACTGATGATACTGCTGAAGTGAATCAAACCCTATATAGATCCATGATTGGAAAGCTGCAATATGTTATTCACAGTAGACCAGATATAGCTCTAGCAGTTGGGGTTGTGGAAATATTCTTTGCCAATCCTAAGGAAAATCATATGATGGTTGTGAAAAGAATACTGAGATATCTAAAAGGGATAGAAGACTATGGATTGTACTACAAGAGAAATGAGAAATTTGAACTGAGAGTTTACATTGATGTTGATTGGGCAGGAAATGTTGATGACAAGAAAAGTACAAGTGGATGAACTTTCTTTCTTGGACAGAGTTTAGTCTCCTAGACAAGAAAGAAACAAAATTGCATTTCCCAATCTACAACAAAAGCTAAGTATGTGGCAGCTACAGTGAACTGTTCAAATCTGGTATGGATCAAGCAATTATTGAAAGGAATGAAAGAGGAAATTACTGAACCTTTTGTTATTAACACAAGTGCCATTAACATATCAAAGAACCTTGTGATGCACACAAAGACCAAGCACATTGTAATTAAGTATCATTACTTAAGGTAATTGGTACAGGAAAAAGAAGTGAGAATGGAATATGTGAACACAAAGGAACAACTAGCAGACATATTCATAAAAGCTTTACCTAAGGATGTTCATGAATATCTAAGAGGTAAATTAGGGATGCTTCCCCTAACTGAGGCTGCCTAGTCAAGCTAGGAGCACTGCATCAAATGTGTTGCATAGAATATCTGACAAATTGATGCAAGAAAGGTCACACTTTAGGAGCTGCCTAGAGTTGTGAAAAGAACAGGAAAGTTGATAATCAGTCATAAGCAAGATGATAAAGGGAGAAATATTGTTACTAAACTGACAAGATGCCATTTACATATGAATGATGTCAGTTCTAGTTGTTGCTTTGGTATTTTTGTTAAAGTGGGAGAGATTTTAGAGATGAATAAGATGAATACACATCAAGAGGATACAATCAAAGAGGGAGAGACACATAAAATATTCAAAGGGAGTTATTGTGTAAACGGTCAATTAAGGCTAAGTTATTGAGAATTAGAATGAAGCTAAGGATATTATAAATTTTTCTGATGTAGTGACAAAGTTTGGATTGGTTGGTAAATCATGAGTTATTCATGTGGTGTTTCCATCAATGCCAAAGAGGGAGATTGTTGGAAACTGCAATTGAAACAATTGTTGTATTGTCATTGATGTCAAACCTTAACTGATAAGATAGTTTCTATCTAAGAAAGTACTATATCTATTGGTTGATGAAAAGGATTAGGGCAAGGGAGATAACAATAGCACCTAAGGAAAGGTTGAGTTATTTGATACTTCAATGAGTACTTAATTATTTGGCACTATGATAAGATAATGTATTGTTTATCTAAGTAAGAAGAAAGATTGAAGAAGTAGGCTTAACCGAGCAAAAGTGAAGAAATCTAGTTTAAGTCGAGTGATGTTAGTGTCAACCAAGCACTAGTATATGCCAAGTAAACCTAGTGTTGACCGAACATCAGTTTATGCCGAGTGACAGGAAATTATCGAGAAAAATAGTGTTAGTCGAGGAAGTTAGTTTGTAGAGATGATCGAGTTACATAGTGATGACTGAGGAGATGAACACAGTATTGACCGAGTGTCAGCAATTTACATTTGGAGGATGAATTCATATTTTTAGTCGACACAGTTGAATTCTTGGGTTATGTAAATTGTGTTGACTTTATTAATTGATTGTTTGGAGAATTTAATGCATGGAAAATAGTTTTATTATGATTTCAATGAGGAGATTGAAGATGTTTCTAGAAGGATGTATGAAGGACTTAAATGTTGGAAGGATCCGTTGGATCTAACCTAACCTAAGATATACAAAGGAGATTAAGAGGCAAAAGATAGATCTACCTATTTGGAGAGGTATAAAGGAAACCTAATGGTGAGGTTACAGAGTATGTTGGTGATGTTGATGTTATTGACTAATAAGTTTAAGCAAAAGGTTGAAGGTGAAGATCAGAGTGGTGATTTATTGAAGTGAATTCTGAGAAAATCAATGATGGAGATGGAAATGGTACCCAGTCAGTAAATCAACATATATGTGTGAATTGGATCTGATATCTGCAAAGTGAGTTGTATGTTTTATAGATCAGAAACTACTGCTACTTTCTAACCATTGTAATAGTCAAAATCCTTTAACCAAGGTTGACCTAATAGTCATTGATAAATCCTTTAATCAAGGTGGCATTCTAATGGAATGTACTCAAGTCCTCTGACTAGGCCACTCCTAACAGGATGATTGAAATCCTTTAACAGGGTCACACCTAATAGTGTGTTTGTATACCTTTAACAAGGTTGGCTTTTCACATAGCTCACTTCAGAAGAGTGAAAAATATCAGTAACATGTTACAAAGTGGTTTTTCCCAAATTGGGTTTCCACTATAAATCCTGGTGTCACACTTGTCTGAATGTTTTGATATTCTGCAAGTTAAATACTATTGGACAGTGGACTGCATGTTATATTTTTTTTTGATATATGTTCTTTAGAGACTAAGTTGAGTTGATGATTAGATCTGAGTTTGGTGAAGTGTTTTAATGTTCAATTGGTACATCTGTACCTAAGAATAACTGATTCACCCCCCCCCCCCCCCCCCTTCTCTGTTGTTCTAAATCATATTAGCATTTTGTATAGATGAAATTATACAAATCAATGCCTCCAATGTATACCTTATTTATGTCACAAGAACTACTTAGAATGATCCCACTACTACTACAAAGTTATAGAATTTATCATATGACTTAATTAAGGGTTATGCTAGATATAAATTGATCACATATATCCCAATGTATGTTAAAGGCTAAGGGAATAACATGTATCTCCCTCTAAAGTCAGTGTTATCCTAATGAATTTAATATGCTTATGGGGGAATGCTTCATCCTTCCATGTTACACCTTCATTTGTTAAATTTTTTCACCTAATCAAATACTATGTAATTTTTCCTATGTTAGCAAAGAAGTGTGTATCTAAAGTATTCCCCCATGTTACAAAATTATTCAAACTTGTATGCTGCACTACCATTCTTCTATAAAACATGAGAAGGGATATAATACCCAGGTAAAATATTGTTATTCTAGAACTTTATTTGTTTTACTAACATTTTCTTATATGATTATAATTTCATAAAGATTGATTTGTCTCACTTCCAATTTTATTTTAGTATGGTTCTCATCAATTTGCAACTTCACTATGCTTTATATCATCATCAAGTTCTCCCTAAGACTAGACGCTATCTCTTGCTAGTGTTGAATGTATCCTTTAACTATTTTACAATCATCTAGATCCTTATAAAAGAGGTGATGTATGGTGATTAATACCCATATAGTGCAAAAAAAGGAGACATTTTGAATTAAATTTGGAAAGAAGTGTTATATCACCTTTTTCCCAATGGCAAGCATTGTATCCATCTCTTCTATTTATTTGAAACAAAACAATAGAGATAACCCTCCAAACACTTTTTGAATGCTTCACTTTGACTATCTAATCAAGGTTGATACAACAAGCTATGGTTAAGCTAAGTATCAAAATAAGAGAATAAATTAGTCAAAATTTTACTAGCAAATATAGCATCCTAATCACTTAGCATAAATTTTGAAGTACTATGCAAACTCTAAATGGTATCCATAAAATTTATTGCTACATATGGATGTCACAAAGAACAAAAAAATGACGAGTCTATTCACAACAACCATGACATTTCTCTTTCAAATTGGGTAGACCAATGATGAAATCCACAAATATCTCCTCTCATCTTTGTCTCAAAATATGTAATGATCATAGAAGATTCGAAGTCTTTTTCATACAACCCTTTATTTATTGACATAGCTTGCATTCTACCATGAATTTTCGGACACCCCCTTTGATCCATTCCTAACATAAATATTTCTTCATGGTTATATGATAAGTCTTCAAGATACTAGTGCCCAAATACTACAAAAGCATTGAGCTCTACCAAAACCTTAATCTTGAGGGTTGATTTCTTAGGTAAGTACGCAATATCTTGAGCTATAGAGCATCTCTTTTCTACATGATTTTTTTGACATGCTTGGATCTTATTAGAACCTCTAAATGATATTTTGTGTATTTATGTCCAAGGCCTATCCTCGACAATAGAACAATTTTTTGATGAATAGGCTTGAAGATATTGATGTCCACCAAGATACAAGAAAAAATAATATACCCCATGAAAGAAGAAATAAAGTTGGCCTTCAAGAAATAGATAATAATATTACTAATAACCTCATAGTAAAAATCTTCTCAAAATTGGAAAGGAATATCTAGAAGGTGAACTGATAGGAACTTCACATTTAGGTTAAAAAAAAAGGATTGAAAGAAGTTGATGAAAACTTGAGCAAGAAAATTATAATTATTATAAAATTTGCCCAGTCAACTCTTATAACTCCAATGGCAAGTACTTCATGTGTACAATTCCAACACAAAGATAGTAAAAATCTCAAATCATATACATCGCAAAACTCAAGGATGTACCAAATCTTAAGCACCTCAAGACAAACATCTTATCTAGACCAGCCCCCTCACGCAGAAATGATAAAAATGTGTTTTTTCATATTGGAATTTTTTGACCTCTAAGCATAATACTAATAAAACCAAGAAGCCAGATCAATAAAAATATAAAATTATAAAGACTCGCAAGAAACTCTTGAAATATAGGCACCCATTACTGAGCAACCACAATATGTGTCTTTCCTAAATTGGTGCATTCTAAAATAACTTGTTCTAAGAAAAATTGAAAATTGAAGACAAATGAATGCATGGTGATAGAAATACCCATTAAAGAAGCTTCTAGCTTGTGGGTTTTCAAGAGTGTTTGATGAGTGGGAGTAACTACACCAACTTCCTTGTTGTGACCTTGCATTTTCATAATGTTGGTAATACTAGACACCAAACATTGTACTTGCAAGAGTATTTATCATTGTAGACAACCCACTACTCTTTGTGTAATCAATTATCCTCATTAGTTTTCTGATTAATGGAACATGTTGGCATGTGGTGACTAATGAGGCAAGTACTATACACTAGTCATGTATCCTCATTGGGGTTCGAGAGAAGATACATAGTAGTAGGAATCATGTGAATATGTTGACAAAAGAAGCAACTCAAGAGAAATTGAATTCCTTCTTAGTTTCTATTGGTCTCCAAGCTTGATCATAGTGGAAATGAGAACAGTCAAGTCCAGGTGCATTAATCCACTGGGAGGTACAGGGGCAATGGTGTTGTTACAAGATCAGTCTCCAAGTGGGAGATTGTTAGTATGTGGTGATTGATCAAGCAAGTATTGTACACTCATCATATATCCTTGTCAAGGTTAGGTTAATTTTGTTAGTAGACTTTGTAAACTGCCTCAAAAAAGGTTTGATAAATAAGCGGTCGTATGATGATAAATTATCAAATTATAATTTGCTCTTTGCTAGATAATAAAATAAGTGGACAATTATTTCTCTAGTGGATGTAGCCCATATTGGGTGAACCACATTAAATCTTTGTATTATTGTATTTTTGTATTCTCTTATTTTTGCATTATCTTAATATTGTTTATTACTCATATCTACCCAAAACCCTAACAAAACATCCATTGTGAAAAGCATGGTGACCATGTCCTCCACAACTACCAAAACGGTCAACAACTAGATCATTCTTTATTGTCTGGTTCTAGAGATCAGTATAATGAGCCTCCTTTTTTAAATACCAATTGCTTATGTAAAGAGGGAGGCATAAAGAAATCTTAGCACAAGATTTTCTTCTACTTTGCTTCTTCATCATTTTTCTTATTCCAAGAATTTGATATTGTTTTCAATTGGTATCCACCCACCATATTCTCAATTGCCTTGTATGGCCCCAAATGCTTTATTGCTTCAAAAAGAGTGAAGATAACTCTATTAACATTTTTTATTTTATTTTTTAAGTTTAAGGGTGAAAGGCTTCACCAAAGAGGTGATATCAAGAAGTTAGAAAACTAAGTGCTTTCCAAAATTTAAATCAAGTCATTTTTGTATTTGCACACAAGTTTCTCGTCAACAAAGATATAAACCTATAGAGAATTAAGTAGATTGTTTCCTCTCAAGGTAGCCATAAAAAAAGAACTTTAGTAAATTAATAGAGTTTAATCTTACAACTTAAATCATAGTTTTCAACTTTGAAGTATCTAATATTTTTTTCATCTCTTGTTTGATCGAAGTGGCAAAGTGGGTATAGTGGTTTTGCTATGTGTGATGACTTGTAGGAAGTTCATTGGTCTTATTAATTTATGGTTTATTATTTCTTTTTGGTATTTCCTTGTTATTAAATATTAAATATTTATTGACATGAAGATTAGTTTATTATTTAGGTGGCCCACTATTTACCACTTGCAAAAATTATAATATTATCGGTTGTTTGAAAATATTGATCTAGATATCTATGATGAATATCAAGACATTGTCTATTGGAATGTGTGATGTGTACATCATCTTGTAGACACATTGCTATTTTTGTTATGGTCATTGTGTGATGAATGAAATCACCTTCATGAAATTAAGATCAAGTAGCAACAATTTAAGCTAAATACAAAGGAAATTTACTCTAAAATGCAACTACAATCTATAACATCTCATGGATCTCTTAGAAAGAAGTGGTAAGTGAGCTCTCAGCTGAAAATCCTCACTAGTGACACCTCTAAAATGAGAAGAATGCTGCTACAATGCTTCTAAATGCTTAATCTAAGAGAGATTCATGCTTAATCTAGCTCCATTTTGATAACAATGCAATGATAAAATGCCAAAATGATAAACTCTAAATGCTCAAATGCTTCAATTGCTCTTAGAATGCTCAATTTTCCTATAGTAACAATGCTTTTGCAAATGACTTCCAAGATGGAAATGCTCTCCAAAATGCCTCATATTTATAGTAATTTCCCAAGGGTAGGGGGTAGAGTGAATTGATCATGGTTAGCTCATGGTTGAGTCAAAAACTTTGCTTTGTCCACAAATGAGGGGACAATTTACAATTTGTGAGTGATTTATGTCCCTTTTTTAAGTGATCCATGTGCACTTGTTTTCTCAATTTTCATTGGTTGATCACTTTGTTGAGGGAAAATAGAATTTATTAATTCAATTAAGTAATTAAATTTAGCCATGGAAGGGTAATGGGTTCAATTTGATTTATGATTTAAACAACTATACAATTAATTAATTAAAATCAATTATATAATGTTTTTGCCCCTTTTAAGCTTTGACTTAATCATTTAACATCGTCTTTATTTAATTCTTTTATTTTAACTAATTTTTGCTCAACTTCATTTAATTATGTCCCCTTTTTAATGCATTTTGATGATTTTGAGCCATTTGATTAATTTTTGCACTTAAAAGCCTTTGTCCAATTTTACATGTCTACAAATGCCCCTCTTTGAATTGATGTACGAAGAACATTGATTCAAATATTCTTGTATGTCCTGATTGCTGATATGACTGATATGATTGATTACTGCCTTTGATGATGAAACAAAAAATTTGATGCCCCATTAATCACATGATGTTTGATTACGACCTCAATTCCAATACCCTTATGCCCCCTTAGAAATTAAAGCATATTGATTGCCCGACTTGAAAAAAGATTTTTTTATGAATAATGCTGAAATATGTTTTCATTTATGAAACCCTTGATGATATGCCGTACTGATTTGAAGAAATGCCCCGGTTGAATGAGTTGATATAGCTCCCTAGTCATTTTGACCTCTATAATTAGGTTAAAAACCCTTTAAAATAGGATAGTAAACCTTGTTTTACTATTCATTTGCACTTTCTACCTTGGTGATTTTGCTCTAATCCTCTGACTTATTTCGAGATGGTTGTTCCGATTTGTGAGCACAGATTCGAGAGATGCCAAAGATATGCGAGGCTACCTGACTCTGGACCTCCGGTGAGTCATGCCAAACCTCATCTTGTCCTTATGATGCATTTAATGAGCATTTATTGCATTTCCCAATTTCAAAATTGCCTCCAAAGAATAAAATGTCGCCTAGGATAGATTGAATGTCGCTTTGACCTTTTTACTGTCACCTCCGCACCTTTTATTCCCGCTTTTGCTAGGTTTAATTACCGCTTAGGAAATTTCCACTCTCGCCTAGGCATGGAAGAAATCATGCCTAGCGCAGGGCAAATTTCTCAGTTTCTCACAAACTATCGCTTCTGCGAACCCTAATAGTTTAACTGTCGCTTAGGCCAATATTGACTGTCACCTTGCCTGTTTCAGTGTCGCTTAACAGGTAAAATGTCACCTAACACCATAGAAATATCACCTAGCAAGATTTGGTAGTCGCCTGTGATGAAATGTCACTTGGTAAAAGAAAACTCTCGCCTGATGAATTTTGAGAAAAATTCTAGGAAAAACTGATTACGCTTGATGCCAAATTTGATAGCGTGTGATGACTAATCAAAATGATGAGATGAATTTTGTTGCTTTCCAACAAAACACTTAGGTTAGGATATCAAGATACAAATACCATGAAATATGATTGGTCAATCCACTTAGGATAGTTACTAATAGGACAAATCAATCAATGTGAAAACCAATATGACTTTGATACTACTTAGTTCATTCTCAGGACACAAAGACATGAACAAATGATACTGGGTGTGATGACTTGATTGTCGATTGACTTGAAATGATTCCTCGATAAGACATACTGATATGCTTCCTTCTTGCTTTGCTGATAGGCACACTACCCTACCTTATATATCCGATCAGTAGCATCATGGGTGATTGACTTAGGTCAAACACTCACAGCTGCTGAGTTTTGAGTTATAGAGCGATGTAGTCTGAGCTTCCTACTTGATCTTCCACGGTTCCAGCTGAACCATGGATTACTTACTGCAGTGGCAGAGCGATGGCACTCCGACCACAATACCTTTCACCTACCATATGGAGAGATGACGATCACACCCGAGGACGTGTATCGATTGCTGAGGATTCTGTGTAGAGGCAAGTTGGTGTACTATGATTCTGTGTACGATGCCACTGTCTGTCGATGAGTGTTCAGAGAAAACACCATAGGGGATGGAGATACTATTACTTGGCCATAGTTTGCATCATTTCTGAGATTACCAGCTATTCTAAGTGCTCTGATTGGCAGTGTGCTCCTTCCGGACCGACGGGGTCGAGGGTTCTCTGTGGGATGGGGTAGGATACTAGAGGATTTACTTAGACATCCTCAGTGGTTTGATTGGGGATCCTGTGTGCTGGCACAGTTATACCATGATTTGCACGAGGTGGTGTATCATGTGAGTGCTTCGTTGTTTGCTGGTGCTATTGTGCTACAGTTGTGGATATGGGAGCATCTTCCTGTTACTCAGCCCATTTCAGACAGGAGTCATCCATGTGGACATCCATATGCTTTTCTGTACACAGGCATGGTGATACAACATCATTTGGGTCACCTAGATTACTAGAGACGACAGATTGATGATCTTGATCAGGTGACATGGCATCCTTACCTCAGTTGTGAGGGATGGAGAGAGGATGTGGATGAGCTACCTTTCATGTTTGCACCTTGCTGGATGATTGGGTGCACCACTACTACTATTGAGCGCTTCTGCTTCGGCAGAGTTTTGAGACAGTACGACAGGATACAGGTGATGCCTCAGGGCAATGCATTATATGCTCGGGTACAGGTAGAGATATCTATGTGGGTTCCATGCATCGATTATTAGTTTTCCTTGGATCAGATTGCAGGGATGACTATGTGCCACTGGGATTTACTGTTAGGGATAGCATATGCGGGCATGTCTCATGAGTACGCTGATTGGTGAGGTCGGAATAGGTTTCCATGATTTATCGATCCATCAGAGCCTATTCCTGGATAGTGAGATGGTGCTAGACCTATTAGAGGATGAGGACGCAGAGATCCTCTAGCTGCAACAGGTAGAGATCAAGCCAAAGATAGATGGGATGGGGATAGGGACAAGCAGGTTGATGTCGCACCTCCTAGAGTAGAGGTGAGACAGGATAGAGCTCATAGACATCAAAGAGATCACAGACATGCTCAAGTGGATGCAGGGAGACAGGTACCAAGTGCATTGGATCCATTGATGTAGTTACAGAGGGTTGCACTGGCCCAGCAGGATGATGGTCAGCAAGGTGATGGTGGTGCTCATCAGGATCAGGCACAACTGGGTGATGGAGCTCCACAGCCACAGGATCATGGGGTTCCACAAATGCCTCCCTAGCCATAGGATCAGTGATAGGGTGTACCAGATGATCGCATTGACAGATTGACCCAGCGGATAGATACCATGGGGACACAGATGTCTACAGTGGTGGATCGGTTAGATCAGGTTGCCTCGTTGTTGCAGTAGTTTGTATCTGCCATGGTCGGTTAGAGATAGGATGGAGCGAGCACTTCTCAAGCTCCTCCTCTACCACCAGATAGCAGAGGTCCAGGGGATACAGGATCATGATCTATTGGTTTGACATATTCATCCACCAGCGATGTCCTCTGTACTCTTTGATTCATGAGATATGAGCAGACAGTTGATGTACTCCTTTTCAGGAGATTGTATCTAGATACTTTGATGTACTTGATCTCTTTGATGATATATGAGATACTCATGGTTCTCTGAGATGAGTTGTTTATGAGATTATCTATTTATGCACCTATATGATGGTTTATGCATTTCTCTTTCATTACATGCTATGGATGCAGTTATCTTATGGTAGGAGATAGATATGCAATGATGCATGAATTTTTATGAGATAGTTTCCTGTTTTTCCCATGTATGGATGCAAATGTTAATGCAATGCATGTTCCTATGTTTTTTATTTTGTTTCCACTTTTTGAATGTATGCAATACTAACCCTATTTATATGAATGTATGAAGTATGACTATTTTTTCCTTCTTTTTCTCTGATATATGTATAATGAATAATGATTAATGCTATGCATGAATGCAATAGATAATCCCACATGTGTTATTTGAAATCAATGAGTATATCAAACGATAGATTCCATCCTTCCTTCTCTTGAACATTATGATGACCTCAGATTTAAAATTGATGTCTCCCCCTTCTCCCTTGGAAAATTTTTACCATAAACAAATGCAATTTAATCTAACATGCAGAATGCCATTAATCTAATATGCAAAATGCCATTAATCTAACATGCAATTAACATGACAATGCAACCTAGGTGTCACCAGCTTATAGCACATAAATGCCTTGAGGATAAATTTTCATCATTGAGCATTTTTGGGACCGGAAAGCTAGTACAACCATCACTGACCACATCATGATGATATGAATACCACTTTTATTATCGTTGTTGGTAACCTCATTTTGAACCAGGTACAACCCTCGCTAGTTGGATGACCAAACTATGGGAGTCTGAATACCGGTGTCAACAAATTCAATGTTGCAAGTGGATTTTTGGTATTAAGATATAGAAGATCTAAATAGCCAAGGGATCCTTTTGTGTAAACAAACAAAGGTTAATCCTCCCCCTTATGAGATAGTCCTCGATGGTTCTTGAATGACCATGTCTTTAGACAGACTCTCATAAGTTGACGGATTTTCCTCAAAACAGTCACTCAAAGGCAAGAAAATATCACATCTTCATCATGACCAATCTAGTCAAAACATCCTTGATGAGCTAAAAGAAGTGATTAAAAAAAAAAAAAAAGCAAGGTCCTAACCAATTGTATCAAAAGAAAGCCTTAAGTGTTTTGCAATGTTTCATGATTTTCAAAAAGGATTTTCAAGCATCCTGATCGTTAAAGTGTTTGTCAATTTTTAATCCTGAATAAGTAAGTCAATGAAGGCTCAAGGATCAAGTTGTAGGATCAAATACTTGGGTGGTGAACAATGATATCCATCAAAGGTTTACGAAAATCATACTCTTTCTGACAATTCTGATAAAATTTCTCTCTGCCATGACTAATTGTAGCACTTGTTGAATCCATTTGGTACCATAATTCCAATCCTTTCCTGCCCCCAAGTGATAAATGCAATCATGAGACACCCTAGGGAAAAAGGAAATGCATCAATGCAACTAACAACTTTATTATGACTATGTACAAATGACGGATGCAATGAAGGTATACAAATGAGATGGTGGAAATGCAATATGTACAAATGCAACCTAGGAGAGACCAACTTAAGTGAACCAAAGGCGCTTATTTACCAAGTTTTCACCTTTAGGATGGATCAAGCTTCTTTTTTTTCTATTTTTGCAAGCTTTTTCTTCTTTTTTTTGCTACTAAGGTGCCTATTTACTAGGTTTTCACCAGGGCACTTTCTTCTTTTTCAATTTTTTTGTATTTTTCTTTTTTTTTTTGTGAATCATCAAGGCGCCTATTGCTAGGTTTTCACCAAGATGTTCATTTTTTTGAATCATATCTGAATGTTTTTCCTTTCTTCAGGCTCAATTTTCCACTGTTTTTTATCTTTTGTGTTTTTCCACTTTTTTTGTATTTTCAAGATCTCTTTTGAACTATGTACAATAAATAGGATGCTCTTTCAGCTGATACTCTTTATGTGTAGAACCTTTTGAGATGAATACTATTGATAGGTTCTTGAAGTTCTTCTCCTTCACAATCTGATAATTTATAAGTTCTCGTGCCAAATGAAGAGACTATGATGAATGGGCCAAGCCAATTAGCTTCCCATTTGCCTTTCTTTTCTCTTTCAACCTGATTCTTTGGATTCTCTCGCAATACTAAGTCTCCTACCTGAAAGACTCTTGGCTTGATATGTTTGTGTCCATTTGAAGAAGGTGGATGAATGACACCAATTAGATCAAACCCCCATTGGTAGAAAGGCCATGGTGTAACAAATGGGTGTAACTCTTGTGCTGGGGCATGTATCACATTACCATGATATTGACATTTACTGCATATCTTCACAAAATGACAAGCATCTTTTTCTAATGTCTTCCAAAAGTACCCTAAGCGAAGGATTTTCTTAGCTAGATTTAGACCGCTTGAGTGTGACCCGCAAATGCCTTCGTGGACCTCATGTAGGGCTAACTTAGACTCTTCTTCCTCTAAACACCTAAGTAATGTCCCATCAAGACCCTTACGATACAATGATTCTGAAAGGATTAGGTAACGGGCGGCTTGGCGTATGAAATTACATTTTTGGGTGCGAGTTTGGTCTAAGGGTAGCACTTGGTCTTTGAGATTAAGTGTAGATAGGTCCATACCAAGGAGAGTCATGTACATGTAAAAGGGCAACAATTTGGGTTTTGGGAAGGTCAAATGCCAGTTTTACCAACTCTTCCACCAAGAACTCATACTTCTCATTTTGATCAAGTTTTTGTAACAAGGAAGCCAAAGTAGCCATGGCATCTACTGCTCTATTTTTCTCTCTAGGAATCTGCTCAAAAGTAATAAAAGCAAAATATTTCTTCCATCCATCAATCATGGTCTTATATGGCATTAATTTTTCATCTTTGGTGTGATATTCATTGTTGACTTGATTGATGATGAGTTGGGAATCTCCACAAATTTGTAACTCCTTGATATTCCATTCTAAAGCCATTTTGATGCCTATGACTAGTGCCTCATACTCCGCTATATTATTAGTGCATGGAAATAAGAGCTTGTAGGACTTGGGAATAGTGTAGCCTTATGGAGTAACCAATAGTATGCCAGCCCCGGAACCTCCTTGAGTATAAGAGCCATCAAAATATAACTTCCATGTTTTTGCTTCTATGTTAACAATGGCGGAATTCGAGAATTCCACTTGAATAGTTTGTGTGGAAATCATGGGGTTTTCTGCTAAGTGATCTGCTATTATTTTCCCTTTGATTGTTTTTCTATCAACATACTCAATGTCAAATTCACTTAATATCATAACCCACTTGGCAATCCTACCTGTTAGAGCAGTTTTTCTTAATAAGTACTTAAGAGGGTCAATACTGGCAATCAACTTGATCTTATGCATCAACATGTAATGTCTTAGCTTTTGAGAGGAAAACACCACTGCTAAGCAAGCTCTCTCCATAAATGTGTAATTAAGCTCATATTTAATCAAAGTTCTACTCAAATAGTAAATAGCTCTTTCTTTTCCTTGCTCATCTTCTTATGCTAGAAGTACTCCTAGGGACCTTTCCATAGCTAATATGTATAGAAGTAATGCTTTGCCCTTGATAGGTGGCATGAGAATAGGTGGATTTATCAAATAGGTCTTCAACAATGTGAAAGCTTGATCACATTCTACATCCCATATGAATATAGTGTCCTTGTGTAACAATCTAGTGAAAGAGTGACATTTTTCAGCTAATTGAGAAATGAACCTTCTTATGGATTGAATTTTGCCTTGTAAGGATCTCATTTGGCTGATGTTCTTAGGTATCTCCATGTCCATTATGGCTTGTACTTTTTTCGGTTCCACTTCAATTCCTTTTGCTGAAACTATATAGCTTAATAGCTTACTAGATTGGACACCAAAGGCACACTTCTTTGGGTTTAATCTAACTTTGAATTGTTCCAACCTAATGAATATTTTTCTTAGGATTTGTAAATGTTCTTCTCTTTTGTGGGACTTTGCTAGGATGTCGTCCACATAATCTTCTAAGAAAGTGTGCATCATGTCGTGAAAAATAGTTGTCATGGCCCTTTGATATGTGGCTCTGGCATTTTTAAGACCAAAGGGCATGACATTCCAACAAAAAGTACCCCAAGGGCAAGTAAAGGTCATCTTTTCTTGGTCTTCGGGAGCAATCTTTATCTGATTGTAGCCACTAAACCCATCCATTAATGAGTACATTGCATGACCTATTGTCAAATCCACTATGGTATCTATGCTTGGCAATGGGAAATCATCCTTGGGACATGCAAGATTTAAGTCTCTAAAATCCGTACACACACGGATAGATTTATCATGCTTGGTGACCAGCACAATGTTAGAGATCCAATCGGCATATGCTATTATTCTTATGAATCCAACCTTTAGCAATTTTTCCAATTCTACCTTGACCAAAAGAGCTATGTGGGGGTGCATCTTTCTCAACTTTTGCTTCACAGGTTTAACTCCAGGTCTAACATTCAAATGATGCATTATGAAATCAGGATCCAATCCGGGCATGTCAGCATATGACCATGCAAAGTTTACTTGTTGTTCTTGGAAGAATTTGATGAAGTCTTCTCTTTCTAGAGGTGTAAGTGATGCTGCCAAGTGTATGAACTTTGGATCTAATTATGTCCCAATGTTCACCTTTTCTGTTGGTTCTATAAGAATAGGTGACCTTTCTTCCTCATGTTCGGGAAAAGTATCCAATCTCTCTTCCTTTGGTGCCACAGTTGGGTTTTCACCAAAAGAAACGTCTTTTATTTTATTTTTTTTTGGTTCTAATGGTGCCACAGTTGGGTTTTCACCAATAGAACTTTTCATTTTTTTCTTTTTTTTTTTCATTTTTTTCTTTTGACTAAGAGATTGGACCCCCGTTGTTCTCATCTTGTCTGTATCAAATTCATTGGTGAAAGAGGGTTCAACCACATTAAGGTAGTGATTCATTGCTTGGTCATTGGGAAAGTAAAGTAGGTCATTTGGTTCAGTTTGGTCCCAATCAATGAGGTCCAGATTTATCAAAAGTAAGGGTTCATTGGGTAAAATGTCATCAATAGGCATTATGGACATGACTTCATTTGAGGGTTCGTACATTGTATCATTTAGATCTATAACGTGCGCTTCCTCAAGGTGATCCATGGAAGAAGGGTCAAAGTCCCCTTCACTCGAGTCCTCGTCAACCTCTATGGGAAACAACATGGGAAAAGCCACAAGCGGGTTAAAACTAACATTTGAATTTCCCTCCTCTGAAGGCATCCAAAATGTTTCTATCCATGCTCCATTGGTAGGTACTTGCTCTATATTAGGCCTTTGAATATGAGGTTCTTCACTAATTTGAGCTTCTTGCCTTGGGATTTTTGCATAAGTATGTATAGCAATCACTTCCTTATCATGACATGATTCATCCAATAAGGTATCCCATTCATAATCCCAAGAATCATCACTATCTCCTTCAGATTCTAAGGCATTTATTTGAGGATAAAAAATCATGCATTGGGCTTAAACTTTCTCCTTTGAATTGAAAACCTACTCCAGATTTTTCGTGACTTGCCCTCCAAATAGGTTCAATTGGTTCTAATAACCCCATATTTCTTTGGCCTAAGGGTCCTCTTCCTTTGTATCCCATCTTCTGCATTATATCAAAGCCTTTCCCATATTACTCGGTTTGTATCTTTACATGCTGAATTCTTTCCATGGGAGTGTTGGAGGTATCTTCCTCATCATGGTAAAGCCATTGAAGGACTTCATATTCTTCCTTATCCCATGTTGCTTTGTTATCTTCCCTTACAAAATAGGAATTATACTTATGTGGAAGATGTTCTTTTGATGGTTTACCATGTGATTTTGGAGATGTGGGCATGTCAAATAGAGGAACAGAATATTCCCCTATTCCTTTTGAACTAATCTTGCATTATTTTTCAAAGTTATTCATCATTTCACTCATGTGTTGGTAACGATCTTCCTTGGCTTTTTCCTTTTCTTCTTTGGTAGGTTTATAAATCACCGTCTCTGATTTAGGTGCTAGATATGAACTTTCCGTTGCATTTGGACCCTCGTAGCTCACTTTTTCCTTTCCCTTAGTTGATGTTGCTGAGCTAGCTTGAGGAGGGTGTTGAATAATATCTAATGTTAGTTCTTTCATTTTAACATCTTCAATTGTGGTTCTTTGAATAATTCCTTCACGGTTATGTGGAATGTATAACTCATGCAAGGGTTTGAGTGCATTACAATATTGAAATGGATTTGAGTCCCCTCCAACCGTGATTTCTTCACCCATGTATGGAAACTTGATGCACTGGTAGTATGTGGATGGGACAGCTTGCATCTCATGAATCTATGGTCTTCCCAACAAAATGTTGTAAGTTAATTTCATGTCCAACACTTGACAATTGGTATCCTTCTTGACCGGTCCCACTTGGATGGGCAATACAATCATGCCTTTAGAAGCTCTTTCAACTTCATCATAAGCTTGAATGGTGATTTTCTTTGTAGGGTCAATGCAAGACTTAGATAGACCTAAGGATTTGACAAGACTTAATGTGCAAATGTTGAGACTAGCCCCTCCATCAATGAGAGCTCTTTTGACTCTATGCCTTTCGATTAAGACCTCTATATGCAATGGTAAATTCTGAGGATGAGTTATAGACATGTCATCTTGATCGGAAAATGAAAGGAAATGAGGTGCTACAAGATGACCTACCATGTTTTGGAACTTCCCTTCCTCTAAGTTAGTAGGAACATGTGTCTCTACTAGAGCTTTTTCCAAAATGTCCTTATGGTTTGGTGACAACTTCAATAACTCTAAGATAGAGATTTGTGTTGGAGTACGTTGCAATTGATCAACCAAACTATAAGGCCTTGTTGTTGTAGAAGGTTGTTTGACCACAATGTTGGATTGCGGGATGTTCGTGCTTTGAGGAGCTATCCCTTGTAGGGTCATTCTAGAATTCTGCCCTCTTGTAATGACATTTGATGCTTCCTTTTGAGGTTGTTCATTGACTATTATAGCATTAACAATATGATCATAAGGTGGCTCAAAGTTGAGATTATTGGCACTTTGCTTCTTGCTATTTGATGACTCACCCTTATCATGTTTGTAAAAAGGTTGTTTGAATGTTGTATGATCTTCATTGTTTGGAGGTCCGTCAATAGTGATCGTGCCATTATCAATTAAATCTTGCACTACATTCTTTAGTTGCAGACATTCATTTGTTGTGTGTCCTCGAATTCTGTGGTACTCACAATGGCTATCGGCACTCCACCAACTAGGCTTATTATTTGGCTCGTAAGGCTGAATTTTGGGTAAAGTAATGACATTATTAGCCATGAGAGTCTTTAATGCTTTTCAAGGGGTTCACCCAAGGGTGTGAAGTTCTTTTGAGGGGTTGGCCTCAAATATTTATCAAATTTAGTACTCCTTGAATTATCTCCTTGATTTCCATTATTGGTGTGGTTGTTGTGGGATGGCACATTGGGAAGCTGATTGGTATTATTCACCTGATTAGGTGTCCTTGTAAGAGCAAAGGGGACCACCTTCAAGTTGCTGGATTCAACTACTCCATCATTCACAATTCCCTTATTGTTGTTCTTATAATGACTGTTACTATTGAACCAATTATTCTTCTGATTATTTCCATTGTTGCCATTGTTGCCACTGTTGGAGTTGTTCTTATTATCTTTGTACAATTTGAGTTCTCCGCTTTTGACCAGCACTTCCTCCGTGGTTACTCCATTTTCAATTAGATCTTGGAAGGTCTTTGGACATTGCATTCGTAAGCGGTAGTTTAAGTCATTACTCAAACTGTTTATGAAGATATCCATCTTCTCTTTTTCAGGCACACTTCTAGGATATCTTGCAAAAAATGTCCTCCACCTTTGTAGAAAAGTGAGGAATGCCTCTCCGTCTTTTTGTTTTGTGTTGCATAACGTTATCATCGTGACCTCATGTTTAATGTTATATGAGTAATGGGCCACGAATTTTGAAGCTAACTCTTTGAAGGTCTTAATGCCGAAGGGTAACTTAGAAAACCACTCCATAGCCATGCCTCCTAAGCTTCGTGGGAATAATCTCATTAAATATGTTGTATCATGCATGAACTCTAAGCTCAATGCACAAAACTCCCGTAAGTGATCTTGGGGATCCATCATTCCTTCGTACTTGTCATACTTAGGAAACACAACATTGATTGGAAATGGCACCATAACTAAGCTTTTATCAAATGGGAATGGACACAATGCTTCTATAGAGAAAGGCTTGGGAGCCCCGCTTTGCTTGATGTTGCCCAATTGCATTTGAAACATCTTGAATTGCTTGTTCATGATGTCTAAGGTACTCTCCTCAACTTCTGGTGCTTTAAGTTGGTTGACATCATAGTCACAAGGAAGCTTGAGACCTTTTTGTACTAAGTCCATGAAATGTTTTTCTCTATCTATGTCCATTGCCTTTTCCATGAGCTTTCTAAAATAAGGACATTAGATAGCCTCACTAACCTTTTCATCCGTGGCATCTTCTGTCGTTGGTTCGGTGTTAGTTTGAGTGTGAGTTTGGTCAACTCCTTGAGCATTTTGATCTACTCCTCCATTATTGGTATTTCCTTGGTTATTAATATTGCTTTGGTTATTCATGTCAATGCCTCCACTATTGGCATTACCTTGGTTGGTGAGATCAATACCATTATTATCCTTACCAACTAAACTACCATAATACATCATGTTGTCTTCCCCTTCTTGTTCGGGTGACTTTTGTGGTACTCTAGGAGTAGTTTCATCTCCGGGATAAGGGAGCTCTTGTCTCAAATAGGTCTCGTCGGCTTGCAAGGTTTGCTTGATATAATATGATCTGGTGAATGCAGGCATGAGCCTTGGATACAATTCAAGACTACTTGGGGTCTAATCCTTTGCAAAATTTTGACAGATATGTGAAACAAGATTTTCTACCAAACTATAAGTTGAATCAGTGAAAACTCGAAAAAGGGTACTCAAATTGATATTCAAAAAAAAGTTATTCTTCCTGGAAGTACTCTCTGTTTGCCCTTTTTGTTTTCTAGGTGTGACTAAACCAATCACAGGTGTGTCTGAAACCTGCGTAAGCGTGTACTGGTTTGTTGATAGGCGGCACTTTGTAAATGTACAAGTGGCACTTTGCTTGTGTTAAGCGGGTTTCCAATATTTACAGGTGTGTTTGAAGTTCTTGTAGGCGGGACCTTTCTGTGTCCACGCATGTTTAAACCAATCACAGGCGTGACTGAATCTCTGATGGGCATGTTTAAAATGTGCCCAAGCGACACTTCTCTGACCAGGGCATAAATTTTTGAATTTTTAAAAAATTTGATCAGGTATTTTTGGAAAATTCTTGTTTTGAAAATTAGGAACAAACGCAACACACACATAAAATTCTCTAAACAACAATCTAATGTGTATATTCTCAAATGTTTTCACGGGCATAACACAAGAATAGATTCCAAACAACCTACCTAGAGTCAAATTGGCTTGTAAACATGGCTCTACAAGGTGGCCTTTCTAATTTACTTGGGCTTTAATCAGTATTCTGTTCAAAAAAATTAAAATCTCTCATCCCCCAAGTATATTAAGGGGCTTCCCACACGCACCGAGGCATGATTTTGCGCAATCCATAAGGACTACTAGAGGAAGTTTGAGAAGATTAAAATCCCTTTGTCATGCACCCCATTAAGGATGCATGCGTTTCATTTTATAGTGGGTCAGATTCTCGCGGCAAAAGCAAGTGTATCCCACTTTGGGTTGTCCCTCTCACTAGCCTTGCTAAGGCAAATTCGGGAGGCGAGCCCACTAAATCTCTAGCATGTTCATTTTGCAAGTAAGGAAAATTGGAATTTAAGTAAAGTTTTTGGGAGTTTGTTTCACCAAGAAGGTGAAGAGCATATCCCTAACTTTCCTTTTGATTCCCAAACACTTCAAACACTTAGTTCTTTTTCAACCTCTTGACAAGGAGGTTCTTAGAATTGAAATGTGTGGTTCAATTTCCTTTCTATTTAAGCTAGATTTAAATGACAATGCCACAAGTTAAGGGAATGCAAGCTTGTTTAAGTGAAATACCTCTCCTTGTAGCTAGCAAAGGCTAGGGGCATTTTTGAGTTATTGATTTTCATTTTGCACTCACCTTGGCAATTTCTCCAGCTCCCTCCTCCAACAAGTTAGTCCAACACAACGAATTCACAATGAGAGGAAACCAAACTTGCATGTAATCAATCAAAAGATTTAACCGAAAGAAACTTTAAGCTCAAGGTTCATAAATCCAATTTAGAGACACAAATTTTTGCTTGTAAGCTTCAATCACAACTAAATACTTCTCATATACCTTGACATCCTCATCTAATGTGGATTCAAGGACAGCCTTTGTATGCACTTGATTCTCCTTCTTTATTTTCTTTGCCAAGGCTTTTCCCTCCTTGTTGACCCTGCTCTCTGGCTTTCTCACTCTTGGATGTCTGCTCATTTATTGATTAACAACAAACACAGACAGTCAGATTTTCAAATTTATCCAATTAAAGACCAGAACAAAAAATAAACAACAGGCGACATCGTCCAGCTAATAGGCGTGAACAAATCACTCGAAGGCGTGACTTTAGTGATTAGCAGCAACACTTCTCAGTGATATAGGCGACATCAATAATTCACAAAGGTGATAACTATTTCGAACCTAAGCGTGAACAAACTTTAAATTCGCGGAAAATAGACAAAGAAAAGCGACATTTAAAGTATTCAAAGCGATAAAGGCATTATATCAAGCGCAACTTTAAACTTCAAATGCAATGCAAAATCATTTTTCCAAGCGATAAAAAACTCAGCTAAAGCGTGAATTTAAACTTTACATAGCATTTAAAGTAATCCTTAAAGCGATAGTAAATAACAGATAAGCGATACTTCCTGCCGCGGAGGCGTGACTTTATCCCGTAAAGGCTTAACTCTTTGTTATTGTACACGTGAGTTTCCAGCTAGCAGGCATGAGAATAGACAGCCGAAGCGACACCGAAATACTTCCAGGCATGAGTAAATCTCCCGTAGGTGTGACTTTAGCAAATTCTTGCAAAAAACACACGAAAACAACACAAAAATGCATGCAAAGATGATTTAAATCACAAATTTGTTAGAATTTGAGGCTCAAGCCCCACGGTGGGCACCATTTGTATGATGAATGAAATCACCTTCATGAAATTAAGATCAAGTAGCAACAATTTAAGCTAAATACAAAGGAAATTTACACTAAAATGCAACTACAATCTATAACATCTCATGGATCTCTTAGAAAGAAGTGGTAAGTGAGCTCTCAGCTGCAAATCCTCACTAGTGACACCTCTAAAATGAGAAGAATGCTGCTACAATGCTTCTAAATGCTTAATCTAAGAGAGATTCATGCTTAATCTAGCTCCATTTTGATAACAATGCAATGATAAAATGCCAAAATGATAAACTCTAAATGCTCAAATGCTTCAATTGCTCTTAGAATGCTCAATTTGCCTATAGTAACAATGCTTTTGCAAATGACTTCCAAGATGGAAATGCTCTCCAAAATGCCTCATATTTATAGTAATTTCCCAAGGGTAGGGGGTAGAGTGAATTGATCATGGTTAGCTCATGGTTGAGTCAAAAACTTTGCTTTGTCCACAAATGAGGGGACAATTTACAATTTGTGAGTGATTTATGTCCCTTTTTTAAGTGATCCATGTGCACTTGTTTTCTCAATTTTCATTGGTTGATCACTTTGTTGAGGGAAAATAGAATTTATTAATTCAATTAAGTAATTAAATTTAGCCATGGAAGGGTAATGGGTTCAATTTGATTTATGATTTAAACAATTATACAATTAATTAATTAAAATCAATTATATAATATTTTTGCCCCTTTTAAGCTTTGATTTAATCATTTAACATCGTCTTTATTTAATTCTTTTATTTTAACTAATTTTTGCTCAACTTCATTTAATTATGTCCCCTTTTTAATGCATTTTGATGATTTTGAGCCATTTGATTGATTTTTGCACTTAAAAGCCTTTGTCCAATTTTACGTGTCTACAATTATTAATGTGTGATGTCAATTATACTTATTGGTATGTGGTTTAAAAGAATGATGTGATTCGATATTGAGAGTGATGATGGATATGACTCATTTATAGACAATAACACTGTTTCTTATGTCAGTTATGACTTTGTACTTGTATGAAAAGATTTATAACATTTTACAATTGAAAATGTTTTTTAATATTATAAAATATTGAATTTAAACTACTTTAATCTTAATCACGTTCAAGAGCATGAATTTTAGAAAAAAAAAATCATTGATTTAGAAAAATCAAGTTGGTGCTATAGTTCTATTCACTTTTTTGTTATAACACTCTAGTGAGAATTAATATAAATAGTAAGTTTTATATCTATTGTCAAATTATGTAGAGAACAATTTCTTAATTTGATCTAAACATAAATCTAACACAAGATATATTGTGATTGCTACTTAAAAACAAGTGTCATGTAGTGGTATGTATTTGTCATTATAATACATTGTAATGCAATGAGCCATCTAAGATTAGTGAGTTGTATAAGACAATGTATAACGATCTAGCAAAAGATAATTTAATTTATAATAATTTTTATGAAATATTAAAGATTAAAATTAGTTGTAATTACGCTATAGGCGTTTCCTATTTGAAAAGCCTCGACCTGATTTTGAAGATCAACGGCTGGAACTGCTCTAGAGCCCAATGACGGACATTGGGAGCTTCTCCACCGTCCACCTTGCAGAAAGGGAAACAGTTGTTCATTGCTTTACACGTCATTGGCAGGGAAAACTGTTTCATTTGCTAGCATATTTTCGTTGCTGCTACCGGTGATATTTTTGCTGTTGGCAATGACTGTGCTTCATCACTGCCGTGACAGGCCTCATCGCCTTGTCTCTGCCGTGTGGAGCTTGGATCTTCTTCCCTCCGTATATCTATCTATATATACCTCCTTTATTAGACTTATATCCACATCGCTTGGAATTGATGTCTGTCTAAAAGCCTAGAAGCAGAAAAGAGACAGAGCATCCTCTGTGCCCAACAATGGTAATTGATAGAGTTGTGAAGAGGGAGTTTTGGGGATGCTGGACTTGTCTCTCGTGGTTATAAGAGTCTTGTATGTTGGATCTTGAAATCTAATTCTTCCAAATGTTCGCAGATCTCTACCTAGAATGGAAGGTGAGGATGATGGACTTCCCAAACCGGTGGGTTTTGAACATTCCTGCAAAACCCATTCAAAAAAAGCTCACAGATAAATAATTGCGCTGTAAAGACAAAAAATTTTACTGAAATTGTAATGGCAGTTAGAAGAAAATGGAAAACATAATAGACCCTAATGGCAATTAGAAGAAAAAGGCATCCATAACAGACCCTTCTGTTGTCCAGAAAATGGCAGAGTTTGTTTTGTTGTTTGAAATGAGGCACATCATCTCTCCAGCAGAAAGATTGTTGGGCGATTGACAAGCTTCCATGCTTCAGGTCATCCCCTATTTTTTGATCCCATTGATATCATTTCCCCCTTGGATCATTTTCCTTACAAATTTATTACAGACAATATGGTTGAAAGTGCCTGCAATTCACATGTCCATGAAAATAAGCCCGTACATTTGGAAGTGTACTAGTGGAATTATCAACTCTGCGGATTTCTCAAGAAAATATTGAAATGGAAGATTGTGGAGGGAATCCCAAATTGGCAATGCAAAGGACCAACAGAGTATTGTAACAGAGTTGGTCCTTTCTCGGATGAAGGGGGCTTCAGCAACTCTTGGATTTTCGTGCAGGGCTTTGAAATGGATTTGCACTGTAACTCTTCAAATCCTCCGACGATTTCCCATAAGAGCTCTTCAAATCATCATGCTACTGCCTGCCTTTAGAAGCCGCTTTTCCCGACCTCTTATGCTGCTCCGAAGCAGTCTCTTCTCTAAAGAGGTTCTGGTTTGAGTCAAAAGACGCGATGAACCAACGACAACATGAAAATAGCTCAAAGTTGAAACAACTCGTACACATGGAAAGCACATCAGGCCTAATGGTGAAAAACTTGCCAATGCGGAAATATATCAGAGAAGACATTAGAAAGATGACTCCAAACACTCCAATGAAGAATAACTTGCTAGGAGATTGCATTCCACACTAAAGAAGTGTAGAATTTGACTTGTCCAGATTATGTTTATGTGACATTTTGAGGGGTTTTGCAGTAAAGAGATGCTAACAATAGCAAAGATTTGGCATTAAGATCATTAAGTATTTGCTTTATTAAGAGAACAAGTAAATAAACAAAACAAAAGCAGAGACAATGCGGAAATATCAGACCTTGAAATAGAGATACAAAAATGGAGTTCCTGCTATTCGAACTTGAGATGGGCACATACTCTTAAAAATGATTAAAAAAACATCAATTCGTGAATCATTTTCTTTAGTAGAGATGAATGCAAAATGTGGAAGCAGGGCACATGAAATATTCCCAAAGTGCCACGTCCATGCGTATGCATGCAAAGTGTGGAAGCAAAGACTAACACGTGGAAACCAACAAGTGAAAACTATTTAATTACAAAACCTCTAGCAAAAATACACACAAAAATATAATTAAGTAGTAAATCAGTTTAATGAAATAAATGTGCAGTCCTTGAACAGCACGAGATTTTATAAAAAAAATTAGTTGAATATATTTAGAGTCCTTGCTTTTTTTTAATTTTTGTTTTATTTCATGTTTTTAAATAGATATTTATTTTGAGTTTTGTTTTAAATGTTTTTTTTGCTACAATTATATCTATATGTTATTATTATTTTATATTATATTATACATGATTTAAATTAATCTAATATTATTAAATCATGATATTATTTTAAATTAATTTATACAAATTTTGGAATTTTTTTGTTTTATTTCTTAACTTTTAAGAAATTACTTTGAATATTTCTTTGAATGTTTAAATTATATTTTTAATTAATTATGATACTATAATTATATATTTTTTATATTAATTTTATATTCTATAATATATTATTTAACTTAATCTAATATTTATTAAATTATGATATCATTTTAAATAAATTTATATTAATTTAGGAGAGCTAATTAATAACTACAAGATTTTATGTTAGTGATATACTTATGGGTACGCTTGTGTGTTACTTTTTTAGCCAATTTTTGTCTTCAGCCGCCCACCAGAAGGACTACTTCTGATAGGATTGTTGTAGGGTGTATGCCTATTTTCTTCGTTGACTCTCCATTTCCTACCACTTCCTTAACAATGAAGTTCACAATATCACGTTGAACCTTTTTATACCTCAGTTAAAATAATTTATCTTATGTTCCTGTGCATGAAATAATTTATCTTATGTTCTTGTGCATGAAATGCGATGAAAAATGGTAACAATTCAAACCGGCCACTGTAACAAATTCAAATGCTTACATTTCTTAGGAGGCTATGGAAGACCAGATCTGTAAATTTGCCTTGAAGTTGCTCATTAAATCCACCAGAAGCCCAAAAACACCCATGGATTCCAAGCAAGGAGTTGCAGAGCCGCCATCACCAGCTCCTGAAAACAAAAGCATTACAATTTCAATCGAAAACAATAAGGAAGACCAGTTAAAAGTAGACGAAGAATCTCCACACAATTCTCAAATTGGGCCATTAGAGAAGGAGCCTGCAGCATTGCCATTGGAGAATTCATTTTTGTGCAAACCCAGCGGGACGTCAGAAATCTCAATTCTGAGAAAAAGAAAGATGAAGAAAGAGGAATAGAAGTGATCAACATTAAAGATGGAACAAAATTAAGTTATTTTTGATGGAAATGATCAAAATAAACAAAGTTGAGAGTCCATCAAGGATAGCAGAACCATGAACTTACAATTGCTCCAGATTTGTCAAATTTTCAGGCTGTGCCGGCAGCGTTCCTGATAAACTATTTGTATCAGCACTCCTATACCGCATACACTCAAAACATAATCGATAGAAATCTAAATTAATATACTGCTAAATTCTATCTAATAGATGAAAAATTATAAAGAGGACGAAAAAATTACAGAGAAATCAACTTGGTAAGATTCCCCAATTCCTTTGGAACTTCACCAGTTAAACGATTTTGCCCAAGCGACCTGTCATAAAATACAAATTACAACTTAAATCTTTGAAACACAATAAATATTGAACAAAGCGATTCAGAATTTATATGGGGAAAGCTCTTGCTCGCGTACAAATGTTTAGTCATTGCAGGAGTCTCTATTTCATCCACTGTTGATTTGACATGACTTCGCTTATAGTGGCTTCATAATAGAACGCACAAAGACAGAATAAATGAAAGCTCTGTTACCAAATTAGAGCGCTGAATAGAAACGATACATGGATTTGTATTGGATGTATTCCCATGATATTTGAGAGGCAGTATATAGCCTTATTTTCCCTTACAAAAACTACAGAGAGAGAAGGGAATGCGATATTAGTTGCTGAAATAGACTATCCCACAGAATGCCACGTAACACAGCTTTTGCTGCACTGCATGAGGGAGACATGTTTTAGAGAAAGAGCACCGCGTAAGGGGTTATAAGGGAGGGAGAGTCGAAGAAGGCGCCTGTAGATTTATCATTTTCTCCAATGCACTGTCTTGCAGCAGAATCCAGGTACCATCTATTCAAGAGATGACTGGCGCAATAATATTTACTGAAACATCCCTTGCCTCGTTTGTAACGAACTGCTAACCCTACAAATTATTGATAATAAGATAATGATCAATAATAACTTAATGATTTTTGTTGTGTTCGGAAGAGACAAGTAGGGGGATAGGGAGTGAGTGAGAGGGGGAGGTGGACAAAGGTAGAGAGGGTGGTGGACAATAAGGAAGAGAGATAGGTAGAAGATGGAGATATAGAAGGGGGAAAGTGTGAAAAGTAAAGATAAAAGAAAAGGAGAGAAAGAGAGGGGTAGAGAAAAATAAACATCTAAGAGATATAGATATACAGTACGAGACATGAAGTGAATAAGAGAGAGGGAGAGGAGGTATAGAAGTAGAGAGAGAAAAGAGAAAAAAATTGAGAGATACAGAGAGGGAAGCATTTTGGGGTAGAGAGAGATTGATAAATAATAAGCTATAAAGATCTAAAATAAAACCTCAAATCAACTATGCACCCACTTATAAGAATATAATCAAGAATTACAAAACCTTTCGATCAAGAAAATAATTAGGCTCCACTACCAAAAAACTCATGTTATGTTTGCAATTGGGATAAATGGAGGGATATATAGAGAGGGAGATGTTTCAAGATATGAAGATGTAGAGATTTAAAGGTATAGGAAGGGGGTGATAGAGAGAAATGGATGGATAGAGAGAGGGAGATGTTTCTAGATATGGAGGAGGAAGAGAAAGATAGAGATAGAGATGAGTATAGAGTGAGAGGATGAGAGGAAAATAGATAGAGAGATAGAGATAGATCAATATGTAAAGAAAGAAAGAAAGAGATCTATGGAGATACAGAGGGAGAGATATAGAGGAAAAGATATAAAGAGATATAGATGGTCAAATATATTGATAGAGAGATCAAGAGAAATAGAGGATGAGAGGGAGCAACAAACAAAAGGGACACATACTTAAATGACCTTCCATAACTATACAACCCTCACAAAGCCAACGATCAGTAGAAGATTAAGTTTCAAAGTCGGCAGTCACAAACAACGTGTTTCCTTGGGTCTCCAATAATGTTGAAAGATCTTTGGTTAAGCTCCTTCCAAAATGTATTGTTGATCAAATTTTACAACATGGAAAATACCACACATTTTCATGAAATTTTCACCATCTATTCTTTATGATCTACATATTTTGTGGTCGAAAACCATAAAAAATTACAAAAAAAATAAAATTGTTTTCACGAATTTGAAAAAAAAATTCACACACACACAGATATATATATATATATATATATATATATATATATATATATATATATATATTTGGGTCTTCACTGCATTTTTCAAGGCGTTTAGCCGCCACCTAATAACACCATATGGAGCATACTTGTAGTCCTTGTTCCATAAAAGATAGTGCTAAATCTAGAACTATGAAAACCATGTGAGATTCAACAAAGTGATTAGAGGGTGGTTAAAGGATTTTCTATTGCCTCAAATCTAAACTTTCTCTATACTCCATTTAGCTTGAAACACGTTGCCATGAATCTGTTGCTCCTGCCAAAATGATCATCTTTATATTTAGCTTTAACAAATTACGCTCTACCAATTCATAAGAGAATTTAGAAAAGAATTAATGGAAATAACTCTACTTCACTACTATTCAAAGAGGTAATTAAAAAAAAATGAAGTATATTTAGATTGATAAAGCTAAAATATTATTTCAAAGCTAATTATTAAAAAAAATATATTCAATATTTTTAATATAAATATTATTAAAGTTGTTTTAAAAATTTTAATCAATAAGTTAAAGGAATTTTTTAAATAGGAATATTAGCAAGAAATTTATTAAACTATTATAATGACGAGTTGTCCTCAACAAAATATTATTGCAACGAGGTTTGGGCCACCAACTTTTTGGCTTTAGAGATATGGAATGGAATTGTACAGGCAATCGCGGATGGAGAGAACATACTTCAATGGTGTAAGGTTCAAACATTGGAGATGGAGAAAATGACTCCCTGTTTCAAATTTGAATATGCTATTGAGGACTTCTTGCAAGGAAATTATTAGATTTCTAGAATTGGTGTTTTAAATAGCCATGCATTGAAGTTCATTGTGAGTTTGGAAGACGCGTGCATAATAAAACCCAAATCAGGACACAAGAAAGAATGAGACAAAAAATGGTTGTTAGGAAGAGGATGTTCAATCTATATGCAGAACATGGAATGCAATACATTAGGGCCATTTTCAACACTTCTCGTCCTCTTGTGCCCTAGTTCGATATTTTTTTCTTAGATTTTCTCTTATAACTACACTGCAAGACATGTAGTTGAATGTCAGGCAAACTTACTACACCATAATCTATAACAAACTCCTATCCTATAGTCTATGTACCATGAGTCTATCTAAGGAACTGACAAAAACTAGATATCAGAGGATTTCAAAATAATGAATGATTCTCCATCACGCTAGGCCTTGGAACATGGCCTCTCTAATACCAAATGAGATCAAATGGTAAAAAATGATGTATTATTCAATGAGTGTGTGATACATTTAAATACAAGAGTATAAATTGGTATATAATAACTAACATTACACCAACATATTTATCGAGGTGTCCCTTCCCCATATTCCCCTCCTCCAACTTTATCTTCTTATCTCTCTCTATCTTTGTCTCTCGGTCCAACTCTCTTTCCATCCCATCTTATTAAAAACATAGCATGAGCTTGTAGGTAATGGAGACTAATTATCCTATTACAAAAAAATGAAAAATAAAGTTACATTTAGTTTAAAAATTAAAAAAATAACAAGAAATTTATTCAATGTTTCTATTCAAATTGATTAATTTTAGATACAATATTGCCACCAAATAAATGAATGTATTTTTGGATCCCCCAACATTAATACAGCGTACCCATTGCACACCAAGGTGCGATTGCTAGTATAAATAGGATAGGAACTCAAGATGGTTAATTAATAAGAGGAAGAGTATTGTATATCATTTAAGATGAAATTTGTGTAATTCTAATAAATAATTTATATACATTTCATTGTCATCCATTTTAGAATATTTTATTTATAAATATTTGTATGTACACCATAAAATGTAATTGTTATAGACAATTTATTATACATATTATTATTGCGGTCTTATAAAAAAGAAAAATTACATATAAATATTTATTTAAATATATCTTAATTCATAATAATCTTTATAATTATTTATTTTGTTAATATTCAATAGTATTTTCTTTCTATATGAAATTTATTTAAGAAATATAAAAAAAATTAATATATAATTTACTATCTTATAAAAATATTTGAAATAAATAAAAAAGTTTGTAATTATATATTATTTTTAATATATTCATATTTTAAATTTTATTTTTGACTATTTTTTATTTAATTAAAAATATATTTTTCAAGAAATATAAAATTATTTTTAAGTTTAATCTAATAATTTAATATTATTTTATATATCTATATGAAAATTATTTTAAAAATATAAAAATATTCAATTCTACAATTTCTTAGTATTTTGAAAATAATTTAAATAAATATATATATATTTGTAATTATATTTTAATATATTCATTCTAAAATTTAATATTAATCAAAACACATCTTTATTTTAAAATATTATTTATATAAGAATTTTTTAAGAATGTAAAATTAGTTTTAAATCTAATCTATAAATAACATAATATGTTAAACAAAGAGGCCTAGCCTTAAACCCAGTAAGTATCCACAATATCTACATGCAAAAATAGCACCAAAAATGGGGAAATACAAAGATAACTAAGACAAAATATCACTGTAATCTTCTATCCAAGCCGTCCACCCTTTGGAGCCTTCCATCCAGACAATGTTTCTCTTATCCTGTATCTGGGCAAGCATCAACAACTTATCATCAGAAGTACTTTTCTTGACCTTTTTGATTTCTTGGTTCAGCTTCTTCAGTATCTCATCAAACACCTGTATGTTATCCATATTTCTTCTCCACTCGTACCCATCCTTCATTTCAAATACTAGCATGGTAGAATATCCCATCTTCAGAAACCTTCTCAGATTTTTCCCACTCCAAAATCATGGTGACATGGACCTGCGAGAAGATTTTTTTAAAAAGTGAGTTTTCAAAAAAACTCAGTAAGAGACCTGGGAACATTTTGATACCTTTCTTCATTTCTGCACTTCCAAATCTGCCATAAGATGTTAGAAGATAAAATACTCCAAAAGAGATTAGTATCCTTTTTAAGATTGCAAATATTACCAGTAATAATTTCAAAAATATTAACAAACTTGGGATAAGTTATGCCAAACATCATCAAGTCTATCAAGTAACATGAGCCATTTAAAACACTTAATCTTCGGTTCAACAAGGCATTTCCAAAGCTTATCAAAATACTTCTTCCAAGCACAGATATCAAGATCAGAGTACCATAATTTATTAACATGTTGTATAATAGAGACACTATAGTCAATCACTTTGTAGATGTTTATAGACTTGATTTTGGATATAACACTGCCATCAAGCCATTTGAGGTTAACAAAACGGTGTGAATCAACATTGCAAGCTGAAGGAAGATCTTTACATGCTTTGATAAGCATATTATAAGTCTTCTTATGTGAGGGCGGAATATTGAACTTAGAGTTAAGATCCTCCCAAGTAATCATGCAATCATGCTAAAAAATGTCAACCAACTGGGAGATGCCAAGGTTGTTCCACTACTTGGCAGAGCATCCTTGAGTTAAGGCTAAAGGTTTACCAACATTATGAAGGTTCCACCAAATGGATCTTCCACCAAATAGTTGTGAGCAATCATGGAAGCTATTATTAGTGAGAAAGAATTTAACGTGATCTCAAGCTTTCCATATAGATTTAAAAACAACAAATCCTTGAACAGAAATAGGGAAATTACCACCAATAAGTCACCAAGAAGAAGATTTTTCAAATTTTTAATTAAAATTATATAATTATGTAAAAGTTGTTTTTCATAAACCAAACTTAATTTTCAAATTCTTTTGAATTGCTATACATAATTTTTTTTTCCAAAAATAACTTAATATATTGTACATTACTTTATCTTGAAATTCCAATAAAAAGAAATATAAATTTGATTTGTAAGAATTCTATAATCTAATTTTTTATTCACATGAACCTACTCATACATTTTTATCCCGAAAGAAAAAAGGGCCTTATGAGACTAAATCAATTGAACCAATCATAATTGAGATAAATAATTTCTATAATATATTTAATTAATAAATAAATATTTAAACTTTAGAAATATTAAAAAATAGTTATTTATGATTAATTGATTGATGCAAAACAATTCGGGAAAAATCCAATATACTAGCCTAACACATTATGATGATATGCTATTAATATGTGAATTGTTATGTAAGTGACAGTTAATAGTTGCATAATTTCATTGCTGGAAGTTACGAACCCAACAAAAGATATACTATAATTGCTACACACAACAATATGCTATTGAAATGTGAATTGTTAGGTGCAGGATAGTTGCATGCGCGGGAGCCAAGGGAATTTGAATTTCGGAGAGAGAGGGAATGAGAATGAGGAGGATGACGATTATCCTGGTGTATTGGTGTTAGGGGGCCTCTGTTTTCTTGCAGGAGCTTGGGTCTGTGGCCTTTCAATTGCTTCTATTTTGGTTTTTGGAAGGGCCTTTGTTTCGTTGTCGTTGGGTTTGTTCCTGTGGATGGAGAACACTATGCTCTCTTCCTTTTGGAGCTCGATGGGTCGTCTGACACTGTGCTAGCGGAATTTGGTTTGGCGGTACCTACGCATGTTTGCCCCCTTCTCTTCTGCCCTCTAGAGACGGATTCTGTTGCTGCTTGTCCTGGCATATGCTGGCCGAGCGAGTCTGAGGATTGGGTTACCATGGCCAGCGGATTTTTTCTGGTTGATGTTTTTTGCGCGACGCTACTCCTTGCCCTGCTGGTGTTGGATGTAGTAGTTTGTTTTCCCCTGTAGACGGATCTCTGGAACGGTTGGACTTCCGGCTCCTGCGAAATTTCTAGCCGCCTGCTCTGTGTTGCGAGCCTCCCTGTTGGGCATTCTCCCCAGCTGCGTGCTCATTACGGGAGTGTGCAGGGTTGGTCTCGTAAGGAGATGTTTGCCTCTGTCGGGAGTTCATGTTCGTTGGGGACTGTTTCCAAGGTGAGGGGTCTCGCGGGGACCAGATACTCTGGCCCTGGTGCACGATGCCTGTTGAGTCTTTCATCGGAGGATGGGATGGGTGTTCCTCATCATTGAGGAACACTCTGTTGGTTGGGTGTGTTCTGTTTTAGGAACAGAGCGTGATGATTCTCCAGGGGTGTGGAGGAAGTGTCAGATTTATGGTTCGGGGGACTCTATAGCTCTGTTAAAAAATGGGGAAACAGTGATTGAAGGAGTGAATGACCCTCCTGGGACTTCTTGTGTGAAGGAAATGTTGAGCCAGCCTGCATATGGGGTCTTTCCCCTATGTAGTGGTGAGGATAATATGGGTGTCCACTCATTCGGCAGGATGTGGAAATGGCTTCCTAGTGCTGCTCTTATGGTGACCTGGTGAGGAAACGGGGGATGTTCTGGTTGAGGATGTATGATCATGCTTCAGGTTTAACTGAGACTGGAGGAGAATGATGTCCACCATTCTGTTACTCGGGGAAGTGACCACTCTTCGAATTGGAGAGTTGGTTTGATTTACCAGCTATGTTTAACTTGAGGTTGGTTCCATTTTGGTGATGGAAACGTTCTTCACGTTTAGTGCTCTCTTTTTCTGGGTTAAACTGCCCCTTTTGTTCGGTTCGGACAGTGGTTTGTTTCTATTTTGTGACCAATCGATTGCTGCCAGTTTTCAAGGGCTCAGTTTGGTCTGCTGTTTTTGGTGGAAGTCTGCAGCTGATCTTAGGACTCTTTCCTTCCCTAAGGATGTTGTTAATGTGTTGTTATTCTAGAGGGAGGGTTTGGTATTCGCGCTACTTCTGCTTTCACAGTTTCTATTGAGGTGGATTGGTCTTTTATAAAGGTGGGAACTCTCTTCATGAGATTGGAGGTGGATGAGTTTCTTATTGAGGTGGAAACTTTTTTTCGCAGAGTATGGAGGTGTATGATCTTGTTTGGACTCCCTCCTGCAGATTTTTAGTTGATTGGTGGTTTAACACTTAATACTCTGGTCATTTGATCTTTCTCCTTGCTGTTCTTATTGAGGTGGGCTTCTTTGCTATTGAGGTGGAAAGAGGATTGGCAGCACGTAGGCCGATTTGCTGCCAGCGTGTTACCATTATTCACAAGAAGTCTTTTGACAGGCCCATTTGTAACAAAGGGATTTGAAAAGTTTCAACTGAAGGCAAATTGGCACTGTCTGCCACTGGTAGGTCTCCGGCTGCTGAACATTTTGCTAAAGGAAGACGTGAGGGTTACCACGACATGTGGTTTGTTTTCTTGCTGTCCATACTATGGGTAAATGGTAATGTGTTGACTTGCTTCTTTTAGCACTTGTATTGTATATGGTCAGTTGGAGCTGTAGCTCCTTGTACTTGGCCTCTTTTAGCCTTAAGTACTTCAAGTAGCTTTTCTAGAGAAGTTTTCTGCTAGCTGTGTGCTATTTGTGGCCTTTTGTTATCTAGGATACTAGTTTTTGCTGTTGTTTCCTTGACAGTCTTATGGCTGTCAATTTGTAAGGGTCGGCCACCTTGTTAAGCTGCTGCTAATATAAAAAGCAAGCCACATTTTCCTAGATAGTGTGTATTATAATAAGTTATTATAGTTATAAATTAGAGACATGCTAAATTAGTGATCGGTAAAACTGACTATAAATACAAAAATGTAAAATATGAATAACAAAAATTAACATAGATATGAAAGTTCATACCCCTACTTTCAATTCTGAAAAACCTGAAAAACATTTGTCAAAGTTTTCATTCACATTTCTTAATATTCCTTTTTACAGTCCTTTTGTAGAATACAATAGGCAATATGATGGTGAAACTAGAGACATTGTAAATATAGGCATATATTGTTGAATGTGTCAATTTTTATAAATATAATATACAATATGATATCGAAACTAGAAACATTGTAAAAAGTAAATGTAGGCATATTGAGTGGAATGTTTCAGGAGTACAAGAGAGAAGATAGAGCAATGTTGAGTGCAATGGAAAAGGAGAGATCTATGCTGAGAGTGAAACAAGGGGGCTATAAGCACCAAAAAAATTCCACATTTTGATATCAATCCATAGCGTTGATATTGATTCAATGATTGCCATCATTCAACCCTCTATGTATTGGTTTTTGTAGTTTCTTCACAACTTTCTGTTACAATATTTCATTCTTCTAAAAAGTATACAAAGACTAAACACTTCAACACCATTGAGTTTCATGTGGGTTGATTCAAACTGAATAATTAAACATTTAACAATTGTTAAATGGGAGCTTGAGAACTGGAAACTTAATTGTATATCAAACCATTGCAAAAAAAATATCAAAAACATAATATTATTGATTAGTTGATTTCTTAGAAACAGTTTTACAATAAATTATTAAAATGCTTATAAACATTACCTTTCCATATCTTCCTCAAAACTACCTAAACTACCCTTCAAAAACTTACTACCAACTAAATATTAATTATATCTAACACTAAATCACTAAAACAACTCTATTATAAACTATAATCCTTAATTTTAACAACAATTATATCTAACACTAGAGGTAAGATAGAGCAATGTTGAGTGCAATGAAAAAGGAGAGACCTATGCTGAGTGAAACAGGGGGGGCTATAAACACCAAAAAATTTCACATTTTGATATCAATCCACAACGTTGATGTTGATTGTCATCATTCAACCCCCTATGTATTGGTTTTTGTAGTTTCTTCACAACTTTTTGTTACAACATTTCATTTTTCTAAAAAGTATACAAAGACTAAACAACACTTTAACACTATTGAGTTCCATGTGGGTCGATTCAAACTGCATAATTAAACATTTAAACATTGTTAAAATGAGAGCTTGAGAGCTGGAAACCTAATTGTATATCAAACCATTGCAAAAAAAATATCAAAAACATAATAATATTGATTGATTGATTTCTTAGAAACAATTTTACAATAAATTATTAAAATGCTTATAAACATTCTCTTTCCATAAAAACTTAACTACCTATACACACCTAAACTACCCTATAAAAACTTACTGCCAACTAAATATTAATTATATCTAACACTAAATCACTAAAACAATTCTATTATAAACTACAATCCTTAATTTTTACAACACTAATATCTAACACTAAATCACTAAAACAGCTCTATTATAAACTATAATTCTTAATTTTTACAACAATTATATCTAACACTAAATCACTAAAACAACTCTATTATAAACTATAATCCTTAATTTTACAACAATTATATTAACACTAAATCACTAAAACAACTCCATTATAAACTGTAATCCTTAATTTTAACAACAATTAATTATCACAATTTCAAACAGACCACTACAGAAAAAAGGCAAATAAAAACGGAATATTTTTTATATTTTTCACCCGTAACAATTCTTAAGATGATTGTAAATTTACAAAAGAACCATTCAAAATACATTATCATACGAATTGCGAGTTGTCTGGTCAAATTTCTGTTTTGATATTAAAGAATAATGAAGCCTTTCATGAAGAGAATGAGGAAGGAACAGAAGCCTAAATAGAAGGGTTCTCTTCAAGATATACGCTTTCAGCAGAAACCAACTTCACAACTTGAATCACAAATATTCAGAATTTAACATGATAGAGGCATCCTATTATAAAATTCAACAACTAGAGGCTTTGGCTTAACATCTGCTTACGTTCAAACAAGGTGCACAACTTGATCCACCATCATCAACCTGTTACCATCTTGTAGTCTCTGTCACAACATAAAGCAAAATTCGGCTTTGTGTAAGTATCAAACAATTCAATACAGCCAATAAATAGACATAAATACAACTTAATATGACAAATACCTGCAGCAGACAAGTTATCTCTGCTGGACTATACGGATCATGAGTATTCCCTCTGTTTATCACCCTTGCTACCTCGTCCATAGGTATACTTTCCTTGTGATTCGCCATCATATATTGACTCAATGCATTATTGAATCTTGTTTCTCTGTAACAAGAAGATTCATTCAAATATCATTTTCAAAGTTCAATGTTTTGGGTTCTAAAGTAACGATATAGCCAGATCATCAGAATACAGAACACAAATATCACTCCAAAGGCATGCCTATGAATTTACAAGAACGGGAATGAAGGCACTAGTTCGATTTTTACTTTCAGGTGTACAAAACTGAAAATCCTTAGATAAAAGGAAGACTATTTTAGAAATTGGAATCATCAGGTTGTGTCTAAGAGCAGATTAACACACCATGCTTTTTCATGCAGTCCAACAATCTTAGTTTGCAATTGCATAGACATTGAAAACAAAAACAAAAAACGTTGATGAATAGGTCAAAACAACCTTTCAGATGAAATGTCCATCATAGATGGCGCGGTTGTTGAGTCAATATCCATATCTTCTGCTGTTTCTCTGCTTTTTCATTCATACAAATCAATAGAATCGACTTAGAATCACCTTATGTTGGTCCTTAATTTCTGAAAAATCCACAAGCAAAAGAGTTGCAAAGTTGCCTTACTCTGGGATGGTTGATTGTGTTTGGTTTCCACCATTCCTTTCATCTCCACTACCCCTCTTTTGTCTTCTTGATCTTCATTTCAACACCAGAGTTCATTAGATAGAGTTGTCTAGTTCATCGGGTTTTACAGTGAAAGAAAGCAAAAGTGACAACAAAATCTTACCTTCCTCTGTTTCCTGACCCATCTGGATGATCACCATCATCATTATCATCGTTATTATCATCATGCCTCCCGTTGGCAGAATCACCATCAGCACGACGTTTCCTGTCAATTTCTCGCTCTCTTCCTTGCTCCCTTTGCTCCATCTCTGTCAACTCTGTATGGTATATTGCAAAATTGAGGATTTTGAGGGCAGATTCTACATCCGATTTTAGTACCTGAGTAAAGCATGTTGGAAAACAGCAAAATTTGTCAAATAATTCAAAGCCTTCTCATGTTTCAATCTCATGCACATCACTTCTGAAGTATCTAACTCCTGAGTAAAACTTGTTGTGAAGCGGCAATAAATTGTCAGATAAATCAAAACCTTTTCATTTTTCAATCTCATGGATGTGACTTATGAAATACCACCAAATTTCATGGAACTTGCAAATAATGCAATTATATGCATTCTCAACATAACCAATTTCAGCAGACACATAAAGAAGTACTAATGCTAAGACCCATAAGCACCAAATCCAAATTTAACCTTGCAAGTTTCCACCCAAAAGAAAAAGAAACTTGATGAATGAAAAGGACAGATTTAGTCCTTTATAAGCATTTTGAATTTCAACATCCCCGGCAGCTCCTTAAAAGTACTTTCCACCAAATAAGTAGAGCTGCTCGAAATGGCAACATTTTATTTAGGGTTTACTCAAAAACAACACTCGATAACATTTCCAGCACATTCTAGACCCTGTGACTACAAGAGAGCAAAGGTCACCCCTGCATACCTTCATTTCAGGAGATGCTTTGGCTCAAATAGTGACAAAAATAGGTAGCCTAAAAGCAGGGTAACTACTTAAAGCTATATGCATATATCCTAAAAAAATGAAGAGATTGCCACATTGATGAAAGCTATAAAGAAGACGCACATGGATCCAAGTGATCTTTTCAGAGGCCTCGGAAGGCTAAATACATTTTTGGTTAGTGGAAAACCCAAGATTTATAGTTAAGGCTTCCTCACCTGATTTCTCAACTTCATCTTTGCATGAGCAGTTGAAAGTCGAATTATAGTCTCCAGCGTACGGGCAGTAACTGGCAATGTGCCTCCTCCAGACTGCAACACGAACCATAAAAATGATTAAATCAAGAATATACGAAAAAAACAGATCGTTCTAAAAGTACCGGCTAACATAAAACTAAACATTTCAAAATAGCTAGGACATGCTTATCGCAAACCTTAGCTTCCGCACCCGCATTACGCAGTTCAGCATATGTAGTTGCAATATGCTCTGACGCCTGTAAATTATCATCATTAGCACACAACTGTGAACATGATTGTTTACTTCCAAATTGATTTTGCAAACAAAGAAACATAAGAAGATAAAACAATTAATACAAAAGCAACGTAGAATTTTTCAAACCCAAGGAAGATCACCTCATCTGTCAGCACAGGTTGATGCCTACTCTTGGAATAATGAATGTATTTCTTCAAGAATTTTACAGTAAGCATTTCGTTTTTGAAATGCCTGGTCTTTTTCTCGCCATGCAGCAGACGATTGTATTTCACAAAAATGGATGCGGAAGTCTCTACTTCATCTTCTTCCGTGTTTCTTGAATTTCCGTCAGCAATCACCATTCCTAAAGAAATTGGCATTTATGCAGAGATATTATTTTGGTCAATCATATCAAGCAAGAAAACATATTCCAATTATATTCAGTGAGCAATGAGAATAAATGTATACCACTATCTTCTGCTGAAGACCTATAACGATGCATACGTAAAACATGCTCAGAAATCTTGCGATCAATATCAGGATCCATTTGATCTAGTACAATAAAGAGCAGATCAAAACGAGAAAGTAAAGAATCCGGAAGACCAATATTCTTGGTTGGAGTAAGTGAGCGATCGTACTGCACAAATGAGATTTTGAAGATCATATTTAGCATGAAACATGCCCAGGAAACACAACTTTGTGTTGTATCAAAATATAGGCAATATCCATTACCAAGAGGTAAATGAGTATTAAAGCAAGGGCAGCCTATAATCCCAGAGCAGAGGTAAATGCTGCTATGAAAGGCTTGGGATGTCGAAAACACTTACAGTTCCATAGATAGGATTTGCAGCAGCAACCACACTACAACGTGCATTGAGAGATGCATGAATTCCTGCTTTAGCAATTGTTACTGTCTGTTGCTCCATAACCTCATGTATAGACACGCGATCTTGATCACTCATCTTGTCAAATTCATCAATGCAAACAACACCACGGTCTGCTAAAACCATTGCTCCAGCTTCCAGCCTTCGTTCACCTGAATTAATTTAAACTGATTAGCCAAGAACTCCAAACAAATATTTCACAGAACCATCCAGTCTTTGACCAATGAAAGAAGGCCAAATTGGTCATCTTCAGAGCATACGGCCATGACATTTGGCCATCTGCATAGCATACGACCATGACCAACTAAGCCTCTTAACAGCAGCAAATGCACAGAATACAGTCAAGCATATACATAAAATTTTAAAAAACTAATTACCTGTCTCTTGGTCAGAAGTGACAGCAGCTGTCAAACCAACACCAGAAGAACCTCGTCCTGTAGTTGATATTGCCAGAGGGGCAATATTCATGATGGCTCTCAAGAGTTGGGACTTGGCGACAGAAGGATCACCAACCATCATCATGTTTATATCCCTGCAATAAAATTGATAGAAATGCATGAGCTCAACAACCATAAGGAAGGGAAACATATAGAAAGCATGACGTTAAGGGCTTTACCCTCTCAAATGAGTTCCATTCTTCAGATTCTTCTCTACTCCCCCTAGTAGCTGCAATACAACGGCTTTCTTTATCCAAGTATGCCCATAGATTGAAGGCGCAAGCGACTCCGCCAGTAGACTAAATGTATCCTGCCTATTTCCTATTTTCTTAATGTTTTTTATGTCATCACTTGTAAAAACAGGGGTATTTATTTCTTTATTGAGCTGAGACACGTTATTGGCAACAACAATAGTCCTGCATTGAACGGAACGCTAAATCTGTCAACCATGCCTAAATTGGAAAAAAGTTCCAAACTAAAAAGGGGCAACTATGAATGAATAGTGCCACTTGTGAATGATTATTCAAAAAGCAAGGTACCTGAAGACACCATTGACACTGCCTTTGCTTTTGCCAGGAATTGCCTTATAAATTCCCACCACTGCTATACGATCTCCAGGCTTGCAAGTGTCAACAAGATCATCCTCTACAATAATATCTACTGATCTAGGTATCTGACCAGGAGCAGAGTTCTCAGGAACTTCCTGCATAGATATTGTCTGATGGTCTCTATACTTGCACAGACCAAACTCAGTTACTAAGAGATTCCCTTGGTCATCCTGTCATAACATTAGCAAATTAACTTGCATTAATCCCTTAAAATTATATGGCATCAATAGCTGTCACAGAAAATATTGCCCCGTGAAAAAAAAACTACAAATATTATGGCAGAAATGTATGGAATACTTACTCGTGTAGGATAAACAGACCCTGTGGGTAGGCCAGTCGTTGATGTTATATCTCGATATTCACGAGCTTGAAATTCTCCAGTGGTAGGGCAATAATGGACACTTTTAACAACCTTCGGCCTTACTAAAGAACCTAATGATCATAAACAGGCAACTTCTATCACATAAAATGCCCGAGAAGAAGTGATTTTAGTCACAAAATCAAACAGGTATAAAACCTACGATCCTAAGAGAAAAACACAGCTATAAAATTGACCTTGCCAATTGAACCAAATGAGAATATATCAAAAAATTAGTGATGCTGTTATATGAAGAAATTAGTTAATCATACACTGTAGAATCCCTAGGGCGAGGTAAAACAATTTAAGACATCAAATCTTGTGCAAGGAGATTATCACACAACCTAACAGTGATCTAATAAATTTCTTCGAGTCACAAATTCAACAACATAAAATAGACAAGAGAAAAGGACAAAATGCAATGTTTTTAACATCCTTCTCGTACCGTGGTATCTAGAACAACTCCAATCATCTAACACAGTTACAAGAATTCTATTTGTTGTTTTAACAAATCTTTTACTTCTCACTCAAAAGCATAAGATTCTTACATAACTATGTAAATAGTCATAGCCAGAAGACAAGGCTAATAAAGGGCATCTGCTGTTCATCAATCTGTCAGACATTTTCAAACTAATTTAAAAAGGGGGATCATGCCTGTGGTAAAATATACATACATTTAGTGACAATACCCTCGACGCTAACCATGGTGCCAAGAAATGGAGAAAGGAGCTCCCGAGGAGTAAGCTTGTGAAAGCCAAAATGGCCTTCAAAGCCAACTTGAACTTGTTGGCCTTCCTGCAGGTACTTGGGATCCACATTTCTTGTCACCTCCCCCAGCGCATCAGATAAGGGCTGAATGTACTCACTGGGACTCCTTATCACCCTGCGAGCTAAGTCATGGCTGAAATTCCTTAGATCAGCCATGTCTATGAGCAGGCGATGGCGACCCTGAGTGATCATGCCTCTGATCTTGTCCATGTACACACCTTGCCCCACCTGCAAAATGTTTCCGCAAACAAGTTAAAATGCTGTGTCATGCATTAATGGCTTCTACCCTAGTACATTTGACTGATAAAATGTTTTAAAAGGCTGATGAAATGAAGTGAAAGGAGAGCAAAGAAGAAATTTACATCTTGGTCTAGGAAGTCCATGAAAGTGCGCTTGTGCGCCAAACTGGCTTCCTCATTGATATCCATCACAGTCAATGTAGCTTCCTACAGTAGGAAAATGCAGTGCTGCAAAATATCGATCCAAACCCCACTTACGATCACCGAAAGAGTACTGAAATGAAACAATATACACAAGATTAGTATTGTAGTTGTTCTACTGATTTTATTTTTTGACTATAATATATACAAGATTAGTATTGTAGTTATTCTACTGTTTTTTGTATTTTGACTCCCTTATGTCATCTGCAGCTTGTTCTGCTCATTGTAAAATGCAAGTTCATTTGTAGCTCTCTTGACAGTCTACTGACTGTCTTCTGATTTTATTCTCTTTTGCATTTTTTCAATTAGAAACAATGGAGAAAATGTAATAATTAATAATTACATAAGCTCGTTGTATTCCCAAATTAAATGTATCTTTTAAAGACATTGATAAAAAATTATCTATGCAGTCTTTAGCGGGGACTGGAATTCCATTGCATTTCCTCAAGAAGTAATGAACATCTATATCTCTCAATGCCCACAGAGACAGAGCTCAGTGCAAGTCTTGCATGAACTTTTATAGAATAAGTAGGCTTCTGACAACAAGATTTTGAGGCTTAATAGGGTATTAACTCTGTATGTTAAAGAATTTGGTGAGCAAGACTATTACGTAATTACCAAAGCAAAAGAAAGGCAAAGGACATTTATATTTAAGATGACCTACGTCAATTTAACCCTGAAAGACCTAGCTTTCTGGCCGCTACAATAGTTGATAGCCTAATTTTGTTAGTCTATAAGTTTATAATATCTTCACGTCATGGATCTTTCTGAGCATAGTAGAAATTATGAGCGACTTTCTTCTGCAAATTTGACAGATCTGGTTTTAACATATTCTGTATATCTATTTTGGGTATTGCCTAATATATATAGCTTACATTTTACCTACAAAGTAAACATTTCTAAGAAAACTAGTGGCTATTCCTTTCACAAATATCACTTCAGGTGAGCAATAAACTGGTATTCAAAGTAACCCCTAGTTAACCAGTGGCAAAACTTTTTTTCTTTTTTCCTTTCAACTTTCACTACATTCAAACTGCATCACAATAGAAGCCCTCTGTAGGTAATATGAGCACTTGACAATGGAAGATATCGATTAATTTTACCAAGTGGGGCAGGAAACTGGAGAGGAAGTGAAATAAAATGCTTTACTCGAAAGGAAAAAAACAAGACACAAAATAAAAATAAACCAGTACAGCCTGCAAAAAAACATTCAATCTAGGGCATTTTAAAAATCTGCGTAAAACTCAATAGCAATCAATGTCTTGAAACAATTCAACTCAACCCGTAACTTTTGAATCCTCAAATGTAGTCATCTAATTCAATTCCTAATTTTTGAAACTCCAATAAAAAAGATCAACAATTACCTTATTACGTTCTGTAGCTCCCAAGAAGCATTCCTTGCGATTGTTGGCCCGGCTACCCTTTAGACGAGACCTTATCCCTTCTCCTCGACTTACAAGATTGGCTGCCAAGCTCCTTCTTTGTAAACCCTAAACTTGCAGTTGATCAACAAAAAGAATGTGCTGGTTCGCTTGACTGAGATCAGATGAGCAGGGCATCACTCGAGAAATCGAGGGAGACTAGACTCTCGGATACCATTGTTTTGAGTATACAAGAAAAATGACTTAAAATATACAGGATTATACAGATGCCCTGCTGCGAGAGTAGTTTTGGCGGGAAAAAAAGACTAGTTTTGGCGGGAAAAAAAAACAGAGAAATATGGCTGACTAATCTCTCCCTAAAATATTGTATTATAGACAATAAATTATGTAATATTTTATATGGTTTAGTGTTATATAGATAATATAACTCTTAGGCATATAAGTCTTTATTATATTCCATTATAAATTTTGTATTTAATAAAATTGATGTATATATAAATTTGATTATATATTGGGTGTTTGTATTATTTTTACTCTTTATAAGTTTTCATTATATATATAATATTTTTTTGTTTCATATATTAAGTGTTTCTTAAATTTTATGTTTATTCTTATTTTAAGTTTGATTATATAGATATATTTAGATATACATAAATATATAATTAAAAAAATTATATAGAATATAATATTTTATTTATTTTTTGATCTTTTGTTTAAGGTTCTTAGTTAAGCTTGGCTAAGTTTAGTTTGTTCTCTTTTTTATCTCTTGGTACCTTTCTTAACTTTCATCTTCCTCTTATTTTTCTTGTTTGACCTTGTTCTTGTCATGTCATTTCCTGGTTTGTGCCACCCCCTTCCCTCTCCACCTCTAGCTTGCTCCTTTTATTCTTGTGAGATCTACAGTTGCCCATCTTTCATCTCTTTGAGCTCTATAGTTTCATCTTGATGATGGATCACAAAGTGTGATCTAAAACGTTGATACAAAAAATCTGACACGATCTAAACCATAAACATTGCCAATAAATAATAACAATAAAAAGGTTAAATAAAATTATGGTCTACATCTAGCCACCTTACAATGCTTCAAATGAGGTAAACATAGCTTACCCTTGTAGTATTTGAACTTGTGACCTCTCTTTTAAGGCTACAAGTTTTCTACTCTTGATCACATGTCTCTAACAAGCCTAGTAGTATCATGAAAGGTACAAATGGCTAAGTTTCATACTAAAAGTATCATTTAACACGCTCCTAACATACCATTTCATGATTAAAAGGAATGCTTCATATCATACATACTAGGGCAAAGGGTTTTATAATGGAGTAAGATCCTATAGTGGGACTAGGATTTTTGAAATGCACTTAAATACCACGTGATATTCAACTTATCCTCAAAAAGTATTCCTTAGATCTAAAAACGATTAGGCCATCTCCTCTATTCATTATGACTTGGTATTAACAAGACCCACCTGTTATAGAAGTTTGAGTGACATAAATATGATAAGTTTTGTAGTCTATATTACTACATCTTCTCATTAGAACTATTGTGTTTGTCTACATCACCATCTTTTAATGTGTTGAAAAATGTTGAGGCAAATAGAATAAAACACATCATGTGAGGTTTGCATGTATCATTCACCACCCATTGAGGTTTGTGTGTGTCATTCAACAACCATTGTTTAATTCTGCATTGGTCATTCAATCATCATTTTTAAGCTTATTACATGATACGTGAGTAACGTTGCTCAAAAATCATTTGCAAGTATGGGTTTAATGAGCACCAAAATAATTGAAATCAAACCAAGATTTTAATTTCAATTTTAACTAGACTTCAAAAATAATTTACTCTCATGGTGTTTTATTGAAAAACACATTGTGAGGTCTACATTCATCATTTGTAATCTATTGAGGTGTGCATTTGTCATTCATGTGTCATTGTTGAACTCGTTGAATGATGCATGAGTATTGTTTCTCAAGAACTATTTACAAGCATGAGTTTATTAAGACTTGAATTGACACAGTGCAAAGCGGAGAATCCCATAATGGATAGTCCAAACCTACACTAGCAACAACAATACAGCAGAAACACAACAAGATAATGCTCCAATAGAATTTCATTCAACATGCTCGGTTGTAAGGCCTTCCGGGTTACGACCAAATACAAACAATTACAACAGTAATTCTGCAATCTTTTAGCTAGTCTAGCTTTGTGACACATCAACAACTGGTAAAAACACTAAGGCATATCTAAACTTGAGCTTGCAAGCCACCAAACAATCTCCTTGTCTCCAAGTATGCAACCACTAGCTCTGTTATTACAAATATCAAACAAACAATCTAATCTGCAAGATCTTGCAGGATCCAATCACTATCCTTTCCCAAATATGTATGTCTAACAACTATCCAAACCTCTCTTAAATACACTTATTCAGCCACAAGTCAACTGGAAGAAAGAAATAAATCCTAAAACCCAGTCAACTTCTAAACAAACAATTATTAAATGCAATACAAGTCGGCTCTCAAATAGCCTTACAAATAATTAATTCTCCATGTCGGCCTCTAGATCCACATAGGAGAATACAACATAAGCTACCAAAATTAAATACAACAAGTCAGCCAACCAAATCCCCAAGAACTCCAGTCGGTAATCCAAACTATCGAGCGTCAGTAAAAACAATCGAGCCAACTAGGCATCACCGAACAAGCATGTTGATCGAGCACCACATGCATCACTAAGCACACGTTCCACCAAGCGCCAAAAGTTTACCGAGTTCCCTTCAATGACCAAGCCCTTCAATGACTGAGCCCCTTGGTCAAAGCTACAACTGAGTAACATAGAAACACTCCAACACACCAACATACATGATTGCCAACTACCCTAGGATGCTCCTACATCATGAATGGACAAATATACAACTAAGGTTTTGTTTTTTGTTTTTAATGGGCTTCAAAAACCATTGTTGTGCTCATTGCACAATTTAAGTAGGGTTATGTATTTTTTTTCCTTAACATACCATCATATATTTAAAATGAATGGTGGTGATTCTTAATGCAAATGAGATATTTTTTGTTGGAATCACCATCTAAACGCTAAGGTGAGGAGAATTTGGAAGGATACTTAAGAAGGCCTTAAAGGGCTCAAACACAAAATTTGCGTAGCTCTTTTTCCATTAAGTACAAGTATTAGTGATAGTTTAGTTCAAAAATTAGTTGATGGTTTTTCTTATAATTGAACATGTCTTTGAATTCCAATGCAGCAACAATATCTATATATATTAAAATTAGAAATCATATTGAAATTATAATGAAGTTATCAAAGCCTACATTTTTGTGCATAAATTATTTTTTATCTATATGAGAAGTAAAAATGATGAGAAGAATGGTTACCACAATTTAAGTTCGAAAAAATGATGGTTTCAATTTTGCTTTGTGGAAACTTAAGGTTGAAGGCTTATTGGTGAAGGATAGATGTGCCTTAGTTCTCAAAGGGACAACGAAAAAACTTGTAGCCATGACTTGAGTGGATTGAGAAAAATAGGATAACTCGGCTAGAGAAACAATCTAATTATCTTTCCTATATTGAGATATTCAATGTTCTAGAGGCAAAGATGTTACATAGCTTGTGGAATGAGCTCAAAACATTGTATGATACCAAGTCATTCAAAATTGAAATTTTGCTATGTTGACGACTGTATAATTTAAGGAAGCATAACAATTGATCGGTCTTAGATCATCTGATTAATTTCAATACAGTGATAAGCAAGTTGGCTTCAGTGAACATTAATTTGAAGAAGAGGATAAGGCACCAACATTATTATGCTCCTTGCCCAAAACTTGGGGTCAACTAGGTATTGTGCTTAGTAACTCAAAATCAAGTAGGAAATTTGTCTTAGAAGATGTGGTGGTTGAAGTATTTTTAAAAAAATCAAGGCAGAAGAAATCTCAAGGGCCTTCTTCCAATGGAGCCTAATTGTAATGGGCATAATTTAGGAAAAAGGAAATATTGAGCATGAACAAACTAGGTCCTATTATCCCAACTTCTATTGATACCCAAACTGATGTTGATAATGAACAAGGTTAGTAATCGAGAAATGAAAGGTATGAAGAAGTATTGGACCAGTTATTATGTTGTCATTGATGTCAAGCCTATTGACTTACTGATTTATGCAAGTTTCCATATCAATCTGAAATATGTGGTGTTGAGTAAAGAAATGGTTGGTAAAGATAGAAGATGAAATGAAGAAGTGAAGTATGTGAGCTTCAATGGGCAATTGATGAATTAGTCTATGACAAGGTAATAATGATTTGATTGTTTTACATGATTTGATGACGTGTTAGAATGATGCACAAGTTAGTTATATTTGTTGGTAATAAAGGGTTGAAGTTGTGAAATGAAAAGACAAGGAATTAATGTGTGCTACCAAGCTGGAAATGGTTTTTGATAAGTAAAGATATTGGTCAGTTGCAGTTAACTGAGAAGTTGATAATCGAGGAAGATGTTAACCGAGTAAATGATAACCGAGAAGGTAGACTTAAACGAGAAAATTAAGTTGGTCAGTTAAACAAGAAATCAATTAAAATATGACATCGAGTGAGAATCTGGATTGATCTAGAAGATTCTAAGGAAGGAACAAAGTCAGTTAATGAAGTCAACAGATAAAAAATGTTAGGTACAGATAAATGGTGAAGATTTAATGATTGGTTTGAGATCCAAGAAAAGTTCAAGTTCCAAGGTGAAGATACAGTTGGCAAGATTCATGAAATGTGTTACCGAGCTACAAATACATTGAATTTGGATTGAGATTTGATCAAATAGATGAGATTAATTCAAGGAAGCCCCAATGAATGGGATTAAGCGGCAAAAATTATCTATATAAAGGATGATCAAAATGGTAATATTGTTGATAGCCAATGTAGATAGCCGAATAAGTATAGAAGGGTACACCAAGTAAAACAGAGTTGAAGAAAAGTGTGACTCAAGTGAAGGAAAGTGATGAGATGAAGAGTGAGCGTTGATCAACCAAAAAAGAAGAGTTTGAAGAAGACAAATGAACAAAAAAGGAGATTTGAACAAGCAAAGGTAGTTGCAAATTTTATCAGGTCATTTCACTATTACTTTCTAACCAATGTAGCAAAAAATATCTTAACCGAGTGGATTTAACAGTCCTATTTCTAAATCCTTTGTAAGGTGGCATTTTAACAAATGTGTTAAGTCCTCTAATAAGGTCACTCATTGTAGGGTGACAGATCTAGTTGATCTTTGGTGAAAATCCCCTAACAGGGTCACATCAAGCAAATGTGTTTTGTAACCTTTAACAGGGTTAGCTCTTAACCGAGCTCATTTCAGAAGAGTGAATTATTTGTGGGTGATAATTTATGTAGTGGTTTTTACCCAAATTGGATTTCCACGTTAAATACTAGAGTTAATGTGTGATTGAATATTTTGCATGTTATTTTCTAATTTTCATATGCATATTGTTGTGGTTGGTTGAATGCTTAAATCTTATTATTAAGATTAGTTGTTGAAAATATTTTAAGGTTGAAAATTGTTAAGGCACTTGAGATAACTGATCCCCCCCCCCCAAGTTATCTAACAGGTCCACGTTGGAGGGGTGGAAAATAGTCAAATGTTAAAACGATGGCAAAATGAGGCATGTCAAAAAGGAGTGTAGACTACGAAAAACAACTGAAGTTGAAACATAATTGGAAGATAGAGAGGTATTATTCGCTAGTCTAAGAGATTCATTGCATAATGTTTGGATTCTTGAATTTGGAGCCTCTTTTCATGTGACTCCTTGTAGGGACTGATTTTGTTCCTATAGATCGTATGACATAGAAATATGCTTTACATGGAAAATGACAACTTGTGTGAATCTATTAGTGAAGGAGAGGTCAAAATCAATATGATTGATGACCAATAAGAATTGTTTAGTATGTCAAACATGTACCAAGATTGAAGAAAAGTCTATTGTCACTCAAAGTTTTTAATGAATAATATTATTGATTTGGTGGGGAAAATAGTTGTCTCAAAGTGACAAAGGGAGTGTTGGTGTTGATAAAGGGATAAAAGGTTAGTAATCTCAAACATTGATTGGAAAAAGTAGCAATGGAGAGGCTACAATGGTGTCGAATGTAAATAGACTCAAAAATAACTTGGCATTAATGGCTAGGCCACAAGAGTGAGCAGAGTCTCAAAATACTACTAGATCCCAGAAGCCAAATCTAGATATTTGAATTTTTGTGAGTAGAATTTGTTTGGAAAACCAATTAGACTAATTTTTCTAGAAGCACTACCAAAAAAAAAGAAGTTCTAGAATTACATCATTTAAATACTTGGGAAAACACCTATATATAAAGAAATACAATTGATCTATTCTCTATTATTCCTTTTGACTATTTCAAATCTTTTGATGGAAGATTCAACTCTTCAAATACCTTCCAATACCATCTAAGAGTGTTATTTACATCTATTATTACATAGTCTCTTACATAATGTACCTAGGATTGTTCACAAATTTCTCTTATTCTTCTTGTATCCATCTGATAATAAATGATTGGGTATCCCACCCAAGAGTCCTTCCAAAATAATGCTTTAACTCCATCCACTATATTCCATGAAATCTAATATGAAATAATCTCACTGCATGATCTCATAAAGTTCCAAATTGGTGATCCTTTGTGAAAATTTGATATTCATAGGATATTTGAATCATTGGAGTTAGTCAAATATTTAACTTTTATAATCCTCACCCACTTCAAATGTGGTTCTTTATGAAGTTTCCAAAATATTTTTGCACCCATGGCTTTGTTTTTTCATAACTGGTTCCTAATTCTAACTCCTCTTGCTTGTTTAGGCCTACATATTTCTTCTCAAGCTCGATTAAAGTGTATTTTTTCTTCGAAACTCTTCCTTACCAAAAGAAGGTTCTCATTTTCTTAATTAATTTTTCATAAGCACCAATTGAAAGGGACAAGTAAGACATAAGATATATTGGTATTGCAGATAATGTTGCTTTGAGCATAATGACCATGTCAGCTCAAGATAGCCATTTGGTTCTCCATGAATCCATTTTCTTGTCCATTTTCTCTCCTACTAAATCCCATAGCTTAGAAGACCTTAAAATTTTATCCAAAGACAACCCTAGATATGAGCATGGAAGCTTTCCCTCCTTAAATCCCAAAAGATCTAGGATTACTCTTTGAGTTTTCTCTTTATCAAAGAAAAAGAAAATTTTTTATTTTTCTTGACTAAATATTGTCTCAATGTCTTAGAATATATTTTTAACACCTTTTTCATCTCTTTAGCTTTGAACTTAGTCACTTTCCCAAACAACATTGTATCATTTATAAATTGTTGGTGAGACGCGCCTTGAACTAAGCTAGTAATCTTAATATCTTTCAAGATTCTATTATTCTGAGCCCTTGTGAGATCTTTGCCTAATGATTTTGCTACTACAATGAAAAATGGGGATAATGGATTCCCTTGACAGATTCCCTTGGAATATTCAAAGATGCCTTGTGGATTTTCATTTGCCAAAACTGAATGGGATGGAGATACAAAAGAATATTATACACTTATATAAGAATCTCTAGTCCACTTCATCATAGGCTAGGCCATTTTAATATCTAACTTGATAATCATACTTGGATCCTTTATATTTATCATTGGATGATTGGCTTCCTATTATATAATGACCCCATCAAATATTGATCTTCTTGGGATAATCCTTGTTTGTTCATTTGATATAATAATTGGTAAAATTTTCTTTAATCTATTAGCAAATTCTTTGGCTAGAACTTTATATATTGTATTACATAGGGATATTGACATGAATTCATCTAGTAATAAAACCTTCTCCTTTTTTGGAATGAGTTACATAAAGGTATTATTACTTTATCTTAGAAATCTCCCTATATTTTTTATTGCTTCCAATGCTTCTATCAATTGTAATCCTAGAATTTGCCAACATTTTTGAAAAAATCTTGTAGGAAATATGTCAAGTCCAGGGACCTTATCCGAGTGAACTTGATTGAGGAACACAACAATTTCTTGTTTAGATAATTTTGATGTTAGCATTTTATTATCTTCCTTCAACACCAATCTCAGAATATTTTCTAACATCTTCTTTTGTGAGTTGAAGTCTGATCCTTCCCAATTATCCAATATTTCAGTATAAAAGGATACTATTTTCTTGGCTATATCCTCAGGATCCTCCATCATGATACCATTTCCATCGCTTATCTTTTGGATCCTATTTATGCTTCTTCTTTGTTTTGTGCTATTGTGAGAAAACTTTAGTTTTATCTCCTTCCAACCATACTTCTTTAGATTTTTATCTCCAAAAGGTTTCTTCCTTTGCCAAAACCTCCTCATATTCCTTCAATAACTCCTTTTTTTATGTATTTGTTAGATCTCATTCCTTGTTGAATCACCTCTTCATTCAGATCCTTTAGATTTCATTCAATAGTAATCTTAGAGGCAAAGATGTTCTTAAAATGTTCCCTATTCCATTTGAGAGGGTTATTTTTAATCATCTTAATAAAATAATTTAGAGCCTTCAAAATGAGCTTCTTTCCACCATTTATCCATTAAATTCATGAACTCTTCACTTTTCATCCACATATTTTCAAATTTGAAGGGACACTGCAATGGTTTAGTTTCTCCTACAATCTCTAATTGAATTAGGAAATAGTTCGAGCTTGAGATTGGAACTATAGAATATTTTAGATTAGAGGGAAGCCAACTAAAATATCATTTGAAGAAAAAAATGTCTAATTTCTCCACTATAAGGTTAAAACCTAACCTCCTATTATTCCAAGTAAATGGCCCATTTTCCATTTTAATTTCCATGAGATTATTCCTCAAAGCCCAATTTATGAAGTCCACTTGCGGTTGTGATTCCTTCTGTATACCATTTTTTTTTATAAATGCAAAATAGCATTAAAGTCCCCCCTTGATATGAAGTTCACATAAGGTATATTCTTAAATAAAAAACTCACTTCACCCCATACTTCCAATTTTCTCTTGGTTGGGGTTGGTTTGTAAATGTTAATGATTACAAATTTTAAAGAGCTATTTATACTACTAACCAATCCCCCTTGCCAATTATGATTGCCTCCCACATTTTAAAAAGGCATTCTATAAGGATTCCAAACCCACCTAAGTTTCCAATTACCTCAACTATATCTACTTCCCAATATCCTAAAGTCTTCTTAAACTTATTCCATTGATCTGCCTTAAGTTTAGTTTCTTGAAGTATAATAATTTATGCTTTGATTGAAAAGATGCAACATTTGATCATCTTTTTCTTGTTAGGGGCCTCCATACCCCTAATATTCCATGATAGAATTTTAATGGCCCCTTGGGAAGGAAATTCCCCTTCCCTACATTCTAGGAAGATGTAATTTTAGTTTGGTTAGAATCTTCTCCATCCATCAACTTAAGTTATGACATTGGTTTTCAACCTTTTTTTTCCTTTGAAATATTTCCACAATTAGGTTTATCTTTGACCACCTTCAATTTCCATATTCCTAGATCTTGTTCCCTTATGTCAAAAAGATCCTCTATTTCATTATGAAATTGATATCCAAAGGTTAATTTCATTTCCCCCTCCTCCATTCTATCCATTTCCAAAATCCTCTCAATAAAGTAATATTTTTCATTAGACATCTCCTTACTTTCCTCTTTCTCATGATTAGTTAGTCCAAAAAGATCATATGTTGCCTCTAATTACATTGGTAAGTTTCCATATTCATCCCATAAACCCTAATTACAATCTTCATCTGATATTATTTCCTTATTTTCCTTAGGTCCTTTATTCTTTTTCCTGTTTAATGGAAATAGGCCTCCTTTTGTAAAAGTTTCTTCTCCATACTTCCAAATATCTTTAGAGTTTTAGCCCTCTCCTCCTTGCTAGATGATATTATACTCATATTATTATTTTTATTACCAAGATCACCTTGTCAAGGATTCCATTTTTCATTGGACTCTACATCCTTATTCCATTCAACATTTTGAAGAACTTCCTGTAGGATTCCATTTACCAAGTTTTGTCCAAACCTTTCATTTTTCTTTTTTTCTTTTTCCTTCATTAACACCATCTTTTTTCTTTTTTTTCATTGGCATTGGCTTTGATCCCTTAATATTTCCTTCTCCAATGATCTAATTAATTTCCTCCATCCCAAATTTAAACTTCTCATTTCTGGCAAATGTTGGTTGTCTGTTACAACATTAATATTCACTTCTTTATTTTTTAAACTTCTTGGAGATCTTCTCTTCTTGGTTTTGATTTGGGGTTGTCTTCCCTCTCCTTTGTGTCAAAATTATTTGAGCGGATTGATAGTGCTTCTATCCTTATATCTTTGACACATATTCCATTTATTTGCATATCTTCGGCTAGAACTTGATCCACAATTTCCTCTATCAATTTATTTTGCACCTCTTCAAGGCAATTTTGAACAAAATTCTCCATTTCATATGGATGAATACGATTTCAAGATTCCTTATCAACCACCTCATAAACCCCTCTTATATGGCCATTATTGTTGGAAGATCCACAAATTTCTCTTTCTAGTTTGAACCTTCCTCCATCACTAATAACATTGAATCTAGATTCATTTTCCCTTATTATTTCCATATGTATCCTTGCTTTAAATGCTTCTTTATGATCAACTTCACAAATAGGTCCATTTCTTATGAAGCATTTTATTTCTCCTTTACTACAAGGTTCGTTTCATATCCAACTGTTAATCCTAACCGGTTACTGAGAGGGGGGTGAATCAGTAATATAATTTCTATTCCAAATTTAGCCTTATAAATTTATTCTTGCATAATTAAAAGAATATAATCAACACTCATAAACAGAAATAGAAATACACAAGTCAACACAACATATATACGTGGAAACCCTTGGTTAGAAGGAAAAAACTATGGTGGGACAAAACCCACAACTTTACTACTGTAGTAATAAAGGTGCCATGTTAAGAGCTTACAAAGCACTGGCAAGAGCACTTTCAACACCAATAAAGATATTACCCAACGAAGGGATTTATACAAAGAACCTATTAGGGTTCACCCCGATTAAGGGATTTGAATATGCTTCATAATATTAAAGAAATGATTTGTAAAAACACTTTATACCTATTTATATCATACCTGTTACCCTTTCCTTTGCTCGGTTGTTGAACCTTTCTTTTTCTTTCACTTCTCATGACTGTAGCTCCTCTCAGAAGATATCTCTCTCCTGCTCTATATATTCAACAACACTTCTTGTATATCCTATGACCTATATTTATAAGAAATTAATCTTATTAAAAATACTTCTCACAGTTCCTCCAAGATGTAAACTAACCCATAAATAATGCATGTGAAAAAGCTTGCAAAATGATCTTAAGTTTACCTTGAAACACCCGTAGAAGAAATAAAGCTAACTCTAGTTAAAAATCTAACTTCATCTTCAACTGTGAATGCTCCGTACAATCTTTTTTTAACTGAGACCACTCCGCATACTCCGGTTCAAATTATCATGCACTCAACCGATAATAAACTTCTGCCTAGTTGGTCATACCTTCCCTATATAACACATAAGACCAATTGAAAACACTTAGACCGGTATAAGCTTGACTAGCAAAGTACATCGCTTACCTGTTTGGTCTACTGGTGCACACTTAAGAGTACCGGTGCTTGTTTAGTCTACCGGTGCTCTGGTGGGATTGATGTTTGCCTCTAACTTTACCAATGACAACTTAAATATGTCAACAATCTTCCCCTTTGGCATTGGTGGCAAAAACATCACCTGTGTCACCTACGAATCACCATATCACCTATAGACCTTGTCTAACTATAACACGCATTGTTTCTCTAGTCATTTGTCTAATCCCCTTCCATCTTATTTCTTCACATGATCTACCTGGTATATGATCCTCTTCTTCTCACAACTCACCATCTGATCTTCTTCACTTCCTCCCCGTATCTAATCTTCTTTGCCTTTTTGCCTCCATAGGTCAAAGGGTGGTCTCTTCTGAAAGTGTTGCCTTTCATATTTTTATCTTATTGAAAATATCCTTGTATATTTTCTTTTCTAAATCAAGGAATGGCTTCCATGTACCTGTTACATGGTCCAAGTTCTTTTTAGCTGCCTGTAGTAAGACAATTATGTTCTCCATGTCTTCCACGGTTTTGTAATCCAGTTCCTTGATCAGATTATCTACATCGGTTGTAGTTGTCTATATTAGATCAAATGTAGGTGCAAGAAACAATTGGAATCCAATGACATCTTTAATTCGCTTTGTTTTCTCTTCTCATGATTTTTTACGAATAAGTGCAAGACTGGTCAATTCCCTATTGTAATTGGTTGCAGAAGAGGTCTTTGCATCAAACTTAGATGCCTTGATCTCTTCTGAAGTCTTGGATGTTTTCTTAGTAATATCTTGAACAAAGTCTTCAAAGTTTAAAGTCCTTGAGATTAGTCTTCCTGCTTCATGTACCAGCTGCATTAGCTCACTGATTCTTGTAGATACATTTACCTTCAGTTCTTCGACCTATTTGTGAAGAATTTCAACCTACTTCTTCTTGTAGTGATCAATGGCTATTGTCTCTAGATCAGTGACATCTTCTCCTATTGCTTGTGCTAGTATCTCCAATTGATCAATAATAGGTTCATCTTCATTAATATATGCATCTAATACAAAGTTGTACAAGATGTTTCTCACACTAGAGAGGACCATATCTTATTTCCTCTTAGTGATCTCTTTCAGTTGTCTTGTTGACATATTTCTTATTGCAACTACAATATCACTAAATTTACTTTTCTTTGATTATGAATCTGTAGCAAAAGTTAGTTTTCTTTTCAATGTAGATGAGTTGGGAATATCTATCGGTTTTTCTTGTGTCGGTTGCTTTTCTGTTGGCTTCTCCTGTTTTGTGTTAATAGGTACCTCATTTTGTTGAGGAATTCCCTATTGTGGTGCTTACTTATGTTGTACCTCCTCTTCTGAACAAACTTCTTCTTCCAGATGAACTTCCTCTTCTGGTGGTTTCTCTAGTTGTTGCTCCTCAGCAACATGTTGTTCATTCACAACAACTTCTTCTTCACCTGTTCATTTATCAGTAGTCTTCTTTTCTGATGACTCTACCTACACTAGATCTTTTGGAGTAATTTGTTCACCCAAATTCACTTGTTCACTAGTTTTGAACGTTTCTATTGGAACTTGTTGCTCATTGGTTGAAGATTTTTCACAAGTTGTGAATTGTATTGGTGGTGATTTTTCTCTTTCAAGTTCCTCTCGAGAGATTTCCTGAGGACCTATTGTTTTTAGGGTGCTAAAGTCATATTATTGTCAGAACTCTAGTGTATCATTATACACTTCTTTTTCATAACCATTGATAATTTTGGCGACCCTATTCTTTGTATCCAAATTCATTAACACTTCTTCCATTAGAATTTTTGTTGTCTCTTCACTGAGACCTAGTTTTATTTGTGTCAATGTCTCCTTGACAATTCTATTATTGGTTGCTAGACCGGTTCTCCATTTAACCATAATTATTTGATTCAGCTCAAGAGGAAATTTAGCCCTATAATCTTTAGGACTTCTATTGAAATCTAAGTTTCCAACAAGGCAATCTCTATTTTCTACTTATCCTCTTCTACTAAAACAATGAACCTTTTGGTTGCATTTGACACTTCGCCATAATCCATAACTTCATCAACAATGTTATCTACAATTAAGGTTCTAGCCTTACCTTTAATTGGGGATGAAAGAAGAGTTGGCGGAGTCAGATCACCAGATTTATCATCAGTGATATCAACAATGACTGATCCAGTTGATATCTTTGCTTTGTCTCAAGACTTCACTCTCAATATGCCTTTTCCTTTTTCGATATCTATCACCGGTGGCTCTTTGGTCTTTTGGCATTCTTCTTCTGCTTAGTGTTGTTGTTGAAGAAGATTTGTCTAGGTAGCGACTCCTTCTTCATGCACTTGGTCTACTTCACTAATCAACACCCAACTTATTCTCTTTCTTATCTTAAAATTTTGTTTATGCAAGTCAGCTTGTTGGGTTGCTTCTTCTAGAGTGAGATGATTTTGGACTTCAAGCAGAGCTTTTATTCTTAGCTCTTTTTCCTTGTCAATTGAAGACTTCCATCTTCTTTCTATAATCTCTATTAAATCATCCGGTATTATTGTGTGAAGCTCAATTGGAGTGTAATTGAACTTGTAGAGACAATAAACTACAACTTCTATTTTTCTTTTATCCTCTTCGCTACTTAGTCAATATCTCCTTCCAAATACTCCTAGTCCACTTGTCTCCTTAACCCTTTCAACCATTTCTTCAATGGTTGGCTTCCTTCCTCTTGGTGCATCCTCTTTCACCGGTCTTCCTCTTTTTGTGAAGAGTGGTAGTCTCTTCAATCTCAATGTCTTCCGTTTATTCCCCTTGAGTACTGGACAACTGTTGTGCTCTTTTCCTTTGAACCTTGGGTTCCTCTAATATTGTTTTCTTCTTCTTCTTCTTCTTCTTCTTCAGTGTAGGATTCCTTTTTACATTGTATGCAAATTAGATGTCTAATAACTAGAGATGATAAATTAACTACTGAAAGCCAATAAATCAATCTAATGCAACACAATGAAGAGTACAAATTAACTATAAAATGATGAAACAAAATCAATTACCTTCACCTACCATGCAGCTTGTCTCCATTGTCCTCCTAGCCTTGATTTCTTGAAGAGGTTGAGCTCTCAGATTTCCAAATGAAGCCTTTTCCCAAGATGCTACCAAAGTGTGGATATTTTATGAAATGAGTGCACAATAGCTTATGCAATCTAATGGATGGAATGAAAATGAAATGATGATAATATGAATTGATTGCTCTTAGAATGCTTGGATGATTGATTGCTTGAATGCCTATTACAAAATACCTATTAGCTCCCAAAGGGGAAATGAGGCTCCTTTTATAGATTTTTGGAGGATCTAGACCTAGGTGGCACAATCCTACAGTTGAGAATGAAAGGTGGAAGATCCTAGGGCTAGGATTGACTTGGTTGAAGGAGTTGAGAGAAAGGGGGATGTAGTTGGAATGTGAGAGGGAGAATAGGGATGATGTTCCTCTCACATTGACATGGAGGAGAACAAGGTGGAATGGAAAGACACATGTCAAGTGTCTCACAAAGACCAAAGAGAGAAAGAGGGAGAGACCTTTTCCTCATGAGGACTCTTTGCACAAGTGTCCTATGAGTCACCTTTGACCCTTAGAGGTGGCTTGAGAAGCCTCGTAGGAATAGGGATTGTCTCTTGACTTAGTTTAAGAGAGGAAATGTGGTCATGAGACCAAGTCCTATGAGGCCACATAGCCCTTAAGAATAGGACATGTGTGGGTGAGGATAATTACTAATAAATAATTAATAATAATTATATATTTTAGCCAAAGTGATGTGTCAGGTGACTAGGCAGGTGAGGTGGACTAGGAGACTTAATCATATTTAGGTGATTGTGTATTTAATTAAATCACTTTAATAAGACTAATCAGAAGACTTAGGATAGAGGAATAGACTGTAGTGAATTTACTAAATAAATTGAATAATTTATTTAACAATTAGGGGAAATAACTATTAATTAAATAATAAATATCTAATTAATTTATCAAGTCAATATCAATTAAATAATAAATATTTAATCAATTAATGAAGTCATTTTTAAGTGTATACATACATATACCTTTTTAGGTTCCTTAACTGATGACTTCTTCACATTTTCTAGAATTTCTTCATTAGTCCCAAACCGATATGCAGAGAGATCGAGGTCACTCTCTTGCAATTCTTCTATGTATGCCTTGGCTACTTTGGTGGAGATTTCATATCCAAGCTCTGGTGCATACTCAGTTTTGAGCTCCATAGTCTGAATTATACAGTAATCGGCGTTGACCAAAAAATAGACCTTATCCTTGTATAAATCAACAATGGTTGAGTGAATTCTTTCCATGGCGTGCATTCTCAGCTGGAAGGCCTCAAAGTAATCGGTCATTACTTTATTAAACTGATTTCCTAGTTTGTTCACCATATCTCCTATTTGAATCATAACCGGTTTATTTGCTAGCCAGGTTAATTTTCCTATGCTTGGAAAGAATTTTTGATAGTAAAAGAACAAACATACCAGTAGAGTTTCATATTTTAGAAACTTTTTCTTCACAAGACCAAGATTCTTTAGATTTTCAAAAATTTGCCCTCTTAGCATAGCACAAATGTCATATTGTGCGTTATCATGCATGATTTAGTGTGCGACATATATTGCTCCTCCTGGTACATTATTGATATTGCTTGACTAATGGATTTTGTACCCAATTACCGCAGATGCAAACTGAACACCCTCATCTTCTATGTCGTCAACAGTCATCAACCGACTGTCGGACGTTCACTTTGTTAACCTTGCGACTACAACATTCACAATGGTTCTAAGGGTAAGAGATTCCCCTTTGTCTCTATAACTAGTAACACTTCACAAATCCTCCGTGGTGATCAGTGTGACTGAGCCTTTTGCTAGCCACATCCCTGGTTCATGAATCCTACTTAGAACTAGTCTTATCCAATCTAGACAAAACACTATTGGATACCTAACTCCATTGATTAGGCCTGAAGTCTCAAGCTTTGAATACTTATCTTGAAGCTTTCCATCCTAGTAGAGTGACAGATACTCGCTTTGGATGAAGGTTTCACTCAGTTCTTCCTACTTGGCGTGGATGAAAGTCGTAATGTCTTCAGTAATCAAAACTCCATCAGGCACCAATGACAGCGCACCTGTCATATCGTTCTCTCTATTCTGCATTGGCATGATGTCGTAAACTAGTCTATCAAATTGGTTACCTTGAATTAGATTGACAATAGAAGATGAGGATGCCATTGTATCTGACCAATTTACTTAGAGAATTTTTGATAGGATTTACAAAGTTCACTTAGCAAAGACTGTAAACCAAAGCAAGAAGATATTACTCAAGCTTAAAACAAAAAATCATAGTTTGCATTGTAAAGTGAAATGAGTAATCATCCTTCCCTTAAATAGATTTAGGGTATAACGGTAATTACCAAACGGTAACAATTTTTAACTACTACAACATTAATTACCATACCTAACCTTTCTTATGACAACCAATTATAATGAGTTTTACTTATTGATCAATCCTTGGTTGTGATGTCAGCACTCACCTTTCCTAAATACCTGATAGACCGGTGACTTCTTTCGGTTACACTTTTTGACTGTGTGAGATCATTGCTCACCAATTCTATTGGGAATAATAGGTAGACTATTGGTTCCCTCTAAGCCCTTAGGCTTAGTTTGCTGAAGAGATATCACCATCATCAGATGATGATCTTCCTTTTGTCTTCTCCTTAGTGGAGCTCTTTGATTCCTTCTTGAACCAAATCTTTTTGACTTCTTTTAAAGTCTCTTTTCCCTCGTTACCCTTTTGGTTGGGAGACGGGGTCTTCTTTACCAGTTTGGCTAGTCCTTTTCTTTTGTTCATTGGTCAGTTTTTGCATTCCTTGGCTAGATTCACAATCTTATTATAGTTGTAACAAGTCATCCCGGTTGCTCTCCATGGATTTACCCTTCTTTCCTTGTTCATGGATGAGTGACATCGAGAGTTGCTATGGTAAGATGTTCCACAACTAGCATAGTTGGTTATGCTTTGGTTTGTGTTCCTATTATGGAATACCAGTCTCGGTGGGGATTTGACTGCCATGGTTTTGGATCTGCATTCATCTAATTTGTGTCCAAACTTATTGCATGCATAACAGTAACCTTTGAAACTTCCCCTACTCTTACTAGACACATTGTTGGGACATGACTTGCACTCAAAGGTCCTATGACCATACTTGTAACAGTTTCTGTAGTAACTGTTAGAAGTGAATGGTTTCACCGGTGCATTTTTACAGTCATTTGTTTTATAACCTAATTTACGACAATGATTGTATGAGGTTTTGAAAGTCTGCTTACCTTTATCTTCTGTCGGTTTCTTATTTTCCTTCTTGCCCTTGTTGACTTTAGAGGATTCACCAGTTTCATTGATGCTTTGATCGGTGTACCCAAGTCCTATGGGATCCTTGTGTTTTATTTGAGCCTTCAATTGATAATCAAGATTTTCTGAGCTTTCATCATACCTTTTGATTGTATCATTCCTCTCTTCAAGAGTCTTCAGTTGTTCCTTCAGTTGATACAATTAAATAGCCAGCCTTTTGCATGTATCATCTTTATCATGCAGGTTCTTTTGCATAATATCATTTTCTTGAGTTACAATCTGCATGTCTTCCTCAAGTTGTAAAATAACAAGATCACTTTCTCTTACCACATCTTCTACCGGATTTCTTTCTCTATCAGAGGATGCTAGTGTTTTCACAACACTGTTCCTTTCATCTTCTGCTTTCCTCTTTTCTTCAATGATTTCAATCATTCTTAGAGCATTACTTTCCTCTTCCCTTTTCAAATTTGAGATATGATTGGTTAGACTCTAATTTTTCTCCATAAGTTCAAAGACTGCTTCCTCTGCTTCATTAGTCCACTTTGCCCAGAGAGTTCCTCAATTGTTTCATTACTCTCGCTCAGTTACAGAGCCAACTCCTTTCTTTTTGCCAGGGACCTCCTCAGTCTATTCTCAAGAGATACAATTATACCATTCGCTTCCTCAAGCTATTTTTGATACCTGTATCCCTCCATGATCTTTTACTCAAGCGGTTAAGCTTTATATCTTTCAGAACTAAAGGGCCCTAATACCAATTGTTAATCCTAACTGATTACTGAGAGGGGGGGTGACTCAGTAATACAATTTCTACTCCAAATTTTGCCTTATAAATTTATTCTTGCGGTATTAAAAGAATATAATCAACACTTATAAGCAGAAATAGAAATACATAGGTCAACACAACATATATACATGGAAACCCTCAGTTAGAAGGAAAAAACCACGGTGGGACATAACCATAACTTTACCACTGTAGCAATAAAGGTGCCCTCTTAAGAGCTTACAAAGCACTGGTAAGAGGACTTTCAACACCAATAAAGTGTTGGCATGTGATATTTTGGAGTACTAGAAATCTTCTAAGGGTTTTCATTCATGGAAAAACTTATGATAGTATGATCACATGTTGTGGAGATTTCCACTGGATTCACAGTCATGAAAATGACTAGGTCTAGAATCAGGAAAATAGGGTATAGTGCCACAGTTTTGGATAGCGATGAAGACATACAAGATATTATGGCTTGCAAAGTTAACTAGAGGTGTTTTGGGATATGTACATGCCTCAGTTAAGATCGCATGAGTTTTGGATAGCTGGTGTGCAAGATACAGTGTTCGGAAGGTGTGCGAAGATAATAAAACAATATATCAAGGTACATGAACAGTTGTGAAGATTAAGGAAAGCATAATGGATATGGTAACGTGCTAAGACTTGTAAATAAAGTATGATGCCAACTCTTTGGTGATATAAGAGCGTTGACTCCATATATATCATTTGCACAAGTTTATATTATGTTTTGTATGACAATTGTGGACCCGGCTAGAAGGCTAATTTTGTATAAATATAGATTGCTCTTGTGAAAGAAAAGATATGGATGATAATTATATGACAAGTTTGCGAATAGAATAGCAGAAGTCAGATGCGAGATCAGTAAGAGGCCGAGCTACAACTGGAACTATCTGTGTGATGATATTATTCACCTTCATGGAATTAAGATAAGATAGCCACAATTTAAACTAAATACAAAGGAAATCTACTTTAAACTAGCAACTATAATCTATATTATCCCATGGATCTCTAGAAAGAAGTGGTAAGTGAGCTCTCAGTTGCAAATCCTCACTAGTGACACCTCTAAAACAAGAATAATGCTGCTATGATGCTACTAAATGCTTATTCTATGATGAATTCATGCTTAATCTAGCTCAATTGATGAAATTATGATACTAAATGCTCAAGAATGCTCAAATTGCTCTTAGAAATGATCTCAATTGACTATAGTAACAATGCTTTTCAATTAAAATTCTAAGATGGAAATGCTCTTCAAAATGTTTCATACTTATAGTAATTTCCCAAGGGTAGGGGGTGGAGTGAAGTAATCATGATTATCTCATGGTTGAGTCAAAACTTTGCATTGTTCATAAATGGGGGGACAAATGAGGGGACAAGCCTTTAAATGGTTTCAAATGTTTGGATAATTTGCAAATGTGAGTGATTTATGTCTTTATGTCCTCCATTTTCATTGGTTGATCACTTTGTTGAAAGAAAATAAGGATTATTAATTCAATTATTTAATTAAATTTAGCCATGGGTAATGGGTTCATTTTGATTTTTGATTAAAACAACTAATAATTAATTGATTAAAATCAATTATATAGTGATTTTGCCCCTTTTTATGCTTCATTTAATCATTTAACATCATTATTTAATTTCTCCTTTGCTTTAATTAATTTTTGTCCAACTTTATTTAATTATGTCCCTTTTTAACGATTTAATCCCTTTTTTGATTAAAAAGTACTTGTCCAATTTTACGCGTCTACAAATGCCCCTCTTTGAATTAATGTGCGAAGAACATTGATTCAAAGATTCTTTATGTCCTGATTGCGATTCCTGATGTGATTGATTGCTGCCTCTTGATAAAAAAAAATTTATGATGCCCCACTGATTTCATGATGTATGATTGCAACTTTGATTTGATACCCTTATGCCCCCTCAGAAATTAAAACATATTAATTTCTTGATTTCAAAAAATTTGATTTGATGTTTGGATTGATTGAGTTGCATTGAATATGTTTTCATTTCTGAAAAATATTGTTGATAAGTCATGATTCACAAATTGTACGTCCAAGATAGATAGGTCTGTTGTAGTTAAGCAAAACAAGTGATTCTAATAACAGGATAATGATACCAATGAATGTGATTTGTTAATCTGATTAGGATAGGATATTGATAAGATAAATCAATCAGTGTGAAAATTGATATGATTTGATATTGCTACTTCGTTCTCAGGACACAGAGACACGAACAAATGGTACTGGGTGTGATTGCTGGATACTTTTGATAGAACTAATTGATGTAAGATGATTCACTAATATATAATACTGATATGATTCCCTTAATTTGCAAAATAGGCACATTTTCGTAAGTTATACATACGGTCCCTAGCTTCTTGGATATTAGATTTATGGATCTTCCTTGTTGATTTTGTATCATGTTGATGTTTTATTGATCAGGACTTAGATGTATCATTTTGTTGTTGATGACATTGTATCTTGATATACTGATTGTTGGATCTTTTGATGTTCTGAACATTGATACGATGATATGAAATTTTCCTTGATTTCCCCCTTTTCCCTTGGAAAATTAACTACAAATCATGCACTTAATCTAACATGAAAATGCAATTAATCTAACATGATAATGCAATGCAATCTAACATGATAATGCAATGCAATCTAACATGATAAGGCAATGCAATGCAACTAAGTGTCACCAGCTTTTAGCAAATAAATGCCACGAGGATAAATTTTCATCATTGAGCATTTTGGGACTGGAAAGCAAGTACAACCATCACTGACCACATCACGATGATATGAATACCACTTTTTATCACTTTTTGGTAACCTCATTTTGAAACTGATACAACCCTCACTAGTTGGATGACCAAACTATGGGAGTATGAATACCCTTTTCAACGGATTCAATGTTGCAATTGGATTTTGGTAAACAAATAAAGGTCAACCTTCCACCCTATATGAAAGTCCTCGATGGTTCTTTGATGACCATGTCGTTAGACGAATTCACATAAGTTGTTGGATCTCCCTCAAGACAGTCACTCAAAGACAAGAAAATATCATGTCTCCATCATTGCCAATCTAGTCGAAACATCATTGATTAGCTAAAAAGATGTGATAAAAAGTCAATTCAAAAAAGATTATCAAAAGAAAGCTTCAAGTTGTGTGCTAGAAAGTAGTCACACTTCTGTGAATCATTACATTCAAGAACACTCAAGAATGAGGTCTCAAACAACGATTCACAGCTCTCTATTCGTGGAGTGTAGGGGTTTGTATATGAGGCCCTCAGATTGACCTAGTTATGCCCATGCAAGTACACCAAGAAACGAGAGATTCAAAGATGAATAGAAAGCATGCTAATCTCCATGATCATCAAGTTATTGCATGCAAATGAAACTAGTCTAGATGATAACAATGCAAGAAATAAACTATTCTATTGAAATGAAAGCTTATACAATGTTAACCTATGAAAGGAAACATGAATTTAAACTATTATGTGAATGCAATATTAATGTAAACTATGGATTGCCATAAGGCATGAGAGAAGAAGACAAGAAGAAAGAAGTCTCAAATATCCAAGTTCCAAATGTGCTCAACAAGCTTCTTTCAAGATTGCTCTCCAAATCTGCAGTATAACAATAACATGAAAATTCTCTGATCTGAAATGAGAAGAAGAGGGCTCCTTATATAGGAAAATGTGGAAGAGAATGCACCCTCAAGAGCAATGTGGGATAAATCCAAAAAGAGGAAATAAAGCTCATTTTTTAGAAAGTGTGGAGAGAAAAGGGATTTTATTTATTTTTAATTATTTGTTTCCCTTTTTTCATCACAAAGAGCTTTAAGAGGATTTTTTATTTATTTAAAAGAATGATTCTCTATTAATTAAATAAGATAACATTATTTAATTAAAAGAGAGATATCATAAGATAAAATCATTTAATTAAAAAATATTTTAATTAAATAAATTTATTTCATTTTAAAAGATATTTCTTTCAATTAAATAAAGTTATTTTATTTATTTAAGAGGGAATATTTCTTTCAATTAAATAAAATTATTGAAAGAATCAGGAAAAGGATATTTGTTTTGTTTTTATTTGATTTATTTCCTTTTCCATCACAAAAGATCTTTTGAGATGATTTTATTTATTTTAAAAGAATAATTCTCTTTTAATTAAATAAAATAAGGTTATTTAATTAAAGATGAATATTAATTAAATAAAATAAAATCATTTAATTAAAAAAGGTTTTAATTAAATAAATTTATTTTACTTAAGAGATATTACTTTCAATTAAATAAAGTTATTTTATTTATTTAAAAGGGATTGTTTCTTTTAATTAAATAAAATTATTGATGACATGATTAAACCTTAAGAGATTATTGAAATGATTGAAATAGTTATGATTTGATCAAGGAAATTGATTTGAATATATTGTAAAGTATTGATTTAGATAATTGATATTTGACAAATTGAATAAATGGGGCCCAAAGTCTAGGCGACCATTTTAGGGTGCATACATTTGCCCCTCTTTGACTAATGTGAGGTCAACTCGGGATCACATGCAGTCAAAGAATGAAATTAAAGTGTGAGATCGATTTGGGATCACAAAACAACCCAGATGTGTGTTCGACAGATGGGAACATATCAGGACATAGATAAACAAACTGAAAAAGACAAGGCCAACACCTGTGAATAGGTAATTGTCAAGTCTCAAATAAGAGATGAGAATCTCAAGCAAGGTTGCCCCAAGAGAAGCAATCGATAAATTTGATAAAGCTAAATCAAGCAATGAAGTTTGGTAGGTACTGCCCCCTCGTGATCGAAATCAAAATGAGATAGAAGAGAAACAGTAAATTGATAAATTTGATCAAATCGAACTAAAGATAAGGTTCTTGATGTAAGATGAAAGATATGAGAATCATAGAACTAAGGTAGCTTACTAAGAAAGATTATGCCCCAAGGTTGAATTAGAAGAAAAGAAGTGGGGTGAAAGCGAATGGAAGATAGAAGTTTGAAAGAAATGGAAAGAAATGGAGAGAAGAAAGAGAATTTGCCTTAAGAAAAAAGATGTCCCAAAATCAATCAACTATTTAAGATAGGGAATTTCGATTGAGATCACGAAAGAAGATAAGAAAATGCAGATCAAAACGTGACCACAGTTGACTAAAATTCCACAAGAAAGATGAAGGAAACCTTCTCAAACTCATAATGCAGCCTAAAAGTGCAAATTTAACATGAAGTCTAAATAATGCAAGCTACAGGAAAATGCAAAGGTGTACTTGCAATAGGGTAACATAGGATTTTTGTGTTCATCATTCATTAGAGAATGTAAAAGAACTTATTTTCATCATAGGGCCATTATTACCGGACATTGGACGATCACACAATCATCACTAGTCACAAATGCAACTATGAAGGTATGAATGTGATTGATATCAGATTGGAATGTGGAAAGATTCTAACATGAGCATCAAAGACACAAAGGTCAAGATGACTGCAATGTTAGCTTACCCAATTTAATGTAGCAAAATCATGCTTGCATCAAGGCATAAATGCCAAGATGACCATGAGAATGGTTGTGCAAAAAAAAATAGTCAAAAAAATGGAGGATACAATTTTATGTAAAGCGAGTGGAGTTGGAAGATAGGAAGAATATGCAAATGAGAAAAAATGATAGAAGGCAAGAGAATAATGAATGGAAGGATTGTGAAAGAGTAGATGGAAAGGAAGGCAAGATCAACATCAACGCACACCTTGGAGGGTGGCGAGAGGATGGATGAAACTTGAATGAAGGAATACATGAAGGAATGTGGTGAATGTTTAGTAGAGGTTGCGGTTCAGGTGCATGGAATGGAAGAATATTTTTGGAAGAATATGAGGTGGAAGTCTTGGAAAGCTTGAATGTCAACTTCACTTTTTGTTCAACATGAGACTCTCTTACGAGAGACTTTGGAATCCATATAGCCTTAGGATTTTTATTTCCTTTTGATGACTTAGAGAGAATATCTTGAATGATGGATTTTGGAATCCATACTTGTCTTGTAGTTTTCTTTTTAGATATCTCTTTTGACTTTATGCCCCCATATCGATTAGAGGAGACATGGTGATCTTCTTTTTTTGATGGATTCTTGTATTATTTCTTTTTCTTATATTGAACATTCAAGTTACTTCCAAAAGACTTGGGACCTGTGGAAGAAGAAGGATAATATGACTGGTGTAGATTGGTGGATGGATGAAAAGGATTCAAAGGTATGCATCTATGTTGATCTTGAGGAAAGATAGGAGATGGAGGGACATAAGGACCCAAGATAGATGATGAATTAGGAGAGTTAGGAGGGGAAAATGAAGGGACATAAGGACCCAATATGGAAGGAAGACGTGAAGTCCTTAGTAGTGGTGGAAGAGGTCCAAGGATGAAAGTGGAAGATGCAAAAGGATAATCAATAAGTTCATCAGCATCTATATAACAACCAAGGATATCAGCATCTTTAGAGTGAGCATTAGAATTTTCAATAGGATCCTGGACATCTTGAATAAGAGCATTTTCTTTGATAGGATCATTCAAAGCTTGCGAAGACTTAGGAAGAGTAGAAAGTAAAAGTGAACATGGAGTGGTAGAACAAGAAGATGGAAGATTTTGATCTTGACAAGGATCTTTAGATAGCACAAGTGCAGAATTTGTCTCTTGAATAGGCTTAACATCAGAAGTAACAACACCATTTTTAATAACCTTAATGAAAGTATCATCTTTGGAAAGTGCAAGCATGGTAAGGTTATTTTCATTATCAATAAGCTCAACAGTGTGGGTAGTAGCTTGATCTTGCTTTGGAGAAGACTTAAGACATGGTGGAATAAATGAGGAAGGGTGTAAAGGATCAAAAGAACCATGAAGCGGAGGAGAGACATCATGAAAAGGATTGGATGACATGGAGGGTTCTTGATCTTGATCTTTCTTATGTTTTTTTCTTTTTCATTTTTAGAGTCCTCTTGACATGGAACCACTTCTAAGGACAAGGAAGCATGTTGGGATTGTATGGATGACTTTGGAAGAGATGGTGCAGGATTAGCTGAAGTAGGCATTATAGTGCATAAAGGCTTAGGCTCTTTAGGTTTAGCATTATTTGAAGTATTTGCAGCCAAGTGAAGGTTAGCTTGAGTATCTTTAAGAGATGGCCCTTGAGGATAACTATAGGGAACCATGTGAAAAGCATTAGGATCTTTGTTGGATGAAGAATTTGTGAAAGATTTGGAAGACTTGGCGACTTTAGGAGATGTAGGAGTATTGGAAGAAGTAGGGGATGGAATGGAACCATCACAAGACAAAGGTCTAGCATTAACATGATCTTGCTTGAGAGTATAATCTTTATTTTCAGCATGAGAGTTCTTAGAGGATACATTCTTATAGTATTTACATTTATAATCAGCATGTTGAGCTTTCTCTTCCTCAAGTGAAGTAGATGTATCATCTAGGTATTGTTCACAGAAATCATCAAAGTCTCTTTCAAAATCAGAGTCATATGGATCACCATCACAATCTATCCAATGTGACGACCCTTTTCTAGTAAGCACAAGCACACGACGAGGAGGACTCTTAGGAATAGGGGTTTCATAGGTATCATTACATTGTCCATCATCATAGTCATCGTAGTCATCATAGTCATCAAAGATGGGTGTGTCACTCTCCATGGGAGAGGTATCACAAGGGCTATCATATTGCTCATCATGGTATGTCTCGTGAAGAGAAGTAAGACTCTTGGGAGAAGTAGAAGAGGAATGAGATCGTGAAGAAGAGAAAGGTGAAGACCTAGTGGAAGAAGAAGATTTAGATAATGAGGAATTTGAATAATGTTTATAATATTCATGATAAGATTTGGAAGATGAAGAATGTGAATAGTGTTTAGAAGAGTCATGATAAGATTTGGAAGATTTAGAAGATGAAAGACTTTTGGAAGAAGGAGGTTGTGATAGGATCATGTTGATAATTCTAGCAAAGGCACTTGATTTAAATGATTTTTCCTCTATTTTTGCCATAAATTTGTCACCTATAAGAGTTTTTGAGGAATAATGCTCTTCAAATTGAGCAAGGAGATCAAAATCATCCATTTTCAAAAGAGGTTCCATAGCAAGATATTTGTAATTCATGGTTCTGGAAGAAGAAGAATCAAGCATGGAAGCGATAGAAGATATGAAATAGAAGAAAATAGACTAGATAGTAAGAGGAAAAGAATTAGGAAGACGAGAAAAATATCCCATGTGAAGAGAAGACTTTAGAAGAAAAACATGGGAAGGGAAGAAGAAAGAAGAAGACCAAGAGTCATCTTGTGTAATTGATACCATTAACGTTTGTTTGGATGACAACATCTAGGATCTAACCTAGACTGACCAAGGAAGACTGAGAATTGAAGACGCTTGGTGATAAGATGGCCTCACAAAATGTCAACACCAATCTAGGATAATCAAAGTTCTCTAATGTCCAAAGGGAGATGGTAAGATAGAAATTGCAGAAGGTGTTACCAACACTATCAAAGAGGTGCCTCAAATCAAAGGGTGACTACCCTTGCACTTTTGAATCAGGAGGTTGGACTAGGCCAAAATATAATTGAAATTGAATTTGATGAAAATGGTTTGGACAAAAAGAGTACTAAAATTCTCCAAGAATGTGGCTAACAATTCTAGAGATAAACTCTCACCAAGAATAGTCTTTTAACTTGACAATTATTTCCAAGGTGACTTTGTAAACCACATGATGCTATCCCTAGAGGACAAAGACAAGTCTCTAATGACAGGATAGAAAATCAAGCAAGCTGTAAAAAGGTTGGTGCTTCAACTCAGGAACTCAGTTTTTATGTTCGTTTTAAAAGATCAAGTACATCAACAGATTTTTATCATTGATCAAGCACATAAGACAACAATCAGGGAGTTCAAGCAAGCAATTGTCTTCAAACAATAAGCAAGGGGCAAAGCAACCTTGCAAATGAACAAGAATAGTGACTTAGTATGCTACTCCTTAAAGATTCTACTTGTGTATGTTCTTGGATATGTTTTAGCAGGCACTCAGAACACAACAACATCCTAGCAAGCTGTCTACAAGGATATACATGGCTTTTCTAAAAGGTGTCCTCGATATACACAAGGTACGTGAGGCCCAAATCTGTAGATGAGAAAAATCAAAAATCACACAGCCGGGGGGAGACGATAACCCAAATCTCCTCCACTTCTCAAAGGTATAAAGTTCTTTGAGGCTTAGCCAAGAGTGAAATCTAACTCATTCCCAAGAGAGGTGTCTTTGGATTCACCTTCTGATATTTATACTCCACCGGAACACAAGAGTTAAGGTCATCCCTTGAGGTGATGAAATCCCCAAGAAAGCCTTCTAAAAAAATAAAAAGTAAGTAATTCTCTATCAAAAAGTATTGAAAAGCACTAAAGGTGGAACACTTAATGCTTAAAGCAAATATGAGGTGAGTCCACAAGGTGGAACACTTAACACCCCACATAAGCTACAAATGAGTCCACAACCTACAAAACAAGTGAGTTCCAAAAAGCACAAAAGGGTTGCCTAGTGGAACAATTAACGCTTCTTTCCTATAGACCCCTCCCCTTTAATGTGGCGCTGAGATTGTAACCACAGGGCGGAAACGAGGGGCCGGCGGATTAGCGAGTCCAATAACCCAAGATAGAAATCTAGATCAATCACAAGTAATCTAAGACTGCTAATCAATACTACTCATAAGTGCAAGAGGGTTTGAATCATGAAATATTTAACTTTCCAAGTAAACATGAAGTGAGTCCACAAAGTGGTGCATTTAACTCTTCATGTAAACTAGGAATGAATCCATGCCCTAGATTACTCAATGAGATGTTTTGATATTCGAAACCAAGAATTAATTAATGTTTAAACACAAACATTCACTTAAACATAAACTTGTATAAAAATAAATCTATGTTCATTCATTTCCCATTAAGAGCATCAAAAATGTGTTTTATGAAAGCATGTAACACTCAAGCCAAACACATGAGAGATTGATTTTATGCCCAAACCAAGTGTTATAGAGATTTTAAGAACTCACCTTAGGTCCAAAGATCTGCACTCTAGCATTTAGCACACATCTGAAAAAAAAACCCTAAGATGGTTAGATATGAAAATCAATTGTTAGGAGTTTGATTTAACATTGTTGTCTTCAAGACAATCTTTAAAGATTGATTTATTTGACCCATAAAATCACAATATTAAAATTTTTGGAAAGAATGAAGTTTTTAGCCAACATCAAGAACTACCATTTTCCAAAATTATAAGGTCTTATGATTCCATTTGGTTCCTCAACCAATAACCTTTTCAGACTGTAATTTTTCTGTCATAAATCAGATTTAAAACACCAAACCCTGTCTAGAGAATCACATATCTTTCTAAAAAAGAATCCAAATGAAACCAAACCAATTTAAAAACAACTATTATTGAATCTAGTTTCCAAATATGTAATCCATTTATTTTTTCCATTCATAAATTATTTTCTAAGAGCAAATCATTGCCTGCAACTCCAATGTAGATTGTTAAAAACCAGTTTTCACTCAAATGCCCATAACTTTCACAAATCTCCATAAAAATGACTCAAATCAAAAAGAAATGAAAGCTAATTTATGTATATTTCCAATGAATATTATTATAGTTCCTGATTCTTCACAATTTGTCTGTACCAGACGTTTCAATCTGACTGTATGCAGAGAATCTCAAATCTGCAAATACCCACTTTCACCAAAATGATCATAACTTATTCATTTATTTATAAAAATGAACCAAACCAAAAGCATGAGAAAGATGATTCATCATTATATCCATAAATTAATATATTATAGGATTTATAGTCTTTACATGGCTGCACAAGGCCTAGAACCAACACTAAAACTGAAAAACCAATCAAGAATGAGGCCAGAAATTAATCTTTTCCGCCCCACGGTGGGTGCCAAAAATGTGTGCTAGAAAGTAGTCACACTTATGTGAATCATTACATTCAAGAACACTCAAGAATGAGGTCTCAAACAATGATTCATAGCTCTCTATTCGTGGAGTGCAGGGGTTTGTATATGAGGCCCTCAGATTGACCTAGTTATGCCCATGCAAGTACACCAAGAAACGAGAGATTCAAAGATGAATAGAAAGCATGCTAATCTCCACGATCATCAAGTTATTGCATGCAAATGAAACTAGTCTAGATGATAACAATGCAAGAAATAAACTATTCTATTGAAATGAATGCTTATACAATGTTAACCTATGAAAGGAAACATGAATTTAAACTATTATGTGAATGCAATATTAATGTAAACTATGGATTGCCATAAGGCATGAGAGAAGAAGACAAGAAGAAATAAGTCTCAAATATCCAAGTTCCAAATGTGCTCAACAAGCTTCTTTCAAGATTGCTCTCCAAACCTGAAGTATAACAATAACATGAAAATTCTCCGATCTGAAATGAGAAGGAGAGGGCTCCTTATATAGGAAAATGTGGAAGAGAATGCATCCTCAAGAGCAATGTGGGATAAATCCAAAAAGAGGAAATAAAGCTCATTTTTTAGAAAGTGTGGAGAGAAAAGGGATTTTATTTATTTTTAATTATTTGTTTCCCTTTTTTCATCACAAAGAGCTTTAAGAGGATTTTTTATTTATTTAAAAGAATGATTCTCTATTAATTAAATAAGATAACATTATTTAATTAAAAAAGAGATATCATAAGATAAAATCATTTAATTAAAAAAGATTTTAATTAAATAAATATATTTCATTTTAAAAGATATTTCTTTCAATTAAATAAAGTTATTTTATTTATTTAAGAGGGAATATTTCTTTCAATTAAATAAAATTATTGAAAGAATTAGGAAAATGATTTTTGTTTTGTTTTTATTTGATTTATTTCCTTTTCCATCACAAAAGATCTTTTGAGAGGATTTTATTTATTTTAAAAGAATAATTCTCTTTTAATTAAATAAAATAAGGTTATTTAATTAAAGATGAATATTAATTAAATAAAATAAAATCATTTAATTAAAAAGGGTTTTAATTAAATAAATTTATTTTACTTAAGAGATATTACTTTCAATTAAATAAAGTTATTTTATTTATTTAAAAGGGATTATTTCTTTTAATTAAATAAAATTATTGATGACATGATTAAACCTTAAGAGATTATTGAAATGATTGAAATAGTTATGATTTGATCAAGGAAATTGATTTGAATATATTGTAAAGTATTGATTTAGAAAATTGATATTTGACAAATTGAATAAATGGGGCCCAAAGTCTAGGTGACCATTTTAGGGTGCATACACAAGTGTTTTGCAATGTTTCATGATTTTCAAAAAGTATTTTCAAGCATTCTAATCTTTAAGGTGTTTTTCCAATTTTTAATCCCGAATAATAAAGTCAATGAAGGTTCAAGGATCAAGTTGTGGGATTAAAATACTTGGGTGTGAACAATGATATCCATCAAAGATTCACCAAAAATCTCTCTATTCTGAAGCTCTGATAAATCTGTCTCTAATGTGACCAAATATAGCACTATTGAATCCATTTATAGTTGAATGCCTTGCTTCATGTGAATTGATATTTGTTTGTTGCAATCCGTTGATTAAGATCAAATGCCCCTGATTGGATAGGAAAAATGTTAGACTTGGGAAAACTTCCAAGATATTACAAAAGCTCGGTTCATGCCAGATGTAGCTCAAAGCACTTTATGATTTCCTTTTTACCAACTCTCAAACAAGATCACCTTGGTTTGTCCCCAATGTCTAGCAAGATATAGGATATGAATGATGGATTTGCAAGCTAATGGATTAGAGATGGAAAGGCCATGATGGATGAAGCATGTGAATGTAACCCGTAGGACTATCTCCTCAAGAGTACCCAAGCTAAGGAAAAATGATATAGCAATGTGAAGCATGTTTTTGGATAATCCATGGAAGCTAATGATGCAGTGCTAGATAGCTTATAGGATAACGATTTGCTATCATGAAAATGAGGGATCCAAAAGAAGTGGAGATGTCAATAAGTTCTTGATAATAAAAAATTTTGTACTTTAATTTCTTCATTTTGATCAAGACCAAGGGGTCAATTTGGGTAAGATGTGGATAAGATAACACAATCTAGATAAAGGGGTGATTGAGGTTATGAAGGGATGTTTTGGGATTATGGAAAGACTGTCAAGGAATAATGAAGGTGAATTTGGGATAAGCAAGATCATGATAGGGTAACACGAATGCAACAAGTACATAAGCTGATGGAAAGGATAATGGATGTCAAGATACTAAATGCACCATTTGTGTGATGATATTATTCACCTTCATGGAATTAAGATAAGATAGCCACAATTTAACCTAAATACAAAGAAAATCTACTTTAAACTAGCAACTATAATCTATATTATCTCATAGATCTCTAGAAAGAAGTGGTAAGTGAGCTCTCAGTTGCAAATCCTCACTAGTGACACCTCTAAAACAAGAATAATGCTGCTATGATGCTACTAAATGCTTATTCTATGATGAATTCATGCTTAATCTAGCTCAATTGATGAAATTATGATACTAAATGCTCAAGAATGCTCAAATTGCTCTTAGAAATGATCTCAATTGACTATAGTAACAATGCTTTTCAATTGAAATTATAAGATGGAAATGCTCTTCAAAATGCTTCATACTTATAGTAATTTCCCAAGGGTAGGGGGTGGAGTGAAGTATTCATGATTATCTCATGGTTGAGTCAAAAACTTTGCATTGTTCATAAATGGGGGGACAAATGAGGGGACAAGCCTTTAAATGGTTTCAAATGTTTGGACAATTTGCAAATGTGAGTGATTTATGTCTTTATGTCCTCCATTTTCATTGGTTGATCACTTTGTTGAAAGAAAATAAGGATTATTAATTCAATTATTTAATTAAATTTAGCCATGCATGGGTAATGGGTTCATTTTGATTTTTGATTAAAACAACTAATAATTAATTGATTAAAATCAATTATATAGTGATTTTGCCCCTTTTTATGCTTCATTTAATCATTTAACATCATTATTTAATTTCTCCTTTGCTTTAATTAATTTTTGTCCAACTTTATTTAATTATGTCCCTTTTTAACGATTTAATCCCTTTTTTGATTAAAAAGTACTTGTCCAATTTTACGCGTCTACACTATCTACGCAAGATAAGTTCTTGTATTGTTCCCCTTTTGAAAACTATTTTGGGACAGTTTTGATTGTAAGAGCAGTGTGCTCACCACCTTTAACCAGGTGTTTTGTATGCCCCTAACAGGGTTTTTGTAATCCTCTAACAAGGAAATGTACTATGTAATAATTAGCTCCTAACAGGGACATTATATTTTAGTACATATTTGTGGGTACCATCCCCACCGGGGTTTTCCCTTTAACCAGGGTTTCCTCGAGAACAAATCACGATGTTATGAGTAATGTGTTATGCTTATATGTTTTTTTTCATTTCTGCATTACTTTGGATTGTTTATAATTGTTTGAAGTTAAAATCAAAGTTCTGTAATACTGATTCACGCCCCCTCTCAGTATTACCTAATCCTAACATAAAGATGTTACTCGATGAAGGGATTTATACAAAGAACTTATTAGGGTTCACCCTGATTAAGGGATTTGAATATGCTTCACAATATTAAATCAATGATCTATAACAACACTTTATGTTTGATTAGATCATACCTATTACCCTTTCCTCTACTCAATTGTTGAACCTTTCTTTGTCTTTGACTTCTTGTGACTATAGCTCCTCTCAGAAGATATCTCTCTCCTGCTCTAAATATTCAGCAATGCTTCTTATGTATCCTATGACCTGTATTTATAAGAAATTAATCTTATTAAAAATACTTCTCACAGTTCCGCCAAGCTGTAAACTCACCCATAAATCATGCATGCGAAAAATCTTGCAAAATGATCTTGAGTTTACCTTGAAACACTTGTAGAAGAAATAAAGCTAAATCTAGTTGAAAAGCTAACTTCAGCTTCAACTATGAATGCTCTGTATAATCTGGTGTTAACTGAGACCGCTCTGCATAATCTGGTTCGGATTATCATGCACTCAACTGGTAATAAATTTGTACCCAATTTGTCATACCTTCCCTGTATGACTCATAAGACCAGTTGAAAACAATTAGACTGGTATAAGCATGACTAGAAAAGTACATCACTTGCCTGTTTGCTCTACTGGTGCACACTTAAGAGTACTGGTACTTGTTTAGTCTACTGGTGCTTTGGTGGGATTGTTGTTTGCCTCTGACTTTACCAATGAAAACTTAAATATGTCAACAATCTTCCCCCTTTGGCATTGGTGGCAAAAACATCACTTGTGTCACCTGTGAATCATCATATCACCTATAGACCTTCTTATCTAATTGTAACATACATTGTTTCTCTAGTCATTTGTCTGATCCTCTTCCATCTTATTTCTTCACATGATCTACCTGGTATTTGATCCTCTTCTTCTCACAACTCACCATCTGATCTTCTTCACTTCCTCGTTGTATCTGATCTTCTTTCCCCTTTTGCCTCCACAAGTCAAAGGGTGGTCTCTTTTGAAAGTTTTGCCTTTCATATTTGTATCTGATTGAAAATATCCTTGTATATTTTCTTTTCTAAATCAAGGAATGGCTTCCATGTACTTGTTACATGGTCCAAGTTCTTTTTAGCTACCTATAGTGAGACAATTATGTTCTCCATGTCTTCCACAATTTTGTAATCAGGTTCCTTTTTCAGATTATCTTCATCGATTGCAGTTGTCTGCATTAGATCAAATGTAAGTGCAATAAACAATTGGAATCCAATGAGATCTTTAAATCACTTTGTTTTCTCTTTTGATGCTTTTCTAAGAATAAGTGCAAGACTGGTCAATTCCTTGTTGTAATTGGTTACAGAAGAGGTCTTTGCATCAAACTTAGATGAAAGAACCTTGATCTCTTCTAAAGTCTTGGATTTTTTCTCAGTAATATCTTGAAGAAAGTCTTAAAAGTTTGAAGTGCTTGAGATCAGTCTTCCTGCTTCCTGTACCAGCTACATTAGCTCATTAATTTTTGCAGATACAGTTACCTTCAGTTCTTTGACCTGTTTGTGAAGAATTTCAACCCGCTTCTTCTCGTAGTGATCAATGGTTATTGTCTCTGGGTCAGTGACATATTCTCCTATTGCTCATGCTATTATCTCCAATTGATCAATAACAAGTTCATCTTCATCAATATTTGCATCTGATACAAAGTTGTACAAGATATTTCTCACACTAGAGAGGACCATATCTTGTTTCCTCTTAGTGAGCTCTTTCAGTTGTCTTGTTGACATCTTTCTTATGTCAACTACAATATCACTAACTTTACTTTTCTTTGATTATGAATTTTTAGCAAAAGTTAGTTTTCTTTTCAATGTAGATGAGCTTGGAATATCTATCGGTTTTTCTTGTGTCATTTTCTCTTTTGTTGGCTTCTTTCTTCTTTCTTCTCCTCAGTGGAGCTCTTTGATTCCTTCTTGAACCAAATCTTATTGACTTCTTTTTCAGTCTCTTTTCTCATGTTACTTTTTTGGTTGGGAGACAAGGTCTTCTTTACCAATTTGGTCGATCCTTTTCTTTTGTTCATTGGTTGGTTCTTGCATTTCTTGACCAGATGCCCAATCTTGTTACAGTTGTAACAAGTCATTCTGGTTGCTCCCCATGGATTTACCCTTCTTTCCTTGTTCATGGATGAGTGACATCGAGAGTTTCTATGGTCAGATGTTCCATAGCTAGCATAGTTGGTTATGCTCCGGTTTGTGTTCCTATTATGGAATACCGGTCTCGGTGGAGATTTGAATGCCATGGTTTTGGATCTGCATTCATCTGCTTTGTGTCCAAACTTGTTGCATGCATAGCAGTAACCTTTGAAGCTTCCCCTGCTTCCACTAGACACATTGTTGGGACGCGACCTGCACTCAAAGGTCTTGTGGGCATACTTGTAACAATTTCTACAATAACTGTTAGAAGTGAATGGTTTCACTGGTGCATTTTTACAATCATTTGTTTTATGAACCGGTTTACCACAATGATTGTAAGAGGTTTTGAAAGTCTTCTTACCTTTATCTTTTATCGGTTTCTTTTTTTCCTTCTTCCCCTTGTTGACTTTAGAGGATTCACCAGTTTCATTGATGCTTTGACCGGTGTACCCAAGTCCTGTGGGATCCTTGTGATTTCTTTGAGCCTTCAATTGCTCATCAAGTTTTACTGAGCTTTCATTGTACCTTTCAAGTGTATCATTTCTCTCTTCAAGAGTCTTAAGTTGTTCCTTTAGTTGATACATTTCAATATCCAGCCTTTTGCATGCATCATCTTTATCATGTAGGTTCTTTTGCATAATATCATTTTCTTGAGTTACAATCTGCATGTCTTCTTGAAGTTGTAAAACAACAAGATCACTTTCTCTTACCACATCTTCTACTAGATTTATTGCTCTATCAGAGGCTGCTAGTGTTTTCACAACACTGTTCCTTTCATCTTCTACTTTCCTCTTTTCTTCAATGATTTCAGTTATTCTTAGAGCATTAATTTCCTGCTCCCTTTTTAGATTTGAGATCTAATTAGTTAGACTCTAATTTTTCTCTATAACTTCAAAGACTGCTTCATCAAATCCACTTTGTCCAGACAGTTCCTCAATTGTTTCATTTCTCTCGCTTAGTTGCAGAGCCAACTCCTTTCTTTTTTCAAGGGACCTCCTCTGTCTATTCTCAAGAGAGACAATTATACCATTCACATTCTCAAGCTATTTTTGATACTTGTATCCCTCCATGATCTTTTACTCAAGCGGTTAAGCTTTATATCTTTGGGAACTAAAGGGCTCTGATACTAATTGTTAATCTTAACCGGTTATTGAGAGGGGAGGGGGGGGTGAATCAGTAATACAATTTCTATTCCAAATTTAGCCTTATAAATTTATTCTTACATAATTAAAAGAATATAATCAAAACTCATAAGCAAAAATAGAAATAAATAGGTCACCACAATATATACATGGAAACCCTTGGTTAGAAGGAAAAAACCATGGCAGGATAGAACCCACAACTTTACTACTGCACTAATAAAGGTGCTATGTTAAGAGCTTACAAAGCACTAGTAAGAGGACTTTAACACCAATAAAGATGTTACCTGGTGAAGGGATTTATACAAAGAACCTATTAGGGTTCACCCTGATTAAGGGATTTGAATATGCTTTACAATATTAAAGGAATGATCTATAATGACACTTTTTGTCTGATTAGATCATACTTGTTACCCTTTCCTCTGCTCAGTTGTTGAACCTTTCTATGTCTTTCACTTCTCGTGATTGTAGCTCCTCTCAGAAGATATCTCTCTCCTGCTCTAAATATTTAACAACACTTCTTATGTATCCTATGACTTGTATTTATAAGAAATTAATCTTATTAAAAATACTTCTCACAGTTTCGCCAAGTTGTAAACTCACCCATAAATCATGCATGTGAAAAGGATTGCAAAATGAACTTGAGTTTACCTTGAAACACCCGTAGAAGAAATAAAGCTAACTCTACTTAAAAAGCTAACTTCAACTTCAACTGTGAATGCTCTGTATAATTTGGTTATAACTGAGACCTCTTTGCATAATTTGGTTCAAATTATCATACACTCAACCAGTAATAAACTTGTACCCGGTTGGTCATACCTTCCTTGTATGACTCATAAGACCGGTATAAGCATGACTAGCAAAGTACACCGCTTACCTGTTTGGTCTATCGGTGCACACTTAAGAGTACCGATGCTTGTTTAGTCTACTGGTGCTCTAGTGGGATTGATGTTTGCCTCTGACTTTACCAATGAAAACTTAAATATGTCAACAACAATATAATCTACTAACTTCCCTATTATACCACTCTTGTGTTCTTACTGTAACCATACCACTAATAGGAGGAGATAAGTCTACCTTTCTACTAATATAACTATTTGTATATGAAAGAGATTAATATCTACTCTTCCTTTATATATCTCTGGTTCCTAATTTCTAATATTCATCAAATTGCTATTCATATCTTCTCTTCTTATATGTGGGGGGCCTTGAAATTGTTAGTTCTCAAGCAAATTAAGTTGAATAGCCTCATCAGCCATTTGAAAACTTTTAGAATACATTGATAGTAAAATATCCTTGATATTTTTAACCTTATGTTTCATCGCCAACCTTTTTCCCATAATTTCACTCATCCATGTTGTTGATTGCTCTTCCCTCACCACTTTTGACCTTCCATTGGTAATAAAATTGCCTAATTTGTTTCTTTGATATTAATATAAGGCCCAAAATAATCTCCATGAAAATACCAAGATATACTCATTTGGTAGGGTTTTAACCATGGTTCCTATTTCCATATTGTTCCTACTTCTTGAAGAGGTATGTGCTATGACTTGCCTTTTGTTATTGTTTATATGTCCCCTTATAAAAGATGCCTCCAATTGTTGAACTTCACTTTCCAATTCCTCAACTTCTAGAAATAAGACTGATATCCTTACTTTCTTAGTTAGGAGTATATCCATCTTGACTACAATCAAATCCATTGGGTCCAAATTCTCTGCTCCCTAACCGACATTTCCATTCATAGGACATATAATTGCCAAATGATTTGTTAAGTGACATTCACTACATACCAATTCCACCTATTCAATTTTTTTTTATCCATTCCCCATATTTTGATATAATCTTGAAGGAGGGGGGAAGGTTTTCTTGTGTCAATTAATAAATATACTCTAGGAAGAAAATTTAGGTTTTTGAGGAATAAAGGATCAAATTTTAAAAAGATTCCCAACTTGTTACCTATGATTTCTAAAATTGTCAAATCTCTACATTCCAAAGGAAGATTGTGCAATTTGCACCCACATCAAATTAAATTTAATATTATGATTTCCTTTCTTGAAATTAGGTGACCAAACTTGCATATTAAGGCCTGAAGTCTTATAAAACCAACTTTTTTCTACGAAAGTTTTCTCTTTTTCCTCTTTTGATTTAAGAATAACTATAAAAAACCCTTGAACATTATCTAACAATGCTACTTCATTCACATCTTTCCAATTTTTATCAGTCCATCTAGACAATTCTTTTTAAAAAATGGGTAAGTTCTAGAACTTACAAATAAAAGAAAGTTGATTAAGATCTTTGATGTGAGCATTTAGTGTTTATTTTGAGAAGATAATGATGAGATGCTTACTTTGTGGAGCCAAATTTCAAGATTCTACTATTGATAGCCTATGAGATCTCGTTTCCTAAAGATCTACTATTTCCTCTAGGATAAACCTCCCCTGCATCCCAGAGTCATCCTTCTCCTGTGAATGTCTTCACTAATTTTCTCTTTAACTAGTGAGCTTTGAATCTCATCATGCTTTTCTTGAGTTTTTCTAACCCAACTCTTTCTAGTGACAATACCATCTTTCTAATTTCTAATAGTAGTTGTATGGCTCTTCCTTATACCCATAACATTTCTCCAATTATGAAGGTTTTGTAGGGGGGCAAAGCCCTAAAATGCTTTTGTCGAATGAGATTTTCTAGGAAGATTTCTCCATATCTACTTTCTTTTGTGTTCCGATCATAAAAAAAAAATCTATTGAAATAATTGTTGTTTGAAAAGACCATGTCACGACACTCTAGATGCTAATCTTTACAAACTCTTATATATATATATATATATATATATATATATATATATATATATATATATATATATATATATATATATATATATATATATATATATAATTATTTGACAAATGTACTAATGTGTGGCATTCTTTTATTATACATCATTTATTTTGATTTTCGAGGATATTCATTTAATTATTTAATTATTCTGAGATGGATTATTTTGATTATTCCGTGATGAATTATATTGTCCTCTTTTACCATCTAGATTTTCAATTAAAGTTCATTCTTTTATATTCATCATACATTATTGTAATTTAGTGGATTTCTATGAGATAAAATTATTTTTTAGACTTCGAATATTATTTAAAAATCCTAGTATTCGTCAAACCACTTTATAAATAGATAATTTTAATATTGCTAAGGTTTTAAATAAATTGTTAAATACTTAAAAATAATAATAATGATATATGCAATTTGAAATAAGGGAAATATTGATAAGTAAATTAATATAATCCTTAACAAAATAAATATTAGCAATATATAAAAGATGATGAAAGTAAATATTTACATATAATATAATATATATACAATAATAATAATTTAAAAATAACAATAAATTTAAGATGATAAATAAAATAAATTATAAACTATACCTAAATATTACCTCTCATATTTTCTTTAGTATAATGTGAACAAAGTTCATTCACGACAAAATGCAGAGGAAGAGAGTTGGCACAAAAGAAACATTTGTGTGCAGGTTAGAGAGTATACGCGCCCAAATGGAATGGAGGAAGAACATAACCAAGCAATGTGGCTGGAAAGGAATAGACCTCTGAGGTATACAACCAACGTGGAAGGCTTAGAAAGTTAAAAATCTGATTTGAACCATTATAAAACAATTTTCCACTGCCATGCTTTCATCGACTGGGAACAACAATAAAAGGGAACAAATGGAAGAGAAAGGGATTGCCGGGAAGAGAGCAGCGGCTGGAAGTAAGCCTATAGCTCTAAAAAAAATTTTGGGGGGGGGGGGGCGGGGCTAGTGAAATCTAGATTTAGAATTGAAAAGATATGATTGCATAAAACTACGCCATTGTATGTATCCTCTCTATTATCTGATTGTGGGCATTTGCAAGAAAAGCCAGGTATGATTTTCATATTTCAACCCTTGCTTCCAATTAAAATGTGGAAGATATTTTTACCTTGTGGTATTTTTATTAGTTTATTTCTTTACCAAATTGGAAGCCATTGTCCTATTAGTGGTTGGAATGACACACGAGCATGTTTTGTTTGAACTGTTGGAAAAATATTCATGGACTAGAAGAACCTCCTACTTGCACAGTGCCATGTCTTTTAATTGTCATTTTATTTCACATAAGTAGAAACTATGGCTTTGTTTATTTCAATCATTCTTGGTATATATGCAATGCTGGGTTAAAAACTGACATGGGATAGTTGGAAAAGAAAAGAAAAGAGGATTTGCTTTAAAGATATCATTTTGAAAATAATACTCTTTTAGAAATATATGTGTATGTTCTGGCCTGTTTATACCTACATGACCTTCGGCACTGATGTGGTTATATTTGATGATATACCTTGGAATTATATAATTGTGTTTGATAATACACTTTGGTACTGTTGTATCTGTATATAATGACATTCAGAATTTTATAAATGTTGGTTGTATTAAATCAGATTAACCCACCAAATAGAGGCTTCACCCTCTACCATATTCATCTTTGATCTACAACTGACCTCTTTGTTATAGCTGCTATCTACAACTTAGATTTAAAGTAACCATTCTATGTAACTTCTGGGTATTAGACAGTCTATGTATTCACTTCTATATTCTGTATCAAATCTGAAACTTATATGACAGCCTATCGAAACAATGATTGAATGAAAATAATTTGATTTATTAGACAAGGAACCAAAATTAATTTTGAACCATGGTATAGTTCAGACCCTTTTATTGCCATTCATCATTGTTGTCTTCACTGGTCAAGAAGTGGTATAAAGCTAAGCACACACACAGTTACATATGTGTGTATACAAAGAACAAAACCTCTTGAAATAAACATATTATGCCTGCGGTACTGAATGCTTGCCATATAATAGGAATGCTTGGTTCTATGTATTATTTAAATATGAGTAGATTTGTTCTTGTATCTTAGTTGTCTAAGAATGACTGCTTGATTAGTAACTCAAATGAACAAGCTATCTCATAAATTTACAATTAAATGATATTGTTTTAACAAGTTGGCTCATGATAAACATATGGGGAACTCATGTGAAGGAATATAGGGAAAACAAATGTTGTGAGAGGCACATAAGAACTTAGGAAAAGCTAGTTTTGTATCAATTAAAGGTGAAGAAGTAGGATCCATGCGCATAGGTAAAATTTTATACATGGTTGATATTTATAGTAAATAACTCAGGATTCCGTCTAATTCACCCGAGTGGGTGTATGCCGACAAAGAACTATTTGGGAATGGGTAATCCTTTGAAAAGGGTTTCATTCTCACTATGGTTACATCAAAACAAAGTAGAAACCAAAACTACATACTACGTTAGTGCGAACGGTGCAAGGGCCTTGATCCTATGGATACGGGTATGTAGGCAGCCTGGTAGGTGAAGGATACCTCCAGTGCATAGGTACCTTGGACATAATTAAGTGGTTTCTTGTTAATAGTCAAGTCAAAATGCAAGCTTCTAAATTTATTAAAATAAGAAAAGAATGATTCTCAGGAAGGTATCTATACCCGGCCGGATGCTCGAAAGATGAGAGGGGGTATAGAACTTAAAATTAATCTCGGTGGTCTGCACCTGGCCGTAAGCCTGAAATCCAAGGAAGGGTGCAAATCTTATTTTATAACCTTGCTAAGAACCTTGGCATAGTCTTGGGCAGATTGTGAAATCTCTTGCAAGCTACTCTGGACCCGGATGGTCCCGAAGAGTGTAAGTCTCTGATTAGAGCGTTAAGTATTTCCTATCCTTATGAACCCATCCGGGATGGATGGATGAATGACTTTTATGTCACTTACTACATCCTCTAACCCGCACGGTTAGAGATTGGGTCCGGATGACCCCTTCGTTTGCCCAGGACAAAAGAGCCCGGATGGCTAAGTGGAAATTTGTCCTAGATGGACTCTTTAAAAGAAATTCTCCTGAGCAATCAATGACTAACTTTATCAAATAAAAAATATAGCTTTGTAATTCAAGTTGATATATTATTAATGAATCTTCTAGTTTTTTTGTCATTTTAATTCTTAGGATAGGTTGGTCCTTACAGACCACACCCATATCTTGATTTTGGGGTCTTTCTACTTGAGATTTCCTTCTAGGCTCCAAATCTACATTTTCTCTCCCAAAATGTAAGATCTCATTCCTTTCTTGAATATTTCCCAATGTTGGGTTGTTCATAACTTTTTTGGCAAAGGGGGATTGATTGGAACTCTTGAGCCCGTTGTTGGCAAGATTGGAATATTGTTGGTAAAAGTCAACATCCTCTCTTTTCCCCTTTTTCCAGAGCTTTACATTTCGATACTTGACACTTTTACTTTGCCTCTCATGTTTTTCAATAGCTCTAGGTCTTTGTCACTCATGATTTGAATGAAAAAAATTCTCCCTGAAATCCTCTCTGAAACACCTCATTGCAATCTCCCTTCTAATACCTTCTATAAAGTTTTCACTTTCCTAGCCTTATGCTTTGTTGTGATAGCTAGTGTGAGTTCTCTTTGGAAAGCTTTTTATCTTTGTCCAAAGGCATGATGGAAGATGAGAGCATTCATGTTTGAGATGGTGGTCATCTTGTTTCTTTTTATAGGTATCTTGATGAAGCACATGGAACGGTTTGATTACTTGATGTTAAATGTAGCTTAGGTAAATTGTTCCTTATTCATGTTTAAAACTACTTGTTATCCCTCATACAATATATACAACAAGTAGAAGAATATTATAAATTATGTATTGTACGCCTTATATGATATTTAATTATTTATCATATATATACTGCACCTAAGAAGTATTTGCATCACTAAGAATTATTCTACAAATGATACATGACACATTCAAAGCTCCCTTTGATTCCAAAAAAAAGGTATTTGGAATCTTCTTCTTCCACACTATTATCCTCTTCGCCTGCACTCTAACTTGTGATTGAAATCTACTTATTTCTTTGCTTGGTGTTCTCGTAAACAACTTTACCCCTAAGGTAAAAATAAACATTACTACTGCACCATATCCTACTGGTGTAAAACCTTCCCCTGGATAAAATCACCACTGGAAATGAAAATTTAATATTTTTAAATATGCATATTTATCTTCACATTAAAATCTTCCGAGAATGAACAATTTTCTCTCCAGTATTGGTATCTGGCACTTTGATCCACAAGATTCCTCTAATGTCTATCATCCATATTTGACATTTTGTCAAATATTTGGCTTGAATCTAAGTTCCTATTATTTGCATCATCAACATCAAGTCACTAAAACATTATATGTTTATTTTCTTCCTTACCCCATCCTACAGTCTGTAGCTGTTCATAATTAGATTTAATACTCCCTTTCTCTGATCTGATATTTGCATTTTTTATTGTAAAATCCATCTCCCAATCCTGAACATACCTTCACCAGAGATTCTTCTTGCATAATTACCTAGAACACTGCACTTTTGCTTCCATAGCATCCTAAATTTAGAGTATCAACTCTAGTAGCAAGAATTGCTTGAAGAGTATTTGTGGGAAAGTCTCTGCCTCCTATTTTCTTCCTTTTTTTAAGTAGACAAATCTTACAGGCCAGTCTGAGAAAGCCTACAAGTAGTAATGAATCCCCCATATCCAGAACCAAAAGCATTTGCATCATACTCATACCCACTTATACTTATTTTATCATTAAAATCACACTTTATTCCATTCAAATGTGAATCTTCCTCCATTGAAGTTGAGACCTCTTTGAGAAGATGGAGGAGGACCTCCCTCTGCCAATCTGGGGTTGTCTAGAGAGTCATAGTCACTATGACGTGATCCAAAAACAAGTTCGAATACAAATTTTTTTAATATTTAGTAGCTGAAACTAGGTCGTCAAGAATATAGAAGAAGAATAACTATGAGATGTTAACCCACTCCAACGCACACCTTGCTATTTTTATTTGCTTCTGCTACTAAATGGCAATAACAAAAACTATTCGTTAGGGAAAAGGATCAGTAGTGGCTATAGTTAATTTCGTATATTTAATTGAGGTAGCAAATGATATTAGGTTTTTTTGATTTTTTAAAGTTGTTTCTGTAACTGCTTAAGCTAAGGTTTTGGCTTTTGGCCAATAACGATTCACTCTACAAGAGACGTTATGTGTACAAGGGTAAAAAAAAAAAGTGTTGACTGATAAAAGACCTCCATTGCATCAATAATGGCTTACTTAAATCACCACAAATCACTAATACTTGTGGACAAATGTCCCAATAGTGGTTCACAAATCTCCAGTAGTGTTGCACGAATAGGCCAATCATGAATCAAAAAAATTAATAAATGATCAACTATTGATATATAAATAATCCACTCCTGGTAATTTTATTGTGTGACAATGAGTGAATGGTTATTGGACCCCAAGCCACTACTAGTCTCTTTCTCTTATTCTTGACTTCATCTAACTCTGTTAACACCCATTGTAAACCAGCACAATATCCATGGTAAAAAAAGACAAACAAAGGGAAAAATGTAATTCTGTAGTTATAAGGGAAGAGCATAGTCTATGTTTCAATTACTCTCCACTTCTTATTTATCTAATTTTTTAATTATTAACTTTTAAGAAACCAAAAATATGATAATTAGAAGTCTATTAATAAATATATCATTGACAATAGTCCCACTTATATGGCTGGAACATTTGTGCATAAGTATTGGCAACTTTTGAAGGGATATTTGTAGCAAGTATTGACAATTTTTGAAGTGGTTATAGTGCAAGGTTATTGAGACATTTTTATTAGCCAATAGGCTATATTACATGAAGTTTCACCCAAAATATGTCTGACGCTAAAACCACTTACCATTTGATATTTTTTTTAATACTAGAAACTGCTCATCGATCAATGATTTTTCTGATAGGATCAAATCTTACAACTACAAAATCTTTTCAAATTTGTATCTATATAATTGTATCAAATCAAATTTCACAGAATCATATCAATCATATCAAATCTTACAGCTATACAAAATCATTTCAAATCTTACAGCTATAAAATCGTATCAAATCTTACAGCTGCACAGAAACATAACAAATTTGCAGCCATTAAAGGGGTCTCAAATATTGTTTGTTGCACTTCATCCTCAACACTCGTAAACAGACTGCAAACTATAGAAAACAAGCTTGACATAATAGATGCCTTTGAGAAGAAACTCCATTACTGCAGCTGCTTTAGTTTTCCTTGGATGGTACGTCAATTCATGGATTAGTGGGTAAGTGAATTCGGGCTTCCCCTGCACAACTTTTCAAAATAGGACAGACATGAATTCCACCAGGATGACCGCCACAGTTGATTCAACTGCAGTGCCATTAGAGAGTGTGAGTCCTTCCTTGGGCTGCAATTCAAAATGGCCTTCTCTCTTGAGCGCCTCCATGGAATCCATCTCCTCACTTCGTTCTGTCACAGCTCTGGAATTAGAGTGCTTGGTGAGAAACCCTGCCATGTAGGACAACGGGCCATGTAGATCACCAGAAGCTGTGATAGTTCTAGTCCATGAGCTTTTGCAGAGCCTCCAGAATGCCATTTTCTTCCTCAGATGTGGATGAATTGATTAGACAATACTGTTTATAGGGTTTTCAGAATAATTATTTTGAAGGTTTTTTAAATTAACTGGTGCTGAGTAGCTGAGTATCATAGTTTGGCCATTCTTTAATTTATTTGAACCTTGCTTTCATCCCCACACTTCCTCAACATGGAAAAGGAAAAGGTGATCCAGATGCTCCTATTCCCAGGATCTTGGAAAGTTGTTGGCACATTCTTGAATCTGATAAGTATCACTAACAATTCATTTATTCGTAATTTCATAGTAGCTTGGAAAAGTCACTGGTGCTTTCTTTAGTATGATAAATATGATAAATTGATAAACATAATACTTTATTAATGATACCTAAATGAATCTTGTAAGTGCCATCAGATTTCATGACCGCTGTCAAAGATTGTTGAAGATCATTTTTCATGGTTATACATTTATATTATATAAAGTTATGGAAGAATTATAAACTTTTGCAAAATTTGAATATCAAGGAACAATAGTTTTTAATAAAAGTAAAAAATAATTTAATTTTTCAATTAGGCAGGAGCCTGAAATTTGTGCAAGAATTGGGTCTTTTCCACCAGAGATACTGTACTATGCATCTTTAACTACTTATGTCTAACCTTAAGATTTATGTTTGTAATGGCAGGGGATGGATCTAAGGCTCGATGAGCTTAGGAAACTTTATTTCGAGTACTCAAAGGTGAAAGAATCAGTTATTCAAGGTATATTTTCAAAATGATCATTTCTTTTACATCAACAATTCAGGCATAATGTCTTTGCATATTTGAGGTGACAATATCAAGACAACATCTAAGTGCTTGGACTTCTGCAATTTGAATTGACCCCCTACTTGTCCCCAATTGCCCCCTGGCAATGATGGTGTTCAAACAACACCTGTTGCTCTCTCGTGGCCCACTCAAACTTCGATAACTATTTGGTTGTGTTGGTCTTGAGTACATGGAAGCATAAGTTCTTGAGCTTGGTGTGATTTTCTTTGGACGGGTCCAAATATGAGAGCAAATGATAACCACCCAATAAAATGGTGTCCAACAAAATTAAGACACAGTGATTAGGAAACAGGCAGTTGGGCGGTTCACTCTAAATATTTCTCAATGCGCTTTTTGAAGGAAGCATCTACCCCTTCATGAAATAGTCAAAATGGTCTGTAGTTGTTTTGATTGCAAGGAAGCCATAGCTTCCAGGGATCTGATTACAATAACCTAAATTGCAGAGCAGAAAGAAAGATTGACATAAATTAGAAGAAAGTGGGGTGCTTCCATATATATTCGTGGCAGAAGTTGGAACGGTCTGGGAGAAAAAATGTATTAAATTAAATGGTCGGAGACGGTCGGTATGGCCTATTCGTGTTTGAACAAATGCCCACATTTCCAATCAATCAACTGAAACTTTCAGAAGGCAACTTCCTAGTTGAAAATATTTTATATATTATTTATTCGACTAAGTAAATCTCAACGTTTAAAAAAAAAAACATCGTGGAGAAAACTATTTTCTTTATCAATGGTTGTGTTATTTTTGTTTTTGTTTTGTTTATACTTTTCACGCCTATATTTATCTTCTATCTCAGTATAAATATTTCAATCTTTAGGTTCATTTATTTAATAAATGAAAAATTAGTTTTTCTTTTATAAATGTTTATTTCATATTAATTCGAATAGTTTAATTTTTGTCATTATATTTAATATATGAAAAATTGGTTACTCTTTCATAAATGTTAGTTTCATATTACTCCAAATAGTTCAATTTCATATTATAGTATTTAATAAATGGAAAATTGATAATTCTTTTATAAAAAATTATTTTATATTTCTTATAGGCTTAGAAAACATAATAGGGAAACTATTTAAATTTAAAATTTAAGTTTTCATATTTTTATACATTATATTTAATAATTTTTTGAAGCACTTATAAGATTCACTTTATTTAAAAGTCTTGTAATTTTATTTTTTGATATAGAGATTGATTTTTGTCCATTGAACTATGAGTTAAATCATCACCTAGTTAGAGTACCTAAATAAATAGTTTTGTACAACTTATTGAATTTTATTGTTGATGTGTTATGACCTACCATCCATTTCAACTTCCAATGAGACATGGAATTCTTCATGAATCTTGTGTAACTCTTTCTATTTTTAACATATTATGTAGCAAGCTTTTATAAAGGAGTTACCAATTATTTTTAACTGGAAATATATTAGAGATTATGACATATCTTTTGGTGGAGATTTTAAGAGGGATATTTATGAATAATATTAATTATTATTTGCTGGAGAAGAGGAGAATTGAAACTTGAAAGTAAAACTTGATCTTGTACTTCTATGAAATTCAAGCAATCTCTTCAATTCAACATCTCATATTTTATACATCAAAATTTTGTCAAAACATTTTGGGCACTTATTTTATTTTTTGATGTAGATATTAGAGATATTTTACTAAAGCTTAAAGAAGCTAGATTATTATTCATTGGACTATGAGTTAAACCATCACCAAGTTGGGGTGCCTAAAATAAATATTTTTGTAGAATTTATCTAATTTTTTTCTCATACGTTATGACTCCAACTCAAGCAACATGGATGCTAACAAATTTCGTGGTAACATTGGCCACTGCATTTTCTTAAAGTCTCCAAAGCTTTATGTTTTGATAAATTCGTGTTAATTAGCAACAATTGCATTTTCTACTTCAATCCTTTCAAGTTGTATTGCTTGATCAAATTTATATTTCAATTTGTAAACACTTTAAGTGTTTCCTCTAACATGATCCTTGATAGAGGACTAAGATTCTACAAATTGAATGAAGAGATGCCAAAATCATAACCAACCAACCAACCAGAACTAAAGAAAAAAAATCAACAAATTATTTTTTGTCTTTTTTTTCATTCTAAAGTAGTTGTACTTGTATCTGTTAATGAAGGCACTGATTTTGTGATTTCATATATGGTTGTTCCTAGCACCCTTAGCTTTAATGGCATTCTACACTCCAAAAATATGAGTTAGAAGTAAGTTGAATGATCTACCCTCCATGCTCGGGATTAGAGATGAACCATCTGGAGTTTAAATCTCATGGCCACCCACTTCTACATAAATTTTTTATCAAGTGTTAAATGAGTACACTACTAAGGGCTTATTTGACATGACATTTCCCACTCTTTTCCAAAATGAAAATACACTACCCATGCAACCTTGAGCCAGGGAAATGCAACTTCATAATATACCTTACATCCTATGTGATTTCATGATAACAATTTTGGGAAACATCCATGCTTTAGATACTTCCTTCTAAACCTTATGATGTGTCATCATAGTCAATCTCTTGCGATTTTAATCATTAAATGAAAAGTAGAAGACAATATACCAAACACTATTGAAGACATTCGGTCCCACTTAACTAACCTACCAAACAATCAATTTGCAGAAGAATGATGCATTTTGGTTCTACCTTACAAGGGGCACACTCGTATTGGAATAAGTGTTACACTAATCTAACAAATTTATGATCACCCAAATAGGTACTCCAACATTCTTCTTCACATTAAGTACAACTGACACAAACTGCCCATGATCTACACAGTGTTCTTTCACAAAATGATACTTCTTCATTACTCTCAAACAAACAATGCACATATAACTTGATTAGAAATACCCACACAGCATCACTATATCTACATCAGTGGTTCACAATCTTTCGTTAAGAGGTCATTGAGAAGCTCATGGATGCAACTAATTATAGGTATTGATATGAATGACAAAATTGAGGTTCTACACATATACATTGATTCATTTGGATTAAAAACGCATCAAACATGGATGTATTAGACTAGGAAAACACTATCAAAGTAAATAGAGAAAAATAATTCTTTGACAGATAAGTCATTTCTCAGAACCCTCGCTCTATATTTGAAATAGGAAACATGATACATAGAATTCCAACATATGATCTATGCCCACTAAACACATCAAATATTTTCTACCAATCCTTACGTTGATTATGAAGAGTTGGTTAATTGTGTACTAAGACACACCAAATGTACTGAAAGGAATTACCTACATAAGGAAGACAAGCATGTATAATGTAGATATAAAGAATCTTTGAAAGAATGTGAAGAATCAAATTACTATGCGATGAATCAGGACATAAATCCTTTAAACCATCTAGAAATGATGATAGGTTAAACATCCATAACCCACATATTTTATCCATATGGAGAGCTAATATAGATTGCCAACCTATCACCTTGTAACATCTTGTTCTCAAATACATTTCCACGTATGTGTCCAAAGTATAAAAAATAGAGAGTTGTGTTAATACATTGGCAAGAATTTGCTCAGATTGAAAGCTAGAAGACCACACCATAAAAACATAGAAAAAGTTCATAGCTAATCTATCCTTGCATAAAGAGATATAAGCACACAAGAAAAATGTCATATGCTACAAAAAATTACCTCTCATGATTTTCAAACACCAATTTATATTACTAAGTGTGGGTATAAAAGTGTTACACCACCTCAAACAAATAGTTGATGGTAGTGAGATACAATCTAGCTACATAAAATCCTACTTGCATCATCCAAATCACTTAGAACTGGTTACACTAATTGAATCGACAAGATATTGTATATCCCTTTAGCTCTATGCCCTGAGAATTGCCAACATATGTTATGGTTGAATTTGATAGGTACAATGGTTCACCTTGGGATGAAAGATACCCAAAAAATATTTCAATACAACCAATATCTCGAGGCAAGAATACAAAAATAACGCTAGCCACTGCATGGACTATCACTATATACACAAATCATAAGGCCTAATACTAGATAGAGACACAATTGATATAGGTAAAACTATAAGACAAGGCCACGCCTTTACAACAGTCTCCAAAGTCAAATCCCTACAAGACCTCGGTATAAAGCACACCTTCTCTTTGGGTTGCTATTACAAAATGAAAAAGAATCCATACAAAACTATTAGAAAAAAAATTCTTTCTTGCAATTGATTTTTTTTCTTATCAATTATATATTTTTCTCTTCCACAGGTTCACACCTGCTAATCAAGAAGAGGAACTAGAGAAGATTAATATTTATAAATACAATATTTTTTAATGCGTTTCAATGCATTTCAATGCTATATTTTATAAAGATGACCTACAAATAATACAGTATGACACTACTGTAACTTTAATTTGTCAAAAATGGGTGCTACTATGTAAAAGACTTCCTTCTACAATGCTACATGTTTGTAGACCATCACTTTTATACACTTCTATTTATTATCTAAGTCTTCATTTATGCTTTCAAATCAAAAACCTATTGGCATATCCCTTGCACCTCTTTTGGGTGCAAGTGCTAGTTAAGTAGGTATGGACGACACTTTGAAATGACCACTTTTTAACCAGTCATGCAAAATAAATTCCACAACATGGTTACTATCTAGAAACCATAACAATAATTATAATGTCCACTGATACACTTCTCTGTACTAATCTACCCCTTTTGTCCAGCAGAATGGTGAAATGAAGACAGTGTAGGACATATATTTTTTCATCCAAACTATTTTCATTGCAGACTTGAGTTTGTTCTTCTCCATATACTTGCGAACTAGACCCAAAACTACATGACTGGTATCATAGACAAACAACATTTCACCTTATAACATAAAAAAACTCACAGTTTGATTCAGTAGAAATACATTTGAGATGACATTTCACTTATGAATCCAATGAAATTGCCACATGTTAAAAGGAGTAAAACTCATCGCACCTTCACAAGTACACTTTTCCCATTGCTATCTGTGAAATGGCGAAATGGAATTGAGACATTATTGACTTAAATTTGAAATTAACAATAGCACATTCCACCCCTTACAACATCACCTCCATTTTGATACGTACTGATAAAAAGAACAAAGCTTCCTCTAGCCATTTAGGCCAAGCTAGTGATATATCTTCATTTGGTACAAATAAATTTGTGTTCCTATTCAAATCGTAGAAGGTTTCCTTTTCAGACTCGATGCTTCTATGTTTTTACTGTGATCTGTGACTTGCTTTGTGTGTGTGGTTGAACGTGGACCTCTAATCCAACTACACACACAACATAGTCATTACTCACACAATCAAATTATGAAAATGAGTATTGATTACTCAATTTGAAATTCATGGTGAAGCGACTTGTTGCCTTCTAATTAATCAAGGTGTTTAATTACTCTTAGATTGGAGAGTCAACAACCATAAGACCGAGTTAATACGAAGGATTTTCAAAGCTAGAAAAGATGAGCAAAACTGAAATTAATCTAGAATGAAGTGCAATTTAAACTAAGAATGGAGATGCAATTATACTAAGAGCTTGAAAGAAATATGAGATGCAAGTTTAATCTAAATAACTTGAAAGAAATATGAGATTAAACTATGAACAAGTAAGCAAATTAAACTAATATGAGAATGCAATATTATACTAAAATGAGATTAAGCTAATTATGCAATTGAAAACTTGAAAATATGAAATAGTTGAGACTAAAAATGACTATAGTTTAGTTACTCTCCAAATTGTCCTCCCTTCGAATGAAGGAGAAGGTTCAATAAATAGACAAACCCATAAGAGGAATGAAGAGTTTCTTGATTTGAAACGGTTGACCCTTCATTCCCAATTGAGACAAAAAAGCATGAATTACTTAATTAAAAGAATGTTTATTGCCACATATGGGTGACCTTTTGATTATTTTGAATTATTAATTCAAATAAGAGTGTCCATTCAAATAATTAAGCAATTTATTAATTCCTTTTATGGGTATTAGCTAAAGGGGGTAGATTTTAATTTAATTTAAAGCACTTAGGACTTTAGAATTAAATTAATTTATCATAGGGATTATTTAGCTAATAAAGTTGAAGACTTAGGAATTAATTATAGCGTGAGATTAATGCAAATTAGGGTTTTTGCAATTGACATCAAGTCAAATAAAGTCAGGTAGGAGAGAGAAAATTGCCTAGCAAAGTAGGACTTCGATGATGCAGAAATTCGAGGAATGCATCAAAATTGATTGAAATTGATAGGTGCCAATTTTGGGGTATTACATTTGCCCCTCTTTGAATTGATGTGGGAGCAGCATGTTGATTCAAAGAATAGTCTGATATGACATATGAGATTTCAAGATTATCCCCAAAACAGAGCTTAACACTCGGAAGTCAAGGTTAGGATGCCAAGACACTAAAATAGATCGAATTGCAGAACCACCTCCAGAACGAAGCATGATTCTCCGAAGTCTAAGTTAGATTGCGAATATAATGATCTAAATGACTTGAGAAGAGATTGGAATCAGGGTTAGATTGCCCCAATACCGATTGGTCAAATGATGACAGATGCAGATTTAGGACTAGTTTCCAGAATCAGGGTTAGATTGCCCCAATACGAAGCTTAGCCCTCTAAGACCTAGGTTAGATTGCCCAAATAAAAGTCTAAAAGATATTTCAAGAGCCATCTCCAGAATGAAGCTTGACTCCCAGGAATTAGGGTTAGATTGCCCCAATACCTAATGAGATTTTGAGAACCATCTCTAGAACAAAGCTTGATTCCTAAGGATCTGAGTTAGATTGCTCAGATACCTAAAATATAGATGACCAGATGACCAGATGTGAGGCACGAAGATGCCCCTAGTGAAGAGATACCCCAAGCAGTGCGAACTTTGATTTAGATCAGATTGAAATGAGACTGGTTCGACAAGATTCAAAAGATGCAATCATCCTGCCCCCTCGGGAGCAAAATCGAAAGATGACATATCAAAAGGATGATTGAAAACTAGAGGTTGCAGAGTAGAAGCAATCAAACTAGGTTTGAGAAGCTACATAAGCAAATGGAGTGATCGGGAGGTCCTGTTGACCAAGTTTGACCATGGTTGACCAAATTTGACTAGAGTTGACTTTGATGAAAAATGTTGAAGATCTCAAGAAAATGATGAAAAGATGAGGATCTGGCAGGAAGATGACGCCAGAAGACTAACTGCACAAGCGTCCGATCCCAAAGGGTCCCAGATTTTAAAATGCAATTTTGAGCTATCTAGAGATGTCAGATTTCAATTTCAATCTCGAAAATAGATTCAGAGCAGTCGATTTAGCTAAGGGTGCAATTTTTGCGCAAAACGGAGCACTTTGAAAATTAGGTCAAAAAGTTATATAAGGCATGGAGGGGTCATTTTCAAGTCATTATTCACTTTTTCTTCTTGTGATTTGAGCTCTGAGTGAGATGGAAGGAGTCCCCATGCACATGCATTGATTGAAGCACTCCCAACAACATGCCCGACCGCCAGAGTATGACCCACCTGTGAGTAGTTGATAATCTACCTTGTATTTCAATTCGTACTACTTTCTAGGTTGATTTAGGATAGATCTAGCATAGTTTAGGATCAAGTTCTTCAAGTCTCACGCGAGGAAATAGTTTCCTCGCGCCGACCTAGGTCACCCCTCATGTGAAGAACTGGTTTCCTTGCATGGGTTAGGGTTTCCTCACCCGAGCTCTATCTGAAGTCTCGCGCAAAATGATTCCTTGTGTCGGGTGAACTTTCAACTTCTCGCACAAGAAGAGATCCTGTCTCGCGCGAGGGAATAGTTTCCTTGCATGGGAATATGCCACATTTTTGTGAAATCTTTCCCAAAATTTGCCAAATTTGCATGAAATCAGCCAAGTAGAGCATCACAGAGTCATGTCTATGATAGATGCATTATTGTATTTGCTGTTATTGCTTTGAGAAAACACCATGTTGAGATACTGATCCAATGTTGTCGCTTGCTTTGCAGGTTGACCTTCCTGACATCACATTCTGATCACACCACCCTGCCATCATGACACTTGTCTAGAGACTTACAAATGCTGAGGGTGCCCACATTAATGGGCTAGGACTGGGACACTTGCGTGATATACCCGACATTCGGGTAAATCATAGTCTCTTGGGTGCACTTGTAGAGCGTTTCCATTTGGAGATGAACACTTTTCACTTGCCGATGGGGGAGATGACAGTGACTCCCTAGGACATCTACCGGATCCTTCAGATACCATTCTATGATACTCGGGTAGAGTATGAGGTGTAACCACGAGCAGGTACACTGGCGCTAAGGGCCATATTTCATGATGAGTTGGTGATGGGCCGGGCCATCTCCTGGGAGGATTTGATTTACAGATACGATGGTGCTCACCCGTTAGCTATTGTTCTAGCTTGCTCTTTGAGTTGTTACCTTGTTCCTGATCGAGGACATCATGGTTTGGAGTGCGGCTAGGGATCCATGTTACAGAGGATGCTGGCCAGATCAGTGGTTAGATTTGGATGGGGTGAGTGCATGCTCATACAAATGTACCATGAGCTTCATGAGATCACGTATCAAAATGTGAGGATGATGGAAGCAGGTGTCTTTGTCTTGCAGATCTGGGCCTAGGAGTATCTCCCTATTTACAGGCCTATTTTCCATGACACACAACAACATCTGGAGCTGTATATATATAGGTACACAGGTGTCATGACTCAACCATTGTTGGGTAAGATGGAGCAGTGGCGGGGACAGGTTGATGACATGGCGACAGTCGTTTAGAGGCCATGGATTACTATGGAGCCGTGGGATGATGCTCATCGGGAGCTGTCTCATATGTTCATTTCATGTCCACTGATTGGGTGTAGTGTCACTATTATTGAGTGCTTCCTTGTTACACGTGTCTTGTGTTAGTTTGGCATTCAACAGGACATCTCCCATGAGTACTACCCCTATGCTCACTTCGCCAATGAGGAGAAGAAGGGGTGGCATCTGAGGTTAGATCTGGGCAGATGTGTGATTGAGGCGAGAGTGCCAGTTGCTAGATGGGACTATATGGTGGAGGTCACCAATGCAGGGATGACACTTGCATACCGTGACCACTTTCTGGCGTATCCATTCCTGAGGTACACATATCCCGTAGGCATGGGACAAAGAGCACAATTGCAGCAGCCTGCATAGGAGGAGCTTGCATAGTAGAAATAGGTACCTATACAACAACCTATATAGCAGCAGGCTACACAACAGGGACCTCAGCAGCAGTAGCAGGTACCACTACAGAGGCCTGGGCAGAGGGCATTGAGGCCCAGGTCAGGACAGGTGGATATCCCCGCTAGAGCTATGGGGTTAGATACAGGTGTGGGGAGTAGTGGATCGTAGTAGAGATCCACGAGGTAGAGGACAAAGCAATAGATGCCTCCAGGTGACGATACAAATATGTCAGATATCTCGATTGGAGCATAGGTATCACAGCTATAGGAGGCTCTCAAGAAGAGCCGGGAGAGGGTTAGACATGTACAGAGAGAGAGAGATATATATATATATGACTATCATACTTGAGTCATCATACATGAGACCCGAGTAGCTAAGAGGGATCGAGAGATCAGAGAGCTCCAAGATGAGCTAGCACAAGCACAACTAGAGACGAGATATGAGGCTGCTCAGGCAACTTACTATTATGCAGCTTATGTCGGGGTTGTTCCAAATTTATCAGAGCAGGTACCTCCCTTTGCTGAGTATGTTGGAGCTTCACAAACACCACCACCACAGGCACCAGCACAGGCACCTCCATAGGCACCTATGCCTCCTCCTCAGGCACCAGTACAGGCTCCATCACAGTAGGCTCCTCCACCTCCTCTAGGTGGCAGTGGGTCTTGATGTATACATTGTTATTGTTATAGCCTATTTTTGGTACTGTGCTCGAGTAGCACCATATTTTGTACATGACATTGATCTGACCATTATATATATACATACATACATATATATATATATATATATATATATATATATATATATATATATATATATACATATATATATATATATACATATATATGTATATATATACATATATATATATATATATATATATACATATATATATATATATGTATATATATATATATATATATATATATATATATATATATATATATATATATATATGTATATATATATGTATATATATACATATATATGTATATATATATATATGTATATATATACATATATATGTATATATATATACATATATATATACATATACATATATATATATATATACATATATATATATATATATATACATATATATATATACATATATATATATATACATATATATATATATACATATATATATATATATACATATATGTATATATATACATATATATATATATATACATATATATATATATATATATGTATGTATATATACATATATATATATATATATGTATATATACATATATATATATATATATATATATATATATATATATATATATATATATATATATATATATATATATATATATATATATATGTATATATATATATATGTATATATATATATGTATATATATATACATATGTATATATATATATATGTATATATATCATTGCACTTGTCTATATATTGTTTGAGATATTTGATGTTTATGAGATGTTTCCTATATGACATGGATGTATGGATCAGATATGTATGAGATGCACATGTTTTCTTTTTATGATATGAAATGCAATGTGAAATGTTATGATAGATGGTAGATAAATGTATGCAATATATGATTTTATGTATGCTTATAATGGATGCACATGCAAATGGATATGTAAATGTATATGGATTTTATGGATGCAAATGAAAATGTAGTGGATATGCAATGTATGGTATTAATAATCTCGTGCAAGATTGTACCAATATATGACAGGTACTAATTAAAAAGATATGTTCAGAGATCGAGAGTGAGGACCAGACACTTGTGTAGCCAAGAGGAATCTGGGACAAAAAATGAGAACCTTTGATGAATAGAAGGCAATCAAGAGAGCACCAAACACTATCTCAATGCAAGCCTAGAATGAAAATGCAAGCCTAAGCTAAACACAACCCTAGGACTTGGTTGTTGGACTCACCAAATCATCATAGAGCCTTTTAGGTATGGACATTCACAAGATGCCATACAACCCTCACTGACATTGCAATCATGAGAATATGAATATGACATAAGTCTTAGATTTGTTGGAATGAGGTGTAAGCATTAAGGCACAAGAAGCCAGAATGACCTGAACACCTATTCCTTTTAATTTAGCAAGTTAACATAAGCATTAGAGCACATATGATAGAATGACCAGAATGTTGCTTGCATACAGACACACCAGACATGCAAGAGTTTCTTCCTTTTGCTAGGTGAAAGATAAGCATTTCGAAGGTGCTTGCAGTGACCCTTACATTCACTTAGCAGGATGAGCGTTTGCAATTTCACTTGTAGCAGAAAGAAGTCACTCAAAACAAACAAGGAGAAGAACCAACCTCACCAAAGTGTCCATATAAAAGGAGTTGAGGTATGCATGGCCATCCAATACAAGATGGAGGCTCTTACAGAAAGACACCCCTCTTAGATAGATCTTTGGATCATTGGAACCAAACCATCAAGTAGAAAGCAGAGAAAAGATCAAAGAAAGCAAACAAGCACTCAAAGGAAAGCTCAGCATGCCTCAGAGAACCATAAATCTAGTTTTAGTTTCAGTTGAAGTTTGTGTTCAAGTGGATTGAAGTTGAATCAGAAAGATGATGTTCAAAGTCTCGACGGGATAGCAGCGGTAGGCAGACACAGTGAGAACCACGGGTGACCGTCATGAGGGACAAAGTCTCAAGAAGATATCGAGGATCTAAATGAAGTATTGTCAGGCAGACGTAGCGAGAAATGTTGGTGACCGATACGAGAGAGATCCTCAAGGCGAGAAATCTCAGAGATACTAGCAAAACATCAGCAGGCAGACATAATGAGAACCACTAGTGACTGATGTAAGGAAGAGATCCTGAAAGAGAGAGGTCGAACGAAAGCTAGGTATTAGTAGGCAGGCATAGTGGGAACCACTGGCGACCGATACATGAGAGATCCTCAAGGAGATAATCTCATAAGTAGCTAGGCATCAGTAGGCAGATGCAGTGAGAACCACTGGTGACTAATGCACAAGAGAGTCTCCGAAAGTGGTAGGATAATGCCCCCTAGACCAGGCAGGTGCCCCCAAGTGTTACCGGTTCCAATCCATGAAGAGTTGAGCAAAATCTTGAGAAATACTGAAGGCAAAAGCATGAGCTAGCAAACCAAAGCGGGAAAACAAACTAAAGCAGGAAACTAAGAGCCAAGCGACGCTGGGATGCGATATAGCTTCAGGAAACAAGAGGCACCTATTTACCAGGTTTTCACCATCTTGGTAGAGATTCTATTTTTGCTACCATGATGCCTGTTTACTAGGTTTTCATCAGTGGCACATTTTTCTTCTTTTTCAATTTTTTTTTTGTACTTTTCTTTTTTTTAAAATTTTTTTTTGTATTTTTGAATATCTCATTTTTTTTTTGTATTTTTCAAATTTTCTATTTTTTTTATTAGTATTATCAAGGTGCCTGTTTACCAAGTTTCCACTAAGATCATTTTTTTAGGACATTTTGCAATTTTTAAGATTTTTGCCAATATACCATTTTAAAGATTTTTTTAGGACCAATAAGTATGTACATGAGTACATAGTGAATGCCTCAGCTATAGAATTTATTCAAGTGAAGAGCGTTGATAGGCTCTTTGAGCTATTCTCCTTTAGTGTTGGAGAGTCGATAAGTGCCAGACCCAAATGCTACAATAATAACATATGGACCAAGCTAGTTTGGTTCAAATTTGCCTTTTTGGACTCGCTACTGCTAATTCTTGGGGTTCTCTCTCAAGAAAAGATCACCCACTTGGAATTCTCTTTGTCTGACTTTCTTATTGTAGGCTTTAGACATCCTCTTTTGGTATGCTCTTAGATGATCGAATGCCACCTTCCAACGTTCATCCAGTAACTCAAGCTCTTGAAGCCAGGATATTTTGTTTTCTTCATCAGTGATGAGGCCCCTTAGTGAGATCCACAATGTAGGAATCTCGACCTCAATAGGTAATATTGCATCTACTCCATAAACCAAGGCAAAGGGTGTAGCCCCTATTAGCATTTAGATACTTGTTTTGTAGGCCCACAAAGCCGGATTAATCTGGAGATGCCAATCTCTACCAAATTTATGAACTGTTTGGTGCAAGATTTTGAGAATTGTCTTATTAGAAGCTTCTGCTTGTCCATTACCCTAGGGATAATAGATAGATGACCAATGCTGAATAATCCTGAATTTGGTGCATAACTCTCTCAGGTCCTTGTTCTTGATTTGTCCCCCATTGTCAGTGATAATGGATGAGGGTACACCATATCTACAAATGATATAGTTCAATATAAACATAGCCACAGACTTGCCATCAGCTACAGCTAGAGGCACTGCCTCAACCCACTTGGTAAAATAATCAGTAGTTGTGATGATAAACTTATGTCCCCTGTAAGAAGAAGGATATATCTGACCTACCAAATCGAAGGCCTATTGCTGAAATGGCCAGAAACTGATGAAAGGAATCAACTCTTTAGCAGGAGCATGGATCAAATTCCCATGAAACTAGCATTGTTTACAAGTCTTGGCATATTGAACAACTTCTTTCTCCATATCTGGCCAATAGTAACCAGCTCTAATAAGTTTTCGAGCTAACATCAGACCACTTGAATGGGACCCACAGATACCTTCATGTACCTTAGCTAGCGTACGTTTGGACTCATCGGGTTCTAGAAACCTAAGGAGGGTATCGTCTAGACCCTGTCTATACAAGTCATTTGCTATGATGACATACCGTGAAGCAGTATGAATTAGGTGATGCTTTTCATTTTGGGTATAGGTGTTGGGAATGATCTAGTCATGAAGGTAGGAATAAATATGGTGGTAGCAGGATGAATCATGTCCAATGACTGAACAAATCATCCTAGATTCAGGAATGTCATAGGCAGGGTAGTGTAATGCCTCCACCAGGAATTCATGTCTGAAGTCATTTTCTAGCATTTGTAACATTGAAGAAAGAGTGGCCATAGCATTAGCTGCTTTATTGTCTGCCCTTGGGATTTGCTGGAAAGAAATGTGCGCAAAACACTGTTTGAGATCATCCACCATTCTTTTGTAAGGTACTAGCTTGTCATCTTTTGTTTGGTAGACATCATTGACTTGGTTGATGATTAACTAAGAGTCTCCAAAGACCTTGAGCTCATCCACACGCCATTTAATGGCTATCTTCATACCATTAATGAGAGCTTCATATTCAGAGATGTTGTTTGTGCAGGGAAACAACATTTTGTAAGCTTTTGGTAATGAGTATCTTTGAGGTGTTATAAACAGAATGCCTGCATCGGATCCTTGCTGAGTGAATGATCCATCAAACAACATGCTCCAAGATTGGTGTGTGAGAAGCATGATGGATTCATCTGGGAATTCAATATTCAAAGGCTGGTGATCTTTCAGAGGAGCTTCTACCAACTAATCAGCAATTGCCTATCCTTTAATAGCTTTTCTTTCCACATACTCAATGTCAAATTCACTAAGTATCATCACCCATTTTGCTAATCTACCCATGAGGCCAGCCTTGCTCAATAAATACTTTAGTGGATCAATTTTTGCAATAAGCTTTGTAGTATGAGCGAGCATATAACGTTGCAACTTCTAAGAAGCAAACACTACTGCTAGACAAGCTTTATCAATGACATGATCATTCATCTCATATGAAACCAATGTTCTACTGATATAGTATATGGCTCTCTTTGTTGTTCCGATCTTCTTGAGCTAGGAGAGCACCCAAAGATGTGTTCGTTACTGAGGTGTATAGTATAAGTGGCTTCCCATGAATAGGAGGCATCAATATAGGTGGATTAGCAAGATACTGTTTAATCTGAGTGAGTCCTCTGTCACATTCTTCATTCCACTCATAAGTCACACCCTTATGCAAAGTTTTAGTGAACAGTTGTGATTTTTCGGCCAACTGTGAAATGAAACACCAGATAGATTGTAAATATTGTCACTAGGGATTGCACCCGAGTATGGCTAAGTGTAGAACCTAGCAATCCCATGAAACATGGGACTACTCTCAGGCTATGGGTAACCTATCAGAAAGTAGACCTCCGGATTAGGGGCTGGCTTCCCCTTGAATCACCTAAAACTTAACTGAACTTTAAAGGAAAAGGGAGAGAGAATGCATGAAACTAAAACTAAAACTAGGTGATTCATCGAACTTTGATAGATCCACAAACTAAAAATGAACTCACAATATGATTCAGAACATAACCTGAGCATCACAACTTCTCCCTAATTTGATTTTTCCCTTAGAAATAACTAGCTGATGGTTGTAAATGAGAAGGGAAAATGAATTCCACAAACCCAAATACATTTAGATGCACATAGATTGAGACTTTAAGAAATAACAGTGCTTTTGAACATTAAAATGAATAAAATATCAAGTAAAGGACTAATTTTTTATCACAATACATGACATCAAATCCACCAAAATAACTCACAAAGCTGTAGGAATAAGAAGGATAATTGCTATAAACTAAATTGAAGGGAGCCAAAATACAGCTTGCTTCTCCAGAGCTACAAGCATTCACCTCCAAGAAAGAGGGAAAGAAGAACTAACCTCAATCACACAAGTGAGAGGTAAATAAAGAATACCTAGGAATCTGCATTCATGACCCACAACCTCCTAAAAATGGAAAATTCTCCAAATAGGCCCATGAAGATGCCTCATAAACTTGGATGCCAGATTCCCGAGTTTATAGGGGGAGCGGAAAATAGGACGCCTAAAAAAGATGGTCAAACAAAACTATCATGTCCACTCTAAGTCATGCACTAAAAATAACATTCTGACAATGGTTTATAAAAATACCATTGTCAGAATTTACAATAAAATATGCAATGACTTTCACAATTGAAACAATTAATTAACCCCCAATGTGGATTTAATTATATTTTAAAATAGTTCTCAACCCAAAAATGGGGAAAACATATTTTAAAACATTTATATCTTAAAAAAATAAAAACCCACCTATTTAAAATAGCACCTAGCATCAAATATTAAATATTTAATTAATAAAGTCCTCAACCCAAAAGAGGGGAAAACTTATTAATTAAACATTCACATCTTTAAAAAAATGATCTAAAAAGAAGATGCCGAGAGAATATCCTTCACTGCTGTAATGGGAAAGTTGCCATTTGCACTGGCTCTTTGCATTTTCAGATTTGGAAACCTGTAGCTTTTGAAACCCTTTTGATCTTCTTTCATGGCGTTGGAATTTGAGGTAGGCATTTGATTTTTATTTCCATGTTTCTCTTCTCAGAATTTGATATTGTATCTCTGCATTTGAGGGCATTGTATTTTCTGTTCATTATGGAGCCATACTCTTATTGTGTTGTATGCATTTTGAGTATGTTGTTGGTTACATGCTTGATAAGCCATGAGCAACGTGCCAGGGAATCAATGTTTTGTTCTTTGTGGCTTACATTGCATCACGTTTTGATCTTGTATTGATTATTTTCCTCCAACCATGAGCAATGTGCCTTGTTTGTTATGGTATGTTCCATCTTTGGCATGTGACAAAGAATAATATTGATGGGCTGAAATATTATGCTCTTTATTTGCTGTCATGATTAATTGGAAATGCCTCTGTATCTTATACCCTCATGGTGCCATGAATTTGCTGCTATTGTATCAATGTTTTGAGTTATTTCCATGTTTTTGGGGTTGTTGATGCATTTGTATTTGCTGATGCATGAAATCTGGAAACTTGTGATTGTATGGAACATTATTACCATTGTTTCAATGATCCATGAGCTGATATTTTTGACGTCATTGTAATGCATGCTGCCCCCATTAATTGTTGTTGTCCCATATGAAAAAATGGATTATTTTCTGTTGTTACTTCATGGACACTTATTGCTGCTCCATCTTCATTTGAAAACATATTTGCTGCTGTCCCATTTTTTTTTTGCCGCTATATCTTGTGGCTTAATCCTTTGGGTGTTCACTATATCTTGGGCCTGTGACCATCATGCATTTATTAAAATATGTTATGATGTATCTAGATAGATATCTCCATTTGATGTTGCATGCTTAAATCTTCATGATGCCATGATATTTGCTGCTATTTCCACTGGTTTTACTATCTTCAAAAAACTATGAGCATCATTGAGCACCATGAATTTTCATCTAAGCTTTTGTGCAATGTTTGTGCTTTCAATGTTTCCATGTTTTATCCATATTAGCCTGTTCTTGTATGGAACATATTGTCATTGTTATGATGTTTGAAGCTTTATTATAATGACTGCATTATTTGCTTTTTAGCAGCACCTTTAATGAAACATGTAGTGATTACTTTTGAAGAAAAATACTGTTGTTTTCATGCAATCATACCTTTACCAACACTTTGTTAATTTCACCAACATCATGCAGCCACTCTTTTCTTTATTTTGATTTCATGATTGATGTATGATCTTTTTATTGCCAATGCTTGATCATGACTCATTTTATGCATTTCCATGCTTTCTATTTTTACCATCCTGCCTTCATGATCCTTGGATGCTCCATGGATACTGTTTCCTCACTGGGCTTACATTTCACTGTTATTATCTAGTTGAGGGAAAGAAAAAGTGTCAAAGCTTCTTCTATATCTACACATGGAACAAAAAGTTAGTAAAAAAATAAAATGGTATCTCTTCTTCCTGCAACATCTTCTGAGTGCACATGTCCTACAACATATCCCTTTTTACTTCTTCTTCCCGCAACATCTAGATCATAGGAGCACACTGGTCAAAACCGAATCAACACTCATTACTAGGCAATGTTTGGTATCCTTGTATTTCATGTTGATTACTTCATGTATATATGTACTTATTTATTCAATTCTGGCAATGGCTATGCTCACGGCCTGTGTGAGCCTCAGATAAATGTTCTTTTTAGTTCTTTCTCTCTTGTACATCATGCTTAACATTGATATATGCACATGTAATCTTAGATGCAATTCATTTCCCTTCCCTTTCATGTACTTTGTAAATGAAATGACCACAAATCTTAAGCAAGATCGCCTAATAACACAAACTAGGGGACTTGTAGCTTCATCTAGTAATTAGGTCACCAAAGACGAGTGAAATAATGGTAACATTTTGGCGACCTCTAATGAGTGCTTGCCTGCTAAGCATCTTGACCAGCTACCTTAAAGATCCATTGGGCACAGAGTCATAAAGCCTCAAACTGAGCTTGGCCCCAAACAAAACAACCTCCTTCTCCAACAGAACTGAAGCTAATAGCCTAAGACAGACTACTCTAGCTTATTGCTAACCCGACCAACACTGAAAACTAAACTAAAAATAAGCTTGTGCTGAAGCACTTAGGGAACACCGAAACAAAACTTCTATCCTACTCTACTCTAACCAGTATCAACAAACTGGTTAAACAAATCCATTAACTGGATTGTTGAAATAACTTCCCATTCTCCTTAGAATATTACACTTTTCATATTTGATGCCAACAAAGAGAACATGGAACACAAAAATGTATTGAACTATCTAGCATATCAACTTTTGAATTTGGTATAGCATACTACTAACCTCAATTAAATCATAGGTGTTGTCCTCCCAGGGATTCTGATAAGGCCGAATAAGCTCCTGGTAACCAAGGAGTGGACCTCCAACATCACCCTCCATTAAGACCTTGAGTATGCATGTTTTGTTTGATCCCATCTGTGCTAAGTATTTGATAGGACACCCCCTTGAGAGTATGAAACCAGGCCTCTCCTGCTGCTCAGTATGCATCTTACAAATATCTTCAGCATGCTGATAAAAAATCTGCCCCTCCATGATAGTCTGCCATAATATTTCTTCCTCTGCAATTAGAGTATTATCCTCTTCATCAGTTGGAACCTCCAATAGCTCATCCAAGCTATCAAATTACATCAGGTCTTTAACCATAACTGACCCCTCCTGATGGTCCAAGAAATAAGATTCTTGAGATTCATCCACCACCTTATTGCAAACAGGCCCAGATTCTATAACTGGTACAACATTAGCCTCTTGAAATGAAAGGTTTTCCTTAGGAACATACATGTTATCATGTATTTCAGGAAGATGAGGAACACAAACAAAAGCTGACCAGAAAGCATTTATCATAGAGTCAAAATCTTCTTGTTGTCCTAAGTTAGCAACAACTACATCATCTTCCTTGTCACAATCAGTGAGCTTAACTAGCAAGTCTTGCACTACTTCATTTTGCTCAATATAAGAAGGCATTTCCTCAAACAAATCAGCTAGGCTCTCACCTTCTTCACTTTCTTTCTTATCCTTATTTGGCTGCTCTAATCCATCTTTATGCAATAAATCTATTTGTTCCTCATGATCATTATGAAAAAGTACATCCAAAAGACAAAAATCATCTTCTTCTTGGTGGCCTAAAATGCCATGAGGTGTAGGGGGCTCTTTAGGAATTGGCTCATAGGGCTTTATCTCCTGCAGGACGGGCTCATTCTCACTTAGGAAGTCAAAACTTTTAGGTGTCTCATCTATAGAAATAGAATGAAGTGGCTAGAAATCTAAGATAAGGTCATGAATAGCCTCAAAAAATGCACGGAGATTAGGCTCATGTTGACTAGGATTCTGAACTGAAGGAGAAATCCTGAAGCTTGGAATTTCAGTAGGAGTGCTAGAGGACTTACCAGACAAGAAGCTTGGGATTTGAACCTTGTGAGTCTCCTGTCTAGTCAGCAATGCTTCTAGGTTTTCTTCAGTAGCATGGGGCATCTCTTTTTGGATCTCCTCTTTAAAAAGAGTTGGAGTATCATAACCCAGATACATAGTCCATGAGGGTCTCCAAGATTGCATTAAGTCTTTATTGTCTTCCTCTAGTGATCTTTCTTGCATTGGGGTAGAAATGACCTCTTGATCTCCTTGCCTTGGTGCTTGTGCCAATAGATTCTTAATCAATTGATCCTTTTCTGCAATCTACTTGGCAAGTGTCTCCTGCTCATGATCATGAAATTCATCTTTTTCTGCTAACTCTTTTTGGAGATCCTCCTCATTCTTCGTAGTTGTCAAGTAGATGGTCCTTATGAATTCTTGATGGTCCTCTAGATTCTTCTTATAAACCTTCTCTTGTGTCAAGATTAGATGGTTCTTCTCTTCAAGGATCTTCTCATGAATTTCTATCTGGTTATGTAGCTGCCTTGAGAGCTCCTCTTTCTGAGACTTCATCTCTACATAGTCTTTCATGAAAGAGCTCATTTCCTCTCGAAAAAATGCCAACCAATCATTGGAGCTTGAATCTAAAGTGGTGTTGGGCTGATTCTGAAGATTGTAATGGTGATCTTCATAGGGTGGTTGATAGGAATGCTGCCAGGATGCTTGATGCTGGGTGGGAGGGTATGGTAGTGCATGCTGGTAACTTGCTGTTTGTGGGCCATTTTGGTTATATGCTGCTACTTGGCCAGCTTGATATGGAATGAATGCCTGCACATGGGTGGCCTTCTCATGATATGGGGGGTGATAGGGAGAATACGCATTAGGCATTATCATGCTTGCTCATCAAATGAGCTGGTAAATAGATATTTCTTGAAACTTATCAACACTTGAACTGCTAAAACTAGTAGATTTCTCTTAGAGTCACCATGGTGTTTGAAACAAACCACCTCTTAAAGGATGATTGCACTGAGGATCACACCAAAAATCTTAGTGAAAGATGGGAAACAAAGTTGTCCCATCGAGCGTGCCAAAAATTGTTGTCACTAGGGATTGCACCTGAGTATGGCTAAGTGTAGAACCTAGCAATCCCGTGAAACATGGGACTACTCTCAGGCTGTGGGTAACCTATCAGAAAGTAGACCTCCGAATTAGGGGCCGGCTTCCCCTTGAATCACCTAAAACTTAACTAAACTTTGAAGGAAAAGGGAGAGAGAGTGCATGAAATTGAAACTAAAACTAGTTGATTCACCGAACTTTGATAGATCCACAAACTAAAAACAAACTCATAATATGATTCAGAACATAACCTGAGCATCACAACTTCTCCCTAATCTAATTTTTCCCTTAGAAATAACTAGGTGCTGGTTGTAAATGAGAAGGGAAAATGAATTCCACAAACCCAAATACATTCAAATGCACATAGATTGAGACTTTAAGAAATAATAGTGCTTTTGAACATCAAAATGAATAAAATATCAAGTAAAGGACTAATTTTTTTATCACAATACATGACATCAAATCCACCAAAATAACTCACAAAGCTGTAGGAATAAGAAGGATAATTGCTATAAACTGAATTGAAGGGAGCCAAAATACAGCTTGCTTCTCCAGAGCTACAAGCATTCCCCTCCAAGAAAGAGGGAAAGAAGAACTAACCTCAATCACACAAGTGAGAGGTAAATCTACTCAGCAGCTGTAATAAGGCTTGGGTAGCCTCTTGCTCCTTATGCTCTTGATTCTCTTTAGTTATTTTCTTCTTATTCTCCCTTTCTTCCTCAACACGAGGTCTTGAAATTATTGTTGTAGACTTATCTACTTGTTCTTTTAAGCTCTCCTCTCCTTCTCCTTTATTGGCTTCAATATTTGACTCGATAGGTGCATTTTCTATTGTTATTTCTAGCTTGCCTTTTCCTTGGCACTTGAACTTTGTGTGAATTTATGTTCAAATGTGACCATGTGGGAGCTTGAAGGTTTAGATTCAACAGTTGATGTACCCTCAATCCTTTGACAATCATGTACCTGGATGAGAACTTGATTGGTGCATGATAGAAAGGGATCTTCAGCTGCCTTGGTAAGAATTTGACTTTAGATTTCTTCCTCAGTTAAGGCATTAATATTTACTTGTGTGTCCGTAGGGATATCCTCAATAGTGATTACATCCCATGATTCACTCACTTCTACCTTCTTCCTTTCCTCATCCTCAAGGTTCTAAGGCTCATCTATATCCTCTTTATTATCCAATTTAACCTGTCTAGATGTGCCTTCACCTGCATTCTTATCAACTATCAATCCAAAAATTATTTTCCACATCCGTTCACTCTATGTGACAACTTCTTCAACCTTATTTTTCAAAAAGGAGCAATCCCTCATCTTAGGTATAAATATGTTTCTATGTTGCTGCATGAATTTTCCTATTTGCTTAGGTGTCAATTCAGGCATAATCTGAGCTAGAGTCCCTTCTCTTGTCTGTCTCTCAGTCACAATGGCATACAACCATTTTGCATCAATTTTTCTAAAAATTTCATCAGGGATCATATTCCCTATCTACAAAAGTATCATCTTGAAAGTACATAGCATCTCTATCATTTCTTCTTCAATCTTTTCTTTATCATCTTTACTTAATCTTTCAAATTTTATTAACTTAAATCCTACTAGTCCTACTGTGCTCTTAATGTTCTGGCATATTTCATCCACACTAGCTAGATGCCTATGTCTTTTCACTTTCAATTTTCTATTATCATCTATGTTGGTCATTTCTCCATCATCATCATCCTTTTGTAACACTAGTTTCCTTCTCGGCTTCTTCTTGGGATGACTCAGAACAACTCTAGTTTGCACTTGTTTCCTTTTTCTTGAGCTCCCCCCTTCAGTGATCTTTGTTGGTGTTTTGCTTTGGGGCTTGACAACTATGGCAGTTGAAGCTTCCCTAGTTCTCAGTCTTAATGTTGCAAGAGGAGTAGGCTTTTGTTTCTGAATCTTCCTTTTGTTGGGCCTAAAAACCATTATCTCCTTGCCCTTCTTTTGATTTTCTACTTCCTCCTCTTCACTTCCTTCAGACTCACTAGATTGATCCTCACCCTAACCTTGTGTAATCTCAAGAGGTGCATTCTCCTCTTCTCCTTCACCTAAAATTTTCTCAATATTTATGACTATTTTCTTTCTTTTCCTTTCTAGGGTTGCAGACTTTAACCCCATTGTAATCTTGGACTTAGTTTCTTCATAATTTCCAAAATATTTTTCTTTGATATCTATCTCTTCTTCCAGTAAAGCATTTATAGCCACTAATGTCGCTTCTATGTTGACCTCATATGGAAATGGCCTTAGCCATTCTACCCTAGGCATAAAAACTTGAACATAGGTGTTTTCGGTATCCACTAGAGAACATATATCATTATAGTGTTTTTCTACTAGGGATACAAGAATTCTACTTCTCTTCCTCATATTCTTCTTAAATTCAACAAAGTAACTCTCCATCACACTATCAAAATTATCACCTAATTGTTGAATAAACTCATTAACCTATGGAGTCATAGGCTGGTCCTGACTCCATACTACATCTTCTATAGTAGGAAAACTATTTTGCACATAAAAGAATAGACAAACTATTAGGGAACCAAACTTACACATTGAGTTTTTAGCCTTCTTGATTGATGTAAGGTTCTCGACAAGTTGTGTCAGCTACACCTCAACAAGATCATAAGTATGATCTTTCTTCACTATTTTCCACACCTGATCTACTGTAATGCAGGGAACACTATCCATCTTGCTTGATTGATAAAAATTGTGAGCTATAAACCTTACTGCAAAATCAATCTCATGATTTGTGATCATTGAGATTGTCATTCCTCTCTTGTTCCATACTACCAGTGTGTTTGTATGAATCACTTCTTTGCTTTGGCACCTCATTATCTTCTTCTCGGTAAGAATAGGATAAGTAGTGACTCAATGAATCATTTCTTAGTGGTCTTCACCAACCCATTCTCCAACCATAATTGCATGTCATGTGCTCTTCTTAAGAAAATTCTTAATCCACTCTATCTTGAAGTTGCAAGGGAAATCTAGGGCACACACTAACCCTTTCTCAGCAATGTGTTGATGCTCTACCTTCAACACTCTGTTGATACACAATCTATTGTATGCTTCCCTCAACTCAAAATCTCTAATCTCACTAATCTTGCACATGTAGCATGTGCATATATCATGTATCATCAAGACTTTCGGTGGACTCGATGACAGGGCTCCCATGAGATCTCCCTTCACCGCACTTTCTGGTACATCTTGGGATTTTGGTGGCTTGCACACATCACTCCTTACTAATTGAACATTTAGAACCTCTCTCCCTTGCTTTCTAACTGTTGTAGATGAAATAGATTCCATTTCTCTAATTTAGGGTTTAAAAGATAAATTTGAGTAGGTTGATAATACCTTATTTCAACAGTCCTTCACAATGTTTGTCGATGGCACGCTGTAAGAATATTCACAAACTAACTTCACACAAATTGCTCTTCTCAATCACCTTTGAATCGCTCTACAAATTCTCAAATCACTGGGTGAAATGAGAATGAATGGTAATATTTTATTTTATAGACTCAAATGGTCAGATTAGGTCTTCATTGAATGCTCCATACACTTTAGGTCAAATACATCTATCTCGGCCTTCACATGACAACTCAATTACCACATACCGATGCTCAGTTGAAACCACAACTCAGTCAATACTAACATTTCCACTTTATCTCGGTAGATATAACATCTCAACTATTATTGGAGCTTGACACATACTAAGTGACTTGGTCACTATAGACATAAATACTGATGCTCGACATCAATTATGCAATTTGACTCTTTTCTCAAATCCATCCTAATCCATCTCATCTTATGCAGATATGGAATTTAACATATCTAATGTCAAGAATTGGTGTAAAATATAACATTTGAAAATTGAGTTCCTTACATACCTTCTTTGCTTATGTACCAGACTTCCACTCATCCACCTTTTGGATTTACCTCTAAAATGTTTCCTTACACAATTTTCTCCAATATGCCCATATTCTCTACAATAATGAAAACTATACCATGTATTGTAATCCCAATTAAATGTGTTACCTTTCCTAGGTGCATTATCTTTCTTCTTAGATGTCCACTTTGGTTTTACATTGGATTTTCATTCTTGTGATCTATGACAATATTTCTGATAGTTGTAACAATGTCCTTAAAATCTAGGTGCAGTAGGTGCATTACTAACCTTTGACCTGCATTCATGTGCCTGATGTCCATGCTTCTTACATTTAAAATAATTTCCATTGAATTTAGGTTTAGGATTGGACTTACCATTCTTGCTTCTGTAGATTTTTGTTGTGTGTCATAGCTTCCCACAATGATGGCATGTAGGTTCGTTGTTCTTTTACTTTGTATTCCTCTGTTCTCCATTCTTTGATGATTCTCCTTCTTTAGTGGATGATTGGTGCTCATCATTTCCTAGTCCATAGGTGTCACTAGATCTTCTTTGTGACCTCATCAGTTCCTCAAAATATTTCACAGCTTCATTAGGCTTGTTCATCCTCTCATTAAGTTCTTTTTCATATCTTAATTCATTCTTTAGTTGATTGTTCTTTGATCTCAAATTTGTGATTTCCATGTCTTTCATGTTCAACTCTTGATTTTCAAGTAATAGCTGGTTTACCACATCCAATTGATTGTTTGTCAGCTTCTGCATATCACATATCCTTTCATCAATTCTTATAGCCATTTGTCTCTTATCTTCTTCTTCCATTTTTTTTATCTTCTTCAACTTTCTTTTTCTATTAAATCACTTCACATAGTCTTACTGATTGGATTTCCTATTCTCTCTTTAGACTTCTGACATCTTCATTCATTGTGTTGTTTCTCTCTAACAGGTCTTCTATTGATGCATCACTTTCAATGGAGTTTCCATTATCAAATAGACCTTCAGTATCCTCTTCTTGATATTGTGTGTCATTCAGTTGGATTTCCAACTCTTTCCTTCTTTTCAAGGATTTCTTCAATTCTTCTCTTGCTGCTTCAAGATGATGCAATGCAAGATGGATGTCAATCTTCTGATTCTCTATGAGCTTTCCCAACTTATATACCTGCATCTCCAAGACGTTAACTCTCAAGTGGTTAGACTTCTTCTAAGAGAACATAGCTTTGATACCAATTGTTGGAAATCTAATATGGGTAAGTGAGATAATGAGAAATGAATCTAAAATTCTAATAATATCCTTCAAATGAAACACATAACACAAAGATTTGGTAACCTAGAAACCCTTGAAAGGTAAAACTGGGGTGGGGATGACACCCACAAATCTTCACTATTGTAGCAATAAAGTGTGCCTGTTAGGGCTACAAATTTTTTATCACTTCAGATGATCTACCCTGTGAAGGGTCTTCCCTGTTAAGAGCTTGCATACTTATACAATCTACCTTGATTAAAGGATTTCAAACTTAAAACTAAGTAAGCACTCAGTTAAGAGATTTACAAAGGCCTATTAGGACCACTTTGTTAAGAGATTTACCCTGATTCACTTGCTAGAATGTATTAGTACCTAATCCTTTAGTTTTCACTACAAATGTTGATTAAAGATCTCCTCTTTCCAATACTTATCTGATCTCAAAATAAAATATAGCTCTATTTTTTCCTTCATTGCTCTGCTCTGTCACTCTTCATTGATCTTTGCATCTAACAATCAAAACACTGCTTCCATCCGCATACAAGAGATCTCCTCTGTTACTACATTTTAGGATTTTGATATCAACTTATATAAACATATGATCAAGCTTATAGATGAAGATCAACAATCTAGATTCATCACTTATACCTCTTAAGCATTCCCTTTTTCTGATAGGTTACATGGTTTACATAGGGATTAATGATTAGAAATATAAAGTGTAATCAACTCCTTAATTCTCTCAACAATCATTAAATCACGCATAGAAGTCGACCAAAATAGTTTACCTAGGTGTTTGTGCCATTACAAACACATATGTCAAAACTGACTTTCTCGACATATGAAGTTTCTAATGCTCAGTCATAATTGTTCTCCATATATTGGTGCTCGACACTGACTCTTCTATACAAATCGACATATATACTTCTCAGTAACTATTGAAGTACTTGGTGACCTCCGACTTTCTCGGCAGTAACTACTTATCGGTAACTATACATAATACAAGTCTATACATAACTTGGCCTTAATAAGATGGCTTGGTCATAGTGATGACCGACCAACATTGTCTTGATAATGACTAAGTGTTGGACACTAATAGACAACATGACTTAGGGATCAATAGACAGTCTTTTTGAGAGGTTACAAAATAGGGCTCATTAATAATGACTTGTGCAATCGAAAGCATGGAAATGTAATTCCATGATTTTTGAAGAGAAATCATACTACTCAACACCACCAAAAATTGATTTTTCTACTAATTTGTGATTTTTGTCAGTCCCCAATTGACAAATCTCATTAACCATTACTAATATTGATTGTATATAAATGAAGACTATTTTTTATCATGTCTCTCCTAAGCGCTTGCCTCTATTTCAATTTTTTCAAGGACACTTCCATTTTGGATGTTACTAATGTTGATTGACCTGATTTTATATTTTTAAGCATGACTTCCATCATTTGCACTTTTCAAAAAATTGAGACAATCATATTACAATATTTTAATGATATATAGCCATCATCTGTTTTAATAAAAACATAGTTTGTTAAGTAGGGAAATCAATTAGATAACTTTTCTATTAAGGGTTAATAGGGATGAGAACTATTAATAGTTCAACATACTAATTTTTAATTCTCTATATACTGCACCTATAAAAATGCTATGCCATTATATTGTCGAGGTTATTATAAATTGTGCAACATCTAGTTATGTAGTTTCAAAAGTAAGGAGATACCGATTGCAGTCATAGATAGTGTGGTTGGAATTGAAAATAATAAGAGGGGGAGTAGTCAAGGAAGTTAAGTTCCAAGGAATCCATCCACAATATTAGAAACTATTATTGTGTCTATGACATTGTTATTCTCCTTTCGTCCTCTTCCTCTTCATTGCATTGGTCTTCGCTTGAAGGACTGAAGAACAAGGAAACTAAACTATAATTGAAACAATTTTTATAGTTTCATTGATGTCGAACCTTAACTGGTAAGACAGTTACTATCTAGGAGAGTACCATATCTTTTGATTGATGAAAAGGATTTGAAAAGAGGAAATAACAAAAGGACCTAAGGAAAGGTTGAGTTATGTGATACTTCAATGGGTACTTGATTAGTTGGTACATTGATAAGATAATGTGTTGTTTATCTTTAACACCAAGTGAAGAAGAAAGACTGGAAACGTAGGCTTAACTGAGCAAAAATGAAGAAATCTAGTTTAAGCCTAGTGATGTTAGTATCGACTAAGCACCAATATATGCCAAGAAAATCTAGTGTCAACCAAACATCATTAATTTATGAGTGACAGATAATTACCGAGAAAAGATAGTGTTTGCCAAGAAGGAAAGTGTTAGCGATGATTGAGATATCCAGTAATGACCGAGGAGATGAACACAGTATTGAACGAGTGTTAGTAATTTACATTTTGAGAAGGAATTGAGAATCCCAGCCAACATAGTTGAATTCTTGGGATATGTAAAATGTGTTGACATTGTTAATGAATTGTATGAAGCATTCTATACATGCTAAAACATTTTTTTATGATTTCAAAGAGAAGTTTGGAGATGTATCTAGAAGGAAAAGAAGGAAAACATAATAATGGAAGGATTTAATAAATCTAACCTAAACCTAAGATCTACATAAGAGATTAAGTGGAAAAAGATTAATCTACCTGGTCAAGGAAGTATAAGGATGACCTAATTGTGAGGTTACAGTATGCATGATGAGAAGAAGAGGTTGATGTTATTGACTAATGAATCTAAGCATAAGGCTAAGGTGAAGCTATGAAGAGTTGAACAGAGTTTTGGTGATTGCTTGAAGAGAATTTTGAGCATATCAGAGACAGAGATGGAAATGAAGGTCAGTTAGTAAATCAACATATGTGCAAAATGGATCTGTATTTGCAAAGTGAGTTGTATATTTTTAGATTAGAACCTACTGTTACTTTCTAACCATTGTATCAGTCTAAATCCTTTAATCAAGGTTGACCTAACAGTCATTGTATAAACCCTTTAATCAAAGTGAAATTCTGATGGAATGTTCTTAAGCCCTCTAACCAGGCCATTCTTAATAGGGTGAATATTAAATCTTTTAACCAGGTCACACCTAACAGTGTGTATTGTAAACCTTTAACTGGGTTGGTTTCTCACTTTGCTCATTTTAGAAGAGTGAAAATTAGTAGCATTTTACACGTGGTTTTTCCCAAATTGGGTTTCCACTATAAATCCTAGTGTTATACTTGTGTGAATGTTATTTGATGTGAATGATGTTGAAAGTTTTATATTTTGCAAGTTAATTACTTTTGAATAGTGGACTGGAGGTTTTATGTTGTTGATATATATGCTATAGAAACCGAGTTGAAAAATGATTAGATCTAAGTTTGTTGAAGAGCTAGAAACTTGAATTGGTACATCTGGACCTAAGGATAATTGATTCACCCCCCTCTTAGTTATTCTAAAATTATTATAACAATTGGTATCATAGCAATTAGTTCTTGTAGAGAAAATTTTTAAAGGTACTTGAAGCTAATGATCAAGATGAACAAAAAGGAGGTACCGAAGTTGAACAAGGAGAACTTCCTTGCATGGCATAGTTTGATGAAATTGCATCTAGTTGGTATTGGTGATTCAAAAAAATACTACGTGGAAAATGATTATGTAATACCTACTGCACCTTTGAATGCCAAGGAGATGAAAGAAAAATAAGAACACAATCAGACAATGTTGGAGATTGCATCTACCCTAAGCTATCTAGAATTTGAGGACATCAAGGATTGTACTAATGCAAAGAAAATGTGGGAAACTCTTGCAGCTATCTATGGTGGGGACACAAATGTACTAAGAGCCAAATCTGAAAGCTTGAGAGGTAAGTCTGATGTAATGAAAATACAAGAAGGTGAAAATATTGCTCAATATTGTGGTAGAATTAAGGAGGTAGTGAATGCTATTAGAGGAGCTAATGGAAACATTGATGATGAAACTGTTATCAATAAAGTATTGAGGACTTTTCTTCCTATCTATGCTATTAGATTTTTTGCAATACAAGAAACAAGATGTAATCCTGGTAATGTCCTAACTTTGGAAAGTCTTATTGGCAAGCTTACTACTTTTGAGCTGTCTAATTATGATAATTTCATTGTTCATAACATTGAATCTGCATTCAAGTCTCAAATGGTTCTTCATATACCAAAGAAGGGAAAAGAAAGATGTGAGAGAAGTGACAACAACAACAACAATGATAGTGACACTTCTGATGATGATCTAGGTGATCTTGAGGCACTTATGGCTAGAAGGCTACATAGAGGTAAATGAAAATATAAAGGTAAAGTTCCTATTATCTATTTTTCATGCAACAAAGTTGGCCATATTACAGCAAGATGCTTTGATAGGATTGACAAAGATGAAAGAAGGGAAAGAAATTACAAAGACAAGAGAAATGAAAAAGATCATAAAAGGTATTGAGACTACAAAGACAAAGGTAAGAAATCTTTCTATATTGTTGAAGAGGAAAATGATAGTGAAACTAGTGAATCTGATGAATGTGGTATAGAAGTTGTTTATGTTTCTATGAAAGATGATTCTGATGAGGATGAGGAAATTGCACTTATTTCTTATGTGAGTAAAGGTGATAAATGGATTATTGATAGTGGTTGTTCACATCTCATGACTGGTGATAAAAGTAAGTTTGAAACCCTTAATTATTACAAAGGTAGAAGTGTTAAGTTTGGTAATGATGCACCATGTCCTGTGAAAGGAAAAGGATCAATAAGATTGACTAACAAGATCATATGTGATAATGCTTATTGGGTTGAAGGTCTTAACTATAATTTGATGAGTGTGGCATAGTTGAATAGTACTGGTTACCAAGTTGAATTTCATCACAGGAAAGCTAAAATATTTGATGCCACTGGTGAACTAATTGGAAGTGGAGAATAGACTAGAGGCAATTTGTTCTATCTAGACCTATCTGAAGAAACATGATTGTTTACACAATTTGATGGTGTATGGTAATGGCATAAGAGGTTGTGTCATGTGAACTTTCAAAATTTGGTAAACATCAGTAAGTTGAAGAAAGTTAGAGGTTTACCAAGATTAAAGAAACCTGATAATATGATGTGTAAACAATGTCAATTGGGAAAATGACAAAGTCTAGTTTTAAGAGCAAGACATATACTTTTAACAATTTTTGGAATGGGTTCATACTGACCTTTGTGGACCGATGGGTGTACAAAGTTATTGTGGTGATAAGTGTACACACTAAAATGGTGCACTTCTATGAACCATTACATGCAAGGTTGCTCAAGAATGAGGCCTCACAAAGCGGCTCATAGCTCTCTATGCATGGAGTTGCAAGGGACTATGATGTGTTTGCTCTCAGCTAGAGCTACAAGCTTGTGACCTTGCTAGTCAACCACACAATGAGAAATTCAAATGAAGACAAGGGCAAGAGTGCCAATATCCTCAAGAATCACTATGAAGATGCAATGTAATGCAACTACAATGAGAATGCAATCTAAGCTATGAAAGGAAAGTACAATGCAACTAATCTATGAAAGGAAATAGCAATGGATTACAATGCCTCCTATTTAGACTATGTGAGCTTATTCTATTGCATAAAAGGAAATCTATACTAAGAATACCATTATCATGCAACTATGAAAGAAAATATGAACTAGATGATGAAAGCAACAAGTCTTTAAAATCCTCAAAAGCTCCAAATGCACCTAAAACCTGCAGCATAACATTAGCATAAAAACATGGTATATGCAAATGAGGGAGAGAGCTCTCCTTTTATAAGAAATGAGGTGAAATGGACCATGGAGATTAAGAGGCAAAAAGTTTTAATCGGCGGTGGAGCTTGAAAGAGGAGCAATCCATGTGCACAAGGATCCTCCAATAGGAAAATAAGAGTTGACTTTATGTCCATATGAGACAAAAAGTGCTTTTCTCCTTTTTATAAAATATGAATAATGCTTTATTTGTGCAACTTAGGATAAGAGGAAAAGGGGGGCTTTTTATTTAATTAAAAGGGGAGGAAATATTCCTTTTAATCAAAAAAAGACTTAGGATAAATGGTTAGCCCAAGGATAAAAATACAATATATGATCGAAATTAAGATTTGATCAAGAATTGATAATGCTGAAAATATTGATTATTTGATAAAAATGATTCAGGATTGATAAATTGAATAAATGGGGCCCAAAGTCTAGGTGACCATTTTAGGGTGCATACAATAAGTATTTCATTCTATTTCTTGATGACTATTCTAGAATGATGAGTGTAATATTTTTAAAAGAGAAATCTGATGCATTTCAGTTGTTTAAGTGGTATTTGGAAAAAGTTAAAAAAAGAAACTGGTAAAAGTTTGAAATGTTTGAGATCTGATAGAGGAGGAGAGTTTATATCAAATGAGTTTAATATATTTTGCAATGATAGAGGAATAAAGAGACAGATGTCTGCAACTAGGACACCTCCATAGAATGGTATAGTAGAAAGAAGAAACATATCAATTATGGATTGTGCTAGAACACTGATGATTGAGAAGAATGTTGCACAAAAGTACTAGAGAGAAGCAATATGTACAGTTGTTTATACCTTGAATCGAGTACAAATCAAGAAAGGTACGAATGCTACACCTTTTGGGTTATGGTATAGATATGCACCTAATGTGACTTTTTAAAAAGTCTTTGGGAGTAGATGTTATATACCGAAAAACAATAGGAATGGAAAACTTGATGCTAAAAGTGATGAAGGGATATTCCACTAAGATAAAATCTTACAAGTTTTTGAATTCTAACACTAAAAAAATTGTGGAAACCACAAATGTTAGAGTTGATGAATATGCAGAAAAGAATGAAGTTGAGTGCAAGAAAGATTTTGAAGATTATAGATCTTTTATATACATGGAAGAAGGAGAGGCTAGTAATACACCTAAACAAGATGTCAAGGAACTGCATGAGCCTGTCGAGCCATAGCAAGATACTGTCAAGAATCAAGAGGATGTTGCTGAGCAATCAGAAGAAGAGGTAGAGAATATACAAGATGAATTTGAAGATCAAGAAAGGATATTGTGATATATAAAAGGAATAGAGGATTATGGATTGTATTACAAGAAGAATGATAAGTTTGAACTGAAAGTCTACACTGATGCAGATTGGGCTGGAAATGTTGATGACATAAAGAGTATAAGTGGTGGAAAATTCTTTATAGGAAAGAGATTAGTCTGTTGGACAAGAAAGAAATGGAACTGCATTTCCCAACCTACATTAGAAGCTGAGTATGTAGTAGAAGCAGTGAATTATTCAAATTTAGTGTGGATCAAACAATTGTTAAAAGGTATGAAGGAAGAAATCACTAAGCCATTTGTTATTTTCTGTGATAACACAAGTGATAAGTAGGAGATATTTTTCCATAGCAAGTCAAATTGTGATTTTGCTATCAGGATTTAATTGTGATATTGATAACATAAATGTTATTAACATATCAAGGAATCTTGTTATGCACACTAAGACTAAGCATATTTCTATCAAGTATCATTACTTGAGAGAGTTAGTTCAAGACAAAGAAGTGAGATTGGAATATGTGAATACAAAGGAACAATTAGTAGATATATTCACAAAAACATTACCTAAAGATGCTCATGAACATCTTAGAGGTAAATTAGGGGTGATTCCCCTAACTGAGGCTACCTAGAAACATATAGGAGAACTACATCAAATGTGTTAATCAGACTATCTGACAAATTGATATAGAAGAGGTCACATTTTAGGAGTTTCCTAGAGTTGTGAGAGTAAAGAAAAGATGATAATCAGTCATAAGCAAGATGACAGAGGGAGTATACAACATAAAGAACTGACATGAAGACATATACATGGTAAAGATGTAAGTGACAGAAGTTTCTTTGGCATTGTTGTCAAAGAGGGAGATATTCAATGAACCAAAGAGATACAACATTAAGGGAGAGATTTAGAAAAGATTCAGAGGGAGAGATTCAGTGAACAAACAAAGATAAATTTATCCAAGAGGGAGCTGGTATTTTGATGTGTTGGATGTGAATAAAAAGGAAGCTAAGGATATTAATGAAGATTTTTTGCACATAAGTTTTTGGATTGTATGGTGAATCATGTGATGTTCATGTAGTGTTTCCATCAATGCCAAAGACGGAGATTACTGGAAATTACAATTGAAACAATTGTTATATTGTCATTGATGTCAAACCTTAACTAGTAAGACAGTTGCTATCTAGGAGAGTACCGTATATTTTGATTGATGAAGAGGATTTGAAAAGAGGAAATAACAAGATGACCTAAGGAAAGGTTGAGTTATGTGATACTTCAATGGGTACTTGATTAGTTGGCACATTGATAAGATAATATGTTGTTTATCTTTAACACCAAGTGAAGAAGAAAGACTGGAAATATAGGCTTAACTGAGCAAAAATGAAGAAATCTAGTTTCAGTCGAGTGATGTTAGTGTCGACCAAGCGCCAGTATATGCCGAGAAAATATAGTGTCGACCGAACAGCAGTAGTTACCAAGTGACATATAATTACCAAGCAAATACAATGTTTGCCGAGAAGGAAAGTGTTAGCGATGACCGAGATATCCAGTAATGACCGAGGAGATGAACATAGTATTGACCGAGTGTCAGTAATTTACATTTTGAAAAGGAATTGAGAATCCCAACCAACATAGTTGAATTCTTGGGATATGTAAAATGTGTTGACATTATTAATGAATGGTATGAAGCATTTAATGCATGGTAAATCATTTTCTTATGATTTCAAAGAGAAGTTTAGAGATGTATCTAGAAGGAAAAGAAGGAAAAGAAGGAAAACATAATGATGGAAGGATTCGATGAATCTAACCTAAACCTAAGATCTACGGAAGAGATTAAGTGGTAAAAGATTAATCTACCTGATCAAGGAAGTATAAGGATAATCTAATTGTAAGGTTACAATATGCATGATGAGAAGAAGAGGTTGATGTTATTGACTAATGAATCTAAGAAGAAGGCTAAGGTGAAGTTGTGAAGAGTTGAATAGAGTTGTGGTGATTGCTTGAAGAGAATTCTGAGAAGATCAGAGATGGAGATGGAAATGAAGGTCAGACAATAAATCAATATATGTGCGAAGTGGATATGTATTTGTAAAGTGAGTTGTATATTTTCAGATCATAACCTATTGTTACTTTCTAACCATTGTATCAGTCTAAATCCTTTAATCAAGGTTGACTTAACAATCATTGTATAAACCCTTTAATCAAGGTGACATTCTGATGGAATGTTCTTAAGCCCTCTAACCAGGCCAATCTTAATAGGGTGATTAAATCCTTTAACTGGGTCACACCTAACAGTGTGTATTGTAAACCTTTAACTGGGTTGGCTTCTCACGAAGCTCACTTTAGAAGAGTGAAAATTAGTAGCATGTTACAAGGGGTTTTTCCCAAATTGGGTTTCCACTATAAATCCCGGTGTTATACTTGTGTGAATGTTATTTGATGTGAATGATGTTGAAAGTTTTATATTCTGCAAGTTAATTACTTTTGGACAATGGACTGCAAGTTTTATGTTGTTGATATATTGTATAGAGACCGAGTTGAAAACTGATTAGATCTGAGTTTGTTGAAGAGCTAGAAAGTTGAATTGGTACATCTGGACCTAAGGATAAATGATTCACCCCCCTCCCCCCTCTCAGTTATTCTAAAATCATTCTAACATAAACATAATGATATAATAGTTTCAGCTCTATATTTTTAGGTCTTAGAAGTGCTTTGTTAGATTGAGGATGATACCATTGTACTATTGACATTATTGTCAATTGCCTTACCCCCAACTATGTAATTTTTGTTGCAAGGATAGATTAATTATAGTGAGTGTTAGAATGTGCAAAATTGGAAGGAATGAGAGAGTGACATTATCCTATAACAAATAGAGTGGTGAAAGAATTGGAGTTCCACATAATGCTCCATCAATATTAGGGTAAAAAATGAACACACAAGTAATGCTCATTACCATGACTATATACATTTTTAACCATTATTAAATTACAATGGGGGGAATAAAAAAGAATTGGAGTGGTGGAATAATTTATCTTAGAAGCCTTCAAATAGGGCTTCCAAAATTGACAGCACCCTGAGGTGGCTCCCTTTATGTTTTTTTCCTACACTGTTATGAAGTACATGCTTCTTGAAAAGGGAACTAGGTGATTGCACTTTCGTCTTCTTTTTTGGCACATTGGACTTTGTCAGAGACATTGGTGACAAATTTGTTGTAGAAAAAATAAGTTGAATAAGGGAGCTGTGCAGATATTGAAGTTGGAGTCAAAACTATATGCATTAGACTTCGCCCAAGACATGGACAAATTTTTTGTAGCGACAATATGCCGAATAAGGGCATTGTCTAGATCTTGAAGTTGGAGTCAAAACCGTTCATATGCGACGAGCCATGATGACATTGAGAATTATCAATTACTAAAATAGATGTAATATGTACAATGTAACATTGTAATTCATTATTAATATGTATACATAAATAGATGTGGTTTAATAATGTAGTGCTCTCTCTCTCTCTCTCTCTCTCACACACACACACACACACATTTGTATAATTTTTGAAGTTTTTGTTAAACATATGAAAAACTTTGTATATATAACTATTAATATCTCCATTACATATTCAAGAAATTTAACTATTTACCAAGAAAAGAATAAAAGGAACTTGCATTATTAATACTTGCTATAATTACCCACTCACCTCAAAATATACAAAACCTATCGGCTTTCCATTGCACATCTAAAAGCCTCCAACTTTTTTAAAGTCTAAGTTAATCATATTTATGCATCGATATCTTATTAGATTAACCTAAACTAACATGAAAAATATTTATTTTCTATTGCAATAAATGTTATATCTCTACTTACCTAGTTATATGTTCATACATACATATAATATTTTAAATAGATATTAAAAGCACATCTCATATAAAAAAACAAATATCTTAATTTTAGAACATTTATATTTAATTTTTTATATAATAAATACCTCAACATTAATATGTCTTAACATTGTTTAAATAAATATAACTAAAAATTCAACATATGATCTTGATCTACATCTCCTGTGTTGTAAATCAACAAAAATTCTGCAAAAAAAAAAGGTAGTGTTTTCAACATCTGTAGATTTTTCTAAATTTTTTCCTTTGTATTTTAGTGCATTCTGTTTGGAGATTAGCCCATGCCTAGTACTATTGCATCAGTTTTGGATTTTTACTATTAAGCAATGGTTAAATAAAACTCTTTGGACCAATTACAATCTATTATATTTTTTATTTTGTTATAAATTTAATATTTTCTATAGTCTAAATATAATATTTTTGAGCTTATAATTGATAAAAATTATTTTGTCATTATCTAGTTGGCTAAATAAATTGAGTCTTATACATGAACATTATTAGAAACTTTTTTAGACACATTAACACTTTTATTGACATTTTTTAAAGTCATTTTACATTAACTGGAAGTCTTCTGTGAGAAGTATGGTAGCTGTATTGCCACTATTCAAATTTAAAAATTAAAGCTCTTCTCTTTTATTAAAAAAAGAAAAGTAGGGTCAAAGAATCCGGTTTAGTTCCATGTTCACTTGAGTTGTAAATGTCTTAGCAAGTATTGTTGTTTTGACATGTTATGTATTGTAACAAGTTTTTTTTTGTCTTTGTCATTCTAAGCTGTTGCATAACTATAAAGATATTTAATCCATATATAGTTTGATACTTTGAAATTTGTTGTTTAGGCTTGTGTTATACTTTGGCAGCTTGTTGATGCCTCTTTATTTGTATCTTTTGCATTTTTTCAATAAAAAAAAGGAAAAAACTTGTTACAAATTGACAATTCTTTCTCTACCCATTGAAGACAAAAGCAAGGAAAAGAAGATGTAAAATATATTGTTATTTTTTTCTCAAATCTTTTTTCTGCCACCATCAAATATATTGCTCTTTTTTTCAGATCTTTTTTTTTTTTGCCACTGCTCACGTTTTCCTTAGGATGCTTACCTCATGTTTCAACTAACCCCACATTTTTTTTTGTGTTTCAACTCATTCCCGACTTGGGGTTTTGAAATATTTACATAGAGACATTATTTTAAAAAATAATATATAAAATTATTTATTAATTTTTTTTAGAAAATGACAACAAATATTGATTTAAGATTAAATAAATATTAGAGAATATTTTAGAGTTAAAATTTAAGTAGAAGATTTAAACTACAAGAAAATTTAAAAGTTTCAATTAATTTTAAAATTAATATTAATTTAAAACAATTAAAAATGTTATTGAAACAAAATTTAATTCCTTTCAACCCACCTTTTAATATCATATATTTTATTTTTAATAATTTATAATAATACATAATTTAATATATTATAGTTATTGTAGACACCTAAATTCATCCTTTTAACATTAATTAAACTTAATTTAATTAATGATCCCAAATAACATTTTAGTTAATTTTTTAATTAATTATATTTGTTAAATTCATCTATTTATTTAATTTAATTTATTTAATTAAATAAATTCACTAATTATAGCATTTGAATTAAATTTAAATACTACCTTTCATAATGTATTAAATTTAATTTAATACATGTTCCTCCATATTTCCCTTTTAAATAAATTTTTAGTTTATTTAATTCCCTCACATTCTTTATTTCTACTAAGCCATGATTAAATTAAATTTTATTTAATTTAATCCTAAATCCAACCTAGATGCTATCCTACACACATCACTTTCTATCTAATAAACCTATTCACTAATTAATTGAGGTTAATTAGGCTAATTTTTGGATTCCTACATCCATTAGTTCTAATTATTTGCTCACACGTGTGAGAAAATTTCTAAAAATGACCTTTTCAAAAATTGCTAAGATTGCACAAACAAGGATTCTTACATTTTTTATGACACTTCTTACGCTTTCTAAAATGATGAAAATGGACTTTTTCACTTACACATCTCTTACACACACTTACACATGTACTTGAAGTACACATTGACCTTTCACATCCCAAGTTGCTCACACATGTGTGAGCAAGTCTTGGACTTTGCATGGCTTATGTGTCTCCTTGGTGGCACCTATGTGGATTCCACATAGATGCCACCTCATCCCAGCCCTCTGAAATCCTATAAATAGGACCCTTGTCTCAAGCAAAAGAGAGATTCCATTTTGCATTAGAGTCATTATGCTAGTGTATGCTTAGAATTTTTCTTATAGTTTTTACTAACCATTTGGTAGTTGCTAAATTTCTTTCAAGTTTGTAGACTTAGTTTCATCTTAGTGATTTAGCTTCATCCATTTTCATTAGCATACTTGCATGCCATATAGCATGAGGATTGCTTTCATAGCTCCTCCTTGAGCTTCTTTTGGCCTCATGCATTGAGTGCTTTGCTTCTATAGCTTCTTCTTGAGCATTTCAATCTTCATTATACTTTGCATTTTAGTGGGATCTATACTTGTGTTGGGAGAGCACACCCACAAATATCTCTAAGAGTTGAAATCAAGCAAGTCTTGGGTGCACTTGCTTATTGCTCATTGGAGGTTGTGGTGAAAATCTGTGTTTTTATAAGTTTATGAACATGCTAAAATAGATTTGAATATGCTCTCTATCATTAACGTTTGCATGTTTGAACTTGTTCTTAACAGGTGTATTTTCATCATATACATTTTGGCATGCCTGATGGGACCCACAATCCCATTTACTATCTATTTCTCTTGATTTTGTGAAGGTTTCCTGTGAATTTTCCAGATAGGCATCTCCACATGACCAAAGGTGTCTCTGCCTGGAAACAGGCATCTTTGCACACAAGTGTCTTTGTCTATGAACAAGCGTCTCTGCCTGTCAACAAGCGTCTCTGCCAGAAAGAGTGTTTCTCTCATTTTAGTTTGTTTTAATTAGAAAACTTCTATTTGGGAATCAACTTAAGGCTAATGATCATTAGTAAAACACCTAACTGTATCTGCAAATGAAGAAAATACACGAAGCTACTGAAATCTTTGTTTTTGTGCAGATAGGTGTCTCTGCATACACACAGGTGTCTCTGCTAGAAGAGGGAGTTTTCCTTTGTGTTGTTTTTTAAGCTGATTAAGTAAATTTTTTTGACATATTAAGGTTAAAAATTATTGTATTTTTGTCATTAGAAACCTTTCTATGCATTTAAAACTTAGTGAGAGGATAAAACTTTCAAACATTGGTGTTTTAACTTTTGGTTTTGTGCAGACATGCATCTCTGCCTGTACATAGGTGTCTCTTCCTGTAAACAGGTGTCTCTGCCTGTACACAGGCATCTCTGACAGACATGCATCTCTACCTGATTACAACTTGTTTTTCATAAAGAGGCAACTTCACAAAAATGCTTATAACTTCCACATACGAGCTTCATTTTGGACGATTCAAAAAGTGCTAGAAAGCTGATTCAACCCTCTATCCAAATCTGCAAACTATTTTATCAAATTACTCATCAAAAATTAGGTGCAAACATTCCAAGTTGACCCTTCTTTTCAAACTTCAAACACTCATAACTTGGGCATAAAAAATCATCTTGCAGCAATTTTTTAAAAAAAAGTCATTAGAAAAATGCAAGGAATCTGATTTTGTAATTATTTTTAGCCTTATACAATTTATTTGAAGTTTTTTCCACACATTTTCAAATTGGGCTTAAAATAAACCTTTCATATTTGGATTTGGAATTAAAAAGAACAAGTGTCTTTTAAACCCCAAGGCCACATACATATTCTCTCCTCTCACACCTTTGGGTGATCTTGAGTGCACAAGAAATACATGGTCTTGTTTTCTTTTTTGGAGGCCTGCTTGGGGGATTTGATCACCTCAAGGGATGACCTCAACTCCCATGTTTCGATGGAGTATAAATAGCGAGAGGTGAATCCAAAGACACCTCTCTTGGAATTAGAACCTTGTCACTCTTAGCTAAGCCCCAAAGAGCTTTATACCTTTGGGAAGTGAAGGTGGAGATTTGGGTTACTATCTCCTCCCGGCTATGTGACATTATTCTCTTTCATCTATGGATTTGGGCCTCACGTACCTTGTGTATATCGAGGACATCCCCTAGTTGAGCTTGTATATCATAGTTGAAGCCTCAATAGGATTGTTGATGTGTTTGATGTGCTTGAATGTTTAAAACCTTCCCCATTTGCAGCCAAAAGGGGACACACCATCCAAATTAAGCCTTAGCAATCATGCTTGTCTATAATTTCATTTGTTTGCGTTGCATTTGAAAATGAAAAATCCAAAAACAATCATAAAATTTCAAAAATCCAAAAAAACATAAACTTTCAAAAATCCGAAAACATCCAAAAACTTCAAAATCAAAAAAAAAACTATAAAGTTTGAAAACCCAAAAACATTGCAAAAACTCAAAAACTCAAAAAAAAAATCAAAATCATTTCAAAAACAACAAAAACATTTTGTTAAGTTAGTTGTCTTTAGTCAAGCTTTCCACATCACTTCTTTCATCTATCAAATTCATCACCTTCTCCATACTTTTTATCCTAATCACCTTCTTAATCATTCCAAATCATCCCTTCAATTTCCCCTAATCATCCTATTCATTCCTCTCTTCTAATCTTCCTAGTCATTATCTCCTAATCATTCTTCTTCTTCATCTCTTAATCATCTTAAGCATCCTAATAAATTCTTCCAAGTCATTCCTCTTCTATTCTAAGAATCCTAATCAATTCTTCCAAGTCACTCCTAATCATCCTAATCAATTCTTCCAAGTCACTCCTATTCTATTCCTAATCATCCTAATCACTTCTTCCAAGTCTTTCCTATTCTATTCTAATCCTCCTAATCACTTCTTCTAAGTCAACTTTATCATCCTTCTTAATCATTCTAATCATTCTTCTAAGTTATCTTTATCCTCTTCCTAATCATTCAATCAAGGTCCTAATCTTCATCTTGGTCATCCTTCTAATCTAATCACATCATCACCTTTCTAATCCAATCCCCTTGTCAACTTCATTCCAATCAAATCCTAATTCAATCTATTTATCCTCTTCATCTAAATCAATCACCCATTTATCCATTCAATTATCTTCCAATATCCCTCATTTATCTTCTAAATTCCTTTCATTCTAAATTTCAATCTCTATCCACGTCATCTTCTCATCCAAATTTTCATAAAATCTTCTACTTTGAACTTAGGAGCAAAATCATTGTTTGGACTTTAATCAAATCTTGTCTTGATTGACCCATATCCAAGCATAATCAAGACTAATCAAATCAAATCTCATCTTTCTTTCATTAATCCATCTTAGGTTGAAATATTTTAATCAAAAGTGTTACATAGACCCTCATCATTAGAAAACACATCTAATTGAATTATTGCTTTGAGAACATCAGTCTGTCTCAAGTAACTAATTTCATTAATCCTATCCTATTTTTCTTGGGATCACAAGTCCATCTCCAAGTAGAAGAAGATCATCATCCAAATCAATCCTTTGTTTGCACCATCATAGGGTCTTGTTCCACCTAGGTTTGTCTCAAACCTTCAAATCCAAAATCCAATCCAATCCAATCAATCAAATCCTTAATCAAAATCCAATCAATCAAATCTTTGAGGCCTTTCCCTCACAAATCAAATCCAATCAATCAAATCCTTGAGGCCCTGCCCTCACAATCAATCAATCAAATCAAATCATAGTTCTTGAGGCCCTGCCCTCTCAAATAAAAAACAAAGTCCAAACTTGCTCCTAGTCCTAAGTTCATATTTCATCCATCCTCAACCATCTCACTTCGTCTACTCCTAATTCAAATCTTCATCCACATCTTCTTCTAATCCAAATCCAAACCTTCATTCCAACATCATGGATAAAGATCGGCTTCGCACAAATCTAATCTCACATTCATCTAACTCACAGACTCACCAAAATAATACAACTCCCACTTACTGATACAATCTCATATCACCATCTATTCCACCTCAACATGCCATATCCAACCTCAATACATCTCACATTTCTTCTCCTTCCTCTACCTTTGACAATGGAAATCCATCTCATCCTCCCACATTTACCCAAATCCATCATCCCCATCTCTCATCCAAAACCATGCTTTTCTTTGCATGGATCGACAAGATAACAGAGAAGTATAGATCCCCACCTCTAAATCAATCTACCCAATCTCCGCAAGCCATGCACTCACCATCCTTCCCTCCAAGTCACCACACACCTAAATATTCTAAGTCTCATGATTCTTTCACCCCTCCATTCACTTGAGTTGAAGCCTCCACTTCCTCCATCCCATCACCATCCCAAGTCCAAACATGTCAAGACCTTGTTCCAAAGCATGCTACTATGGATTTTTCTACTCCTCTAGATCTTAGCATCTCTCCATCCCATGCTTCCAATCCATCTCAATATCCATTTATCCCTCTTAATCCACTCCATGATCCAATTCCTAATCAAGATCAAGACATCCCTATTACCCCATCTATTAATGACTCCCCTCCATCTCATAAACCCATTCCATCTACCCCATCCAATGATCCCCTTCCATCTCGAGCCTTAACATCCACTTATCCTCCACTTCATGAAGATAGTCCTTCTCTCCCATCCACTACTTCCCCTCAATGTCAAGATCAAATCACTCCATCTCATGATTCCCTCCCCTCCATTCCATTGTATGATCTTCTTCCATCTCACAACCCCATTATTCCTTCTACTACACCACCTAATTCTCTTCGAAGTCAAGATCAAAGTACCTTGTCATCTCCAGGTCATGATCCTCAGCCATATAAAGATCTTATTTTCCCTCCTAATCCATCCCAAGATCCTATTATCTCCCCTAATCCCCCTCATGATCCTAATCCTCCAAAAAATCCCATTCCACCTATCCAATCCATTCATGAACTCCCTACACCTGGACTCGCATCTTGTGTTGCCAATACTAAGTATCCCATTGAAGAACGAATATCTCAAGATGTTGGTACGTCTTCTACTTGTTCCAAATCCAAAATTCCTCCATCCAAATCTAAACTTAAATATTCCCCTCAATCATATTCCAAATCCCTTTTGGTCCCTTATGTCCAAACTTCCATCCCCCCATCCTCCAAATCCATTTTGGGCCCCTATGTCCAAATCTCCCTCCCTTCCTTAAACACATCCATTTTGGGTCTGTATGTTCCCAAACCTAATCCTTCACCCCTTCCATCCAATTTAGGTCCTTACATACCTTTGTCCTCCATATCCAATTTCCCCTCACATCCCTAAGAAAGATCCACAAAGGCACACACCCTTGAATTCCTTCCCACATTCATCCTTTGCAGTTCCCTCCATAAACTCTTTAAACCATTCATCCTGATGCACCCATACCATGGCTAATGGAAGCAAGTTGGATGCCAAAGTCAAAAAAAAATAAAAATGCATCAAGCCAAAAATCCACACAAACAAATAGAAGGATCAACATGTCCCATCTAAACGACATGTTCAAGAAAAGAAAAATATGATCCAAAAGGATGAAAAGTTCAAAAGGCCACAAAGGTCTCAAAATGAAAAATTCCAAAATCACGTGGATTCCCAGGCTACTCAATGACAAAAATGCATCTCAAATAAAAATCCAAATTGGCCTCCAACCTTGCTGTCCAAAAGCTTTCTCCTAACTCATTCCTCTAAAAATCCTCTACTTTCCAGCTCCATTACCTCCTTCATCTATTTTGGGTCCTTATATCCCAAATCCACCTTTTTTCCTCCATCTCCTCCAAAATCTCCTCCTCCACCTCTCTACCACCCTTCAAGGTGTGTGCCAATGGTGATCTTTTCATCTCTCCCATCCATTTATGTACAATTCTTCCCTTCTCCCATCCATTATTCCCCAATCCTTCCATACATCCACTCCTTCCATCCAATCTTTTGCATAAGTCCTCATTTTCCTTCCCCTAGTCCATTTCCTCTACCATCTACCCATCCTACCAACATCTATGAGAACATATCCAAAATGCCTTGGTTCAAAACACACAGTGCAATATCATGACACTCGATGCTTGAGTCCTTCCCTCCATCTCCCTATCACATATCTATTGTCTTCTAAAGTTCATCTCTTCCATCCATTAACTTATCCTCATCCCCTTGTACTCTACACTTGGGGGCAAGCTCCATCCATCCTATGCTACCATATAAGTATTCTATCTTTCATATCTACCATCCATCCTCTTATCTCAGTCCATCCTCATCCTTTCTCATCTTTGATCTTGACTATCCTATTTATTCCATCCATCCATTTTCCTTGTTATCTGTCTCCTCTTCATTATCCTACATACGTCCATCCACTTGTCTGTATTTGATCTTGAAATATTATCCATATCCTCTATCTCATAATCCTTGTCATATTCACTTCCTCCATCCTCCATCCATAATCCTATAAATCTCCATCCTCCTTTCCATGCCTTTGATCTTGATTATCCCATATTCCCTCAATCCCATTGTATGATTCTATCCACATCCTCCCTACATTATATATTGTCAGTTTCCATCCATACCCTCCTTATCATTATTCTCTATCTTATTCATACCCCTCCTCCTATCCATCCACCTCTTACTTTCATCCCTTTTCCTTCATAAACCTAGATGCACCAAATCACACATAAGCTAGAATGATATCCGTGCATGCTTTGGCACATCCCTTCCTTCATTCCATCCATGCATACTCGTACCCATCTCATTCATTTCATATATCCTCTACCCACCATCTTTTTGTTCCTTCTCCTACCTCTCGTGTGGGGCATTTAACTCCTTTTCCACATTGTCCTTGGATCCTCATCCCTCTTTTCCCCACCTTTTAATCCCCCATATCCTATCACTATCTGTTCCTTTCATCTACCTTCCATCCATAAACTACATATGTTCCCCATTTCCTCTATCATTCCTTAATTTTCCCTTGTCATTGGTCTCAAACAATTCAATCATCTTATCCATCTTCCAACTTCCCCCCATAATATCCATTTCTCCTTTCCCTCTCATGTCTAATCCATTTCTCTTCCATCCACTTCCTTTATCTTCTAATTCTTCCTATCAAATTCCTTTATCTTCTAATTCCAATAAATGACATTCATCTATCTTCTAATATAATCAATTTCCCTTCCCATCCATTCACTCGAATTCCTCTACTCTTGTCTTATCCTCTCATTTTCCCTTCTTCCTATATTCTTCTATCTAATTCATTTCTCCTCCAATCCAATCCTTTCGAATCATCTCAATTTCCTTCCTTCCTATCATTTTCAATCCAATTCATTTCTACTCCTATTATCTTATCCAAATTTTCCACTCCAATCCAAATCATCTTTCCCTTCACTCCCATTCTATTCAATCCACTCATCAATAAATAAAAAAATTTATAAAATAAAAAAATAAAATAAAAAATCCCAAACTCGTCCAATCAAGTGCAATCAATACTAATCCAATCAATCAAATCTTGTATTCTTGTACATCAATCCTTAATCAACCTATCATCTTGACCCAAATCAGCTGATAATCTATTGAACCCTTTTAATCAAATCATCATCATGGGATGTATCCTTCCCAAATCCTTTGGATGTGCATTGTTCTTATTGTTAATTTTTCCATCCTCAATCAATCATCATCAATCAATCCATCAATTGGTTTTTAGCTTGACTAGGGGCAAACTTTTGGTTTACATTCGGTTTGTTGTGCATGCTTACTTGTTGCTTATCTGTATTATTATTTTTTGCATTTATCACGGTCTTTGCATCTTATTGTCACAATGGCATCACGATCTTCCATATCCCAGTGTCATAGGCATATGGTTACCTTTGACCTTTTTTTTTTATGTACTAGACACCTTGTCATCTTAGTTCCCCATAACTTGGTGCATAGTGTTAAGTACAATATCAAACTAGGGTGTTCTCTCCAACATGAACACAAGTGATCCCACTAAATCATGTAGCCAAGTTGCATTTTAGTTAGTTCATTTTTCTGCATTTTTGTTTGAGCCAAGGGTTCTGCGTATTCACCCTTCCCTCCCCCTTTTTTGTCCAATGCAAACCTCCCATTTTTCTCCTTTCCTTCATCCCTACTAATCATGTTCCTAGAAAACTCCCCCTCGGTGAATGGGAAACTTCTCCTCGCCCTCATTCTTCTAGCAGGCAGAGACACTTGTCTAGCAACCCAAGGCTCCACTAGGAGCTTCATCTTTCTCTCTCTCCCCCTCCCTCCCTCTCTTTCTTTCTCTCCCCCTCCCTCCCTCTCCCTAGGTGGAGATGCCTATCTGGGGATGGGAGGCTCCGCTTTGGCGGAGACGCCCATGTGGGGATGGGCGGCTCCACCAGGGCAGAGATGCCCGTCAGCAAAAATGATGCCTAGTGCTTCATTTTTACCCGAATATGGTCATGTAATATGTTTTCAGAAATGCCAAGAAACAAGGATTTCAATGGCAATGTTTAGAATCTGATTTAACAAGTTGGGTGAGAGTAGTAATAAATTTTCTATCCAAGATGCCTATCCATAGGCAGAGATGCCCATCGATAGATGGGCGACTCCGCCCTGGGCAAAGAAGTCTATCTGATGGCTCCACCTTGAGCGGGGACCCCGTCTCTAAATGGGTGGCTCTTCCCTTCTTCATCTTGCATCCATTCTTGTCTATAGTTGATGGCTCCACTGCCATTAGATGTTTCCCTTCGCCAAGTGGCGACGCCTGTTCCGCTATCCCTCATATATGTTGGCTGCTGGTCGACCTTCCCCTTTTTCCCAATAAGTCATGCAAAGCCTTTTCCCTTCTTTCATGAAAATTGACCAAATTTTTTATTTTTGGCTTATTTTCCCAAGGGGGCACACCCTCCTATTTAATTTTCCTCTGTGCACCTCTTAGGTCCCATTGGGGCATCTATATTTTCTTTTCTTTGACGTGATGTCATTTCTGACACCGCCTCAAAGAGGGGCAAAATGTAGACACCTAAATTCATCCTTTTAACATTAATTAAACTTAATTTAATTAATGATCCCAAATAGCATTATAGTTAATTTTTTAATTAATTATATTTGTTAAATTCATCTATTTATTTAATTTAATTTATTTAATTAAATAAATTCACTAATTATAGTATTTGAATTAAATTTAAATACTACCTTTCATAATGTATTAAATTTAATTTAATACATGTTTCTCCATATTTCTCTTTTAAATAAATTTTTAGTTTATTTAATTCCCTCACATTCTTTATTTCTACTAAGCCATGATTTAATTTAATTTAATTTAATTTAATCCTAAATCAACCTAGATGCTATCCTACACACATCACTTTCTATCTAATAAACCTATTCACTAATTAACTGAGGTTAATTAGGCTAATTTTTGGATTCCTACATCCGTTAGTCCTAATTATTTGCTGACACATGTGTGAGCAAATTTCTAAAAATGACCTTTTCAAAAATTGCTAAGATTGCACAAACAAAGCTTCTTACATTTTTTATGACACTTCTTACACTTTCTAAATGGTGAAAATGGACTTTTTCAGTTACACATCTCTTACACACACTTACACATGTACTTGAAGTAAACATTGACCTTTCACATCCCAAGTTGCTCACACATGTGTGAGCAAGTCTTGGACTTTGCATGGCTTATGTGTCTCCTTGGTGGCACCTATGTGGATTCCACATAGATGCCACCTCATCCCAGCCCTCTGAAATCCTATAAATAGGACCCTTGTCTCAAGCAAAAGAGAGATTCCATTTTGCATTAGAGTCATTATGCTAGTATATGCTTAGAATTTTTCTTATAGTTTTTACTAACCATTTGGTAGTTGCTAAATTTCTTTCAAGTTTGTAGACTTAGTTTCATCTTAGTGATTTAGCTTCATCCATTTTCATTATCATACTTGCATGCCATATAGCATGAGGATTGCTTTCATAGCTCCTTCTTGAGCTTCTTTTGGCCTCATGCATTGAGTGCTTGAGAGTTGCTTCTATAGTTTCTTCTTGAGCATTTCAATCTTCATTATACTTTGCATTTTAGTGGGATCTATACTTGTGTTGGGGGAGCACACCCACAAATATCTCTAAGAGCTGAAATCAAGCAAGTCTTGGGTGCACTTGCTTATTGCTCATCAGAGGTTGTGGTGAAAATCTGTGTTTTTATAAGTTTATGAACATGCTAAAATAGATTTGAATATGCTCTCTATCATTAACGTTTGCATGTTTGAACTTGTTCTTAACAGGTGTATTTTCATCATATACAGTTACTAAAGTAAGATATTATAATATAATATTATAATTAATTTTAGTAATTATAATTTAATACAAATTAATATTATATGTTAAAAATAATTTAATAAAATAATATATTTAAAACATTTTAAATATGAAAAATAATACATTAAATAAAAATTAAAAATAAAATTATAAAATTATAAATTCATTACATAATTTATAATATTTTTAGAATAAACAAAATATAAACCAACAATCCTATGTAAACTTTAAGATTAAACAAAAATGACAAAATGACAATAAAAACAAATACTCAAATAAATAAAGTCTTCGTTTAAAAATGCTAGTTATTTGATGAAAAGCAAACAAATCCAAACATTTAATTAAAATTCATTAAACTAAATAGTTCAAACCAAAAAATAATACTTAACCCTAAATTTATATAATATATTTTTTTTTATTTTGAATAAATCAACAAGATGCATAACGTCTAGTTCCTACCTTTAGTGTACTTTGTTTGAAGTGCTTGAAGGGCAAGAACAATATGTAAAGTTTGAAGAAGCCATGAAAAATATTTGAACATTTAAGTTCAAAACATTGCAATGTAGGAGTGTAAAAGATAAAAATATCTTGAAAAGTGTAGGAAGCTTAAAACGCAACATGAAGCTAGTTCGAGAAGCAGTCATCACAAAATGAAAAAATAATTAGTTAGAAGATGTACATGTGAATGGTGTTGATGTGTCCTTTGAGGGAGAATTATTTTATCATGTGAGAAGTAATATTAAATCTCCTAATGATGTTATAGTTGTGAAGCTTTTGGAAGTAACTTGCTTGCTACTACTATTTCTAAGCCTTAAATGCATTCTTGTGAAAAGTATAATTTTATGTAGCAATACAAATATTGAAATATCAAACAAACAAAAGTGAATGTTACATTTACAACAAAGATTTATCATCTAAAAAAAAAAAAAATATCAATAGATTAAATCAAAGTATGTTTTAAGTTAACTTTACAATATAATAGCGATAGAGCTCTTAATGACACAACTCAAATAACCAAACTTTTTAAATATCAACTAATATTTAGATCAATTGATCTCCTTAAGTTATGTGTTAAAGGTTATTCTAGACTCATGCAATCAATATCTTTAATAATCTCAATTTCTTCATTTGATCATCAAGTTATAGGTAAATCAAAGTATTATTTATGTTTCAATAATTATCCATTTTCTTTATTATCAATTACCAAATTATTCATATAATTAGAAGACTTAACTAACACTAGGTAGAATCGCACATGCAACTTCACACTAAAGGTAGTTAGAGAAATTATTTATCCAATCATTCTTTGTTCATGACCTCCATGCAATAAAACATTATCTTAATGTTATATTATTTTTGTTAAATAACTTTTCTTTAATGCATATATCAAACTAATATTGAAAAATGATTTCATTTCTCCTTCCTAATCAATTTCGAATCTTGAAGTAGAAACCACCTTAGTGTAGTGCTCATAGAATGCCATGAAGTAGGATTGTGACATTTGATCATTTTTTTTGTAAGGACATTGTATCAATGCAATACAATGTTTTAATGCTTGTAAATACCATACGAGGACTATGATATCTTCATCTAAATTATTAGTCCATCACCATAGATTATATGTTGTTATTTTCATTACATTTTTAAGTTTTAATTCACATCTTTGAGATACATTAAGTTTGTCAAACATTGGTATGTGATTCAATAAAAAAAATTCAAATTTTGGCCTTAAGACTAACATAATGATAGCTACGATATTTTAAATGTACAATATAGTTTAACAATACACTTAATCATCTTAGAATGGGGTAGGAGATGCCCCTCAAACAAAGTTATAATGCTAGATTAAAGTTATGAAGTAAATGTAAGGAAGAGTGTACAAATTTTCATTAATATATTTTGACTTCACTTAGAGAGAGAGAGGGAGAGAGAGAGAGAGAGAGAGAGAGAGAGAGAGAGAGAGAGAGATAGAGAGAGAGAGAGAGAGAGAGAGAGAGAGAGAGAGAGAGAGAGAGAGAGAGAGAGAGAGAGAGAGAGAGAGAGAGAGAGAGAGAGAGAGAGAGAGAGAGAGGTAATCTCAATGTTATTATTTGCAACCAAATTATGTATACAACTAATTTTTCAAACATATATGTATGTGATATAGTTTATATATTTCTACATATTTTAAACTTTAAGCAGGGGTGGTATCATTCAATGCAATTTATTTCAAATGTGGCCCCATTAAATATCTACGAATTAGAGAGCTTGTGTGTCCTTTTCTCTTATAAGTTTAATAAACTTTGTCTTGGTGATGGAGACATGTAATAACACCAAGCACTCAGTGAAGACTTGAGAATAGAGGCTTATATCTCCTAAAATCTCCTTGGTGTTCACAATGCATGGATTGGCCTAATGTAAGATCTTTTAGTTTGAACAATTTGTTTACATGGAAAAAGTATATTTTGTTATTGACAAGAAACACTAGCTATGAATAACTTACTTTAGAAAAAAGTTCATTGGATGTAGTTGCAATCAAGCTTTGATATTTTGGAGGGTATCTTTAAGGCACCCCTTAGATTATATTGTTAAGTTAGTATTTTGTGTCAACGTATTTAAGTAATTTAGAAATCCATCTTTGCAGTATTGTTTCTCGGTACTTCATTTTATGCGTTAATGCATTACATGTTTTTACTTCTTCTAATCACCAAAAAAACTTCCATTATATAATGATTTTCTCATTTACTATGTATACATACATACATATGTATGTATATGTTTTTATTATTTTTGTTGAGGTAGTGCTATTTTTTCTAAAATTTCTAAAGGCTTTTTCTTGGTGATGGAGACATCTAATAGCACCAGGAACCTTGTACGAACCTGAGAATATAGGCTTCTGACTCCCAAAATCACCTTGGTGTTTAAGATACAAGAGCATTGACCTAGTGTAAGTACTTTTAGTTTGAACAATTTGTCTACATAGGCAAAGTATATTTTTCCTTGAATATTTATAAAATATGTTATTGACGAGAAACACTAACTGGGAATAGCTCATTTCAGCACAACTTTCATTAGATGAAGCTGCAATTAAGCTTTCAAATTTCAGCGGGTAGCTTTAAGACACCCATTGGTTTGCATTGTTAAATTATTGTCTTGTGTCAATACATTTAGGTAATTTCTAAGGTCATCTTGGCAATGTTATTTCTCGGTACTTCATTCTATGTGCTAATGCATTATACATTTTTTTACTTATAATCACCAAATGCTTCCATTATATCCCAGTTTCCTGATTTGCTCCATATTTATGTATACATGTCTATCCATCTATCTATCTTTTTTAACACTTTTTACAAATCTTCAAGGAAAAAATAGACTTTTCATATGCAAGTAATGCATTAACACATAGAATGAAGTACCAAAAAATAACATTACAAAGATGGATTTCTAAATTAAATGAATACACTAACACAAAAAAATAATTTTAAAATATAGACCAAGGGGTGCCCTAAAGCTACCCTCCAAAATCTCAAAGCTTGATTTCACTTGCATCTAATGAAAGTTGGGCTGAAGTAAGTTATACACAGCTAGTGCTTCTTGCCAATAACAAAATATATTTTTCCCATGTAAATAAATTGTTAAACTAAAAGCACTTACATTAGGCCAATGCTCCTACATCTTGAACACCAAGGCAAATTTAGGAGTTAGAAGTCTCTATTCTCAAGTATGAACTAGGTGCTTGGTGTTATTGGATATCTTCATCACCAAGACAAAGTCTATAGAACTTATAGAACAAAGGACACACAACCTATTTGATTCCTATACATTTAATAGGGAAACATTTGAAACAAATTGCATTGAATAATACCACCCCTACTTAAATTTTAAAACATACACAAATTTATAAACTATAACACATACATATATGTTTGAAAAATTAGTTGTATCCATAATTTGGTTGCAAGCAATAGCAGTGAGATTATACATGTTGTATCTTTGTTGTCAAGTTTTGAGGTTGTGAAGTATTTTTAGTTGTACATGTATCGTCATAGCTTCATTAGACATCTAAATAGTTGAGTCTATTAGGAAAGAATGAAATTGATTTAAAAGAAAATATGGAATCTAAGTATTTGAAATCACTCTGAGATTGAGTAGTGGCAGAGGGCTAAAGAACATGTATAGGATAATATGGTTTTATTAAGGGCGGTGCTTCAATTTGCTTTGATATGTGAGCAAGTGGAAAACATGAAAGAATAACATAGAGCATCAACGACATGAAAGTATTGTCCAAAAAGGCATCATCAGAAGTGAATGTGAAATTTGTGTGAATGAATATATTCGTTGTAGATGAACCTGGAAACACTTTTGAATGATCTATATGGAATGAAAATATAAAATCATGTATACCTCAGCATGGAAGAGTAACTGGTGAAAGATCAACCTAAGAAATATGAAACTTTCTTTCATGATGAATTTTATACATGTAATCATTGTAATCTAAATGTCTACCTGTGAGATAATGTTACATAATGCCTAACTCTAAACATAATTTAGAATGATTTAAATAGTTGATAAAATGATGAAATTTTATTTTTTTAAAGAAATGTCTTATAGAAAAAAACAAAAGTTGCTAGGAGTTAGCAGGACTGAGATTATACCTATTCTTTTTTAGTTGTTTATCTTTGAGGTTGTATTTGTCTTTCGAGAAGAGGGGTTTGCATGAGCAATAAACCACATGGTTAATCAATCCTGTAAAGAAGAACAACATATATTTTGGAAATATTTAATGAAAGTTTTCATCTAATTTGATTAGAAAATTATTTATTATCTTTTGCAACATCCAAAATGAGTGTTGTTACCAAGACAATGTATTTTGAGGAACATCATGTAAATTAACTGAATCCCTTTACTAACGATGCAAACAAATAAGTTCCTTAATACTAATTACCAAACTCTCAAAGCTTGGTTGCAACTGTGCCCAATGAAAGGTCTATAAGTTATAAGTTATAACAATAGTAGTGTTAATTGCATCTTTTTTTATCAATGAAAGGTCGTGTAAACATAAGTTTGAATAATTAAATGTTGAGCATACATTTCTATTTGTGTATGAAATAAATAGCTATTGGAATTGTGCTCTTGAACATTACAGATAAAGAAAATTGTGAGCCTAGTCAGAGACACAATTGAGTGAATGGAGAAAAATGCATAACAAACATTGAGCCGCCAAGTAATCAGGGACTTTAGACATACATGCATGAACTATGAATTCAATATAAAAAAATTAGATGTGTTGCTTTATTAACCAATAAAGTATTTTTTAATTAAAAGATAAAGATGTTTTTTCTTACAATTGTATAGTAATACCTAGAAGGCGATTGAAGTGAATTGGAAGAAGAAAAGGTACCACATGTTTCACTAGAGACAAAAATTAAATACATGTTTAAGTTGTCATGATTTTGGATGGTGTAAAAGCATGCTGCTATTCTACTATAGAAACCCAAGCCATCTTCTTCTCCAACATATGATAAAAAGTTGTTATGGCAAAGGGGGACTCTAGTGAAACATGGATACTTGATCTCGTGTTCAATTTTAGAAAGTCTTTACCCTTTAAACCCTATAGAATAAAATAAAACATAATCATTAGAAATAACTAATGGGAGTGTAGTAATTGCTTGAAACAAGTTATGATGAATTTTGAAAAAAAAAAATTCAAAATTTGATATGAAAAGAAAGCACACTTGGAAGGTAGTTATTGGTATAGAAGCTACATTTTGGACTCATTGGGATCTTATGGTGATAGAAAGGAAAAAGTGAAATGAACATTATGACTAGAAGCATTGTGCATAATTGAAACATTGGAAGTACTTATAGTATTTGACTGTGCATGTATTTTATGAAAAGCCAAAAAGCACAAGTAATTAGCAAAATAGTTAATGTATGTGAGCATTACTATTTGTATTATGCATTGGAACTGAAGTAGTTGTGATTGTTTTTTTTTTGTTATTGTTTTAAGCAATTGAAACTCAGATTGTTCTATTGTATATGGAAAAGCTTTATAAAATTTGTAGAATGATCTAACCAATATGCCTCAGATTTGGAAATAGAACATATGTTTGCAAGTAAGTTTGTCCAGGCATAGTCAATTAATGGTTTGCTTATGTTGTTTCATTCAATAAGAATTGTATATTGCATTTTTTTATATGATTGATGAGAGTTATTGTAATTTTTATTTTACTCAAACATGTCTATGTTGAAATTTTCTAAAATGAGAAGGGTTTTTTTTTGTACTTAGATGTGTAATTACTTCAGCCATAATGTTTATGATCGTTACTATAGAATCATTAGGTCACACATAAACATTTTTTTTTAATCTTGATGCAGTGTTGTTGTGATGGCCTAAACATTCATTATTCAATGTTATTTACTTTTGGATAGCAAAAGATGTTTATTTGGTTAGAGTTGGTATACCATGTATATGATACATTGCATAACTATTATATTGGTAAAATAGGACATTAGTATGTGGAGAGGGGGAGTGTACTTCTTGTAAACACAACATGTTAGAGGACATTATACAATAGTCATTGACAATGCAATTTGCATGAACTTTCAACCTACAAGTGTTGGCATGCATAACAGTATATTTGATGTATCAATAGAACATGATCTTTCTGATTTTCAAATTATTGTTGTGCACTTGATTCAAGGTGAGAAATTTTAAGACATATTTTTCTTTGATTTTGAAATTTATCACATTTAGAGGTTTAAGTAAAAACACTAATTCAATTGGTCTTGTTCGCAATAGTGTTGTATATGTTAATCTATGTTGTTTCATGCAAGTTGGATCAAATGTTAGACCTTGCATTGTGATTCTTTGTGAACAGTGTATGGTTTGTGCTCATGCTATCTATATTGGTAATTTTTTCCTAATAGTAATTTTCCCATTGCTAAATAATTTTAAAATATCCCTAGTAATACAAAGTATCAGAACCCACTCTTATACAAAATTCTAATGGTAGTATTGTGTTATTTTACTTTTTTGACGTTATCAAAACTTTTAGATCCTATATCAATATCTTGGTGTCTTCTGTATGTTTTAAATTTGACATATGATCTATTGAAATTACCTACAAACATATCTACAAGGATAAATGGTTTCAAGACTATTTGGGTTGGTAGGATTATTGTATGGTTGTATAGCCATATTGCATTGTAGTTTTCATCATGTTCATCAATTGCATCTAATATTCTAAGTTCTCTTAGAATGGTAGATAGCATATTATTATTTTGTGTGTCAACATCCTTTTTCCTATAAAATAGATAAGGGAAAGTAGGCTCTACAAGTGGTGGAAGAAAGCAATGGTAATTTAGGTATTGTATATCATCATTTATTTGTCTACCTACTCATATTCTATTAAGGATTGATATGAATTTGTCATCCTTTTGTCACATTGTAGTGGTCAATGAGTAGAACTTTATGTTGTCATTCCAAATGATATAAGGCATTAGTTCAGTTGAGCTTGGGCTATTGTCAAAGAAAGAAAATTCCAATACATACAGTGTTTGATATAAATCAACATAAAAAAATATGTCTACATTGCCAAAGTATGCAGTAGGTAAGTGCATAATATCATGTAGTTGTCGATCGATATATTGCAAAAAATGTAGAATCTACCAATGAAATATCATCTATGAGAAAGTTGATCATAATGGTTTTACATTGTATCAAGTGTTTTTGTACTTAGGGGAACAAATTCTGATTTATTGAAAGTTATGTGCAATGATGAGTGTAATTTAGTTCCACATATATTGTAAGCTACTTTTCTAGTGTACACAGTTATTAGACCTTTTGGTTTGTATAGATTGCTATCAATGCATTTATTGTAGATGAGGATGAGACCTGGTAAATGACTATTGTAGTAAATTTCTTTCCAATTCCAACTCCCCCAATCAAGAAAAAATGCAATGGAGTTTTAAAACTTTTAAATTTTTTTATTACAATGTCCTTGACAGTTACTTGTTCTCTATTTAATGTTTGTCTTAGTTTGTAGTATCCTTTTTGTCCATAAGTTATGGAAGACGAGCTATTTAGAATGCTTTGAGGGCTACAGTATTTAAGTTTATCTTGTATGCACTATGAATATCTACATGCATGTCATATTTCTCTTGTTGCTTGGTTGTTTTATGCATAAATGTTTGGCTTTCAATGTTCTCATCTTCATTGTTCAACTCATAAATAGCTTTATTGATATAACCCCATGTGGAATTTGTGTTGTAGAAAAAATTTGCACAATTGATTTTGATCCTATTCTCATTGCACAAAAATGCACTTTCTCAAGAGTCTAAATTATGTTTCAGTGTATTCTTGTTTATTGTAAATGGTATGTACAGTAGTAATTGCTCTCTATAGTGATTCTCTAAATCAATATGTTTGTTGAAGTTGATAAATTGTATAACATTTGGTTTAGTCTTCGGTTCACTTTTAATAACATTTTTGTTATATTCTGATAAAAATTCTATAATTCATATGCCCATGATAGATTGAGGATATTTTAAATAATAGTCTAGGACAGATTTGCACATTACATTTCTTGATTGATCTGCTTATTTATTTAATTGTTTCACGAGTTTCAATATAAACATGTAATCATTATCAAATCTTTGTATTGATAAATAGATATCTTCTTGAACTATAATTTGTTAGGATTTAGGTGCCATCAATCTCGTAAATTTATTATTTATTATTTTTCTAATATATTTTTTAATTTACCCATAAGAGGTTGAACTATTTAACTAATGGTGGTGAAACAAACCATGCAAATGAAAAGTTACTTTTACCATTTGTCATTTAGAAAAAAAGACAAAATAGATAAGTGTCCCCTCTTGGAATCCTCTATTTTGAGGTGTTTGGACACTTGTTAGGGGTTGTAAGAGAATCTATGACAGTTATGAAAGTTTTCATAAGATTCTATGACAACACTTATGATGGTTTATGACAGATTCCTTACATGGGTGGACATGCATGAGAGATTTCTTATGACAGTTGTAGGAGCATCTGTTAGAGGCTATTTTTGGGAGTGGGCATGAGGTTTTTCCATATATGGTAAATTATTTCCTATTGTTTTATGATACCACAACGTTATTCATCCTCACAAATATCCTATAAATTGGGGCATTGAGCTAGAGTTATTCATTTAATTTTGTTTAATTTTGAGGGCAACAAAGTGCTACTGGACTCCTATAGAGGTCTATTGAGAAGTGTATTAATGTTATATTCTTCATTGGATTAGTAATATACTTTCCTCTCTTTTTGTGTAGTTTTTTTCCCCAAAGGGTTTCTCCACGTTAGTGTTTTGTATATAATGGTTTTCTAGTTCTTGTTTTTATTTTGCATTCACCTTTTTAAGGTTGTGTTAATATTTGGCTTAAGATTTTTATTAATATTCAATTTAAGTTCATATTTCAAGCTTTCTTCACCTTGTTTTACAACATTTGATATCATAGCTAACGGTTTTGTTGGGGGAGGGACACCTTTCTCTTTGAGTGTTAAAGGATTTCTGTTGCAATGGAAGATTTTGTTTTGTTGGTTTTTTATAGATTTGAGAAAGGTTTTATACCATGGCATCCACCTCTCATCAATACATTAAGAAGTTCAATGGAATTCGTTACAAAATTTGGAGGTTAAAAGTTGAATATCTCCTTGAAGAAAGAGTTCAATAGATGTCTGTTTCAAAAGAAAAGAAACCACGAGGTTCTACCTTATAAGATGAGGAGTGGAAAAATTTAGACAACAAGGCATGAAGAACCATTTAATTGTATCTCTTAGACTTTGTCCTCCTAAATGTATCTACAAAAGACACAACTTACAAGCTATAGAGGAAAATAGTCGGTGATATCTATCAAATTAAGAATTTGTCTAACAAGCTATATATTTGAAAAGACATTTGTATTCTTTGAAAATGAAAGAGGGAAACTCTATTGCTGAACATATAAATGCATTTAATTTGATTTTAAGTTATCTTTCTACAATAGATGTTTTGATCGAAGATGAAGATAAATGTATCTTGTTGATTTTCTCTTTGCCTAATTCTTGGAAAAATCTAGTTGTTTCCATGTGTAGTGGTGGTGTAGAGCCTAAGATGGACATCATTGCTCCTCTACTTCTTTTAGAAGAGAGGAGGAGAAAGACTATGAATGTTGGCTCCCAAGATGCCTTGCATGTGCGTGGAAGGCCTAAGGAGAAAGAGGCTAAAGGGGATAAGAAGAAGAATAAGTCAAAAGGATGTTCTAAGACCCCCCAAAAGAGTAGAGTGAAGTACTGGAACCATGGTAAGAGAGGTCATGTGAAGATAGAGTGTAGAAATTAGAAAAAGAGCATTGATACTTATACATATAAGTCCTTAGATGATGGTAATTTTGATGCTTCAATTATTTTAGCTAATTATGTTAGTAATGATATTTAGCTTGTTGATTCAGGTGCTTCCTACCATATGACTTCTCACAAGGAGTGGTTTTTTAGTATAAAGAATATGATGGAGGAGAAGTTTTTCTTGTTGACATCACCTTAGTGAATATTGTTGGTAAAGGAAAGGTAAAGTTGTGTTTTAGTAATGGAAGGATTGTTTTTATTGATAATGTTTTACATATTCCAGATCTTACAATAAGTTTACTTTCAATTTCCAAGTTAAATGATTTTGGAATGCATGTGACATTTGATAAGTCTAGTTGTAGGTTGGTAAGGGGAAGTTTGGTAGTTTTTAAAGGATCTCGGGTAGGGACCTTTTTTAAGTTTCACATTTTTTATTAAGGTATTTAGGTTTTGAAGGGACTTGGAACCCTTTAGACTCAAATTTTGAATGGATCTGGAACCCATAATTAGGATGTTGTCAAAATATAGCAAATTGGAAACACCACATAACCATAGACTAAAAAAACCTAAAAATAATAAGGGAAAGACCAACCACCCCCAAAAAACTAAAATAGAAGTTGCAAGCAAACAACTAGCAAGCAACTAAAAATAGACTAGAGAAACTCCAACCCAACAACCTTGAACCAAGATCCATCAAGATTTACCTTTCATACCACCATGATGGGAATGAAGAGTCATGTCAAAAGAGGGCTTAGAAGACTTAGCTTTCTTACCCTTAACAGTAATCCATCTCTCTTCCACTTTCGTAGCCTCATCCTACCAAGCCAACGAGCCTATCACAAGACCACCATCAACTTGAGAAAAACTGCCAACAAAGAGAACATTCACCAACGCCAGTACACCCCCAACAGATGAAGAAATACTGCCAAAATTAATGGTACGATCACATGCAACAACAACCTGAGGCACATTATTAATCACATTTGGGGTATCAACAGGAGGAATATGCATTTTTCTGGCCTCAACAACCCCCCATGAGTATCAGTCTGAGAAGAAGCCACAAGACACAGAGAATCTATCGCAACCACATGTGAGAAACTCCTATGAGTTTCATATTTCTTCTCAATCGTATAATGTTGTGTTGAAGCACCATTCCACCACGAAGCCATCAATTTATTTAAATTCTCTAGTCCAAAGTTTGAATCCATCTACCCTTCGAAGACTTGATTAAGATTTCAACATGCCATCCCTTGGACACATCCATTTCAACTAGGATATAAGAAAAAGTGGGATGAAAATTATCATATGATTCATCATCAACCATTAGAAAATCTCCAAGTGCATCTCCCACTTCCTCTAGAAGAGAGTCGACCCACAGATGAAGGGGGAGATAAAGAAGTTGAACCCAAATCAGAATCTTGTTAAACGTTTTGGAAGAAGGATTGGAATTAGAGTGCCATGGTTTTATCATTAATAGAAATCTATCCTCCTAGCTAAAGAAACGATCACACAAATTTTTATTTGTCCTTGGCATTCTCAAATTTTGCAATTAAAAAAACCTTCGCCATAGGGTAAATATGAATAGTACTAGAAAGGCGAGGCTCCCAATGTTGTGAGATCCAAGCCTACAGTTAAGGGATGCTAGGCCCAAAACCCCTAAGTTTCTACTCTTTAAAATTCAACTTTTGTAACCAGGACTTAAAATGCATGTATGTTATGGCACCGTAAATTGGGCCACATTGGTGAAAAAAGGTCTTAAGATCATTCTAGATAAGAAAATAGTTGACAATATTTCTAGTTATTTCGTTAATAAGAGTGATTTTTGTGAGCACTATGTGTTTGGTAAACAAAATAATTCTGCATTTCCTAAAGGAGTTAATAAATCTAAGAGCCTTTTAAAGATTATTTATTTGGATGTATGTAGTCTAATGGATGTTGACTCTTTGAAAAGATCTCAGTATTATGTTTCTTTCATTGATGATGTCTCAAGATATACTTGGATTAATTCGATGCATTCAAAGTTTACAATTTTCACTAAGTTTATGAAAATTAAGGAAATGGTTGAAAAATAATTAGATTATAAGATAAAAATATTGAGATCTGACAATGGGAACAAATATTGCTCTAGAAAATTTGATGTTTTTTGTAAACATGCAAGAATTGTAATGCAAAAGACTACACCTTATACTCCCCAAATAAATAGGGTAGCAGAAAGAATCAACCACACATTAATGGAAAGAGTTAGGAGCATGTTAAGAAGTTCTAAGCTAGATAATTGTTTCTGGGGAGAAGCTATTGGCATTGCTTGTTATTTGATTGATCTCCTTGTAAAACTATTTTTGGAAAAACTATTTATGAAATGTGGTTTGGTAAAAAGCCTTCACCTTTACATTCAAGGGTCTTTGGTTGTGAGGCTTTTGTTCATGTGTCTCAAGAGAAGTGATCTAAATTAGATCCAAAAGCACATAAATTCATCTTGATACAATGAGAATGTAAAAGGTTATAAGCTTTAGAATCCTCTAACGCAAAAAATGATTTTTTCTAGAGATGTGATTTTTAGGGAATTTAGAGCTGACTCGGGTGAAGAACAACCAAGGGAAAAGTCAAAGACAATGCATTTTGAAACTAAGAAAAATGATGCACATGTAGAAGAGCATAGGGGGTGGACAATAAGATGGAGAAGAAGAAGAGAGTTCAACTGAAAGTTCAGAAGATTCGTTTACGATAGAAGAAGATGATCATAATGAGGAAAAGCCTCTTAATCCACCTTTGAGAAGGTCCACGAGACAACAAAATCCAATTGATAGGTATAGCCCACCATATTTTTGTTGTAAAATTTATTTATTTTGTTTTGAGGATGAACATAGATTTTATAGGGAGACACTCTCTTTTGAAGAAAGTGAGTATTGGATGGAGGCCATGCAAAAGGAGATGACAACTTTGGATAGTTGTGACACCTGAGATCTTGTTAGTTTTCCCAAAGGAAAAGATCTCTTTGGATGCAAGTGGGTATTTAAGAAGAAATTTAGAGCAGATGGTTAGTTAGAGAGGTGCAAGGCCAAATTGGTTGCCAAGGGATACTCCCAAAGAGAAGGAGTTGATTTTGGTGAAATATTCTCTCTTGTTGCTAAGCTAACTTCTATTAGATTCCTATTATTTATTGCTACTACTTGTGATTTTGAGATAGAGCTGGTGGATGTTAGAATTGATTTCTTGCATGGGGATCTTGAAGAAAAGATTTGTATGCGATAGCTTGACGATTTTGTTGAGAAAGGAAAAGAAAACTTTGTTTGCAAGTTAAAGCAGTCATTGTATGGTTTGAAAGAGTCACCTAGGATGTGGTACCAAAATTTTGATGCATTTGCATTAAAATTGGGTTAGATTAGAAGCGAAGAGGATCACTATGTTTACATTAAGATTATTGATTATCAATTATTAATTATTGTTGATCAACTATTAATTATTGTTTTGTATGTTGATGACATTTTTATTGGTAACATCAAGGCGATAATTAAAGAGCTCAAAACTCAACTTTCTGGCACATTTGATATGAAAGTCTTGGGGTTGTTATATATATTCTTGGGATGGAAATCAACAAGAATCTGGTTCAAAGAAAGCTTTGGTTAAGTCATAGTAATTATGTTGACACCATTTTGCTGAGATTTAAAATGCGGGACTATAAGTCAATGATATTCCATTTCTGATTGGTACTAAGTTGAGTTTAGACGTGTCCTAATTTTGATGATGATATTGAAGAGATGTCCAATGTTCCTTATGCTAGTGGTGTTGGTAATTTAATGTATGCAATGGTTTATACTAGACCAAATATAGCCAAAGTAGTGGGAGTTCTAAGAAGATTTATGTATAACCCTGATAAAAGGCATTAGACTTTTGTTAAAAGGGTTTTAAGATATTTGTGAGGTACCTCTAATTACTATTTGGTTTATTGTGGTACTAATGATGTTGATAAGTCATTGGACATGCATGGTTTTGTTGATGCAAATTGGGCAGGTGACTTAGATAGTTAGAGGTCCACAAGTGGCTACATGTTTAATTTGTTTAGAGGTGGAGTCAATTGGATGAGTAAAAGACAACCTACAATTGCAGTGTCCACCATCGAAGCAGAGTATATGGATTCTACACATACCTTTGAGGAGGTAGTTTGGTTATAGAGACTTGGTAATGGTATTGGTTTTGATTGCAGGATAGTGAGAATTGGATGTGACGGTTAGAATGCCACATGTTTGGCTAGAAATCCTATGTATCATGCTCATACTAAACATGTTGATGTTTAGTATCACTTTGTGTGAGAAATGGTTGAAAGTGGACAGGTCTTGATTGAAAATTTTGACACTTTGGATAATGTTGCAGATTCTCTCATGAAGTCAATGACTAGGGTTAAGTTCTCTTGGTGCAAGAAGGCCATGGGTCTTGATCAATACACTTGATTTGTATTTTGTAACTCTATGGGTTAATTTACAATGTATGATGTCAAGTGGGAGAATGTTAGGATTAGGAGTCATTAACCTTGTAAATCTTTTACTTATTATTTTTGTAATATCTTTTATAATTTACCCATAAGAGGTTGAACCGTTTAACCAATGATGGTGAAAGAGACTATTTAAAGGCAAATTTACTTTTACCTTTTATCATTTAGTAAAAAGACAAAATAGCTAGGCATCCCCTCTTAGAATTCTCTATTTTGAGGTGTTAGGACATTATTTAGGGGTTGTAAGAGCATCTATGACAGTTATGATAGTTGTGATAAGATTTTATGACAATTTATGAGAGATTCCTTACATAGGTAGACATGCATGAGAGATGCCTTGTGACAACTATAAGAGGCTATTTTTGGGGGTGGGTGTGAGATTTCTCCAGGTGGTTTTATTGTTTGTTGTTTTATGATACAAAAGTGGTATTCATCCTCACAAATTCTTATAAATTGGGGCTTTGAGCTAGAGTTATTCATTCAGTCTTGTTCAATTTCTAGAGTAACAAAGTGTTATCAAATTTCTACAAAGGTCTACTGAGAAGTATATTGTCGTTGTATTCTTTATTAGGTTAGTAATATACTTGTCTCTCTTTCTGTGGTGGAGTTTTTTTTCCAAAAGGGTTTCTCCACATAAATTCGATGTTTTATGTGCAATGATTTTCTAATTCTTGTTTTGATTTTGCAATCGCTTTATTAAGGGTTAATCTTTGGTTTCAAATTTTCATTGATATTCAATTTAAGTTCATATTGCAAGTTTTCTTCACCTTGATTAACAACATAATTTAATGGGAGTGATAGAACAAGGTGTGCAGCTTGTTGGGAAGACATTTGTTACAAGTTTAGTAAAGCATTGCCAAGCTTGCTTATCATTTTTAGTGCATCAATGATGTCTTGTTGATGCTCTTTGTGTATTCCCTTAAATGCATATGTCATAGACTTATCAAATTTAGCCATGCAAGAGTTGCAGTACATGGTTGTTGCATATGCATATAGTACAAATTGTGCATCTATATTTACTTTCCATAGTTGTGGAATTTTTTTGGCAAAGCTATTGTTCCATATTGTGAAGGCTTCCTTTGGAGAAAAAGGTTAACCTATGAATTGTGGACCTTAAAGCAATTATGTAGATATTTTCAATCATTTTGAGTTCATTTAGTAACATTTAAACGTGAATGATATACCATAATTAGCTTTTTACAATTTGGAAAAAAATATTACTTACCATTGAACATTTAGTTATTTCCTTCTCTACTAATGGTTCAAGTATTGTATTTTCCAAATTGGTGGGAATGAAAAATTGTATCTATAAGTAGCTTTCCTTGATCTCCTGAGAAATACTCTAATACAGCTCCAAAGAAATCGTGACCCATGAATATTTGTTTTTTTAATGCATTAATGTTATGTCTATAGTAGCATGCACAAGTTATTGGATCCTTTTTTATGAGTTTGAATTTATCAATTCAAATTACACAAGCATCCCAATTTTGTTCAACACTAGTAAAGGTGAGGAAAAAAGTTGGTGGTCCTAACTATCGTATCATTGCAAATACATTTTTCTTGAGTTGTGTATAATAGGGAGATATTCTTATTCTTTTGAAATCAACATATCCAATATCTAATTTTAGTATTTTTTCTAGATAAGGTTTGTGTTTGACATCTTTCGCTAATAGCTTTCTTCCTTTTAGTTGGCATTTTTGAATTCTTATTCATATTGTGGATAATACTTGCATAATTGATCTCTACTACCTAATCCTAATAAAAAATGAAAACTAATCTTAGTTGAACCCTAATCCTAGTTCTCTATTTGAAATGTTACCTTAAAGTTGATTGTCATTATATTTGAACCCATCCTTAACCCTGATCCTAAGCTTTATCATAGAAGCGTAATCCTAATCCTAACACTATTTGAATCCCAACCTTAACTAAACAACAACAATAATTGAACTATGACCCTAAGTGAACCCAACCTTAATTGAACTATTACACTTAGAGTTTAGATTAAAATGCTAATCCTAAGTTAATAAGGGTTGGAATTTAATGGTGTTTAGTGTTATGATTAGGTTTCAATTTGATTTAGGGCGAGAGTTTGTTTTGGGTTAATGTTTCAATTAGGGTTTGCATTAAGGTTTAATTTTGTTAACAATTAGATTAATGTTCAACATGGTTTAGGTTTAGGGTTCAATTTTTATAAGAGTTAATTTTAGGGTTCAATTTAGTTTCAAATTTTTGAATTCTTGGCCATATTGTGGATAATACTTGCATAATTGATCCCTACTACCTAATCCTGATCGAGAATAAAAATTAATCTTAGGTGAACCCTAAATCCTAGTTCTCTATTTGAAATGTTAAACTTGATTGTAATTATATTTGAACCCCATCCTTATAAAAGCGTAATCCTAATCCTAACACTATTTGAATCCTAATCTTAACTAAACAACAATAGTATTTCAACTATAACCCTAAGTGAACCCAACCTTAATTGAACTATTACACTTGAGTTTAGATTAAAATGCTAATCCTAATTTAATAAGAGTTGAAATTTAATGGTGTTAAGTGTTATGATTAGGTTTCAATTTGATTTAGGGCAAGAGTTTGTTTTGGGTTAATGTTAAAATTAGGGTTATCATTAAAGTTTAATTTTGTTAATAGTTAGGTTAATGTTCAACATGGTTTAGGTTTAGGGTTCAATTTTGATAAGAGTTAATTTTAGGGTTCAATTTAGTTTTAAATTTGGGTTCAATTCTGTGAAGAGTTAGGGTTTAACTAGGTGAAGGATTAGGGGTCATTTTTTTAGTGTTCATTTAGGCTTAGTGTCAAGGTTCAAATTGGCTTAGTGTTAGTGTTGAGATTTGATTTCGTTTAGATTTAGCATTTAATTTGGTGTCATGTTAGGGTCAAAATTAGATTTAAAATTTAAGTTATAAAACTTTAAAAAAGTACAACAATCTAAAATATTAAGGAAAGTGTTTGGTATGCTATATAATTGCATTAGTATTTATTTATAAATCTGTTAGGGAGGTGCAGTAGTACCAGATTTCCCCAATTAAGTAGTCCACCCCAAGTCAATTAGCTTGTGGGCCAAGAGGTTGAATTGACTTGGTTGGTTGTTCCACACACTTGCGCTTAGTTGTGAGGAACTAGTATCCAAACGTCCTTCAATTAAGTAGCCCATCGAAGTTGGTTAGCTTGTGGGCCAAGGGCTCGAATTGACTTGGTTGGTCCTTCCACGCTCTTGAGATTAGTTGTGTAGAACAAGCATTCGAGCATCCTTCAATTAAGTAGCCCACAAGTTGCAGGTTAGCTTGTGGGCCAAGGGGTCGACTTGGCTTAGTTGATCATTCTGTGCTCTTGGGCTTAATTTGAGGAATAGTCTATGGGTGTCCTATTGGGCCTTGCCATTAAATTCCTAACATGGTTGGCTGTTGAAAATATGCTAAGAATTGGATTCAATGCATTCAGAATATTATGTTTTACAACAGGAATTATTTGCATATGATCGTAGAAATTTTCTCTAAATTGAATTGCACTTATGTACTAGAATACTATTTGTAAATAAATTATATTGTGGGAATTGTTATTTTGGGCAAAATCAGGTATAGCCCCAAAAGGGATCATTACACACATTATTGCTAATAATAAATAATCAACAAATTAATTCGAAGGCAAATTAGTACAACACCAAATTATCATGAAATTTCCACCAGTTATAAAAAGCTGGAAATTTAGATCCCACACCCCAAATACAGTAGTTACTGCTCAACGGGAATGCAAAAAATAACCAACCCAATTCTGAGACTAGTTATTTGAATATCAATCAACATGATGTGGTAAACCTTACAATATGCCAAGATAGGTCAAAGCAATACCGCTATCACAAGTGTTGCAGCAGCAAGTCAAAACTTGAAGCTTTTGTGAAAGTTGAGTCACAACAGCTGTCAAAGAACAAGAAATAGTGGAATACTTCTATAACTGTATTCCTACTTTTCAGGTATAAAAATCTTCCTCCTATGCATCTCAAATGTATGAGACATTGCCAACAGATGCTTCAGGATCTCCCCATGGTTGTTGAAAGGTAGAAATTCCAAAAAATAGAACAACATGACATGAACGCCACACGTGCTTGAAGAGGTACAGCCCTGAAAACAAAAAAAACAAACACATCAGGTTTGAAATGCATATATTTCAAAGTTGAATGTAAGCATTTCAAAAAGTTAGATACATCAATATAGGCATTAACCAGCTTCCACAGCAGTGATGATAAAAGTGACAATTGAATGAATGCTGTTGTAAGCTTCATAGATATGAAACATACAGAATATAAATATAGGCATTCAACAGGGTCTGCTATAAATGAAATGGTGGAAAATAGGGCTAGATTCCATATATAGGGAAAATTTACCCGAAATTTAACACACTAGCAGGAATCCAGAACTTCCATCCTGCAAAAGAGTAACCATGATGTAAATTTTGCAGACGCCAAACAAATTTTTGATGCAAGGTGAAAACACTTGGTCCCTTGAAAATCACAATTTGACTCACCATAAATAAGCGTAGGGATTGCATCCCTTTGATACTTTTTAGGAAGCTCTTTAAGCTTCCCTTGCCATAGGCTATTCCATGCAAAGACAACAGCAATCACACAAGGACCAAGTACAATTTGATTCAAAGTGACCTGCACTAAAATGAAATAATATAAAATTAATTTAGATTAATTTCTCAAGCGAAACATGCTAAAGCCCAGGAAACAGCTGGAAACTTTTCAATTTAATAATCACAAACGAGAGATATTAGCCTATAGAAAAAAGATCATTTCTGGGCCATGACTCCAATAATGAGGAAAATGACTATTAAGGAGATGCTCAAACCTTGACAGAAAGGTTTCTCAAAGTTTGCTCTGGAAAGGCCCTGTCAAGTAGCTCATACCATGCTTGTGAACCAGGACCATACAGAAGAAATCCATATGTTGTCATCCGCAGAGCCCTTAGCCAATCATGTTTTATCAACTTCGCAACCACAATATCCTGTGTACATCTTATGCTTAGGAAGTCAGATTATGACAAGAAACATCCCAATAGGGTATCTTCTGAAATCATACATGTCACATCAAGTAGAAGTTTTGAACTAACACCACAGAATACATATACAAGATAAAAATTATAGAATGGTGAAAGCCCAAACACAACAAATGTTGCTGGTTTACAAATTACAATAATGAAAAGGACAACTTTACAAACAGAAGTGCCAGATACTTCTCCACAGTCTAGAGACACCTATCCACGAATTGGCTACTCAATATGGACATAATACTCCTTGATATGGCACAAATACCAAAATTCAACATATGTATAAATAGGTCCATATTTGAGTCATATCTGATGCATTTGGATACATCCAATTTATGGTTTATGCAAAACATTCAAAATTTGCCAAAAAAATAAAAAATAAAAATAGTACACAATATATATCATAGTTATCAAGAGACTGGTACTGGTACAGCTATTCTTCAAAATAGGAGACGGGGGTACTTGTAGATGCCAATTCTTAATATAATTTAATAAATCTAGTCAGCCTGCACTGAAAGACTTCCCACAAGTATAGAGGTGATAGCAAGGAAAGTAAAATGCACAGGAAAAAAATAACATGTGTCCCACGTTTAGATTAAAAATGGTCTTTTTTTCATCAAAACAACAGCAATTCGACCTTTTTATGGTTTTAATTGCCACATTTTAGCCAGACGAAAAAAAGTCTCTTCTTCTTTTTCCAGCAGGAGACGTCTCATTTTCCATGGGAGACGGGAGAAGACATTGGGATTCTTAATATCAATATATATTTTTAAACTTATGTTCTATACCCTTTGATATATAAACAGTTGAATATATGTATATTCTAGAATTATTGAATCTAGCTGTATTTATATCAGCAGATCTTGAGAATTTGCCTTGAAAATTTTACCATATCCATATCCGATGCTGTATTGCTATCCATGCAACTCTGTTTGCATTCTAACTTTTCCCTTATTGATCCCATTAAATTCTCTTGCTTTCTACTTTCAGTAACAATTCCTAGCATTATTTGTTAAACTTTTACATATACCATAAATTTCTAAACTGCTATTTTTATTAATTAAATAAACCATAGTTACACTGGATTTTGAGACGTTTCGTTGGGGGTGCAGGGGAATGTGTTTCAGGGATAGGGGTACTTGGGGCGTAAGTTTGGGAATGTCAGGGGTACGGCGGCGGGGGAGCGGTACTGAAATAATACATACAGTATTAGTACTTGAAAAATTAGTTTTAAAAAGATAAAGATGTATAACATAATAACTAGAGTCTAGTAGTAGTATTCAAATGACAAATGTCAAATTGAAAATATCAAATATAGAACACACATTACACCGTCAAAGGTCATCTCCAGCCTAGGGAATTAAACATTACACAATAGAAAACACTGAGCAAAAGCCCTCTTCCTCCCAAGCTTCCCCAATATCCCAGCCCTCCGCAAATATTCGCCTATAGTGGCACAGACCTGGGGTTAGAGATGGAAAATAACTCAAAAAACAGAACATGAGAAATCACTTGAAGCTAGCATTGACATGTTGTTGCCCATACAAGCAAAAAGACAGATTGTAGACACTATCAAGAAGTATGTTAAAGAGGCAAATTGTCAAGGAATGTAGACAAAAAGACTTCACAAACCTCTTTCCTTTACTTCCATTGTTTGACATAACAACAATCTGTCAAAAGGAAGTGGCCCTTACCCTCATTAATTCTATTTGAATTTGCCACCTTTCCCATATGGTATATTTTCTTTAATGATCCGATTGCTATCCATTCGCTGGCAGGTAATAGTTGATCTCTAGCTGCTGTGCTTAGTGTAGTATTAGCTTTATCTTTTGTAAAAGCCAGATCTTAATCTTTTGATCAATCGACTTTAGTCTTGACTCTTTTTCGGCGTGTGATGAGACTAAACGTCTCTTATAAGTTATAACCTTTTAAAAAAAGCAGCAGGGTTCCCCAAGGGCGTCCCTTCTGAAAGAAATGCCTCTTCTTGGCTCGAAATTGTGGGAAACGTCTCCAAGTTGGCAGAGAAATGTGGCGGAGAGACATTTTGGAGGCGACGAGGGGGGTCAGGGACGTCCCTGTGGAACACTAAAATAAACCTGTTCGATCCAAATATTTGACATTTCTATATTTATACAAAAAGTAAACATTTGAAGTGGTGCAGACTGTAGTTTATTGTCCTCTTTTGTTGCTTCATCACGCTTTGGCAGCTTAGAGTTTGGCCCTTTTCTTTCAATTTTTGGGCTGTGTTTTAACTTTTATTGTATCTAATGGTTTTACAACTGTCATCTCTAATCCTTCTCAGCTTGCTCTGAATGGGATTTTGTCAGTTCAAACAACCATTGTTCAAACTTCAAATGTAATAGTTTTGATTTTTGAGCCAACAATTCACTTTACATCCAGGCAAGAAAAGTTCCAATAACAGTAAATGGTTTAAAAAAGCTGCATTTTCAGTTAAGAAAGTCAAAAGGGATGCAGCTGGAGCACTACATAACAACAGAGACAATGTGTACCAAAGAAAGCAAGAGCAAACAAGAACATGAAGGAAACATGCACAACAAAAAAATAGAATGAAAAAGTTATTGCATTAAGAATGGAGAATCTATCAAGAGAAATGATATTATACCAGCCAAACAACGTAGGCTGAACAAGAGAAGAAACAGGGAGCTGCAGGGTTCCCTTAAGTTTGAAGATCTCATGTATCACAAGCAAAAATGTGTGACTAAATAAGAACAGAGATATACAGTATGACAATCATTTAAGATTTCTTGCTTGTATCCCAAAAGGATTCTACTGCAAGAACTACGCCAGCCACATACTTTTGCCTAAGGGTTTTCAAAGCATGGATAGTTTAAGCTTTTATTGTTTTCCATTTTTTGCCAGCATGCACCTTATATTTCCTTATAAAACAGGTAAATTACATAGTTGTACAAATTCTACAAATAGTCCTCTAGCAACACACAACTATGAAAAGCTTATGTCTAACTCCTTGTTACCATATCATGGGAATTTCTACCTTTTGTAGCTGACATCTGAAAATCTAGTTCTGAATGAGAGGGTCAAATTTCTTTCATGTAGAGACTGGGAGGATTCTCATTACATATAACTCTGCGTCTGCCTCTTCAAAGTTGAGATATTTCAACAAGGTAAAAGATTACCAAAACAGTAAAACCCCTCCAATGCTGCTAGAAGCCCCATTATTCACACAAAATAACTCCACTCCAATCAAAATGAGACGGTAAATTACATGGCATTGTCAAAACATTTCCATTTCTAAAAGGTACAGGTTACTCTGTACTGCACAATTACCAGTGGGTCCAGGTAAGTTGAATCTGATTTTAAATTTTAACTAGGAAGATGCAGCCATAAGCTACACAAGCTAAGATTTGAAGGCAGTTTTTAACTTTCATATTACCTAGATCTCTTAACCCATATTTAGTATCATGGAACTACATCTCAAGTCTAGTCTTTGTTCAAGCAGTGGTGGGAATGACACCTCTTGGAGAAATTTGCACGAAAGATTTACACTAGCTCAATCTTGGAGACAACTGCAGTTTATTTAATCTGAACTGAGGAGCGTACTACACAGCACAAGGAAAGTAGACTTAGAAGAAGCAGGAAATCTGAGTTCTATCCTTAGTAAAGCTGCATGGAAGTGGATATGAATACCAATAAATGCGCAGTGTCTCATATGGTAACCACCATAGCCTATTTTAAATTATTTAGAGAGCATAGGATACAACACATGTAAAACTGGCATAAAAACCACAAAACATAAAAAAACCAGAACAGAAATTTATTAGAACAAAAGCAGAAAATGCAAGTGTGCGGAATGAGGATTTTTGCTTCTACTTATAAAAGGTAAATAGCTATTTCCCTTTTTTTTAAAACTTTTAGGTTTCTTGTTTCACTTTCAATGTGAGGCATGACCTGTATATTGTACCAACCATGGTGGATCTATAACATGTTTTCTGGCCCCTGACAATACTCCCATGAATGAAAATTAAAAACTCTCTTTTCCAACCTCTTTCCTGCAAGACTTGGTGCACACATTGTAAACCCCTTAATTAGAATGAATGCTAGCAAAAGCAGAACATGAAAGAGTGAGAAATGAGGGTGTTGTTACTCTATCTATAAAAGGTAGTAATATTTTCCCTTTATTTTTGAGCCTTTAAGTTTCTTGTTTTTCTTTTAGTGTGGGAGGTGATCTGGATATTGTACCAACCATGATGGACACTGTTAACAGCTGTATCACAATCTATAACATGTTTTATGGCTACAGACAATATTCCTATGTTGCATGGGTATAGACAATATTCCTATGTTGCATGGGTACTCGTACCCATACCCTTGGGACACGTACCAAGTACTGGTACACTTACCCAAGTACCAGATACTCAGTGGGTATTCAGTGGAGAGCATCATAGCTAAGGACTTTGATAAAGATTTCTGATTTTTGTTTGCTTATCAGCTTGCTATTTATCAAGCTTAATTCAATATGTAATCAGTTTGAAACTTTGATACAATACTGTTTAATAGTAAACTTTATCACTGTTCAAGTCAGAAGTTTATCATTTGCAATATGTCATTGTTATATGATTTATGATCTTCTTGTTCATATTTAAAGTTTTTCTTATCTGTTATGCATCTAAACATTTAGCATATATTATTATTACAAACAAATTGCAAATCTGAAACTGAAAACAATACATTACATCTGGAAACTTTATCACTGTTCTTGTTTTGAAAACTCATTGTCATGACTCATATTTTCAGATTTTTTATAAAATATTAATTATATTAAAAAAATAATTGACGTACCCAAGTACCCGTGTCCCCTATTTTGAAAAATAGCCATACCCATACCATACTCATAGCCTAAATACCCAAGTACCCCTGTCCCGTGCAACCTTGCAGTGAATATTCCCATGAGTGAGAAGTAAAACCTCTCTTTACCAACCTCTTTCCTGCAAAAACTTTGCACACACATTAACAACCCCTTAATTAATATTAGAGTAATCACTCCAAGTTTATCAAGCCACTAAGTCCATCCTTTTCTTAGTCCAACTGTAATTCCTTATAACCTAAGTTGCCATATTCGCTGCTAAAAGCCCGGATTCGAAATTCGATTCGCAGGTCATTCGAATTCGATGCAAATTCGGCATTTCCCTGTGTCATTCGCCCAAAATTCGGTAAAACGGACCTTGCCCAAATTTTTAACCATTTTTTGTGAATTGTGAAAATCCCATTCAAACCCAGGCCGAATTTAGCCGAATTTCGGCAAATTTAAGTGCGTTTGACTTTGAACGCCAAGTGTTTTAAGTTTACACTCGTTTTTTTATTGTTTTAAAAACTCTAAACCCTAAAGTTTTTAACATGTTTTAATGTTTTATGCGCTGATGTTTTAATGTTTTATCATTATGCGCTGCTTTCATTGCTTTTATAAGTTTTTAACGCCGCCATGAGCTTCCAGCCGCCGTGAGATAGTCAACCGCTTCCAGCCGCCCTGCAACTCGACAGCTTCCAGCCACCGTGAGATAGTCGGGAGCTTCCAGCCGCCTGCGAGCTTCCAGCCGTGAGCTGCAAGGAAAGAGGTATGGTAATATGATAGAATACTTCTTCCTAGGTATGGTAACTTGTAAGTTTGTAACACATACCGGATCGAATATCAGAGACGTGTCACAAGATAACATGCATGAATTTATATAGCTAAATCATAAACAACCGATATATAATTTTTTAATATTCTTTCAAACTACCTGGGATTAATCGCAGACCTTGATAATTATCTCTACATTATCATTGTATTATAATTTTAATTACTAGTTGTAATTTCATTCTTGTAGCTACCAGTCAAATATACATTTCCAGCATAATCCATTTACCATTGCATTTCCATTCTTGTAGCATTTGGAATTACTAATCATCTCATAATTTATTAATCTGTGTTCATAATTTGTTATCATTTTATTTATAAATACATACATCTGCACATTGCATTTAATAGGATAATAAATATGTAATAGTTTCTTAAATTTAAATAAATTGATATAGTTTATCTTGAAACTGCACACAGGCTAAAACTTAAATAACTTCAAAAATTTTAAATAGTTTCTTAAAGACTTAAACTTTAAAATTTATAAAAGTTTCTTTAATTTTTGCACACATCCTTCTCTTGTAACAGTTGTAAACTTATATTAATATTTGATTTGTTTGTTGTTTACAGATTCGGATTCATCTTTCAAACTCGAAGAATGGCTGCAAGTGCTTCTAGCACCGAAAACTCCCGCTTCAAAATAGACAGATGCTCTCCACTATGGAAATATGTGGAAATGGTTAGACCAATGCCAAGTGGAGGAGGTTATGTGTGGATTTGCAGCCATTGCAAAGAGGAATCTAGTAGCTCTTACAGTAGAGTGAAAGCACATTTGTGCTTTATTCCTCAATAGGGCATTAAATTTTGTACAAGGAGACCAAGAGTTAATGGGGTAATAACTAAAACCCTTCTTCCAAACCACATTGTGAACAAATATATTCAAGAGCAAAAACAAGCAGACGAAGCAGCTAGGAGGTCAAGTTCTCATCCTTTGCAAAATGCTAGGAAAAAAACAAAAATATCATCTATGTCTTCAACTTCCACTCCCAATGAGCAACCTGTAGAGGGTCATCCATTCTTGCGTGGTCCTCAAGAACTAATTGTATAGAAGAGAGGTAGAGCAATGGGGCCCTTGGAAACATCATTTCAAAATGAAGCTAGAGACATTGCTGAGGAAGCCATAGTGAGATGCGTCTATGCATGTGGATTGACATTTAATGTTGTTCGCTCACCGTATTGGCAAAGAATGGTGAGATCAATTAATGAGGCTCCAAAGGGGTTCAAGGGCCCGGGTTATGAGAAGGTGCGCACCACTTTATTGGATAGGGAGGTGATCAATGTAGAGGCTTCCATGCAGCCCATCAAGGATTCATGGATCAAAACAGGTGTGACCATAGTATCAGATGGATGGAAAGATGCGAGAAATTGTCCTTTGGTCAATGTGATTGTAGTGTCCACAAGAGGTGCAATGTTTCTAAAAGCTATGGATTGTGAAGGAGAGGTGAAGGACGGTCCTTTCATTGCAAACATTCTCATCCAAGCCATTGGGCAAGTTGGCCCTCAAAATGTTGTTCGGGTAATAACCGACAATGCCAAGAATTGTAGGGCTGTCGGCTTATTGGTTGAGGAGTGCTTCGAACACATTTTTTGGACACCTTGTGCTGTGCACTCACTCAACCTCATGCTGCAAAAAATTGGCACTAAGATTGAGTGGATTAAAAAAATGTATGAAGAGGCACAGGAGATCCAAATGTTTGTCACGAACCACCATATGACTCAAGCCATATTTAGACAATTCTCGAAATTGGAGCTCTTGAAGGTAAGTTCAATTGTTTAAAATTTGAACATCTTTTAGAATTGTAGTCACTTTAATCTTGATCTTAATTTTAATTATTGTTTTGAATCTTTTGATCTTAAATTAGGTTGCCGAGACCCGCTTTGCCTCCAACACTATTGTTTTGAGATGCCTTGTCAAGGTTAAAGAGGCATTGTCTAGAATGGTAATCAGTGCTAATTGGAGCATATGGAGGCAATCTAATAGTGCCAGGGCAGCTGCCATTAAGGCATTGATACTAGACGACTCTTGGTGGGATCGTCCTGAGTACCTTCTAAAGTTCATCGAGCCTATTTTGAGCATGATCCGATACACTGACATGGATAGGCCTTGCTTGGGTGAGGTATATGATGGCATTGACTCCATGATTGAGGATATTAGAAATATCATAAATGAGAAAGAGGAAGATCCAGATGAAAAGTTCTTCAAGGAGCTACAGGTAATCATGGTAGAGAGGTGGAACAAAATGACTACCCCTTTGCATCTACTTGCCTTTGCATTGAGACCCAGGTTCTATAGCCAGTTGATCCTCAGTGAGATTACCACTAGAGTTGCCCCATATAGAGATCCTGAAGTTGCTCAAGGGTACAAGGCAGCCCTTTGAAGACTCTTTCCCGAGCACCTACGAGCTACAGTGAGGGTTGAATTCATGAGTTTCGCGAGCACCGATGATTGTGGTCTTGAAGCTCTTGCAGATAAGAAAAATGCTGATGCTCATAAATGGTGGTACTTCCATGGACAAATGTACCAGCTCCTGCAACCCATTGCCATCAAAATTTTATCACAAGTAAGTTCTTTACTTTTAAGATTCTAATTTCTATTCAATATTGAATTTATATTATAAAAATTTATATTCAAAACTCTTAACTCTCTAATTTCAAAATTGTAAATATTGCTAGGTTGCTAGTTCATCATCATCTGAGAGGAACTGGAGCACATACTCCTTCATCCACTCAATAAAATGCAACCGACTAAACTCCAAGAAGGCAGATAACTTGGTCTTTGTGCATTCAAACTTGAAGCTCACAACACACAAAGAAAATACTTACAAAAAAGGGAGGCACATCATTGGGATGTTGAACCAGAGTCTGCGGAGTTGGAAGCCCACTTTGATGCACTTGCAATTGATGATGCTGATCGTGAGCTACAAAGTGATGTTGAGGTTGATCCTGAGGCTGCTAGTACTGATGCTAGTGGCACTGTTTGTGCTTCTAATCTGCAACAGCATAATGATGATTTGTTTGATGATACTTTGATCACTGATGAAGACTGATAGTGATTATTAATGTTGATGTTATTGTTTTTGAACTGAAACACTGATATGGTGGTGTATTTTGACATTTTGTTATGTCATTTGACTCATTTGAACTAAAACGACAATATATGTGGTGGTGTATTTTGCTATGTTGCTTTATTATTAGCATAGTAATGTATGAACTTATTTGCTGCTGCATATGTTTACTGTTTACATATATATATATATATATATATTTAAATTCTTGTACAAACGAACCCAAAATGAATCGAACCCAGCCCAAAAAAATTTCGAACGAATTTAGAACCCGAATCCGAACCGGCAACTTAGCTTATAACTAGTTTTCAATGAACTCCAAACACTCTTGGGAACAGCAAAGTCTGTAAGTGTAAAAGATGATGACCAAAAAATTCTGAGAATAATCCACTCATACTTTAAAAAAAATTCAAATATAAACACTGCTGCAACTAGTACCTGATGAATTGAAAATCCCTCCCTTACTGTGGGTACTTCCTCCTCAATATGTGATTACAATTAAAAAGTTAATAACAACACCTTGGAGCTTCTTTAAGAGATTGAAATCCGATTGATTTAAACTTATATGTAAAATCATGGGCCATATCTTTTCATAGCATAATTTTGGCGAAAGGCTATGCTGCTAGCAAATGTATATTTACTAATTGCCAAAAGGGAACAAATCATCAGGCCTATCACTTTATAATGAGATTCTGCTTAAGTTCTGTTATCCATACTGTCACTAATTTAAAGAAAACTTGATACAGAAATTCCACAGAAGCAATGAACATTGCTCCAACTTCGATGTGGGAGCATTAAGACTTGTAAGCATTAGTCATCAATCAATTGCCTGAAATTCAGTACCAAAGCTGGATGAAAAGAATAATTAAGCACAATTCAGATCTACATGAGAGTACAACAACTATATTTCGGGTCTCTTGCAGGAAATTCTATAAAAGGAGTGCTGGAGCGAGCAAATAGGAATCAAGATCGAATTAAAGTAAAGAACAAATATAGAAAGGAAGGATGAAGATAGACTCTTTTATTCATTCAATGTTCTGGATTTAAAAGCTAATGGAAAATGTAGACTCCTTTATTTAAGAGATTCAGATATAATGTTCAAAGAAAAATATATTTGTGTAATTTTTTATTTTTAATTTAAAATTAGAGAGATCTATGTGAGTAATTTCCTTGTGAATTATTTCTCATCTTCAACGGGCTGCTTTCTCTGTAATGTTCCCTTTCCATTAATTCGTCTGGCAGCATCCCATAGGCCCATTCTTTTAATTTTCCCCATGGGCCCAAGAAAAATTCTTTTTACAAGAGGGTTTACAGTTTGAGAAAATTGGGAATAACAAATAATTAATATTTTAATTTATTTGGCATTTTCTATTTTATTTCGTCAGTTTCTAGCAAAGCATTATGGAAGTTACGAATTGATATTTTCAAAAGGTCAGTTATGCTGTCAGAGTGGGGGCACTAGTTGTGGTGACATTTAGACTTAAAAAGCATTCACTATTCTGGGACTGGGAATCAGTTTATCGGAGTGCTAAGATTTGGGCCTCCTTTGTGCTATCAAATGAGGCATTGTTCTATTAGAAGTCTCTCCCTTTTTTGCTGTTGTATTTCTGCATTAGCGTTCTGTAGCTGATTTGAGGATAAAATCCATTAAATCTCAAAACCAAAGGATGAAACCCCTTTGGCTCCCTTGGCAGTTTCATCTAAGGGCTGTAACTGTGTTAATGATATTCTCTTTCTTCTTCTTGGTGCATGTTCGGTGGTCTGTCACAGCTGCATACAGTACATAAGAATCAACTTTGGACAGCCGTTTGCAAATCATTGCAAGTGTTGCAGGTTTGGAATGGTAATATTTTGTTATCTATCTGTGTTAATCCAGTTTTATAGTGACGTTATAAATTTGGATGTCATAAGTTAGTTATAGAATTTTTGTAGAGTTTATCACATTCTCCTGTATTGAAGGTGATATCAGTAACCAGAATGGCTCATTTCTGAGTATAATGCGACAGTTCATGGTGGAGTGGACCATTGAGTTGTAAGAAAAGCCATAAGGAATGGCCAAAAGAGAATCTATTAAGAGTGCACTGTTTCAAACAGCCTAAGAAGTTGCAAAGAAAGTTGAATGTGTCAATCCAAACTAAAGGTTCAAAGAATTGAAGAAGAAAGTAAGGTGCAGCCACCATGGGGAAAGGCTAAAAGAGATACACAACTGAGTAAGGCCGCAGTGTTGCACCTAGCCCAAAAAGTGGAAAAGAAAGTTGCTTGTATTGAATGAATGAATGAAAGATTTTAATAACGTCTACAAGACAATGCATTAAAGGAAAAAGCAATGTGCGGAAGCAGTCAAGAACAGACATTGTAGAGTTCACAAGTTCAAAGACACTCTTTGTAACTATCTTTGCCATTTCTTCAACAGTGCACCATATGGCCCTACTTACAACTCAATAATCCATTCTAAATTAACTGTAACGTCCATGACTTGATCTCTTTCTTGCTCACAAAGAAGGAATTTGTCGAATCTCGTGCCACTTAAAGAAGAGGTTTAATGAGTAGAAGGAGACAGCCATTGAAGAGTTTAATAGGTTAAAGACACCAAAGAAATTCAAAGAAGATGCCAAAGAAATTATTGAAGAAGATTGTAGAGATGGGAGAGGAGCAAAGGAGAAAAGACTAGCAAGGTACATTAATAAAAGGTCTTGAAAGGCCAAGCAAAGGAAAAAAAAGTAAGTGTGAAATCTCCAAACCGATAAGAAAACATATTTCGATATTTTATTTTTGAGAATTTTTCACCAAGGATTAATTTTTAAATTTTAACACTCAAGTCATAGCCACAATGACTATTTTCCATGAGTAGTCACTTCTCTGTGACCTTTTAAATTTAAACTCATAATGTATACTGGTGAATAATGAGAAGGCAGAGCACATGATGATTGTTTTCCATGAGTAGTCTCTATATGCCCTTTTTCAGCTCGTTAAACACATTGGTGAGTTATAACAAGGCAAGATGACCCACAAAGCACACCAGCAATGGTAGTGATGACTTGAGTATCAAAAACAATCCATGTAAGTGTAAAACCCCACAAAATTTCTAAAAGTATTCATCTAGGAGAATACTAAGTGAGGGCTAAACACGCAAAAATGTCATGCTTTTGAAATTGAGAGTGATATGAAAATTGCATACATAACATAAATGTGAGAAAGATGAAGAAATTGGAACTCAAATTAGAAATATTCCCTTGAAAAGAAGATTTTGAACTAGTATTCTTCATAAATTGGACTTGTGATGGTGACACTCATTTACAAGGCCTTGGAAAGAAATGCAGCAGCAAAAAGATGTTGTGTGTGATCGACAATGGTTAAAGCTTCTTATATCCTACCTGGGTATCTATTCTATTTTAGGTTTGCCCCACGAAAACAGCATATGAATAAAAGGATAACTTTGCCTCAGGACATCCCTCAACCCTGGAAGCGAAGCGCCCACCATGTTGCTAAAATTAAAATTAAAATCGAAAGCACTGACCTTAATGTCGGAGGGGCTTGGATTTTGGATGTTCGATTCGGATTTGTTGGGATCTCTAAACTGAGCAATCGTATCGCCTGTCAGAGCAAGGGACGCAGCAGTCATGGCTGACTTAATGGGAAATTGCCATTCTCTTCCTCTTGTGTTAAAATTTGCTTCATTGCCACCTGCAGGCCTGTGTTTGGGATTCCGTTTAGGAAAATGCTGAAACCCGAAACTAAAATTTCCGCCCCCTCCATTAAACGTTATGGCTCCCATTACAATTCAAGACTGAGAGGTACCAGTAATTACCCGTTTCAAGACATTTTTCCAGTTGGTTATTTAGGGCCTGTACATTTGTCTAGGTGAAAAGATTTTGTTCGATTTGGCATTCAAGTAACCCGTGATTACGTAGCGCTCGTAAATATCATTTTATCTTTTCAGATTAATCTTAATTTTTAGATCAGTACTTTTGTCGTTGAGGTTGCCTTCCCCTCGGTTATAATTTTAAATTTATTGTGATCTTCACAAGAAGTTTGTCATCGATAAATTTCAGACTGCCATGTGATCTAATAATATGGGGTGGAAAAAGGCGCATTATATATAAATGTTCAACCCGTCCCGTGAGCATAGGGATAAGGCGTATCTAGGGGCATCTATTAAAGATAAATCTAGGGTGTTGTTGGCTCAATTGAGGACGGGCTCTCACCATCTGAGATGTGAGATTGGTAGATGGAAAAGGCCCAAAGAGGAGTGCGAAGAGAGGATTTGTATGTTCTGTGAAAAGGGTGAGATTGAAATGGAATGGCACTTTCTCTTTGAATGCACGGCTTATGATGACATTTGGGTTCAGTACAGGGGCATTCTGAAAGATGGCAGCATGTGCAGTTTATTTGAGGAGGATAAGATCAAGCAGACAACTAGTTTGATCGTCAAATTTCACAGTAGGAGAGCGACTATGGAAAAGACTATGGAGTTAGTTTAGGGTTGTGCTCTTGTTGGTCCCTTAGACTGATGGTCTCGTGGACGTCATCAAAAAATTTCATTCATTCACTCAGCGAAATATATTAGTTAGGGGAGAGGGGTCGATGGTGGGCCACTCTATGTTTGGATCGTCACATGCATATGTAGACGGTGTTGGTTAAGCTCTAGACATAATGTACCAAAGACAAAAAAAAAGTCAAACTTTGTTTTTCAAATATGTAAAAATACAATGATTTGCAATTTTTTTTGTGGTTTTTTACCACAAAATGTGCAGATCATGAAGAACAGATGTTGAAAATTTCATGAAAATCTGTTGTATTTTCCCTTTTTTGAAATTTAGTCAATGGTGCATTTTGTCTGGAGCTTAGCCGCATCCTATGTAGACATCGAGCTAGACCGTCACATAACTAGTCCTATTATCCACCTAAAAACAACCAATTTGGGTTATGTATGCTGACGTTTGACATGTTGCATCGTGTTTGCACCAAGGTGTCAAAAAATGGGTCCATTTTTGGGATGATTTGGTGTGGTGCACGTCAGATGAGAATAGTGGCTTGGCTAGGTGTGTTTGTAGGTTCAAATGTTTGTGTGGCAACCAAACAGTCTACCACCCCAAGCAAAGGATGAGCTACATTAATATCTTGTTGATGATGGAATGCCAGGCGTCCTGGTGCATTTGCTATGCATCCCATTGCATTTCACTGCCATCCTTCCCACCCAATAACCAACACAAGAACCACTTAACATTTCATTTTCTCACAACTCCCTGCCACTTTCTCTGATTTCTTTCACACGGTGTCTAGAGTGTTTGTCACTATAGGAGCCAAGGCAAGCACAACAAGAAGAACTGGTCATTTCACCCGCCTTTCATGGAGACATTGTCATAGCCATTTGTTGGTCATGCATGCCCCCAACACACAGTGCATCTATTACTTTTGCTTAAGGTAAAAAGCATGAGCCTTTAACATTATCGATTCTTTCCTTTCTCGAAGGTGGCACATGTCGTTTGTAAATTGGGTGCATTTGGTTTTTTTGGTGCATTTCTCTGGATTTTTTTGTCTAGCAACCATATGCTTTTGTGGTTTCCTCACTATAGGTTGTACTAACAATATGAAGGCTTAGACTAGTGGAGGGAAGCTAAATCGACACACGTTCAACCCAGGTGAGGAAATTTTTTCCTAACTAAGGCTACCATTGTTGTGTTCCTTTGCTTTCTTGTCTTCTTTTGGAATTTTATTGCCTAACTCACTTTTCTATCATTTGTGTAGCTTTTCTTTGTGCGCCCCTTGGTTTTTTCGATTGTGTTTATGAACACTACTCAAATGTGTTCATAAACACATGAAATGCATGAGGAAATCAATGTTTTGTTCAAGCATTGCTCTAAATATTTGTTAATTGTTCCATTTTTTAGATTATATATAATGTTGCTTTGTTACATTTCATTTACGACACACAAATTTAGTTAAAATCGTCTCTTTCGTGGGTTTTTCAATAATGATGTTAATGGGGTTTTCATTCCCTTGATGGGTTTTTCACTAACTGTGTTAATGGGGTTGTTGCTTATTCTTTTTAAGGGGTTCTATATGATATTGGTAATGGGGTTTCAATTCACTATTTCATGTATCGTTTAATCGTAGTGTGTTGGAATTATTATTTTTATGATGGGAGGGTTTAATGTTTATTGTCATACTATCAATGGGGTTTTCATTGTTGATTTGATAAAAATGGCAGTTTATTTCTTCAATGGGTTTCAGTTCCATGATTATAATCTTGGTGGGGTTTATTGTTTTATTGGTGAAGGGTTTATCATTTTCATTAATTCTTTTAATGTCGTTTTTAGTTATTTTGTCAACGGGGTTTTCACTTGTTTTGTTATTGGGGTTTTCATTGGCATCTATTGATTGGGTTAATGATGTAATGTCCTCGTCATTAAATGACTAATAAAACTATTGTATTTGGGTCTCGATCGATTTAGTTTATCTCAGGCCCATTCTTTTTGTTGGCGTAGTGTAGTTATCACCATCAGCTCTTTTGTGCACTCTCAGGAAGTTTTCCCCGACGGGTATTTATGATTGACGTGTAGGTTAGTTTTGATATGTTGAAATTTATATTTGATTTGTATTTGCAAATTCCTGTTCGGATTCTATTGTTTGCCATTTCAGAGGTGAAAGACCCTCCCTATTTGGTTTGTGTGCAGTTTCGGTGGGATTTAAGCCTCACCCTACTCTGCCTGTTCTTGTTATGTTGTATCGGATCTGGCACATCTGAAGTTCCATCAATAAATTCAATAAGATCTTCCTGGCAAATATTTTTGGTTGGCATACTGCTCTGTGTCTGCAAGTAACATATTTGATCGTCTACGAAGGGAAGATGAACTTCTAACTAACGTCTGCAGGGCATAGTTGAACATCTCTCAACCGTACGACCTTCACATAGCCACCGTACAACTACTTTCCCCAACTGTACTCCATCACACAACACTCCCAGGCACGGTATGACCCTACATTCTCTACTGTACGACCAACTCACAACACCGTATGGCCACATAGCTGCCACCGCACGACCCTTGCTCCACTGTACATCACCCCAAGCACCGTACAACCTTAACACCTCCTCACCGTATGGCTCCTGCATTGCCACCGTACGCCACTCTCCCTACTACATCATACGGCTCCAACACTCTCCCCGTACAGCTCACCTGCTCTTCCATACAGCCATGTGCGGTCAATCCTTGTTGTCGTACGACCCTTCCCAACAACCGTACGGTCACTTCCAGCTACGATAAGAATAATTGTCCCTCACACCAGCATAATTGATCTTCATTCAACAAATTACATGGTGCTTAGGCAGGACTAGTGGATAGGTACATTACAGTGGTATCAGAGCTGGTGATTCTGCCAACTTGTGGGTATTGAATGAGAGTTTATTCAAGGAAAAGAAGCAGATCTCACTCAATCGATAGAATGGGTGATCCCCAAGATCCTATGGCTGAAGTCATGACTCTTCTGAGAGAACTCACTAAGAACCAAGTGCAGATAAATGACACTTAGCACCTCATGGAAGAGACATTGCAAAAATTGGCTAAAAGCAAGGTACCTGCGGAACAAAGTGACAATTTTGTCTCGGGATAGGCAAATCCCCAAACCATATGCTCTCGACCATATAATGCCAACTTTTCCTCCATGGATGAAAGAACGGCGGGGAGAACAACCAACCTTCCAGGAAATACAAGACCATCTTCAGGAAGATTGGAGGAATGCAAATATGGAAGGAGATATATCCTACAAAGATTATGCGGAGCTGAGAATGAGGTACTCTAGCAGAAACAAGCATGACTATTATAATGATGATCTAAGAGGTAAGATGGGTAAAGTTAATCTATCATCCTTTGACGGGTCTGGAACTATCACATCTCGAGCATGGGTGCAAAAAGCAAACACGTATGTCCAGCTGAACCCTATGCCGGAAGATGAAGCCATCAAATTTGCAGTGCTACATTTGGAAGGAATAGCCCACGAATGGTGGCATCATGGCATGGTTACTCTCGGCCATGACCAAATAAATTCCTACGTTGAATTCATTGAGAGATTAATAGACTATTTCGACGGAAGGGATCCATAATTGAATTTCAAAGAATTGGCTCAGCTAAAGCAATCTGGCACAATCGATAGTTACATAACAAAATTTTAGAGAATGTCTATCTTGGTGACTAATATTTCAGAAAGATGATTGGTGGTGTTGTTCATGGATGGACTGGTGGAACCCTTGAAGGGATGGGTGAAGGGATTCAACCCCAGCACACTCACAGAGGCAATTAAGAAGGCACGAGACATGGCAACATCTTCTTCTTCATCCACCAAATATTACTCACAGTCCAAACCACCTCTCACTCCAAGGGAAATAGACAGCAGACCTCCACCTAGGAGGCCTTTGTTGGATGAAGAAACTAGGCAGGAACTTAGAAGGAAGAAACTATGTTTCAACTGTAAATAGCCATGGGTACTAGGACATCAATGCCTTGGAAAAGGAAAAATCCATTACATTGAGGTATCGTCTGACGGTCAGGAGGAACAAATACCCGAAGCCCAGGAAGCTGAACAACAGACTTCGGGGGAAGTAAACCTCAATTGCGTAGAAAGAAGTGCTACACTCTTGAAGAGAGGAGGCGCCATTGCTTCTTTGGCGGGAACTCCAAGATGTACTATGTTCCGGATCTGAGGCACCCTCCAAGGACAACAAGTCGTGGTCATGCTTCACAGCGGAGCTACACTCAACTTCATTAACTCATCACTGGTGAGTCATCAGAGTCTATATACGGAGGCACACTAGGGATTTGACGTCAAGGTAGCGGGAGGAAACCTGTTAAAATGCACTCATCTGGTTCCACAACTGAGCATCACCATGGGGAACCACACAGTGACGATGATTTCTTCGTGGTCGATCTGGACGATATGGAAGTCATTCTGGGCATTCTGTGGATGGAAACATTGGATGAATACAGACAGAGTTTCAAGCGAATGGAGTTCTCCTTCGAGGTAAATGGAAAAAAGGTTGTCTTGAGAGGGATGACGAATGGAGGATCGAAGGAAATTTCAGCCCAATGAATGGAAGCAATTTTTAGACACGACAATGTGGTTTGGGCCGCACACTATTTTGCCTCGACATAACCCATATAGAAATAAAGAACGGACCACCAAGACGAAGAATTTCAAATGGTTTTGGATAGATATCACCAGGTCTTCGCGGATATTTCGCCTGGCATACCACCACACTGAGGGTTCGAACACACCATTGAGATGGAAACGGGCACCAAACCGGTTATCACTATGCCATACCGCCACCCTAGGAGGCTAAAAGATGAAATTGAAAAAACAATACAGGAACTCCTTGACAAAGGTTGGATTAGACCCAGCTCCAGTCCTTTTGCATCATCAGTAGTGCTGGTTAAAAAGAAGGATAGAATAATGCGAATGTGTGTAGACTACCGTGTGCTAAACAAAAAGACCATCAAGAACAGGTATCTAATTCCTAGGATCGATGAATTACTGGATGAGTTACACGGTGCCATTTATTTCTCCAAAATAGATCTCCATTCGGGGTATCACCAAATCCGCATGAGGGAGCAGGATGTGGAGAAAACAACATTCCATTGCCATTATGGGCATTACGAATTTCTGGTCATGTCGTTCGGATTGACCAACGCTCCAACTACATTCCAATCTTGCATGAATCACATTTTTAACAAACAACTACGTAAGTTCCTATTGGTATTTTTCGATGATATACTGATCTACAACACGACATGGGAGGATCACTTAAGGCATTTGGAGGAAGTACTCGAGATTATGAGGTCACATTTGTTGTTTGCCAAACAATCCAAATGTGAATTCGGGATGACAGAGATATTATATTTGGGGCACATTGTCAGTAGTCAAGGAATTCAAGTACATCAAGAAAAGATTCAGGCTATCTTAAATTGGCCACCTCTGAAAACTCTTTCAAAGCTACGTGGGTTCTTTGGGTTGTGTAGTTACTATAGATGGTTCATGAAGGGGTTCTCACAGCTCAGTGCACCTCTCACCGACCTAACAAAGAAGGGGTCTTTTTAGTGGAATGAACGACCACATCAAACTTTTGAGAAACTCAAGGAGATTATGAGTTCTTGTTCGATCCTTGCACTGCCAGACTTCAGTCGACCTTTCATCCTGGAGTGCAATGCCTCCGAAGAGGGTATCGGGGCCATCTTAATGCAGGACCGCCACCCTATTGCTTTTGAAAGTCAGAAACTCTCGGGAGCTGAAAGATTGTATTCTATATACGACAAAGAAATGCTGGCCATCATGCATGCCTTGACAAAGTTTCAGCAGTACTTTGTCAAAGCCAAGTTCGTTGTCCGTACATATCACAACAGCCTTAGGCATTTTCTGGAACAACAGGAGTTGAATGAGCGACAACAAAAATGGGTAAGCAAAGTACAGGCCTTTGACTTTGACATTGAATATGTAAAAGGAAAAAATAATGTAGTGGCTGACACCTTGTCAAGAAAGCTGGCCATCTGTTCCTTATCTCAAATATCAGTGGATTGGAAAGAACATTTGTTGGTCAAATACTCCAAGGACACATTCACATGCCAACTCCTAGACAAAGAAATACAGGACGACGGGTATAAGGTGGTCGATGATATTATTTTCTACAAGGATAGAATTTACTTGGTGCCTGGATCCAAGTTGAAGAAAAAAATATTGAAAGAAATGCACGATTCGCCTCTAACAGGGCATCAAGGATACTTGAAGACCTATTGACAGATTAGGGAAAGATTCTCATGGAAGGGACTAAAAGGTGATATATTACAGTACGTCCAGGAATGTTCCATCTATCAATAAAATAAATCTGAACACACTCTTCCGACGGGTTTACTTCAACCATTATCGATTCCAGAGAAGAAGTGGGATAGCATCTCAATGGACTTCATCTCCGGGCTCCCTAAGGTATAGGAGATGGGCTGCATCTTTGTGGTAGTCGACAGATTAACCAAGTATGCACATTTCTATGCTATTCCAACAGAGTTCTCCGCTTCGCAGGTAGCAAACTTATTCTTCCGAGAGGTGTTTTGTCTGCATGGACTCCCTCGAAACATAGTGAGCAATAGGGATAGCTGCTTCCTCAGTAACTTCTGGAAAGAATTGTTTCGACTAGTAGGGACAAAGTTGTCACCAAGCACTAGTTACCACCTGCAGATCGACAGACAAACAAAAATCATGAACAAATGGTTGGAAGGTTACCTCAGAAATTATGTGTCAGCACAACAAAGAGCATGGATAAAATGGCTACACCTGGGAGAGTAATGTTACAATACCACTTTTCATATGTCCATTGGAATGGAACCTTTCAAAGAATTGTACGGGTATGAACCTCCTTGATTTGTGGACTTGGCTCTCGGTGACAGTCACACACTAAAGGCTAGGGACTGGTTGCAGGAAGGAATAGATATTTTAAAATCCCTAAAGGAAAATCTCCAGTAGGCTCAGAATCAATAGAAAATGTACGCTGACAGGCACCGAATCAAGAGGAGTTTTGAAGTTGGGGATTTGGTATACCTCCAACTTCAACCATATAGACAATCTTCACTGAAGGCTTCTGGGAAGGAGAAATTGAGACCGCATTTCTACGAACCTTACCGTGTGACAAGGAGAGTGGGCGAAGTTACATATGAATTGGACCTACCCGAAGGAAGCCGAATCCATAACGCCTTCCACATTTCTTGTTTGAAGAAAGTCATGGGCCAGAAAGTGACGGTCTCCATAGACCTACCACCCCTTGACGACGGAGGAAAGTTAGTATTGGAACCAGCTGAAATCCTCGACAGTCGGGAGAAAAGTTTGAGGACACACTATCAAGGAATTTCTTGTGCGTTGGAAGGATCTACCCCTGGAAGATGCCACCTGGAAAGGGAAAGAAATTCTGGAACACCCCAGCCTGAAATTGCTTGAGGACAAGAAATTATTGGGATGGGAGGACTGTAATTTCCCCGTCATTAAATGACTAATAAAAATATTGTATTTGGGTTTCGATCGATTTAGTTTATCTCGGGCCCATTCTTTTTGTTGGTGTAGTGTAGTTATCGTCGTCGGCTCTTTTGTGCACTCTCGGGAAGTTTTCCTTGACGAGTATTTATGCTCAGCGTGTAGGTTAGTTTTGATATGTTGAAATTTATATTTGATTTGTATTTGCAAGTTCCTATTGGGATTTTGTTGTTCACCATTTTAGAGGTGAAAGACCCTCCCTATTTGGTTTGTGTGCAATTTCGATGGGATTTAACCCTCACCCTACTCTGCCTATTCTTGTTCTGTTGTATTAGATTTGGCACATCTGAAGTTCCCTCAATAAATTCAATAAGATCTTCGTGGCAAATATTTTTGGTTGGCATACTGCTCTGTGTTTGCAAGTAACATATTTAATCATCTATGAAGGGAAGGTGAACTTCTAATAACGTCTACAGGGCATAGCTGAGCATCTCTCATCTGTATGACCTTCACATAGCCATTGTACAACTACTTTCCCCAACCGTACTCCATCGCACAACACTCCCAAGCACCGTATGACCCTACATTCTCTACCATATGGCCAACTCACAGCACCGTACGACCACATAGATGCCACTGCACAGCCCCTGCTCCATTGTATGTCACCCTAAGCACCGTAAAACCTTGGCACCTCCTCATCGTATGGCTCTTGCACTGCCACTGTACAACCATAGCCAATTATATGCCACTCTCCCTGCTGCACCGTATGGCTCCAACACTCTTCTCGTACGAATCACTTGCTCTTCCGTACGCCACCAGACGGGCATCCAGACTCTTCCATATGGCCACTCCCAGGCCATGTGTGGTCAATCCTTGTTGTCGTATGGCCCTTCCTAGCAATCGTACGGTCACTTCTAGCTACGGTAAGAATAACTGTCCCTCACACTAGCATAATTGACCTCCGTACAATGAATTACAAGGTGCTTAGGCGGGACTAGTGGATAGGTACATTACAAATGACTATTGTGTTGATTGGGTTTTAATGCATATTCTATTAATTGGGTTAATGCTCAATCTAATAATTGGGTTATCACTTAATTTGTTAATTGGATTATCACCAAATTTGTTCATTGGGATATCACTTAATCTATTCATAGGGGTTCTTTTTGTTAATGTGAATTGCACTCCATATATTAAGGGCCTTTCATAAAAAAAATTAAAAAAAGACTAATGTTCATTGTGTTTGGACTTTTTAAATTGATGGGGTTTCCAATTATAAAGTTGAAGGGGTTTATTAGGTTGATGGTTATAAGGTTTATCATTTTCAATTTATCTGTTAAATGGGTTTTCAATTTTTTACTTTTTTAGTTGATTGATTTTTTCCTTGTTCTTTTTATGGGGTTTACACTTATTATTTTAATGAGCCTTTCATTGAATATGCTCAATCTTCTTATTTTAAATGTCCTTGCACATGTTATGTTAATCGAGCTATCACTTATTATGTTAAATGAGCTATCACTTATTATGTTAATTGGGATTTCCTTGAGTCTGTTAATTGGGTCTTCACATACTTTGTTTGTGGGGTTCTTCAATTAGTATGTTTATGGGGATTTCACTTATTCTGGTCAAGGGGGTTCCACTTATCCCAATCACATAGATCCCACTTGTTATGTTCATGAGGTTTCCAATAATATTGTTCATGGGGATTTCACTAATTCTATTAATGAGGTGATCACTATTTTGTTGATGGGTTGTTCTCTAGTTTTGTTGATGGCTTTTTCACTCATTCTTTAAATGGGGTTTTCATTTGTTCTTTAAATGGAGGTTTCACTTGTTCGCTTAATAGATGAAATTATTATTTAAATGGGGTTCTCACTTGTTCTTCAAATAGGGTCTTCACCTTTTCTTTGAAAGGGGTTGTCACTGATTCTTTAAATGTGGTTGTCACTTGTTCTTTAACTGAGGTTCTCACTTATTCTTTAAAAAGGGTTTCCATTTATTCTTTAAAAGAGGTTTGGACTTGAAATTTTCAAGGGGGACTTGACTTATAATGTTCAAAGGGTTTATTTTTGGTAGTGACTATTACTAGGGTTTTAAGTTACTGGTTTTTGTTGCAATATGTGTGCGCTTGGTGTCCTTGTGATGTGTAGTGTGATGCATGGGTTTGTGACATGGCTTAACCGTCTCTTGTGTTCTATAATTCTAATGGTTGTAGCATACATTAATAGGTTGATCTTTTGGTGCAATGACAACCAACAATTGGTATCATCTTGTCTAGGTCATGAGTTCAAACCCTGTTCTTACGCTTGGGTGGGGGGATTGTTGCAAGGTGTGTGTCTTTGTTCTCCTTGTGATGTTTAGTTTGATGCTTGGGTTAGCGACATGAATTAACTGTCTCCCATGTTCTATAAGTATAGTGGTTGTGTTGGGTATTAACATGTCGATCTTTTGGTGCAACGAAAACCAACAATTTCATGGATTATAGTCCCAACGAAAACAAAAACAACAAAATTAAAATGACATTCTAATGTATTAAAAAATATATAATCCAATTTACTTCCAACATGGACTATGATTTTGACTTATCTATGGTATTTGTTATATCTTAACTATATAGGAAGACATGGCTACAAAATTTTGGTAGACTTTATGTAGATCTCTATAATTTTGTTGACTATTAGTGTCTTACACTTAGTCATATATCTAGGCAATGATGGTCAGTCATCACTGCGACCGAGTCATTTTGTAAAGGCTGAGTTTTGTATTGTATACTTACTGAGCAGTAGTACTACCAAGTAAAGTTATGGTCACATTATGTTTTTAATATACCAAGTGTATAACCAATGCCGAGTTACATATATCAATGATTACCGAGTGACAGAGAAGTTCAACAGATGCCGAGTACAGTTGATGCTGAGTGCCAGAAATAACTTTTGCCGAGTTAGCCAGAATTGGCATACAAGTTTGGAATGGCACAATGATCAAGGTAAACCATTTTTGGTGATAATAATGTTTTGTATTGAGGTAATTACAAAGGTGATTAGGCATCCATATTGTTATCATTGATCCCTATGTAAAACCTAGAGCCAATTAGAAAATTGTATAGTTTACGCGGCAATAGAAAAATATCTGAACCGTGGATCTTGTAACGGTAAAACATTTTTGTTACTATATAAGGGAAAGATCTAGATCAGAGATATGTGTGTGAATCAAAGAGAAAAGGAGATATTGAGATCGAATGAATACTGTGAGTATGAGGAAATGATCAAGAGAAGTATTCAGACAGAGTTCAGTGACCGAACAAAGCAGTGAAAGGACATAATCAATAAAGATCAGATAAAAGAGATCATAATCATACAGTAAAGAGAAGATCTGTAATCAGCATATCAGTGCAAATTGAAAGATTAGATACTGAGACATTTTGAACAATGTATCAGGGTAAATCTCTTAACCAAGTAGTCTTAGCAGACTTTTGTAAATCTCTTTACCGAGTGCTTACTTTATTGTAAGTTTGTAAATCCTTTAACAAGGTAGACTATATAAGTCTCTTAGCTTTTAACAAAGCATACCTCTCACAGGGTAGATCATGTTTTGATCACAATTTGTATCCCTAACAGGCAAACTTTATTATTTGCAGTAGTGAAGATTTGTGGGTGTCATCCCCACCCCAGTTTTACCTTTCAAGGGTTTCTGGGTTACCAAAATCTATTGTGTTATGTGTGATTTCATGTATGCTGCTTAACAAAATATGTTACTTAGATTGTTCAAGTTTTGCTCAAATGATGCATAAAGTTCTTACAGATTAAAAGGATAGAAGTTAGTAATTTCTAATTCACCCCCCCTCTTAGTACTACTTTCCCATTTACATTTCCAACAATTGGTATCAGAGCTAAAGGTTTCTCATAGGAAAGTCTAACCACTTGAGGAAAAGATCTTAAAGATGGAAGCTTACAAACTGGGAAAAGTCATATAGAATCAAAAGATTGAAGTTCAACTAGCATTACAATAGCTGGAAGCAACCAGAGGGGAACTGAAGAAATCTTTGAGCAAAAGAAGAGAAATTGCTATTCAACAAAGTGAGCTACAGTACAAGGAAGAAGACATCACTAGACTATTTGATACTAGTAATGCTACAAAAAATGACAAAGCCATGAAAGAACTGATGGAGAAAAATACCATACTAAATGATGAAATCAGGACTCTAAAGAGAACAAGAAATTCAATCTGTCAGACTCTATGAAGTAGTGGAGCAGAAAAAGAAAGTTGAAGATGATAAGGCAATGGCTGAAGAAGACAAAAGACAAATGGCAATAAGGCTAGATGAAAGAACTAGTGACATGCAAAGGTTGACTAATAATCAACTAGATATGGTAAATCAACTATTGTTGGCCAACCAAGAATTGGGTAGGAAAGACTTGGAGAACAATCAACTAAAATATGAAAATGATCAGCTAAAACATGAGTTGAGAACTGAGAAAGAAATCAATGAAAGGATGAACAAACCTAATGAAGCTGCAAAGTATTTTGAAGAACTATTAAGGTCACTTAGGAGATCTGGTGATAGATCTAGACTTGGACTGAATGAACATTCATCTACTGAAGTAGGAGAGTCATCAAAGAATGGAGAACAGAAGATTGCTAAACCAAAGAACAAAAAGCCCACATGTCATCATTGTGGGAAGCCAGGACATACAAGCAACATATGCAGAAACAAACATGGTAAGTCTGATTCTAAACCTAAGTTTAATGGACATTGTTTTAACTGCAAGAAGCATGGACATCAAGCACATGAATGTAGATCTAAAGCTAGCAATTCATCCACCTCACCCAAGTTTCAAGGAAGTTGTTTCAATTGTCAAAAATATGGACATAAAGAATTTGAATGCAGATCTAGACCAAGGTGGTCACCTAATGAGCAAACAAAACCAGTCACCAAGCGCAACAGTTACAATTGGGATTACAACACATGGTACAATTGCCATTATTGTGGTAAGTATGGACATATTGGAGAAAATTGCATGAAGACTCATTTTAGAGGCAAATCTAAAAGTTGGATGAATGGAAGCATGGTCTGTTATAAATGTAATAAGGTCAGTCACTTAAAGAGAGATTGCAGATCACCTATGTTGAGCAATTTTAACAACCAGAATGAGGATATTTGTGAAAAATTGAGGTACCAGATGGAAAAGACATGGAGGAAGAAAGAAGAAGGAACAACAAGTGAAGCAAGCACATCTGAGGTCACCCAATCCGATGGATCAGGTGATCACACTTCTTCCAACTAAGCATGAAAGGTATGTCTGGAACTAATTCTTGCAAAGCCTTACTTTACATCAGTTCCTAACATAGAATCGAGAAAAAGTCCATATCTGCATAGATTAAGATGCATTAGGACATATCTGAGCAAAATAGAAAATTTTCATTTTGATGTCGAGCATCAATGTCATGATCGAGCTAACAATGGTTGCCGAGCACCTGTTATTGCCGAAATGCTATGCCGAGTTGTATCGCAATGGTTACATCGATCGAGCTTGTGTTTAACCGAGTTTAACATGAGTTTGCTGAGATAGTTGTATTTCACCTAAAATTTGTACAGAGCATTTATGAGGCCCTAATCCTATTTTTTCAGATTCTATAAAGTGAAAAGTTGTTGTTTAATTTCACTGAGCTATTCAAGATTTTAGAGCAATTCAAAATTTGTGCAACCAGATCAAGCAAAGCGATTCAAAATCTTCTCAGCGTGACATCGGCAAAATTCATCTACAGGGTTAATTGACAAAAAGGTACCTTACTGAGCAATTATTTTCTTTTTGAAAATTACAGTTTGAAATGGCATCGTCTTCATCTGCACTAGTCAGGAAATAGGGAATGGAAGTTTTCAATGTACAACTTGTAAAGAATGAAGTTTGCAAACCGAGCGTATTCAAAGCAATATCTGAAAGTGCGATCAAAGGAGATTTGAATGGAGCCCTATCTTCAATTTCAAAAAATGTGTTAATGATGAACGACGTTAGGTCTTGCTATATGTGCAAAATTGGAGAAATTGGTGATTATGAGATCAGGGAAGCATATGACAAATTATGTGTCAACGGAGTGCTGAAGCCGGAGCATAATGTTGTTGCTGACCAAGGGTTAGTACATGCCCTAAATTTCCCACAAAATTTCAAGGTAGAATGGATAAAGATCATGTTGGGTCGAGTGCACGACATGCAATTATGGCTGGAAGATGGACCGATGAAGATTACGAAGGAAATGATACATAATGTCATTGGTTACCCTACCATTAACGGAAAGAGAATGATGAAATGTGCAGGAAAAGAGGATATTCAAGCAAACACATAGGCAGTCTGGAACAAATGCGAAATGATAATTTCCACCATCACTGATCCAAAAATTGACTTCGCTGTTAGAGTTATCTCGCATAAGTTTTACCAATCCGGTCGGTTGGACAACGTCCCCTGTATGGCAGTGGACCATGCTTGGAAGATAATTAAGAAAGGGCACACATATGATCTCACCGAGCTCCAGTTGACTCAACTTGCTGAGAACTTGAACTCCATTAGGATGGCGAAGAAATCTATGTGTAAGTTTGGTTCCTTGCTGATCTATATATTCTTTTATGTCAAGAAGTGTTTTCCTACACATGGTGATGTGACATGGGATAAGAAGAAACCCATTACTGTTCAGATAAATGATTTCATAAATAAGATTGGTGATGATTTTGAAGGGATAATGGACAATTATTTCATCGAGTTTAAGAAGAAGATGAGGAATAGGACTAGAGTCCCTATGTCTCTGATTGAGAAATATAGTAAAGACATATGTTTTCTAGTAGACACAGACTTTACCTATGCATAGGTAGTCCTACCTAGGGTTTCATGGTTGATGCCACTACCCTATGAACTCAATATTGATGAAGCTACTGCTGCAATCACAACCCTCCTAGCTCAGGAAGTTGATAACAAGGCCCCTTACTTTGGTACATTTGAAGAGGCCAAATCCAAGATCTCTTTGGGATTATTGGTTGCCACCACTGAGAGAAGAAGAAAGAAAATAGTAAAGAATCTAGAAGAATATGTTAAAGAATTTGGTAAGGATGCACCACTAGATTTAACCCAAGGGTTGGGAGAAGATGAGAAGAGTGCAACTAGTGGCAGTGAGACAGAAAAAGAGGAAGAGAAGAAACCAATAATTGTCGAGTCCCCACCTAAAAGAAGAGTGTTGAAATGTAAAGTGTCTGAGACACCATCACTTAGACCTCAGCCTAGAAGGACTACTATCGAGACTCCTAAGATGCCTCCTGCATCTGCAAAGTGAAAACTCGCTCAACCGAAGGCAGTGCTGACCAAGGCTATGAAGAAGCCGAGAAGGAAACTTGTTCTAACACAAGATGATGATGAAAGTGATGAAGAAATAAAGGGGAAGGCAACACAACAGGGTTCACATCAACTCACTATTGATGAATTATATCGTAAGATTACTAGCACAGCTGCAGGTGATGAAGTGAAGAGATTAAAGTTTGGACAGATGAGTATTGGAGATAAAGAAAAAGTTGAGGATGCTATTCTTGAAATGTTATGCACTTTCAAGATGCTACCAATTGAAATTGAAAATAGGATTCCAAAGGAATTGTGCAACAAAGTCGCACAAAAGTGGGAGTATGCTTTACAAATAGAGAAGGAAATAAGAGAGAGTACATTAGCACAAGTTGAATCCACTCTCACTCCTGCAAATATCAAAAAGATAATTAACCAATACAGAGGCAAGTTTGATCCTAAACTTAGAGCCTATCTTATCCTTCAACACAAGATTGAAGATGTTGTTCAAGAAAGTTTGAAAATTTGGAAGGTAGTGTTTGGTTTGTTACCCACCCTGGTAGAAGAAAAGGATGAAGAAAAGAATGAAGGTACAGTTGCTACCCCTTCAACAGTTGTTGAACCTAACATCAAGCAACTTAAAATGGAGATTGATACTCCTAAGGAAGTGAAATCACAAGATACTTTTGAGGTTCATATTGTTGATATACCGGAGGAGAGCCCCATTAAGAACTCATTCTTAACTGAGGATGATTTAAAGAACACAACATCAACTGGAACACCCCTACTAGGTAGTAACATAGTACTATTGCAAGTCAAGGATTATCCCACCATCATGAGCACACAATCTGTCATTGATAATCCTACTATACCTGGAGTTGCTACTGTTGATAAGTTAGTCGGTACAAGTCTTACCGAGGAATCAATCAAGTCGGTATCACTAACTCACTCTGCCGAGGAAGAAGTTAAAGCAGAAGATAAAATTCAGAGTCTTTCTAAGGAAGAACACATCACATATGCACATGCAATAAAATTAGATGAACAAGTTGTCAGACCTCATGTTGAGGAAAAGGAGAAAGGAGAAGGAAACAGTAGAGGAAAATTCATTGAAGAGAAAGTGCCAAAGGAACAAGAGGCAATCAAAGCTCTTGTACAGCTGCCGAGTAGAAGCACCCCACCACGAGCACCAAAGGAGAAAGATGAGGTAACAATTGATGAAGTAATTGTTATTCCTAAATGGGATACTGATAACCTTTCTTTCGAGCAGCTATAGATAATGAAAGATTTGCTGATAAGGAAAAGTAGACAAGCAGAACTCCGAAGGGAGCATCAACAAAAATAGGTTCTTCATGAAATTAAGGACATACTTAATGAAGTATATGACTTGTCAGATGTAAATAGTTCCGCTCCTATATTGGAACAACTTGTACACGTTCAGAAAGTCAATAATGAAGTTACTTGTGCAAGTGATAAGCTATTTGAATGGTCTAAATGCAGATTTGAGACAAAAATGTTGGATAAGATATCTGCCAAGATCATAGTTAAACAAGTTGAGTTGTCAACTTTGGTAAAGGAGACCGAGCGATTAGTTATGGATGGACAGTCTCTACTAGCCAAGCTATGCAATGTTGAACTATTCACAGATGAGAACCAATGCTTGCTTGAGACTCTCAAGCAAGAGATCCAAGCTACAAGTTAGTCCCTGACTTTGGATGCCAGCACCAGTGCTGGACATTATGTTAAAGTAATGTAGACACATGGTAAGTTAGCCGAGCTGATGGAAAATGATGGTAAGATTCGTTCTTGCCTACTCTCTATTCAAACTGTTCTTACACCACATCTAGAGGCTATACAGAGAAAATTAGCTAAGGCTAAAACATTGATCCGGAGTGACTCACATTTGTCTACAGCCGAAGGTCTCATTAGTCTAGCTACTGATTTAGAAGTACAAACTGAAGTGTTAAATCTCACTTCAACTGCATGGACAAATGCATTATACATGATCACGGTGTTGCACAGACCTTTTCTAGAGAAAATTTGTAACTTACCTATTGATGAAGAAATTAGTCATGTCAAAAACAAGGGGGAATCATCATGACATGAGTGTGAACAAGGATAGGTAACACAATTTTGAATATTTATATATATCTTAGGGGGAGTATTAGGCTAGTACAAACATATTTTTGTAATTGTATATACAAATGTCATGACAAAGTGTTTTTGCCACTAATATCAAAGGGGGAGATTGTAGATCTCTATAATTTTGTTGACTATTAGTGTCTTACACTTAGTCATATATCTAGCCAATGATGGTCGGTCATCACTGCGACCGAGTCATTTTGTAAAGGCCGAGTTTTGTATTGTATACTTACCGAGCAGTAGTACTGTTGAGTAAAGTTATGGTCACATTATGTTTGTAATATACCGAGTGTATAACCAATGCCAAGTTACATATATCAATGATTACCAAGTGATAGAGAAGTTCAACTGATGCTGAGTACAGTTGATGCCGAGTGCCAGGAATAACTTTTGCCGAGTTAGCCAGAATTGGCATACAAGTCTGGAATGGCACAATGATCGAGGTAAACCATTTTTGGTGATAATAATGTTTTGTATTAAGGTAATTACGGAGGTGATTAGGCATCCATATTGTTATCATTGATCCCTATGTAAAACCTAGAGCCAATCAAAAAATTGTATAGTTTATGCGGCAATAGAAAAATATCTAAACCGTAGATCTTGTAATGGTAAAACATTTTTGTTACTATATAAGGGAAAGATCTAGATCAGAGATATGTGTGTGAATCAAAGAGAAAAGGAGATATTGAGATCGAATGAATACTGTGAGTATGAGGAAATGATCAAGAGAAGTATTCAGACAGAGTTCAGTGACTGAGCAAAGTAGTGAAAGGACAAAATCAAGAAAGATCAGATAAAAGAGATCACAATCATACAGTAAAGAGAAGATTTGTAATTAGCATATCAGTGCAAATGGAAAGATTAGATACTGAGACATTTTGACCAGTGTATCAGGGTAAATCTCTTAACTGAGTAGTCTTAGCAGACTTTTGTAAATCTCTTTACCGAGTGCTTACTTTATTGTAAGTTTGTAAATCCTTTAACAAGGTAGACTATATAAGTCTCTTAGCTTTTAACAGAGCAGATCTCTCACAGGGTAGATCATGTTTTGATCACAATTTGTAGCCCTAACAGGAAAACTTTATTATCTGTAGTAGTGAAGATTTGTGGGTGTCATCCCCACCCCAATTTTACCTTTCAAGGGTTTTTGGGTTACCAAACTCTATTGTGTTATGTGTGATTTCAAGTATGTTGCTTAACAAAATATGTTACTTAGATTGTTCAAGTTTTTCTCAAATGATGCATAAAGTTCTAATAGATTAAAAGGATAGAAGTTAGTAATTTCTGATTCACCCCCCCTCTCAGTACTACTTTCCCATTTACATTTCCAATATACATATTTATTTATATCCAATTACTTTCACCATGGAGCAAAACATTCTCAAATTTCATTCGCTTTCAAAATTTTATATTTAGATGTTAATGGTGATAGACTACAATTGATTCAAATATCTGCAGGAAGAGATTGACAACTGATTAGATACTTCAAAGACAAATATTGATGATCATCGAGCTACAAAGGTATATGTGACACATTAAATCAGTTAGTGTATTGTCATTGATGTCAACTAGTTTTGATTATACTTATCATGATAGTTACAAACATCTGAAGAAGGAAATAATTGTGAAGGAATGAGATATTAACATGAAGATGAGATGTATGAGAAAGATATGGATATGGTATTCATTAGGTAACTTATTGATGAGTCTATGACATTATGTTAGTGATTTGATTGTATTACATAATTCTGTTATGGATTGAAGATTTTAAAAAAAAATGTACAAATTTATGTGGTCAGTAAATGAAGAGCTTAGTATACACCGAGTTGAAAATAGTTTACACCGAGGAAGTGTAGTGTATACCGAGTACAGTGTTAACCAAGTTAGAAGTCATCGACACATCATGATATTGACCAAGTGAAAAAAAATAAATGGAACATATGATTTCTGACTAAAGATGATGAGTTGGATGAATATGGATGATTTCAAGGTTAAAGATAAAGTTTGTTATGATGATCAAACAATCAAAAAAATTTAAGGATGATCGGATGATAGAGAATGAAACGTGTTACAGACATGAGTTTCAAGGAAGGTTAAAGCGGCAAAATCAACGGTGAAGATTAAGAGGCAAAATCTATGGCTGAGAAGAAAATGGTTTATTATGTCTATTTAAGGAGATAAGAGATTCATAATTATTCTAGAATGCACATGAGAAGATTGCATTCATGCGAAGTTGGTTAGACAGGTTAAAGATAGAATTGTGAAAATCTACAGACAACACCAAGCATCAGAGAAAATAATTAACCGAGCATAACAGAGTTGGAGGATACAAGGAAATTGAATTAATCATATTGGCCAGAGGTATTTTGAGCTTAACATAGATCTGAAAATATGCAAGGAAAGTTGTATTTGAATCAGATCAATTATTGTTGCATTCTAACCATTGCTACAGATAAATCTCTTAACCGAGTGGGACTTAACAGTCTTTATATTTCATTATGACATTCAATGAATGTTGATTGTTTTTGTGTTGACCCCATAGTGAATGTTTGGTCACAGAGAATTGTTAGTGATAAATCCTCTAACTAGGTCACACCTTACAGTGTGTTATTGTAACCTTTAACAGGGTTGGCTCTTAACTGAGCTCACTTCAAAAAAGAGAAATTATTTTTAGGTACCGGTCCTGGGTGGTTTATTTCCTAACAAGGTTTCCATGTTAAAAATCAAGTGTTATATGTGTATGGATGTGATGAATTGTTAGTTTTCTTTACACATTACAATTACCGGTTTGATTGATATATACACTAGTTAATTTACTGGTATTCAGTTAATGAACAGAAAGGCACAGACAAAGTTTTGCTGAGTTGTTTGATTGATTTGAAAGATTTATTCTATACATTAGAGAGTGTGTGGACTATAGGATAACTAGACTTAACTGATTCACCGCCCCCACCCCCCTCTCAGCTATCTAACAATTGGTATCAGAGAATGAGTGCTTGAAAGGAAAAGTTTGAAGGACTTAAGTAAAAGATCACAAGATGTATAAGAGAGAGATGTAAAAGATAAACAATTGTCTTCTCAACATGGAAAAGTAGGATGAAGTTATATCTATCAGGGATTGGAGATTTTGCAACATACTACTTGGAAACTGAGTTTATAACTCCCACTAGTCCTCTGACTATCACACAGATGAAAAAAAGACATGAACACAATGCAATGATGATTGGGATTGCTTCTTCTTTTTTAGATGTTGAATTTGAAGATATCAAGACATGTACAACTACAAAGCAGATGGGGGACAAGCTTACACTAGTTCATGGAGGAGATGTGAATGTGCTAAGAGTTGATTTTGAAAGCCTATGAGGTAAGTTTGATTACATGAGGATGAAATAAGGTGAGAACATCACTCGATATAACAACTGAAACAAGAAAGTTATGAATGCTATCCAAGGAGCAGGTGGAACTATTGATGAAGACATTGTGGTAAGTAAAATTCTCAGAACCTTGCTACCTGTTGTATCATCTTAAAATGGAAGCACTTCCATGATAAGAGCATTTATCCCTCTGAGTAAGTGGTTTGGGATCATGTTGAATTCCTTGAATTGATCTTTACTTGGATCTGGCTTTCTCCCTGCTTTCCACTTCTCCCCTGTACTTGATTTCTTCATTCTAAGTGAAATTAGGGTTAGGATCCCAATGATTCTCCTTAATTTCCCTCTTTTGTGGCTCTATTTTCTAGGTAGGACTTAGAAATAGGTCCTCCTAGCCTTCATCATAGTTATCATAGGATTTTATGCTTATCCTTGGCATTCTATCCCTGTCTGATATCATTTCTAGGTCTCTGGGCATCCCCGGGACCTCCTATCCTGGTTCTAACTAGATCTGGGCCCAGGGTCAAATTTGAGGTTGATCCTAACTAGGTCAAGATCAAGCTTGAACCTGACTAGGTCAGGTCCAACCTTGATTTTTTCCCCCTCATTCAAATTTCCATAATCCTAGATTTTCGGGCATCGGGCTTTCGGGATATTTATTTTCCCGCCTCCGGGTTGACCATTTCGGGTTTCAGGATGGTAAATCCTCTAATTGCATTTAATCTAGGTATATTTTATAAAGGTTAGGACCTAATTGGGATTTAATTCTCCAAGGTGGCCCCTCTAGAGGATTGTGCCCTAGTTCACTATAAAAGGAGGCCTTCCTCTCTCATTTTCTCCATCTCATCTATCAATCAAGTTTTCATGCTCAAGCACTCTCAAGCAAGCTCTCAAGGTGATCAAGCAAGCATCCTTTCAAGTCCTCTTCTCCATCTAAGTTCTCCATTGAAGATCAAGGATTCAAGCATTCAAGCCATTGAAGGGATTTGGTTCAAGCATTCAAGATTCATCATTCAAACCCTAGATCTAGCCATCATGATGGTGTGATCTTCCTTCAAGATCCTTTGTTCATCTTCAAGATCCATTTCATTCTTCCTTCAAGGTAGATTCCAAGCATGCAATCATGGAGGTTTGATTTACATTTATTGTTTTGTTCAAGCTTTCATATCAATATACTTTTTTACATTTCAAAATACAATTACATATCTATTGAATTGCATAGCTTCATTGTTAGATCCTTTTCTACTACTTGCTAGCATTCCTATTTCAATTTCAATATTAAGGTTGATTCCAAACCGGGGTTTGACCAAGGCAAACCCCTCAAACAAACAACAAATATCCCTCATTTTCTTGTAGGTACAGGTGTGGAATTTCAAATCTGAGAGCGAATTTGGATACCCTTTTCGACAAACTTCTGAGATCTGTGAACAGAATTCAAATAGGACTTCAAATAAAGAATGTAGTATTTGACCTTTTATGAGGGTCAAACCTGTAATACCCCAAAAATGGGCTATAAGTTCATTAATCTCCTACATCTTCAATTCAAATGAAATCGACATCAAAGTCCTAATCTAAGGCACATCTAAACATCATCGAATCATAATTGATTATCTTAAATTATGCATCGGGGAATATTCCTAGCAATATTCCTAATTATCTTAATTATCTTTAATTTAATGATTATTTGGCGATAAATCACATTTATCCTAAGTTTGATTAATTGAATATTTTCATATTTAATTAATTAGATTTAATATCTTGCCAAATTAATTATGTAATTAAATTTAATTCTATCTATTATTAATTGTATTATTTAATTTTGACAATAAATCAAAATTCCTATGAATAATTGATTAAATTCTTATTTAATTAATTAAAGCAAGTTGTCATTATTTAATAATATAGTTTTTAATAAAAATTTGATTAAAATAGTTAATTAACCCATAAATTAATTATTTTATTTTTAAAAGCAGTTAAGTTGGAAATAAATCACTTTATTATTAAATTAATTCATAAATAAAACATGCACAATCATAAAAGGAAACAACTATGAATTATCAATTAAAGCTAAACTCTATTTTGAGTTAAAGCTTAGCTTTTGCATGTTTTTGTGAGTTAATTATCCTTTATTTAAAAATAACTCAAAAATCAACCTGAGTTATTTGAGTGATTTATGACTTTTTTTCTTGCACCTCCAAAGCATTGGATTTCTATAAAAACAATGCTCAGCTCTTCATAATTCATCTCTCAATCATCTCTCAAATTTGCATCCACAGGATCTCATATTTTTGCACAATCACGCTGGAGAATTGGAGCTTGAAAGAATCAACTTGCGAATTCAAAGCTTTGTGAGATCAATTTCAATTGCATATTTTTCATATCATAGCATAGAATTTCATAGCTTTGCATATCATTGTTAGATAGATCAATTCATAGCATATCAAGATCATTTAGCATCCATAGCATATCAGTTTATCATTCTTATTGCATAGAAAATATCAAAAATATAGATTAATTGCATTCAATTTCATATCCATCTTTTGCATTCAAATCCTTCATTTAGGTGTCGTCTAGGTCACTGATCTCGATTACAATCTGAGAACATCAATCTCGCACCTATTAGAAGGCAGTAAATCGCTTGGTTAGATAGTTTTCAATTTTACACGATTTTGATTATCAGGTACAATTTTCACACACACAAAACCCGACCTGAGCTCATCTTGGAGAAAGATTTCTAGGTTTTCTTTGTCTCGGCATTTCCAATCTGGAACAGGTTGTAGAATTGCCCGAAAGTATACACAGACATTAGAATTCGACATTTTCCAGATTTGCCCTAATTTGAGGTTAGTATTTGTATTTCAATTATTTCAAATTCTAAAACACTTCAATTCCACCATAAAGGAAATATAGGGTTTCTCTCTCTCTTTCATATTCTCCATAGATTGATTCAATTGTGAATTAACCTTTTGGTTGATCAAATTGGATCTCTCCTTTGGGAATTTGGATTTAGGAGTAGATCTCATATTTCTCCCACAGATACACATCTGAATAGGGGTGAATCCATTTTACCACTATTCATTTTGGTGAACCCGACAAGCTTACTCTCTTTCTTTTTGGTGTTAGATTGCCTTTTAGATTAGGTTTAGTTCAAAAATACAAAAAAATCTATATATTCAATAAAATCCAACAATATTTCTTGCATTTCATTTTCTATGGCGATTATTAAGATGCTTTGGTGTGTAGTTATGTTCTTCATTACTCTTCTTTAAGCATCTCTTTATAATACCTATGATGTTTATGAGAATATCATTCACTTCATTATGTTGATGACTCTTCACTTTGCTCTTGCTTATGCTTTTGTGAAGTTGACCGACACTAGTCTACCTACATTTAAAATCTTCCTTAAAGATTTATGTGGTATCCTTATTAATCTTTTGGATTATGTGAAGAATTTGGTAGATGATACACCATCTCCTAATCATCCTAATCTTAATCCTATCAATCCTAATCCTAATCCTATCAATCCTAATCTTAATCCTGTCAATCCTAATCCTAATCTTCCTAATCCTAATTCGATACCTAATTCTCCATCTGTTCATCCTCTCTCTTCCCATACTTATGATGGGATTCAAGCTATAGTTCAGGATGTGGATGTGCAAGATTTCTTTGATTTACCTTCTCCTCCGATTCATGATGGTATTAAAGGAAAGGGTAAAGAAACTTCTTCAAAACCTATTATCCCACCTTATGCAACCTTTACTCATGAACATGATAAACAATCACCTCCTGTAGAAGCCTTACATAATATGTACACTACCGGATATAATATGGTGGCTAAACAAGGTTATAAAGGTTTAGGGCTTGGTATTAATGAGCATGGTATTAGGTTTCCAGTTCATATACCCCCTAAATCAAATATGTATGGTGTTGGGTATTCAAAATCTCAAGTTAAGGTAGGTGATGCTAAACATCGTCCTCCTTTCCCCACACCTATCTTAGATAACCCTAATACTCATCAAGAAGTGGCTAAGAAGGTATATGTTGAACTAATGAATTCCAAGAAAGAAATCTTTAGACCTATGCCAATTGATGCTTTATACAAATACAAATGTCCTTTTCATTATAGTAACAAACATTTACTTGCTGATTGTAAACATTTCAAGTTATATGTTAGAGAAAGAGTTGCTTTAGGAATTATATCTCACTCTTGTGTCGTTTTACAATTCTTTCATAATTTTGATATAGGGGATTCCCCTCCTTTAGATATAATTTAGATGTTCTTCCCCTCTTGTCTCGAGACTGGGGGGCAAGAGGTGTATCTTCATCCAGTCTCCTAGGATCCATTAGGTCTTTTATTGGGGCTTAATTGGTATTCTTTCTCTCCTTTTTTTTTTATGGTTTTGCATTATGTCTTTAATCATCCATAGAATATTTCAAGATATCTTTCCTAGGACATGTGTTTTTCCAAGGTATCCCTTGTCTTTATCTCTGGGGGGCAAGGTACTTCTTCCTTTCTCTTTGTCTAGGGAGTTGCTTTCCTTTAGCTTAGTGGTATTTGTTTATATTGCAATATTATTTCAACATATTGATAGATGTTTTGACTATGGATAACCTTATTATATGAGAAGTTGTTGTCCTAAGTCGTCACTTCTTCTCTATGTTGTAAATTATGCTCTTTATAAACTCTCACCCTTGCTTTGGTGTTAGAGTTGTTTCCCTCATTCCAAAGATCCCTCTTCCTCTTCTTTGCAGGGGGCTTGATGATTGAATATTTGTTCCCTCCTTTTTGAAAGTTGATATTTTATCTAAAGCACTCCTCTTTGGTGGCGTTCTTATTGCTAAGATCTCTTTCATTTGAGGATCCTTTTCCATGAGTGACATATCCTTTTCATGATTATCTATGCTCTTGGATGTAGAGGTCAATGTCCCTCACTAAGGATATAGTATACATTGTTGTAAATATGATATCTCCTTGCTTTGTGAAGTAGGTATCCTCTTCCATCTTAGTCCTACACTTGGGGGGCAAGGATTCCATTTCCTTCTATCTTTCCAGGATTGACCTCTTTCCTTAGGTAAGCAGTATCTATCTATTATGTGACATCCAATCATACATGAAAATTTTGGTTTTCATTGAGGACCAATGTCCTTGATAACAACCTCTTTTATTATTTGACATTGGGTTTCCATGGTTGATATATCTCTCACCTTGGAAACTGAATAGTGTGCTATCCCTCATAAGGGTTACTTTCTTTTTACTTCTTGCATGATATCTCTTTACATTCATCCCTTCCATGGCCTCATAGGAGTTGTGACCTTCTTGGCTTGGACTAGATGTTGATTAAGGATATTGTCTTGATGCTGAAGAAGGCTTTATCCTTGTTCCTTTCTTTCATTAACATGTCAAAATAGTATGTTTTTGCCATATTAAGGAGGGGGGCATATATAGGGCCTCCCTTGTACTATAGTTTTTTAGTTTTATATGCTAAATCTTTTAAGGTAATGCACATAAGTTGCTAAATCCTAAAAAGACATGTATTTATATGCTAAATATTTCAAAGGTAATGCACATAAGTTGCTAAATCCTGAGGAGACACACATTTTTCAAAATTTTCAATATGCTAAATCTTCCGAAGGTAACACACATAAGTTGATAAATCTTGAGGAGACACGCATTTTTCAAATTTTTCAATATGCTAAATCCTCTGAAGGTAACGCACATAAGTTGCTAAATCCTGAGGGACACACATTTCTAGTTTCAAATATGCTAAATCTTGGAAGGTAACGCACATAAGTTGCTAAATCCTGAAAAGACACGCATTCATATGCTAAATCTTCCAAAGGTAACGCACATAAGTTGCTAAATCCTGAGGAGACACACATTTCATATTCATAGTGATATAAGAAGGTGGAACTATGGGTATTCCAAAAGATGTTAGAAGACGCATTACATTTGCAAGCACAGTTTATGGGTGAACCTATTGGGCTCTCCCTCCAGGGTGATTCATGGTAAGGTGGGCATTTTACTGGGTGAGGTAATCACTTTCTCTTTTCTCTCTTTTTGCTTTCATGCTAATAGGAAGGGATCATGAAGCTATGTAATTTATAGTGTTGTTCTTGTCTTTCTTATGTAAACATTTATGCTTTTATAATAGCTTTCCAAATATGATATTAGCATGAGAAATATTTCTTAGCGAGGTTTCTTATGCTAATTGATTTGGGTTGTTTAGTACTAACCCTTGTTCTTTTGACACCCTCATGCATGTATGTCAAGTTAGAATCCTTAGTCTAGGGGCTCATTTCCCTAGCTAAGTGTTATTTTATCTCTTTGCGAATCCACTTGGACCTCCTCTTTCTTTTCCTTTACCAAGAGTTTGCATCGAGTCCATACTCTTGCTAAAGTGGGGGCTTAATGTATTGTCTTAAAATGGAAGCACTTCCATGATAAGAGTGTTTAGCCCTCCGAGTAAGTGGTTTGGGATCATGTTGAATGCCTTGAATTGATCTTTTCTTGGATCTAACTTTCTCCCTGCTTTCCACTTCTCCCTTGCACTTGATTTCTTCATTCTAGGTGAAATTAGGGTTAGGATCCTGAGGATTCTCCTTAATTTCCCTCTTCCATGGCTCTATTTTCTAGGTAGGACTTAGAAATAGGTCCTCCTAGCCTTCATCATAGTTTTCATAGGATTTTATGCTTATCCCTAGCATTCTATCCTTGTCTGATATCATTTCTAGGTCTCTGGGCATCCCTAGGACCTCTTGTCCTAGTTCTGACTAGATCTGGGCCCAGGGTCAAATTCGAGGTTGATCTTGACTAGGTCAGGATCGAGCTTGAACCTGATAGGTCAGGATTGAGGTCGAACCTGACTAGGTGAGGTCCAACCTTGATTTTTCCCCCCTCATTCAAATTTCCAGAATCCTAGATTTCGGGCATCGAGCTTTTGGGATATTTATTTTCTCGCCTCTGGGTTGGCCATTTCGGGTTTCAGGATGGTAAATCCTCTAATTGCATTTAATCTAGGTATATTTTCTAAAGGTTAGGACCTAATTGGGATTTAATTCTCCAAGGTGGCCCCTCTAGAGGATTGTGCCCTAGTTCACTATAAAAGGAGGCCTTCCTCTCTCATTTTCTCCATCTCATCTATCAATCGAGTTTTCATGCTCAAGCACTCTCAAGTAAGCTCTCAAGGTGATCAAGAAAGCATCCTTTCAAGTCCTCTTCTCCATCTAAGTTCTCCATTGAAGATCAAGGATTCAAGCATTCAAGCCATTGTAGGGATTTGGTTCAAGCATTCAAGATTCATCATTCAAACCCTAGATCTAGCCATCATGATGGTGTGATCTTCCTTTAAGATCCTTTGTTCATCTTCAAGATCCATTTCATTCTTCCTTCAAGGTGGATTCCAAGCATACAATCATGGAGGTTTGATTTACATTTATTGTTTTGTTCAAGCTTTCATATCAATATACTTGTTTACATTTCAAAATACAATTACATATTTATTGAATTGCATAGCTTCATTGTTAGATCCTTTTCTACTACTTGCTAGCATTCCTATTTCAATTTCAATATTAAGGTTGATTCCAAACCGGGGTTTGACCAAGGCAAACCCCTCAAACAAATAACAAAACCCCTCATTTTCTTGTAGGTACAGGTGCGGAATTTCAGATCTGAGAGCAAATTTGGATACCCTTTTCAACAAACTTCTGAGATCTGCGAACAAAATTCAAATCGGACTTTAAATAAATAATGTAGTATTTGACCTTTTATGAGGGTCAAACCCGACCTGAGCTCATCTTGGAGAAAGATTTTTAGGTTTTCTTTGTCTCGACATTTCCAATTTGGAACAGATTGCAGAATTGCTCGAAAGTATACACAGACATCAGAATTTGATATTTTCCATATTTGCCCTAATTTGAGGTTAGTATTTGTATTTCAATTATTTCAAATTCTAAAACACTTCAATTCCACCATAAAGGAAATATAGGGTTTCTCTCTCTCTTTCATATTCTCCATAGATTGATTTGATTGTGAATTAACCTTTTGGTTGATCAAATTGGATCTCTCCTTTGGGAATTTGGATTTAGGAGTAGATCTCATATTTCTCCCATAGATACACATCTGAATAGGGGTGAATCCATTTTACCACTAATCACCTGCCTATGCTATTAGAGTCTCTACAATTCATGAAATGAGACCAGCTCCTGGTAATAATATTTCACTTGATATTCTAATTGGTAGATTTATTGCATTTGAGCTAAATAACTATGACAACAGTATTGTACCTATGGTTGAATATGTATTTATGTCATCTCTAAAAATTGGAAAGTCAAGCAGCAGACATAAGATACGAAATGAAAGTGAAATTGAAGCATAATAAGTTTCAGGATTCGATTGTGTGAGAATTTTTTAGCATCGACGTTTCGGATCACACTCTGTGATCCATCATCAGGAATAGAGAGTAAGAATGAAAATTAAAATATGCGACATAACCTCTCACAAGAGATATAAAAAGAGTTGGGGAAGGAGCTACATGTTGGCCAAGGAAGAGAATAAAAGGTTAAAATAAATAAAAATGAAGAGCAACTAAAAAGGAGGAGCCAAAGAGACGCGAAAACCAGTGACCAACGCGCCAAAGACTAAGCTAGACAGATGAAGTAAAACAATAAGTTAAAAAATGAAAGACAATAAAAAGAACACAAAAAATAAATAAATAAAAATAAAAATAAAAAGAATAAAAATAAACAAAAAATATAACACCAAAAAAAAGAGCACGACAAAACCTATATAGATAAGTAATGATATATAAAAACTAGGAAGCTAACAAGCAAACAATGCACAAATATACCTATATACTAATGAATGAACAAGAAAACAAATAAATAAATATATATATATATATATATATATATATATATATATATATATATATATATATATATATACAATTAAATAACAATAAATGAACAAATGTACCTATATCTACATATCTATGTAAATATAGATATACATGTATATCTCAATAAAACTATATATGTATAAACCCAAATACAAGTATAGTGAAAGTGAAGCTGAAAAGAATGAACTTGAAGCATTAATGGCTAGAAGACTACAACAAGAAAAAGGAAGATATAGAGGTAAACTACCCTTGGTATGTTTTAAATACAAAGAGATTGGTCATATTGCTGCAAGATGTCATGACAGGAAGGAATATGAGAAAACAAATGAAAGATCAAATGAAAGGAAGAATGACATAAAATATTACCAAGATTATAGAGGAAACCAACAGTATGGCAATAAAGATAACCGAGACTACATGGATAAAGGAAAAAAAGGCATGCTACCTAGTTGAAGATGAAGATGAGGACACTAAGACCGAAATTGATGATGAAATAGTTCGGTGGTATTTGTGGCATTGAAAGAAGATTCTGAAGAAGAAGAAAGGTATGTTGAAACAACACTTATTTCTAAGGTTAGAAAGAATGATACTTGGATTATTGATAGTGGTTGCACACATCATATGACTGGTGATGAAGATAATTTTGAATACCTTGAACATTATAATGGTGGATCTGTGAAAATGGGAAACGATACACCTTGTCAAGTAAAAGGAAAATGATTTATATTATTGAATAATAAGATCAGATGTGAGAATGCATATTGGATGAAAGGACTTAATTATAATCTGTTGAGTGTAGCACAACTGAATAATATAGGTCACCAAGTTGCATTTGAGAATAGAAAGGTGAAAATCTATGATGAAACTGGAAAATTGATCGGTACTGGTGAACAATCAAAAGACAACTTATTCTATCTAGACAATGCTGAAACTTCTTATTTATTGAATAAAAATGAAGATGTGTAGTTATGAAACAAGAGGTTATGTCATTTAAACTTTGACAACATGGTTAAGATCAGTAAGAAAAGAAAAGTTAGAGGTTTACAGAGCATATCTAAACCTGACCATGTAATATGAAAACAATGTCAAATGGGTAAGATGTCAATGTCTAGTTTCAAGAGAAAACACTACTCATCTAATGCTATTTTGGAGTTAGTTCATACCGAATTGTGTGGTCTTGTGATAACTCAAATTTATTATGGAGACACATATTTTACCTTGTTTTTTGATGATTTCTCTAGGATGATGACTATCATGTTCCTAAAAGAAAAATCTGAAGGTTTTAAAATGTTTAAATGGTACAAAGAAAAAGTGGAAAGAGAAAGTGGTAAGGAACTAAAATGCTTGAGATCAGATAGAGGTGGTGAATTTATTTTTGATGATTTCACTAATTTTTATAATGAGCATGGAATTAAGAGATAAGTATTTGCACCAAGGACATGCTACCAGAATGGAATTATTGAAAGAAGGAATAGATCAATTGTGGATTGTGCTAGAACACTGGTGATTGAAAAAGATGTTGCACAAATGTACTAGAGAGAAGTTGTTAGTATTGTTGTTTACACATTGAACCGAATTAAACTAAAGAAAGAATCAAACAAGACACCTTATGAATTATGGTATGGTTACACACCTAATGTCAGTTATTTCATAATATTTGGAAGTAGATGTTACATTTTGAAAGATGATAGAAATGATAAATTTGATTCAAAAGGTGATGAAGGGATATTTATAAGATATTCTACTAAAAGCAAGGCTTATAAATGTTTTAACAAGTCTACTAACAAAATGATTGAAAGTGCAAATGTGAGAGTTGATGAGTTTGCAAAAAAAATGATGAAGAAAGAAAAAAGGAACCAAAAGACTATGGTAGATTTGTTTATATTAAAGAACCTGAAACTCTACTTGAGCAACAGTTTTGCATTACCAAGCAATAGAATAATTCTCCTAAGCAACAGTCTTTACAAACTAAGCATCAACAAACAATTATCGATGAAGTTAATGATCATGCACCGAGTGGAGAACACATTCAAGAACAAAGATCTAAATCTATACTAGCAAAGTATGTAAGAATACACCATCCACAAGATTAGATAATTGGAGATAAAAGAGCGGGAATGATGACATGAAATAAGTTGAGGAATAACACATGTTTGGTTTGTGAATTTGAGCATAAAACTGTTAGAGATGCATTGGAAAATGATGAATGAATTAAGGCAATGAATGAAGAAATAGAGAAAATACCAAAAAACAAAACATGGGCATTGGTACCAAGACTAAAAGACAAAAATGTGATTGGAACCAAATGGATATTCAGAAATTAATTGAATGAGAATGGAGATGTCACAAGGAACAAAACAAGATTGGTTTGCAAGGGTTATGCACAAGAAGAAGGAATTGACTATGGAGAAAATTTTGCACCCATTGCTAGACTTGAAGGAGTAAGAATATTGCTTGCATATGCTGCTTACAAAGGATTTAAGGTATATCAGATGGATGTGAAATCTACATTTCTGAATGGGATACTTGAGAAAGAGGTATACATTGAACAACTTGAAGGTTTTGTTGATCCTAATCAAAGGAATATGGTATGTAAGTTGCACAAGGCATTATATGGACTGAAACAGGCACTGAGATCATGGCATGAAAGACTACATTCCTATCTCATAAGTATTGGGTTTGTTAGAACAAGTGACAACAACAATTTATATTTAAAATGTGAAACTAATGACAAGATTCATATTGCTGAAATATTTGTTGATGATATCATATTTGGAGGACATGATAATTTATGCAAATCTTTTTCTGATGAAATGAGGAAAGAATTTGAAATGCCAATGCTTGGTGAGATCAATTTTTATCTTGGATTGCAAATATTACAATAGAAGGAAGGCATATACATCACACAATCCATATACATCAAAGAAGTCTTGAAGACATTCGGTATGGAAGATTCAAAACTAGTCGGTACACCTATGGTCACCAGATGCAAGCTGACAAAGGATGACAAGTCAACCGAGGTAAATCAAACCTTGTATAGATCAATTATTGGAAAATTGATGTATGTTGTCCATAATAGACCAGATATTGCACATGCGGTTGGAATTGTAGCTAGATTTTTTGTTAATCCTAAATAATCATACATGACTACTGTGAAAAGAATTTTTAGATATTTGAAGAACACTAAAAAATATGGTTTATAGTATAAGAAAGAAGGCAATTTTGAACTAAAAGTTTACACATATGATGATTGGGCTAGAAATATTGATGATAGAAAAAGCACTACTGGTGGAGCATTCTTTTTAGGAGAAAGATTGGTAACTCAGATAAGTAAGAAACAAGGATGCATTTCTTAGTCCACTGCAGAAGAAGAATATATTGTTGTTGTTGCTAATTGTTCAAATATTACATGGATAAAGAAACTATTGGAAGGTATGAATGAGGAGATCATTGATCTAGTGATAATCTATTGTGATAACACAAGTGCAATTAATATCTCTAAGAATCCAGTGATGCATGCAAAGACAAAGCATATATCTATAAAGTATCACTATTTGAGGGAACAAGTTCAAGAAAAGAAAGTCAGATTGGAATATGTGAAATCATAAGAGCAACTTTTTGGTATATTCACTAAACCCTTACCGAATGACACTTTTGAATATTTGAGAAGTAGACTAGGGGTCCATCCCTTGTCTAACAGTCACTAAGGTGATATGAGGTTGCATCAACCTGTACTTTATCATAATATATAATGATGTTGATGCATGATGTTCACACTTTGGGTTTCCTAAGGTTGTGAAAGATGGAAGACAAGCTGAAACTGCATATTGGTACATGCAAGGTACTAGAATCCAAACTAAACAATAGAGATACTGATGTGGCTACTACAGAGCTGATTATTTTCTTTTTGGTATTGTTGTCAAAGGGAGAGAGGTTACATGAAATATCTATTTGCAGGGAGAGATGATTGTATGGAATAAGGGAGAGATATATCAGTTAGAACTGAAGCTAACTGAAAGGGAGAGAAACTGATGTTGTGTAGTGATTAAACATATTAAATGCATAAGCTAGGGGAATCTTACCAAGTCACAACATATATACAAATTTATAGACAGATGTTTGTTATTCTATGATATATTTCATATTGTGTTGCCATCAATGCCAAAGGGAGAGATTGATAGACTACAACTGATTGAATATCTTAAGGAAGAGATTGACAATTGATTGGATACTTCAAACATAAAGATTGATGATCACCGAGCTACAAAGGTATATGTGACACATTAAATTAGTTATTGTATTGTCATTGATGTTAAGTAGTTTTGACTGTACTTATCATGATAGTTACAAACATCTGAAGAAGGAAATAATGATGAAGGAATGAGATATTAACATGAAGATGAGATGTATGAGAAAGATATGGATATGGTATTCATTGGGTAACTTATTGATGAGTCTATGACATTATGTTAGTGATTTGATTGTATTACATGATTTTGTTATGGATTAAAGATAAAAAAATGTACAAGTTTATGTGGTCGATAAATTAAGAACTTAGTATACACTGAGTTGAAAATAGTGTACAATGAGTAAGTGTGGTGTATACCAAGTACAATGTTAACCAGGTTAGAAGTCATCGACACATCACGATACTAACCAAGTGAAAAAAATAAATGGAACATATGATTGCCAACTAAAAATGATGAGTTGGATGAATATGGATGATTCTGAGGTTAAAGATAAAGTTTTTTATGATGATCAAATGACTGACAAAATTTAAGGATGATCGGATGATAGAGAATGAAACATGTTACAAACACAAGTTTTGAGGAAGGTTGAAGTGACAAAATCAACGGTGAAGATTAAGAGGCAAAATCTATGGCTGAGAAGAAAATAGTTTATTATGTCTATTAAGGAGACAAGAGATTCATAATTAATTCTAAAATACGCACGAGAAGATTGCATTCATGTGAAGCTAGTCAGGCGGGTTATAGACAGAGCCGAACAAATCTGCAGACAACACCAAGCGTTAGAGAAAGGAATTAACTAAGAAGAGCAGAGTTGGAGGATACAACAAAATTGAATTGATCATATTGGCCAGAGGTATTTTGAGATTAACATAGATCTAAAAATCTGTAAGGAAATTTGTATTTGAATAAGATCAATTACTGTTGTATTCTAACCATTGCTACAGATAAATCTCTTAGTTGAGTGGGACTTAAGAGTCTTTATATTTTATTATAACATTCATTTAATGTTGATTATTTTCATGTTGACCCCATAGTGAATGTTTGGTCATGGAGAACTGTTAGTGATAAATCCTCTCACCAGGTCACACCTTACAGTGTGTTATTGTAACCTTTAACAAGGTTGGCTCTTAACCAAGCTCACTTCATAAGAGTGAAATTATTTTCGGGTACCGGTCCCGGGTGGTTTTTTCCCTAACAGGGTTTCCACATTAAAAATAAAGTGTTATATGTGTATGGATGTGATGAATTGTTATTTTTCTTTACACATTACAATTATTGGTTTGATTGGTATATACACTAGTTAATTTATTGGTATTCAGTTAATGAACATAAAGACACATACAAAGTTTTACCGAGTTATTTGATTGATTTGAAAGATTTGTTTCATACATCAGAGAGTGTGTGGGACTATAGGATAAATGGACTTAACTAATTCACCCCCCTCTCAGTTATCTAAAAAATGGTAGACTAGACTTTCCAAGAAGATGTTGTGGTCAACGATGTTAAATTGTGCAATTTTATTTTCCAACTTCAATTCCCATTGGACATCTTTTCAGAAATTCAATTCCACCTCATGCATTATTCACTTCAATCTCACATAATGTGTGTTGCATTATTCCAAATCACCCCTAGAATATAGCATGCCCACTTTTCATTCACTTTCTAATATTTGATTATCTACTAAAGGTAGACTGTATTTCCAAAAAAAAGTTGTCTCAACAATCGATGTTGCAATATACAATTTTGTTTTCTAACTTCGATTGTCAGTAGACAACTTTTTGGCAAGTGAAGTCCTCAAGATTCATTCCACTGACATTCACTATGCTTCCCTTTGCATTTACCTACCCTCTTTCACGCCCAATATTCTATTAAAAAAATGTGGAAACCCCATTAACAAAATAAGTAAAAACCCCATTTACAAGTTCTAATTGTATTCATAAACTTGTCCACCAATAATGGATGGAAGTTTATGATAACATAATTATGTATTTATACATGTACTCACACACACACACACATGTGTGTGTGTGTTTGTGTGAAAAATACAAATATCTATGTACATTTGTATATATGTGTATGTGTGGATACAAACAAAGCATCATCCAATATCTAATGAAAGAACCACTAAATATTTCATTTGATCTTTTTAGCCCCCTCACCCCCACTTTCCCTTCTTACTCATGCATTTGATTGATATAATTGATGCCTCAATTGTATTTCTTCTTTGTGTTCTTTGCAAATGTTTATGCACATTGGCATTGACTATAAATTTACAATTCCTCTCACTTTGATTTCATTTCAATGTTACTCATTCAATAATGTAAGACTGATATTCACAATATTAATGATTACTTTCATAACGATTACTTTCATAACAGACCAATAAGATGTATGGAATTAAATTAGAATTTTTTTATTTTATGGCCAATTGTAAACATGTGAATGAACATTTTTTTTCCTTTGGTTAATAATTGTATACAAATAAGTTAAAATAAATAATATCTATTGACATATGAAGAAATATTAAGTGTTTCTTGTACTGCGTATGTAGAATTTGGCCACAAATAGGATACAAAAAAGCAATAATATTCATGTCTAAAATGAATAACAAAACTATTGGACTGCCCCTATGTTTTAAGGGCCATGTGGACTAACATGTGTGCACATGTAGACATCTAGCTAGTCTGCCACGTAACCAAACAAGTTGTTGTCTTAAGAAAATCTATTCAGCCCATGTTTGACGACATATGGTATGTGTAAAATTATGTTGCATTGTACCAATTTAGAGTGAATTGTAATAGTGCGACATAATTTAACATTGTATGACTCATGGTTACTACAGTGACAAAAAAGTCCATGAAATTCATGAATATTGCAATGCACATCTAAATACATGTATCTTCTTTATGATGAAAATGGCGATAGTGGCTCTACAAAGTGTTTTTTGTGTTGATCTATGTGTTAATATAAAAATTCACATAGGATTATACATGTCCAACATTATTCAACACTAAAAAATTCTTTTTAGAACCTAGTGTCATTGGTGCAGTCCTTGGTAGAGAGGGAAGAGAACACTTTAGACACATTATGAAAGAAATCATCGAAGTGGTGGGGAGTTGCAATGGAAGGAACCATTAAGTTGTTCTTTTGTTAGATACTAGATGGGATTAATGCTTTAAAATGTGAGGGGATGCCTAGTAAATTCCATAGTGTGCTTGACATCTCAAGGTCATTTGTCATTCCATGGTCAACAATCATTCCATCGCCAACTCGATGTTAATGCAGCTCATCCTCTGTTTGGGGTGGTAGACCATTTGGTTTCCACATGGTTGTTTGAACATAAAAACACACCTTTCCACTCTACTATCCTTGGCCGATGTGCACCACGATAGGTTGCTTAAAAAATGGGCCCATTTTTTTACACCTTGGCATAATCACAATGTGACATGTTTCAGATGTCAACATATGTGGACCATATTAATTTTTTTATGTGGACAATTTCAATTAATCGAACTGAATGCAATCTAAATCATACATGAATACAAAGGTTTTCATTTACTGTCGACATATATAAAAGTGAAATGGACTCATGAATTAGGTTGTACCATTTTCATCTTGCGCTTTGTTTGTCTTTGGCCATCACTGTTCAAGAAGCCCATGTTTCCTCGACTCCACCCTCGACCAACTTGATGGATTCCTAAGGCCCTAGCAAAAACAAGTGTATTAAGAGGTCTACAAATATCCAAGTTTTCCTATATAATTCACTTGAAAATGTGTCCAGTGGAGAGCCACAAGATAACAAGAGAAGTTACCCCCTACCCATCTGAAGAATAAAGCCACCAAGAAATCCAAGTTCAATATACAACAGATTGACTCAGATGTGGAAATTACTAAAGAAACTAGTACATCCTATCATTATTCTAGGCTTTCTATCAAACCCCTGGGGAAAGGAAAAAATATAAAAATGACTGTGACTCGAAGGAGGTTGAAGCTACTAAAAGTAAAATATAGGAGGAGAATATCCATGAATAAATAAGCCCATTATGCAATTGTTAGTAGCTCCTCCCATGTCTTAGAGAGCCTAAAAATGAAATCCATAGATCTCACACACATGGTTGGGATTGAAAACAAAGTCGCTTCCCTTATTAAGGAGGAGGAAACCAAAACTAGGGAGAAAAATTCTACTAGTGGTAAATGCAACAATTGTGGGGCCGTGTGGGGGGAGGTTTAAAAAATAAAAATAAAAGATCTTAAAAGTTTTGACAACAGGTTCTACGACATTCACTGTTTGCCCTCAAGGTGGTGCACTCATCAGCTACTACCCTTTTCTTGTTGCAGAAGGATAGGTCGGGAGAGAATGACACCAAATAAGGAAATTTTGAGGACCTTTTCAAGTTCCTTATAGAGGACTGAGTGTAGATGACGCTATCAAAAAAATGAGGGCCATTGAAGGATTGGCTTGTTTTCTACTATTCCTTTTTTTGTGGTGTTGTCGATATTGACTATGGAAGTCCTACTTAGTTTTGCTTTTCCTTCTACGACATTCTTATGTTTTTTGTAAAAAACTTTGTTGGTTTGGCCCTACACGATTGTTAAGTATGACTCTTTATGAATTTTATATTCAGAAGTCTTTTATTAGTATGGTCAAGTTAGTTATGACTTTCTTATCTTTAACTAGCTAGTTTCATAGGTTTTTGATATGTGGAAGTTGATAACTATTTAGTTTTTGTTCGTGTATCGTTAATGTGACGACATTGTGATTCTGCTTACTATTACCCTTAGGACATTGTATTGAGGGATAATACCCTAGTTTTTTGTTGCTTTCAATATCAAAAACATAGTTGCAGTCAAAATAAAATAACAAGGTGTAAACAGTCACGTTCTAAAGAAAAGAACACAAACATTGATATTAAAAGTTGTCATATAAAATTAAATTGGACTCACCAATTCAACATACTAGAGAGATGACAAGTTATAGACAAATATGTTGAAAACAAAAGAGAGCAAAGCCATTTATATATAATTTTTTAAATAAAATTGATTTGGACTCACCAATTCAACATACTTGGAGAGATAACAAGTTATAGACAGATATGTTGAAAAAAAAAGAGAGTAAAGCCATTGATATATAAGTTTTCATATAGAATTGATTTGAACTCACCAATTCAATATACTTGGAGAGATAACAAGTTATAGGCACTCATGTTGAGAATAAAAGATATCAAAGTCATTGATATATAAGTTGTCATATAAATGTTGAACTTGACTTAACAATTCAACATGCTTGGAGAGATAAGAAGTTACAAATGGTCATTTCCCCAGGGGCTTACACAACCTTGGGTCTTGATGGCTTCCCCCTTCTTTCTATCAGGACTTTTGGGATATTGTTGGCCCTGATGTTATTACAACCACAAGGGATTTTTTTAGAACAACCAGTCTTCTTCAGAAACTAAATTTCTCATTCATTTCCCTGATCCCCAAAATCCATGAGCCACTCTCTCTTACCAATTATATAGTCCCATAAGCCTATGTGTTGTGGTTTAACAACACACCCACCCTTTTGGCCACTTGGCCATCGAGCCCCCCTTCTTTTTGTTTATTTTGTATTTCTTAGTCTTTATGTTTCCTTGTTTGATCCCCTACTTATGATTTTTTTAGGGAAAACCCCTTTTAAAAGTGTCTTTTAAGTCTTTTTCAGACTTTCTTCCTTTCAGTGTTCCTTGGAGCTTTAAAGATCCAAACATCTAAAAGTATGAACCTCGCATGCTAATGAAAATTATTTTTGTACTTTCAGTGTCTAAATGTTTGAAACCTAGTGATGATGTCATCAAGCCTGAGGGTTATAAAAACACAAAGGGTTCATTATTTTCTTCATTATGTGACTTGTCATCTTGAAACTCTTGGCAATTTTGTGCTTCCTTTTAAAAAGTTTGTATTAGTGCCCTGTGGGATTTTCACTCTTAGATTGCACTTTTCATTGTGTCACCTTCGAGTTTGGTTGCAGATTTATCTTGTGCACCATTTTTTACAGGTAGGTGTTTTGTTTTTAACAGTTGTCCTTGTTTAAGGTTTTCTATTGTTTTGGCTTATTCTAAGGTTTTCTAGGGTTCAGTTTTAGTGTTTTAGTGCTTAGGTGTCATTGTTCTCTTAGGTCTTTCTTAGTTTCAAGAATTGCTAGGTTAGGTTTAGTTTTTTTTTGTTTGTTCATCTCAATTCCTATCAGTTTCAGCCCTCAAAAGGTCGAATGATCAACAAGCAATCAAGCTCTACAAACACAAAAATACTGGAGATATCCTAAACTACTGTCACTTTTTGGCTTTGTGGCCTTTCAGCCTCCAAAAGACACTTCGTACCCTGAAACCCTACAACATCAAAGATAAGGCCATCACTCTCTTTACACACTTTTGGCCTTTTGGCCTCCGATAACCTTTTCACAATTTGAAACACTAAAACTCCATTTTCTTCCTTCCATTAACCTTTTATCCTTTTTGCACTTGAAAACACCAATATTTCCACACATTTTTTCACACTTTGCAACTCTAAAACTTCAAAAATAGAGTTAAACTTGGTTTTATGTTGGTCTCAAGCTTCTGGGTTTGATTCTCTAAGTTCACCGAGATCATTTTGCTTAGTTTTTAGTTTATTTCAATAAATTTTGTTGATGGTTGCATTTTTGTTTGCAAAATGTCAGAAAATACAGTTGTGTCGGCAATGAAGTTCTTATTCAGAGGATACTATGCACCTTCTAAGGTTAGGAACCTGTATAGTGAAGTCACAATTATCGACATTGGGAATGTATACTGGAATAATTTCCTCACCCATTGTGCCAACTCCAAGGAAGATACATTGATTTCACTTCTCTTGTGCTTTAAAGTCTTGTCAACACTGCAACTCATATGATATCCATCTTATCTTCAGATCTGATCATGACGCTCACACAACACTATGTTCCTGATGAGAGGGTAGTGAAGAATAAAACAATAGATATTGTTTTTGATATCAGGCCAAACAATATTGAAGATGTGTTTCAAGGTGCACCCATAGATCCTTTTAAAAGACTAACTATTTAATTTTGGACTTAGTTAAGTTTTGCAATAGGGAAATTTTTGACACTTAGCAATTTTTTGTCAACTTTAGTTTTTCAGCCTTTTGGACTCCTAAAGTCCAAAAGTTTGGGACTCATAAGGATTCACACTTAGTAATTTTTTAGCTTGTCAATTTTTTAGAGTTAGGGTTGGGGTCTAAAATTAATGGGTTGTTTCTACATGGAAATAATTTTCATGGAGGGTTTATTTCAGATTATATTGCATGCATGTTTGGAGTCATTTTCACTTGCCTAGAAGATATCAATCAATTGCATTCACGAAAAGGAGCCAAAATGAAGATTTCAAGGAGGAACTCCAGTTTTAGAAGAACACTCCAGTTCAAGAACGATGCAACTCCAACTCCAATCTCTTGTTTTTTGGGTGAATTTGGCCTTGTTTTCTTATCTAAATGTAATGAAAATGGATTAGAATCCATGAAAACATGATTAGAGATAGTTTAGGAGAATTTTTTGCATTAGTAAGCAATAGAAATAATGTTATTTTATCAATTTTGTAGTAGTAGGGACCCTAACTACAAGTTTCTAAATTTCATAGTTGAAGCACTATATATTTCATCAGAACGATGTAATTAAGGTTGATATTTTTCTGCAATAAAATTATGTGCAATTGGTGCTTCAATCATGGTGTGAGAATTTTGCTATCATTGTGAAATTTATGAATTTGTGCTTGCCAGTTCATTTATTTTAGAGAGCCAGTTATTTTGTTGTAAATTATATCTACCTTAAGTTAATTCGGCGTTAATCATTGCTACGTCATCTTGTTGTGACAATTTTTTGGGGAATAATTCTACCGTTCTCGAGGATTAATTTGTCTCATGTACATGTGCATTCATGGAAGCTAGCGATTCTGATAAATTTTGAGAAATATTGCATCTATTATTTACATTTTATTGATGATTACATCTATACTTTATGATTTGTGAGCAATTCTGATATGTATTGTGTGGGTTTTGTTAATTTCATTGATTCTTTAATTCATAAGATTGATACATTGATGGTTTATGTCTAGTAGGAATTTTCTTACAAGTTATTTAATTTGAATCTCTTGTTACCCTAAATCTTTTGTTATTTGTTTGGAAAACTAATTAAGCTTATATTCATATTAAATTTTCATAGTAGGAAGTGCATTCATCTCTAAAATTCAAAAAATACAAAAAAAGTTGTTTAGTTGAAGTTTGTTTTACAACCTCTTCAAGAGTCAAACCAACAAAGGCCTCCTTGTGAACAATTTCTCATTTATCTTCAATTGAGCTATCCATGCAATTGAGACCTAGCCTAAAGGAACCTTGGGAGTGATTTTCATCATTCTTTCAAGAGAGGATTTGCATCTCAAATTCCTAGTTGTTGTCTCATGTAAAAATGATGCTCAACACTATGTAATAATGTCTACAAAATATTTTCTAAAGTCCTCATCAATAGAATCAAACCTTTACTTGACAACCTTATAACTTGTAACCATAATGGGTTTGTCCCTAAGTGACCAATTCTTGATGCAACCATTACTACACATTAAGTCTTCTACTCCATGGAAAAATGTAGGCTCCAACGGATGGCTCTTAAGTTGGACATATCCAAAGCTTATGATATGGTCAAATGGGACTTCCTCTTCAAATTACTTGAAAGATTTAACTTTGACATGAAGGTGATTGCATTGATCAAGGAAAATGTGACTATTTTTTTCTACTCCACTATTGTTAATGGGGTTCCAAGAAGTTTTTTAGTGCATTTAGAGGGATAAGACATGGCAACCCCCTCTCCCCCACCTCTTTATCTTGTTGGTTGAGGTGTTGAGGTGGTTGAGGTGTTGAGGTGTTCGGAAGGAACTTTCTTCATATACTAAGTGATAAAAACATCCTAGGGGTGCGCCCTACTTCAACCTTTCCCCTAGTGGTTTTACAACAGTTTGTTGATGGAAAAATTCTCTTTGGTGTTGGGTCAGTGCTGAAATCTAGAAGTTGGAAATGTCTCCTCACCCTATATGCTCTGGTGTCAAAGAAAAGTATCAACTATGTTAAAAGAAAATTCTACTTTTTTAATGCTCATCATTCCCTTCAAAAATAGGTCAGGCACATTCTTGGATGTCAGTCTACTGATCTCTCAGACACTTACTTGGGGCTTCTTCTCATAGTCAATGAGGTTTCTAACTCCTTTTGGAATACAATTGAGGAAAGAATGCAACGTAAGCTGGCTAGTTGGAAGGGAAAAATCCTAAGAAACATAGGCAAGCCGCAACTCCTCATAGTCTTTGAAAGGAATTCCTATATATTTCTTGTGACTCTTTAGAATATCTTCTTAGTATTATTACTAGCATCGATTTTAATTGATGTCAAAACCTCCATACCGACACTCTGATGGTATCAGTTGGTTGTTGATAGTTTTGGGTATATCCTGTTGGCTATCGATAATTAAACATGAATTTTGGTTGAGCGTTCCTTATGTGTAGTAGTGCTTCAGGGACAAACATATTGAATTTTATCCATGCTTCACATACATCAGTTCTCTTGTATGGTTTTGGTGTTCAACTATTTCTATTGGTTCCTAGTGATTGTTATCCCTTTTGATGTGTAGTTTGTCAGATAGTTTTGGTGCATTGGCTACAATGTACTATGGACATCATTTTTTTGATGGTAACCGTTATATGATCTCTTCAACTTTTAGACTTAGTTGTGGCATTCAGATGGATTCAATAAAGTGAATTGTAATACCTTAAGCTTGACCTATATGTGGGTTGTATTGTAGCATGTTCTTATGTATGTCCTAGATTTAGGATCGATATTTTGCATTAAATATAATTTTAATATTTGTAACATTGATGTTGTCACACATTTGGTGTGAAGCTGACATATGTAAGATCGAATACCAATATAAATAAAGAAGAACCTCTTTGTATCCATGTGTGGAATGAGTGTGGAATTCATGTGATGATTGTGGTAAATCAATCTCATGACAACAATGTATGTTAGTAGTAGTATATGTATTGATAGATTGAAGATCCTATCAGAGCTTGCATACTGAAAGCATTGGATCATTCCTTTAGTAATCTATTGGTGGCTATGGTGACAAAGCTTAACTATGGAACTATTCATACATGTTTAGATATAATCTAATCAATTTGTAATCCTATTTTGATATCTATCTTATGGTAGTTAACCTCATCGATAGTGAGCCTTATTGCATTGGCAGTGAGCCTTATTTTACTGGTAGTGAGCCTTCTTGCAATGAGCATAACCAATAGTGAGCCTTTGTAAAAATCACCTTACTAGTGTCACCTTAATAGGTGTTTACATTTCATGAGAATTAGCTTCTCCGCGGTTTACCAAATTGGGTTTCCACATAAATCTTGGTGTTCTTCATGTTGGTCTTTTTGTGTTCTTCATGTATACATTTTATGTGGACGTTTAATGTTATTTAACTGAAAATTTTGAATTTGTTATTAGTGTTGTTTATGATTTGACCAATAGAGGAAAATTTTTGTAAGTTGTGTGGGAATAACTAATTCACCCCCCCCCCCCCCCCCCCCCCACCCCCTCTCAGTTATTCATCCTATTCAACAATTGGTATCAAAACTTGGTCCTTTGCAGATAAAGATTAACCACTTGAGGGAGATCATGGTTGCTTGAATAGATGGAAGGATATTTCTACACTAAGGAGGATTGGTAGATAATGTTGAGTGACATTTAAGGTACTAAATCAAAAAATGTGGAGCTAAAGGAAAACCCAAAAGAAGCAAATACTTGCATTGAAAAGTTAAGGTATTAGATCAATAAATTCAAAGGTAGGCACAAGGAGGTCAATAAACAATTTTAGAATCAAATGATATAATTACAAAGTTGGAATAGGAATTGACTGAACTAACAAAATCAAAAGATGTTAGTGTAGATCTAGATCAAGAACCAAAGATGGATTTAGATGAAAAATCTCGAAAGGAAGATCTCATCAGAGCTAGATCAAATTACAAGTCAAAGAATGACTGGATAAAAAGATTTGAGGTAGAAAGGGAATTGGAAGATTGGAAAGAGATTGAATAAAACTTCAAGGAGATGATTAGAAATAGCTCAAAACAAAATGAGAAGTTAAAGATAGAATTGGAAAAGCTAAGGCCATAAACTAAGGCATGCGAAAGCAATACTATTTTGATCATTTAATGGACATGCAGAAAGGTCACAAAGATAAAGAAGGAGAATTCTCAAATTAGAATGACAAAGGTAAAGGAAAGATAATTGAGGATGATGCAAAGGTTGAAATGATGTTGAAAGAGAGGACAAAAATCAAAATCCATCCAAAAAAAGGTCTTTGGTAAGACAACCAAATGCTGAAAAGTATTTATCTTTTAATGGTTGTTGTTATATTTGCAAAATTTTTGGTCACAAGGCAGTTGATTGTAGAATGAGAAAGGAACAAATAATTCAATGGTTTATCTGTTACAAGGTTGGTCACAAATGAAGTCAATGTAAGAGATAAGTCTCAAATAAGGAGAATGCAAAGATTAATATATTTCATGGAAATGTCTATGTATGTCATAACTTTGGCCATAAAGATAGTCAATGTAGATCCAATCATCTATCAATGAAGTTTGGAAAAAGGAATGTGAACTATTTAAGATGTGGGAAAACTGGTCACTATGCTAAATCATGCAAATCTAGTTGTGTTCCAATAAATACCGGGTGTGATAATCATACTGCAGAATCTAGTGGATCTCAGAAGAAGAATATGGAGTGGAGAAAGAAATATGATGGTGCAGATGGTTTGGTGGTACCAAAACCCTTTACTAGTCCTACAGACAACTGAGTTGAGATCTTTGGCTCAGGGGGAGTACTTAACAATTCAAATTTTACACCTCCCCTATTCCAGTGAGGTATCGGTTGCAAATGGGTTATTGTGAGCATATGTGAAGTGGCATTAATGATGACAAGATGGTTTCAAGTGATTGATGTGTGATGTAGAATGATTGCATCAGAAATAATTAATTTAGGTGGGAATCTCGATCATGATAATTCATAGCTTTTAAAAGGTAAAAATTTTAAATTATTTGGCACAATACCTTGAGAAGCAAAAAATTTAAATTTGTAGAGTGACGAAGAACAACAAAATCTATAAGGAGTTCATGGCACCCAAATCCATTGTTTGTGTTGGTGCAAAAAGAAGAATGAAGAAAGGGTTTGAGTTGAAAGAATTTAATCATATTCATATAAAGAAATTAGAATTTGGTTTTCCCATGGATGGAATGAAGAGTCATAAATCTAGGGCTTTAAATTTGGGGAGAGTTTATGTGGTATGATGACAAAGGATTTATTCAATTTGTGTTGAGTAAATTTCAAGGTGAAACCTTGTTTTTGGATAGACCCTACTATGTGACGAAGGATGTAATCAAGGAAATTACTGGTCTATACAATGTTGGTGAGGTACCTACAAAGAATCCATGAAACATGAAGAGATAGAAGCCTTGACAATGATTGGTAGGGATTAATGTGGATTTCAAATCTTTACCGTCAATGATCCTATCATAAGGTATGTTTCTCATGACATGTCTTACAAAATTTAATTCTTTAATCATGATAGCTTGACTTCTTCTGTGGCTATGGATATGTCATGTAAAATGGTGAATGGGGATGTAAGAATGGATTACGTAAAATGTTGTTATATAATTTAAAATTGAATGTGAAGATGTTAGTGGAAGACAATTAAAATTTCTATTTTGGTTCATTGGTCATGTTCTTGGTATTTTATTTCATGGGGTCTTTGCCTAGCAAAGAGAATGTTGTATGGAGGACTGAATTTCTTTTCGGAAAGAAAATATATAGATACCTGGAATGGTTGGAAGATAAGGTAGATGCCTACAAGGAATATTTCATGACTCTTCAGGAGAATCTTGGCTTTGGTTTGGTGGTTGTTGGTGCAATACTAGAAAATGAGACTATAGGAGGTCCCTCTTTGGGACAAAAGAAATTGGAAGTAGTTATCAGTAGTTCACCTTCTAAACCAAAGAGGATATGGAAAATGAGAAAAGAAATGAAATTGTTACTATTTTTTAAAGTGAAGAGGAAGAAGCTGGTGAAGAAGAAAAATAAGAAGATTCAGAGGAAGAGATATAATTTGAGAAGGAAGTAGAGAAAACCATGATTTCTCCAAAGGTATCAAATGTTGTTGATTCTGATATTGTTAAAGGTATGTTGGTTAAAGGATAATTTGAAAAAAATTGTGGAATATGGACTAAATGCTCTTCAGATGGCATGACCTTGGTGTTGAAGTTGTTGATCATCTTATCAATAGGAAGGTTGTGGTATCTAGTGTATGTACTATGCTACTTGGAGAGATGGTAGTACATATAGAGAACAATTTTTTGTAGTTTAGTGTTGATCATTGGATTGTAGCAAAAAAAATTAAGTGTGATAGTGAAAAGAAAAGACTATCTCTACTTATCAGTAAAACAAAAGATTGCATGGAACATATAAATATAGTGTCTATCGATACTATCTTTGGTGGCCTGTTGCGATTGACAACTTCAGAGATCAATGTGAAAAGATTGAGCTAGAGCTTAATGAGTTGGGGAAAACATATGACATATTCAAGGATAGAGATGGAAATCAGATAATTAGAGTAGGATAACTTTAGGCAGAATTATTGTTGTAGCAAAGACAAAGAGAGGACCTAATCAAGACATTCTGCCTTATGAAGGATATGATTGAAGTTAGGATGGAGGATGTTGTTGGAATCATAACCAATGAAGAGGAGTATGAATACAGGTTTTAATTTTTGGATTGGGTGAAATCATTTGGCAAACTAGTCAAATGTGATAACTTGTGTGCTTGGATGGAGGAAGCAGTTGCTGAGTGGAAGAAGGAATTTCCAATTTTGATGGAAAGATAATCGAAGGTATTTTCAAAAAAATATGGTGTGTTAATTTAATTATCTTTTGTATGTTTTTAGTTTAGCCCTTTGTCATTATGGGAAAAAGGGGGAGAGAAAGCATATTTCATCTACTCGGGGGGAGTATTTTGAAGTATTAGAAGTGTTGGCGTTCTGGAGATATATTTCAATTTTTTCCATCAATGCAAAAGGGGGATATTGTTAGTATTATTGTTGGAATTGATTTTCATTGATGTAAAAACCTCCATATCAACACTCTAGCAGTATCATTTGGTTGTTGACAATGTTGGTATATCCTGTTGGTTATTGGTAATTGAACAAAAACTTTGGTTGAGCATTCCTTATGTCCAATAGTGCTTAAGGAAAAAGTGTATTGTATTCTTTCCATGCTTCATATACATTAGTTCTCTTGTATGGTTTTGGTGTTCAACTATTTCTATTAGTTATTGGTAATTTCTATCCCTTCTGATGTGCAGTTCATCAAATAGTTTTGGTGCATTGGCTATAGCATACTATGGACATCATTCGGTTAATGGTAACATATATTTTATCTCTTCCTCTTTTGGACTTGGTTGTGGAATTCAAATGGCTTTGGGCAAATAAATTGTAATACCTTATGCCTGACCTATTTGTAGTTTTTATTGTAGCACATTCTTATGCATATCGTAGATTTAGGATTGATGTTTTACATTAAATATAATTATAATATATGTAGCATCGGTGTTGTCACGCACTTGGTGTGAAGCTGGCATATATAAGATCAGATGCCAATATAAATAAAGAAGAACCTCTTTGTATCTGTGTATAATAAATACCTTCATAGGATTAGTTTATAAATATCACAATTCAATTATGGAAAATACAACAATTTAAGCTATTGAATTGAAAGAAAGATAAGAAACATCCTATGGATCCCTATCTAACAAATATAATTAAATTCTCTTAGATTAACATCCATTAGTGACAATCCTAGAATGAGAAAATTAAGCTTTTACATTATGCAATTCTACCCTATTCTAGCTCAATTATGCTAAATTCTTCCATTATGATCACTACAATGCAAATTATCAAATAAAATATTGTGCTTAAGAATGAATTGGCTATAGTAATGATGCTCTAGATAATAGATCCATTTTCTCTATTAATGCACTCTATTTAAAGGATTCTTAAAATTAGGAAGGTGAGATGGATTGACTCATGGTTAGAGGTGAGTTGAGTTAGTGGTTTCAAATGTTGGGACAAAGAGACAAGAATGGATGGTCAAGATAGAAAAGGAAATTTGAATGTTGGAGATAGAAAATCCTCTTGAGTAATCCATGTGATCGAAATGATCTCACCTCATTGGTTGATTTTGTTTTGTCCATATGTGGTTGGTGAGAATAATTGGATTTATCAATTGATTTAATTTAGCCATGTCTCCCTTTGAATGGGTTGGACTAAATTTACATCTAACTATAAAATTAATTGATTAAAATCAATTGCACAATTATTTGATCTTTTTAATTTAATTAATTCGATAGCTTTGATTTCAATTAATTCATGCTTTGATTTTTGCCTGACCAATTTTAGGTGTATGGATATGTCCCTCTTTGAATCAATATGTGAAGCGCATTGGTTCAAAGAATGTATGATTTCTCTGATTAATTGATGTCTGATCTGATTTTGATGACTTATTTACTGATTTGCAATTGATTTCAATAAATAACTCTCGATATGATGCATTGATTTGAAGGATAACATGATTAAGATGCCCCACTGGCAATTTCAAAAACTTTACGTCTAATGTCCTTGATTTGAAAAAGTTCTTTGATTCATTTGATTTTGTGTTCTTATGATATCCTGCCCCCTTGGAAATGAAATTGAAATTGTTTTGAATGATTTTGATCATTTTATAATTCTTTTCAATTTTTCACAATTTTGCGCTGAATTTCCCAATTTTGATTTCATTTTCGATAATGTGTTGTGAAAAAGGTTTGATAATGTCCCAATTTTGAGTTTCAAATTTGTGTTAAAATTGACCTTTGATAAAAATACCTTCCTTTATAGGTCAAAGGGGTATAGAAAGGGGTAAAAGGTCATTTTCACCATTCATTTTCACTTTCACTATTTAGTTTTGACATTTTGAACTCTGGTTGTCTAGTGACCTGAATGCAATGGTGATCCCTATTCATGAGCATAGGTTCAAGCGAGGCCATAGATTCCAGCATCTGCCAGACTATGGACCTCCAACGAGTACCTAAATCCCTTCCAATTTGTTAATTTCTTGATTTGTAGAAAGATGTTTAGATTTTTAGGTATTATTTTTATTTTTGATGAAATAACATGTAGCATGCTTTGAATAACGTGTAGGTTAGAGTTTTAGTGCATCTGATAGTTTAAATAATGCATAGGATAGTGTGAAACAACACATGCAAAAATGTTCCCTAGGATTCTTTTAGCGCATCTGATAGGTTGAGTAATGTGTATGATCTCTTATCGTAATTTGATATTTTCTATAGTGTGTATGATAGTTTTCTTAGTTCGTACTAGGATAAATAGCATGTACAACTTGGTTTGATGCGTATGAACCTTTTTGTAGTGCGTACTATGTAAAAGAGTAGCATGTGTTCCTTTCACCATGTAGGGTAAGATGAAATCATGTGTAGGTAGATTTTTGCAATTTTGGATGATTCTTTTTAGTATATCATTTCTCTAGGTAACCTACCCTTGATTTTTCCTTGTTATCTCTACAAATTATTTCTATTGGTTCCAATAAACCTTCATTTTTCCTTCCTAAGGGCCTATTTCCTTTGTAACCCATCTTTTGCAAGATTTGATACCATTTGCCATATTGACGAGTTGGAATACTGATATTATGAACCCTTTCTTCATTTGATGTTTGGTTTGAGTTTAATGTTTCTTCATCTTTATAAATCCATTTAAAATGTCATCATCCTCATCTTCTATGGATGAAGCATTGCTAGCTCGTACAAAATATTCATTGTATTTTTTAGGAGGATGAGAACTAGATGGTTTTCCATGTCATCTAGGTGAAAGAGGTAAGTCCGTCATTGACAAGGAATATTCTCCCACATATTTTTTCTTGATTTTGCATTGTTTCTCAAAATTCTTCATCATATTATCCATCTTTTGGTAATGTGTTTATTTTTCTATTTATTTGTCAATTTTAGAGGATCTTGAACTTTCCTCTTCTTGGTGTGAAACAATTGGGATAGCATTCTTTTTGTCTTCCTCTTTTGAATATAAAAGACTAACTTTCTCTTTTCCCTTAGTCGATGTAGGTAAGTTAGTGCTTTCTTGATTTGAATCAACAAGAGTACTTTCTTCTTCCATCCTTTCTTTTCCTTTTTATGTGGAACTAAAACTAGAACATTGTTCTTGAGTTGTTTCTTTGAATATGCTTGATGTAGTTCCTTTTCTATTTTGTGGGACCAATGAGACATTCATAGGTTTGATGTTGTTACAATATCAGAATGGATTTAAGTCTCCACTCACCATGATTTATTGACCCATATAAGGAAATTTTAGACATTGATGATATGTTGAAGGCACCACTTGAAAAAATGTTATATGTCACTATTAGATCAAGCACTTGGAAAAATGTCTCCTTTTGGATTGGACCCACTCTAATGGAAAGGATAACCATTCCTTTCTAATATCTTTCCTCATCATCATATGCTTTGATGGTAATTTTTCTTTTTAGATCCACAACATTCTCATAATATCTTGGAGCTTTCACAAGGTTCAAGGTGCAAATGTTTAGGCCAACACCTCCATCAATTTGGACTATTTTGACATGGTGTTTATGTATCAATACTTCTATATTCAATGGAATATTTTGAGGATGATTTAGGGACATATCATATTTCTTGGAAAAAGATAAGAAATGAGGCACAATGATGTGCCCAACCATGTTTTGAAATCTATCAATGTCCAAATCATTAGGAATGGTAGTCTCAACAAGGGCCTTTTCCAGTATTTCTTTGTGGGTTGGTGAAATTTTTAACAACTCCAAGATTGATATTTGTGCAGGTGTCCTTTGGAGTTGGTCCACAAGGTTGTAGTGTTTTTGATAAGAGGATAATTGAGTAGGAAAAGTGGTTTTAGGGGTAGTCCCTTCTAATGTCACCTTTGAAGCTTTTCCCCTAGTGACAACATTAGAGGTTTAATTTTCTTATTTATCTTTGACCATAATGACATTGATAGTGTTTTCAGATTCTGACAAAGTATTGATGGTATTTTCATAGGTGTGGGAAGAATTAACCTTGTCATTACTTCTTTTTTTGTTTCGGTTGGAAATAGAAGGTTCACCTTTCTCATGATTTAAGAAAGGTTTTTAATGTCATATGGTCTTTATTGTTCTGAGGGTCATCTACCTTAACAGTGCCATCATCTATTAGGTCTTGGACCACATGCTTCAATCTCATGCACTCATTTGTTTTTTGCCCTTTATTTCTATGATATTCACAATGATGGGCATCATTCCACCATGAAGGCTTGAATTGTGGTTCCTAGGGTATTTCCTCCAGTAGAATAAGGATTTTGTTAGCGATTGGGGTTCTTAGTGCATTTATGAGAGGTTCACCCAAGGGTGTGAATTTTATTCTTTGGTTTGAATTGAATAATGGTATTGGTTTGTTAACTCCTTGATTGTTGGAAGAATCATTGTTGTTGTGGTTGAAAGGCGTCTTGGTTGTTTGATTGACATTATTATTTTGATTGGACCCACTTGATAAGTTAAAAGGAGTAGCCTTAAGGTTGTTTTCTTCTACAACCCCATCATTCACAAGGTTTTTGTTGGTATTCTTTAGCCAAAACCTAGGTTTTTCATTGTTATTATTAGCAACCTTGTTGTTGTTGAGATTGTTATTAGTGTTAGAGAAAATCTTTTTTTCTTTGTAAAGTTTTATTTCTCCTTTTCACACTAAAAATTCTTCTATTTTGACCTCATTTTCAATAATCTTCTCAAAAGTTGGTGGACATTGGAGTTGTAATCGATAGTTCATCTCCATATTTAGATTGTTCATGAAAATTTCCATTTTCTCCTTCTCAGGTACACTTCTAGGATAGCAAGTGAAAACCGCTCTCCATATTTGTAGGAAGTTTGAGGACTCACCATCTCTTTGTTTGGTATTGCATATATTTATCATGGTTACATCATGTTCAATATTATAGGAACAATGTGTTACAAAATTGGAGGCTAACTCTTCAAACATTTTTATACCTGGGAGTAGTTTTGAAAACCACTCCATTGCTTTCCCTCCAAGGCTTCTACAGAATAATCTCATTAAGTAAGTTGTGTCATGCATGAACTCAATACGTAAGGCATAAAATTCTCTCAAATGGTCTTCATGTGGGTTTGATTTACCCATATACTTGTCTTATCTTTGAAAGACCACATTTGGAGAAAAATGCACCATAATTAATTTTTTTTCAAATGGAAAGGAACATGTGGCCTTAATTGAAAATTGTTTAGGAGCCTCTGCCTTCTTCATGTCATCAATTTGGGTTTGAAATAGTTTAAATTTTTTGTTCATCACTTCAATTGGATTTTCTTCTTCCTCATCCTTTTTTAAGGTTGATGTGTCATAATCACGAGGAAGATTAATTCCTAATCGAGCTAAGTTTAAGAAATGTATTTATTTATCCCTTTCCAATAGTTTCTCCATGACTTTGAGGAACAAGGGATTTTGGACTGCTTTATTAATTCTCTCTTTAGTTGCTTCTTCGTCTTGATGTCTATAGCGATTGTGATCTTGGTTTATAGTATTTTGATTTTGATCTTGATCTTGATTGTTATTGTTTTTTGCCATTGGATTGATTCATTCTTTAAATAGATTAACAATATGATCTATTTTCTCTTGTTCTTCTTCAAACAGTGGAAAATAAGATTGTAAGGTTTCATCTTCATACGGTATTTCTTGTCTAAGGTATGTTTCATCTTCTTGCAAATATATCTTAATGTGATAAGATATAGTGAAGACCGACATTAACAAGAATTGAAAGTTTGAGATTTAGACCTTTTGAAGACCAATCCTTCAAATTTTCTTTGGCAATTTGAATTTGCGGGTATTTTAACTGGTTCTTAACTTGAATAGGGAGTACTTTGTAAAGGGTATCCATAACTGATTTCAAATTTCTATGGCAAGTCTGACAAATGCTCACTATTTGAGGGTTTTATTATGTACACGGTGAAATAGAGTTTGTACACGTGTCACTTATTTGATTGTAGGCATCACAAAAGAAATTTTATGCCCTATTTAACTGTTCAGGTGTGCTACTTTACTGTTCAAAGGCATCATAAGATTTTTTATAGGTGCCATTTTTTACATAAGAAATACCTTCATAGGATTAGTTTATCATTATCATAATTCAATTATGGAAATTACAACAATTTAAGCTATTCAATTAAAAGAAAGAGAAGAAACATCCTATGGATCCCTATCTAACAAAGTTAATTAAATGCTCTCAAATTAGCATCTATTAGTGACAATCCTAGAATGAGAAAATTCAGCTTTTGCATGATACAATTCTACCCTATTCTAGCTCAATTATGCTAAATTCTTCCATTATGATCACTATAATATTGTTAGTGAACAAATTTCTCTTTTACAAAATTGCCTCGAATTGACTCTTAGATGCCCAAATCAATAAGAAAAACTCCATGACTAACAGTTGGGCCACTTTGCAATGGAAGTGCATAAGTACCCTCTGAATTGTCTTGGTTACAACTCCTTGTACAAGATCTTCAATGAATCCCCTAAACTATTAAAAAAATTCTTTTATCCAGAAAGCAATAAAGGCTACGCAAACATCTATTTATAAACACATAATAGATGTGGAAGAAAAGAAGACTAATTAAGCACAAAATAAATAGAACTCAGTCCATTTATCAAATCTGACATAACAAATAATGCAGAAAAAGAAAATATAAGATCCATTTTAGAATGCATGCATGAGCAAGGCTCACTGACCTGGAGACAAACATGCATGTGAATAAGTAAGGGAGAATAAACTCAGAAATGATTGACTAAATTCACAGATTTATTTCAATCAAAAGATAAATTCCCAAATTCATAGACTTGAATAGCAACTATCCTCCTTCTCTGGGTAAACACAAAAGATAACACAGATCTTTTGCTTCCTCTTTACAACATTACCATTTCCAAAACAAAATACTCTATCCCCCCCTACAAAAACAACGGAAACATAAAAGACATTTCCTCTAGAAATACACAGTCCTCCAAAGCTCCTGCCCAAAACTCTTTGAACCCTTTCTTTTTCTGTCATTGGCCTATTTATCTTCCTTACGAACGTTTCTTTTTCAGTTATCAAAACTGATTCTTGTGGTGGTGTCTAGATAATGTTTAGTTTGTAAAGCTAAACATTGATACAATTCTTATTATTTCACTTTCACATATTAAATGTGACCCAATCTCATAAACCGCCAGCCAAGATGTTTTGACATGTGGACTTCTTTTCTTAAATTCACCAATCCTGTGTAATGTGACAAGAATTCTTCCACATGTGATTCTTCAACAACACTTGGAAAATATAGGCACCTGTCATTCCTATCTGAAGACACCTATATACTAAATAATTGGCTCTCTTCGACCAATTTGGGGGTACTCTGATCAATACCTCACAATTGCATCTGTCGGGTAAAATGAGCATCCTGTCAAACATCTGGCACTCGACCCTTTGTATTCCTCCTTACTCTTCGACATCCAAATAGGAACTTGGGCTTAATCATGTCGTCCATGCGTAATCAGTGCATTCATGATTTATATCTCTTTCACCTTAGCTTTTAGAGGTGTTATCAAACATCCATTTAGTCAAATAGCTAAGGGACAATTTCTTAGCTTCTCTATCGGGCTCTGATAAAGGTTCATAATTTAACAAGATTACTCCTTTATCTTTTATATCATGTTATCACTAGCTACAAATTTCTCCATACACGCGGCCTGCAGTGCATCAATATATCTCAGTTGATCTCGCTAAGGTTGTGAACATGTCAAACCTTCCTTGCAACTGATTTGGAAGATAGCATTCAATTTCTTTATCAAAGGGCATATGACTTCTCTTCCATATGTGAGTGGATTCACCTTTCAAACATGGAGATATCTCTTTAACACCATCTCCAATTGTTCTCGGGTCATACCTTGGAGTGGTGATTCTTCTATCAACAGTTCTTGTATAATTTTGCGTTGTCGGGCAACTTAATGCTGAGAGTGATCCTTTTGTGTTTGAACTTAGACATCGTCGAGTCTCTACCAATCGACCTTTGCTTCCTTCATCATGCGATGCACATACTTATGATGGAGTCTTTTTGTTTCTCGTGCAAAGGATGCTATGGTGTTTGAGTTTGAGTTTGTTGTTATCCTCTTTAGTCAATCTGAGCACATAATTCCCATCTTCGTGATAACAAACCGGCGGGTGATCAAGCATCCTCTTCACAAATAAGTCAATTTTTATCACTGTCATTTTGACAAACGATTTGCAAGTATCCATACTAGTGGGTAGCGATAGTGTATTGATGCCCTTTCAAAATATTTTTCCACTGTGGTTAGCATTCGGTGAATCAGGCCACTATTCACATTCTCGAGTCATTTGTCTGTGATTAGGAATTCAACGGCCTCAACTGATACGAGCATTGCACTACTAGCTCAGGAGAAGTCATAGTTTGGTAGTCTTTATTCACCAGCAATATGATAAGTTCCTATACAATCTCAAAAAGGGAGTCCAGGAAAACCTGATATTACCATCCCATGTTTGGTTTGGTGTTGTTTTTAGGAAAGTCACAGACCATTTTCAAACTGGGAAGGATCAAAATAAATTTATGCCTTATTACACAAATCAACTTGCACACTGAGATTCAAACCTTTGGATTTTTTGAATCACTTCATATCTTGCATCCTACATTTGAAAGTTACCACCTTGAACCACTTAGAACCGAGTTCAATGTGGTTCTAGTGTTACAAAGGAAAGCCTTGAACCTTGGGCCTGAATATTTTGGTTCACTATCATGAAATTTCATTTGAACATGCCTTCACAAAACACTACTTTACAAAGTGTTTTTCAATATAAGCCAGGAGAGACACGGGAAAATTAAGAGAAAACCATTAGGAGGACTCAATTTTAAAGTTTGAAAATGGGGGTTCAAGAATTGACTAATATTGGCTCTGACTGGGGAGTATGTGCATGAAATACGCTTAAAGAATCCAGTAGCTTCTAGTAAAAAGACCAGTGCCTAGTCCATTGGGTAGTAGAGTCAAAACACATAGAAAGAAAAAGGAAAACTGCTTGCAGAGAGTGCGCAGAAGAACATGGCAACTACCAAAACAAAACTGAAAGAAGAACTAGCTACACCACCAAACCACCTAAACTAACAACAAGTTGAGACAAAGCGGACTAAATTATGCACAAAAAAAACTACCAAGAGGATACTTATTTACAAAAATATACATAGGCAGGAAGATCCTACCACAACATCCAGAAGCAAGAAAAAATTACACAAAGCCATCCACTAGCTGGGAGAAATAGGATCCTCTTCTGAGTAAAAGATTTTACTCAAATGGAGTACCCTGAAAGCAATGTTCTCTAGCGACTTCTTCAATGTTGAATATCAAGCTAAAAGCATGCAAAAACATGGCAACCCAACATTCTTTCCCAAACAACCAAACCTCATCATAGCATTCTTTGTCTTCCAAATGTTTATCTATAATATCCTCCAGGTCAAGTTTCATCCCTAACTGAAAAAAATAATGTGTAGGCATTCTTTCAAAAGGAACTGCATAATTTTCACAATCACGTTCAACAGAACTATTGCCCTCCACATGGACATTAACATTATGATCAAATTGAGGAAGAAGAGATATCTCGTCCAACATAGGGTCGATTCTTGGATAGACATTTTCTTCATTTCTATCAAGAATCAGATTGTCATCAAGTATACAACACATTTCATCTTTCATTTCCCAAACACATCATTGCATTTTTTAAGCATAATTTTCACGATCCAACCCAAAAAATTCACATAAATAAGAACGAAAAGAATATTCATTCAATAAAATCTCATCTTCAACTCGGTTTGGATTGATACCTGAGCCATTTAGAGAGAAATATTTTGGTCGAAGAGATGACAAGAAGTTGCCCACAATTTCTTCTTCTTCACCAAGAAGAACATTATTCCACATTTCAAACGAGTTGTCTACAAGCTGAAAGTTAACTTCATAACTTCTTTCATCAATAGGAGTTTCAGCATGAGGAGCTTTCCCAACATGTAGTTTTACTTTATCATCATCACAAAATTTATTTTCAAACTGACTAGATTCTTCTATAGGATGATTATACATTAAGCATGAAGAATCACCTTTAGTTACCCCTTCGTCAAAAGAAAAAGTCTCAAGTTCTAGTTGTACATTTTGAAATTTTTCACAAATAGGAAATTTTGAAGCAAGATAACTATTATCACTTTCAAATCTGTAGCTTTCTAAATCAGGAGGAAATAAATATTCAGATGCACCTTTATCATCTTTATCCATGGGTTCTTGAGTGCCATCATGATCACCAAAAACTGCATAATTGTGAGAGATGAAGTAAGATGATATTACTGGAGGTTCCTCATCATCAACTGTCAGCTCTTCTTTCAGCCTTGCCGCCTTTTCTTCATACTCCTTCATATCCTTGAGTTTGTGGAACCGTGCACAGAGACTTCTCCACAAAAGAGTGCTTGCATGATCATCTTCCAGACTGATATTTTCTCTGACATCTTGAGAGATACTTTCTTTGAAGCTATCCAAGAACTCACACAATACTTTGTCATCCATCTGATAGATTTCCATAAGGGTGGGATTAGGCCTTGCCTTTTTCATGATTTTTACAATCGTCTGGTCATCAATAGAGTCACCAATATCCTGCACACAGAGATACTTCAAAAACAACTGAGGAAATATATATAGCACTAGCCTTTGCTTCCTTTCCCTAGTAGAGTCGCCAAAATCTGTTAGTGAATAGATTTTTCTTTTACAAAATTGCCTTGAATTGACTCTTAGATGCCCAAATCAATAAAACAAACTCTGTGACTAACAGTTGGGCCACTTTGCAATGGAAGTGCATAAGTGCCCTTTGAATTGTCTTGGGTACAACTCCTCATACAAGATCTTCAATGAATCCCTTAAACTATTAATAAGAATACTTTTATCTAGAAAGCAATAAAGGCTACACAAACATCTATTTATAAACACAAAATAGATGCAGAAGAAAAGAAGACTAATTAAGCACAAAATAAATGGCACTCAGTCCATTTATCAAATCTGACATAATAAAGAATGAAAAAAAAAGAAAATATAAGATCCATTTTAGAATGCATGCATGAGAAAGGCTCATAGACCTGGAGACAAACATAAATGTGAATAAGTAAGGGAGAATAAACTCATAAATGATTGACTAAATTCACAGATTTATGTCAATCAAAAGATAAATTCCCAAATTCACAAACTTGAATAGCAACTATCCTCCTTCTCTGGGTAAACACAAAAGATAACACAGATCTTTTGCTACCTCTTTACAACATTACCATTTTCAAAACAAAATACTCTATCCCCCCTAAAAAAATCTAATTAGTTCATAATACTATTTTTATATCTATCTTAGGGAAGTTAGCCTGATCGATAGTGAGCCTTATTGGATGAACAGTGAGCCTAATTACAGTGAGAATAACTGGTAATGAGCCTTTGTAAAAATCACCTTATTGGTGTTTTACATTTCATGAGAATTAGCTTCTCCGTGGTTTTTCCCAATTGGGTTTTGAAATAAACCCTAGCATTCTCTATTTTGGTGTTTTTGTTCTCTTCATGTATATATTTTATGTGGATGTTTAATCAAAAAATTTGAAGTTGTTTTTACTGTTGTTTATGAGTTTACCTATAGGGGAAAATTTTTGTAAGTTGTGTGGGAATAACTAATTCACCCCCCTCTTAGTTATTCAGCCTCTTCAACGCATCTAATGCTTGGGCTGATAAATTGGAGAGAATTCAAAGGAATTTACTATGGTCTAGAATGAAAGATAAGAAGTGGATGACTTTGGTTAAGTGGGTCTCTTTTTTCTTCTTGAAATCTATGGGCAGTTTGGGTCTTAGGACAATGCATCACCTCAATAGGGCTCTCATCACTAAAATTGGTTGGACCCTCGCCAAACATAAAGCCAAATGGTATAACATTTTGTCAACTAATTATTTGAATTTGGAGAAGTTTTCTTGCTCCTTGAACACATATGGACTTCCTATAGGGTCCAAAATATGGAATGGTCTCAACTATAGATCCCTAATTCTTTGAGGCTTGAAATGGAGGATTGATGATGTTTTGGTGATCTATTTATAGGATGACACTTCGATGGATGAAACACCCCTCTCCCTACTCTTGACCTTTTGTGACCTTTGTGTGATGGATAAAAGGTTCTTTAGAAGCAGGGTTGAGAACTACATGGATCACTTGAGAACCTAGAAAAATATCCAACTTTTTTGCCAAGGCATTCAATAGCTAATGCCTTTGGCACTAGATTTACAAAAGTGACTCAAGGAGGAAAGAATCTTGATATTCTCAAGGGAAGATAAGCTTTTTTTTGAAATAGAATACTAATGGAAAATTCATAGTGAAATTTGTCTATCTTATGCTCATTCATGAGGGGGATTAGGATGATGTGTGGAAAAAGGTTTAGAACTCTTGATTAATCCCTAAGGTCAATATATTATGGTGGGAGGTGATGCATGACAAAATTCTTACTTGAGATAATATTATCAAAAGTGTGTTTCAATTTCCCAATCATTATGTCCTCTACAAACTAAATGAGGAGTTGGTTAATCATCTCTTTTTACATTACTCCTTTGGGTGTGATCTTTGGCAACAAGATCCATAGCTTCTCCAAACCTAGTGGCTGATGCACAAAGATGTCCAAAAAATCATTTTAAGTTGGCAATTGATATCTTTTAATCCTTTGATCAGAAAATTGTGGTGGAAAATCCCTCCTCATTTGTGTTGGGCAATATAGAAGGAAAGGAATATCAGCCAGAGGTGGTCTTTTACATTTTCCATAAGTTTTTGTTGGATAATTTAATTGTCACTAGAGGGCCTTGTCTCTCCATGTGTCCCTCTTTCAATGATCGTCAAGTTTCTAGGAATTTGGGTTTGTAGGATCACATTGGGAACTATCACCCATCTAAAAAACTCAAAGGGAAAAATGAAAAATGGACCCTCCCTTCCTTGTTGGTTCAAATTAACTTTTAATGTCATAAAAAAATAATCTCAAGGACTATCCACTATGGGTGGAGTGATCAGAGACATTCAGGGATGATAAAGATCACCTTAAGTGGTGTGTTACCTAGATATATAACAATCAAGTGGATGGAATGAGCCTTTTGTGGGGACTTAAGAGCGCACTCTCTAACAAGACTAGATAAATTTTAATTGAGGGCGAGTCCATGCTCATCATAAATGTTGTTAACGGGTTGCCATAAGAGATTTGGTCTCTAGACGGTATTTTGGTTGAAATTCACAGACTTTTATAAGGTTTTGATTCCTTTACTGTCAATCATGTATACTGTTACCCTCAATTTTTCTTAACTCTCGGTTTTAGTCTTGGTCAGTAAAAATCCTAAGTTGAAGTTGAAGTTGAACTTTGTCAAGTTCAAGTTCAAGTTCAAGTTCATTAATCATTATCACTACAACATTTGGGGTCGAATTTTGATGCCACTACAATTTGTGTTTTTTTTTGCAAGTGCCCCTGATGGTGTTGTAATAGCGACACTATCGTCGTAATTGCGACACCCATTTGGTTATAAACCAAAAAGAAAGAAAAAGAAAGTGTCATTTGTAATTTGTGAATTCGAAGAGCTGCCGCGAAGATGACACTGCACTTTTGTGTGGCGCGAAGAGGGCATTCGAGTTTGGCGTGCACGAAGAGGCCGACACCATGTGGGAAGAGGGCACTGGCACTTGAGGTAGGCATTTGAGCTTTGTCTTCTCATTAAATCAATTTCAGTGGCATTGTTTACATCTTAGCATTGTTAATAGTGGCATTGTTTACATCTTAGCATTTGGAATGCTTGATGACCTGCGAGCTTTGAGAGCTAGGGCATCATTGCTATTACCTTCAAGGCATTGTGTGAAGTGTTTGATCTCTCTTTATTTGTTTTTCTATTGATATTCACTATGTGCGTACTCCCCGTTTATGATCATTTCATGAGGAAATGTCTTGATGGCTCGTGGGATGCAAGCTGGGGCATGATACATTGTTCAAGAGCTCACTATTTAATACTGGCATTGTTTACATCTTTTCATTTGGAATGCTTGATGACCTGTGAACTTTGAGAGCTAGGGCATCGTTGCTATTACCTTCAAGGCATTGTGTGAAGTATTTGATCTCTCTTTATTTATTTTTCTATTGATATTCACTATGTGCGTACTCCCCGTTTATGATCATTTCATGAGGAAATATCTTGATGGCTCGTGGGTTGCAAGCTAGGGCATGATACATTGTTCATGAGCTCACTATTTAATACTGGCATTGTTTACATCTTTTCATTTGGAATGCTTGATGACCTGGGAGCTTTGAGAGCTAGGGCATCATTTTTATTACCTTCAAGGAATTGTGTGAAGTGTTTGATCTCTCTTTATTTGTTTTGGTGTTGATATTCACTATGTGGTACTCCCCATTTATGATCATTTCATGAGGAAATATCTTGATGGCTTGCAGGCTGCAAGCTAAGGCATCATACATTGTTCATGAGCTCACTGTTTAATATTTGGCCAGACCATGTAAATGGTACCAGGCCAACCCAATCAGCCCAACAAAATGTGTCATGTTTATCTTTGTCAAATACTCTCGTTCACCATTTTGTTCTTGTTCTTCACACAAATATTGCGTCAAAAGTAATTGTAAATAATGATTCAAAGAAAAAAGAAACAACTACAATAGATCAGACCCCAAAAGTATACAGTCAACTACAATAGCTCATAGTCTCAATGAAATAAATAGTGTATAAAACAATATATGGTGCACAATAGCAGCAAGCATGCAATGACAACAATAACATTGCATGGTAAAATTCAATACTCTTAGTTTTTATTCAAATCTATCTGAAACTCCTATCAGTTCATTGTCCAATAGTTAAACTAACCTATGACTTCAAAGGAGGAATTATGAAATATAGTTGTAGGTAGTTATCTCTTCTATAATGCTGGAGGAGTCAAAGGTAATGATCAATATAACAAATAGAGCATCGACCAATCAAATAGGGACATGAGGTGCTCAAACAGTGAGCTCATAAAATAATATATTTAGTCTTAATAAAATCTTATAAAACAACATATATTATGTGAAGTGTTTGATCTCTCTTTATTTGTTTTGGTGTTGATATTCACTATGTGGTACACCCTGTTTATGATCATTTCATGAGGAAATATCTTGATGGCTCACGGGCTGCAAGCTAGGGTATCATACATTGTTCATGAGCTCACTGTTTAATACTGGTATTGTTTTCATCTTTTCATTTTGAATGCTTGATGACCCACGAGCTTTGAGAGCTAAGGCATCATTTATATTACCTTCAAGGCATTGTGTGAAGTGTTTGATCTCTTTTTATTTGTTTTGTTGTTGATATTCACTATGTGGTACTCCCCGTTTATGATCATTTCATGAGGAAATGTCTTGATGGCTTGTGGGCTGCAAGCTAGGGCATCATGATTGTTTATGAGCTCATTGTTTGAGCACCTCATGTCCCTATTTGATCGGATGGTAATCAAATAGTGAGCTCATAAACAATGCATGATGCCTGAGCTCAAATTCAAAATAGTAAATGTATTAATTTATTAAGACTAAATATATTGTTTTAGTTAGATTTTATTAAGACAAAGTATTTTGGGTTAGTTTTATGTTGTTTTATAATATTTTATTAAGACTAAATATATGATTTAAACTCATAATTATACTTGATATATATATACTTCAAATGAGGAATTATGAAATATAGTTGTAGGTAGTTATCTCTTCTATAATGATGGAGGAGTGAAAGGTAACGATCAATGAGGTTGCTTCTATTAGATCATACATTAACACACTTACTATTTTGAATTTGAGCTCGAGCATCATGCAATGTTATTTTTTTCATTGCATGCTTGCTACTGTTGTGCACCATATATTGTTTTATACACTATTTATTTCATTGAGATTGTGAGCTTGGTTTTTCTTTCAGAAGTGTATGACTTGACTATGCACATGCATAATTGTAGATGAGGATCAATAATAGGATGCCATTCATTGCTTAGATATTTTTTATCTAACCTCTATCTCTCTTTTCTTTGTAGGTTCTTGATCACATAGGGGCACACTAGATTCATACGCGGGTAAAAAATTCATCACTTCAGGCAATGTCTGACACCCTTATTATTTATGTTCATCCTCTTATGTATGCCTGTACTCTTGCATTTTCTTCTCAAAGTTATTTTCCTTGTATAGTATATACAAGTTATTTTTCATATATATACAAGTAATCTTTAGATACAAAAATTTCTTTTCCTTTACATGTATCTTTGCATGAAATGAACACAAATTAAACAAGATCATCTAATAATGCAAACTAGGGTACTTGATGTTACATAGACCTTGCTATAACTTTGTCCTAGGCCCTCATAGAATCAAAGAGGCTAATCTCCTAGCCTTAAGGGTGCTATCCTAGTCCCCTTCTAAGAAGTTTCAAACTCCTCATTTCTCCATTCATTCTATGACACCAAGAATATGATAAAGTTCACTGTTCTAGGAACCTCTTTGTCCCTTCTAAAAAGTTTTGTCTGCTGTCTGGCCTAAAAATGCTACTAGGTTTAGTAGGCCTAATGGACCTTTTTTTGCTAATAACTCCAAACTTCTCTTAGCAAAGCATCCAACTAATTATGAATTTGAATACCCTTTTGGGAGGGCTTTAAGATTCTGTTAGTCTCCTTTTCCCATACTATCCGTATAGGGCTTGCTGAAAATGGGGCTCTAAATGAGGGTTTGGTAACTCACTGTTTGTAATAGTGAGGGTTTAGTATTTTCCCTTGTATCAACAATCCACTGAGCTATCTCTGTATTGGAGATTCTTGATCATGCATATGACCTCCCCTCCACATCATTTGATTGAGGCTTTGAGTGCCCTTAATCACTCCATCTGCTCTGCAACAACACACTGACCCCTAACCAAACACTGATAGCTTGTCTAGGGCATGAGTTTATAGATACATCATGAACTTTCTAGGGCCCCTCCTTTTCACAACATATATTATAGGGAGTCTAGAAACAAATCCCATAGACCTGTATAGATTGTACAGTGGGAGAGTGCTCTAGCACTCCATTATTCAAAGCTCTATCAGTAGTAACCCAAGATAGGCCAAAATAAAGAAAACTATGAAGACTAACTCAAAATTGAAATGAAATGCTAAATAACTATCCTAGGAATTCAAAAACATTAACAATCATCACATGCAAACATTACAATCGGATATTCAATCCATTTCTTATCTCTATCAACACAAAAATGTATATGTTTGTCAAAGGAAAACTAGTTACACAGTCTAACTGCAACCAAAAGTTTGCTCTCCATATTGCACTCTTCCCTATGCCTCAAATTATGGTTTTCAAAGATTAAATAGCTCCCTCCTCGGTGTTAGGGCCCATGGATCGGGCTAGCTATCTCTTGAGCCAGTTACATGCTTTTGCAAGAAAAACTATCATGACAACTTTCAAAGTTGTCAAGCAACTTTCGGTGGATAGACAAACCACCTACACACACCTCAAAGGCACTCAATCCTTGATTAAGGGTCATAAAGGCCATTTTCAAACCTCTAAAACATTAAAGAGGCCATTTGTTCAACTTTATAACACTGTCCTATGACAGGCAACCTAGCAAAGTTGGCTAAGACTACTGCAACCAGGCTCCAAAAGACACACCAAGGACTCAAAAGAACAAAGAAGAACAAACACTAGCTAGCACACCTAGAGAGACCAAATAGGCTTCTCCCTAACCTAGTGGCTTGGCTAAGGCCACTACAAGCCAAAATTTAGGAACACTAGGTACCGAACAACCTTACCTAGGTGCCCTCACCAGTACTATAGTCCTTTTGAATCTTAGGATGACATCTTAATTGGGAAAGGCAAACTAAAACTTTTCATAGACCAATAACAACCAAGGCATGTGGGTGCTCTTCTGTTGTACAATTATACTCATAAAATATATGTACGGTTATAAAATTTCATGCCTTGAAATTTTATAACATAGTTCCTCTTCATCAAAATAGAATGGAAGTGGTGATTAAGATTCAATGCATCTACCCACATTCTATGTGCTTTGAGCCAATGAAATTTTTATCATCATGATGAAGTAATAATGCATTAAATGTCAGACACCCATTTGGTTATAAACAAAAAAAAGAAAAAGAAAGTGTCATTTGTAATTTGTGAATTCGAAGAGCTGTTGTGAAGATAGCACTGCACTTTTGTGTGGCGCGAAGAGGGCATTTGAATTTGGTGTGCGCGAAGAGGCCGACACCATGTGGGAAGAGGGCACTGACACTTGAGGTAGGCATTCAAGCTTTGTTTATTTGATCATAAATGAGGAGTGCCACATCAAATAGGGACATCAATAATATTATTACCATTTCACTCAAATTTACTTGACATTAAAGCCAAGCCCAAAATGTATACATACGTGTAAGTATAGGAGAAGCTGGATTCTGCAACTATTAAAAAAAAAAACCTATACCAATAGAAACTTACGAGAAACTATACTTGTGCTTACCACACCATACCTCAACATCATAATGCTTATCATTTTCAAGCTTCATAGAGGCTTCGTACCATGCAGCGTCCTCAGATTTGTATGCAACACTGCTTTAGGCTGGAGGTAAACTACATGTGTCATGTAAACAACATGGTTGAATTCAATCTCTTTTGTGCATTTTTGAGAGTTTTCCCACCAACACACGCGTAAATAATGCATTGAACGTAATCTACAAACACTGTGTGGTATGAAATCTCGCTGAAGCTTGAAATATATCACTACTCATGTTATTGTCAAAATTAAATTCAAATATTTCTCAAAACATTTATTCTTGTAGAATTAAGATATCCTTATCTCAATAATAAAACAATCTTGCATAATAGCTTTTGAATCACATTAACACACACCCATGTTCTGTAGCATAGTTCATTTTAGAAGTGTATGGCTTGACTATGCACATGCATAATTGTAGATGAGGATCAGTAATAGGGTGCCAAGCATTGCTTAGATCCTTTGGATCTAACCCCATCTTTTCCTTCCTTGTAGGTTTTGGATCATACAAGAGCATACTGGATTGAACCCTGGTCAACAGTTTATTACATCAGGCAATATCTAGTACCTTCATTATTTATGTTCATCCAATTATGTATGTTTGCATTCATTCATATTCTTCTGAAAGTTGGCTATTAGCAACCATATATGACGATTCTTGATGTTTTTGGGTCATTTGATGAAAAGATGTAAAAGTTTCTTAAAGGTAGGCATTTGAGCTTTGTCTTCTCATTAACTCAATTTCATTTTGATGGCATTTGTTGATTTAATCGAAAAATATGAATGTTAATACTGACATTGTTTACATCTTTGCATTTGGAATACTCGATGACCCACGAGCTTTGAGAGCTAGGCCATCGTTGCTATTACCTTCAAGGCATTGTGTGAAGTGTTTGATCTCTCTTTATTTGTTTTGTTGTTGATATTCACTATGTGGTACTCCCTGTTTATGATCATTTCATGAGGAAATATCTTGATGGCTCGCAGGCTCCAAGCTAGGGCATCATACATTGTTCATGAGCTCACTGGTTAATACTAGCATTGTTTACATCTTTTCATTTGGAATGCTCGATGAACCGTGAGCTTTGAGAGCTAGAGCATCATTTCTATTACCTTCAAGGCATTGTGTGAAGTGTTTGATCTCTCTTTATTTGTTTTACTGTTGATATTCACTATGTGGTACTCCCTGTTTATGATCATTTCATGAGGAAATGTCTTGATGGCTCACGAGCTACAAGCTAGGGCATCATACATTGTTTATGAGCTCACTGTTTAATAATGGTATTGTTTACATCTTTTCATTTGAAATGCTTAATGAACCACAAGCTTTGAGAGCTAGGGCATCGTTGCTATTACCTTCAAGGCATTGTGTGAAGTGTTTGATCTCTCTTTATTTGTTTTGCTATTGATATTCACTATGTGGTACTCCCTGTTTATGATCATTTCATGAGGAAATGTCTTGATGGCTCACGAGCTACAAGCTAGGGCATCATACATTATTTATGATCTCACTGTTTAATACTAGCATTGTTTACATCTTTTCATTTGGAATGCTTGATGACCCGCGAGCTTTGAGAGCTAGGGCATCATTGCTATTACCTTCAAGGTATTGTGTGAAGTGTTTGATCTCTCTCTATTTGTTTTGTTGTTCATATTCACTATGTGGCACTCCTTGTTTATGATCATTTCATGAGGAAATGTCTTGATGGCTTGTGGGATGCAAGCTAGGGCATCAGACATTGTTTATGAGCTCATTGTTTAATACTGACATTGTTTACATCTTTTCATTTGGAATACTTGATGACCCGCGAACTTTGAGAGCTAGGGTATCATTGCTATTACCTTCAAGACATTGTGTGAAGTGTGTGATCTCTTTCTATTTGTTTTGTTGTTGATATTCACTATGTGGTACTCCCCGTTTATGATCATTTAATGAGGAAATGTCTTGATGGCTCACGGGCTGCAAGCTAGGGCATCATACATTGTTCATGAGCTCACTATTTAATACTGGCATTGTTTACATCTTTTCATTTGGAAGGTAGGCATTCCAGCTTTGTCTTCTCATTAAATCAATTTCAGTGGCATTATTTACATCTTAGCATTGTTAATAGTGACATTGTTTACATCTTAGCATTTGGAATGCTCGATGACCCTCGAGCTTTAAGAGCTAGGGCATCATTTCTATTACCTTCAAGGCATTGTGTGAAGTGTTTGATCTCTCTTTATTTGTTTTGTTGTTGATATTCACTATGTGGTACTCCCTGTTTATGATCATTTCATGAGGAAATGTCTTGATGGCTCACGAGCTGCAAGCTAGGGCATCATACATTGTTCATGATCTCACTGTTTAATACTGGCATTGTTCATGAGCTCACTATTTAATATCTGGCATCATGCAAACATACATTAATACACTTACTTTTTTGAATTTGAGCTCGGGCATCATGCAATGTTATTGATGTCATTGCATGCTTGTTGCTGTTGTGCACCATATATTGTTTTATACACAATTTCTTTCATTGAGACTGTGAGCTATTGTAGTTGACTGTATTCTTTTGGGGTTTGATCTATTGTAGTTGTTTATTTTTTCTTTAAATCATTATTTACAATTAATTTTGATGTAATATTTGTGTGAAGAACAAGAACAAAATGGTGAATGAGTGTATTTGACAAAGATAAACATGACACATTTTGTTGGGCTGATTGGGTTGGCCTGGTACAATTTACATGGCCTGGCCAGATATTAAACAGTGAGCTCATGAACAATCATCCTACTACTTACACTGTAATTTCTATGTCCACTTACAATAATAAATTATAGAGTTTCACTGCAATTTCTATGTCCATTGCCATTAAAATATATCACTCCTCCTGTTATATAGGCATAATAAAATAATCTTGCATAATAGCTTTTGAATCACATTAACACACATCCATGTTCTGTAGCATAGTTCATTTTAGAAGTGTATGGCTTGACTATGCACATGCATAATTGTAGATGAGGATCAGTAATAGGGTACCAGACATTGCTTAGATCCTTTGGATCTAACCCCATCTTTTCTTCCTTGCAAGTTTTGGATCATACAAGAGCATACTAGATTGAAGCCTGGGTCAACACTTCATTACTTCAGACAATGTTTGGTACCTTCATTATTTATGTTCATCCACTTATGTATGTTTGCATTCTTTCATATTCTTCTGAAAGTTAATTTTTATGAGCTCAAATTCAAAACAGTAAGTGTATTATTTTATTACTGATGTCCCTATATATTGTGTGAAGTGTTTGATCTCTCTCAGTAATAGGATGCCATTCATTGCTTAGATATTTTTTTATCTAACCCCCATCTCTCTTTTCTTTGCAAGTTCTGGATCACACAGGGGCACACTAGATTCATACCCGAGTCAAAAATTCATCACTTCAGGCAATGTCTGGCACCCTTATTATTTATGTTTATCCTCTTATGTATGCCTGTACTCTTGCATTTTCTTCTGAAAGTTATTTTATTTTTTATAGTATATACAAGTTATTTATCATATATATACATGTAATCTTTGGATGCAAAAATTTATTTTCCTTTACATGTATCTTTGCATGAAATGAACACAAATTAAACAAGATCATCTAATAATGCAAACTAGGGTACTGTAGTCACTCATCTAGTGATTAGTTCCCCAAACCATTACTAAGGATTGAACATAAGTCTAAGTCCCCAAATCTATTGTTCTATGTGCATAAAACAATATATGGTGCACAACAACAGCAAGCATGCAATGACATCAATAACACTACATGATGCCCGAGCTCAAATTCAAAACAATAAGTGTATTAATGTATGATCTAATAGCAGCAACCTCATTGATAATTACCTTTCACTACTGATGATGATGATGCTACTATTGATGTTTCTACTTATGAGGATGATGATGCTATTGATGAGGATGATGGTGCTAATGGTGATGATGATGACGACAACAATAGTGGTGGTGGTGATGTTGTCGACGATGATGATCTTGATGATGAGATGGATGAAGAAGAATATCAATGACATGAATGAAATGTACAATAATGCCAGATGTTTGGCATCTTCTAACGATTGTTTTATATGTACTACTCTTATTCACCTTGTTTTATATGTCCTACTTATATATCTTTGATCTTTTGTTAAGAGAAATTTCATTCTAAAAGAGTGTATTTAATCTCTATATGCTTAAACAACCTCACTAGTTAAGACTATTCTCATTTGTAGTGGGCATGACAAGAATCAAATCACTTGAAAGACACCAATATTTAGACATGCACAAATTAGTGACGTGATTAAGCAAATTACCTTTCTTTACAATTGCATGGTTGTCTTTGGTTTGTCATTTTGTTTTGAGTGTCTAGTGATTTAAACCAAAGACTTCGAATTAGCCAAAAAATGTGCAAGTCTACATTAGTATGTTTCTTTTTATTGTAATTATAATTGTGTGATGATGAATATCACCTTCATGAAATTAAGATCTAATAGCAACAATTGAAAGTAAATACAATGCAAATCTAATTAGAATTAAAACTATGATCTATAACATCTCATGGTTCTCTAGAAAGAGGTGGTAAGTGAAGCTCTCAGCTCAAATCCTCACTAGTGACACTTCTAAGAATAAGAAATTATGCTTCTACTATGCTTCTACAATGATAGTTCTAGCTCAAATTGACAAGATATAATGAAAATTACTCTAAAATGCTCTTAGAATGCTCTCAATTGCCTATAATAACAATGCTTTGCAAATGAATTTCTAAGATGATAATTGCTCTCAAAATGCTTCATATTTATAGTAATTTTCCAAGGGTAGGGGGTGGAGTGAAGTAATCATGATTATCTCTTAGTTGAGTCAAATACTTTTCTTTGTCCATAAATGGGGGGACAATGAGGGGACAATCCTTTAAATGGTCTCAAAGCTTTGGACACTTTAAAGGTTTGAGTGATTTATGTCTTTTTGTCCTCAATTTTCATTGGTTGCTCAACTTTGTTGAAAGAAATTAGGAATTATTAAATTCAATTAATTAATTAAATTTAGCCATATAAGGGTAATAGGTTCACTTTGATTTTTGATTTAAACAACTATACAACTAATTGATTAAAATCAATTATGTATTATTTTTCACCCCTTTAAGCTTTGATTTAATTATTTAACCTCATTATTTGATTTTTCCTTTTCTTTAATTGATTTTGTCCAACTTTATTTAATTATGTCCCTTTTTAATTGATTTGATCCCTTTTAATGCATTTTGATGATTTTGAGCCATTTAATGATTTTTGCAATTTTAAAAGCACTTGTCCAATTTTGCGTGTCTACAAATGCCCCTCTTTGACTTGATGTGCGAAGAACATTGATTCAAAGATTCTTGTGAGTCCTGATCACTTTTAGGTCCTGATTGCTGACTCTCTGATATGCCTCTGATATTGATTGATTGCTGCCCCTGATACGATATGATATGATACTAATTGCTGATACAAATTTTTTTGTGATGCCCCACTGATTTCATGATGTTTGATTTCAATTTCAATTTTGATACCCTGATGCCCCCTCAAAAATTAAAACATATTAATAGTTTGATTTCAAAATTTTGATGATGTTTGATTCATTGAATATGTTTTCATTTCTGAAAATTTGATGATATGTGATGCGTTAAAGGATGCCCCGGTTAGTTTGATATGGCAATATATAGGTCTAAGCTAATTTTCACCTTGAAAATTAGGTCAAAATAGCTTAAATAGGTTGAAAAACCTTGTTTTACTATTCATTTTTACTCTTCTCTTTGGTGATTTTTCTCTGATCCTGCGGTGAATTTCGAGATGGTTGTCCCTATTTGAGAGCATTGATTCGAGAGGTGTCAGAGATATGCAAGGCCACCTGAGTATGGACCTCCAATAAGTTATTTCTAACCTCTATTTTGCATTTATTGCTCATTTATTAGCATTTATTACAATTTCTTATTCCATCGTTGCGTTGAATCTGCAAATTCACGCCTAGAAATATTTTACTGTCGCATCTACGCTTTCCTTTCACACTTCCGCGTAGTTTAATGCTACTTGAAAAAATTTCATCCTTGCCTAGGAATAGGATACTCACACGTACAACTAGGTCAAAATGCCCTTTTTTCATATACGCTATAGCTTAGGAAACCCTAGCAAATTTACTATCGCCTAGGCCATCTTTTGTTGTCGCCTAGCCCGATTCAGTGTTGCGTAGCATAAGAACTATCACCTAACATTGGAATAATGTTGCTTCATAACTTTTTGCTGTCGCTTAGGAGGAATGTCGCTTGGGCTGATAAAAATCACGCCTGTAGCCTTTTAAAAATTTTTTTTGTACTTTTTCACACTTGTACTTGATTGTGTATGACAAAAAATGTGATGGCTTTCAACGCTTGAGTCGAATGATTAGATTAGGTCTGTTGCTTTCAAAAAAACAAATGGATTAGGATATTAGGATAGTGTTACCAACGAATGTGATTTGTCAATCCGATTAGGATAGGATACTGATAGGCTAAATCAATCAGTGTGAAAACCAATATGATTTGATACTGTTGCTTTGTTCTCAGGACATAGAGAAACAAACAAATGGTGCTTCGCGTGATTGCTTGATACTTTGAAAAAATTGATTGACTTGAGATAATTCCTTGATATGATTCCTTTGCTTTTCCAATAGGCAAACTTCCCTACTTTATACATCCGGACAATGGCTTCTTGGGTCATTGAGTTGGGCTAGACTCTTACAGATGCTGAGCTCCGTGTGATTGAGTTGTGTGGTTTGAGTTTTCTCCTTGATCTACCACGATTATAGCTGAACCATGGTTTACTAACTACAGTGGTAGAGTGATGGCACTCCGACCACAACACATTTCATTTTCCATATGGAGAGATGACGATCACACCTGAGGATGTGTATCGATTACTACGTATCCCATGCAGGGGAGAGGTAGTGTATTATGATTCTATTTATGATTCTACTGTCTTCCGATGAGTGTTCGGGGACAATTCTATTGATGATGGTGATACAATCACTTGGCCTCAGTTTGCATCTTTTCCTACCTTGCCAATAGTACTGGGTGCATTGATTGGTGGTTTACTTCTTCCCGACCAACGAGGTCATGGTTTTTCTGTTGGATGGGGTAGGATATTGGAGGATTTGCTTGCTCATCCTCGATGCTTTGATTGGGGTTCATGCATCCTTGCATAGTTATATCATGATTTGCATGAGGTAGTCTATCGAGCAAGTGCATCGTTGTCAGCTGGTGCAGTGGTTCTTCAGTTGTGGATATGGGAGCATCTTCCCATTACTAGGCCCATTTCTGACAGGGTTCAGCCTCGAGGTTTTCCCTATGCTTTTCTATACACTGGGATGGTTATACAACATCATTTGGGTCATTTGGATTTTTGGCGACGACAGATTGATGATCTAGATTAGGTTTTATGGAGACCATACAAGGGTTGCGAGTTGTGGAGGGAGGATGATGATGAGTTACCATATATGTTTTCCCCTTGTTGGATGATTGGTCGCACTACTACCACTATTGAGCACTTTTGATTTGGAAAAGTTTCTAGATAGTATGGTCAGACACATGATATGCCATAGGGTACAACATTGTATTCTTAGGTATAGGTAGAGAGATCTATGTGGGGTCCTCTGATTGATTATGAGTTTGCCTTAGATCAGATTGCTGGTATCGCTTATTGCAGATGGGAGATGATTTCTGGTGTAGTTGATGCAGGTATGTCTCATGAGTTTGCCGATTGGTGGGCTCGTAATAGGTTTACTCATTTTATTGATCCAACAGAGCCTATCCTGGGTTGGGGTGATGTAGGTGGTGGTGGAGGTGGTGGTGGTAGATGGTGGAGATGAGGAGGGTAGAGAGATCCTCCTGTTAGTGCTGATAGAGGATGAGTGAGACATGGTCATGTGAGGGATAGAGATCATGCTAGTGATCATGATGATGCACTTAATAGATAGCCTAGAGCAGATAGACAACAGAGAGTTCACAGACATCAGAGATGGTTGAGACAAGCTCATGTTGATGCGGCTAGGTAGATTCCTGGTGGATTGGATCCTTTGGTTTAGTTGCAGAGAGTAGCCTTAGTTCAGTAGGATGATGATGCAGCACAACAGGATTAGGTTCTGGCACAACAGGTGCCTATACAGGATCAGTAGCCATAGGATCATGGGCAGGGTTCACAGGATGCTCCTACTATAGGTGTTGTAGTACGAGAGGTTCAGTCTCTGAGGACAAATATGTCCACCATTGTTGGGCATTTAGATCAAGTTGCCACCTTGATGCAGTGGTTTATGTCGGCTGTAGTGCAAAGATAGAGTGGAGCGAGCACTTCTCAGACTCCTCACCCATCAGAGGGTAGAGGTCCAGATGGATCTAGTGGTATAGGATCTTGATTGCTTTGATGATAGATTCACTCATGGCTAATGTACTTGTATCACATGTCATATTTTTTTATTGATCGAACCATTTGATGTACCACTTTTGTATGACATTGTATCTTGATATACTGAGTTGATGGATCATTGATGAACACTATTTTGATGATATATGATGATATAATCCTTGGTTCTCCTTGATGAGTTGTTTATGAGATTATCTTTTATGCAGCTATATGATGTGTTTATGCATTTACTTTGATTTATGCTATGGATGCAGTTATCTTATTTTATGATATAGATAAATGATGCAATGATGTATGGATTTATGACATGGTTTTCTCTTTTCTCAATGTATGAATGCAAAGTGGTTTATGGAAATGCATGTGGAAATGCCCTTATGTTTTGAATTTTTCAATGTATGCAATTCTATCCTTAACTACATGTATGCAAATGATGTATGGATGTTTTTTCCTCTTTTTCTGGTATATGGATAATGATTAATGATTAATGCTATGCCTAAATGCAAAAACATAATCTCATTTTCTTTGTAGTTTTGATTGATCAAGAGTATTACGTTTGATGGAATCCCTCATTTCATTAATATTTTGACTACCCAAGATTATTGATGTACCCCCTTTTTCCCTTGGAAAATTAACCACAAACAAATGCATTTAATCTAACATGATAATCCAATTAACCTAACATGATAATGCGATTAATGTAACATGATTATGCAATTAATCTAACATGATAATGCAATGCAACCTAATTGTCACCAGCTTTTAGCAAATAAATTCCATGAGGATAAATTTTCATCATTGAGCATTTTGGGACCCGAAAGCTAGTACAATCATCACTGACCACATCATGATGATATGAATACTACCTTTTTATCACTTTTTGGTAACCTCCTTTTTGAACCAAGTACAACCCTCACTAGTTGGATGACCAAACTATGGGAGTTTGAATATCGGTGTCAATGGATTCAATGTTACAAGTGGATTTTTGGTATTAAGATATAGAAGATCTAAATAGCCAAGGGATCCATTTGTGTAAACAAGCAAAGGTCAATTTGTCCTCTTATGAGATAGTCCTCGATGGTTCTTTGATGACCATGTCATTAGACAAAATCTCATAAGTTGATGAATCTTCCTCCAAAAAATCACTCAAAGGCAATAAAATATCACATCTTTATCATGGCTAATCTAGTCGAAGCATCATCGAATAGCTCAAAAGATGTAAGAAAAAGTCAATTTCCTAAAGATTTATCAAAAAGAAAGTTTCAAGTGTTTTGCAATGTTTCCTGATTTTCAACAAGTATTTCCAAGCATTCTGATCTTTAAGGTGTTTTGTCAAATTTTAATCCTAATTTATAAAGTTGATGAAGGCTCAAGGATCATGTTGTAGGATCGAATACTTAGGGTTTGAACAATGATGTCCATCAAAGGTTCAATAACTTCCTACTCTTCTGAAACTCTAATAAATCTCTCTCTGACGTGGCTGATTGTAGCACTTATTGAATCCATTTGGTATCAAATTTTCAATCCTCTTCTTCCCCCAAGTGATAAATGTGATCAGTCGACAAACTTAGGGTGAATAGGGAATGCAACAATGCAACTGAATGACTTTATTATGACTATGTACAAATGACAGATGCAATGGTGGTTGTACAAATGGGATGTTGGAAATGCAATATGGACATATGTGACTAGGAAAGACAATTTAGGGAACAAAAGGTGCTTGTTTACCAAGTTTTCACCTTTTGGATCTTTTTCTTTTTTTGCTACCAAGGTGCCTATTGCTAGGTTTTCACCAAGGCACTTTTTTGCTCTTTTTTCCTTTTTTTGTATTTTTCTTTTTTTTCAATTTTTTTGTATTTTTCAAGATCTCTTTTGCTATGTGCAATAAATATGATGCTCCTCATCTGATACTCTTTATAATCTTGTCTCCCTCATGTGTAGAACCTTTTGAGATGAATGTTGTTGATGGGTTCTTGGAGTTCCTCTCCTTCACAATCTGATAACTTATAGGTTCCTGTGCCAAATGATGACACTATGATGAATGGACCAAGCCAATTAGCCTCCCATTTTCCTTTCTTCTCTCTTTCAACCTGATTCTTTGGGTTCTCTCTCAACACTAAGTCTCCTACCTGAAAGACTCTCGGTTTGATATGTTTATTATAGTTCCTCGAGATTCTATTTTGGTACACTTTCAGGTGCTCATAAGCTTGAGTTTGGTGTTCTTCAAGTAACTCCAATTTTTGAAGTCTAGCGACTCTATAGTCCTCATCTATGATCAATCCTTGTAATGAAACTCGCAGAGATGAGATTTCAACCTCTAATGGTAGAACTGCTTCGGCACCATAGACTAAGGAAAATGGTGTGGCTCCTATAGGTGTTTGAATGCTCATTCTATAGGCCCATAATGCTGGATTAATTTGTACATGCCAATCCCTTCCTGATTTATTGACCGACCTCTTCAAGATTTTCAAGATATTCTTGTTCGTGGCTTCAACTTGCCCATTTCCCTGAGGGTAATAGATTGATGAGGAGTGATGAGTGATATGAAATGTAGCACAAAGTTCATCCACGTCCTTGTTTTTAAATTATTTTCCATTATCTGTTATGATGGTATGAGGAATGCCATATCTGCAAATGATGTGGTTCAAGATGAACATGGAAATTTTCTTACTCGTGGCCGTGATCAAAGGAACCTCTTTGACCCACTTAGTGAAATATTTAGTTGCTGTTATGATATATTTGTGCCCATTTGAAGAAGGTGGGTATATGACGCCAATTAGATCAAACCCCCATTGATAGAAAGGCCAAGGTGTAACAAATGGGTGCAATTCCTGTGCCGATGCATGTATCATGTCACCATGATATTGACATTTGCTGCATATCCTAACAAAGTGGCAAGCATATTTTTCTAATGTCTTCCAGAAATACCCTAAACGAAGGATTTTCTTAGCTAGATTTAATCCGCTTGCATGTGACCCACAAATGCCTTCGTGAACCTCATGTAAAGCTAATCTCAACTCTTCTTCTTCTAGACACCTAAGTAATGTCTTGTCGAGACCCTTACGATACAATGTTTATGAGAGGATTATGTAACAGGATGATTGGTGTATAAAGTTTTGTTTTTGAGCTTGGGTTTGGTCTAAGGGTAGCACTTGGTCTTTGAGATATGCATATATAGGGCCGTACCAAGGGGATTCATGTCCATGTAATAGGGCAACAATTTGGGTTTCGGGAAGGTCAAATGCCGATTCCACCAACTCTTCCACCAAGAACTCATACTTCTCATTTTGATCAAGTTTTTGTAACAAGGAAGCCAAGGTGGCCATGGCGTCAGCTGCTCTATTTTTCTCTCTAGGAATCTGCTCAAAAGTGATCAAGGAAAAGTACTTCTTCCATCCATCAATCATGGTCTTATATGGCATCAACTTTTCATCTTTAGTGTTACATTCATTTTTTACTTGATTGATGATGAGTTGAGAATCTCCATAAATTTGTAGCTCTATGATGTTCCTCTCTAAGGCCATTTTGATGCCTATGACTAGTGCCTCATTTTCTGCTATATTATTTGTGCATGGAAACAAGAGCTTGTAGGACTTAGGAATGGTGTAACCTTGAGGAGTGACTAATAGTATGCTGGCCCCGGAACCTCCTTGAGTATAGGAGCCATCAAAGTATAACTTCCACATTTTTGCTTCTATGTTTACAATGGTAGAATCCAAAAATTCCACTTGGATAGTTTGTCTAGAAGTCATGGGGTTTTCAGCTAAGTGATCTACTATCACTTGCCCTTTTATTGCCTTTCTATCGACATACTCAATGTTGAATTCACTCAATATCATAACCCACTTGGCTATCCTACCCGTTAAGGCAGTTTTACTTAACAAATATTTGAGAGGATCAATTTTGGCAATTAGCTTGACCTTATGCATCAACATATAATGTCTCAACTTTTGAGATGCAAACACAACTGCTAGGCAAGCTCTTTCCATGAATGTGTAGTTAAGTTCGTATTTGATCAATGTCCCACTCAAATAGTAGATAGCTCTTTCCTTTAATTGTTCATTCTCTTGTGCCAAAAGCACTCCTAGGGATCTTTTAGTAGCAGATATGTATAAAATCAATGCTTTGCCCTTGATTGGTGGTATGATAATAGGCAGATTTATCAAATAGGTCTTCAATAATGTGAAAGCTTGATCACATTCGGCATCCCACATGAATATAGTATCCTTATGTAGCAACCTGGTGAAGGAATGACATTTTTCTGCCAATTGGGAAATAAACCTTCTTATGGATTGTATTTTGACTTGTAAGGATCTCATTTGGTTGATGTTCTTTGGTATCTCCATATCCATTATGGCTTGTACTTTCTCCGGGTCCACTTCAATTCCTTTGGCAGAAACTAAATAGCCTAATAACTTGCCGGATTGGACACCAAAGGCACATTTTTTTGGTTTTAATTTGACTTTGAACTTCTCCAACCTAATGAATATCTTTTTCAAAATTTGGAGGTGTTCTTCTCTTTTGTGGGATTTTGCCAATATATCGTCCACATAATCTTCTAAGTATGTATGCATCATGTCATGGAAGATAGTTGTCATGGCTCTTTGATATGTGGCTCCAACATTCTTAAGGCTGAAGGGCATGACATTCCAACAAAAAGTGCCCCAAGGGAAAGTAAAGGTAGTCTTCTCCTAGTCTTCAGGTGAAATTTTGATCTGATTATACCTGCTGAAACCATCCATTAGGGAGTACATGGAATGACCCACTGTCAAGTCAACTATTACATCAATGCTCGGCAATGGGAAATCATCCTTACGACAAGCAAGATTTAGATCTCAAAAATCTGTGCATACTCGAATGGATTTTTCATGTTTTGTGACCGGTACAATGTTAGATATCCATTTAGCATAAGCTATTGCCCTTATGAATCCTACTTTCAACAATTTTTCTAACTCTGCCTTGACTAAAAGAGCTATGTGTGGGTGCATCTTCCTCAAATTTTGCTTAACGAGCTTAACCCCTGGTCTAACATTCAGATGATGCATTATAAAGTCAGGATCTAACCCAGGCATGTTGGCAGATGACCATGCAAAGTTTACTTGTTGCTCTTGGAAAAATTTGATGAAGTCCTCTCTTTCTAGAGGTGTGAGTGATGCTGCCAAGTGTATAAATTTTGGATCCACTTCTGTACCAATATTAACCTTTTCTATCGGCTCTATGAGTATAGGTGACCTTTCTTCCTCATGCTCTGGTAGAGTATCCAATCTCTCTTCCTTTGATGCCACAATTGGGTTTTCACCAAAGGAAATGTCTTTTATCTTTACTTTTTTGGGTTTGAATGCTGCCACATAATGGTTTTCAGCACTAGAACTTTTCTTTTTCTTATTTTTTTTCATTTTTTGCTTTTGACTAAGAGATTGAACCCCCGCTGCTTCTATCATGTTCGGTTCAAATTCATTGGTGAAAGAGGGCTCAACTGCATTAAGGTATTGGTTTGTTGCTTGGTCATTCGGGAAGTAAAGCAAGTCACTTGGCTTAGTTTGGTCCCAATCAATAAGATGGGGATTTATTAAGAATAAGGTTTCATTGGGAAATTTTTCATCAATTTGGTTTATGGACATGACTTCGTTTGAGGGTTCGTACATTGTATCATTTAGATCTATGATGTGCTCTTCCTCAAGATGGTCCATGGAAGAAGGGTCAAAATCCCCTTCACTTGAGTCCTCGTCAACTTCTACGTGAAATAGCATGGGAAAAGCCACGAGCGGATTAAAACTAAAGTTTGAATCTCCCTCCTCCGAAGGCATCCAAAATGTATCTATCCATGGCAGACTTGTATGTGCTTGTCCTATGTTAAGACCTTGTATATTAGGCTCTTCATTGACTTGAGTTTCTTGCCTTGGGATCTTTGCATACGTGTGTATTGTGACTACTTCTTTGTCTTGACATGACTCATCAAATAGGGTGTCCCATTCATAATCTTGAGAGTCATCACTATCTCCATCAGATTCTAAGGCATTTACTTGAGGATAGAAATCTTGCATTGGGCTGGAGCTTTCACCTTTATATTGGTAACCTACTTTGAATATTTCTTCTTTTTCCCTCCAAGTAGGTTCAATGGGTTCGAGAAAACCTCTATTCCTTTGGCCTAAGGGTCCTCTTCCCTTATATCCCATCTTCTGCATTATCTCAAACCCTTTCCCATATTGTTCAGTTTGTATATTGACATGCTGGATTCTTTCCATGGGAGTGTTTGAGGTATCCTCTTCATCATGATAAAGCCATTGAAGGACTTCATCCTCTTCCTTGTCGAATGCTGCTTTGTCACTTTCTCTTATGAAGTAAGAGTTGTACTTATGAGGCAAGTGTTCTTTTGATGGTTTGCCATGTGTCCTTGGAGATGTGGGCATGTTAAATAGGGAGACGAAATATTCCCCTACTCCTTTTGAACTAATTTTGCATTGTTTATCAAATGCCTCCATCATCTCATCCATTTTCTTGTAGTTTTTCTTTTTAGCTTCATCTTTTTCTTCTCTAGTAGGTTTGTAGGGCACTATCTCTGATTTAGGCACTTGATTTGAACCCTCATTTGTAATTGGACCCTCATAGCTCATCTTTTCCTTTCCCTTAGTTGATGTCATTGAGCTAGCTTGAGGAGGGTTTTGAGTCACCTTTAATGTTATGATAGGATCATCCATTTTGGTGTCTTCAATGGTGGGTCTTTGAATGATTCCTTCTTGGTTATGTGGAATAAATAGCTCATGAAGGGGTTTGAGTGCATTGTAATATTGGAACGGGTTTGAGTCCCCTCCAACTGTGATTTCTTCACCCATGTACAAAAATTTGATGCATTGGTGGTACGTGGATGGGACTGCTTGCATCTCATGGATCCATGGTCTCCCCAACAAAATATTATAAGTTAACTTCATGTCCAATACTTGACAATTGGTGTCCTTCTTGACAGGTCCCACTTGAATGGGCAATACGATCATGCCTTTAGAGGCCCTTTTAGCTTCATCATAAGCCTTAATGGTGATTTTTTTTCATAGGGTCAATGCAAGACTCAGAAAACCCTAAGGATTTAACAAGATTTAATGTGCAAATGTTAAGGCTAGCTCCTCCATCAATGAGGGATCTTTTGACTCTATGCCTCTCTATTAAGACCTCTATATGAAATGGTAGATTTTGAGGATGGGTTATAGACATGTCATCTTGGTCAGAAAATGAGAGGCAATGAGGTGCTATGAGATGACCTACCATGTTTTGGAACTTCCCCTCTTCTAAGTTAGTAGGAACATTCGTCTCTACTAGAGCCTTTTCTAAAATTTCCTTATGGTTAGGGGATAACTTCAATAGCTCCAAGATAGAGATTTGCGCTGAAGTTCTTTACAACTAATCAACCAAGCTATAAGGTTTTGTTGCTGTAGAAGGTTGCTTGATCACAATGTTGGACTGCGGAGTGCTAATAACTTTAGGAGCAACCCCTTGTAGGGTCATCCTCGAAGTCTACCCTCTTGTAATAAAATTTGATGTCTCTTTTTGGGGTTGTTCCTTGATTATTATAGCATTCACAATGTTATCATAAGGTGGTGCAAAGTTAATGTTATTGGCACTTTGTTTCTTGCCATTAGATGACTCCCCTTTGTCATGTTTGTAGAAGGGTTGTTTGAATGTTGTATGGTCCTCATTGCTTTGAGGTCCATCAATGGTGATCATGCCATTATTGATTAAATCTTGCACTATATTCTTTAATTGCAAGCATTCATTTGTTGTGTGCCCTCAAATTCTATGGTACTCACAATGGCTATTGGCACTCCACCAACTAGGCTTGTTGTTTGGCTCATAAGGCTGAATGCTAGGTAAAGTAATGATATTATTAGCCATGAGGGTCTTTAATGCCTTTTTGAGGGGTTCACCCAAGGGTGTAAAGTTCCTTTGAGGAGTTGGCACCAAATATTTATCAAATTTATTACTCCTTGAATTATTTCCTTGGTTTCCATTATTAACATTGTTGTTGTTGGAAGGTGCATTGGAGGTCTGATTGGCATTATTCACCTAATTAGGTGTCCTTGTAAGAGCAAATGGGACCACCTTCAAGTTGCTAGAATCCACCACCCCATCATTAACAATTCCCTTATTGTTGTTCTTATACCAACTATTACTATTGAACTAATTATTCTTCTGATTGTTGCCATTGTTGGAGTTATTGTTGTTGGAGTTGTTCTTATTATCTTTATACAATTTTAGTTCTCCACTTTTGACCAACACTTCCTCCATTGTCACTCCGTTTTCAATTAGATCTTGGAAGGTCTTGGGACATTGCATTCGTAATCGGTAGTTCATCTCATTGCTTAAATTGTTTATGAAGATATCCATCTTCTCTTTTTCAGGCACGCTCCTAGGATATCTTGCAAAAACTATCCTCCATCTTTGTAGAAAAGTGAGGAATGCTTCTCCATCCTTTTGTTTAGTGTTACATAATGTTATCATTGTGACCTCATGCTTGATGTTATATGAGTAATGAGCCGCAAATTTTGAAGCTAGCTCTTTGAAGGTCTTAATGCTGGAGGGTAGTTTAGAAAACCACTCCATATCCATGCCTCCTAAGCTTCATGGGAATAGTCTCATTAAATGGGTTGTATCATGCATGAAATCTAGGCTCAATACATAAAACTCACATAAGTGGTCTTGGGGATCTGATGTTCCTTCATACTTGTCGTACTTGGGAAACACTACATTGATTGGGAATGGCACCATGACCAAGCTTTTATCAAATGGGAACAGACACAATGCTTCTATAGAGAAAGGCTTGGGAGCCCTGCTTTGCTTAATGGTATCCAATTGCATTTGAAAAATCTTGAACTGCTTGTTCATGATGTCTAAGGCACTCTCTTCAACTTTTGGTGGTTTGAGTTGGTTAACATTGTAGTCACGGGGAAGCTTGAGGCCTTTCTGTGCTAAGTCCATAAAGTAATTTTCTCTATCCCTATCCATTGCCTTCTCCATGAGCTTTCAAAAATAGGGACATTGGATAGCCTCACTGACCTTTTCATCCATGGCATCTTCTGTCATTGCTTCGGTGTTAGTTCTATTGTGAGTGTTGTCAATCCCTTGAGCATTTTGATCTGCCCCTCCACTATTGGTATTGCCTTGTTTATTTATGTCAACGCCCCCATTATTGGCATCACCTTGGTTATTGGGGTCAATGCCACTATTGTCCTTACCATCCAAACTACCATAGTACATCATGTTGGCTCCCCCTTCTTGTTTAGGTGATTTTTGGGGTACTCTTGGAGTGGTAGACTTGTCTCCTAGGTAAGGGAGTTCTTGACTCAAATAAGTTTCATCTGCTTGTAAGGTTTGCTTAATGTAGTAAGATCTAGTAAAAGTAGGCATGAACCTTGGAGAATAAGAGTCAATATTACCCGTGATCTAATCCTTGTAAAATTTGCAAAAATGGTATAGAACAGGATTTTTGACCAAACTAAAAGTTGGAGAAGTAAGAGCACGGAAAAGGGTACCCAAATATATGATCAAAATTTTCTTACCCCTCCTGCAAGTACTCTTTGTTTTCCTTTTTAAATTTCTAGGCATCACTAAACTGAGCATACACATGACTGAATTTAGCATATGCATGTACTGGTATATTGTTAGGCAAAACTCTGCAAGGATGTAGGTGACACTTTCCTATTGATAGGTGATTGTCCAGTTTTACCAGGCGTGTTTCAAAACTTTCTGAGCATGAATTTACCGTGTCTATGCATTTTCACACAAGTCACAAGCGTGACTGAGCCTCTGATAGGTGGGATTACTTTGTGCATAGGCGGCACTTCTCTGACCAGGTTGTAAGATTTTGAATTTTTTAAACGTTTAAGATCAGTCTTTTGAAATTTCTTTGTTTGAAAATAAAAAACAATCACAACACACACATCAATTTGTCATCATGTCCCTAAAAACACTCTAGTGTGTATATTCTCCAATGTTTTTCACAAGTATAACACAAGAAAGAATTCCAAACAGCCTACCTAAAGTCAATTTTGGCTTGTAAACATGGATCTAAAAGGTGGCCTTGCTATTTTATTCAGGATTTATTGTGGATTCCATTCAAATAGATCTTAAATTTTCATCCCCCAAGTATGTTAAGGGGTTTCCCACATGCACCGAGGTATGATTTTGCGCAATCCATGAGGATTACTAGAGGAAATTCAAAGAATTCAAGATCCATTTGTCATACACCCCATTAAGGATGTATGCATTTCATTTTATAGTGGGTTGGATCCCCGTGGAAAAAGTGAGCATATCCCACTTTGGGTTGTCCCTCTCACCGGCCTCGTTAAAGAAAACTCGAGAGGTGAGCCCACTATTGCTCTAGCATTTATATAAAAAGCAAGAAATGAACTTAGGCTGACAAGTTTGGGAATTTGATTCACTTAAAAAGTGAAAAGCATATCCCTATTGTCTTTCTTTGTTCCAAACACTCAAACACAAGTTTGTTCTTTCCCAATCTCTTAACAAGGAGATTCTTAAAATTGAAGTGTTTGGTTCATTTCCCATTTTAATTAAGCTATGTTCAAAAGATAATGCCGCAATTTAATCAAGTGCGAGCTTGAATAGGAGAATACCTTCTCTTTGTAGCTAGCCTAAGTTAGGGGCATTTTTGAAAGATTTTGTCATTGTTTTTCCACTCACCTTAGCAATAGCCTCCTCCAAATGTGCTTGTCCACTAGCAAGTTAGTCAACACTAACAAACACTATGAGGGGAAACCAAAATCAAAAATTGAAGAAGCAATACTTATGTATGAATTTTATAGAGCTTATTTGCAAATTTCCAAAGAAAACTTGATCTAAGGACTAAAAATCCAATTTAGAGAGACAAACTTTGATTTGTATGCTTCAACAATTTTAAGGTAGTGCTGGAATACCTGGTTATCCTCGTATTGTGTAGTCTAAAGGAAAAATTTGATGTGTGCTATGTTTTCTTTCTTGAGCTTCCTTGCTAGTGCCTTTCCTTCTTGGTTGAATCTGCTTTCAGGCTTCTGCACCTTTCTGTGGTTGCTCATTTACTGTTAAATCACACAAATAGGGAGTTAGACAAATGATTTAATCAATTAGATAGTAAATACAGACAATAGGCAACAGGCGACATTGTCTAGCTAATAGGCAAGAACAAACTGTTAGCAGGCGTAACTTTACTGATAGCAAGCGACACTCTGCAGTGCCACAGGCGATATTGAAAATTATAAAGGCATGAACAATTTATTCCAAAGCGTGAGCATAACTTAAAATTGTAGAAAATGATTATTTCTAAGGGACACTTTAGTAACACTAAGCAGAATTAGAAATATTCAACGCATGACTATTTTTGAAAAGTGCGAAGCAAAGCTTTAACTCAGGTGATAACAAAATTGATCAAAGAGATACTCCCTGAGTCACAGGCGTGACTTTAAGATCCAAAGGCTGAATACTTTTCTTGTGTAAGCGTGAGCTTATGATAAGTAAGCAATTGTAAAGGAATTAAGGCTAGATCGAAGTTGCGTGCCAGGCGTGAATCTCCAGATAACAGGTGTCAGTACAGAGATTGTAGGCGGCAGTAAAATGACTGCAGGCATGAACATATCTCTCATAAGCGTGACTTCACCAGTTTCCTACAAGATATTCATGGAAAATAGAAGATACAAGCATGCAAATTATGATAAAAATGATAAAGTGAGGCTTAGAGCCCCACGGTGGGTGCCATTTGTGTGATGATGAATATCACCTTCATGAAATTAAGATCTAATAGCAATAATTGAAAGCAAATACAATGCAAATATAATTAGAATTGAAACTATGATCTATAACATCTGATGGTTCTCTAGAAAGAGGTGGTAAGTGAAGCTCTCAGCTCAAATCCTCACTAGTGACACTTCTAAAATGAGAAATTATGCTTCTACTATGCTTCTACAATGATAGTTCTAGCTCAAATTGACAAGATATAATGCAAATTACTCTAAAATGCTCTTAGAATGCTCTCAATTGCCTATAGTAACAACGCTTTGCAAATGAATTTCTAAGATGATAATTGCTCTCAAAATGCTTCATATTTATAGTAATTTCCCAAGGGTAGGGGGTGGAGTGAAGTAATCATGATTATCCCTTGGTTGAGTCAAATACTTTACTTTGTTCATAAATGGGGGGACAATGAGGGGACAATCCTTTAAATGGTCTCAAAGCTTTGGACACTTTAAAGGTATGAGTGATTTATGTCTTTTTGTCTTCAATTTTCATTGGTTGCTCAACTTTGTTGAAAGAAATTAAGAATTATTAAATTCAATTAATTAATTAAATTTAGCCATGTAAGGGTAATAGGTTCATTTTGATTTTTGATTTAAACAACTATACAACTAATTGATTAAAATCAATTATGTATTGTTTTTCACCCCTTTAAGCTCTGATTTAATTATTTAACCTCAGCATTTGATTTTTCCTTTGCTTTAATTAATTTTGTCCAACTTTATTTAATTATGTCCCTTTTTAATTGATTTGATTCCTTTTAATGCATTTTGATGATTTTGAGCCATTTAATGATGTTTGTAATTTTAAAAGCACTTGTCCAATTTTGCGTGTCTACAATAATTAGTATGAATGAACAAAATAATGATAATGCAATATTTGTGATAATGCAATATTTGTCGAAATAGCATTGATGACTTCGGTCGATGTGCCTATGTGTCAATGTGGTGTTGGCCCATGAATGTTGAAGACGTCACGCACAACAAGTAATCCTGGGCGTCAATTTTGGGTTTTCCCAAATAGAAAAAAGGTCTGGATACATAATTATATTTTATGTTTTAAAATAATGTGACAACTAATCATTTCATGAAGAACTGATGTACATTTGGTATTGTTAGGGAAATACTGGATGTCAATACTTTCGGTGGGTCAATCAAACCACATTTACATCTACCACATTTCATTGTCTCATAAGTTGCATCAAACGATCCACTTTCTATAATCTAAGTCTCTCAGCTCAGTTCACCAGGAAGAAGACTTCTCCCAAGTCATCAAGGACACCATAGTGATCTACAAATCTCCAATGTGCAATTTTTGCACGTCGCTCTCTCAACATCACACCTAACTCATTCAAAATTGTGGCAAAAATGGTAGATGATCCCAATGATTTGTCACAACCCGATCTCAACAATAATGCAAAGAGTAGCTTGATTCTGTCTTCAAGACGATCAATGCACAGTGTACTCAAAATCCAAGTCAAGTCACTGCTAAACTTCATAGGAACAAAGCACAACAAATTTAGAACAAAGAAGTTAAGAAGTCACTCGAATCAGATCCAAATGCAATCAGGTCCACATATATCCCATGAACACATCAAGAAGAATGCATCTCTGATTGCCACACTAGCTTCTTATGCTGGAGCAGTCGCTGTCACAAGTCTTGATTTGGTAGGATCCATTCAAAATCCAAGTCTCTAGACTTGACTCAATAATCCACAACCCGCTACCGAATCTACTGCAAAGTTATCTCTGAATGATCCATAACCAAATCACGAGCAGGAACCAGATTTGCAAGAACACCATTCTGAATCAAAAAAAATAAAATATATATATATATATATATATATATATATATATATATATATATATATATATATATATATATATATATATATATATATATATATATATATATATATATATATATATATATATATATATATATATATATATATATATATATATATATATATATATATATATATATATATATATATATATATATAAATTGATTGTCATCGTAACTATGATAGAATTACAACAGCGACGGGTATCTGTCGCAAAAATCTGACATACAGTCGTCGCATTAACAGCATCGCTGTCGAAAAAAATCATAAATGATGAATATCTGTCGTAAATTTCCAATGCATGTCCATCATATGTACAACATAGTCATCGTTACAAACCATAAATGATGCACATCTATCATAATCTTGTGACAGAAATCCATTGCAATAATAGCATTTTCGTCGGTGAACATGTTATTAATGACGGCCACCCGTCGTAATATTCTGACGGGTCACCATCGTTTGTATTTGTTGCGATGGTTAGGCGTTGCAATGTGGACAACCGCAAATAGGTGCGATGAAAAGTTCACTTTGTTGGCACCCGCTTTTTGCGATGGCTAAGGGTGTCATAATTACGACACCTAACAAAACTGTCAGTTTTTCCAACTGTAAAATTGCGACACCTGGTAGTGTCACTCAATCGACAGTATACTGTCTAAATTCAGATGTTCGACCGTTGAAAAAAGGTCTCAAATGTACTAGTGTATGAGTTATGCAACATCATTGTTTGTCAATTCTTTCAGTAATTATGTCGGTCTTTTGAAGTCGAACCTGAACTTGAACCTTGTCCTGAACTTTAAATTTTTTTCAAGTTCAAGTTCAAGTTTGAATTACAATGTCTAGCACATGGAATATTCGATGGGATTGTTCTTTCATTTCGTAGAAAGTTGCCTTTTCAAGAACTCTAGGTGTCAAATCAATTTTGGGAAGTTGTCGTACATGGTTATCAAATTTGAAGTGACAGCTCGTGCATGTGAATTGTGGAGGTGACAATTCACGACGTGACATAGGGGGTGTCATTATTGAAAAATATGGTAATTAGAGAATGTCCTAGGGAAGTGATAATTTCATGCCGATTTAACTTGAAAATTAATGAGGAGTGACTTCAGATGTCATATCAATAACTCCATTAATACATTTATTAAAGCCATCCTGTGAAGATTTTCTAAAAAATCCTATCGGCCATGTTAATAAATGAAGCATAGTTGAGTTTATTTGTTGTTTTTGCTTAAGGAGAAAGGAGGAGTAGTGAAGTTTGCAGTAAGATAATCTCAAAAAAATCGGTGCATAGATAATCGGTGAGTCATTCTTCCTTGCAACTCTCAATTTGTTGAAGCATCTTGTTACTGTTTTGTGAATTTTTTCTAAATTCCTGGGTTAAGATGCCTCTTTTCCGTCCTAAGCTCCCAAAAGATGAAAGTAGGACCCGTTTGCTGATCTCTCTTCTAGATATTTGTGATACCTCCTTGGTTAATATGAATTTAGGAGAGTTATGCAATAGGGTTGGCAATGCTTTTGAAGGTTCCTTTTCTAAGAAGTTAGCAGGAAGTGGATTAATGGAGGCCCCTGCCTTTCCCCCAGCCCTAGTTTTCCCAAAATTTATATTAAAATGTCCCAATAGGTATGATGGCAAGAACAGATGCATCAAAGATTCTTCAGGAGAAATTCTGGTTAAGATAAGCAAAGAAACGTTAATGGCAACCTTTCGAATCCCAGATAAAGAACCCTATGAGCCTTGTACCAATGCAGAGGAAACTCATGTGTATGAAGAGGACAAGAAGAGGTATATCCCCTCAATAGCTCATACAAGGTTAGCGAAACCAGAGAAGGGAGGGTCAAGACTGCCTAAACCTCTAAAAATTGAGCATTTCCGTAAAGATATCGCCGATATTATGTTCCTTTTGAATAGAGTGAAAGGAAATCCTCACGCATTTCATTGGGAGGATTGAATGTATTGTTTCATCCATAAAATTCTAGAAGGAGATAAGTTTATAGACTGGACTAACCTGATTATAGAAAAACTTCACTGGGAGCTCCTGAATGTAACTAATCTGACTCCCTTTTACATGTCCTCTTATCTTATCTATGTCCTCGCTTGCTGTAGAAATTGGGAGGGACTTCCCCATGAACTGTGGACCAATATATGAAAATTTATGATTATTTTACATGTCTGCATAATGAAAAATTCTCTAGTGAATTCAAAACAATGAATCATAGGTTCTGAGCAAAGTTAATTTTTGAATTGCAGGGAAGAGAAAATTGTAGACTCTCTGAAGAAGCCAAGAAAGTGGTAAATGTATATGGTTTCCATTTCATACAATTTTCAAGATTTACTTACCTAAGAGTTGTGTCTTTTGACGGGGAGCCACTAAGGTTGCCTAGATTTTTCTTAGACGATGTGATCTTAATGGAGATTTGCAGGAAGCTCATCATTGTGGAGAAAAAATTTGGTAGCTCGAAGAAATGCTCAGTAGTTTTATTTCCTATTGAGCTAGGATACTACAGCTATAAAAACTTTCAAGACGCTTTGGCAATGGAAAGTGAGTTGTTATTTTTGAGGCTGAAGCCTTATACCACCAAGGCCAATTTTGATTATAGAGGTTTTGCCAAATCGAAGCTCAATGTCCCTGTCACCTTCATGCACATGCTTGAACTGGAAGACTTCTAGGCCAATTGTTTAGACGAGTTTGAAGTCAAGAGAAGATTGTGGTCAAGATTAACACTAAGGCAAATAATCACTTATGGATTGGATCTTGATATAAGTGGGGTCGAAGATGATGAGGAGGTTGAGGTACTTGATTCCAACTTTTCAGAGAAAGCAGAGGCTTTGCCAATTCTGGAATTGGATTGGACAAAGCCAAAAGAGGATAACCTACAAGTAAGAATGGCTGGAATATTAAAAAGAACATAAGCTTGGCTGTTAGAAAAGAAGACACCTAAGACTACCTCACGGTCTTCTAAAAAGAAGGCGAAACCAAGGAAGAAAAGCTCGGGAAGAAAGACTTCTATTTTAACTAACATTATTGTTGATACATCTCTTGCAGGTACTCTTGAACTTGAAGTTGAACCAACCAGTCCTGAGGTTCAAGTTCAACTTCAACTTCAAGCTGAACCTATTGTGTGAGTCACTCGATCATCCTCCAAGATAAAGAACAAGGCTAAGCAGACAGAGGTAATTCTCGGTGTTGTTGTGGATTTGGATCATCCTGAAGCTAAACCAGAAGAAGACCCTGTTGTTGATCCTAATTTGGCCAACATGTCAGATAGTCAACAGGTGCCTGATGTCGCTAATAATTCTCCAAAAGATTCCTTGGCCCTCCTAAGAAATTATGATACTTAGAAGAAATCTACTTCAGCCCCGTAGTGGCTAGAAAACGCCCTTGCGAAAAGAAGAAGTATTGTTCCCCTGTCCATGCCAATTGAGGATGTACTAAGTAAATTTCTTGGCAAAACACCAAAGACTACGAAACCAAAGACTGATTCTAGGATAAACTTTGATGAAAGCATTGGTCGTTGGATGGAGGAGATAGAGAAACCAATGATTGATACAGGGGATGGTGAAGTCTCTGCCTAGGATTTCCAGGTATCCAAAGTTGACCTAGGGAGAGATAGAAGAGTTGCTGATATGAAATTCTTTGAGGTTTCAAACAAGAAAATTACAAGTAGAGTCTAGAAGGACACGAAAGACAAACAGGAAATGAAGGAAGCTATGAAGACCATGGCCTAGTATATTCATGTTATCCAACACCTAGAACCTTTCCCTTTGAGTGAAATGCCAGCCTCTATATACACCAAATCTCTAGATAATAAAAAATTTTTGGATTAGATACAACGAAATAAAGTTAACACAAAATCATTTGAAGAATGGATCGAGCATGTGAGGTCTGAGACTACTAAGAAATTAACCTGTCAAAATCAATCTCAGATCGAGGCTAATAACCTGATAAAGAAGGTTGAGGCAAACATCAAAGAATGGGAAACAGAAAGAACTACCTAGATAAAGGAACTCCAGTGGATGGAAGAAGTTCAGGAATATGATATACATAAATTCCTCTTAGAAAGACTAGTCCCTAGGCTAGATGACAAGACTTTGTACGTCTTGAAGGAGTGGATTGATTGGAGGAATGAGGTTGTGGCTCAAGGAATTTCCAAAATAAAAGACCTCTTAAAAGGGCTAGGGATAATCAAAGATATCATTTTAAGTGACATGGTTTGGGTGGATAAGTAGTGTTTCGAAGCCCAAGAAGAATTAGATAGACCAGCCGATCAGGTGATTAAGGGTGTGAAAGCCCGATTTGATGAACTAAAAGGAATGAAAGCACCAGTTGTACATGATTTTTTAAAAGTGGCGTGAATTGAGTCAATGCTTTTACTCTAGCAGCAACACTTGCAAATGCACAATGAGAAAGTGGCTCAAGTCAAGAAAGAGAAGGAAGTGTGCAAGCAGCGGATCAATTACCTTGGCCTGCCACACCAGCAAGTGATTTCAACACTCATTGCAGCATTTGAAGACTGGAAGGTGGCTCAACTGACGACAACCTCGACACCCTAGTTTACTAGGACACCTGGCTATATTTTGATGGTGCTTTGTGCTTGTTTCCATTTATTTTTCTTTTTTGCTTGAAATATTTATTTAGTTTAAAGCAATTACTTCCAGTAAAAGGCACTTTTATCTAGTTAGTTACAAAATCCCTGCGTGGCTATAAATTTGAAAACTTTTAACTTATTAAGGGTTCGAATCTTTGAGTTTGGAGAAACTATTTTCTAAAGACTATGCTTTAAGCTTTCTGAATACTGATATAATAGAATATATGAAATATCCTATGGTATTTCATGTGTTTGAGCTTTTGAATTGATAAATATTGTTGTTTATCCTATATAATTTGTTTTCTTATGGAAGTGAGTTATATTAAACAAAGCTCAATTGTGATATGAGTTGATTTTGTGCTTAGAGTAACATATAGAATCATTACAAAAGTTTTAGATTTAAAGATTTTAAAGTTTGAAGCAGTGTTAGAAGTAGATGTTGTTCTTTGAAAATTTGCACATTCTTTTCGTGTTAATGAACTAAATGTTTACCTGATGTGTTTTCTGGTTAAAAGCACCCATGATTTTGCATTTCATTTTTCAATAAGATTGTATTGAAAATCTATTTGGAAGGTAGCTACACCTTAAAATTTGCAGAGAGTTTGCTTTCAAAGGAACTCAGTTCTTAGTGTTGAGGTTTTCTTTTCTTTTCATACTTTGTGGGAGTCTGAAAATTGATTTAAAGAAAGGGAAAAAATGTATGCTAACATTTTTCGGCAACTCCGTTGGGGAGAGAGTCTAAAAAGTAGACCAGGATTTAAATCTTTGTATTTTAATGATTCATTATGGTGTTACCCGCTAAGGTGATTCCTGGCCAACAAGAAGTTCCTCTGGTTTTGCAACCAAACCTTGATTTTTTTGATACTCAAGAAGACATAATTGTCGACCTTAATGCAATAGCTTGGAAGCTGAGAACAAGTGGGCAACAATATCAGCATGTAAGGTTGGTCCTTGAGGAGGAAGAAGAAATTGGAGAGTGGTTAGGGGGCTTACTCGTAGCCCAAGAGGTTGTTGTAGTGGACAAAGCAGTCCAAAGAACTTGAGAATAGGTCTTTCTTTTCATATTTGATTTAGTTTAAGTAAGTAAGCTGGCTGATAAAAGATTTACAAGAGGAGGCTGAGCAAAGGGTCTTGTTGACTCAGATTTTGAAGATCTATCAAAGCTTGATTTTAAACCCCAAACTCCTTCAAGAGAAAGACGCTACAAGATAGCCAGTAGGCCTTCCTCCCCCACCAAATTTACTCATGTCACCTCTTTTCAATACTTGGTGCCATCGGGAACCTTAGACCCTACTTTCATAAATCTACAACCTTTAAATATCATCTTGCCTACCATGGTTCAAAATCAACCCTGGGGTGCGGCTGTAGGACCTTTAAGCTTAGGAGCAAATTTGGTAAACTTGCCTAAAGGTCGAGATATTTTACCTTAATTTAGTGGTGATGGAAAGAAGTCTCCAGAAGACCATTTGAATGCCTTCAACACAACATGCAAAGTTTTGGCTGTTGGCACCCCAGATGTAGCTGTCAGGCTTTTTGTCCTGACATTGATAGATGTCGCAGCAGATTGGTTTCATAATCTACCAAATGCCTCTATTACCGATTGGGATACCATGAAAAGAGAATTTGAGACTAGATTTAAGTCAGTTGATGATGCTAACACACTCTTGATCCAGTTAAGTCAAATGAAGAAAGAGATTCAAGCACCTATGAGAGAGTTTGTGGCAAGATTTAACAAAGGAATTCAAAAAATTCTAGTTGCAAGCAGACCTAATGATGAAAATCAAAAGGGGTTTTTCTTGAATGCTATGCCTCTTGATGTTGCATTTCCTTTAAAAAGAGCTAGGCCAGCCACCTTAGACACTTCTAAAACTCTTGCCATTGAATTAGAGGATGATCTCATAATGAGTGGCAAATGGAGAAAAGATGTACAAACACCTAGCTCTCAACCTTCCACCTCTTCATCATCAGACCCTATAATACAAAGACTGATGAATGACCTAATAAAAATTAAACGATAATTTCCTAAAGCTACCAGTCCTTATCAAGATATCCCATGCAAATACCCAACTCAAGGAGCCTCAAGCTTGGGCAAACAATTCAATTTGCCTCCTCCATAGTAGAGACTGCAAATTGAACCTCCTCCAAATAAAGGCAACATGTGTGTTTTCCATATTACCAATGAGCATGAGGGGGGTTCATGCTTGAAAATATATGATATGCATAGCTTGAAACTGAAAAAGAAGTTGTGGCGAAGATAACTGTTGAAGACATATCCTCTAAAATACTTGGTGACTCTGAAAATTTCTATTTTGAATATGAATTAGACTCCGAAAGGGGTGGTGACATATTGGTAACTTTAGGGGATACTTCTTGCTCAGTTCTAACAAGAAATCAACGTGGAGGAAAAGTAAGTAGTTGGTCAAATGCGGCAACCAAGGATAGTGGAAGTTAGGCCAATGATAATCTCAAGGTCCCGAAGACAAGTAGTCCAGAGGTACAAATCTTGAAAAGGTCTGAATCTGAATCTTCTTTTAGTATAGTAGATTTTTGTAAAACTTCCAAAGTACAAATCTCTGCTGCAAATTACTTAAAAATGAACCCCTGAGAGTTAGATAAATTGTTCAATTATGTCAAAGGCTCCCCTATTGAACCTAAGGCTCAACAGACTAATAATGCATGTTTTAAAGGGGAGACTATAAAGAAAGAGGAAAAAGTGGAACAAAAGCCTGTAGATAAGACCGTTTCTACTATTCCCTCTAGTTTGAAACCATAACCCTTTATGTATCCTTATTCATTTACGGTTTCAAACTAAACAATTGTATCATTGATTCAGGGGCATCATATAATATCATGCATTCATCTGTAGCTAAAGCATTAGACCTCCCCATGAATGACACCTTTGGCCACTGTTATTCCATGGATTCTAAGCAAGTCCCACTCTTAGGTCAAATCAAGGACACTCAAGTTACTCTAGCTGCTTTTCCTGATAAAAGATTAAAGCTAACCATTCTAGTAGCTGATATTCCAACCAGCTATGGAATGCTCCTAAGTAGAACCTTTTGTAGAGATCTAGGTGGTGAGATAAAATTGGATTGGTCTAAGGCCATAGTCCCTATAGGAAATAAGAAGGTTACTCTACTCCCAGAACCCAAGTCCAAGTACACTATTTTTCCCTCTGAAGATCCCAAATCTCAAATTTTGTATCAAGAGTTTGAGTTTTCTAACTATCTTATCTTATCTGAGACTGATGTCCCAGGTCCTGTTGTTGCGGACGAAGAAGTTCCTTGGGTTTGGAAGAAGCAAAGAAAAAGGGAATTAAGATTTTAAAGGCACATGGTGATGCTGAGTTAATTGTTAAACAGGTTAAGAACTTATTCTCAATGAAGAATGAGAGACTAAAGCATTACAGGAATAGGGTTTGGGATGAACTTGAGTGGTTTGAGGCTTTTTCAATAGAGGAAATTCTTAGAGAATATAACTCAAGGGCTGATGCTCTCGTAGGATCAGCATCCCTACTGATTCCGCATATGGACTTTACAAAAGACCATTATACAATTGAGGTTATATATAGGCCCAATGTACCTAATAATTCTTTCTCCTAGCAAGTTTTCAGAGATGATGCCCACATTAATGAATTTCTGTAGGGGTTGGACAAGTTCTCAACTAATTACTTTGAAGGATCAAAGCCTGAGTGCCATGAATTCTGTCTAGAAAAGGAAGCCAACTTCTCAGAGGAAGTGATTCAACTTAAAGGTAACTCCGTACCAAAAGGACTAGTGGAGTTAGAGAAGCTTTTTGATAGAAGTGATTGTTATTTAAACCAACCTGTCATACTAGATAATGTCCCTTCGGGTGAATATGAAAAAATTAACATTGGAGATGAATTCAATCCCAATTTGGTAAACATAGGGGTGTGTTGCGATGAAGATGAGAGGGGTTGTTTTACCAAGTTGCTGAAAGAGTACGAAGATGTTTTCGCTTGGTCCTATGATGATCTGAAGAATTTTAGGCAAGGACAATTTACACACCATATTCCTTTGAAACCAGGAATGTCTCCTTTCCATCAGAAATTGAGGACCTATAATCCAAAGGTGGTGGATGCTATTTTTAAAGAGATTAACAAAATGCTTTAGGCACGCATTATCTTTCCCATCTATCATTCTATGTGGGTAGCCAACATAGTTCATGTGCAGAAATGGAATAGAGAGATTAGAATCTGTGTGGATTTTAGAAACCTCAATCAGTCAAGCCTTAAAGATAACTTTTCTTTGCCTATGATGGATCATATTCTTCAGACTGTAGCTACCTCGAAGATGTTGCCATTGCTTGACAACTTTTCAGGTTATAACCAGATCAACGTCACAAAGGAAGATCAACATAAGATGACTTTTACCACACCGTGGGGCATGTTTGCCTATAGAAGAATGACTTTTGGACTGATTAATGTCAGAGCCACATTTTAGAGGGCTATGAATTCTACTTTTGGAAACTTGTTAAATAAAACCATTACTATTTATTTAGATGACATGAAAATGTTCTCTAGGAGGCCTAAGAAGTATCTAAGAGACTTGAAGGAGGTTTTACAAAGGTGTAGGGATCATGGTGTTTCTTTAAATCTGAAGAAGTCAATCTTCTGTGTGACAAAAGGAAAGTTGTTGGATCATTTAGTTTCAAAGGAAGGTATTCAAATCAATCCAAAAAGAGTAAAAGCAATCCAACAATTGTATCTTCTTGTCAATCAGAAGGGGATCAAGTCTTTCTTTGGTCAAGTTAATTTCTTGAGGAAGTTTGTTCTTGATTTTGCTGAGACATCAAAGCCGATGGTGGATCTATTAAGTGAAAAGAAGAATTTCAAGTGGGATGAACCAGATGTCAAATCTTTTGGGAAGATAAAAGAAGCTATAGCCAATGCTCCAACATTAATACACCTAGATTTTAAAAAGGATTTTATCATCTATTGCTATGCATCAGAACACACGATGTCTAGAGTGTTGTTACAGAAGAATGAAAAAGATGAAGAGGTTCCTATTTCCTTCATGAGAATACCGCTTAAGAAACATGAGCTGTACTATTCCCAAACTGAAAAATAGGCATTCGCAGTGGTGAAGGCAGTCAAGCAATTTCAGTATTACATCCTTCATTCACATTCTGTAGTTTTTGTTTTGAACTCGGCCGTTAAAAGTATTCTTACTTAGCAAGAAGTAGCCATTAATAATAGAGCTACTTGGGTAGTGAAGGTGCATGAGTTTGATTTGGAGATCAAACCCACAAAGATAGTAAGAGGACAAGGTCTCTGTAAACTGATGGCCAAAAATAGAGAAGATCAAGGTTTGCCCAATTATCAGTTCATCGAAACAAATGATTCATGGTTCTCAGACGTAGCATTATTTTTGACTTATAGAGAACCCCCAAGTAACCTATCAACTAAGGAAAAGAGGAATTTACGGCTAAAAGCAACAAAATATGTCATTGTAGACAATGTTTTATATAAAAAAAGGATTGGACGGGATGTTCTTGCGGTGTGTTGATAAAGACTAGCAATAGAAGTTATTGCAAGCATTTCACAGTGAAGCCTGTGGAGGACACTACTCATCATCTGTGATGGCTTTTAAGATCTTAAGAAACTACTAGTACTGGTCCAACATGTTTAGAGACGCATATAAGTGGGTGGAAAATTGTGAAAAATGTAAACTCTTCCCAGGCAAGCCCCAGTTAGTTGCTTTACCTTTAAGGCACATAATCATTAAAGAACCATTTCAACAATGGGGACTTAATTTTATTGGCCTGATTAATCCAACTTCAAGTGGCAGGCACACTCATATCCTTACAGCCATAGATTACTTTACCAAGTGGGTAGAGGCTATACCTGTTAAAGTGACCACTTCCGAGGTATCCTGTAGATTCCTAAAAGAGAACATTGTGATTAGGTTTGGAGTTCCACTCAAAATAGTGGCTGAAAATGCTCATAATTTTTTATCTCGAGAAATTCAAATTTTTTGCTATGACCATGGAATAAGCTTGTCTCACTCTTTGGATTATTTCCCTTGGGGAAATAGCCAAGCAAAATCTACAAATAAGAACATGATTAATATCATGAAAAAGCTTGTAGAGGAGAGAGGGAAAGATTGGCATAAGCGGTTATATGAAGCATTTTCGGCAGACAGAACCTCTCCAAAAAGAGCTATAGGAATGTCACCCTTTGAACTAGTTTACAAAGTTGAAGCTCAATTATCCCTTCCGCTAGAATTGGATACCGCTAAATTATAGAGGTGTATTGAGAATGAGGTTTTCAAGGATTCGTTGGAAAAGAGAATCATGTATCTATCAAAAATTGAGGAAGAAAGAGAAGAGCTAGTGGATCACATAACCAATCATCAGTTAAAGGTGAAAGAAATATTTGATCATCGTGCCAGACCAAAAAAATTTATGGAAGGAGATAAGGTCTTTCTCTGGGATAAGCATCAAGAACCACATGGGGCGCATGGAAAGTTCGAGTCTCTCTAGAAGGGGCCATTTGAGATCTCTCAAGCTTTGGGTCCAAATGCCTTTAAACTGAAGTATGTTGATGGAGATGAACTACCCCTGTCCTATAATGGGTAGGATCTCAAGCTTTACCAGTTGTAAGTTTCTATTTTCTTTCTTGTATATAAGTTTTGGGTTGCGTCTATAGGAGTAGAAAATTTTGTTGTGATGAGTCAACTTGGTCTAATGAGTTAAAAATTGTCTTGCAAAACTAGAGCTTCTAGGTTCATTTCTCGGTTCTGAAGAGTCTCAGTCCCCAGTCAGAGCCAGTTGTTACCCTCGATTTTTCTTAACTCTCAGTTTTAGTCTTGGTCAATAAAAATCCTAAGTTGAACTTGAACTTGAACTTTGTCAAGTTCAAGTTCAAGTTCATTAACCGTTATGAGTTATGCAACGTCATTGTTTGTCCATTCCTTTAGTAAGTCTGTCAGTCTTTTGAAGTCGAACCTGAACCTAAACCCAGTCCTGAACTTTAAATTTTGTTCAAGTTCAAGTTCAAGTTTGAAGTACAATGTCCAACACATGGAATATTTGGTGGGATTGTTCTTTCATTCCATAGAAAGTTTCCTTTTCAAGAACTCCAGGTGTCAAATCAATTTTGGGAAGTTGCTGTACAAGGTTATCAAATTCGAAGCAAAAGTTCGTGCATTGGAGGTGACAATTGTCGGGGTGACATAGGGGTGTCATTATTGAAAAATAAGGTAATCAAAGAATGTCTTGGGGAATTGAGAATTTCGTGCCGATTTAACTTGAAAATTAATGAGTGACTTCAGATGTCATATCAATCATTCCTTCATTAATACATTTATTAAAGCCATCCTATGAAGATTTTCTAAAAAATCCTATCAGCCATGTTAATAAATGAAGCACAGTTGAGTTTATTTGTTGTTTTTGCTTAAGGAGAAAGGAGGAGCAATGAAGTTTGCAGTAAGATAATCTTAGAAAAATCAGTGCGTAGATAATCAATGAGTCATTCTTCCTTGCAGCTCTCAGTTTGTTGAAGCAGCTTGTTAGTATTTTGTGAATTTTTTCTGAATTCATGGGTTAAGATGCCTCTTTTCCATCCTAATCTCCCAAAAGATGAAAGTAGGACCCATTTGCTAATCTCTCTTCTAGATATTTGTGATACCTCCTTGGTTAATATGAATTTAGGAGAGTTACACAATAGGGTTTGCAATGATTTCGAAGGTTCCTTTTCAAAGAAGTTAGTAGGAAGTGGGTTAATGGAGGCCCCTACCTTTCCCCAGCCCTAGTTTTCCCAGAGGTTATATTAGAATGTGCCAATAGGTATGATGGCAAGAATAGATGCATCAAATATTCTTCAGGAGAAATTCTGGTTAAGATAAGTAGAGAAACATTAATGGCAGCCTTTCGGATCCTAGATAAAGAACCCTATGAGCCTTGGACCTATGCAGAGGTGTCTCATGTGTATGAAGAGGAAAAAAAGAGGTATAGCTCCTCAATAGCTCAGACATGGTTAGCGAAACCAGAGAAGGGAGGGTCAAGACTGCCTAAACCTCTAACTATTGAGCATTTTTGTAAAGATATCACCGACATTGTGTTCCTTTTGAATAGAGTGAAAGGAAATACTCACACATTTCATTGGGAGGATTGGATGTACTGTTTCATCCAAAAAATTCTAGAAGGAGATAAGTTTATAGACTGGGCTGACCTGATTGCGGAAAAACTTCACTGGGAGCTCCTGAATGTAACTAATCTGACTCCCTTTTACATGTCCTCTTATCTTATCTATGTCCTCGCTTGCTGTAGAAATTGGGAGGGACTTCCCCATGAACCGTGGACCAATAATATGAAAATTTATGATTATTTTACATGTCTGCAAAATGAAAAGTTCTCTAGTGAATTCAAAATAGTGAATGATAGGTTCTCAACAAAGTTAATTTTTGAATTGTGCGGAAGAGAAAATTGTAGACTCTTTGGAGAAGCCAAGCAAGTGGTAAATGTATATGGTTTCCATTTCATACAATTTCCCAGATATATTTACCTAAGAGTTGGGGCTTTTGATGGGGAGCCACTAAGGTTGCCCAGATTTTGCTTAGACGATGTGATCTTAATGGAGATTTGCAGGAAGCTCATCATTGTGGAGAAACAATCTGGTAGCTCAAAGAAATCCTCAGGAGTTTTATTTCCTATTGAGCTAGGATACTATAGATGTAAAAACTTTCAAGATGCCTTGGCAATGGAAAGTGAGTTGTTATTTATGAGGCTGAAGCCTTATACCACCAGGGCCAATTTTGATTATAGAGGTTTTTCCAAATCGAACCTTAATGTCCCTGTCACCTTCATGCACATGCCTAAACTAGAAGACTTCTGGGCCAGTTGTTTAGATGAGTTTGAAGTCAAGAGAAGACTGTGGTCAAGATTAACACTAAGAAAAATAATCACTTATGGATTGGATCTTGATATAAGTGGGGTCGAAGAAGATGAGGTTGAGGTACTTGATTCCAAGTTTTCAGAGAAAGTAGAGGCTCTGCCAATTCTAAAATTGGATTAGACAAAGCTAGAAGAGGATAACATGCAAGTAAGAATGACTAGGTTATTAAAAGAATAGAAGCTTGGCTGTTAGAAAAGAAGATACCTAAGACTACCTCATGGTCTTTTAAAAAGTAGGCGAAACTGAGGAAGAAAATCTCGGGAAGAAAGACTTCTATTTTAACTAACATTGTTGTTCATACATCTCTTGTAGGTACTCTTCAACCTGAAGTTGAACCAGCTAGTCCTGAGGTTCAAGTTCAACTTCAACTTCAAGCTGAACCTATTGTGCGAGTCACTTGGTCATCCTCCAAGATAAAGAACAAGGCTAAGAAGATAGAGGTAATTCCCAGTGTTGTTGTGGATTTGGATCCTTCTAAAGCTAAACTAGAAGAAGACCTTATTGTTGATCCCGATTTGGCCAACATGTCAGATAGTCAATAAGTGTCTGATGTCATTGATAATTCTTCAAAATATTCCTTAGCCCTCCTAAGAAATTATGATACTCAAAAAGATATCTACTTCGGCCCCGCAGTGACTGGAAAACTCTGTTGCCAAAAGGAGAAGTATTGTTCCCCTGTCTGTGCCAATCGAGGATGTAGTGAGTAAATATCTTGGCAAAACACCAAATACTAAGAAACCAAAGACTGAGTCTAGGATAGAATTTGATGAAAGCACCGGTCGTTGGATGATAGAGATAGCGAAACCAGTGATTGATACAGGGGATGGTGAAGTCTCTACCCAGGATTTCCAGGCATCCAAAGTTGACCTAGGGAGAGATAGCAGAGCCACTGATATGAAATTCTTTGAGGTTTCAAACAAGAAAATTGCAAGTAGAGTCTAGAAGGACGTGAAAGATAAATAGGAATGAAGGAAGCTATGAAGACCATGGCCTAGTATATTCATGTTATCCAACACCTAGAACCTTTCCCTTTGAGTGAAATGCCAGCCTCTATAGACATAAAATCTCCAGATAATCAGAAATTTTTGGATTAGATACAACGAAATAAAGTTATCACCAAATCATTTGAAGAATGGATTGAGCATGTGAGGTCTGAGACTACTAAGTAATTAACCTGTCAAAATCAATCTTAGATCGAGGGTATTAACCTGATAAAGAAGGTCGAGGAAAACATTGAAGAATGGGAAACAAAAAGAACTACCTAGATAAAAGAACTCCAGTGGATGGAAGAAGTTCAAGAATATAGTCTATAGAAATTCCTCTCAGAAATACTAGTCCTAGGGCTAGATGACAAGACTCTGTACATCTTGAAGGAGTGCATTGATTAGAGGAATGAGGTTGTGGCTAAGGGAATTTCCAAAATAAAAGACCTCTTAAAAGGGCTAGGGATAATCAAAAATATTATTTTAAGCGACATGGTCTGGGTGGATAAGCAGTGTTTTGAAGCCCAAGAAGAATCATATAGACCAGTCAATCAGGTGATTAAGGGTGTTAAAGACCAATTTGATGAACTAAAAGGAATAAAAGAACCAGCTGTACAAGCTTGTTCAAAAGTGGCACAAATTGAGTCAATGATTTTACTCCAGCAGCAACACTTGCAAATGCACAACGAGTAAGTGGCTCAAGTCAAGATAGAGAAGGAAGTGTGGAAGCAGCGGATCAATTACCTTGGCCTGCCACACCAGCAAGTGATTTCAGTGATCATTACGGCGTTTGAAGATTGGAAGGTGGCTCAACTGATAACAACCTTGACACCCTAGTTTATTGGGACACCTGACTATATTTTGATGGCACTATGTGCTCGTTTTCATTTATTTTGCTTTTTTGCTTGAAATAGTTATTTAGTTTAAAGAAATTACTTCTAGTAAAAGGCAGTTTTATCTAGTTAGTTGCAAAAGCCCTGTGTGGCTATAAATTTGAAAACATTTAACTTATTAAGGGTCTGACTCTCTGCGTTTGGAGAAACTATTTTCTAAAGACTATGCTTTAAGCTTTTTGAATACTGATATAACAGAATATATGAAATATCCTATGGTATTGCATATGTGTTTGAGCTTTTGAATCGATAAATATTGTTGTTTATCCTATATAATTTATTTTTTTATGGAAGTGAGTTATATTAAATAAAGCTCAACTGTGATATGAGTTGATTTTGTGCTTAGAGTAACAGAGAGAATTATTACGGAAGTTTTAGATTTAAAGATTTTAAAGTTTGAAGCAGTGTTAGAAGTAGATGTTGTTCTTTGAAAATCTGCACATTCTTTTTGTGTTGATGAACTGGATGTTTACCTTATGTGTTTTCTGGTTAAAAGCACCCATGATATTGCATTTCATTTTTTAATAAGATTGTATTGAAAATCTGTTGGGAAGGTAGCTGCACTTTAAAATTTGCATAGAGTTTTCTTTCAAAGGAACTCAGTTATTAGTGTTGAGGTTTTCTTTTTTTTTCATACTTTGTGGGAGTTTGAAAATTGATTTAAAGAAAGGGGAAAACTGTATGCTAACATATACGAAGAGGGCAATGTTGTGGTGGATTCTCTTGCTATGGATGACTATATTCTCAAGGGGGTAAGGTGTTGGAGAAAACCTTTTTCAATTCCAGCTAATTTACAAACTCTTTTGAATGGAGAGTGTTCAAAATCTAAAGGAGATGACATATAACACCATACTTGGGAAGTGGTGTCTCCTCCTTGGTACTTTAGGGATTTGGGTTCAATGTTATCCTTACCCTTTAAGTCCCATGTGAAAGTCGAGAATGAGATCAATTTTTTTTAATTTGAACATGAAATGGATGACATGGAAGGATGGTTTTGCCTTTGGGAAATGCATTCTCCAAGAGGGCATTTTTTATTACTCTTGGTGTAGTTATTTTCCTAGACGTCTCCCACGTAATCATATTGATTACATTATCCCCCATGAGTACCACATTATAATGACATGGCATTACAAGATTATTATGACCAAAATGAGTCGTATTTATCATTACTCCTTGTATAATGATGGGTAAGCTACTTACACCATAGTGAAAAGATCACCACTTGTGAGATGCTACAAATCATGTGGGTATATTTTGTTGGGAGGGGGGTGGGTGTAATATTTCACCCAATTGGACAGATAGGCACCCTTCTTGCCTTCAAATTATTTAGTGGTAATGGAAACTTTCTTCTTCCATATCAAGAGCTATCGTTCTCATTTTAGTGTTGATTTCCCTGAGATTTTTGTCATTGTTATGGGGGGTGACCACAATCACATCGAGCTAGGGGAATCAAAGAAGGTTAGGAATGACCCCATAGTTTGACACATCTATAAGGAGAGTGAGGTTACTAATTATTTTGAATACATTAATGGGTTTGATGAGGGACTCTCTATACAGTTTGTTAACTCATGGGATAAAAAAAGTGTTTCTGTGGGGGTATTTCTTTTGAAATCAACAAATAGGTCATCACTTAAGAAATTGGGTCTTCTACTTAGGGTACAAAATAAAAAAATACTAGTTGTGTCATTGATAATGACAGTCTTAACAAGTTCTTTAAGGGGACTGAGGCTTTGGTAAAGAAGAGGGGTGGATATCACAGAAAGAAGCTTCCCTCCCCTTGGAATGAGGTCTGTTACTAGATTATGAGGTACTTTACTTTGGAAGGACATTTTAAAGTTTACCATTATTACCATATGTTGATTCTTAATCACTTCAAGAGTCGTAAAACTATCTCTTATCCATTTTTCTTGTTGAATTCTCTTGAAAATTATGATTTTGAGATCAGGGATAACATTCGTCAACGTAAAAAAATAACTTACCTACACCAAGGCCTCATCTTTAGGCTCTACAAATTTCACTCTTCCCTATGCCCTCCTAAGCCTATCATTATTTATGATTCCCCTCTCTCACACTTGCCCCACCTACTAACATTGTTGACATGCTTGGCCAGACCAAGAAAAAAGACATTAAGAACCCAGGGGCTAGTAGGATGAGTAACCCAAAAATTTAGAATTTTCATACTATTACCCCTAACAATGCGCCTAAGAATAAAGATTCTCCACTCTTAGTTTCTAAGAGGAAATTAAAAAACCCTCCCTCTACCAAAAAAGCTAAATTCTGTGTACATGAGGTTAGCACTAATGCTGAAAAGGAAGTGGAAGAAGAGCATAGTACCCCCACAAATCTAATAGACTAGAAATTAGGTCTATGAAAAAAGTAAAAATGATGTTTGTGGATTATGATTCTCAAGAGGAAATAAAACATTGGAACTAGGTTGTTGTTGAGGGAAATGAGGAAACCAATAACAAAGAGTATGATGTCATGGGGGATGATGACAATGGAAACTCAAATAATTCCACCTCTGAAAAATCAACCCATAGTGACAATTCGAAGGAGGAACCTCTTGTGTTGGGCACTTACTTATTGCCTCCTACGGGAAACCCATCCTGTTTAATGTGGCTTCAGTCACTGATTAAAATGCCTATAGAGTGAGGTGAATACTCTCAAGAATAGGATGAGAAAAGATAAAATGAAGTTGGTCAGTGTTTCCAAATTTAGTCTTCGAGTTATGTGTTAATAGGCCCAAAAGGAGGCAAGCATAACTGAGAGGGGAGGGGGGCGGGGGGGTTGATTCAGTTGTGTATACCTAATTACTTTAATTTTGTTATCTCTATTGAGCATTAAAGGTTGTCATTAGTATCAAAGGTTATCTACAATATCAATCAGTTACTTAAATTGAGCTAGTCGATAACTAGAAGCAAAACAAACCAGTCGGTTAAAGCCTATACACCAAGCATCAGACAGTTTACCGAGCACTAGCAGACATCGACATCGAGCGATAGTAAACACTGAGCACCAGTATACATTGAGAAGTTTATACAGTGTTTACCGATGATCACAGGAAATGGCATAGTACTCAGGAATGGCACATTCTTCTATGCAAATGGTTACAACAAATCAAATTTTTTTTTACATAGATTGAGGAATATTTATTGTCAAGATACTCATTAAATGCAATGTATATCTTATGTAATAGTTTGATCTAGGTCATTTTTCTACACCGTAGATCTTAGGGTTTTGTCTAAGATGTGTAACCTAATTTTGTTAAAGTGACATAATGTAGTATGCTATATAAATGTTTGTTTGCATCATTTGTGATGTGAACTAATGTATGATTTATGGATGGAGCACTTGAAGAACTTGCCTAAATTCAAGTTTATCATTTGATAGAGTAGATCAGTATTCACAAGTTTATCAGATTAAGCAGAATTAGAGCAGGCTAACCAAGTAGTTCAAAGCAGAGATACATCACAACAAAGGTGATATTTTGTTAGTACTTTATAGATCTGTATCAAACAATCAAGTTGTCATTAGCAGATAATTGTCTATTGCTTTCTAACAATTGTAATAGATTTTTTTGCTAAATCTCTTAACAGAGTAGACTTGACAGTCTTATGTAAATCTCTTAACCGAGTGCACACTTCATTAGTGTTGTTAAAATCCTATAACTAGGTAGATCTAGCTGATCTAATATGTTACTCCTAATAGGGTAAGATCACCAGAAGTGATCAAAACTTGTAGCCCTAACAAAGAAACCTTTTCTATCTGCAGTAGTGAAGAATTTGTGGGTGTTATCCCCACCATAGTTTTACCTTCTAACAAGGGTTTATGCGTTACCAAAATACTTGTGTTATGTGACTATTATATTGTTGATTTCATGTTATTTACTTTCATAAGTTGAATGGATGAATGATACATATATTAGATGCAAGGTATTTTGGAAGGTTATCATTGTTTGTTGTTATAGATCTGAAAGGTTAATGAGTTAAAGTTTTTGTGGGCATTGATTCACCCCTCCCCTCTTAGTACCTATCTCTCCTAATTCCAACAATTGGTATCAGAGCACAGTTCTCTTATTTGACAATTTAACCGCTGAAGGGTAAAGATCTAAGTCATGGAGAGGTATAAGCTAGAAAAGACTATTGAGAATCAGAAGATTCATATGCAGATGTTTATTGAACAGTACAAGCAAGCCAAGGAAGGATTGAAGAAATTACTGGTTGAATGGAAGAACCTGGCTATTCTAAAAAATGAGATCAGTTATCATGAAGAAGCAATTGATGATATATTTGATCATGTTGGATCTAGTTCTGGAAGCATTTCTGATGGATCTAAAAGAATAATATCTGATTTGTCTAAAAATAATCAACATTTAACTAAACAAGTGAAAGCACTGCAAATTGGTCAAGAATCTCAGATGGTGAGAATGGTAGAGATAATGAACAATGCTAGACAAGCCGAGCAAGAAAGAAATCTGGCTATTGATGACCAAAGACAAATGACTGAACAACTTCAAGCAAAAGAAAGTGAAATACAAAGACTCACCGATTGCCATTTTCAAGTATCTAATCAAATGATGACTGTGAATCAAGAGGTCAAATGAGTAAATGGAGAATTGTCAAGGAATCTTGAAGAAGTTGCAAGACTCAGAGAGGAAAATGAGAAACTAAGAAATGAAGTAAAAACTTAGCATAAACACAATGAAATGAAGAAATTGGCTGAGGACAGTTCTAAGAAGATTGATGAATTTCGGTTTAATCAAAGAAGATTTGGGAGTAAGGATGGTCTAGGCTATACCAGCGAAGGAGAATCATCACATCAAGCTAAACAAGTCAACAATAATCAAAGTCAAAGACCTAAAGCGTTGACATGTTATCACTATGGCAAACTAGGACATACATCTAATGTATGTAGAAGCAAAGCACAAGGTAAACCTCTTGTCACTCCTAAATTCAATGGATATTGTTATTATTATGGTAAGTTTGGACACCAAGCTTATGAGTGTAGAGCTAAATAGAATGATATTGCTAACAATACTACTGTGGAGAAAATATGCTATACTTGTAATAAACATGGACACATTGCATGAGAGTGTAAGGCTAAGATGAAACAAGTATGGACTCCTAAGCAGAAAACACAATGCAAGCCATATCAACCGAAGAAACAAGGTAACTCTTATGTTTGGGATTATAACACATGGGCTAATTGTGTTGCATGTGGTAGATATGGGCACATTGCAGTGAATTGTAATAGGAAAAGATGGGCTGGACAATCGAGAAGCTAGACAAGCACTGTAATGGCATGTATGCATTGTCATAAAGTAAGCAAAGACTACAGAGACTGAGCACCAGAAGAAAATCATGTATTTGAGAGTGGAAACACTATTGCAGATACCATGAAGATAAGGAACACTATGTGGAGAAAGGAATCTAATGAGTATGCTGAATCAAGTAACGTTGTTGGTGAAACCTCGTCCACTGGATTGGGTGACATCGGTACCTCCACTTAAGTTGATATAGGTATGTACGGGACTGAAATTTCAAAATGATCACATTTTACATACAGTTCCTTATACATGATGAGCACATACCAAATCTGCATGTATGAAGATGCACTATGGTTTACATGTTTTAAGCTAACAAAGTTATACAGTCAGTAAAAGTTAGACCGAGCGTTGGTTACCCATCGGTAATCACTATTCAAGGTTAACCAAATATCAGTATGAACCGAGCAAGGAAATCCTGTGTTAACCGAGCGGATAAAAGTTTTCAGTCATCACCGAGCTGACAACTGTTATGAACTAAAAAGTAGGTCAAGCATTTAATGCATGAAAGTTTGAGTGGGAATATTGAAAAGTCTATAAGTACACAAGAAACAAAGTTCATTTTCACATTGCGATCTCGAAGAGTGAAGATTTCATAGAAAAGAGTTCGAGCTAAAAGGATTCAAGGCTACTGTAGATCAAACCGACATCACTCTTCGATGATTCTGAGTAAGTACATTTGCTACCAAACACTTTATTTACCTGCTGCTTGTCGAAAACCTAAATCAATTTATGGCATCTACATCATCTGCAAGCAAATCACACAGTGTTGAGGAAGAAGTAAATCTGATTGTTAGAGCAAATTTTGATGAACCTAAGTACAAACAACACCCCAAGATTGCATCACAAATAGATTCAATGGGCACTTTTTCAAGCATCCCAGATAGGGTTTTATTAATAGAAGATGTATGGTCATACATTCATTGCAAGATTGGAGAAGTGGGAGATTTTGAGACTATTGTGGCATATCAACAATTGTGTGGCACCGATGGAAAATTGAAAATAGGATATGAACAGATTGAGAAATTAGGGTTATCGTGTGCTATATACTTTTCGTAATCTTGCAAAATGGACTGGATAAGGATTGTATTGAGTCGATATCATCATGGGAAATTCTGGTTAGATAAACCAATAGAGGTCACAAAGAAAATGATCAGTCGGGTTACTGGCTATCCTACAACTAACAAGGCAAAGGCTTTCCGAAGCTCTGCCCGACCCGATGTTGAGAAGAACACTAGAGCTACATGGGATGATCGAGCATTGAAGATTTACTCAATTAAAGACCCAGCAGTAAAATTTGCGTCACATGTGATCGGGTACAAAATATTTCAATCGAGCAGACTAAACAGCGTACCCTATAGCGCAGTAGACATGGCATACAAAATTGTGAAGAAAGATCACCAGATTGATCTTGCAGAGATACTGTTGAACCAATTATAGGAAAACATGAAGACTATAAGGTCAAAGAAGTCAAACACATGTAAGTTTGGTTCACTCCTTGTTTGTATATTTTTCTATCTACATAAGTATCCCCCTGGCTACGATAAAGTAAATTGGACAACAGATAAACTGATAACTGTATAGATTACCGAGAAGATGAACAAGTTAGGAGATGATTTGAATAAACATTTTAATGAGTACTTTAAAGAATTTCAGACCAAGATGAATCAACGAAGTAGAATTCCACATGAATTAGTTGAGAAATTTAAGATGGATATATGTTTTCTAGTAAACACAGATCATTCCATGATAAGAGCAGTTGAACCTAGAACAAAATGGCTAGCACCTATGGGCTATGAAATGAACTATGATTTTGCATTGAAATCTATTGAAGCACTGCTTGCACTACCAAAAGACCCCAAGGCCACTAGGTTTGGAACCTATGAAGAAGCTAAGTAAAGAATTTCGACAGGATTGACCATTAATAAAATATGTAGGAAGACAAAGAAGATGAAGAAAGACTTAACAACTAAATTTGGAGATGTCTCTGACTCATCTGAAGAGACACCGGTTGAACAGGCAACCAAAGGGAAATTAATGTTGGATGACAAGGTGTATGACAGCGAGGAAACCGAATCTGATGAAGAACAAGAAGCTACACTAGTTCCTCCTCCTAAAGCTCCAAAGAAGAGATAGTTACCAATGCAAATAGGTGCATGGACAAGATCATCAACTGCAGCTTCACCACCTGAGAAGAAGGAAGCAGAGAAGGTAATAAAATGAAAAGAAGCTACACCGATAAAGACATATGCAAAGAAAGGATCCAAGGTTGAAGCTGAGGCACTGAAGAAAAGGAGAAGACTGATAAGAGGTAAAGAAGACCTTGAGGATACTGAAAATGAAGATGACATCAGTCAATTCAAAGTGGTCAGCAACAAGGTAAGGTCAATAGATGAAATCATTAAAGATATAATTGAGAATGATGACCTTGCTAATCCAGAACTTAGCATATTTGACAAAATGTCAAATGAGGATCAAACAAAGATTGAGGAGGCAGTCATCCAAATGATGATAAAGTTTAAAAGAGTTCCATTAGAATTTTCACTAACATTACCAAAGGAGTTGGATGATAGAATAAATTAAAAATGGGCTTATGCAATAGACATCGAGAAGAGAAAGAGAGAAAGATCTCTAGTTCGGGCAGCCCCACATCTAAGCCTAGCAGAAATTGATGAACTTGTGGTTAATCATCAAGCAAGATTTTTTGTAAAGAACCAAGCCATGATGATACTGGATGAGAATGTGATGGATGTAGAGGAGACTGGCGATTCCCTATGGAGATCAATTTTTAAAGCCAAAGAACAAGCTGAAAAAAATGCATACTTAAATCTGTCTAAAAAGAGACAAAATTCCAAAGGAAAAGGTATCTACATTGATGATACTATAGTAGAGAAGTCAAAGGACTCTGGTATATCAATTACAAAGGTAATTGATACCACTGAAGAAAAGGAAGACATAAATATTTCACAGGATACACCAGATCCAGTAGAGATCCAAATGAAGAAGAAAACCAATGATGATGTACTCATTGAGGACATCACAAATGGTGATCCTGACGACAAGGATGATGAGGATGTAAATATTGCACCAGCAAACACTCAAGATGAAGCTCAAGTCATTGAATGTCAATTTACATCATTACCGGGCGAGCTTCCTATACTTGCAGAAGCAGTAGATATTATTTCACAGGAACAACCCGATGGCTCAGACCCCGAGTGACATAAAGACACCATAGGGGAACAAGACACTGAAATACCTGCAGAGACACATAAGTCTGAAGGAACATAGGAAACTACTACAAAGACAAAGGCACAAGATGAGCCTAAGGCAACCAAGGTGACCCCACCTGACACCACATCCGAGGTTACCGATACTAAGGTTACCGAGGAACAGAGGAAGGAAGAGAGTGTGTCAACTAGGAAGGATACTCCAAAGGTAGAAGACAAAGTTATTGTCACCATTGTGAAGAAGTCACCCCTTGCACCAAAGAAGAAGAAGAAAAAGAAAGCAAAAGGGTCAGTCACTCTAGATGAAGTTATAATAATACCCGAGTGTGACCCGAGGACCCTTAGCCCTGAGGAATTAAGCAAATATGGGGAACTATGTACAAGAAAGGCAACGCAAGAAAAGTTGAAGCAAGAAACCAAAAACAAAGAAACATTAACAGATGTTAGGAATATCTTACAATAGGTAGTACCTAAAATGAGCATTGATGAAGATACTCCTATTATAGATCAACTTGCTATACTTACCGAGAAGATAAATGCCCTAGACATTGATGCTAAAAAATGAATTAAAGAAAGGGTAGAATCCAAGATTCAGGACAAACTGGAAAAAAGAATCAGCCAATAAGTGGCAATAAACAAGGTCAAATTATCTGAGGTAATAACCGAAATAAAATCTATAAACCAGTTAATTTGTCAATTCTTACTGAAGCTATGCACTGTGGAAACCTTCACTGTTGAGATCAGTGAAAAGATCAAAGGTTTGGAAGATGAAATCAAGACCAATGCAAATGCAGCTATCACCAAGCCACAAGATTTTTCAAAGCACATTCACTGAGTTCAGGAACTCCGGTGGTTGATAGCAAATATCAAGAAATAAGAAGAGCATATCACATATCAGGTCATAGAGTTACAGACAGAACTCCTTCCATACTTGAAGATTTTTTAAAAATACATTATCAAAGCGGAACAACTTGTTGCAACACCAAAGATTTTTGTGTTGGAGAACATCTTTGACATGCATGCACAAGTTGGTCTTGAGCACATTGCTCTCACCAACTTGAAAGAGGAATGGGAAAACCTCTTCGAATCTGTGAAGAAAACCCATCAGAACTTTTTTGACAAGATGTGAGTATACAGTTTAATTTTTGTATTTGGCATTACTATCAAAAAGGGGGACATCAATGTATATGTCATTATGCCAAATATGTACATAGATGCTACGTATACTACATATTATCGAGAGCATGCATCGAGGGGGAGTAAATAGAAATTTTGATAAGTATATATGTATATGGTGGAGATATAAGTTATATATAGAAAAATTTGTCTATATACATTCAAGTTTTGATACTAATGCCAAAGGGGGAGATTGTTATCTCTATTGAGCATTAAAGGTTATCTACAATAACAGTCAGTTACTTAAATTGAGCTAGTCGGTAACTAGAAGCAAAACATACCAGTCGGTTAAAGCCTATACACCAAGCATCAGATAGTTTACCAAGCACCAACAAACACCAACACTGAGTGATAGTAAACACCGAGCACCAGTATACACCGAGCAGTTTATACAGTGTTTACCGATGATCACGGGAAATGTCATAGTAATCAGGAATGGCACATTCTTCTATGCAAACGGTTACAACAAATCAAAAAATGTTTTACATAGATTGAGGAATATTTATTGTCAAGATACTCATTAAATGCAATGTATATCTTATGTAATTGTTCGATCTAGGTCATTTTTCTACACCGTAAATCTTAGGGTTTTGTCTAAGATGTGTAACCTGATTTTGTTAAAGCAGCATAATGTAGTATGCTATATAAATGTTTGTTTGCATCATTTGTGATGTGAACTGATGTATGATTTACGAAGCACTTGAAGCACTTGCCTAACTTCAAGTCTATCATTTGACAAAGAAGATCAATATTCAGAAGTTTATCAGATTAAGTAGAATCAGAGCAGGCTAACTGAGAAGTTCAGAGCAGAGATACATCACAACAAAGGTGATATTTTTTTAGTACTTTATAGATCTGTATCAAACAATCAAGTTGTCATTAGCAGATAATTGCCTATTGCTTTCTAACAATTGCAATAGAGTTTTTGGCTAAATCTCTTAACAGAGTAGACTTGATAGTCTTATGTAAATCTCTTAACCGAGTGCACACTTCATTAGTGTTGTTAAAATCCTATAACTAGGTAGATCTAACTGATCTAATATGTTACTCGTAACAGGGTAAGATCACCAGAAGTGATCAAAACTTGTAGCCCTAACAGGCAAACCTTTTCTATCTGTAGTAGTGAAGAATTTGTGGGCGTCATCCCCACCGTAGTTTTTACCTTCTAACAAGGGTTTCTGCATTACCAAAATACTTGTGTTATGTGACTGTTATATTGTTGATTTCATGTTATTTACTTTCATGAGTTGAATGGATGAATGATACATATATTAGATGCAAGGTATTTTGGAAGGTTTTCACTGTTTGTTGTTATAGATATGAAAGGTTAATGAGTTAAAGTTTTTGTGGGCACTAATTCACCCCTCCCCTCTCAGTACCTATCTCTCCTAATTCCAACAAATTTCACTTTAGCCACATAGATTTGAATGAAAAACAATAATGAAATATCCATAACACAAAGAATAGAACACAAAGAATTTTTTTTGAGGAAACCTGGTTAAGGGAAAACCTTTGTGGGAGTCAAACCCACTAGATGAGTGTACTCTATTAAAAGTACTACCTGGTTAAGAGAAAAATAGAGAACAAAGGATGAACTTGTAACCATAGGCTTATAACCTAATCTACAAGTTCACTTCCTAGAGCTCACTTGTCACAATACAATCTCAAATTTGGTCCTCAGTCAGGTTCACCGATCTTATCTTCAATTACAATGGGGTGGACATACAGTCCTTTACAACCGAACTGACAAATAACATATCCCATGCCAACAAAGTTACAATGAAGTACAAACAAATATACACAGTCTTCTCTTGCATACATACATATATATATACATACATACTCTCAATTAAAAAATGATCTCTCATTTATACTGATTACAAAGAATGATCAACCAATAGGTTAGCTAAGACCTAATACAATAAAATATATAGGCATTATGCTCAATATCCAATGTGATCCAAATCAAGTTGGCTAAGACTTAGATAGGACCCAAATCTTAAACCTCAAACATGCACAAGTTCTACTAAAGCAACATCAAGAATCACAACATGTTACTTCATCAAGTCAGTTAAGACCTAAATGAAGGAATGCCAACATGCTACCAAAGCAAAAAATCCGATCATCTCAACCAATTTGAACCAATAGTACGATCATCACACGATCTGAGAACTCCAACAATCAACATGAATACCATCCAGAACCTTCACATCATCTCCAATGCAAAATCCAAACTCATCTATATCTCTGATCAATGGGAACACTAAAATACCAAACTCTGTTATAAAAAAAGATAGCTTGTTGTACTCTAAATCATGAACAACACCAGTTGTGAACACAATGATAAGGAAACATAGAATCACCATCTTTGCAACCTATGAAACATCAAATCCATGTCATATCGAACCAATTACTCATCCATTGTTCAAAGGAATAATGTGACACTAGTAACCAAAAACTCAATCATATCATACTCAAATTTTTGACCAACCTTTGTGAACCTCTGTAGATGATCTACAAACATCTAAAAATAATACCTCACTATCGCATCTCAAGATCTTCAACATAGTATCTGAACAACTGAGATGCTCCTTACCAAATGTCTTGAACACACTATTTGAGACAACAAAAAGTATGTTGACATCAATGAAAAAACATTAATGTAAGCACACCCAAATCTGAAACTCTAACATGCACAACAATCTTCCAAAAATCTCCCCCTTTGGCATTAATGGCAACATATGTAGTGAAAAATTGATCAATGCACAAAGTCAATTCTATATCCACCTGATCACCTTGAAAGTATAGTTACATTATATCCACCTGATCACTTTGAATATCCAACTTCTACAATCTCTAATCATTCTTCTATTTTTCACTCAATCTTCTCCCCCTTTAACAATAATGGAAAAGGACCAAAGATATAAAAAATACCAAACAAAGAAATAGTCATAAAACTATTCCCCTAAGGAGTAGTCCCCAAAACTCATCAATACAGAAAATAATGTTCTGATAGATTCTCTGGACTAATGCTATTTTTAGCATCATTAGCTATAATCTGGAGGGGCTATCACCCCAAGCTTTTCCTTAAGATGCTCAAAAGTATCCTTTGACAAAGGCTTTGTAAAGATATCAACAATCTATTCCTTAGAAGGCACAAATTCCAACTTCACGTCTTTTTCATTTACCTTATCCTTTAAGACATGATACTTAATATGAATATTATTTTTCTTTGAATGTAGAACAAGATTCTTTGAAATATTTATACCGCTAGAGTTATCACAATGAATAACAATAGGTTCATCAATGTTTATTCTTATGTCCTTCAACATTTTCTTCATCCAAATATCTTGATTACAGTTAATTGCAACAACAACACACTCATCTTCAACAATAGATTGAGAAATACAATTCTACTTCTTACTAATCGAAGAAACCCATTTCTTACCCAAGAAGAATGCACCTCCACTAATACTCTTTCTATCATCCATATTACATGCCCAATCAGAATCAGTGTATGCACATAGAATGAAATCATCATCTTTTTTATACCATAACCCATAGTCAATCATACCCTTCAAGTATCTAAAAATTCTTTTCACAACAACCGTATGAGATTTCTTCGGTTCAACTTGAAATCTTGCAGCAATTCCAACAACATTTGATATGTCTGGTCTAGAGTGAGTTAAATATTGCATTCCACCAATCATAGATCTATATAATGTTTGATTAATACAAGAATAATCATCTTACAACCAGTAACCATATGGGTTCTTACCGGTTTTGAATCTTCCATACCAAATTTCATCAATAATTCTCTGACATACTTAGAATGAGTAATGAAAATTCCTTTATCTAGCTATGTGACTTGAAATCCAAGAAAGAATTTAATTTCGCCAATCATAGACATCTCAAATTCTTTTTGCATTTCATCGACAAAACCTCTACTCAACTTAACATTTCCACTAAATATGATATCATCGACAAATACGTCAACAATCAAGACATTACCATCAACTATTTTAAAATATAAATTATTGTCTATCGTACCTTTGTTGGAACCAATCTTTATCAAATACTTGTCCAATCTAACATACCAGGCTCTAGGATCTTTACTTTAATTTCACTTTAGCCACTTAGATATGAATGATAAATAATAATGAAAGATCCACAACATAAAACACATAACACAAAGATTTGTTTTCGAGAAAACCCAGTCAAGGGAAAACCTCGGTGGGAATCAAACCCACTAGATGAGTTTACTCTATTAAAAGTACTACCCAGTTAAGAGAAAAATAGAAAAAAAAAGGATGCACTTTCAAACACAAGCTTACAACCTAATCTACAAGTTCAATTCCCAAAGCTCACTGCTCACAATACAATCTCAGATTTGGCCCTCAGTCGAGTTCACTGATCTACCTTCATTTATAATGGGGTGGACATACAATCCTTTACAACTGAACTGACAAATAGAATCTCCTATGCCAATATAGTTCTAATGAAGTACAAACAAATATACATAGTCTTCTCTTGCATACATACATACTCTCAATTACAAAATGATCTCTCATTTATACTGATTGCAAAGAATGATCAACCACTAGGTTGACTAAGACCTAATACAATAAAAGATATAGGCATTATGCTCAATCTCAATGCGATCCAAATCAAATTGGATAAGACTTAGATAGGACCCAAATCTTCAACCTCAAACACACACAAGCTGTGCTAAAGCGGCATCAAGAAGAGCAACACATTACTTCATCAAGTCAGCTAAGATCTAAATGAAGAAACACCAACATGCTACCAGAGCAGTAAACCCGATCATCTCAACCAATGCGAACCAACAACACAATCATCACACGATCCAAGAACACCAACACACAACATGAATAATATCCAGAACCTTCACATCATATTCAATACAAAATCCAAACTCATCTATATCTCTCATCAACAGGAACACTAAAATATTGAGCTTTGTGATAAAAAAAGATAGCTTGTTGTACATTGAATCATGAACAACACCAGTTGTGAACACAATGATAAGTAAACATGAAATAAATAGCTTCACAACCTCTAAAACATGAACCAAATACCCATTCACTATTTATAGGAATAGTATGACACCAGCAGCCATAAACTCAATCATATCATACTCAAACTATTGAGCCAACCTATGCGAACCTCTATAGATGATCTACAGACATCTTAGAACAATACCTCACCATCGCATCTCAAGATCTTTAGCATAGCATCTAAACAACTGAAATCCTCCTTACCAAATGTCCTAAACACACTATCTAGGACAACAACAAGAATGTTGACATGAACAACAAAATATTAATGTAAGCACACCTAAATCCAAAACTCTGACATGCACAACAATCTTCCAACATGCACAACTCTGACATGCACAACAATCTTCCAACATGCACAACTCAACAACCTCTATTTTGCTCATGCAACATAAGATTATGGGTGAAGATGAGAAGGAGAAAAATAACTAGAAGGATTTGTTCAAATTCCTTACTAACAACTGGTCCAATGTTTTGCATTAATCGGGTTGCAATACCAGATCCTCACATAAGGTTTAATGGGGCCCAAACTCTTGCCCTCTGCAAATATGATTTTTATTTCTACTTTCAGCTTGAGAGGCTCTTTGAACTCTTCTTGTTTATGCTACTACTTTGGTTGTACTAGTATGTTTATAGGTATTTTTTGTGTTTACCCTCCTCTCTTTGGTGACACTTGGTACGATATTGTCAACTCTCATCTGTATAGGTTGTTGATCTATGACCTATTTTTTTTATTAATAACTATATTATAGGTTGGTTTTGATGTTTATCTATTGTTAGTGTGTTGTGATTGTACATCCTCAAGCTGATGTACTTTAAGGGTCCAACACCCTAATTTTTGTTGTTGATTAACATAAAAAATAAGTTATAGATAGTGAAAAAGAGAGAAAAGTCATTCTTATATAAGTTGTCATATAAATTGAATTTGCCTCATCAATTCAACATACGTGTAGACATAATAAGTAATAGAGAGTAATGTTGAAAAGAAAAGATAGCACATTCATTGATATAAAAGTTGTCATATAAAATAGAATTAGATTGACAAATCAACATAACTTTATAGTGAAAACAAAAAAACAACCTATAGAAATTCATGTTCAAAACAAAAGAGAGCACGATAACTGATATATAAGTTGACACAGGCTCCTTTGTCTTAATGTTTTTTCAAACTAACCGAACAAAAAGATAGTATATGTCTCCCATTGTATGAAGGAAATGTATAGGAGTTGTGAGTTTCAACAAAATTATATTTGACATATTTGATTGCATATGTTCCATTTGCATCAAATTTCTTTGAACCCACTAAACAAAAATTATTGTTTGTCAATGTAATCAGATTTCCACAATCTATTACAATATAAATATATGCTTGTGGTTTTGATTGTGTCAAAGTTTTTAGCATCAACATTTTGATCTAAAACGTTGATGCTAAAAAATTTGACACAATCAAAACCAGAAGTGTTTATTTATATTATTGTTTGTGTCCACTCTAATGGAGTAATGGTGAAGGTATTAATGATTGGAAATGCTAGTACCTTTTCCTAAGTGGATGGAGTTTCTAAGTGGAGGATGAGGTAAACATTAGCAAACATGGGGTGAAAAGGATGATGGTGTGTTACTGGTTACTAAGGATGACATGATTTTTTCATATTTTTTGAAAGTTTCCTTGTTAGGTAGAGATTATCAAATTTGGAGGTCAAATTATTATAATCCTAAGTGGCATATTTGATGTATGGTACATTGGGAATAAATGTTGGGAGTGACTTGGGAAGGTCTGGTACTCAATTTTGCAACATGATAAAGGCTATATTAATTGTGGGCTAGGTGGTAAATAAGCACTTTATTACCATTTCTAGTTGCAACAGATTAGCACTAAGGTGACAGTATGGAAGTGTCAATAAGGTTTGTTTTTAGAAAATGGCAAATGTCCTATTTGGAGGCTATTTTTGAGAAAAGGCTAAAAAGGGTTATAAGTTTTGGCCATGGGCTAGTTGTCCATACAGTGCCGAGGATTTTGGGAAAGGATTTCATCTTAGCTAAGCATTGTTATTATATGGAAATAAATATTATGACAATTTTTATTACAATCTTCATCGATGTTGGAGAAGCAAAAGTAATGATGCATGCTCTGCATAGGAAGATTTTTGAGAAGGGTTTCCTGAGAAAATTAGACAATGTGTTAGAGAACATTGATGAAAAGAAGATAATCACTCTGCCAAAGGACTATTATGTGATAAATAGGTAGGAAAGGAAGTGAAGAGATTTTCTCTCCTCAGCTCGATGGATGGCTCAATAATTTAGCAGTGGCATAAATTGGCTAGATGTAATGCCTTGTTCCTAAAGAAATTGATGGACCTGTCAATGGAGGATGACTCGGGTTGGTTTTAGAATTATTTGGTTTCATAAGGTCTTGTCATTGAAGATGAGGACATTGTGGTCAAATATGATCAAATTTTTGCATCCTCTAGTGAAGAGCTACTCATGGAAGTGAACTTGGCCACTCATTTTGAGTGAGGCCTTAGATGCCCAATCAAGGTTTGTGTTGCTAAGGAAATGCATGGAAGGGTGGTTACAAGGTAACGACATGTTGGGTTTCTAGTTTCTTAGATATATGTGGGTGGTCCCACAATAGTCTGTCCCACTTTTTGGCCAACTTTGACACAAAGATCAACATTCTGAGAAAAATTTCACTTTCGAACACATGTTGCCGCAAAACTATTAAGAATTTGAAGATGATGTAAACTAGAGTCTTTTAGATTTTTCTTTCTAGTTTCTAAATATATTTTTTAAAAAAATTAAAATTCATTTTTCCTTCTCCTTTGAAAAGTGGTTTGTGTGAAAAACTGTGTTTTTAAGGAGTTATTGTCACTTAGATCAACATAACTTTTTTTTAAAATATGATAACAATGTAATTCTTTTGAGATTATATTTGTAACTTAGATATCTAAAGGATGCATTTGGTTTCATTCATTTTGGGTCAATATTTCATAGTTTATTAAGTTCTAAAGTAACAGTAACTACAATTTAGACATAAGGTCACTTGGATCGCTCTAACTTGATCTGTGTATATCAAAATTCATTTTTTCTTTTTTTTATAGAAAGGTAACACAAATAATCTTTTCCTACATATTTTTCATAATTTTTTTTGTCATTTACTATTTTTCTTAAAGTCTTGAAGAGACAGGTTGTTGAATGACCAAACAACTTATGTTTAGTTAAAGTAATATTTAAAAGTGATAATGAACTTAATATGTATTAAAATTATATTCATTAGAAAGCTTCTTCTGAATAGAATCATACTACATAGATAGGTTTTTCAAATGGACTCATTTGATCTGCCAAAACATAAAGTCGAAGTGATTTTTGTCAGCATTTTAATAGGTACGAAGGAGACTCCATTGTAGGTATGAATGAGGAGTATAGATGTTATATCAATATTTTTTTAATGTAAGAGGCTTTGAGCTAACCATTTGTAATTAATTCCTTCAAATGGAACCTCTCAAGGCTTAAATCATCATATTTTATTAAAAATGTGTTATTTCAGCAAAAATTAGCATGTTTAAAAAAGTGGGACACAATATTGTGGGACCACCCATGCAACAACATTAGCTTGGGTGTAATATCTACTACTACATATGTATAAGAGCATAGGTTATTTTGAGGATCAGTATGATGCTAAGTAGGTTGATAGAATATTTCTAGTTAGGGGCTAGATGAATTACAAATATAAGCCATAATTAGGACATTTTGAGTATAATCTTGCGCGATGATGTAAAAATTTGGATATTAATACAAGGGTGTTGCCCTAGATTCTATAGAATATTAATCTTCAAATCCATGCCTAATATGTGAATTTAAAAATATTAATTAAAATTTTTGAGTTTATAACTTCAGTTTTTGTTTGTGTGGTCTTCAATTGGTTGTCCATTTTACTTGCAAACACTTCACCAATTCCAATGTCCAAATTGGTCAAAATTCATTAAAAATATTCCCCATCCACCCATGTACATGCAAGCATGAGTGGAATATGTAACCATAGTCATTAGTGCATGCAAACAAGATGCAAAGCCCTTTGCATTTAATTCTTGTCATAATCTCACCAAATGATGATGTATGAGATTCTCAAATTCAAAAGTTGATGTTCCATCGATTTCCAAAGTCCCTTAACATGTTTTAAAATAGAATATTAATCTGAATGGTATTTTCCTATGTTGTAACTATAAATAGCTCCTAGTTATGAATGGTACCAATAAAACTAATTACTAAACAATAAAATTTATTAACTAGACCTACAAAAGAAATTATTGAAATAAACCAAACATAAACTTCAGAAAAATATTTTTTTGTTGATGCAAGAGTGCCCCTACACCCTTGTTAATCAAAAGCTTATGGTTCTTCAATGCATACACATCCTTCAAAACTAAAGCTATTAATTCATAAATAACTTGAACCATAAAATTGTTACACTCTATATAAAAACGAACATCAAGATGAAAAGAGTTCAAACAAAAGCTACCTTTATAAGCATCATAGATCAAAGCAACCTTACATAATTTTGTATTAAATACCACATGCTCACATCATTCATTTGCTTACTAATAACATGGTCCATGCCAAATTCAAAACAATTAAGAGGTGTTTAATCCTCCATCACCAAATTTGATCTTAAATCTTACCACATCCCAAAACATAATGATATCACCCAAGGAAGCCTTTCCACCATTGATGACCTCACACTTTGAAAATCAAGCCAATCACATGACATCCTCATAAACGTGCATTACAAAGATTGCAATAAACACATCACCACTGCCATCCTAGAAGATCAAGTGAGATTTATTACATCTCTTGCCCCTCTTTTCCATGTAGACTTCTCATATGATTAATTCTACCAAAAGACTTAGATATCCTCTAGATTTGGACATTTTCATCTTTTTTTATCATCACTCTCATTTGATCCACCCTTCACAACCATTCCATCTTTAATATTTTCTTGCTCTTAGGATCGAATCCCTCCAAGATTTCAATATGTCATAGTTTCGAATCTCGTGAACTCTGAAATAATAAACCGAAAAATTAATTGGAAGTTGATGGGCACACAAACAACCACTACTCTTCTAATTCATTCTCCAAATGCAACAATGACAGATTAACATTTCGTATTATATTATATATTTTTTAATCATGCTTAATAGTATTATATGAGTGGATTATAGGTGGAGGAGCTCAAATTGCATTGTTTGAGTTATTTGCTTTATTTGGCATGTATTTGAATGATTGTGTCTACTATAATTGATGGTTGAAAACTTATAGTTTATAAACGCTTGTTGGTGAAGAAAAATTCTAATTTTTTTAGGAATATGGTTAGGTGATGTTATACGTTTGATTTTATGGGTTATAGTCATAAATATATGTATGGTTATGTCTTCTTTTTAGTGGACACTTTTGATACGGATGAATTTACATTTGGGTTTGTACTAATATATATAAAATATTAAAATAAAAAATAATATAGAAAAATCATAAAATATATCATCATTTTTCTTAGTCAGTGGATGGGAAAATATTGTAGTTTCTCTCTATTTTGAAATGGTAGAATTATTTTTGGCATTACTTTAGTTCAATATATGCTAGTTGTGTCATCTACTTCTTACATCTATGTAGTATATCACCATTTTCATAAAAAATGAAATAAAAATAGCTACATCTTAGTCTATTATAAGTTGCTTTGATGTGTGAGTAAGTGTGTGTGTGTGTGTCTATATATACATATACATATATATACATATATATACATATACATATACATATACATATATACATATATACATATATATATATATACATGTATATATATATACATATATATCATGTAATATATATATACATATATATACATGTATATATATATATATATATATATATTCTATATGTATATACATGTATATATATATACATATATATATATATACATATATATATATATACATATATATACATAGATATATACATGTATACATATATACATACATATATACATACATATATACATATATACATTACATATA